>CM070773.1:94925168-96125168 GCA_036346955.1 Dipus sagitta
TCTATGGAAGCTGACCCCTTGCCCCTCCTCCAATTGCCCACCTGTGGGTCTAAGTGCCCGGAATCCTGGCTTCCCGCCATACTGCCCACATCCCACTTGGGAACCTTCCATGGGTAATTAGGACCATTAGAGGCCTCCTAATGCCACCTGACCTTGGGCCTGGGATGGTCCCATGCCGGCTGCCCATGCATTATTAACAGAGAGCTTGAGAGCAAGATAGATGGGTTCTGCCCCACCGGCCTGGTGCATTAGTTCGTAGCACTTGTAGTGTGCCTCTGGTGGCCCCATGATTCCCCACTCATGGGACTGCTGCAGGAGTCAGTCAGTACTGTGGGACCGCTGGCTTGCCCAACACTGGGCACACACACGGGCAAGGAGAGACCAGCAACCCAAATGACAGGGTCACTGGATTGTGGACACAGGACTTGCCGCCCCCTTTAGGAAGGCTCAAGCAAAGAGGCAGCCTGCTTAAGGTCACAGTGACCACTGGAGGCCTGAGACTTGGAGCTCCATGGACCTGCCTACTAGGTGGATGGGGCAGTGAGGCACGCTGCCATTCTCTTGAGGGGGCCATAGGAAAGAGGTGAATCCCAAAGTGCATGTGAAAGACTTTCCTGCAAGGGTATGCACGGGGGTTATCACCCCCCTCTGTCTCCTGCTCCCCAGCACTGCACCTTTCTGTGTAGAATTAGGCTGGGTTGGCTGACCGGTTCTTCAACTGAGAGAACTGAAGAGGTGGGGAGAGTGACTGGGAAGGCTCCAAGGACCACAGCATGCAGAACGTTCTGCTGCCAGACCCAGCCCTGCTACTTACAAGTCAGTGGCCTCTATCAATTAAGGCCCTTCTTCTCTTTCTCTAAAATGTGGAGGGTGGGGGGTAAAAGGGAGGAGATTCAAATTCCTCTAAGAATATTCCAGATTTAGAGTCCTTGAGGACTCATTCGGGCCCCTTCTTTACAGCAAGTTTGAGAAGAGGGTTTGGCACATGGGAAGCACCTGGCTGCAAAATATGAGATGAAGGGACAAGGGCAGCAGGTGAGTTGGCCAGCCAGGGGCCAGGGCTTGCTCCGCGTCATTCTCATGTGGCAGACGAATAGGCAAAGGGAAAAGACAGAGTGAATTGCTCCTGTCAGGGTCTGCAGCACGCAAGTAGATACAGGACAGGAGGGGAGGAACCACCAGTTACTGATCTCCATATGTGGAGTATTCCTCGTACACCCATCTCCTTTCATCCCCATGGGTACCTAGGGTTGGTATGGCAAGGACCCCCATGTTATGGAGGGACACTAGCACTTGGGCCAGTGAAGCCTCAGGTGGGTAACTGGGACTGGGAGCCAGATTTCTGGTTGTTCCTGGATGACAGGGGCAGGGGGCACATAGTGGAGACAGCTGGGTAACCCCCAGCCAATGTAGAGCTGTGACTGAAAATGAGACTGCAGCCACGTGGCGCCGTGGCCGTGGGCAGGGCCCTGACAGTGGAACAGCAGCTGTACTCCATGTAAACGGGGCCCTCAGCACCCCACAGATGCATGGCAGAGAAAACCCCTCTGTGGCCGCCCTTGGGACCCAGCTGGGCCTTGTGACACGTTCCCTCAAGCAGCTGCCTTTGCTTAGGCCCAGAATCCCAGGCCAGGCCAGTTCACAAGAACCTGCCCTCCCTGCGGGCAGAGGCAAGGGGGAATTCCCCGGCTCTGTCTGCAGACAGCTGTGGCTGAAGCAGCAGTCTGGCCGCAGAAGGTGGCCCTGCATGGGGGTGACAGCCACACCTCCCTGGTGGCCCAGTCTGAACACTGGCAATGAGGCCATGGGGTAAGGATATGTCCCCCACCTTGTCCATCATCTGCTGTTCCTCAACATTTCACCTCATGCTCTGTCTTCCTGCCTTATTCTGAAATATGGCAGAGACAGCCTCATACAACCCACCCAACATGGAGAACCTCAGTCTTTAACAGCTGTCCCATCGTTCTGTTCCTGCTCTTTCAAGGATGCTCAATTCCCCACCTGAGCCAGGGCTGAAGGATCCTCGCCCACTGGGAAGCAGGCATGCTTCCCATGGCCTTAAGTCCCCTGCCTGCCTAAGGCTGCAACAGCTACGACAAGGGGGAGCAGAGAGTCTCAGCACAAAATTGGCCAGTGGGAATTAGACCAGCACTTATTTAGCCCTTTGTCCCAGAGCCCATAAGCACAGGGCCACTAAGGAGCAGAAAAAATTGAGAAGTGATTGTTCAAGAAATGAGATGGTGACTTAGCAGTTAAGGCACTTGCCTGCAAATCCAAAGGACCCAGGTTTGATTCCCCAGGACCCACATAAGGCCAGATACATGCCAGGTGGTGTATGCATCTGGAGTTTGTTTGCAGTAGCTGGAGGTCCTAGGGTGCCCATTCTCCCCCCAACCATCTATCTCTATCTCTCTGCCTTTTTCTCTTTCAAATAGATAAATAAAATATATAAAAAAGAAATGAGATGGGTGTGCTGGAGAGATGGCTCGATGGTTAAAGTATTTGTCTGCAAAGCCTAATGACCCTGGTTTGATTCTCTGGTACCCATGTAAAGCCAGATGCATAAAGTGGCACATGCATCTGGAGTTTGTTTGCAGTGGCTGAAGGCCTGGCATGCCCATTCTCTCTCTGTATCTCTCTTCTCTCTACCTCTCTCTGCTTGTAAATTAATTAATTAAGAAAGAAATGAGATGGTGGGGACCCCTACCCCAACTCCTGAAGGTATATCCTGCAGCTGTGGACACAAACCCGACCCTGGTGTGTACCCCCCTGGCCTGGGTGAGGGTGTTGGCTCAGGACCACCTCCCACATCCCACCACTGGTGTTCTACCCATTTTATTCCTGAGAAACCAAGGGCCATGCGAGCCAATAGCCATCCCAGGATCGCTCAGCAGGAAGTGGCTAAGGAGGACTCTGCGGGGCTCCGTCTCTGAGTCCCCTGTGCTCCTTCCTGGGCTGGGAGTTGGGCCTTCCCTGCCAGGCGGTCCTGGTGGCTGTGGCCTAGGTGATGAGGGAGGAGTTGATTAGCTAGTCCTACCCCTCCGGGAGGAAGGGAAACACTGGTCTTCAAGGGATTCCTCCATCAGCGTCTTGCCCTCAGCCACTTCCCCTGGACACTCTTGCTTTCTTTGTCACTTGTTTAGTTTCTGCTTTTCTTTCCATGTTCCCTTTTCTCAAGGCCACTTTCATTTCCTCCTATCAATGTGTCCCCCCACCCCACCCCCACCCCATCCTCTCCACTTGGCACCCTGTCTCTTTTTCCACTTTGGAGTCCCCTGTGGGCAGCTCTGTCTGCTTGGGGCGGGGGTGGAGGGGTCACAGACAGAAAAGGGCTGCCACCCTGCCTCTTCACTGGTAGTGGAAAATCCAAGCCGGCTCTCAGAAGGCTCATTAGCCCCAGGAGCCCCAGGCCTCTGCTGAGTGCCCTGGCCTTCAGGCTCCTCCCAGTCTGTCTGTGAGGCAGAGGAAGGAGTGTGCGCAGAGACTGTGAGGAGAAATTTACATGACACATGGAAAGCGCCACTAGCAGTTCTTAGAAAAACCGCAACAAACACCAGTCCTGGGCCTGCAGGCCCTGGCTTCTGACCAGCCTCCAGCATGTCTTTCTGAACCCCATGCCTGGCCTGGCCGGAGGCAGACATGGCATCAGAGACATTCAGGCCATATAGAGTTGTCTCTGCAGGCTGGGCTGTTGGTTCTGCCCCTGTATACAACATAGGTCATTCTAAGAGCGTAAACCTGACCCTAGGCCCTGCCCAGAAGCCTCCACTTCTCCCAACACTGCCAGTCACGGGAGCTCAGGACTGCTCAGCAGCCTGCCCACTGGTGGATGACTCTGCTTACTAGAAAGTTCCTTCTTCTACCAGCTAAGGCCTGCCTACCTTCACTCCCTCTCTACCCATCCCGGAAGAGACTGGTCTCCTGTCCTTTGTTCCAAGTGCTTGACTATTATACTGGAACACTGCAGACTTAACCCCGTCCCTGACTGTAGAGCAGGCAGTGTATCAGAATGGTTAGTGTCTTGGACTCCAAAAACCTAGTCCTCCAGTTCAAATCCTCCCTTGACTGTGGGACTTGGGTAGCACATGGGCAGTGTACTGGCAATGTGAGCACCTCGTAAACATCACTCACTAACACCCACACATAACTTAACTCATGGCCCAAGGACTTGGTTCCAAGTCAGGCTGTCTGCTGGATTCTCTCTGGCAGTCACCAAGAACACCGTGGGGCAGCATTCCACGGGAGTTGCGAGGATCCAGAAAGCTGGTCTTGGAGCTGAGTTTGTCGAGCGATCATACTTTCTACCTAGAATTAGGCCTGTTTATTTTGGATAGACAGAGGAAGGGGATGTCCAAACCTACTCCCTGGACACTGCTTTATGCCAGACCTGGTCGCCACCCCTGAAGCTGCTGTGATCCTAGGAGAAGCTGAAGGCTATGACAGGTGGTGACGTCTGGAGGAAGTTGGACTCTGAACCCACTCGTGACCTGTAGAGTCAAGGCAGCCTGTTGGTCAGTGTCTCACACCATCTGCTTGCTCAGATCGCTTTCTAGCCCTGGCCAGAAAATCCTACAAGAAGGCTAATCCTAACCCAGCCCAGGGCTCTAGAAGCTGCGAGTAACTTTCATTGCTCCACAAATTCCATAGCTGTCTCTTCCCACTTGGCAGTAAAGAACAAAGTTGTTACCTATAACAATCTCAGTTTTATGGTTTCTGCCATTGGCTCATTTCATGACACTGGCGCTGGTTCCTGCTTGATGGCTAATGAGTGCTGACAGGCACCAAAGTGAAGTGTGCGAGTGGCAAACATGTTAGCAAGATGAGCAGAAATGGCCCTATTTTTATGGTGTGTGTGTGTGTGTGTGTGTGTGTGTGTGAGTGAGGGGAGAGAGAGAGAGAGAGAGATTATGGGTCTATAGCGAGGGTTCATTTTCTGTTACTGAACTTGTTCCAAGGTCCTGTGAAGGATCTGGAAATACAGGATTTCATGGAGTTCCCCCAAGAATCCCATGACTTCCAGTTACAGCCATGGAATGTGGTGAGGATGGGATACGGGAGAAGAGGAGGAAGGGATGAAATAGCCCAAACTCGGGTTTTGTCTCTGACCCACACCCTGACCCTCCTCTGCAATTAAGTTCTGGGTCTGAAGGTCAGGGGTAGGCTCCTCCTCCCACTCCCCAGTTAGCCATCACATCTTATCTGGATTTCTGTGGATGCTTCTAACTGCGACCACAAAGCCCTTCCAGTCTGGTTACCATAGTGAATAGGGGGTTCTTTCCAGAGCACAAATCCGGTCCACATGGCTTCCAGGAGTAAATGCTAAATTTCTTGAGAGTGACTTGCAAGGTTCTTCAGATCTACCTGCTACACTGTTCACACTCCAGTAGCATCTACACCCAGCCTACTCAGCCCAGCCTCGTGCTGCCAGGCTCCTGTGTCTTCAGCCTTCACAAATGCAGCTACTCATATTTTCTTTCTCCTTCTCTCTCTTCTCTTTCTCTTTTTCTCCTCCCCATTCCTACTCAGTGTTAGGTCCAGGAAGCCCTGCTACCTATTCTTAAGCCTATCTGTCCAGTGCACTCCCATGTCTCCTTGACGAAACTTTCCCCCCTGCAATTGTCTTCTTGTTGATTTTTCTCCTCACTAGACTGTGAGCACCTGAGGAATAGAGACTACCTTACTGTATCCCCACTGCCACATAGATCTGGATACTCAATTAATACTAGTTGAAAATGGAGAGAGTGAAGGAGAGGAGGAAGGGAAGGGAAGGCAGGCAGGCAGACAGAATGAACAACACTTATTTCGCTAAGGTCATGATTCATCCAATTCCAGCACAAGCATCTGTGGCACATTCGTGGTCCATCAAATCCTACATCCCAGGTCCATGCTGAACACTAGAGAGGACAGAGAAGCTAAGGATGTGGAACAAGGACTCTGCCCTGGAGGGAGATGAGGCAAGTCTTAGCTGAGTCAAGGCTTTAAGTGTCTGAGGAATCCCCTATACTGTTTTCCACAGGGGCCATGGTTCTCAGCCCACCACCAGCAATGCACAGAGTTCCACTCTCTCTGCTTATGACCTTGACACCAGGACCTGACTTGGCTCCCTGACTACTGGCTAGTCCCATAGGCATTATGAAGGAAGGTGGCATGCTGGCATGGAAGGTCACTGCTAGGGCCAGGTGAGACAGGGCAGCAGGACTGTGCTTTTTGTTAAAAAAAAAAAAAACAGTCTGAATGGAGTCAGCCAGCGAATGGACTACCATACCCATGGGCTATTCCAATGGTGAAAATGACCATTTTTGTCCTTCCTTTTTAAGAAGAGGCTATTAAGAGTAGCTGCTGGAAGATTGGGAATATAGATCATTTGGTAGAGGGCTTCCCTAGCACGGACAAGACCATGGGTTTAATTCCTAACACTGCATAAACTAGGCATGGTGCACACTTATAATCCCAGCATTCAGGAGGTGACAGTAGGAGGATCCAAAGTTCAAGTTCATTCTCCCCTACAGAGCAAGTTCAAAGCCAGCCTGGGCTCCATGAGACATGAGCCCTATCTAGAAGAAGAAAGAAAGAAAGAAAGAAAGAAAGAAAGAAAGAAAGAAAGAAAGAAAGAGATGAGCTGGAGATGATTGCTTAGTGATCAACGCAATTCCCTACGAAGACTAAGGACAGAGGTTTGATTTCTTAGTACCCACGTAAGCCAGCTGCACAAGGTGGCACATACATCTGGAGTTTGTTTTTAGTGGCTAAAGGCCCTGGTGCACCCATTCTCTCTCTATCTGCCTCTCTCTCTGAAATAAATAAATAAGTAAATAGATAAATAAATAAATAAATACATAATACATAAAATGTTTGAAAAAGTGGCTGCTGGTGACTGCGTTCCACCTGAGGATTGCGTAGAGATGGTGACTTGAGCTATGCGGCTTCAAGAAGTCTCTGAGTGCTCTGGGTCAGAGATAGAGACTTGGAGGATGTTTGAGGGTGAATAGGGGCGGTACAGGAAGGGTCACTCCACTGGCCCTGGATCCAGAATGTGCTGTAGAGGAGACTGGCCTCTAGAGTAGAGTGTGGCTGTGATCCATCCACCGTCCACAGCCCAAGTCCTTGTGTGGCTGGGAATAATTCACTTCTATCGCAGCTTCTGTTATTGGCCTGTGAAAATTAGGAAAATAAGAGATAATATGTCCTCAAAAGTTGGGAATGATGTTGTACTGGGTTCAAATCCTCGTTCTAGCTAAACATGGAGTGTCATAATGTCTATCCTCTGTCCATGTTGGTGCCAACAACCCCATGAGACCACCAGGATACTGAGGAAGAGCTGTGTGTATCTATTGCCCAAGCCTAGTCACTCATTATCCTTCTTGGGGACCCCAAAGACAGATGTTTTGAGAACCCCAAGTCTTTCCAATGAGCCTGGGCCTCTTGATGGAGACAGGGCCCATGAGCAGTGCAAGGCAGCCAACCCGCCATGGCAGGAACCCCACCGTGAGATGGAAAAACAGCCACAGGAAGCCACAGGAAAATGGCACCGGGTACCTGCTTTAGACAGGTAAATTATTCCCACAAACGAAGGAGTGACTGTTCGTTCAAGATGAAGCAGAAATTCAGACACAGGAAGAGCCTAACTGGAGAATGGAGCTTTTCTGTGAAAGTTCCCCCTCGTGTCCTATCTGCTTCAATGCTGTTCCCTTACTGAACCCAACGTGTGCTTGGCTGAATCCTCCCTATCCGTCCTTCAGAGCTCCTCTGCCTAGCCTGGCAGTCCTCTGGGAGCCCGGGCATTCCCTGTAGCCCTTGCCCGTGGCCGTAGCCACACACGCGCTGAGCTTGGCCTCTCACTTGAGTGTGTTTCTTAGAGCTAGGGGGTGTAGCTCAGTTGGTAGGGTGCTCACCTAGCATGCACAAGGCCCTGGATTAGATCCTAAGTACCAAATAATGATGGCACATGCCTGTAATCCTAGAACTTGTGAGGTAGAGGTAGGAGGTCAGAAGTTCAAGGTCATCTTTGGCTACGTAATGAGTTTGAGGCCAGCCTGGGCTACATGGAACTGTCTTAAAAACAAACAACAACAACAAAAATGTGTGTTTTTAGCCAGGTGTATTGGTGGCAGCACATGCCTTTAATCCCAGCACTCAAGAGGCAGAGGTAGGAGGATCACTGTGAATTCAAGGCCAGCCTGAGACTACATAGTAAATTCCAGGTCAGCCTGGGCTAGAGTGAGACCCTACCTCAAAAAAAAAAAAAAAAAAGTGTGTGTTTCTTATCACTGGGTGGTAAGGCTCCTGCCCCTCAGCCTCCTGGCTGTTCTATCAAGGCTTACATCCTCCTAAAGAAGGGAAGGAAGGTTAAGCCACCCCTCAGCTCCCTGCAGAAACCTACTGAAGCCTTCTCTGCTTACTTTGGTCTTAGTTCCTACTGCTCTGTAGGAGGTCTGTTGTGCCAAGCCACATACATACCCATTGCTGGAGGCTCCAGGTGAGGGTCAAACAGTCCTTGTCCCCTTCTGCTAACATACCTGGGTGGCCACTGGTGGGATGCTGAACCCAGGCTGGCTGCTCAGATGCTAGCAAGCCCCATCTTGGTCACCTACAAAGAAAGACAGCTGCCAGTGTTCTTAAAGGCCCATAATAATCACAGCTACCACAACATTTGGGGGACATTCCTTGCTAAGCATTGTGCCCATTACCTTAATTTCCACAGCAGCCATCAGTCCACTTTAGAGGTGAGGAAACTGAGGCTCAGAAAGAGCTCACAACCTAGCAAACCTGGGATGCAGGCCCATGCATGGCCCCCACGTTCATGCTTGCCCCTACCCTATTCCCAGGCCAGGAGCCTGCAATCCTATCAGTGCATGTCACCTGGGTGATGTTTAGGTAACTAGGCCCTAGTTATTCGTGCTTTACAATGGGCCAGAGGCTGTAGAGGGCCTGCCTCTGATCTCTTACTAAGAGGCAGGGACAATCCTCCGCTACTTGATGCCATCATTTTGGTTCTGGGATCCCCAGATTCCACCCACAGATTCCATGAATCCTATGATCCCCATCTTCCTGGTCTCCCTGAGAATCTGTCCCTGTGGGCTCTGCTATGTGTCAGGGCCCCATACAAGCAGAGCCTGCCCTGAGGTAAGGACCTGGTCAGTGCTTGTTAACTGAGCCATGGCCTCACCTGTCACTCTGTCTCTCTTGTCAGTCAGTTCCCATTTTCTAGCCAGAACTCACTTCATGAAATGTGTCTAATGGCCCATGTAGTGGTGGGTGGGTCCTAGACCAACAGGCAGACAACATCCTGGTGGCCCGCTTGCCCACTGTCAGCCAACTCTCACTGGTCTGAGCTCGTCTACTTTCCCAGTAGACCACTAGACAGCGGGTCTTAGAAGGACAGCACACTGGTTCTCGCCTCAGGTTCTTGCACTGACCATTTCCTCTGCCTGAAGAGCTTCCGCAGTGCCCCTCACTGCCTTCAGGCCAATGCGCCAATGCCACCCCATGAAAGCTCGTTGCCTTCCCTCTCGCCTCTGCTCGCTTTCTCTGCATGTTCTTTCTTCCCCGGTACTCCCTGCAAGTTTGATTACTGTCTGGTTATCCAGTTGGAATATAAGCTCCAAGAGGACAGGCGCTGGGTTTGTCTGACTCCACGCCTATTGTGCACCTGCCCATAGAACAAACACACTCAAGGACTGGCTGAAGGAAGAGGAAAGGGTAGAAGAAGAAAGGGCAAAGGCCCAGCTTCATGGGGCCTCTCCTGCTCAAGTCTAAGATGATCGTCAGGGGCCGCTTTCAGAACTCAGTCTAACTCCCATGAGGCCTAGCTCTGGCCTCCCCCAATGGAAAACCCAGTGGAGAATTGTGTACTCTGAGAGAGCCAGTCACAGGGCAGGCTGGTGCTTCACAAACGGGCCAGCAAGGCAGATGCTGGCTGCCTTCTGTTGAAGTAAGATCAGCTACCAAGTGAATGTACCCATTTTCCTCAAGGCCTGGGGTCCATTGCTGGCTCACAGCCCACGAAGGAGAGAATCCTGTCTGCTGTGGGAAGAAGAGAGCAGAGCTGACTGACCCAGACTGACGTCCAATGTCAGCGTTGATCACATCTCCCTGTCCCACCCAGCACCTCCTGCTCGCCACAGCCCCACCCTGCCCTAGCCTCTCCACTGTGCCATGACCCGGCCCCTCACCAGGCTTCCCTGGTGCCCTGCTATCTTCTCAGAAGGTTGTCCCACCCCTCCGTGACTACACCCACCCATGAATCATGGGCCTGCCAGGCCTCCTCAACTCTCCCCACTTCCCGGGAATGCTTGGGAAGCAACAGGGAGCTACTCCTTATGCAGTGAACACCCAGCCTGCGGAAAGCCTTACTAGCAGGAATGGGAGAAAGCTCAGATGGACAGGATCTCTGTCTATCCTGAGATGTCACTGATAGGGCATGTAGACTGTGAGGCCCTTTCCTGCCTTAGCCCCAGGTACCCTTTAGCTCTGGTTTGACTCCTCCTATGCCAGTCCCCCAGAGACCTCCCTCAGGGCTCACCCTGAGCTTCCCACAGTTCTGACCAGTCCCTTGTTAGTATCCCCCTCCCCCTTGTACTCGCTGGCCCCTTGGCCCTCACTCAGGCCACACCCCCTGCTCAGACCACAACCCCTCCTGATTGTCACCCCCCCCCACATCCTTAGCAGACTGGCACCGATGGTCTCTCTTCCTCTGGAATTGCTGGAGCCCTCCAGGGGCATTGGGACCCCTCGGTGTCCATCTCCATGGGCTGGCACCTCCAGTGCATGTCATTGCTTGTTTGTTTGACCAAATGCTCCATTTGGCTTTGGATTTGAGCTTGACGTGACGTGCGCGGTAATATCTGTGGGGACTCTGGGAGCAGCTGAAGACTGACAGCGTTCCCTGTTTACAGCCCAGCACTTTGGAGACGTCAGTTTGCTGAGTTCTAGCGATAGTCCTGAGAGTCTGTCACTCTCCCTAGGGGAGCAACCTAGAGAGGCCCAGAGAGGCTAAGGGGTCTTTCTCACAGAGCAGTTTGTGACAGAGCCAGCATGGGGACCCTGGCCTGATGGATTTCAATGCTTTCTTCCTTGGTGCCTGACTGTGACAGAGGCAAAAACAGCAGGTCACTCTTCCTAAAACCAGGCTGTGGATGAACTGCCTCAGGCACCATTGTTTGTCTTTTTGCTGCCCAGGTATTCCCAAGCCTCCCATGGGTGCTGCCATCTCAGCCCTGAAGAGCAGCTGGCTGGTAGATGAGGGTGCCCATCGACTCGTGGGTCCCCATCCACTTCCACAGGCCTGCTGGGGATCCTTGTGCCTCTCTCTGGAGCAGCCACCCCTGACGTCTGCTATACCGCCTCCCGTCCCTGACATCCAGGCTACAGATCAATAAATGCATCTCCTGTGCTTTCCTCCCGACCATCTGCCTTCCCCGGTGGTCCCCCGGGAGCCAGCCAGGCAGTTGGAAGCTCCCAGGTTGAAGGGAAGATGCTATTTAGGGGCCATCTGCTTAAGAGGTACCTCCAGCTGGGGCTCCACAGCTGAAGAAAGTAGCCCAGGAAGTGTTGAGGGGTGAGGGGGGTGGCTGCTGGGAGGGCAAAGAAATTAGGGAACTGAGAGCCACCTTTATCGTTAGGCTCAGGGCCAGGGTGTGCCCGCTCGCCCCTGACTCAGGCAGACCGGTGAGATGACAGGCTTGGCTGCCTCTTGGACATATCTCCATGGTTGATGGAGCCAGAGGGCACAAGGAAGACAGTCTGAACCTTGCTACCCGCTCCCCCCAACTCCTTTTAACACACACACACACACACACACACACTTAAAACTGGGTTGCCAGTGACAACCTGGCATATCATCTTCTTTTTATATTATTCTTAGCCCCTCTGTTACCATAGCAACTGAACAATGCTTTTTAAATATAGCAGTTAATTTTTTTTTTTTTTTTTTAGCTTCAGCAGCAAAGTTCTGGTGCTGTCCAGAAGTCCGGTGGCCTCGTTTCTTTCCAGGTGGCAGAGCCCTCTTCCAAGCTCAGCTCCTCATAGGTCAGTCCTGGAAAATAAGCTAGACCCTGGTGTCCTGAGGCCAGTGGGCACGTGCTGGGTGCCCTGAGCTGGCCTCAGGGTCCACCTACAGTAGGAAGAACTAAGTTCTGGAGTCATGAGGCTAGGTTGCAGAGGCCTTTGGCCCTCGAGCCTAGACTTGTCTCTTGGAGCTTGAGTGTCAGTGGTCAATGAGGACAGCAGTAGCTGCTGATGAAGAGAAGGAGGTGAGGAGGCAGGGTGCCAGGGGAAACGCTCAAATGTGTGTCTTCCTTTCTGCTTCCCCTCCTCCATGCCTTCTCTCTCCCTCTCTCTTTCTTCTGTATCTCCCTCTCTCTTTTGCCTCTTCCTGCTCCCCTCCTCCTCATTGCCTTGAATTATTGATGGTAAATTCCCAGCCAGTAACATCAGAGGGTTAAAATCCATAACCGGCCCCCCTTCTAGTCTCCCCTTGGAGCGCCCTCCCTCTCTGCACTGGTGAGCTCATCCGAGTCATAAATCATACATCATGGCTTGAGAACTCAGGCCCTGTGGTCTAGCCCATGAGCAACCGGGGCAGGAGGGAGTCCGGGAAGAATGTCTTCTGGAAGGGCCGGCTGCTTTTGAAGCCATGAGCACGGCAGGCAGTCACAACGGAAGTTATCTGGTGTGTGTGTGTGTGTGTGTGTGTGTGTGTGTGTGTGTGTGTGTGTTGGGGAGGGAAGAGGTAGCTGGTAGCCTAGGGAGGGCCATGTGGGGACACTCCCTACCTAATGACCAGAGGCACTAGTTTCTGGTGCTCTCAGCACCCCCCACACATCCTCTTGCCCCTCCCCTAGGCTTGCTCATCACCCACTCATTTCTCTGCACCCTTGAGCTCAGTGTGGCAGGTCTTAAAACAACACAGAGCCAAGTTTCTAACGCTCACAAGCAGTTAAAACATGGCATGGGCTACCCAGCAGGTAGTGAGTTCCCTGCCATTTGAAAGGGGGAAGCAGAGACAGAACATCCAGTGGGTAAGGATGTTGTGGGAAGGACTGTAGGTTACAAATTGAATAAACTCTGTCTCAACTCATCATCCTGTAATGGAAACAGTAATATTAAGTCACCATGTAATTTTGCAGAAACTTGGGCACCAAGTGTTCTCCTCATTTATAATGAAGTTCACTTACTTAGGATCACTGATAATGAAGCTGACACTGTGTCCAGGAGTCTACCTGTGGAGGAACAGTGACTGAGTGTGGCTCCCTGCCAAGTCCCAGGCAGGTGGCTCAGGCTGCCCTTTGGGAGCTAGTGATCATGTTTAGGGTCAATAGTAGATACAGAAAACAAGCCAGACTGGGTAATGTGGGTCTGTAAACCCAGGTACTCAGGAGTCTGAGGCAGGAGGATAGCAAACCCAAGGCTTCCCTAGGTCTTCCTTGTGGGACTCTCCCTCTCTCTCTCTCTCTCTCTCTCTCTCTCTCTCTCTCTCTCTCTATATATATATATATATATATATATATATATACATATATATATATATATATGGGCTGGGAATGAAGCTCAGTGGTAGAGCATTTGCCCAGCATTTGCTCAATCCCTACCCAGTACTATAAAAGGGAGGGAGAGGAAGAAGGAAGGAGGGAGGAAAGGCAGAGGAGAGGAAGGGAAAGAGGGGTTGTTGGGGTTATGGGAGCCCTGAGGAGAGAGGGATTCTCCTTCTTGGAGGAATAGGGGAATAGATACAGGAGGGTCAGGTACCTATTCCTGTCAAGCCCTTGGGGCCACAGGCTCCTATAGGCACCTTTGGCCTTTCTTGAATCCTCCAGTGCACACTTTTGACAGATGCTCTGCTGGACTTGTCAAGGTCACACAGCTCAGCTGTGCAGGGTCCTCAAATGTCTAATCCCAACACTTTCACAAGGTGGGGCCAGGATGGGGGCAGTGAAGAAAGGCCAATTCTGCTCTGTCACATACGGATGGCTGAGAGTCTGTCAGTCTACACTGTCGGTCCTGGCACAGGTCCAACCTGGAGGTGACAGCTGAGCAGGCCTGGTTCTAGCCCCCAGCCCGGTGGGAGCTCCCTAGTGCCTTTCTCTCTGGGAAATAGGGAAGGAGGGACAGTAACTACTGGTGGAAGGGGTCCTGCCAGGCAGGGGACCAGGTCCAGTTTATGCGACAAGATAGTTGGAGCAGATACTGGCTTTGTTATATTCTTTTTTTATTAAAATCTTTTTAATTTATTTATTTTCAAGCAGAGAGAGACAGACAGACACAGAGATGAGAGACAGAGAGGGAAAGAGAGAGAGCCTCTAGCTACTGCAACCAAACTCCTGATGCATGTGCCAATTTATGAATCTGGCTTTGCGTGGGTACTGGGGAATAGAAGCCAGGTTGTTAGACTTTACAGGCGAAGCCTTAACCACTGAGCAGCTTCTCTAGCCCTTTCTCTGGTTCTTCATGACCCATGAGGCAGGTCAGATCAGCGCTGGCTTTACATCTTCACCCAAAAGAACAGAGCATTCATTGTCTTGCCTAGCTCAAATGATATAATTTGTTCCTGTTAGCATGGACCCTGACCATTTGCCTAAAACATCAGCTAGCTGGAGGGCCCCCGCAGAACCCTGCTTTGTTTTTCTTTAGAACACATGTAGCCCTTCCATTCTACCCAGTACCTCTCCATCTGCCTATTAGTGCCTTTCTTGGCCACAAGATCAAACGCCCATGAAGGCAGGGCTCAGAGTGCTTGGGTCTGTCTGTGTCTTTAGTTCCTGAGCAGTGCCTGGCACAAGCAGGCACAATGCCTCTTAATGAAAGGCCACATGAGGCTGAGCCTCCTTCCTTCATGCTACTGCAGCCCTCTCAGCGCCTCTTCTGGCACTTGTCCCCAAGCTGGTTAATGATGTGCTGAATCTGCCTCCTTCACACTCTGTGAGGACCCTGCAGCGCAGCATGATGCCCAGCCAGGAGGAGGTGCTTGGTGGGTATCTGTTGAAGCAGCGATTAAAGCTCTCATTCCTCTGCCACTCAGCTTCCCCTTTGGCACCCTGGTCGCCGCAGGGCCTTGTGAAATGTCCTTCTTCATGACTTTCCAGCTGGCATTTCTGCACCTCCACTTGGTGTGTCTGCTTATTGTTTGCTGCCCAATTGCTTGTCCCGACTTCCAACAGTGGTCACGTGACAGACCTGCCTGCCCCTTAATGAGCAATTCAAACCCCAAAATAGCCCATTGTTTAGAATCAGGTGCCCCAACCCTGTATTTATCTCCAATGTGCCACGTGTGCTCAGGACCTTGCCAGCCACATGGTGGACATCACTGGAACTGCTCAGGCAGTGGCCTCGGGAGCAGCCAGCCCCAAGAGCAGCAGGAACTGGTGAGGAGAGGGCGCACGAGAGAGAACCACCTATGCTGAGAACCAGACATTTGACAGACGCATTTCATACGTCTCCATGAAGGCCTTGCTAGATGTAGGTCATTAGCTCTCTGAGACAGCTGGGGAGCCTGAGGCGCCAGGAAGTCCTGCACCCATGGGACTGTCTCAGGTTCATAAAGTGTCTTAGGGACAGAACTGGGATCTGAACATAGGGCTGTCTGGCCTAAAGCCTAGGGTTATCTCTGACACGCTTGGCTCCCTCTGTTGTAGTTAACTTCTTGTTGCTGGCACAAAGCACCTGGCCAAGAGGAGCACGTGGAAGGAAAGGGTTTATTTTGACTTATAGACTCCAGGGGAAGCTCCATGATGGCAGGGGAAAATGTGACATGAGCAGAGACTGGACATCACCTCCTGGCCAACATCAAATGAACAACAGCAGCAGAATTGCCAAATACTGGCAAGGGGAAGCTGGCTATAACACTCATAAGCCTCCCCTCAACAACACACCTCTTCCAGTAAGGATCCAATTTCCAAATTGCCATAAGCTAGGGATCTAGCATTCAGACGACATGAGTTTATAGGGGACACCTAATTCAAGCCACTGCATTCCACCTCTGGCCCTGATAAACTCATGACCATCCATGATGTAAAATGCAATGCATTCAGTCCAACTTTAAAAGTTTCCATATTTTTTAAATCAATCCTAGCACTATTCAAACATCCTCATAGTCCAAAGTTTCTGAACTGATCTGTAATACCAAAATAATAATAAAAATAATGGCACAGAATAAACATTCACAGAATACAGACGATGGCATTGGGCATAGCAAAGACAGATTGAACCAATACAAGATTTGAAACAATATGGGGTAAATATCAAATTTTGTAACTCCAAGTCTGACAACCCTAACCAGCGACAAGTCTTGAGTTCACATTCGATCCCTCCAGCTGGGCTCCTCATAGCCTGGGGAAGAGTGCACCCCAAACTGGCAGCTCTCCTTGGTGACCACCCCATAGTACCGGCATCTCCCACTGGGTCTCCATTGCAACCCATGGTTCATCTTCATGGCTGCATCGATCCTCCACACAGTTATTCCAACAATCCTGCCTCGCATTGCCCATGGCCATTTCCAAAAAGACAAAACTGCAAATCCAATGATCCTTTCTTTCCTGCATTTTTTGTTGTTGTTGATTTTTAGAGAGAGTGTGAGAGAAAAAGAGAGAGAATTGGTATACCAGGGCCTCAGCCACTGAAATTGAACTCCAGATGCTTGAGCCACCTAGTGGGCATGTGAAACCTTGCTCTTGCCTCATCTTTGTGCATCTGGCTTATGTGGGATCTGTAGAGAAATTGAACATGGCTCCGTAGGCTATGCAGGCAAGCACCTTAACCTCTAAGCCATCTCTCCAGCCCATCTTCCTGCATTTGTTATATTCCATAGTACCAGGCAGGCTACCAAATTGTTAATCCAGGGCAGAATAGAGCCAGCTATGAAGAGCAGGAAAACTCCTTTAGCATTCAGGCCCTTACTTTCAAAGGGACACAGTTAGGCAGAATTCAGCAAGCCTCTCACACAAATTGCTTCTAGACTAGTCTTGACAAAGTCTCTCTCACCCCCATAACGTCAACCCCCATAGTCCAGGTATCCCAGGTACTTCCCATCTCCCCTCACCCCCTGCTTACCTTTCCTCCACATTGGCATCATCTTACCACATTGGCATCATCTCACCAAGGCCATCAGAATGGCTGTTGGCCTAGGGGCCATGTGCAGGAAGGATGGACACAGTGCAGAAAAACTTCCATCTCCCTTGTCTTCTCTTTTTAAAACAGTTTACCAGGCTCTTTTTCATTAGCTCCCCAAAAGACTTCTCTTCATCCTAAAATCCAAGCACTACACCCCATTTGGTCCAAATTAAATCCCAGGAACCAGTTTCTAGAAAATGGAATGAAAACCCTATTGCATTAGGCTATCCTTGTGCCGGCCTTGAGGCTGGGGAAGGCTCAGACAATAAAAGCAGGCCTCTATCCACAGAGAAGTAGGGAGAACAAACAGCTGTTAGGTAGTGGTAAACTTGAACTTCTCCAGTCACATTTGGTGCTGGAACTCCTAGTCACAGCTCTCGGTGTTGAGAGAAGCCGCTGACCTCATCTTCCCTCAGGCCACCATGGCTCTTTGGTGTTAGCAACAAAAGCTGACTTCAGATAATGGAAGCAAAAGGGAGTGTATTAAAAGGATGATGAGAATCACACAGGGCTGACAGGAGGCCAGGCTAGAGAACCAGGCTCAGAAAGGATTCAGGGCCCTCCAGGGACCCAGAAATAGGAACTTATCAGTGGGAATCTTGTCATGTGATAGAGATGGAAGAGTGAGCTCCAGGCTCAGGGTCCTAGCAGCCAGCATCTGACACGTCTGGTGTCTGCTCAGTCCCACCACCTCCCCCCACCAAGTGGCAGGAAAGCAGAGAGCAGTACTGTCCCCTCAAAGGGGCAGCTTGGTTCTCAGAGGGAAGCCAGGCATACACAGCAGAGATGGAGTGACACCAGCTCCCCTCAATCTCAACTGCATGGGGACAGAAGGACTCACATGAGCACCCTCTGTCAAGTGAGTCCCCGTCACAAGGCAGAGAATTCTGTCAAATCCTACTGCGCTTCTTCCTTGGGTGTAATGCCCCTTCTGAATCCTCCTACTAGTTCTAGAAATTCTATCAACAAGTCCTTTCCTTACCAGTTAGAGACCCTCCTGAGTCTTCCTCTGAGACTGCATGAATGAAGGGTCAACCCCCAGGCAAGCTGCCACTGACCTGGCAGGACTCGGGCTGGGCCTGGGCTGTGAAGGTCGGAGCAAAGATCAGGGAAGACGGGAGTTTTCACCAAGACCTCTGTCCTGTAGCTACCATTGTCCTTCTCTAGCTGAGGAATCTGACACTTGGAGGGAATTAGTAACTTTCCTAGGGGCACAGCTACTTAGTATCATGAGTAGGATTGAGTCTGCTCCAGGGTACCTCCCAGTCACTTCACTGTCCTTCCTACCTCAGGTATGAGCCTGACCTTAGCCCATACATAAATGAATGAGTGTGGTTGTGTTCCAATAAAACTTTATTTGCAGAAACAGGCCACCCATTGGATGTAGCCAGCGGCAGGCCGTCATCTGTCAAACTGTGCCCTAGCCATAGTGCATTCTCACACTGCGCCGGCCCTTCCCACGTGTCAGCACTAGCATTGCGCTAGCCGCCAGTGATTCCTGACTAACTCCTATTCCTAGCATTTGCTTAGAGTTTTTTTTTTTTTTTTTCTCATAGGCCATATTCCTGGAAAAATGTTTGGTGTGAGAAGATCGTCAGCTTCCATAGCAGACAGCCTAAAGTTGCTGGGATGAACTTCCAGGCAAGGCACAATTTATGGGAGGAAGGAAATCTACCTAAAGCTTACAGATCCAGGGGAAGTTTCATAATGGCATAAGTTGGCCCCCTTTCACAGGACCAAGCAGAGAGAGAGAGAGAGAGAGAAAAGCCAAAAGCCATCACCACCAGCACAGACAAGCACACCTCAGGAACTCCAGGCAAAGCTTTAGCATCTTAGGCTGGAATTCCAAATCTGTCCCCACAGTGACTCCTCCTCCAGCCAGATGTCTGGAGATTCAAGAAGCTTTAATGAAACTCCTGAAACTACTAGGGAACATCCATTCAAACTACCACGACTTCCATTCAGGATCTGAATGTGTGAGCCTGGGCAAGCTCTCTTGCCTCTCAGAACTGTCCATTTTGTCATCTATAGATAGCATGAATATAGATATCTATAGCAGGGAGAAAGTAATCACATGTACACGACTATCATAGGAGTTCAATACGGTGTTTGACACTGGAACCTTGCACCATGCCCAACACATAGAAGGACACCATATGTCTTCGTTAAGTTTTCTCAAATGCCAGGTCCTTGGGAATGATGGGAAATAAATACAAATATTTTTAAAGAGGAAAAGCACAGATCAGTGTCCACCATATGATGAATGAATGAATGAATGAGTGAGTGTATGAGTAACTGGAGCCTTGAGGTCAACAGCTCCAGTTTTGTACTTGTCAGATTTGTGATCTTGGACAATGTGCTTCCTCTCTCTGGCTCACCTTCGGTGACTCAAGTAAACAGATTCAACAGGTGTTCATCAGTAATGTGGAAACTGAGGCGTAAGTGACACATTTTCTGAGGGCTTCAGAGCTGGCACATGGTGAGAATAGGGTACCCCCTGAAGGCCCCTCATGAGGCTGAGACAAGGATAGAAGCTGTCTAGCTCAGTGATTGTTCACTCCTTCCCACGAGCAAGGCATTTGGCCCAACTGGGGGACTTGGAGGGGGAAACTGAGGACAGGAAGGATCTGCAACCATCTCAAGGACTGTGATAGACTCAGACAGCTGCTTGCCAGCTGTTGATTATTGGCCCTGGCTCTTCGAAAAAATTCCCCACACGGGTTCCCTGGGGACTGTCTGTCATGCCCAGGGGGGCATTTCCCAAGTAGCTGCCTTGTCTCCACAGTGCCTAGTCTATGATGAGGCCAGTAGAGAATTTGCCTTTTCATTTCAGTCTTTGAATCCAGAGGGAGGAGCCTCAAAATGAGCTCTACCTGGCAAGTTGATTGTCACTGTTACCATGGACAGGGACAAGGGACAGTCAGCTCTGTCTTGCACATATTTAATCCATCCAGCATCCCTTGAAGGTAGATGTAAGCATTCCCATTTTACAGATGAGGAAGCTGAGGCAATTATGCAGCTAACTAGCAATAGCATGGCAGAATAAGGACTTAAATTTAGCGATCTTGCTGTAGAGCTTGTGATCTTAACTGCTAGTCGCATAAACTGCCTAGCAGGTGGCAGAACTCAGCTTGTAGAAGCAGAAAAGGCTTTGAGGCCTGGATCAGGAAGGAAACCAGGCACTTGGGGGCCCTGGATGGCTGGGGGCCAGAATACCAGAACTAGCCTGCATATTCATCAGTGCTTCTAACATAGGTACTCGCTTCTGCTCAGGGAGTGTTACATCCATCCAGCCACCTAATGTGTTTTTTTTTTTTAATTTTTTAAATTTTTTTATTATTTATTTATTTGAGAGTGACAGACAGAGAAAGGGGGAGAGAGAGAGAGAACTGGGCGCGCCAGGGTCTCCAGCCACTGCAAGCGGAACTCCAGACGCATGCTCCCCCTTGTGCATCTGGCTAACGTGGGTCCTGGGGAATCGAGCCTCGAACCGGGGTCCTTAGGCTTCACAGGCAAGTGCTTAACTGCTAAGCCATCTCTCCAGCCCCTAATGTGTGTTTATCAGGATCCTGGCACATTGCAGGACCTGTGCTAGCTACAGTGAATGCTCTATGAGGTATAACAGTTACACCTAAGCCTTTCTGTGTGCCAGCTACTGTCTGAGGCACTCTGCATTGATTGGCTCATTTAATCCTCACACCAAACCCATAGAGTACGACTACTGCTACTACTGTTATTTTGGTTTTCCAAGGTAGGGTCTCACTCTAGCCCAGGTTGACCTGGAATTCACTATGCAGTCTCAAGCTGGCCTCGAACTCATAGCGACCTTCCCTACATCTGCCTCCTGAGTGATGGGACTAAAGCATGAACCTGGCCTCATAGACTTATGTGTGTATACGTATGTTCATATGTATGGATATGTGTGTGTATTCACATGTGTACATGGGCATGTGGAGGCCAGAGGTTGATATCAGACGTCTTCTTCAATCATTCTCCACTTTATTTACTGAGGCGCTTAAACCTAGAGCTCACGAATTCAGTAATCTAGCTAGCTAACTTGCCCTGAGGATCTCCTATCTCTGCCTTTTAAACCCTAGGGTTATAGCTTTGCCATGCCCACTTAACATTTTACATGGATGCTGAGGATGTAGCACACTTGTGTGGCAAGCCCTTTATCACTGAGCCACTTCCCCAGGCCCTATTATCTTTTATATGGATGAAGAAATAGAGGCACAGGAAAGTGGAGTAAGTTGCCCAAGGTCTCACAGATACTCCGTGTCAGAACCAGGATACAAATCCAGGCAGTGGGACACGACAGTTATCTGTCTACTGTTTAGGCTTTCACAGACTCTGCCCTGGTATAACTTAGATTCTCTTTTGAAAAAAAAAATTAAAAATAGGCCTGGAGAGATGGCTTAGTGGTTAAGTGCTTGCCTGTGAAGCCTAAAGACCCCTGTACGAGGCTCGATTCCCCAGGACCCACGTTAGCCAGATGCACAAGGGGGCGCATGCGTCTGGAGTCCACTTGCAGTGGCTGGAAGCCCTGGCGCGCCCATTCTCTCTCTCTCTCTCTATCTGCCTCTTTCTCTCTATGTCTGTTGCTCTCAAATAAATAAATAAATAAAAATAAACCAAAAAAATTTTAAAAAGCATGTTAGGGGCTGGGGAGATAGCTCAGTGGGTAACTTGTTTGCTTTGCAAGCATGAGGGCCTGAGTCTGATCGCCAGTGCTCACGTAAAATGATAGGCCTGGCGTGGCAGTATGTGCCTGAAGCCCGAGTGCTGAGGAGGCAGAGACAGGAGGATCCCCGGAGCTGACAGCCTAATTGGTGAGGCCTGGGTCACTAAGAGGTCCTGTCCCAAGAAGAGGTGGACAGTGTTCCTGAGACTAACACCTGAGGTTCTCTGACCTCCACATGCATGTGTACACACATACACACACAGACATGTTCCCACGCTTATATGAGCATGCAAACATACACATATGCATACCACTGATATACACAGACAAAAATAATACAAAACAGATAAAAGAACACTCAAGGTAATCCCATTTTATTTGCTGAGGAGCAAGTAGGCAGTAAGAACGTTTATAACGTGCTTGGCATCACAGGGCCAGCAGGAAAGTCAAGGTCACAGACAGAGCTTAGTCCGTGTTGTGCCATGGCCTTCATGTCTGTGTACCCTTTGGCAAGAGTTGTCACATCCCTGAGCCTCCATTCCTTTATGAACAAAATGGATTGTCACTACCTATTCTATCTGGCCTGAGGTCTTTTTGTGGAGGCTAAATGAGGTGGCAGATGGGAACAAGACTCTAAAATAGGGGGGGGAAGCACTAGGCAAGGGTTTGTTATTGGGCCAATGTGAAAACTTTGTGTCAGTTTGATGAATGGATGGTCCGAGAAGTCCTGCAGATTGATTCTGTGAGTGACAAATGGCTCCCTTCAACTGGTTTGTTGCATTTTTAGGGTCCCAGCAAGGCTGTTATCTCTGGCCATGCCCTATGCCCTTAAGTTATTTTGCATCCAATTTTCATGATCTTCCAGCACAGTTTAGCCAATCATTCATTAGTGTCTTTGGAGGAGAGAGGCCTTGTGCTCTGCTCTGTGGGGAGACAGAGACGAGTTTGGAATGATCTGTGCTGTCAGGGGCTTGTGGGAGAGAAGAAGAAATGGAATAATGAACACAGCAGTGGCAGCATTCTCCCTGCCGTCATAGTGCCTCTGTGAATCACTGACGTTACCCTGTTCACTTTGCATATGGAGAAACAGATTCAGAAAGGTTCAGTAACTTGTCTGAAGTTCACACAACTCTCGGGCTGGCAAAGCTGGGGCTGGACCTGTGAAACGAGAGGTGGATACAGATAGCTCTATCGTTAAGTCAGGAGCTACCGGGCATCCTAGCAGAGGGGCAAGGGCAGGCCTGTCAGGGTGCAGGGAGGAAAGGGAAGCGGGACAACGCGCTGGTGGTGACAGTGGTGACAGCCGTTACACAGACGCTGTTGTTCAGGGCGTCGGCGGTGATGAGGCTGGGATTCCTGGCGATGGCAAGAGTGCTGGTGGTGGGGTGATGGTGATGGCCGTAGGGGTGATGCGAATGACTGCGGCAGTGGGGTGACAGGGATGCCGACGAGGGTCGTGGCGATGGCAGTGGTGACGATGGGAATATGACGATGGTGGCAGTGATGATGGCGGGAATAATGGGATGGGAGGGTGGAGATCCTGTTGGCACGGATGACTATGGCAGCAGTAACGTTGGCGATGCTGGTAGCAGCGGTGATGCTGGTGGTGTTGGTAAGAACGGTGGTGGCAGCAGTGATGGGCATGGTGCTAACGGTGCTGATGACAGAAATAATGCTGAGGAGGTGCTGGTGAACGTAATCACTGCTTCGTACCAGACCCCGAGCGCTTCCTGTTACCTACGTAACCTTCATAGCGACATCTCGGGGTCAAGATCATCGTCTCCACCTCCTCCTGAGGACTGTGAGCTGGGGAAAGGACATAGCCTGCGGGAGGCATGTGGGGACGAATCTTCAGCAGTCCTCACCACAGAGCAGCTACCCCTGCTGTACCAGGGTCCCTGACCTGTAGGCCACAGGCCTGGCATCTCAGAGATACTCCATAAATACCTATTGATTGAGCATTCAATAAATGGATCCCCCGGGGCATGAAGCTTTAAGCCTGGGATACATTAACTAATGTCCTAAATGCGAGCACACATAACCGTGACTCAGATCTATGCGGTGATGCTCTGATTACTTGAATGCAAGTCAACTGCAAGGCATCATGTGCGCTATGGCTTGTATATCACTCGCTGCCTTTTCACAGCGAGAAGATACTAAGTGTGCATCACCCTCAGGAGTCTTGGAAACTATTTTTGCATGAGGGGACTGTGTGCTAACAATGGTGGCAGCGGTTTGCTACTTTGGAAACCACGTTCAAGGTGCTCTGTCCACGGACTGGCACAGTGATCACGTGGAGAAAGGAAGCCACCCTGCAGGCTGGGCACAGAAGCCTGGGACATCAGTCTCGAGTCTATTGGCTTTCCTTATGGGACTTGAGTTATTACACTCAGGGACTTCATCTCCATGGGACCTGATATCAGTGTCTTAACAGCTTGCCAGATGTCTACTGGAGACTTATATGAATGAATGAAGAAAATGAGTGAATTGCCATGGATGGTAATCAGGGAGTCATGAAGGGTGTTTTACAAGGAGAGTATAAAAGTGAGAGCTCCCCAGGGAGAAGGAAGGACTGGGATGCCTACAGGTCAGCAGGGAACCAGGGGTGTGTGTGGCTTTCCACTCCATCAATGGGATGCTGAGGCTGTGGTCACTCAAATGTCCTGGGAACTTGGTCTTGCCCCTGCAATGCCAATGCCACTGCCACCGTTGAGGAGGGTGGTTGGCAGACTTTGCTCTCAGCAAGGATCTGCTCACTGTTTTGGATGCATGTATCCCATTCCAGCAAACACTGGCAGATAGTGGTGCCATCATACATTCACTTCTTTGCCTCCTCCCACAGGCCTCTGCCCAACACCATCCTTGAAGCTCTTCGAAAGCTCTGACCCTGCTCGACCATGACGCCACAGAGGGCCATTGGCAGGTAAGCTCTCCCGTTCCTTCCTGCGTCCACACAGTGGACATGGCCCAAAGGCTGTGGGCAGGAGGTAGGGAAATGGCTTCAGTCTTAACCACAAACATGAAGACTTCAGGATGGGCTGCTGGCATTTCTGTTGCTGCCATTGCATTGTGATGAGAATGTCCTGAGCTGGGAGCCGGTTCCGACCTGTCTGCCTTCACTTCTCAAGAAAATCCCAGCAAGGTCTTATGGAGCAGGGCTATGTCCCCAGTGAGGCAGGCCTCGGCCATGGTCCAGGCTCCATCACGTTCAGGCCCTGAAAGGCAGTGAGGATGGCACTGCATCCGTCAGCCTCTTACCCTTCGCTCAGGCTCCTGCCCCGTTGCTCCGTAAGCCTTGCACCCACAGATAGCCTGTGCTAGGCTGGCGTTCACTATGTGTGTGCGTGTGTGAGCACGTTTGAAGCCAAACTCAGGCAAGACAGCCAACAGTTTATGCCTGACCTCTCATGGCCGCTCATCCAGACGTCCTTTATTGCTTATTGGGCTCTGGGCTCTGTCCTCTGTGCTGCTTACTGAGGCACAGACATGAACAAATCATGGCATTGCCTTCCAGAAGCTTCCAGTCCCATAGAGCAAATAGGACATGCAAATAGCCCCAGTACAGAGGGGCCTGCATAGCAGGAGGGGTCTGTTCTGTCTGCATTGGTTGTGGGGGTCATTCAGAAAAGAAAAACCTATTTGAAGGTGACACTTGAATTGGGCTTTGAAAGATAAGCAGAAATTCACCAGGTACTTCACGTCATGCTCTTGCAAGGACCTCCTGGCTGAAAGCTAGAGTGGCTGGGACAAGGGCACAAAAGGAGAGGGCAGAAGTGAGGCCGAAAGCAATGCAGAACTCAGCTGTGACAGGAAGCTGGCTCTGAGTCCCGGCATGAACAGGAAGAGAGACCTGTGCTCTCTCGTTCATTCTGAGAAAAGCTTCATGCTGGGAGCCCACAGGGGATGCTGGGCTTACATCCCACTGAATCACAAGAGGCCACGAGGCAGCAGATCCCTTGCTGAGTGCCTGTGGCCCACTTGCTCCAGTGAAGGAGCCCTTCAAAGAAGCCACAGGCACACTGGGTCCCCATTCTGATCAGGAGAAGCTCTGGCTCTGGGCTGCTTAGTTTTGCCCTCTCCTAAGCAGTCCCCCCCCCCACACACACACACAGCTGCCTTCTCCTCTGTCCCTTCAGCACTCTCAGCCACCAGTCCCAGGGCAATGACCTTCTAAGGACTCAGTGCTGGTATTCGTCTTTCTTCACTCCCTCCCCAGCTCCATCTCCTGCCCCATCGTGGTCTTTCTAGTGGGTGAGACAGTTTTGGAGGTTTCCCATTTCTTCTTTCATCTCCAAAGAACTTATACAGCTGTTGTCATGTTAGAGAAAGACTAGGTTCTTGGCCACATGGAGATGTCCCCAGCCCCACCCTGCCCACCTATAAGGCGCAGTGTGGCCGGTGGAGCATCTAGCTCCCCGCCATGCTTCCATGCATTGCCGGTTCCAGAATCAAATACAAAAGTTTCTGTCAACTTCGGCACAGGGCTTGACATGAGACCGGCACTTTCCTGATGAGCTCTTTGGCTGGCTCACATCCTTGCCATAGAGCAAGTGGCTAGAAAGAGCTCTGAAGTTTGCTTCCCAGGGGCCACAAACAGTGAGCCCATGTGCCTTAACAGGAATTGAGGCAACAGACTTGGCAAAGTCCTGGTGGATTCTGGGAAGAACCAATAAACAATAGGATGGACCCTTCTCCAGAAGGACTGTGGCCTGGAGAACCATTGCAAAGGGTAGGAATGTGTGAGAGCTACGCTGGAGGGATCCACAGAGTGGAACACACTGTTCAGGACATGTGGATTTGGTCAAAGCCTGCCTGTGGGAACTCTCCCCGACCCCCAATGCATTGGTGCACCAGTAGCTGATGTTTCCAGTGCCTGCCCAGCAGGGCTCTTGTCACAGGGGAGCATTTCAGGTCTACCATCTCCTGTGCCATTAGAGGGTCACAGTTGGGCCATGTCCCACAAGTTAAGAGATATGCAGAGGAGCTTCATGAGAAGGGAAGCTTCTACGACCAAGTGACTGAGAGCTTCCACGGCTGAGGCTGACATACATGCAGAAGGACCTGGACATGCTACGGTATGGAGCCAGGTGCTAGGAGGGATGGTTGTGGAATTTGGGCCCTATACAGGCATAGAGAATGAAGGGGATGGACCCAAACACTTCTGCTGTATCCACTGGGGCTTGCACAGAGCTGTGGGACGACATAGGGAGGTGGGGACAGCGAAAGCACCCTAAGGAGGGCATCTGAGCCAGATGATTGCCATAAAGATAATTATAACTAGTGACTGAGTACATGCTGGGTACAGACCAAGGGGGCTTGACATGGATTAATACCTCTTTGGGGTAAGAGCTACTGTCACCCTCTTTTACAGATGATAACTGACAGAGAGGCTGCACAACTGTCCCCAGCAGTCACAGCTAGGAAATGACATAACGAGTTTAAACCCAAGCATTCTGCCCCAGAGACTGTACTTGTAGAGCACTGATAGTCTCTCTAGACACTATAGGCACCTGCAGAGTTGGAGCTCTGTCTGCCTTGCTCTAGCGCATGGTGAAACACTCAATAAATATGTGTTCACTAACAAAAAGGTGCAAATACAAAATGAGTTGATCCCTTAAAGAGTTGAGACAAATAACGGGGTAGGGAGAAGTTCCTGGGCAGAGGAGGCAGCTGCGCTTTTAAAGGTCTCATGTTAGAGTCACTGAGACACTTTCAGGGCTGGGGTCCTGGAAGGCTGATGGAGGTAGGTAAAAGATATTCTTAAGTGGCAGATCTGTGACCCACCCTCCTGGTCCTAAAGCATTTGCGCCTGCTGCCTTACCCCGCTCAGCCTGTGCCAGCTTAGCAAAGAGAGGCATCCCACCCCGCTCTCTGTAACCCCTACCCTCAGTTGTCACTTCCTCCCTCAGAGGATCCCACAGACAGATCTGTCACACAGACCACAAGGGCCCACAGATGGGAAGGGTGTGTGCCAAAGAAGCTTGGGTAAGACCGTGCATGGGTCAAATGCTAGCACTTGAGAGATGGAGACAAGATCAGAATCTCAAGGCTTTCACTATATAGTGACTTTTATGAGGGTTATATAAGTAATTTGAGGCCCTGTTTCAAAACAACACAACAAAGTAAAAAGTTTTAAAACCCTCAATTCGTTTTTCTTTTTGTGGCAAGCCCAACAGACTGGCCTTTTTTATGCAAGACAGAGAGAGAGAGAGAAAGAAAGGGAGAGAATAGGCATGCCAGGGCCTCCAGTCACTGCAGTCAAACTCCAGACACATGTGCCACCTTGTGTGCATGTGCAAGCTTGCATCACCTTGTGTGTCTGGCTTACATAGGACCTGAAGAGTTGAACATGAGTCTTCAGGCTTCACAGGCAAATGTCTTAACTACTAAGCCAGCTCTCAGCCCTAAACCCTCAGTTCTATTAGCAAGTAATTGCTCCCTGAATGTTCAAGACTTTAGGAGCAGCGAGTAAGACTTAAGTTTTGCTTCGTTTTGTGTTTTCAAAGCCCCATTCTTCCTCCAGGCTCTGTGCATAGGAAGTGGGAGTTGGAATGTAGCTCTGTGGCTTCCTGGCTGGGTGTCCTTGTCAATCACATCACTTCTCTGTGCCTCGATTTCCAGCCCCATAAATCAGGAATGCAAAGCACTTAAGGAAATGAATCTGGCAGGTTTGGGGAAACTGGCCTACCACCAGGTCCTATGAAAAGCCATTTCTGTGCTTCTTACTTTGTTTATGGGTCATTGTTTTTCCATGAAGTAAGGGGTTAGAGAACACTGACCTTTAACACCAGTCAGCCACTATGTGCCTGATGCAGGCACAGTGTCATCATTGTGTATGTTTAATATAAACACACAATTTAGAACTGCTTATTATATTTTCTTCTCATTGCAAAGTAATACGTATTTATTGAGAAAGTTTTTTTAAAAGTACAAGACCAGAGGGAAAAAAGTTCATCTACTACCTATCATTCTATTGACATTGAAAATTTCTCTCCAGCCTTTCATATTTTTTCATGCTAAGCAAGAGCTCTACCACTGAATTATATCCTTAGCCTTCTTTTTATTTTTATATTTTTTTATTTTGAGAGAGTCTTACTAAGTTGCTCAGGCTGTTATTGGATTCACTTCATAGCCCAGGCAGGCCTTGAACTTGCAATCTTCCTGCCATAGCCTCAACATGCTTTTACTACTAGAAGCCAGCTTCTCTCACCTTCTTTCTCTGTATGTACATACACACATTTTAAAAAATATAGATGTATCTTTGGGATACATCTTTGGGATGCATTCTTGCCAGGGCAGTTGGTTGGAGGCATCTGGCGGGTGCAGAGTGGGCACTAAATTTAGCTTGGCCTCTAGGGCCCACTGGTCTTGGGGCCTGCACATAATGGACGCCTTATGTAGACAACTGCCAACAGCTCAGGAAGAAGTGTCCCACCTTAAAACGTTCCTCATCACCAGCCAGCGCTCTGCTCTTGGAGAACAAGCCAGCTGCCTGTTCCTTCTGCCACCAGGAAGGGGCTGTTGTTTGCGCTCGTAGCCAGCAGACTACACCGAGGGCAGGCGGCCCACCCAGCACACACGGCAACTGTGGCTGTGGACAGGGCTGTGTTTGCTTAGCATGGGCTTCTGTTTGAGCTGGAACAACTGAGAGAGACTTCCCAAGAAGCGGCTGGTGGGGAGCGGGGGGGGGGGGTGCAGGACATCTGGCACATCCTTGTGGACCCACCAGAGCCACACCCCCATACTTCACCTTTGCCAGGTTTCCTTTGACATTCCATTTGTCCTGACACCTGCCCTGTGTATTCCCTGACAGCATTTCCTTTTCATGGGTGGGGGACCTGAGGCTAAGCTGGAAAGCAAGTTTGCTTGAGGTGACACAGCAAGTCAGTGGCAGGGACTTGAATGTGAATGTGGGTCTCTCTCACGCCAAGTCCAGGGCTTAGCAGCACCCTGTGTGTAAGCGGCTCAGACAGGCTTCTAGCGCCCAGCTGCCGAGCCTCGGAATCTCTGTTTCCTTCTCTTTGGTATTCGCCCAAAATGGGAAATATTTTAATCCTTCCTTTCTTTCTTTTTTGATGGGGTCTTATGTAGCCCAGGTTGGCCTCAAATTCATTATATAGCCAAGGATGACCTTGAACTTCAGATTCTCCTAACTGTACCTCCCAAATGCTATGATTTCAGGAATGTGCCACCATATCAGGGTGCTGGGTACAGAACCCAAAGTTTTATGCATATTAGGCAAGCACTCTACCAACTGAGATACATCCCTGGCCCCTTATTTCAACTTTAACATAATACATGTTTGGGCTAAGGGCATAGCTCATTGGCAGTGTGTTTGTCTAGCATGCATGAGGCCCACTCTGGTATGAGGGAAGAAGACATGTTTATTGAAAATAATACTCCTAAATGCCTATTTCTCCTTTTATTTATTTCTTTGAGAGAGAGTAAGCATGAGCGAGCCAAGGCCTGTAGCCACTGCAAATGAATTCCAGATGCACGTACCACCTTGTGCATCTGGTTTATGTAGGGACTGAGGAATTGAACCTGGGTCCTTAGGCTTCAAAGGCAAGCACCTTAACCACTAAGCTATCTCTCCAGCCCCTAAATGACTATTTCTAAGGTACAAAGGCAATGGTGGCAAATTCCTTTCTAAAAAAAAATTTTTTTGCATTTGTTATTTGAGAGAGACAGACAGACAAAGAAAGGTGGAGAGATAGTATGCCAGGTACTCTTTTTAGCATTTTTATTTATTTATTTGCAGGGAGAGTGGGGGAGAGGGTGAGAAAGAAAGAATGGGCATGCCAGGGCCCCCAGCCACTACAAGTGAACTCCAGATGCATGTGCCACTTTGTGCATCTGGCTTTACGTGGGCACTGGGGAATTGAAACCAGGCCATTAGGCTTTTCAAGCAAGCAACTTTAACTACTGGGCCACATCTCCAGTCCTGTTGACAGATTTTTGTTTGAAACCAGAATCTCTCTGCCCACAGACTTATGCACAGGCACTTTAACCTGATATCCAACCTCCATGGCATGCCCTGTGGCTACTCCTGAGCCTGGGCTCCCCCAGCACTTACTCCTGGGAAATGTTGGGAATTTTCCTTATAATCCACCACTTGGCCAGAATGGAGGTCTAGGAGGGGGAGACCCATGAACTACTTGCCCTCATGTCTCTGGGGCCTGCACCAAGCCAGGCACAGAGTCTATCCCAGGAGATATAAGGGCCCCAATCCATGATTTTTCATGAGAAGTCAAGCTTACCCCAGGTATAGAACTTAGTGGAGGCCTACCCTGCAGCTGCCATCCCAGTAAGGAAGGAACTGCCTGCTAGACTTCCATGACGGGTTCCAGGCTGAGCCAGAAGCTCAACTCTGAGGAGGCTATGAGGGGGAATATGAGGGAGCATCTCCCCCCTCCAGCCTCATGGCAACAATGCACCCTGTGTAATAGTCTCTGGCTCTGACAGAGGTTCTTTGACCCAAGCCCAAGGCTCTTCAGGAACAATTTGTAGCTGCCATATTATAGCTGCTTTGGGGATATTCGCTAAGGCACTATCCTGAGTGAGTGAGAGCACGGCTGTTTCTCTACATGGACCCCCCTGGCCATATCCTCAGCCTCCCAAACTCCAGTGCTATGGATGTTATTATTTGTAGCCCCCCCTGCGTCCGCTCCAGTCACCCCTACTCATGGCTAAGTGGCTCCATGTCTCTGAGCCTCAGTTACGTCATTTGCAAAATGGGACTAGTGATTCCACCTCTGGGGTTGTTATTCCCCTTTGGAAAGGGCTTTTCAAGCACCCGGCACAGCAGCAGATGCACCAGAAAGGCCATCTCTGCTCCCCAGGCCTCTCAAGGCCTAGAGAATGCCCCTAAGAAGTCTAACGGAGCCACTTCTTTAATTCCAGTACATTCGTAGGGATTCAGCTGAGGACAAATTTCTTATTTTGTAATGTGAGCCCAGGGAGAAGTGGGTTTTGGTAATAGGTTCATTCCCCTCCCAGTTGGCCCTCCAAGGAGGATGTTTTTCATTCATTTGTTCACTTACATATTTAGCGTACAAATACCCACAGAGCCTCAGTACCTGCCAGGCAAAGGCCGGCCACGTGGAGACCCTGGCAGCAGGAGCTCATCATCTAGTAACTTGACTCGGGTGAATAAGTGCAAAGCCACTGGGAGAGTCAGAGCACTGGGGAAGGAAGTGATCGCTGCCCGAGGATTAACTGGAAAAGTTTCCATGAAAAAGTGGCTTCCCAAGTGAGCCGATTTAAGGGCACAGAAGAGAAGGTTTCACCATCCAAAGAAATAGAAGCCAAAAAAAAAAAAAAAAAAAAAAAAAAGTAAAGTGAAAGTAACCTATGATGAACTGCAAAAGTTATTATAAATGGGTCTTTAAGTATCTTAATTAATATCCCAACAATTTTTTAAATGCTTACCAAGCATACAAAAAAAATGAATATGGGTGAATAGCCTAGAAAAATTTGGTGTTGGTAAGTAATTCAGCTTGAGCTTAATGAACTGGAACAGGGAGCCCAGACATAGGTACACATATGAAGCATATGAAAGTGTGGCAGTGAGCCTTTGTGGTGGAAAGACAGATGACTCCTAACATGTTAGAAAGATAACTAGGAAGCTACTTGTAGAGAGGAAGAATAAACTTTTGTCCTTGTACCAAAATAAATCCCAAGGTTATTTAAAAACAAAAGCAGGGCTGGAGAAATGGCTTAGTGGTTGAAGCACTTGCCTGCAAAGTGAATGGACTCAGGTTCCATTCTCTAGGACCCACATAAGCTAGACGAACAGGGTGGTGCATGCATCTGGAGTTTATTTGCAGTGGCTGGATGCCTGGTGTGCCCATATTCTCTCTCTCTCTCTCTCTCTCTCTCTCTCTCTCTCTCTCTCTGTCTCTCTCTCATTCTCCCAAGTGAATAAATAAAAATATTTTTTAAAAAGCAGGCTGGAGAGATGGCTTAGTAGTTAAGGCACTTTACCTGTGAAGCCTAAGGACCCAGGTTCAACTCCCCAGAACCCATGTAAGCCAGATGCACAAGGTAACTCCAGACACAAGGTGGCACATGTGTCTGGAGTTTGATTGCAGTGCCTAGAGGTCCTGGAATGCCAATTCTCTCTCTCTCTCTCTCTCTCTCTCTCTCTCTCATTCTTTCTTTCTCTCATAAAAAAACAAATTAAAAACAAGCTTTTACAAAACAAAAGAAAAAGCCATAAAAGTACTAAAACAAATACAAGAGGATACTGTGTGAAGATGGTAACTCTTCCCTACTTAATTGTGAATGAAAACAAGGGGGCTGGAGAAAGGAGAGATGACTCAGTCTGCCTCACAAGCATGAGGACCTGGGTTCATCAAGAACCCTGGAAAAAGTGCCCAGCATGGTAGTAGCACACTTGTAATCTCAGAGCTAAGGAGGCAGAGATAGAAATACCCATATGGCTCATCTACCTACACAGAAAGAAAGAAAGAAAGACAGAAAGAGAGAGAGAGAGAGAGAGAGAGAGGGAGGGAGGGAGGGAGGGAGGGAGGGAGGAAGAAAAAAGCAGCAAGCAGGCAAGCTAGGCATGGTGGCACACACCTTTAATCCCAGCACCCAAGAAGCAGAGGTAGGAGGATCGCCATGAATTCAAGGCCACCCTGAGACTACATAATGAATTCCAGGTCAGCCTGAGCTACAGTGAGACCCTACCTAAAACAAAACAAAACAAAAAGGGCTGGAGATGGCTTAGCAGTTAAGGCATTTGCCTGCAAAGCCAAAGGACCCCAGTTCGATTCCCCAGGACCCACGTTAGCCAGATGCACAAGGAGGCGCGTGCATCTGGAGTTCATTTGCAATAGCTGGAGGCCCTGGCGTGCCCATTCATTCTCTCTCTCTCTCCCTCTTTCTCTGTCAAATAAATAAATAAATAAATAAATAAAAATGAAATATTTTTTCAAAAGAAAGAAGTGAGGGAGGAAGAGGAAAGAGAAAGAAAGGGAGGGCTGGAGAGATGGCTTAGTGGTTAAGACATGCCTGCGAAGCCTAAGGATCCAGGTTCAATTCTGCAGGTCCCACGTAAGCCAGATGCACAAGGTGGCACATGCACCTGCAGTTCGTTTGCAGTGGCTAGAGGCCCTGGTGTGCCCATTCTCACTCTCTCTCTAATAAATGAAAAAATAATAAAAAGATCTTTTTAAAAAGAAAGGGAAAGAGAAAGGGAGGGAGAAAAGGAAAGTGGGAGGGAAGGAAGAAGGAAGGAAGGGAGAGAAGAAAGAAAGAAAGAAAGAAAAAAAGAAAGAAAGAAAGAAAGAGAGAGAGAGAGAAAGAGAGAGAAAGAAAAAACAGACCATGGTAATCAAGGCTAAGGGATGATACCAAACTGAGAAAAATGTTTGAACCTGTGTATGAGGACTAAAGGTTTAATAGCACTCTCATACCAAGGGCTTTTATAAGGGAAGTGAAGATAAACTGGCAGTAGAAGAATGGGTGAGAACATGAACAGACCATTCACGAAGATGTACTGAGAAGAGTAGTAACACAGAAAAAGAGGAGTCACCAGATGTCAGTGGACATTATACAACCAAGATGTTCTTTGGGGGGCCCACTTCAAACACTGAGAGTGCCTGGGGAGATGAGCACAAGAAATAAGGAACACACAAGTGCCATTAGTGGGTTGTGAATTGATACATATTTTCTGGTGGGGAGCCTTCACAGTTTGTATCAACACTTACAAATTGCATGCCTTCAACTCTGCAGCCCACTTCTACATGATTTTAAGGAAATGAGTGAGTGGCAAGTGTGTGTCTCTCTGAATCTCTCTCTCTCCCTCTCAAATAAAAGTAAAAAAAAGGTACATGCCACCTAAAGTTATCTTCTGGCCTATACACACGTACATACACACGCACAGCATCATGAGGTTTTCCTGTGAGCCTCTGGTTCAACATTCTTGTCAACCAGTGAATACGTAGTCTTGTGTTATGCCACTCCGGTTTAAAGATACCTTATGTTATATGTGCTTCTGTTTAGAGACACCTGGTGCAAGGCAGCCCTCAGCCCGCCAAGTCATTGACACTGAGCCCAGGACAGCAGCACGTAACTCCAGCCTGAGTGAAGCTTGTCTGAAGCATGTTCTCTTTGGAGCACTTGACCAATAAACTTGAGGGCCATTCTAGAAAGCAAAATCAGCAAACAAGGAGGTACAAAAGCATAGAGAAGGGCAACACTAAATAGTCCACAGAAAGGGTGTTTGTTGAGAGTCTGGAAGCTCAAACACGGAGGCAGAACATCCCTTTGTTGACCTCACGAGGAACCGTGCGAGTTGGGCAGCTCTTAAATTGTTTTCTGCCTTGCACATTTGTAAATGGCAGTAAAGAGAGCACTGAGTAGGTGAATTAGCAAATGTGAATTTGTGAATAAGGAGGCGTGCCTGCATCTTAAAAGATGGTGCCCCAGTCCATTTGGACTGCTATAACCAAATACCGTTTACTGGGTGTTGCAGTCAGGTTCACATTGCTGGTAGAAATCACCCAACCAAGAGCACATTGTGGGGAAAAAAAGAGGTTTATTTTGGCTTACAGGCTTGAGGGGGAAGCTCCATCATGGCAGGGGAAAACGATGGCATGAGCAGAGGGTGGACATCACCTCCTAGCCAACATAAGGTAGACAACAGGAACAGGAGAATGTGCCAAACCCTAGCAAGGGGAAGCTGGCTATAGCACCCATAAGCCTGCCCCCAATAATACTCTGCCTCCAGGAGGCGTTAATTCCCAAATCTCCATCAGCTGGGAACCTAGCATTCAGGACACCTAAGTTTGTGGGGGACACCTGAATCAAATTGCCACACTGGGTATTAGATAAGCAACAGAAGTTGACTGCTTATAGTTACAGAACCTGGAAGTCCAAGGTTAAAGGCAGGTTCACTGTCTGATGAGCCACTGTCTGGCTCATAGACAACAAAAGTAGAAGGGTGTCTTTCTCGGACCTTGATAAGGGCACTAACCCCATTCACAAGCTCTGCCCTCCAAGACTCAGCCACCTCCTAATACTATCACTTTGTGGGGCTGGCTTTCAACATAAGCTTTTTGGAGGGACCTGGATATTCAAACCATGGTGGATGGTCCTATGTAAGGTCGTTACCTGAGAGCCAGGGCTTCTTCCTTTCTCCTTATACATGTCACACTTGGACTGCTTACAGTAAACACGTTTGATACAATCAACCAATAGCTATTTTTATTATGTAAGAGAACTTGTCATTGATGTTACTTTTCTTATCCTGCTCAGAATGACAATAAGTAAACATTTTTGTTGATCTTTACAGTATGGCATATAGACTTATAAGCCATTTATTGATTGACTTAATTATGCTTGTCTATGTTGCCCAGGCTAGCCTGGAATTCCTGGGCTCAAGAAATTCTTGGGCTGGGGAGACAGCTCAGTGGTTAGAAGCACTTGCAGCACAAGTCTGATGACCAGAGTTTGAATCCCCAGAACCTACATGAAGCTGGTCACAAGTAGCACACAGTATGTGTCACCTACAGCAACACGAGGCAGAGTCAGGAGAATCCAAGGCTCAAAGGGCAACTAGCTCAGCATTCACAGCAGCAGAGAAACAAGGTCGCCACGGTGAGGAGCGACATCCAAGACTGTCCTCTGATATCCACCCATACCACCCCCCAACACACACTCTAAAGAAGGAAAAAGACCCTCTGCCTCAGCCTCCCAAGCGGCTGGCACTAGAGGTGTGTGCCACTGTATCCTGCTCTCTTTATACATATTAGCTCGCATACTCCTCACCAAAAAACTTTATGAGATAGGGTGTATTATGGTCCCCATTATCTGGGAGAGAAGATGGAAGAAGTGAGGTCAGATAACTTCCCCAAGGTTAAAATCAGTCAGAGGCGGAGTCCCCATACGAACCCAGGTAGTCCTGGCTCCAGAATCAAAGCTTTTTGTGAGCATTCAGTGAGTGTCTGGTCAGTTTCTAGCCTGTCCCTGGGTTTCAAAGATGCCCAGGAGGATTGGACCACCATCTGTTTAAGGTCCTCCTAGCCTGGCTCAAGGACTCATCTGGCACTCCAGGCCCATGAAAGGGGAGGCTTTCCCAACTCAGAGGAGAAGTTTCAACAACTGAGAGCAGGGAGCAGACAGCGCTTACCTGCTGCCAGGGCAGCCCAGCCCCACCCAGTCCCCTCCCTCCCTCCTGCGCCTTGTTCTATCTTCTCACCTTCAGGGTCTTTTTACCCATGAGGCTCAGCCACAACACCATCTTCGGAGCCACTGGAGGAAGTGAGGTCTCCTTCCCTGACTTCCCCAGAACCCTGACCCCCCGTCTCATGCAGGTCTCTGGCCTCTCCACTGCCCCGGAGTCCGCGTGAGATGTATCTGTAACCCAGCCTCCAGCATACTCCTCACACATATCACCTGTCAGAAAAGGTGTGTTGACAGATAAAAGAGCAAACAGAAATGCCCCAGACACTGTCTGTGTACCCCAAAGACCTAAGCACATGGGACTGTCACAAAGTAGGTGTTGAAGCAGCCAGTGCTCCGGGGGCTCTGAAGAGCTGAGCTGCCCGGACAGAAGCCGCTGTGATCAGGAGGCAGCACTAATGGCTTCAAGAGCAGTGTGAGCCAGGGTGATGTTCCAGCGGCTTCTGAAATTCCCCCACCCAATGAGAGAGACTAAGAAAGGGTCCCTTCAGCTTCTCTTGGCACCTCCAGGGGAGAGCAAGGGGTTGGGATTGGCCAGGCTAGGGCTATCATTTCTAAAATAGCTTCATACATATTCAACTGCTCCCTGAAATAGTGGGATGACTATTTTAAGTGGCTTCTGCTTGGATGCCCACACATTATGGCATCTACCTGGAGCATGTAAACCAGTGAGAAGCCAAGGGAAGAGTGTGGAGGACCATGTTAGGAGCTGTCTCTTGCTCCTCACGCTTCCCCCTCCCCTTGGAGTGTTGCTTCCTCTCAGGGACTCTCTCACATGAAATCGAAAGCTGTGGTTACTATGACAACCTGCTGGAGGTTTCCCATCCGGTAACCTCACCCATCTGAAGCCCAGAAAGCCCCAGATGCACCAGTGTAGCAAGGACTTAAGACAGTCTTCATATCCATTCCTCAGTTTCCTTCAGTGCCCATGGCCTCTACACATAGGTTCCAGCAAAGTTGAAGGGGACACAGCAAGACAGCGAGGTGCCGAGGTCACCCAGACACTCTAGCAATGAGATCCAAGAGGGAATGACTCTACCAAGCAAGCGGATATTAACGAATAGGTTCTGGTACATCACGTTGGCCCTGTGCTATATCTGCCCCGCAGCCCTGGGGCCTTCCTTGGAGGTCTGACTATGTCAGAAGAGCTCTGTGTGGACAAGAAGTATTTGAGCAAAACTCCTCCCACCCGGGTCTGTCACTTGGCTCCCTGTGTGATGACACAGAGCTGACAGGAAGAAAACAGGGTGGTGCAGAAAGCTTCTGCGGTGAGAGGTGTGACCCTAAGAATGAACTGAAATTCATCCCACTTTCTCAGGGGATGAATCAATGGTCAATGAATGAAGTAAAGGAGAAGGTGGGAGACTGGGGCCTCAGCCAGAAAGTGAAGGAGGGACTGATGTGGGACCCTGGGCCTCAGCACGTTCAGCATGATCAAAGAAGAAGAAGAAAAAAAAGCCACGGCTTTCCTCTGACATGTCTGAATTCTGATTCACCCCGCTGTGCCTGAGAAGGGCAGGAAAGTGTGCTTGGCTATCCTGGCGAGGACAGCCACATAGAGGGGTAGGATGAGAGCAGTGAGTAGCCCAGAAGGAGATGCATCTGGCTGCGTGGGAGGCGTCTGTCCAGGAACCTGACCACGTGATTCTTCCCATTGGCTCCTCTGAAGTTCATAGAAATACCAGTGAGAAGTCCGGGGCCTAGAGGCCACTGAATCTTTCTTTTCTGTCCATCCTTCTTATTCGTGCAAATGCACACTTCCATTTCTTCATTCATTCATTTGTCCAGCTACAGTTAGAGGTAAGGTTTCTTCCCCGCCCAGCCCCAGGTTTCCATGGGTCTGTGAAACCCCAGAAATTCTGAGAAAATGTGTGCATTTCTCCTGCTCATTTCTGGAGAGATAGCTCAAAGCTTTCAACAGACTCTCCAAGGGGCAGGTGACCCAAAAAGGTTACAAACCGCTGATAGAGTTGGGAATTGTTTGATTTTAAAACAAATGGTTTTACCTTTTGGTAGAGAGGCAGAGAGGGGGTACTGAACGAGATTTCCAGCTCTGCACTGAGCCGTCTCTGATGAAGAAAGGACACCAGGGATTCTGCTGGTGCAGAATCTCCACATCTAAGTGTGCACAAGATCCCTGACATATGACACTGCTTCATTTCTCTGTATCCCCAGCCAAAGTCTCTCTGTGAGGCCCTAACCACCCTGTACTTGATAGAAAGTAGGGAGTCTTCCTGGCTTGGATATATTTAGAAAGCTGAGAGATCTGCAAAAGAAGAGGACAATAAGCTGGAGTTGTAGAGGTGGGCATGTGAATGAGGCTTTGAAGAAAGAGGTCAGCTAAAGTCCACTGATCAGCTGTAAAAGTCAAGTTGTATCAACCCCCCCCACCACCACCACCGGACTGGAAAAACCTCCAGTGGCTTCCTGTTTCCAAGCAAAAATCAAAAATCTTTAAAATGCCATCATGGCCCCAGGGAGTTAGCCACCCCACATCCTTTGGCTTCCAAATAGTTCCCCAAGCTCTGGCTTCAGAGCCTCTGCACTCATTGCTTCCTATGCCAGGAAACATATGTACATGGTCCAATGCCTCCCTTCCTCCAGGTCTTAACCTAAATGTCTGCTTGTCAGTGATACCTTCTCTGGTTCGTTCTTCACGTGACCACACCTCCTCTACCATCATCTCCAACCAATCTCCTTGGATAACACTGAGTTCCATCTAACACACCACTGCCCGTATGCTGTGCCCAGTACGTGGGGTAGTGCTGGCCCCTAGGAGGTGCTGGGTGGACCTCTGTAGGATGAACGAGTCAATCCTTATAGTGCCTTGATTTGCACACACTGATGTTTACACACTACAATCTCATGTTGGTCTTCTAATCAATGCTCCAGGTAAGGAGTTTTTTTCCTTCTCACACAGAAGCCCAATCATCTGTAGCTAGGATCCACATATGAGAGAGAACATGCAACGTTTGGCTTTCTGGGCCTGGGTTAACTCACTTAGTATAATTCTCGCTCACTTTTCTGTAGCACTTCATATAAATGATGACCTCAGTCTCTGAAAATACAACCTACAACCCCCAGAAGTAAGTCCAGAATGCCTCAAGACAGCCACAACATGAGCCACACACTTAATCATTTGCTTATACACGAATCTGAGTATACCCACACACTGCCTTTGGATGCCTCATCCTAACGTGTGCCCAACCCGTGAGGCTGGACGGAGTGAGAATCCTGCTATATCTAGAGATAACACATGCTGACTATGGAGTGTGACAGAGGAGGCTTACAACAAAATACCTGCCTTTGGGTAGTTCACAACCCAGTCTGAGAAACAGAGACAAAACGGATATGTTGTCAAGGGTACTCATTTACTCATATCCTTACAATGTTCTTAAGGAGACCCAAGGAGAAACAAGAATCATGATAAGAGAGTGCTACAGGGGGTGGGGATACCACTCAGTTGGTAAAGCGCTTGCTTTGTGAGCATGAGGACCTGAGTTTGATCCCCGGCATGCATGTGAAAATGACAGACAGAATGACGCATGCCTGTAAGCCCAGTGCCAGCGTGTGGAGACTCCATGATCCCTGGAGCTCACTTGCCAACCAGTTTAGCCAGATGAGCTCCAAGCCAATGCAAAACACTCTCAAAAGAAGGTGATGGCATTGTGGAGGCAAGACGTCTGTTTTTCTGGCTTCTGTGCACACACACACACACACACACACACGAATTGAAAAACAGATGAGATGATGTAATTGAGGTAGGGACCTGGACTCTCAAAGAAGGGGCTGGCCTCTTCTCCCTGGGGGGTTGAACTAGGTGTAGGGGTGAAACAGCACAGCTCACGTGGTGAACTGTTGGGAGGCCTCCTGTGTGGCTGGAGCATGGTAGATGGCCGTCCATCTGTGTTCTGGGAACACAGCACACACACACATGCACACATGCACCAGACTTTTCTAATGCAGTGGAGGAAACAAGCAAGCAAGCAGACTCGCTCGCTGCATATCAGCAACCCTCCCTCCCTGCCCTCTCTCACGAACCCACTCTTATCACATGGAAAGCCCCAGATGAAAGGGACCTGCAGCATTTCCTGTGGTGATAGAGGCAGATGCTCTTCCAGGCCTTGGTCCTCCTGCATCTCTGACTTCAGACTGCATGCCTCACAGTCCCAGCAGTCCAGCAGCTCAGCCACACCTCACATCTCTTCAGCAAGGTGGGATTGCGGAACAACTCGTCAGGATCTAAGATCACTTAGGAGACAAGCTCTGAGAATGTTTGTGAGGGAGTTTCTACACTAGGTTGATTAAGGAAGGATGACCCACTCTAAGTGTGGGCAACACCATTCCATGGGCTGAAGCCCATCCTAAGGCTGCATGGAAAGGAGAAAGCAAGCTGAGCAGCAGCACTCACCTCTTTCTACTTCCTGACTGGAAGAAGTCATGTGACCAGTGAGCTGCCTTTCACTCCTGTCACCGTGCCTTCCCCGCCATGATGGACTGTAGCCTCAAACTGTGAGCCAAGATAAACCTTTCCTTCCTTAAGTTGCTTTTAGGTATTTTATCACTGCAAAAATAAATAAGTAACACAGTCCTGCCTATCCCTTCCTTTATCCCCCCACCATAAGGAGAGCTGTTTTTGCATGTCTGTGAGGGACAAAGGGGTTCAAAGCATTTAAGCCTCATCCTCAAGTGCAGAACCAGGCTAGGAGTCCGGGGAGAGGAGACAGAGGCAGCCCCTCACCATCAAGCAGTTGGCAAGATGGCTGAAGGAGAATGCTCAGGCCCTGGAGCCAAGTTTGCATGCTGCCTTCCCCAGCCAGGAGCTACGTGCATTCACCTCTCTGTACCCTGGCTTTCTCACTAGTGACACGGGAATGGTGATGTCTGCTCTGAGGTGAGATGAGGCACACATGCCCATCCGGGTACCTGAAGCCAGGGGCCAGTGAAGGTGTGGTCTGAGGCGGGCTGTCGGCTCAACGGCCCACCAAGCATCCTACATATACCGATACCTCATTTTGTAGGTGAAAGAAACTTTGAGTCTGGGAGATCTTCAAGGTACCCATAGCCAGCAAATGACCTGATATCTCATCTCATTTCATTTAGGAACAGGCTCAACCACTTGCCACAGCCATGCCTGTGACTCCTGGTCCCCACAGGAGGGAAGCACTGTACTGTAGGGAGGTGCTGGAGAGGCCAAGTGGGATGACCCTGGAGGAAACCGCCAGCATCTGTGGCCTTGGGGAGGAAGGACTGAAAGGTCACAGGCACTGGGCAGAGCCATATGGCCAAGGTGATTGGTGGCTTTGGCCTAACTGAGCACGGACCTGGAATCCAGCAGGCTGGGCTTCCCTTTCCCACTTCCTTCCTGTGCTGACTGTCTCGCTGAGTCACCTGCAGGAAGTGAGGGTGGTGAGGTGAGGAGTGAGGAGACCTGTGTCCTTTGCGCCTCTGTCCCCACTTCACCTCATGACCCTAGGCCAGCCACTTCCCCTTGCTGGACTCAGTTTCCACATCTGTCAAGCTTGCCTGGATCACCAGGCAGTCACACAGAGGACTGTTTTTCTAGAAATGGTGTTTTCTGGAAGACAGTTTGTAATACAGGGCCATTTAGCTGGTCCCCAGTGAGGGACTCAATAGACACCAGGCTTCATGGGAACACCCCAGTGCTCTCTTAGGACTGACTTACTTCTTACACATGTTCTGACTGTCACCAACAGCAGGGGGACCAGGAAGGTGGCAGAGGGAAGCCCTCCAAATGCTGGCATGATGACAGCTACTGCAAAGGGATTCACAGCAAATCCTGAACCTCTTCTATCTAACTCAGCCCCTCCGCTGACTCCTGTTGCTGATTTTTTTTGCTCTAGGTTTCTCAGGGTAGGTGCAGCTCTGTGGGCAAACTTCCACCAGCAGGACTTTCTTCCAGCATCTAATACTGACCAGGCCCAGCCCTGGGCCAGGCGATAAACCTTTGGCTCACAGGCTACTTGTACTAGCCAAAGTTCCAAACTTGTTTAGAAGACCTCATCCTAAGGACTCAGGTATTCTGAAGCTAGGGAGAACTCATTTCTGCAATCATTTGCATTTAACCGCTCTGACCTTCTAAGATCTCTTTGTGGTTCTGCAAAGTAGGAAAGCTTATCCTGGAGCTGCCAAGGTGGAGTTATGTCACCCTCTGTGCTTCCTACCACTCCAGAGGAGATGGCACTAGATAAGACAGGGTTATAGGACACAGACTTCAATTACAAATCTCTTGTCCTATAAGCTAGAGCCTAGTTGGCCTCAAGTGACTTTTTAAAATGTTTTTTAAATTATTTATTTTTTTATTTATGAGAGAGAGAGAGGGAGAAAGAGAGAGAGAGAGAGAGAGAGAGAGAGAGAAGAGGGAGAGAATGGGCATACCAGGGCTTCTAGACATTGCAAACAAACTCCAGATGCATGCACTACCATGTGCATCTGGCTTACGTGGGTTCTGGGCAATCAAACCTGGGTCCTTAGGCTTTGCAGGCAAGCACCTTAAACACTAAGTCATCTCTCCAGCCCTCAAGTGGCTTTCGAACTTGTTCTGATACGGCTTTGTCCCTGCTGCCACCTCACAGCAAGGCTCCCTCCTGTGAGGTGCTGCCGCCTCGCCACCTGGCTTGGGCAGTTCCCCATCTTTCTGTATCATTTTGTATTTCTGTCCTTGTATGTTCCTCTTTAATTGGACCCCCACTTCCCCTCCTCTAACATCCCAGCTCAGTCCTCAGGACCCAGGATGCACCCCCTGCCCTCTCTCATCTCCCTCTGCAGCGCCTCTGCACCTATGTCTATTCTTTCATTTGTACCCCACTTGTAACTTGAGGGCACAACTGTATGGATCCTTGAGCCTGGGGCTGTAACCTGGACTAACCCCTAAGCTAAGGGCCTGGAGGGTGGCGCTGCTCCATCAGTATCTGCTGGAACCATGGACTTGGTGACCTGAGTGAGTATTCATAGCCTATAACTGAGAGCAGGGCAGCACGACAAAAGGAGACCTGAGACTGCTCAAGTGGAGTCCCCACAAGAGCCCTGCCACTAAAGTCATTTATCCATAGTCACCGCCTGCACCAAGCTGGGCTTTTGTTTCCCCCTGAAAAGTGGGTCAGTTTCTTCGGTCTTTCTAGAGATTATCTTTTGGAGACTTTCTGGAAGGTTTGTAAGGCAGCTTCTATAGAGCTCCTGGACTGCCTACTGCAGGCATTCAGAGTGTCCTTGCTATAATCCTCTGCTCTGTCCCAGCGATCCTTTCAGAACCCTCTCAGGACCAGGCCCATTTGGGTACTGGGGACCTAGAGGTATCCAATGTGTGTCTGCCCTTGAGGGCTTGCACCCTAGTGAGGAGACCCAAGCAGGTCAGATCATAGTGGTGGTCAGAGAGGACTTCCTGTGGCCATGGAGTGCATGAGCTGCTGGGTGTGGTCATGGTATGGACAGATGTGGCTTCAGCTGGTCCAAGGTGCTGCATTGTGTTAGTGCAGGTGCCGGTGTGTGCATGTGGGAGGGGAGGAGGGGTACCATGGGGCGAAGGACAGGAGGACTGCGCTGGCCCTTAGGAAAGATCCTTTCAACTAAAGTCCTAATGGTGGAGGCTGAGAGGACATCAGAGGTCAGATTGCATTGCAATGGGGCTGTGCCATTCCCAGATCTGAGCTTAGAGCAGATTTTCAAATGCACTGGGACTCATGTAGACAGAGCATCCAAGCTTGGGCAGCCAGGCCCCATGAAAAGCAGGCGTATTACTTTCAAGGTTGCAGGAATGGAATTCACACACAGCCTGACACAAGGTCTCTCTCATATCCCTCCTCCAGCCACCAGTCAGCTAGAGGACCTGCCCATCTCATTAGGATGACTTTAGGGAAAAGCATAAGGGTCGGGCCAGCTCTACCTCATGCTGGCCCAGAGGCTGTTTGCTGGGCAGCCTGCTCCCATGAAAAATTAATACAGGGGTACCTCATCTCCTGTCATCCATACACTGACCCTGGGGTCAACAAGCAAGAAGCCTGAGCTAAGTGTCTACCTACTGAACACTGTGGGGACTATGGGAAGAGAGCACATCTCACTCAAGTTTAACAGGGAAATGCGCCCAAACCACTAAGAGATGCTTCCTGACACCTGCTGACAAAATACCTAGGCCAGTTCTCAGCTTGTTGGGAGCTATCCAGGCTTTGGAGCAAGATGGACATTAAGCTTCAGTTTCCTCATCTGTAAAGTGGGAATAAATATCAGTGCTCCCTCCTAAGAACATAATTATGAAGATTAAATTAATGCAAAATGCTCAACCAGGACCAGATACATTATCCTGAACTGGGATAATTTCCAAAACCAGGCAAGATTCCACAAGGGGTTTGTCCTTTGCAATTTATACTTCATACACTGTTGGGGTGGCTTTTTTCCCCATTTAATTTTATTATAGTAAGAACACTTGAGATCTACCCTCCTAATAAGTTTTTAACAGTACATTTTTGTTAACTACAAGTGCAGTGTTGTAGAGTGACCTCTACCATTTACTTCTCTATCTATTGGAACTTTACACTCACTGATTAATAGCTCGGCATGTTGTTTGAAAGATGGGACTCCATCCAAGGAGGAGCAAGGGACTAGCATAAGAATTAGGGGCAAGCTGGGCTTGCTGGTGCACGCCTTTAACCCTAGCTCTAGGGAGGCAAAGGTAGGAGGATCGCCATGAGTCTGAGACCACCCTGAGACTACACAGTGAATTCCAGGTCAGTCTGGGCTAGAGTGAGACCCTACCTCAAAAAGAAGGGGGGAGGCTGGAGAGGTGGCTTAGTGGTTGAGGCACTTGGCTGAAAAGCTAAAGGACTCAGGTTTGATTCCATAGGACCCATGTAAGCCAGATGCACAAGGTGACATTTGTTTGCACTAGCTGGAGGCCCCAGCATACCCTTTCTTTCTTTCTTTCTTTCTTTCTTTCTTTCTTTCTTCCTTCCTTCCTTCCTTCCTTCCTTCCTTCCTTCCTCCCTTCCCATCTATCTATCTATCATCTATCTGTCTTTATCTATCTCCCCCTCTCTTTCATATAATAAATAAAATATCTTTTAAAAGAATGAATGCACCAGATGTACAAGGGGGCACATGCATCTGGAGTTCGTTCGCAGTGGCTGGAGGTCCTGGCGTGCTCTCTCTCGCTCTCTCTCTCTCCTTTCTCTGCCTCTCTCTCAAGTAAATACATTAAAAATATTTTTAAGAAAGAATGAATGGGTGAATGAATTACGGGCACAGAGTAGTTTATGTGCCTTCCATACATCCTTTCTCCAGAAGGCACTGGTCCAGCCATGGGTCAGCTCAAGTAGAAGTGGGTTAGACAATGGCCTGAGATCACTGAGCAGGCTAAACTCTGTATCTCCTTGGTACAGCTCCTGCCCCTGTCCTTCCCACAATTTCAGCCCTCTTGATGCCTTGCTGGAGTAGGAGTTTGGAAAGGAGGAAGTGAATTGGAAGCTGAGGCAGAAGCCAGAGAGACCCCCTTGTCAATTCACACATGTTCAGGGGTGAAGGGGCCTCCAGGTCTCATCAGCTTGGCTGATAGGAGTGGCCCCTTGCTCAGGCCTGGACTGAGAAATGATGAGGCCACATCTGTAGCTGCCCGGGCCTGTGGGACATCCTAGGGAACCAGTGCAAATCAGAAGGGACTCTGCAGTCCCTCCCTGTCCTTGTCACTCTCTAGGCAGGATTCAGACCTGACTGCTATGATGCTTGAGCAATAGCCCGTGGAGCATAGTTCTAAGGCCAGACCTTAGCAGTGCGGGCTGCCACTGAAATTCTACTTAGGCTAAGGACCTACCTCAAGTCAGGTGCCCACATATATGCCCTTTCCCTTAAGGGCACTAGAAGGCTGATACAAGTGAGCAGAAACAAGCCCAGGACAACCACAGGGAATGCAGCTTATAGTGAGAAAATTAGATCTGGCATTAAATGGGAATTCAGTTTCTAAATTAATTAATTTAACTGAGGGGAATGGTGCACCAGGGTCTCTGGCTGCTACAAATGAATGCCAGATGCTTGTGCCACTTTTTGTGTCTGGCTTATGTGGGTGGCTTGGGAACTGAACCCTGACCGGAAGCTTTGCAAGCAAGCCCCTTTAACCATGGAGCAATCTTCCTAGCTCCAAGTCTCGCCTGAAGTGGGAACTCAGATTCCCACCCTCCCAGGCCCAGGCAGGATGATGTTGGCAACAGGTAAAGCTAAGCCTTCAGATACTGAGCAGAGAGCCTGAAGCTAAACAGAGCAGAGGGAAGGAGTGACATCCCTGGTCTGCACAATGACATCAGTTCATTCCATGGGTGATCTTCCAGCCACGCCCCCTCCCCAAATGCACACAGCTTCTCTCTGGGCCACTGAGGAGGAGCTGACACCTTCCATCGCAGAGAGAGGCAACAAGCCTGCTCACCTAGCCATGGAGAAGAGGGAGCTGTCGTTTCTGCATTCAGAGACAGCCACAGCATAGGGAATAAGTTCTGCACTTGGGTTCTGTCAAATAAACCCAGGTCCAGGTTCTGCCTGGCCCTCCCTTGTGGCACCTAGCTTTCCCTTATGACATTTAGCCTGGGAGCTTCAGCTGTCTCACTACAGAACTGGGTCACAGAAGGCCTCATCATGGAAATGCGAGGCTTCCTCAGAACGACTGGATGTGTGTGGAAAGGGGATAGGGAGTAGCTTTGAAGAAGTGGGGAAAAGCGAGGGAAAGAATGCCATGTGTTCAGCCTGTGCTGCACTCAAAGCTCTCTAACATGGCAAATGCTCATCCTTGAGTCCTCGAGTCCAGCCGGTGGAGTCTTGATACCTCCCACGCCACAGTGCCCAACCCCATGCCTGGGCTCCTCACCCCCACCCCATTTAGCTGTTGTTGGAAAGATGCTGATCCCATGGAACTGTCTCTTCCTTCCCAAGAAGCCTCTTGCCAGGGATGAGGAAACATGGAAGTAGGCTTGAGCTGTTTGGTACCTCCAACCACTGTGCTTTGAGGTCATGTTGGGTCTCTTGATTGGACAGCTGTCATAGTCTCGCCAGACACCAAGCTGAGCCTGCAGAGCCTTGACAGCCCTGGCAACCTGGCTGCAAGGGGACAAGGCAGTTGCCGCCATTACTGTAACTGATCTGTGGAAGTTATGAGATAGGGGATGGGGGGAGGTCCTGATCTGACTCTGTATGCCTGCTGTGGGTGTCTGTGGTTCCAGGGAGGAGAGATGTGGGAGGAGAGAATGGCCAGCAGGGGGCCATACTTGGAAGAGGGCAGGATGTTTAGGAGATCCACAAGAGCTCCCAGGGGTGGCCTGCAACAGTCAGGGCTACAGTCTCCTCCGAAGGAAGCTCCCACATTGACCAAGATTGGATAAGAAGGGCAGACTGAGCTGGGAGCAGGCAGCCCCATGTCTCTCAGGGCCAGTGGCTAATGCACTGTGGCCAGCAGCCTCCAGTGAAGGGTTGGCTATCTCAGCCTCTCTGGAGCAGAGAATCGGGTCCCAGAGGCTCAGGAGTGCAGCAGACACAGCTGCCTGCCAGGAATTGGCTGGGGGGTGGGGGGGATCACTCAGAGTAAACAACGGAGGAGTCGCCTTGTGAGCCGCTTAACCTCCATGGAAATCTCCCCAAAGCAGCATTGCTGAGATGGAACCAAAATATTTATTCAGTGTAGCTGTTCTCAGAATTGCTCTTTTGAAGGTAGCACAAATTGTCCAACCTCTCAGACAGCCTGACCCAAAGTGGCACTTCCTGCCCTGCCCCATACAGCCAACAGCCAGGCAGAGGGGGGCTAAGGGTCAATTTCAGGCTTTCAGTCCTGTCTGGGTCAGGCCAGACGTGGCAAAAGCCCATTCAAACACTATAAGACCACTCCTTGCTTCAGTGTCCACCACCACTCATGAGAACTGACATCGCTGTGGGCCTCAGGGCTGCCAAGCATGGTGGCAAGGAAGCTGGTCCATCAGCCAACCTCAAGTCCCTAGGAGTTTAACAGCCATTGGGCAGTGTTGGATACTCACCAGACATGGGATTTTAGATTGGAATTTACATGTAGTCCCCTTTTCTATAACCATGACCAACAAATTCTTAGATGTAAGATATAACAAAACTATCCTTTCTTCTAGAAAGGACTTCTGGGTTTCATAGACTTAACCAGCTTTGATTTAAGGTCTCCCAGCCAGGATACCTGCTAAGCTCTTAACTAGTCTTGTTTCCCCATTCTGTGTGGCAAGCCTTTGAGGTAGACACCACCCCCTGCCACACACACACACCATTTACTTATTTATTTATTTATTTATTTATTTATTTATTTATTTTCAAGCAGAGAGAGAAAGAGACAGAGAATGGGCATGCCAGAGCTTCTAGCCACTACAAATGAGCATTAGATACATGTGCCATTTTGTGCATCTGACTTTACATGGGCACTGAGGAATAGAACCTGGGTCATTAGGCTTTGCAGACAAGTGCCTTAACCACTAAGCAATCTCCCAGCCGCCCCCCCCCCCCCCGCAACACACACCATTTATAGAGATGGGAAGATATGGCCAGAGAATTTAAGAAACTGGATCAACATAACACAACTTGTCTGTGGCAGAGCCAAGATTACAGGCCGGATCTTGAATGCCCTATGTGTCCCTTGTCTTTCTTTACACCATCATATTCATCTGTTACTATGTAGACTTGTCATGAGGATTGGGACAGGATGATCCAGGTGAGGTGCATGAGTGTGTTGTTCTCAATGTACACTCATTTTCATTAGCAAGGGTGGGCCTCCCAGAGGTGAAAAAGAGAACGTGGGGCTGAGAAGAGAGATGGTTTTGTTTTACTGAGATGGCTAGGTAGATGGGCTTTAGGCAGAACTAGATCCAGGAGCAGATCTGATCTCAGTATATCCTCCCTTCACTTCTCACCTCTACTCCTTTTTGCCTTATTCTCCTCATTTCCTGCCTTTGGGTTTCATCCTCTATGACTCAGTGGCTGTAGGGGTATCGATGGGCCATGGGTGACTCCTGGCAGTTACTGTTTCAGGCTGGGACTGCAGAGAGAAGAGCCACCCTTGCTCCAGATGTTAGACTGTGAAATACCGCAGGGAGGGGCTGACATTGGCCCAGCATGGGTCATTAGTGAGCATTCCTGAGCCAGTGGGCTGTAGTGAGCAGCCTGTTCACGCTGGGGCCAGGGTGTTAGAGTCTTGTGCAGGGAAGCAAGCAGGAAACATGGATTTCTGAGGTGCTGTGGCCAGAAGAAAGGAAGAGAGGGCCAGGCAGGCATAAAGTAATGCTGTAGCCTGCTCCATGCCTGGAGAGGAGCACAGAGTGGGTGATAATATGGTGTAGTGTAAGGATGTCAGTCGCCCTATTTATATTGCCTCACCCCTTCAATCTTATAGAAAAACAAGCCAAAGCTGACTTGGAGGCAGTGAATTCCTGAGAGGCCGCCTCAGAGTGGAAGCCCCTGTTCTTCCTCTCCCAGCCTAGGCCTCACCCAGGCCTCTTGGGAGATGTCTGAGCAAAACCTATGCACAGGGCTAGAGAGATGGCTTAGTGGTTAAGCGCTTGCCTGTGAAGCCTAAGGACCCCCGTTCAAGGCTTGATTCCCCAGGACCCATGTAAGCCAGATGCACAAGGGGGTGCATGTGTCTGGACTTTGTTTGCAGTGGCTGTGTGTCCATTCTCTCTATCTCTCTCTATCTATCTATCTATCTATCTATCTATCTATCTATCTATCTATCTATCTATCTATCTATCTGCCTCTTTCTTTCTCTGTCTGTCGTTCTCAAATAAATAAATAAAAATGAACAACAACAAAAAAAAAAAAACCCTATGCACAAAGCTGGCAGGGTGGGAGGGACTGCATTCGATGTCACCCATGCATTGGCAGCTCTGCAGTTGTCCCCACGCCCCAAGGTCTAGTGTCATTTCAGTTGTTTTATATTAGCTGTGTCCAAGCTGGGGTGGAGCCAGGGGCTGTGGTCCTCAGCAGAGGCTGAAACCTACTCTGCTGCCCACTGACTCGCCTGCCACCCCTGCCCACAATAAATGTTCTCCTCTTAGTTGTGTTTGAACCCATCCCATGCCAGGCACAGGGAGTCTGAGCACAGTGGCACATTCTCCCTGTCTTCCCGATCAGCAGGCTCTATGGACATAGTCAGTGAAGTGTGATCAGATCTCTGATCCCAGAGCTTAGTATTGAAAAATAACCCATGAAAACCATGTGGGCCATCAGGCAGTGCAATAGCTCCTGGGGGTTCCACAGAGCTCCTACTTCAGTGAGGGGATATAGCCAGCAGACAGGAAGTTACATGTTTGTTAAGAGGGAGACACAGTGATAAGGAGGACATAGCATGAGACCTAGTTTAGTCAGGGATCAGGAAGGGCTTTCCTCAAGAGGTGACAGGGAAGCTTTGGGGAAAAGTCAACTGAGTAAGGGAGGGGTGTACAGGCAGAGTGTTCCTGGTCAAGGACTCATGTGTGCAAAGGTTCTAAGATGAAGTACCTTCTGCTCAGGCGGAGTGAGGGGGCATGATGTGAGTGACTACTGAAGCAAGCCTGGTAGACCATGTGGAAGAACTTGGCCTTTGTCTTAATGAAGGAAGGAAGCTGAAGAGGTGGTTTAAATGGAATAGGCAGGCCTGATGCCTACAGGAGTCCCTAGGTTCACTGGTATCGGTCTTAGAGGAGAGAACATTTAGGGGAGCAGTGCCCCCAGGGTTGGACAAATTATGTAAATGGGAAGTCAGCAGAAGGCCTGACTGAAGGTGAGCCTGAAGATGGGAGACTGAGGATGGTGCCGGGGTAAGGGTGGGTGTCCTTGTGCCACCCCACTCAGAGTGAGTTCCAGTTTGTTTGCCTGTCCCTCACAACTCTCCACCTACTGAACTGGCACACTGAGGACTTTGAGAGGACTGTGACTCACTGTCATCAGTATGAGGTCAGGAGCAGAGGAAGGGGACTCCAGGTGGGCCAGGATGAGGCCGTTTAAAGACGCGTGCTGAGAGGCCCACGAGGCCCACAGCAAGGGGCAGTCTGCGGAGGACTTAGTGGAGTGGTCCTGGGTCCAGCACAGGGAGAACATTCCTAAGCTCGAGTCTCTTGCCTCCTCTGTCCCCACTGTTTTGCCTGTGTATTTGTGCATATGTGTGTGCCTGTTCTGCTGTGTGAGCACATGTGTGTTCCTTTGCATGCAGAGGCCGGAGGTTGATGCTGGGTGTTTTCTTCAATCACTCTCCACCTTGTCTACTGAGTCTGGGCCTCCCACTGAACCTAGAGCTCACCCGTTCTGCAAGTCTAGCTAGCCCACTTGTCCCAGGGATCCATCTTCCTGTGTCCACCTGCACTATGCGGGGAGTACAGGTGCGCACCCAGATCCTCCCGGCATTTATGTGGATGCTGGTGATTCAAACTGAGGTCCTGACGCTCGCCTGGCATGCGCTTTGCCAACTGAACCATCACCTCAGCTCAGCCTCCCATTCTTGCACCCCTTTTCCTCCCCCCACCCCCAGTGCCTGGCCGGCTTGAAATACATCAGGCTCAGTCCAGCACCCCAACAGCTCAACACTGGCTGCAGACTTGGATCTCAGTGAACCGGGCGGAGGGTCTTCAGAATAAATCCGTCAAGCACAGGCTTCCCCTTGTGTCCACACACAATGGCGGAATCAGGGAGGAGAGGGAAAGGGACAGGAAGGAATGACCCTCATACTCTCTTCCTGTCCATCCATCAGTTAGTTTTTAAAAATATATATATATATATATATATATATATATATATATATATATAATTTATTTATTTAGTGAGAGAGAGAGAAAGAGAGAGAGAGAATGGGCTCGCCAGGGCCCCCAGCCACTGCAAAGGAACTCCAGATGCATGCAACCCCTGGTGCATCTGGCTTACGTGGGTCCTGGAGAACCGAACTGGGATCCTTTGGCTTTGCAGGCAAATGCCTTAACCACTAAGCCATCTCTCCAGCCATCTCTCCAGCCCCCATCCATTAGTTTTATGAGTATCTAACAAGTGTCAGGCTCTGGTCTGGTCACACAGGGACTGCCCCCTGCAGGAGACAGATTCAGTGTCAGCCCTCCTGGTACCAGGGCAGGCTTGTGTCTGGCTTCGTCTTGGCCACCTCTGGGAAGGTCAGCTCCAGATAGTCAGCCTAGGGGCATGCCGTGGTGTTGCAGCTCAAGGATGCCCCACCTAGTGTGAAACCTCGTACTCTGTGGCTTTTGGTTCTCAGCCTCTCTCTTCTCCAGCAGGATGTGATTAGGACATTTCTTCCGGTTTAAATTGACACAGCTAAGCATTATGGTCCCTCTCCTGCAGTTCAATGGCACGTGTAGTTTAGACTGTCACCAAACCTGATTTGCTCACATGCAGAATAGCTTCCAGAGCATCCAGCCAGATGAACCCTCAACTGTGAGGAGCCAGCATCATCATCTTTTTTAAATGCCCAGGTGAAAAGAGGTCAGACCCCAGTTCCCAGATCTAGAGTGCTTCACACAGTCCCTGAGCTCAGGAAATCCAGGCTGTGGCAGGATTCACTGCCTGCTGGCTGAGCAGAGAGCCCAGCCCTCTGTGCCTTGGTTTTCCTCTTATAGAGTGGGGGTGACTGCGCTTCCTCCCAGAGTCCCTGGGAGAAGTGAGGGAGGTGGGAAGGTCTAGTGAGCAGGCAGTACTGGCCCTGGAAAGTGTCTGCTCCCAGCAGGAAGCTCCCAGCATCCTCTCGGTGAAGTTCCCAAAGGCTGTCATGGGAAACTTGCATTCTCTCAACTGTCCTCTTGCACCTGAGACCACCCATCTGGCATCCTGGAAATCCCAACTGCTTCTCAGCCAGCTGTTTGGCTCCAACTGTCCTGTGGTCAGGGCATCTAGCCTGCCTTTCTCAGAAGCCACTTTCTCAGGCCAGCTCTGGGAAGGGGGCAGAGCACCCCCAGGTGAGGAGGTGTTCCAGGAAGGGCCAGCCTAGGAGAAATGAGATGAATGCTGGCTCATATTTTTCAAATAATTCTATGTCCACAAAACTAAAAATGTGGTCTTGCCTTACATATTTTATATGTGTATATGTTCCCGGTACATTTCCTTCTAATTTTTAAAACCATACATAACGTCAGGGACATTTAATCCATATGGTTCTGATTCCTTAACACTTAAATCATCCAAATGTTGTTTTGTCGGATCTATTTGCAAATCTCTTTATATAAGCTTTTAACTCATTCCATCTCAAGGGAATGGAAGCAGGTCCCCTAGGGCTGGGTTCCTCTCCCTGCCTTCTTGCTTTCCACCCAACAGGCCAGCTGTCCAGGCCGCCTCTGTTCTGGGCCCCAGCTGTCAGGCCGTGTCCTCAGGGTTACAGGGACCAGGTGGGCAAAGAAGGATGGTCAGACAGAGTTTTACCTCAGCTCCGCCATTCCCTAGCTCTGTGGCCAACCTTGAGCTAAGCTCTCCATCTTTTTCTCACCTAGAAGCAGGGAAAAATAATAAACACTTTTAGATGGGGTGGAGGGTCTGAACCAGGTGATGTGTAGGAATGGGGCTTGCCCCACACGTGGAGGCTCCTTGTACCACAGGGACTGTGCTGGGGCAGGCGGAGGCCTGTTAGGCTGTGGGTTATTCCTGAGGCGGCAGCAGCACCAGTATGGACCAGAGCACTGAGTCCAGAGCAGTGGAAGATGCTGCTGCTGTAGGCACTGGGAACTGGGATGCACCAACCAGTGGTGCTAATGACCAGGAGGCAAGTGACGTTAGGAGACACACCAGCAGAGCTCAGGAGGGGTCAGGGTCGAGAGTCGCAGCCAGGGAGGTGAGTGAGGGCCTAAAAGACCATGGAATCATAGGGAAGGTGGCTCTCTAGACGATAGACACATGGGTTTCTACCCATCTGTCCAAGCGTGTACTCTAGGCCTCCATAGACTCAGGGGTGGTTTTGTTTTGTTTTTTGTTTTTTGTTTTTCAAGGTAGGGTCTCACTCTGGTCCAGACTGACCTGGAATTCTCTATGTAATCTGAGGGTGGCCTCGAACTCACGGTGATCCTCCTACCTCTGCCTCCCAAGCACTGGAATTAAAGGCGTGTACCACCACGTCTGGCTCTAGACTCGGGTGTTTTATTAAGCTTGTAACTTAGAGCTCCAGTCACCTGGAGATATCACTGGTGGTGGATCCTGGGGTCCAGCCTTAAGGTGTGTTTGGGGAGGATCTGGTCTTCCAGCCCCAAGGGGTGCAGTGCAGAGAGGGTTGAGTTCTGCCTGGGTCTCTGTTGCTTGTTGCAGGTTTGTGTTTGCTGCTTTTGGTGTTTGCTGGCTGTTTGGTTGCTTCCCTCTGCTTGGGTGTCTGGAAGCAGCATCTTCCTCCATGGATGGAACTTCCCCCAGATCTGTAAGCTTAAGATAAACCCTTCCTCACCTAAAACATGCTGCTTTGGATGTTCATCCCAGCAACGTGGAACTGACTTCAGCAGCATCCCACCAGGACTGCCAACCTACAGACACAGATCCCTCCCTTTAGTTTGGTGTTGAAGCCCAACCTAAACACACGGATCCCATCCCCCTAGTCTCCCACTCACTTTCCCTCTCCCTTGGGGCCAGTCCCTCAACATTTAGATCCCTTTTAAGCTTCTTCATCTTTTTTTTTTAAACCAGCTTTAATTGCATTTCTTTGCTTTTCTGCTAATAGACACCCACCCACTCTTCAAAATCCAACTCGTTGGGCCCCTCCTCTGAGAAGCCCTCCCTGGGAGATCAGTAAACACTGGCCTATCCTTCTGTTCTCACAATTTTTGTGTTTCTGGAATGGATGCTTAAGACCATTCTTTCTCTCTGCTGACAGTGGAGACTCAAGTAGAAGTCCCTGGTGTCCACCCACCCCACCTTGTTCTGCTTGAGGGAGGTGTCAGAGCAGCCCTTCAGCTTTCTGAGTGGAAATCAAAGATGGTGCCCACAGGACAAAGATGGTGCCCCTGGAGTGAGACAGGAAAGAGGTGAGAAGACACAGTATAGCACAGTTCTTGGGCTTCAGGTCCTGTGAACCAACTCTGATCTGCACATGGCCAGTGCCTGTATCCACAGAGCAGGATTCGTTTCTTTGGCAGTTCTAGAAGGAGCAAATCCCAGACAGAGCTGCCTCTGGTATGGAAGAACAGATGCTCAGTCTAAAATTAGGCCGCTGACTGTGGCTTCTCGAGGCTCCAGAACAGATTCTCTCCTCGCAGCTGTCAAGGAGACATGGATCCCTACACCCCGGAGAGGCCGAACAGCGATGGTGACAGCCCGTAGGAGCAGAGTTTGCAGTCTCCCTGAGGCACTTTTCCACTCTTGACCTGTGGACTCCTCATATCCCCTTTCCAGTGAGCATCTGTCTCCAGCTTCAGATCTCTCTCTCTCTCTCTGGCTTTGACATTGAAAGCTTCCTTACAAGCTTAAACAACCTGTCCCATGTCATCCTTCCAGGGAGGGTCCAAGGAAACTTGGAGCCCAAGCCCAAATGTAAATAGCTGAAAACATTCAAGCTTGGGTATGTCTAGCTGAGACTGAGGGATGGCCACAGGTACATTTGCTTTCAACCTCTAATTTGTTTGCTGCCCCCACTCTGTTTAGGCACTGGTGACTCTCAGGCCCTGCCCTAGCTGGACCCCATTCTTGGGCACCAGTAGATTTCTTAAGAACCTGCTTTAGGGACTCCAGTTTATTTCTTATAATGCTACAGTTCTCAGAGAAGCCCACAAGGCCCCTTTTAATATTCCTGACACACTTCAGGGCCCTTGTACCAGGACTTCTCTTTATCTCTGATGCCCATGCCACATGACTTCAAGTCATTGCTCCCATGCCACCTGCTCTAGGAGGCTTACCCTAGCTACTCAAAGTGTGTGACCCACCTCCTACCCCTGCCCTCATTACTGTCTTCTATCCTGTGTTATGGCACATGGCTCTTGCTACTGTATTATCTAACGTATATTTATTCTGTTTCTTTTTTAAAAAAATATTTATTTATTTACTTGAGAGAAAGAAGCAGAGAGAAAGAGAGATAGACAGAGAGAAAGAATGGGTGTGCCAGGGCCTCTAGCCACTGCAAACAAGCTCCAGACGCATGTGCCACCTTGTGCATCTGGCTTACATGGGTCCTGGGTAATCAAACCTGGGTCCTTTGGCTTTGTAGGCAAGTGCCTTAACCACTAAGCCATATATCCAGCACTATTCTGTTTCTTTATCATCATCTTTCTATCCTCTAGACTAGAAGTGCCACAGGGCCAGGGGTTTGTCTATTTTTCCACTGACATATGCGAAGTCCTGGCCTACATCAGCTGAACATGTGTTCTAGAATGCATGAATTTAGGGGAGACAGAGGCATCCAGACTTAGGGCAGTAAAACTGCCTTTGCTAAACCCACTGCATAGTCCCTGAAGTTCCAGAAAGCCTATGCTCTCCCTCAAGACAAAACCCACCCTTCAGAGCTGCTCCCCAAGTCCTCCTTGGCCCTGTGTTGTTCAGCTAGCAACCAGGGGTTATGTTCCCTGTCCTGTGTCCACAGAGACTTGGTGTGTTGGTGGTGAGGGTACAGGTGTGATTGTGTCTGAATCTTTAAAGGGCTGCCCAAACAAGTGGGAGGTGTGTATTTACCTCTTTAGCATCACGGCGCACCTGCTGGGTGCCAGGCCCTGTATTGAAGGCTTGAGACACTCTCAGGTGAGTGGGACCATCTCTGGATGTGAAGAGGTAAGGAATGCTCACTCACTGCAGGGGGGTGTTAGCAAACGAAGACTCCAAGTGATATCTGAGAGAATTCAGGCCTGGGCGCCTGTATTAGTTAGGGCCCTTTAGAGAAACAGAGCCAGTAGGGTGTGTGTGTGTGTGTGTGTGTGTGTGTGTGTGTGTGTGTATGCGTGTGTGCACCAAGAAATCCTAAGATCTGCTGGAGTCATTTCCAGTCTGAAAGCCACCAGAAGAAAAGCTGATATTTCCTCCTGAGTCCACAGGCTGGAAACACCCACTTCCTAGGTCCACAGATAGGCAGGAAGTTTCTCCTCGTCCTCAGCCTTTGTGTCCTCGACAGACCCTAGATGCCTGGGGACGATCTGCTTTACTCCGTCTACAGAGTCACAGATGTATCTCATTCAGGGGGTGTCCCTTGCAAGGCACACCCAGAGTGCTGCTCGGCCATCCTAACCACCCAGAGCCAGTCAAGATAACACATAACATTAATCATCTCACTCTCTTCCCCACTCCCACTGCATTAAAAAATTTAAATTATTTTTTGTTAGTGTACAAAATGATGGGTTCCAATATAACATTTTATACATGTATCTCATTGTACTAGGTTCACATTCGCTCCCTATTGCCCTCCTTTGTCCCTCTCCTCCCTCCCTTCTGCTTTCTACTTTCATATCATATCATATCATTACACACACACACACACACACACACGCACACATCTAGATTCCACATGAGAGAAAATGTGATGTCTGTCTGTAGTTCTCCATTACCCTCTTGTTCTCTCCCTTCCTTTAGACCTCCCTCCCCAACTGCTCTTAATCCCTCACTTCAGAGACCTAGCCACCAAACGCATGTACCTGCCTGCCTGCCCTTCCTCTCCAGGTCTTAGCCTTTTCTCACAGGCACCCAGCCAGATGCACCAGGATGCCTGCTTCTGGTCAGACTTCAGAGTGGTTACAGGAGCAAGTTGCAGGAAATCAGCCGGAAGTTGGGGGAAGGCACCCCTGAGAGGCTTGTTTTCGTGAGGAAGGTGTGTGGCTGACTATGGTAGGAGCTTGGGGTCCCTGGGGATCCATGGAGGCTTCTTCTGTTCTCACAGGCAGCTTGACAGATGCTGCCGTATGCCCTTCAGCCATGCGCAGTGTGAGGAGAGAGCCTTCCATGTGCCCTACTGAGTCCCCCTTAGTCACCAAGCATAGCCCCTCAGAGCTCTCCCAACTCACTGGGGGCATCAGAGATACTTTAATGGAATCAGTGTTTTGGAGAAGGGGGCTTTAAATTTAGTCAGCAAAATCTGAGGGAATCAGACCATCCAAAGGAGACCTGAGGAGGTAAGGTCTAAATGGTTAAGGAGTGTTAGTTAACAGAGGAGCTGAAGGGGAGGGTGGAGGGGAATGGGAGGAGAAGGAAGAGCATTCCAGGGAGAAGGAACAGCACAAGCAAAGATATTACAACAAAGTAACATTGTGCTTGGGGACTTGCAAGCTGCCCTGCCCAGGCCAGGCCCTTCCCTGGAAGGGATGACTCTGGCTGGGAAGACCTTGAGGCAGAAGGATGCATGAAGGCAGCTTTCAACTCCTGCCTTCAGAGCCCAAAGATGCAGTGGGGGTGGAGCCTGAGCAGGGGCGGAGCCAGACACAGCTGGATCCCTTTTCTGTTATTGTACAAAACTCCGAATGTAGCCTGGGAACCAGCCCCACCCCTCCCATCCCCCTGCTTCTTCCCATCTTCTGCATCCCGTCATTCTCTGCGCTCCTTCACTGTTGTCATAGTTATTTTCCACTGTGTGCAAGGCTTCTCTGGAACCTGGCTGTTACCTGAGGGCAGGATTTGTCTCACCTTGGGATTTGTGCCTGTCCACCTTGACCATACATGATTCTGACCCTCCATCCTGGGCTGGCCACATACGCCACATCAATCACTGTTGGGTGACGGTCACCCCAAGGGACAGGATTTAAGGTCATCCCAGAATCTCCCGCTCCCTCTTGCTGCTCCTAGAACTCCCATGCCTAATGCTGTTTACCTTGTGTGGATGTTTATGGGGCATGGCTTCCCCTTCCCTGGCCTTATAAGCCTTATTCATTAGTGTTCCCCACAGAGCTTGAGGTGAGGGAGAGCATGCTTTGATGAGCGTCTGTTTTAAAATGCATCTTCTTCTTCAATCTCATCAACTCTCACATATCCCTCAGAATCCTTCCCAAGGAGTGTTAACTTCCCATTGTTCAGCTGAAGAAACTGAGGAGCAGTGAACTGAGCAGTAGTAAGCATCAGAGGAGGAGCTGAGCCTGGGCCTGAGTGAATCCAAGCCTGATTCTCGGCTCTGCTGCTGAACACAAAGCCATGAGCAGAGGAAACATTTGTTATTGATGATCCTCCCAGTCCCTTGGCTTGGGGAAAGCCTGTTCTCTGCTGCCAGGGGAGTGTGGCTTGACTAATCTGATTTCCTGGAAGTCAAGGTCCCGCCTTCTCCACCTGGGGTCCCACTGGGGCTGGGCCCACTGGGAATCCCCAGAAACACTGATGAGAAGCCAAAAATAAGGCAGTGCAGAGCTCAGGCTGGGCCCAAGTCTCAGTTGGGAGGTGTTGGAAAAGAGAATCTATTTGTCACTTTGGAAAACTAGTTCATGGGCTTGAAGCCCAGTGGCCTCTTGTTGTTTGCTGGACAGGATGGCTGTAGGGGCACAGTGTGACAGCCAGCATGCTCTGCATACCTGTGACATTCCTGCAGCCAGTACCTCTTGGAGGACAGGAATACCTTCATAAGTGCCTGGAAGGCTATGTGGAAGCCAGCCAGGCAGATATGGGTGAGGAGACCAGTACACTGGATATATGTGCAAAGTGCACTTAGCAGGCTCAGAAATCACAGAGGATTCTATATAGTAGGAACATAGTATGGATGGGAATGCTGCAGAGACAGGAAGGCTCAGGTAAGTAAAGTGAGGCACGGTTATCAAAAGTATCAGAAGAGGTTGGGCGTGGTGGCACACACCTTGAATCCCAGCACTTGGGAGGCAGAGGTAGGAGGATCGCTATGAGTTCGAGGCCACCCTGAGACTACATAGTGAATTCCAGGTCAGCCTGGGCCAGAGTGAGACCCTACCTCGAAAAACAAAACAAAACAAAACAAAAGCATCAGAAGATAGAGTGATTTATCTGTATAAAGCCTGTGCTTGATTTTGTCTGAGAGTGCCTCCTGTGTGGAAGGGTTGAAGCTGGAGGCTCCACAGACTGGCCAGGAGAGAGCCTTTGTGTCTTGGTGGTGGCAGTGACCTGAACTAGGTCAGCAAAAATGGACAAGAGACTGGTTTGGGACTTGGCAAAACAGATGCCTCATTAATGAAGAAAAGCAGAATGGAAGAAGAATTGTCACATGATGGGACAAGGTAATTTACTGAGTCCCTCCTAAGTATTGGTTTTACCTCATAACTTCATTAAAATGTCACAGCAGCTCTTGAAGACCCTTTGAACCCTTGAAGAAGTCAAGATCAGCAAGAACAAGGCGCATTCCCCAAGCAACAGACACAGTAAACGAGGGGCTGGGCCTGAGCCCAGCTCCACATGACCCCAAGGGCTGTGCTGTCACTCACAGACTCAGATTAAGGGCCAAGTTAGGAAGCTGGGAACAGCTCTTAGGCAGGAGAAAGATTGGGGTAGAGTCCAGAGGAACCCCAGAAGGTGTTCATGGACTGTGAGAACTTCTAGGTCTCTCCCCAGGAAAGAGGTAAGGATGCTAAACATGCATACATGCATGCACATGCGAGTGCACATGTGCCTGAACACACACACACACATACACACTCCAAATGGAAAACAGCACAGAGTATCTAAGTCTACGAAATGATAGCCAGAGGGGAAGAGAGGTGGAGAGTGGGCCTGTTGGTAGAATAAGACCTGAACAAAATTAAGCAGGAGGGACCTCAGGTCTGACTGCTCAGCCCCACCTTGACAATGCTCTCAAGAATACCTTGGCAGTCCCTGGTTCCTTAGGAACCACAGTGTATTCCAAAAGCGTGCCTGTTGTTAGGGCTTGCAAACATTGCACATGGAGACAGCCTTCTAGATAGCAGATTAGATGTTAGCCCTGCCTGAGCTCCAGGCTAGTGTGCCTGGGCAGGGCACACTGGTCTCTAGCGTGATGCTGGCTTTGCAGCAGAGCAAGCCTGTGTGTGTGTGTGTGTGTGTGTGTGTGTGTGCATTTCCATGGAAACTAGCATTTGGCATTCTAGAGTGGGACACCTGGACCGCCGTCTTCTTGAATTATAGCCCTAGAAGTAGAAGGAATCTGGCTTCCCCATCTTGCACACCCTCCCTTTCCCCACCTTAAGCTTGGCAAACATGCAGTGTACTGAGAAAGTGATGGTGGGACATCTATTTGCCTGTCAGTCTCCATCCTTGGATGGAGCTTCCAGGACACAGGCTTGTATGTTGCATGTTCCCAGCACAGGGAAGGTGCCTGATTCATGTCTGAGGAATGAAAGAATGTGGGAAGGTCCCTAGGGGCAAGAGCCAGTACTTTTTCAAGACCTGCCCCAGTTATAACAGGGGCTGGACCCAGAGGAAGGAAATGGTACCTGGTACCACCTGCCTTCTGAGTCGTATTCCATTCAGCCCTAGACCCCAGGGTGGGCCGGAGAGGTTAGCTCAGGGAGCAGAGTCAGACTCAAGCTGCTAACCTTGGAGCATGGCTACTATGGCCTGAGCTTGCAGACCGGAGTCCCAAGGACATTCTGGCCTCCAGCGAGAAATGCCACCGTAGCTGGGGTGGGGCTTAGGGTCAAGCTGGCTTTGGCTGTGGGAGGAGTACGGCTCCCCTGATAGACTTTCGTAGTCTGGAGGAGGGCCACTTCAGGCAGGGACTATGTGGCTCCAAAGGACCATGGGATCAAGTGTGCTCATGGCTGTTCAATGAAGGCACTCTCATCTCTTTCCTTCCTCCTCACCATGGCTGTTTCAGGACTCTGAACTTATAGTTGGCATGGGGACATCCCTGCCCATGGAGGGAAGAGGGGGCTATAGAAGAACAGGCTAAGGGAGAGAGAGAAAAGTCCCAGGCTATGGAGAATCACCACCAAGGAGCACCAGGGAAGACCTTCTGGAAGCAGCCTTCCCATGGCAGTGTTGTGGCCCAGCCTCCTAAGTATCCAGCCTGGTACAGCTGAGAGACCTCCATCCAGCCCAGTCCCAGCCCGGGGCCCAGAATCCCCTGCCATGGTTCTGAGGAGGACAGTTCTACTCCTCCTGTGGTCAGTCTGTTTTTGCATTTGCCCCTCCCCCTCCACAATCTTTCATCCATTCCCCAAGCATCAGTAAAATCCATCCTGGGTGGAGAGAAGGATCGAGAGGGAGAGCTCTGCGTAGGGCCCACTCTGAGGGCGGTATCCATCACAATTGACTGACATATGGGTGACAGGTGTGTCTCTAGAAGCAGGAGTCACTGAGTTATCTATGGCAGCATGGGAGAGTCTGGTGGAGCAGGGCCACTTCTCTAAAGGGCTTAGCCTGGGAGGGGAGCAAAGCTGTCATGTGAGCACATGTGAATGACAAAAAGACCTGTCACCATCTCACAACACCCACCTCCTCTGCCTGCAACCATGGGGGCAGAGCAGGAGTGGGCGGGGCCAGGGAAATGTCCAGGTACACCTGCCCCAGCTGGCTTCCTGGTAAAGACCTTGCACAGCAAGGGCAGGCTTTGCAGAGGGAGGGAGAAGCCATGCAGATAGCCCAAGGAATGAGGATTGGTGCACTTTGGGGGTGATGGCCTGAGCCGCAGGGGTGCCGCTGGTCATTCACAGCAGGGCCTGCAGTCCTTCCTTCTGGGGCTTTGTCAGAGGGGCATGGTCCCATTAGAGCTGGAATTGGGCCCTGGAAACTGCTAGAAGTTGGGGGGAGACTGAGATGGAGGGAGGCTTAGCAGTTAAAGGGTAGGCATGCAATTGTGCATGATCAGGCCATGGCCAGCTGTTGCCATGTCTGCCTTCATTCCCCACAAGCCCTGTAGCTATGGCTTCTCTCTCCAGCCCTTGGGAGTTGTGCCCCCCCCCCCTTAGAAAGCGGGGGTTTCTTCTATCAAAGCTGCTGGCTTGAATAAGGCCCCTCTGCTCTAACCTGGCTTGGAGGGAGGACAGTGACTCTGGGGAGCTGTTGTGTGAAGGCTTACAACTGCCCAGGGCCACTGGCTCTGACACTTGGGCCCAGATGAGTTTGAGGTGGTGGCTTTGGAGGCAGAGGGAAAGTCTTGGTCAGCATACAGGACATGAATTCTTTGGGTCCTTGACATTTCATGACTCAGAGTGCCTTCTTGAATTCTGCACTCCAGACAGGGCCTGCTGTGGATAGTCTGGACATCCCTGGAACTTACAACGTCATCCTAAGACCAACCCAGGACAGGGCTCCCCCTGAACCCCCCACCCCCGCACCTGTCACCTCCAGGAGTCTGAGCTGCAGCACAGACACCTGTGGATTGGTAAAGTCTCAGCGTCTCTGCCTTTGTGGCTTGGTGTGGCCTGGTTGGGGCTAGCTTCAACATGAGCTGTTGCCACAAGGACCAGAATGAGGGAGATCCGCTCCCTGAGTGGGTCCAGCAGCTTCAGATAAAGTGGGGCCATTGAGAAGCCCCGGGGTGTCCCCACCCCCACTCCCAGACCAGAGCCCAGGGAGGCCCGCCCCACCCCAGCGCTCTTTAAGTCGGATTCCCCCGGAAGGAAAGCGCGGGCTTCGCAAAGCTGGGCTGGAGCCTGGAAGAAGAAGGAGGAAAGGAGCGCGCACTTCGGGGAAGGAGATGGACGCACGCGGAGTCCGGGGCGTGGCCAAAGTGTGGCACCCAGCGACAAGCTCCCCTACCCCCACCCCGCCCCAGCGGCGGCCACCCGGGCTTCCCTGAAGGTCCTCCCTGGAGTGCCAGAGAGGAAATGACAGCGCGGGATGGGCCGGGGAGGGCGCGGAGGGAGGGGCGGCGCCCTGAGTGACACGGCCTGTCACCGAGGAGTCTGGGCGCCCACCCTCCCCGCGCCCGCCCGCCCGCCCGCCCGCCGGAGCTGGGGATTCCCCGGCCCGGAGCCCGGCCTCGGCCGTCCCCCGCTGCGCTCCGGCCGCTACCGTGACCCAGGCCCGCCTGGGCATCCCGGGGCGGCCGGCACCCGTGCGGCTCCTCCCCGCCCGCCCCCCGCACCCCGCGAAGAGGAGCCCCAAGCTGACGGCACGGGTCCCCGGGGCTGGGCGACAGGAAACTCTGGGGAGTGAATGGAAAGAAGTGGGTGGTCCGGCTCCTGCGACTTCCCCTGACATCACTGCCCAAATAAGGAGCTTCCCAGCGGCCGCGGGGCGGCCCGGAGCCGCGCCCGCCGCCCGGCGCGCCCGCCCCGCGCCCACCCCGCGCCGCGTGGGCCGCCAGCGAGCGCCCGGGGCACCGCCGGGCGGAGCCGAGCCGGGCGGAGCCGAGCCGGAGCCGGAGCCGAGCCGAGCGCGCGGGCGCTGCCGAGCGGCGCGGAGGCCGGGCGCGCAGCCCAGCGCAGCGCAGCCCGGAGGCGCGGAGCCGCCCGCCCGCCCGCCCGCAGGTAAGCAGGGAGCGAGCGCCCCGCGCGCCGCGGGCCGCGGCCTGGCCGTCCCGGGGAGCCCCGCAGCGCCGAGCCCTCGAGCCGCCCGCCGCGGGGCTCGGCGGAAGCCGACGGGTGGGCGCGTCGGTCCCAACTCCCCTGACCCTTGGGTGCTAGCGTCCAGCGCAACCTCAGGGTGCCGCTGGGTGCGCACGCTCCCAAGACACTACTTCTGTCATCGCCACCCAGGGCTGACACGAGCGTTCCCGCGTCCGCGCACGCCTCTCTCGAACACGCGCCGGGCGCAGCCCCTTGCACCACCGTTGGGGTGCACAGCCCGCGGGGTTTCCGTGCAGACGGACCCTCGCCGCTCCGCGGAACCCACGGCGGGATCCCGCACACCGCGGCGGGGCGGGGGGAGGGGGATCTGCTCCGTGGGCTTGGACGTCCAGGGCAGGCTTCGCCCTGGAGGCCTGGCCAGTTTCGGGCTGTCACGGCCCCACAGCCTGGGGCTCCGCGAGCTCCCTGGGAGTGAGTGAGAGAAGCCCGACTCCGCCGCCCTCTCTTCCCTCGGGCAGGACGACACCTGACACGCAGGGCGGTGGGCTCTGCAGCCTAGGCGTCCATGCGTGGCCACGGTAGGGGCAAGGAGCTGTCTGGCCTCACACACTGGCGTTTCCAGAGCCCTGCCCCGTGCGTGTTTCTGCGAGTACCTAGACTACCCTCTTGTCCAGTTGACCGTTTTCGAACTCCGGACGGGACGATGGCCGCCGCAGAGCAGGTGCAGGTGGCATAAGCCTGACCTCTTCAGGCTTTCTGCATCGCGGTCACAGTTGCTTATGCACAGAAATATAATGTATTCATGAACAGTTTGGTTAAGGTTTCGGGGTAAACAGGTCGGGTCAAGTACCAGCCCATTGCAGTTGCTCTCCCAGACCCAAATGGTCATGAGCTCTTTTTTAGGTTGTGCTTTTATCATCTGGAAAATGGGGGTGAGTGTCCCCCAGGGCATGTTGTCAGGAAGAACTGAGCGCCTATCAATCCAACTGCTTTGTAACTGTGAAGCCCTGTGCATGTGCCTGGTTCTGGGGCTTGGGCTGCCATTTGTCATAGCTCTGCTCTGTGACCTAGAACACCATTTCTGTTCCATTATCTGCAGAGAAGCAGGCATTAACAAGTGTCCTTTGTGCCGGCTACCAGGTTTCCTGGTGTGTTCCCTGGAACGTTAGTTCTGAGGGCTGTTCCGCTAGTAAAGGCTTCCCTGTTTGAGTCAGTCTGGCAGGCTCTGCAAACTCTGCCTTACCCTTCTGGCCAATCAAAATCCACATTGGCAAATTAAAGCCTCTGAAAAGTCCTGCAGCACAAGAACCTGTGTAACTGTCAAATCTAGCATTCCTCCTGCTGGCTCGAGGTTCTTTTCAAGTTACCCAGGCTCACTGTTGCAGGAAGCCGTGTTTCAGTGGCTTGCCCGTAGAGACTGTATGCTGCGGTACGGTTGCGATTGCAAACAGAGAGCTGTCTCCTAATTTGCCCTCTTTTGGTAGGGAGTAAACAGAAGCTCAGAGCATCTAAGTGGCTCATCTGAGATCACACAGCTAAACAGTGGCCTGAGATCACTGAGTAGCTAGAAGCAAAACAGGGGCTAGAACCCAGACTCCACATCCCATGCTCTCACCTCGTTGAGTGGACATCTAGAAATTGAGAAAAATTCTCTTCTTGCAGCCAGCCTTACTGCTTTATGGAACACCATGTAAGGTGCATTTGGAGAACATAACGATGTGGATGATTTAGTGTTGGATGAAGTAAATGACGATCGGGTGCCTTGTGTAGCCATTTGTTTCTGGGATTCTGGCAGTGAAGTTCAAGTGCAGTGATGGTGACACACGCACACTGCTACGTAGTCAAGCAACCCTCTTCTTCACACAGACTCACCACACACAAACGCACGCTCACTCATACCCACACACTTGAGCCTGTGCACTCATTCTGCCTTTACCTGCACATGCACATACCGGGGACCTAAGAGCTCCATCCTGTGCACGTGCTCACACTCACACATCCGCTCCTCCTCCCCCTTTCTCACACACATCCATCCTGTCGTGCTCCAGGCTCTAGCCAAGAGTCACTCCAGAGAATTTCCTTGTCCCTGTGTTTCCAGAGCTGCCAGGGCATCCATACTCACTCCCTAAGATGTGTCCTCAAGCCAGGCGTGGTGGCGCACGCCTTCAATCCCAGCACTCATGAGGCAGAGGTGGGAGGATCGCCATGAGTTCAAGGCCACCCTGAGACTCCATAATGAATTCCAGATCAGCCTGAGCTAGAGTGAGACCCTGCCTCATAAAGCAAAACAAGCAAACAAACAAAACCCCATGTGTCCTCAGTGAAAGGGAAAACTCTGCAGGGCCAATCAGATGTCCTTATGCTTAGCAGACACTTTTCCCTTCCATTCCCTGCCTGTTTCCAGTATTGGCCAGCTGTTGTTTCATCACACAGGAAGGAAAAGTCATGGCTCTGGGGTCTGCTGCCTATGTGTTTTAATTAGCTGTCAAAGTACCATGGGGTCGAGGACCCCAGCACCTGTTGGAAGGAGCAGAGAGAAGCAGGAGATTATGAGTGTCCCTAGCTGTGGGGATGACTGTGACCCAGGCCAGCATCAAGGGATGGACTGAGTATTTCCCAAGGGCCTGGTGGACCTAGGCTGTGTTCTAGAGATTCCAGCTGGGAGAATTGTCTGATCCCTTTGTTCAAGGGGCCTGCATTCAGGTTAGGTTAGTAGCAGGTACAAGGGCCTTGCAGACCAAGGGTGCTGGGCTGAGGAATGCCAAGGGCACATACTGCAGCTGACCCGCTGCCCATCACCTACCTTTCTAGGACCCTCTGGGAGAATCTGCTGGTTGACTTAGAGCCTAATTATCATAGTGACACCTTCACAGAGGCCGAACTTCGAGCACCCTAGGCCTGAGGCTTGGCTGCATCCACTGTGTCAGACCAGCCCTATATTGGGTCTTCCCCACCCCAGTCATGCAGAGAGGGTGGTACTCCTAGGTACCTCTGTGCTCTCTGGTTGCAGAATCCCATGCTTCGTGTGCAGGCAGTTCAGTTCAAGGCAGTTCAGGTGGTCCATCTGGACGGCTGGTGGATGGCTTGTGCTGTTTCCATTATTAATAACCATGATGTCATGCATCTCTGCGTTCTCCATGGGCTGCAGAGCACTCTCTCCTATTATCCCCTGTGTTTTGCGGGCTGATCTGCAAAGGAGGAGGGATGGAGTGGAGACCTCGGACATGGCTACTGCCATGTGCTGCTGCTGCAGACTCACCCAGGCTGCCTCATGGCCCAGTGTCCGTTCTTCCTCGGCTCTAGGAGAACCAGCCTCCTGAGGTGAGGCGGTCTGCCCAGCCCAAACTTTCAATACACAGTAGACTTTTGAAATGGACTTTTCTTTCCTCCCTTTCTCTCTCTCTCTCCCTTCCTTATTTTTCTTTCTTTCTTTCTGTTTTTGTTTTTCTGAGGTAGGGTCTTACTCTAATCCAGGCTGACCTAGAATTCACTGTGTAGTCCTAGGATGGCCTTGAACTCACAGGGACCCTCCTACCACTGCCTCCTGAATGCTGGGATTAAAGGCGTGCACCATTGTTTACATGCATGTACATGTGCATTTTGATCATAATTCCCTCCTATGAACAGTCAGATTTTAATGAATGTCCTGTTGAGTTGATTTGCCTAAGGTCACACAGCAAGTTCAGAGTAGAGAAGACTCAAACCTAGAACTGTGGGTTCCAAAATCCTTTTTTTTTAATTGCAGTGTTTGCGAATGATTGTCATGCTTAATTAAAGACAGTCCCCCTCCCATACACCGACCTTTGTGGATAATTAAATTTATCTTTATTATTTTGATGTTTCTTATTTGGGGGATGGTAGCAATAAGGATTGAACCCAGGGTTTCTCTCATGCATTCTAGGCAAGTGCTGTACCATGGAGCCATCCCTCGGCCCCTAGCTTTGCTTTATTAAGAATCTTGGAGTTGGAAGGTCTCAGGAGTTCTGAGGCATGATATTCTCTATAAAATAATGTGTGGATTTCAGAAGAAGGTGTCGATGTGAGAAAATGTCCTGAATATTAATTGAAAAAGTGGGCTAAGCCAGGGGGACTGTGGCTGTCCGCTGAGGCTCTTAGCAGCAGAATCCTGAGTTCTGTCCCTGTGTCTGGGTCACATCCTCTGATGAAATCCTGTAAGTACAGGGAGTCAGGCCCTGGGCTACATGTCCCACTGATACCCAGAAGCCCAGAAAGCTGGTGCCCAGGAGGTCAGGCAGGCCTTCCATCTGCCTCTGTTTCTATCTATTCCTAGCTGTGGCTGCAACACCCTTGTCCCAGGCCCCCAGCAGCCACATGGTTTGCACTCCTGCTTCCTAGCCAGGGACCTTGGCCATGTTGTGTTCCCATTCCTGAACCTCAGTTTTCTGGTCTCTTGTGGGGAGTGCTCATAGTGATCTGCAGGGTAGCTGTACCAGGTACTTTTCTCTATGACGAAATACCTGACAGAGCATGCTAAAGGAGGAAGAGAGTGCGTTAGCTCCCAGTTTGAGGGTACACTCCATGATGGTGGGGAAGGCATGGTGGCAGGAGTGGCTGGTGAGAAGAGCTCGCTCGTGTCTAGGGTAGATCAGGAGACAGAAAACGGGAATGCTGGTGCTCAGCTCCTATTTTCCTTTCCATTCGGTCCAGGACTTTAGCCATAGGGTGGTGCCACTCACATTCAGGGTGAGTCTTGCTGTTCAGTCGAACCTCTCTGGAAGCACTGTGGCACTTCTCTGGGAGGTGTGTCTCCTAGGTGTTTCCAAATCTAGTCAAGTTGACAATAAAGATGAGCCATCTTAGTGGCCCTGTGGGTTATAGAAGACCTTCAGTGTCGGTTATGTTGCTAGGTGCCTGTGCCTGGCATGGAGAAGGTGAGCCAGGAGCGGGAGGTTGCAGCTGTAACCATGCAGGCATAGCCATATTCATAAGTCTGTAGCGCTTGTGGGTTGGCTGCTTGGCTGTGTCTGAAGCCATAGAGTGCATCAATTTGCCCTAAACGGCAACCTTCCGGGAGGAAGGGCACATTTCATGCCATACCCCAGTCCTTGGGCAGAAGACTTGGCAGTCTGCCATCCTCTTTACCCTTTTCCTTGCAGAGCTGAGGGACCAAGGCCTGCACCCCTTCCCTTGCTTGGCACCCATCTGTGTCTCAGGGAGGAAGAGGGCAGGCTTTGGGCCCCACTTTGAATTTGCACTTGTTTCCACCCACATCAGCCTGGTCTCCTGGTCCAAAGGCTAAAATGGGGGTCAGGTGGGGGGTGAAGACCTGGCTTGTGGCACTTCTCACCTCCCTCTCATTCATCGGCTTTTCACCAGTGGCCCGAGTCCTTCTGTAAGCTGAGCCCTGGGAGCTCAGCTCTGAGCAAATCCAAGCACCCAGGAGCCCCATAGCCATGGGCAAGGTGCTATTCCTCGCCAGGTCTCAGTTTGCTCATCCCCAGTATAAGACCTCACTTCACCACCAGGACCCCTTGCTTTCTAGGCACCATCCAGAGGCTGTGCTAGACAGAAGACTGGCTGCCCTCCCAGGAGGAGTTCTACTCTGCTGTTGGTCCCACTATGTGCTCACTGTGAGATTTCTGCCTTTTTGAATCCTGTTTCTTTTTGCTCACTTAAAAATGTACCTTTGTCTGGAGCAGTAGGAAGGCAGTATGAGATGGTATGTGAAGTGCCAGCTCCCAGCTCCGGCCTCCCCCTTGGCACTCTGCTTGGCAAATCCTGTTCTCGTGTACGCAGCTGCTCTGGGAGAGCCATCTCTACCCGTTACTACTCAAGTTCACATACCCAGGGCTACTCAGGTATAGGCACATGATCAAATTGGAGCTCAGCAGCATAGGCTCAGACACTTTCATGAAAGGTGAACCTGGGACCTGGGAAGGTAGTTTGAGCAGAGTCAAGGCCACACTGCCAAGTGGACAGCCTGGGCTCATGGTGGACCTGCCATGAAGTAATCACGGGTCATTCACAGCTCTCTCCTGTCTCTGAGGCTTGGGTCCTCATCTGATGGCTGCCACCTACCCCGGTGGGATCTTCTGGTTCCTTTTGCTCTGAGCAAACTGTGGGCCTTTGATCTGCAGGTCATAGGTGCTCTGGACACTGAGCACTGAGAGACGTGCTGGCTACTTGAGAAAGTTTCGTGACTCTCCTCACTCGGACTCTGTTGGATGATGGAGAAACAGTCAAGCAGACAGGCCCTGAAAGGAACAAACTGTGGTTTCTAATTGTCAGAGCTGTCCATGAGAGAAGAGGCCAGAAAAGGAATATTAGTGGCATGGAATTAAATTAAAAGAAGGAAATTCAACAGGCTCTGAACCACCTGTTTCACATAGCTGGTCTCTTATACAAATTCATCACTCTGCGGTGGGACTGTGTTCAGGTGAGGGTAGAGGCGGGAGGCTGCAGAGTCAAGCTGAGCCACTGGTAGTAGGTGTGGCCGTATCCAATGTAGATGATACTCTGGGCTCTCCTGGGGCTTATCAACCAGGAGTGGGAGGGTAGAAGCCAAGGGAACATGGCAAGGTGTAACAGGTCAAGCCAGGTAAATGGCCTCCAGCAAAATGGAGCAGATGTGAAGGTGGAGGCTGCCAAGGGCGGGTGTTCCCAGGCCTCTTTGTGTGGGATGGTTAGAGAAGGCAGCCACTGAACTGTGGCACCAAAGCATAGCTGTACGAGAGCATAGGTTTGGGCAGGCTAACCCAAAGTGGGGATTGCCTGTCTCTACGGGGTACAGAGAGGCCTGTAGAATGTCTCATATGGAAGGAGTCAATATGGTCAACTCAGCCTGTTGGTTCAGACAATGGCCAGCCCTGCTTTGGAAACAAGGCATGGAGCCCACATCATGACAGTCATACGATGACATTAACAACGATTACAATCAAGCAGCCACTGGATCGAGCTGTAGACCGACTCCTTGAGGTCTCTGACGAAGTAGAGAGATCACTGATACTCACTAGATGTGGAGGCTGAGTATAAACTATGTATTAGGAATAACAAACTCAGGACAATGGGCCAGTGAGAGGCAGAATGAACCTCTAGCCTGGACTTGCTGCACATGGGACACTGCTTCTCCCTGAAGGGTAGCTAGGACACACCCCAAATCCCCACAAACCACCATGCTTGACACCCTTTTCCTGAAAATAAATAAGCCCAGGCACTAGGACACATGACTAAATGCACGGTGGTACCTTGGATTAGATCCTGGGACAGGAAAGGGACATGAAACATGAAAAAAGTCTACCGCACACTCACTGGTCACATACCAATGATAATATCTTCATCTTGACAAATGCACCTTTTTCTGTAAGGTGTAAACTGTAAAGGAAGCTAGGTGCAGAATATATAGGATTTCTGTTGACTAGTCAAAAATTCTTTCCAAATGAAAAGTTGACTTAAAATGAAAGAATAAATTAGTGAATGAATGCATGAATCCGTGTACATCCCCACCACCAGCCTCCAGGAATTAATTAGGATGAGCACAAAGGGCCATTAAGTATTGGACTCTGGTTCTGCTGTCCGCCCCAAGCATACCACTGTGAGAAGCAAAGTAACAAATCAGTGCCCGAGTCACAGTGGTGCCTTCCTGGGAACTGGTCCCACTGCATGTCCAGTTTGCTGTTCCGCCTGTATTTCAGGCCGTCCTGAGTCTGCCCTGTACATCTGGTGAAAGTCACTAGTTCATTTCTCTTGTGGCTGTGCCAGGCAGGTGGAAGTCGGGTATAACCGCAGAGCTGTGTCCTACGATGGTGGATGGCAGCACTTGATGCTTAGGTAGGAGGAGCTGTGAGGACAGTGAGAGAAGGGAAGGAGCCTGGAAGGTAATCTGACTTTTTTTTTTTTTTTTTTTTTTTTTGAGGCAAGCCCAACAGACTGGCCTTTTTTTTTTTTTTAATGAGAGAGAGATAGAATGAATGACAATGAATATTGGCGTGCCAGGGTCTCCAGTCACTGCAATCGAACTCCAGACACGTGCACCCACTTGCACTTGTGTCACCTTGTGCGTCTGGCTCGTGTGGGACCTGGAGCATTGCACATGGGTCGTTAGGCTTTGCAGGCAAGTGCCTTAACCACTAAGTAATCTCTCCAGCTCTGATCTTTTTGAAGCATTTTTAATTTTTATTTATTTATTTGAAAAAGTGAGAGACAGAGAGAAAGAGAAAGAGAGAGAGAGAATGAGCGTGCCAGGGCCTCCAGCCAGTACAAACAAATTCCAGATGCATGTGCCACCTTGTGTATCTGGCTTATGTGGGTCCTGGAGAATTGAACCTGGGTCGTTTGGCTTTGCAGGCAAGCACTTTAACCACTAAGCCATCCCTCCATCCTCTGATTTTTTTTTCTTTTTTTGATACTAGAAAACACTTGGGCCTAGAAGAGAGGAGTGCTCCATAGAATGAGGGAAAGAGAGTGAAGATATTATGAAGCTTAGGGCTTGACTAGCCATCCACAAAACAGGTGACTTGGCTCAGGTGAGTCTCTGAAGACCCTCCAGCTAAAAATCACTGAGACCAGAGTAATGGTTGCTCCACCTCCCCCTGCAGTGCTGTGTAACGCAGCTTAGCCACTCCAGGCCATCAGATGTCCTAACAGGTTCCAGAGGGCTGGCAGCCACTACACATACCCTTCCCTAGGCATGTGGGCATCTGCAGTTTCCTTGACGTATAGGTGAGGCAGAAAAGGCTCGGGTTCACAGGAAACCATCAGCATGGGTCTTTTAGAGAATTTGGAGGGGGCTGGGAAGGTGGCTCAGTGGGTAAGAGTGCTTGCTGTGTAAGCATGGGGACCTAAATTTGATCCCCAACACTCATGTAAAAAGCTAGGCATGGTTACATGCCTGTGACCCAATGCTGAGGGTGGGCAGAGATAGGAGGATCTCTAGGGCTCCCTGGTCAGCCAGTCTAATGAAAAACTGGGAGCTCCAGAATCAGTGAGAGACCCTGTCTGAGAAGTAAGGCTGGGCAGCATTAGGGAAGGACACCCAACATGCTCTTCTGGCCTCCGCATGCCTGCACATGGGGCCCATGCATCTGCACACACAAATGCGTACACACATGCCCATATCCACACGAAAACATGTGGAGCTGAGCGGGGCAGGATATCCACCCCGAGATGGGCTTTGTTTTAGTTTGTTCACTTTCGTTTTGAAATAGGATCTCATTAGCCTGGGCTGGCCTCATACTGGCTAGATAGCTAAGGATGACCTTGAACTTCTGTTCTTCCTGAGTGCTGGGATTACAGGTGTGTGCCACCATGCCAAGTTTATGTGACACTCAGTGTGATGGTTTATATTGATCATCGTCATGACGGGACCTAGAATCACTGGTGAGGGGTTATGTAGATTAGATTAGCTTCTGCAAGTCTGTGAGGGGTTATCTTGCTTAATTGATTTATGAAGACCTGCCTTAACTCTAGGTGGCACCATTCCGTGGGCGGGGGTCCTGGACTATATAAAATGGAGAGAGCTGGCTGAGCACCATTTATCGCTCTCTGCTTTCTCACTGGATTGAATGTGAGCAGCTGTCTCAAACTCTTGCTGCCATGCCTTCTCTGCCTTGGACTGTAACCTGGAACTGTGAGCTGACATAAGCCCTTCCTTCTCTCAACTGATTCCTGTTTTGTTTTTGTCAGGAATTTTGTTACAAGAAGGTAACTAATACACTGGGAATGGAACCCAGGGATTCCTGCATGCTAGGCAATTGATATGCCATCCCCAGCCCTAGGGCTCTTTGTTTGAAACAAACTCTGATCTTGTGAAATAAAACAAATATTTTTTATTTATTTCCAGCATTTATTAGGGTGTGTTTGTAGAGCACAAGTGCTGTAGGATGTGGGGATGTGTTGTGGATAGCCAAGAACCTTTGGGAAAGTTTAAAGGCTCTTATATTTCAACACTTCTGAGCATACTGAAGTCACTTTGGAAATCAGCGAAAGGATGTGTGTGAATGTTGTAAACGTGAGCGTGTGTGTAGATGTATCATGTGCAGATGTCCAAGACTGAGTGATCAGAGCATGTATATGTGTGTATGTACATATACATTTGTATATATGTATATACATGCACATATACACACATATGTACATGCATATGTATTGTATATATACATATAAACACATATATGTATGCACATACACATATATACTTATATGTACATATATGTAAGCCTATGAGAAGGTGGATTAGAGTTTTGTAGAGAAGTACTTTGGGAAACACAAAAGTTATCTAAGGTCGAAGCTAAAAAAAATAACATGAATACACAGTAACTGTAAAACTCGTTTCTGCCTGTTCGTTTCAGCTTGTCGGTTTCTCACATTTTTCTGATTTTGTTAATTTCTTTTTTTTTTTCTCAAAAGAAAAGTGGCAAGTGGCATGCAAATGTTCCCTCCCCCTTTGCTGTGTACTGTCCCCCGGGAGGTGGAGTGCTGTGCTGCACATGTTCACGGCAATGAGGGTGGCCAGCTTGTGGGACAAATTCATGTCCAGTCTGCAGTCAAGAAGCCCATGCATGACGTTAGTGGTAGTGTTTTTTTTAATTTTAAAAATATTTTTATTTATTTATTTGCAAGGACAGAGAGAGAGAGAGAGAGAGATGGGTGCACCACGGCACTCCAGATGTATGCGACACCTTATGCATTTGGCTTTACATGGGTACTGGGGAATCAAGCAACATTGTTACGTTTTGCAGGCAAGCGCCTTAACTGCTGAGCCATCTCCCCAGCCCTCATGTTAGTGTTTTAAGAGCTAAAAGAGAACCTCATTAAAAAAATTCTACTGAAGGGGCTGGAGGGATGGTTTAGCAGTTAAGGTGCTTGTTTGCAAAGCCAAAGAACCCAGGTTCGATTCCCCAGGACCCACGTAAGCCAGATGCACAAGGTGGCGCATGTATCTGGAGTTTGTTTGCAGCAGCTGGAGGCCCTGGCGTACCCATTCATTCTCTCTCTACCCTCCCCCTTTCTGTCAAAAAGAAATATTTTTAAAAGTTCTACTGAAGACCAAAAGTGCCTTTGTGGAAGGTGGCTTTGCATGTGGGGTCTCCCGGCACTTGCTCTCAGGCAGGTGTATCTGAGTGCAACAAACACACTCACAGGTGGGCGTTTCTGCTAACCAGTGCGTAGGTGAGCCAGGCGAGAACACCTTTGATTTCTCCAATGACAGTGCTCCCCTGGGCCCATATTCTCCCCGCTCCATGGGCCTGGCCTTTCACGAGCTGTGTCTGTCTGTCAAATTCCTGCTCTTTAGAGTCCTTCCCAGACTCACTTTTCCTGGCTCTCACCCTGCATGCACAAACCCTGCCCCCTCTCTCCTCTAGCATGTCCCAGTCATGTCCGTGTCCCAGGAGGGGGCAGCATCCCATTGAATTGCATGACTACATCTCATCAGAAATGGAACTTTGGTCTCTTTGCCTGGCAGAGGAGAACCACGGTCTCTTAAAAGCTACGGGTGCAATAAAGGAAGTGACAATAAGAGGACGAGGGGAATTCTAAAGGGGATTTTCTTTCTCTGGGGGTTAGATGACAGGAGGTGTGGGAACACTTCAGAACCACATGTGGGATCACCTCAGCTACTCCCTCAAACTCTGTCCTACTCTTCGTCTGACCATGGGTGACCTCAGTCAAATGACTCGAGCCTCCATTTTCCCCTGGCCATATACTGCTGCTGCCACCTTGCAGAGCCCTGGCTCCATATTATGACATTGGTGAGAGCCTTGAACAGTGTCTAGTGCAAAGGAAGTGACCTGTTCATTGTCTTCATCTGTGGTAGAAAAGAATTCTATCAACCAAATTTAAAATATATATTCAGGGGCTAGAGAGATGGCTTAGCGGTTAAAGCACTTGCCTGTGAAGCCTAAGGACCCTGGTTCGAGCCTTCACCCATGTTAGCCAGATGCACAAGGGGGCACACGCGTCTGGAGTTCAATTGCAGTGCCTAGAGGCCCTGGCATGCCCATTCTCTCTCTGCCTCTTTCTGTCTGTTGCTCTCAAATAAAAATTAACAAAAAAATTGGCACATGTGTCTAGATTTCATTTGCAGTGGCTTGAAGTCCTGGTGTACCCCATTCTCTCTCTGCTGGGCATTATAGTGTTGTATGCCTTTAATCCCGGCACTGGGGAGGCTGAGGGAGGAGGATCACTGTGAGTTTGAGGTGAGCCTAAGACTGCATAGTGAATTCTAGGTCAGCCTGGGCTAGAGTGAGACCCTACTTCAAAACAAAAGTTCAAAATATTTTTTGTTGTTTTATTAACTTTATTTTTATGAGAGAGAGAGAATTGGTGCACCATTGCAGTCAAACTCCAGACACATGTGACCTTGCATGCTTACGTCACCATGTGTGTCTAGCTTATGTGGGACTTGCAGAGTCAAACATTGGTCCTTAGGCTTGGTAGGCTAGTGCCTTAACTGCTAAGCCATCTCTCCAGCCCCAAAATATTTTTAAAATGTGCAAAAATATAAATAGACAAGGTAAAAATGTCACATAAATATGTGGAGAATGCTTAAGCTAATAAAACACAAAAGATTAAAACTAAATGAAATTATTTTGTCTAAGGATGGAAGAATATAATAAAAAAAAATAGAGATCAAGTGCTTATAAGGCCAAGGGGAGTTAGGAATGTAAATTGGAATCAGTGACAGTTGTAAGTGGACATACCATCGTGGCTTTGTTCCTGCAGTTTCCAGTTTCAGATGAACACACACACACACATGCATGTGTGCAGGGTGCTCCCTTGCCTGCATTGCAAGTAGTAGAAAAACAAACTAGAAATGGCCTCCATCCCCAGCGTGGCAAAGTTTAAGCAATTTATGATGCAGTTGTGGTGTGGAATGTCTGGGTCTATTAAAAAGAAAGACATGAGCCTACAGGGTCCAGCGTGGAAGGATATCCTCAACATACTCATAACTGGAAAAAGGTTTCTGTGCAGTCTGTATAGTGCAATCCCATCCTCACACGGCAAACAGTTCAACAGTTAAATGTGGCTGTGCACACGAGATGTGTTTCTGTGTTCATTGAAGCTGCCTCAAAAAATACCCAGTCAACCAGGAGTGAAAGTAGGATTCATGAGGAAGAATGAGGCTTGTTCATTTAAAAAAATTTTATTTATGTGTGTGTGTGTGTGTGTGTGTGTATGTGTGAGTAGTGTAGGGGGTGGAGGTATGGGCACACTAGGGTCTCTTGCTGCTGCAAATGAACACCAGACACTTGCACAACTTTTTGCTCTGGTTTACATGGGTGGCTTGAGAATTGAACCGAGGCCAGGCAGGCTTTGCAAGAAAGTACGTTTAGCCACTGAGCAATCTTGCCATTCCTAGCTTGTCCACTTTTACATTATGTACCTCTGCAGGTATATGCATGTATGTGTATTTTATTTACTTGTTTGCTTATGTTCTTTGGAGATAGGCGCTCGCTCTGTAACCAAAGCTAGCCTTAAATTCATGGCTGCCCCTCTGCCTGAGCCTCCCAAGTGCAGGGATTACACAAGTGAGCCAGCACAATGGATTCTCTACATGTTGTTTTGTTTTGTTTGATGAGGTCTCAGGTAATTCAGGCTGTTCCCAACTCCATGTTGTAGCTAAGGATGACCTTGAACTTCTCATCTTCCTGCCTCCCCTTCCCAAATGTTGGGATTACAGGCATATGACGACACTGTGGACAGTACATGTATTTTCAACAAACTAAATTTAAAAAGAAAGTCTTAAGAAAATGAGAGGAAAAAAGAAGAAAGTCTCTGGGGAACAGGAGTATTGTGATAGTTCGATGAAATAATATGTAATAGATATTTAACACCGTGTCTGGCACTTAGCAAGTGCCCAGTGAATGTCTTTCTCACCTTTGCGTCCTTCCTCCATGGGTCGGACCACCTCCTGCCCTTGCATTCACCTCATTGTTTTCTCCACACTCAATAAACATGCAGTGGTGAATCCGGCAGCATCAGCCACTCTCATGCTGTGTCCCAACCCCCGCCATCCAGTGTGTCATGTAGAGCCACTAGGTTAGAGAACCCACCCATCTAGCCCCTAGGCAGCTCCCAGGATCCTTTTTGCCTAGAAAAGAAAGGGCTGGCTCCCATCCCTGCCTAGGTATTTCCCAGTCCCACATCCTGTTTCCTAGGAGAGTCTCGTCTCACCACCTCGCAGTCTGGATCCTCTGTCACCCTTACATCCCCAGCGTGAACCTCAGTCGTGTGGGTCATATCTGCCTTTTGGTTTGGTGCTTTTCCATTTCCATTCAAGGCCAGGCTTTCCCACCCCAGGATGTAGGCTTTCCTGGTCGCCTCCCCCACCCCCAGCCTCCACCTGGCCCTGATGAATTTCATCATGCCTGCTTAAAATCATTCTACTTCCAATTTGCTAATTTAATTCTAGTCTTACAGAATTTTGGCAACCCTGCCAAACAGGGTGCCAGATGCAGATTTAATGAGCATATTTTCAGTCCTTTCTTTCCTGTCTCCATGAAGATGCTGAAGGGAACGGGCTCTGGAACTCATTCTCAGGGGACCGCTTCCCCGGAGCGTCCTTCTCTGCCTTGGACACTGCGCGTCAGCGCATGGCTCTGGAGGCAGGTCTCGCCTAAGTTAAGGGAAGGATGAGCTCCACGGAGAAAGGAGCTGTCATTGCATCATCCTCCCTGTCCTAGAAGCCCCAACCCAGTTCCCAGCATTTGGGCTTCACAGGAAATGTGTTTGGAGAAAATTGCTTATTTCCTCTGGCCTGTGTCTTCCTGCAGCCGTGCACAGCTCAGCAAATCGGTCAGTTCAGCAAACACACACTGAGAGCTTTCTAGGGGATTTCTCCAGGCACGGTCTATGGACAGCCAGCGACACAATTATGGTGGTGGGGGACCCTGCTCCACAGTGACAGGTCCAGACAATGCAGGGGGCTGGAGCCTGGGACTCCACAGCCTAGACCATTCCCCCACCTCCTGTATCTCCACTATGGCTACCTCATTTCAACTCCTACCCCGTCCTTATGGGAAGTGTTTTTATCCTCCAGAGTAAGGCGCAAAGAAGTCAGGTGGGTGGTTCAAGGCCACGGAGTGGTGAGCCTCAGAAGTGGGACTCTTCCTGATGTTTTAGATTCTAAATAAGTCTTTTAACATCTCTGTGGAGCAGCAACTCGGGGCCCGCCCATGATCTCAATGGCACTGCTCATGACAGATCAGAGCAAGTCTGTGTCTTGTCACACATACACTTGCTGTCCCACACGGATGTCCTCACAGGTGCAGACAAGGTCACGGAGCTCAAGCATTCAAGCTGCGGAGCCACTAAGCATGCAGCACGGAGGGGGCAGGAACCAGGATGCACACTCTGGGTGGAAGCCACAGCTCAGAGGGCCAAGGAATAAGTAGAAGGAGGAGGTGTGGGGCTTCCCGAGGGAGGTCTTGCCTTTGGGGAAGTGTCTTCCATTTCAGAACCTCCATAAAAGGCTACAGCTGTCTACAGTCCCTATTTTAAATACTGGAAGCTCCTCCCAGACCCTCAACTTTTTCTAGCCCAAATAAAAGCTTACACTGAATTCCCAACATATAATAGAGAGAGAAAACTGGAGATATCTTGAGCAACCTGGGCTTTGCGGGAGCCAGGTTAGAAATGACTCATTAGTATTTAGTATTGATTATTGATCATTGATGTGCCTCCTCCCCTATCAGGTAGGTCTGTGCTGGGCTCTGCCATGTTTTGGCTGTGTTACCCGGCACATCGTTTCCCTTACCTGAGTTTCAGGTTCCTCTCTATTTCTTCATGGGAATGGTGATGGTAGGGCCAAGGTGAGGACCACCCAATGAGCCAGCCAGGAATGCTTAGCACCAGTCCAACATGAAAAAGACCAAATCACTTTTGTTCATTCACTCTTGAATGGACAGAATAAGGCATTAAGCACAGAAGACTCCTGGGACTGTAGAGAATGTGCCACACGAGTGAGTGGTCCTGACGTATGCAGGTGATCAAATTGCCCAGCCCTACTATGGATGACACCTTGTTCTCAGGAAGAGGGAGGGTAGAGCCAAGTTTTCTAGACAGGGCTGGCAGAGTGGACAAGCATAGATTAGAGGCAGGGCTGGGAAACCTGCTCTGAGAAGAGACCTGTGCTCTCCTCTGTGGGTGCCAGGTACATCCTAGAGGCCCAACGGTAGAGATAAGAGCAGAGCACCCCGGGTCTATCCAGTGCCCCATGGCAAGAGGTTGGAGAAGGAACAGCTGGGAACTGGTAGGAATGTGCAGTTGGGGAGGAGACTTCAAGCTCGTGGGGAAGAGACGAGCCCGCAATGCAGCCAGATCCCTTGATGCCAATCCCTGTACCTGTGTCCTCTCCCGTGATCCAGGCTATAGGCGAGAGTGGAGTGAGCACGCACAGGGAACACACTCAGACAAGGGATGCTTTCCATAGCAGTGGGGTTATTTCTGGCTCCTGTAGTCACTGTGGAAACTACTGCTGCCCAGCTCAACGTGAAAACACGATGAGGTTTGCAAAGGTGACATGTGCTAAGCAGGCGGCTGGAAAGCTGCTGCTACTATGTATGGTGTTTGTATGTGTGTGTGAGAGAGAATGTGCATGTTCGCACCCATGTTGCCTCCCTCCTCCTGCCTACCAGCCCGCTGTGTCTCTCACTTGTTCATCCTGGCCTTCCTTCTCCTTGAGCTCTCTCATGCAGAGTGGGAGCTGAGACTGTCCACCACTTCCAGAGATGTCCACAACTTAATCCCCAGACCTGTGAGTACATTGGGTTATGTAGCAAGTGGGAATTAAGCTTGTAAATCAGCTGGCTATGAAATAGTGATTATCTGGGATTATCAGTGTGAGGTTAGTGTAATCACAAGAGCCTATATCTGTATGTATATGTGTCAAATTACTATTTTAATTGTGTAAATTTATGGACTATCATGTGATATTTTAGATGTGGTAGACAGAGACAGAAGAGGTAGCTCCCATGGGATACAGAGTGAGAGAGATTCCACTGGCCATTGGTGGCTCATGATTCATCCAGCAACCTCCCAGAATTCATGTGATGGAGACTAAGACTGTGATGAGGAGAGGACCTCCCAGGGCCCCAGAGTGAAGTTGTGGACGTGCTCCTTTGATTTCTAGGGTACCTACTTTTTCCATGATGCCTTTTAGTCTTTGACCCAAGTCCCCACTATCCAGAAGGACAATGGCCATCCCCTTAGTGAGCACACAGCTCTTTTGGGCCTAGAGCAGGGGCTCCTGGGACACACTATGCAAATACTGTCCTCTTGTCCAGATGCCACCTCTGTATTCCTCCATGAGCCTTCTCGCTCTCTAGGTTTCTGTTCTGCCCCTCCTTGGTCACTTCTTCCTCTGTGTTTATGCCAACATTAGTTGACACCCATTGTGCCCTAGGTGTGAGTGTGGGAGCTGCACTCTGCTGTGCATACAAGAAGAGTCTACACATGTGTGCAGGCCACCTGGGCTGTCCTGGTCCTGGTGCTAGTTCACTCTAACCTTGAAGAGTCCTTGCCTCCTTTCTCCTCCAAGTCTGGAGGAAGGCAAAGTTGCTATGAATGCCCTGGTAAAGACCAAGAGCCGTAGCTCATCTCCCAACAGTGTTGTATGCTACAAAGACCCCTTTATCCTTTCCTTACTAAGCACCTCTCATATACCCAGGCCTGAGTAGAACCTGGGAAAGGTGACCCCAGGGCCTGGTGACAGGTGAGACCAGTGGGAGGCCAGGTGCAGAACTATATGAGGTGTTCCCGTCTTGGGCCATGCAGTCTGCCATAGAAGATCTGGCCCCTGCTCCATTGTCTAGGTGAGGAAACTGAAGCTCGGAGTGGATATGCCTGGTTCAAGGGCAATGAGGACCAGAGGGAGAGCTGGGGTTAGTACATAGGTCCACTCTGCCTCGCATTCACTGTATGAGTGAATGGCTGAATGAGTTTATTGAGCCAACCTGTATTTACTGAGTTCTTATTCTCTGTTAGTACTATGCAGGGAACTGGACTACAGCTTGGGAACAAGACAAATAAGGAAGGCCTGGTCCTCCCCTGAGAGCATGTATTCTGGGAGGAGAGAATAAGTAATTACTCAGTTATTTCATTACAGTGGTGAGAAATGCCATGCATGGGTTATAATGGGTGTACAGGTTGAGCTCTACATGTGTGCATGTAGGGCATATGTGAAGTTTATATTGAATTTTATTTGGCTCATAGGACTAGTATATTCTTAAAATACTAGGAAAGTAAGGCTGGACACAGATCCGAGCCTTGCAGCTCTTTCTTCTCTTCTGGAGCTCTGGAACCCTTACCTCCCTGTTTAGTGGTCAAACTACATGTGGTCAGCCCTCTTCCAGAAGTCTTGGAGTAGGTAGGAGTCCTTCCACCAACAGCGCCTGAGAACTAGGAACAGGTATTGCCCTATCTTGGGGGGCAGAGCTTTGCTTGCCACAGCTCGGGATCAAAAGCTCGGAGGCGATGGCAGAAGGGAATGGAATTTTAGCCATACAGGCTTCCTTGATGGATGAAGGCCAGCTCAGCATTGCCTGTTCTCTGGAATGGTGGGCCTGGAGGAAGCCTGGCATCTGGGAACATGGCAGAATATAGCTCTTAGTAGCTGTGTGACCTTGAGCCCTCCTCCCTTGCTTGTTTCTGCACGTATGACAGGAGCTCATGGGCAAGTCTGGGAGATGGGTTCTGTTTTTGATTAAAGCATCCTGCCTGCCTGTTAGGTAAGGCTAGCACCTGGGTGGATGTGGTATAGTGACATTAGCCAATTCCACCTCTCCCCCACACTAGTTGAGGGACTTGAGACAAACCCTTCACCCCCAGAGAGTGAGAGTGACTGGGGCCCGTTTCACTCGATTGTTAAATTCAAAAAACAGAAGACACATGCAAGTGGGCTTTAAACCCCTGACAGGCATGGAGACATGATGACAATACTTCAAGGATGGAAAGGGGACCCTGACTATGTTTCCAGAGTTAAGAGATCCACTCTGGCTTTGAGGAAGAGAGAAGGAAGAAAGATGCTCTCATTTTGCTTTCTGTATAATTGGGAAGAATTATTCTGGCTACTAAAGAAACCCACCCTGTGGCAGGGACTTACAACCAAAGGGGTCATTCAAGATGGGCTTATTTCGGTCTTTGGGTTTACAGATGGGCAAATAGGCCTATAGGTGGACATGATTATTCTCAATCCTATGACAGTGCTGTGGTCAGACCCCCCTACTCCCACCCCATGTGCTACCCATAGTCCTGTAGGTTTAGCTTAGAGAACAATGGATAGAAAGTACTTGATAGGGAGCCAGGCAGAGTGGCCCCTCAGGAAGGATAAGATAAAAGGAAGGTGGTAGGCCCTGTCTTGGAAGGGAAGAGCAAGGTAGCCAGAGGAAAGGGCAATAAAATATAGAATGGGCAGTCAGGGAATACCCTCCGATGCCTTCTGCTCCACCTGAAGCTCATCCCAGCTCCAGGTTCTCAGGTCTTGCAGCCAACGCAAAGCCACCATCTTCCATGCTCCCTTCTGGCAGTCGGGCTTCATCTGTAGCACAGGCCAGGGATGGCAGTGCCCTGGGAAACCCCTATGGTTCAGGTGGATGGTGCACCTGGCAGGTTAGCATGCCAGCCTGCAGCTTGGGGCGATGGTGGGCAGCACCCTGGAAGGCAGGCTGCTTGTGGGCATTGCTCACCCAGTAGCTCTCAGGCTGCTGCTGAATGTCAGAGCCATGTTCATGGGAAATGAGCAGGGCAGACCGCATGCTTTGTTCCTGCTCTGCAGCCCACCATAGTCCCCTCCAGGGGTGTAGGGAAGGGAGACGCTCCAGCAACTCCCAGGGTATCAGTCAGCAAGCCTCAGAAATGGCCAAGGAGCCTGTGTCCCAGACAAGAACTTGGTACAGCAGGAGCCCTCGGGGAAGTGTGGGAGATGGACCCTAGGAGGAGGAGGTCATGTGGGGAGAGCAGGAAGGAAGCTGGAGGTGCTGAGGTCTCCCAAGACAATGGCAGGAGTGGAGAGCAAGTGAGAACCTGGCGCCACCTGGATGGAGTGAGGGGCAGGAGTCAGCTACGCCCAGGGCCCCAGGCAGAGGAGCAGAGTCTGACCAGCAGACCTCTGGGGTCCTGGGTCACTGCGGGACTCAGTCCACCTGAGTAGGTTGGGACTTGAGCCCCTGGGGGGTCTGGTGTCACTCACACCTGAGTCTTCTAGGCCCTTCAAGAAGAATATGCGAATGTCGCTGGGCTGTTGGTTTGCCCTCATCCTTTCACTCACAGATACCCAAGGGGAGTAAATAGCGGAAAACCCAATATCTGTTAGTCACTCGCACATTGTCTCCAGTTACGTCCAGGGCTCTGGGAGCAATGCAGGGGAGAGTCACCTGCCTTCCAAGCCTCTCCTCAGAGATTGCATGGTGTGTCTGCCAGGGTGAAAGCTGCATGCGTTGTGTTTCACCCGAGGGCAGAGAAGGTCAACGCCACAGTGACAAGGTCATGTGCCCCAACTGAGCCATCACTGCTGGCAGAGCACGTGGGTCCTGGGGGTGCTATGTGGAGATGGTCTACATATGAACTGGGCTAGCCTGGGTGCAGGTGGGTTGGATGTGTTCACAAAGACATGGGATAAGACACTCCCAGCAGAGACAGTGGCACAGGTAAGAGCTGAGCTTGGCAGGGGAGGGTTAGTGCCAAGGGCAGCCCAGTATGCAACTGAAGACTGTGTACTCTCTGCCGGCCACCAGAGGGTTTATGGCAGGGAGTGGTATGGTGGCAGCTGGGTGTGGGGGTGGTCTGTGTCTGTGTGGAGGGTGAGCTGGGAGGAAAGGGAGTTCAAACCTGCCATGTGCTGGTCTCAGTGTGTCGTGGACATGAGGAGTGGAGCCAGATTGGTGCAAAGTGGCCTCTGCCCACATTGACTGGCATGCGCTGAGGCTCTAGGCCAGGTTCCCAATACCCTAAGCACTTTATGTGGATGAACTGATAGAGGCTTCCCCAGACCCAGCCAGACAGGCACTAGCTCCTCTTCCTCTCTTTCTACAAATGAACTCTCAGAGGCCCAGAGATGTTAGGAAAATACCTTGTCATTGTTGCCCAGCTAGGAGGTGGAGCAGACAGAGTTCGAACCTAAGAGCTCAGGCTGTAACTGCTCCTAGAGGAAGAATGGCCTGCCACAGTCAAGGCTGGCCCGGAAGGCTGTCCCATGTGGGCAAGTCACCTGGCCATCGTGACAGCCTCCCGCACTCCCTATAAGTTGTGAAGGGCCCCACGAGGCTGCTGTGCTCGACTGACTTGAGACCAGAACCTGCATATAGGTGGTGGCAATGCAAATGACTGAAGTAGTGGAAACTTTCTGTGGAAAGAGGTGCTACGCACATAGCCACGTGCTCAGAAAAGGAAGAGCCATCACAGCCGAGCGGGCTCTGGCTTGTGGCAGCTTCCTTTGGTGTGGCCTCTTCTGTGTGTGAAACTCTGAAGTGGAAGGGTAGGAGGGGCAGCAGGGCAAAAGTGGGGCGAGTTGGACCCCAGGCCAGAGGCTAGGCGACGTCCCTGGAGGACCTTGTTACCAGACTTCCCCTGTAAGCTAAGGAAGAGGCTGTTGTAAGCACAGAAGCCATTCTCCTTCCAACAGCATGCATCCCGTTTTGCAATCTTCTTGGTGGCATTGATTATCCCACTCCTACCATGGGCCAGTGGTGAGGGTCTCAGACCCTGTGTCTTCCCAGATCTCACCTGCTCGTTCATGTGCTCTCTCTCTCTTTCTCTCTCTCTCTCAAAATCTGTGTGAGTGAATGAGTGAGTGTGTGTGTGTGTGTGTGTGTGTGTGTGTGTGTGTGTGTGTGTGTGTATGCGTTCTATGAATAGGTCAAAGTTATCTTTACATGGGATTTTTAAGTATTTTATTTATTTATTTACTTGAGAGTGTGAGATTAAGAGGCAGATTTATATAGAGAGGGAATGGGCACATCAGGGCCTCTACCACAAATGAACTCCAGACATATGTGCCACCTTGTGCCTCTGGCTTATGTGAGTGCTTCATAGGCAAGCGCCTTGACCATTAAACCATCTCTCCAGACCTTGTTATGGGATCTTTTTCTTTCTCTTTTAGAAGATCACCGCAGATATACATACAGCTAAAAGGCCAGAAATAACCAAAAGAGGAAGAGAGGCAAGTCTCATTTTGCAGCGAATTGACACTGTGTTATTTAAACCTAACACCAGCCCGGTAAACCCTATTGCTCCCGTTTTCCAAGTGAGAAAAACTGACTCTGTGGGGGTGAAATGACCTGTGGTGTCCAGTTATTTAATGACAGAGCCTCCGGTTGTTCTGCCGTAGAAGGCTGGTCACAGCTCTCTGCTCGGGGCCTCAGTTTCCTCAGCTGTCAGATGGTGACATGGAGCCTGCATGTAACATGTGTGGGAGTGACACAGTGTAAGGACAGTGTTGACAGAGGCACTCAGTACCTGCCTATGGCTTCTGCTTCTGCCAACAGGAGGGTTTTGAGCCACCTTGGGGGAGCATGCTATTCGGGAAGCTCCACCCTGCTGATTTTCTTGTCCAGCTTCTCCATGACTTGGTGACACCCTGAAGCAGACCAGGTTCCCTTCACCTTCAGAGCCCAGAGCTCCAGCTGAGTGGCAGCAGGGGCTTATGGAAGCCACCAAGCTGAATCAGCTGGCCTCCCTTGTGGGGTGTGCCCAGGGAAGGGGGTACATGCCCAGTTCTATGGGCCTTTAGGTAAGAGGGGGCTGCCACATGGATGGCCACACATGGCAGGAAATGTCTCCCTTAGACTTGACCACAGGATTTTCCCTTTCTGTTCTGTCATTCTCCAAGATTCGGGTGGTGGCATCTTCCCAGTGCCATCAGCACCCCATGGGGCCTGCACACTAAAAATTCTCTCTTCTGCCTATGCCAGCATGTAGTCCGGGGTCCTGTATCTGTCATTGCAGGGGATCCATTCATTTGGACGCAATGTTCTTATTTTTCTGTCCTCAATACCAATAGAATCATGCTGCCTCCTGCTTGTCCCACTCTGCCTTTACTGGAGTTCATATCCCAGGATTCTCTGGCATGTCAGTCTGTGTTACAGGTGGAGCTCCGTGGCCTCCCTGCTTATTCTCCTGAAGGAGATACCTCACTCCCCCATTAGCTAGCTGCTGTGTGTCAGTGAGACACTCTTATCTGGAGAACATGGCCAAGAACCTAGAAGGTTTCCAGAACTGCTCTTGGTGGCCAAATGCAGGTGGAGGTGTTATCATCAGGCTGTGGCAAATGGCACTGGGCACAGGGGAAAGCTAGCTGGTCTAGAGCTTGCACCCTGCAAAGAAAGCAGGAGCCTCTCCCAGCTGACCCTACCCCAAGCAAGCCAGAGGAAGAGCAGTGGACAGAGAGATACAGAAGGCCTGTCACCATAACCGAAGACCTGCACAGGCATTTCTAGAGCATCTCTCTTGCATGCTGGGTGCATACACACCCTATCTCATCTAATGCACATGTCAAACCTGGGAGTGGTGGCATAGAGCATGGTCTTTCAGACACAAGGCAGCTGCCGGGTCATCTGAAAACCAGGACAGCTGTGATGACATGCAGCCTCTTACAGATGGGGCGGTTAATGTTCTCTCGTAGTAGGGTGGTCGTCAGACACTCTCCTGAGGTCCTCGACACTTCCTCCCTCCTACCCCAACCGCACTGCTCATAATCTGGCCTCAGCTGCCTCTTGGAGGTTCTGGGGCATGTATGAGGTAGAAGGTTGACTTGATACGATGTTGAGGGTCGTCATCCATGCTGAGGTGGGCTTTTTGGTGATGCAGCTGCCGAGAGTCACCCACGCTTGTGGAAGTAGCTGCAGTAAACCCACTGGTTCCCTGGCCCTGGATGGAACCATTTCTTGGCTCTGTGGGTGTCCTATCTGGGGTAAATAGGTCTTTCTGTAGAAATTATGCAGGGAACACTCCTCTTTTGATTCACGAGTAGAGTAAAGCTCAGAGGGGTTAAGCACTTCAACTGAGGTCACACGGCTTTGACTGAATGAAGCCAGGGATTGACTCGAGGTCCTGATGGCATCAGTGCTGACCATGGGCTAGCCCACACTGCTCCTGAGGCGTTGGCAAATGAGGGATGCTGGTAAATGAGGCATGCCATAGTTGTCCCTAGTTCCCTCCCAGGTGTCAGTATTCTGGCATGACCCACCAAGCTTGTCCCAAGTTGATCTTGCCATGTGTGCTCCTATGTCTTGGTCCACAGACCACAGCAGCAGACATAAAAGGGGAAATCGATGTGTCCCTCGGTTCCTTGCCCCAAGCAGATCAAACTCAGCTTTCCCACTGGCTGGATCCACCTGTACATGTTCCATTAAGAGTGGCAGAGGACGTGAGGGTGGCAGTCTTTATCTGTTCCGGGATCAAAGTGTCAGGCCTCAAGCCAAGGCCTCACCCCCTGTCGCTATCACTGGAGACATTGTGCTGAGGTCCACTGAGGCCACCCTGCCAGGCCCTGGGATTCCATTAGCCCTTTTCCAGCAGTGGTGATACTAGCCACAGGTCCAGGCACGACATGGCTGCTAGATGTGGCCTCCCGTCTGCCTTCAGAGTCCATGTTGTGATGTTCTGGCTTCACAAGGAGCTGGAATCAGAGAGCACAGGGCCCCTATCTATGGTGGCTTTATATGGGACCCTCAAAGGCGCTGGCTCAGGTCTTTCTTGTCCTCAGTGGGTGCTCGCTTTTAGATGGACCCCTGCTCCCCTTTAAGCCTTTCCCTGCTCAGCTGTTTTCTGACAAGAGGCCACATATCTTTTTTTAAAAAAAATTATTGTGGCGAAGTGCATATAACATTGAATTTACCATTTTAGCCATTTTAAACCTGTGGTTTGGTGGCAGTAAACAGTCCCATTGCTGTGCATCCGCCACCACCATTCATTTCCAGGGCTTTGCCTGGTCAAACAGGGGTTCTGTACCTGTTAAGCAATAACCCCCCCCCCAACCCCAATCCCTCTGCCTCAGCTCTGGACAGCCACCACTATATTTTGTCTCTCTTTGTATCATTTTCAGACTGTATAAGTAAAACAGAGCTGGAGATGTAGCTCACTTGGTAGAGTGCTTGCCTAGCATGTACAAAACCCTGCATTTGGTCTCCAGACCACATAAACTGCGTGTGGTGGTGCATACCTGTTAGCTCAGCATTTGGAAGGTTGAGGCAGGAAGACCAGGAGTTCAAAGTCATCCTCAGCTACACAATGAGTTTGAAGTCAGCCTGAGCTCCATGAGACCCTATCTCAAAAAATAAAAATAAATTCATAAATAAACATAAAACATACATATGATTCAAAAAAAAAAAAGGGTCAGGCTGGAAATTCATTCAGAAGAAAATGCTTGCTAAGACAGGCTGACATCTGGAGTTTATCCTGAAGAACATTCTAGGTCCCAGCTGCAGATAGGTGTATGTCTATGACTTTGCTTTAACCATTCCAGTGACAAGGAAGTGTGAGCAGCTGCTGAGTGTGTGGGCCCCTGGGTTATGGTGACCAAGGCCCACCTCCTGGCCAGGCCTCTCCACCTCTCCAAGTGTAGTGTGAAAAATTGGTCCAGCACGGCATCATTCATCCAGGAGACTGGCAAGAGTAAGAGGTGCCTTCCCCTGAGAAGTGCCCATACTTGTACCCAACAAAGTCACAACGAATCACTGTTATTAGCACAAGTATGTTTGTCTTTTATGAAGGGAAGGTGTTGTCCCAGGAGGACTCCACTGGGTCTACTTGTCATCATTTACTTACACAAGCAATTCCCACCCATGTATACTAAGGCTGTGTGGTGGTTTGATTCAGGTGTCCCCCATAAACTTAGGTGTTCTGAATGCTAGATCCCCAGCTAATGGAGATTTGGGAATTAATGCCTCCTGGAGGGAGTGTATTGTTGGGGGCGAGCTTATGGGTGTTATAGTCAGTGTTCCCTTGCTAGTGTTTGGCACACTCTCCTGTTGCTATGGTCCACCTTATGTTGGCCAGGGGTGATGTCCACCCTCTGCTCATGCCATCATTTTCCCCTGCCATGGTGGAGCTTCCCCTTGAGCCTGTAAACCAAAATAAACCTCTTTTTCCCACAAGCTGCTTTTGGTTGGATGATTTCTACCAACAATGTAAACTGGACTGCAACAGGCCGTTTCCATATTCTGTTATTAAAAATAGCACTTGAGGAGCTGGAGAGATGGCTTAGCGGTTAAGGCGTTTGCCTGCAAAGCCAAAGGATCTCCGTTCAATTCCCCAGGACCCACACAAGCCAGGTACACAAGGGGGCACACTAATCTGGAGTTCGTTTGCAGTGTCTGGAAGCCCTGGTGCGCCCATTCTCATTCTCTGTCTCTCTGTCTTTCTCTTTCTCTCCCTATTTCTGTATATCTCTTTCTCTCAAATAAATAAATAAAAAATAACATATTTTTAAAAATAGCACTTGAGCCAGGTATGGTGGTGCACGCCTTTAATCCCAGCACTCAGGAGGCAGAGGTAGGAGGATCGCTGTGAGTTTGAGGCCACCCTGAGACTACATAGTTAATTTCAGGAGAGCCTGAGCTAGAGTGAGACCCTACATCGAACCCCCCCCCACAAAAAAAAAAAAATAGCACCTGGGCTGGAGAGATGGCTTAGCCATTAAGGCACTTGCCTGTGAAGCATAAGGACTCATGTTCGACTCTCCAGTTCTCACATAAGCCAGAGGTACAAGGTGACGCAAGTACACAAGGTCACACATGTACACAAGGGGGCACATGTGTCTGGAGTTTGATTGCAGTGGCTGGAGGCCCTGGTATGCCAATTCTCTCTCTCTCTCTCTCATGCTCTCTTGCATTAAAAAAAAGGCCAGTCACAACAGAAAAGCGCTGAAGTGACCATCCACACGTGTACTCATGTGCATGAAACTGCAGGGTCAGCATGCGTGATGTCAAGCAGTTCCCCTGACCCATGCCCGCTAGCTGTTTGACGTTTGTTTGTTTTGGTTTTTCGAGGTAGGGTCTCACTCTAGCCCAGGCTGACCTGGAATTCACTATGTAGTCAAAGGATGGCCTTGAATTCATGGCGATCCTCCTACCTCTGCCTCCCGAGTGCTGGGATTAAAGGCGTGCGCCACCACGCCCGGCTGACATATTTTTTGTTTTTTGTCCTCACCTCTCCAACACTTAGTGGTGGCATCATTTTAGCCTTTTCCAACCAATTGGGGAAAAGTAATCCTGACTTTTACCATATACCTGTGGTTATTACTGAGATCAGCATATCTCTTGTTAGTCAGGTTTAGTGCTGGAATGTTGATCTGTGTGGGTCCTCCCTCCACTTGTTTAGCTGCCTTATTGCTTTGTGAGTATAACTTACATACCACAGATCATGACCTTTGTTCTATGAGTTTAAAAGAATCTCAGGACTTATAACGTTACCAAATATCCCACCACCAACTTAGGAAATGTATCTGGCAAAAGAGCTACTTTGGTAGGGGGGAACAAAAAGGAGGTTTAAGTCTTCTTGTTTCTAGAATTCTAAGAATTGAACTTTTCTTAGGAATTCAAAACCCTCCACATATTTTTATCCATTCTGTTATTTGATTATTGTCTTCTGATGTGTGGGGGTCTTCTGTTCTATGGCTTACTTCATATTTCTATGTAGTCAAGCTTACTGATCCTTTCTTTAAAGAACACTGAGGTCTAGTCCAGGCTTTGAAAGTTACTTTCTGATACTGCGTTGCACAAATATTCTGATGGTCCAGGCATTTTTTCATGGATTTGCTTCCATAGTGTGTATATTTGGAGGAGGGGTCAAATAAGGTCTCTCCGTATAGCCCAGACTGGCCTCCAACTTGCAATCCTCCTGCCTCAACCTTCCAAGTAGCTGGGATTCCAGGTACGTGTCTCCTCTTCAGCTTCTTAGACAAAATCCTTAAATCATCGGTTTCGCTCTTTCTCCTTTTATCTCCAGGCCATCTGAGGTTTGCGATTTCCCCTGAATGCAGCTCTGCTCCATGTCACCGCTTCTGCTGGTGGGCTGGCCTCAAGCTTGGGACCTTGGGCCTCAGCCTGCACAGTGCCGGGGTTGCAGTCTCCATTTGCAGTTGCCCCACAATTTTAGTTTTGCTGTCCTTTTTACTTGAGTCACTTAGGAAAACGTTCTGACTTAGTCAGGTGCATCCTTTCCTAAGGCTTATTTTTTTTTGTGTGTGTGTGTGTTTTTAATGGTTTTTTTTTCTTTATTAGTTAGTTTTGTATTCAGCAAACACAGTCAGTTTGGTACCATTATTAGGCTCATCCGTGACCTACTCCCTCCCCTTGGCCCCTCCTTGTTGAGGTATACGGGTCATGCATTGTGGACTTGTTAATTTCCAGTTCTGTTCCGTTGAGGCTGAAGCTATGGCCTGTATAACTTGGGCGCTTTGGAATTTGAGGGTGTTGCTTGGGTCTGTATGCAGCAAAGCTTACAGACTCCATCTTCACATCTTCCCTGTTCTTTGGCAGTGACGTATGTCATCCACAATGCTAACGTTCACTCTTCCTTCACTTTTCTTCCTGTGGTTCTTGGTTCTGTTTTGTTTTTGAGATAAGGTGTGGCCCAGGTTAGCCTCAAACTCAGGGTCCCTTTGCCTCAACCTCTTGGATGCTGGGATTACAGATGTGTGCCACCTGGATGTTCCTGTGATTCCCAAGATTGGATTGCCACAATCATCATGCAGCCTGAGGGTCAAGCTTCATGACCTTTTGTCTTCTTATAGAAATAGGCCCCTTGAGCCACATAAAATGTCCCACTTTATTCACTGTGTTCACATTTTATCTTAAATTAATGATGACTTTCTAGCATTCCTTTTATTACCATTTTTCCTGTTAGGTCTTTTTTTTTCCCCATTTCTTTGATTTCAAATTTTCTTTGTCAGTTTAAATGTATTATTTCCAAATGGTACATGGATTTTTTTTTTTTTTTTTTTGCTTTACCATTCTGGTGTCTTAACTTAAGAGAAAGTAGTTTAATTTATTCACGTTATTGAATTCATTAATATCCCTGGTCTTACTTTTGTTGTCTTTATAGCCTTTGTTTGTTATCTTTTTTTCCTCCCTGATTAATTACTCCTCTCCTAATTCTTGCTAAATTAATTGAATCTCCTTTGTTCCTACCTTCTCTGCCACACAGTGGTTGAAGGAGTCTACATCTTAGTTTTCTTTTAGACATAGTTGCCCTTACGTGGAACGTTCCTGCATTCGTGTCAGGAATGAAATGGTGCCCAACTCCCGTTAAGATGCGCGAGCGTCATGGTGGACATCTGTTAGACGGCGCTGCGCCCTTTTGCGTTTCCATTTTTCCTCACTGTTTCTTGTGGGTGCTGCCTCACCCTGTCTTGGCTCATTTATTCTGGTAATCTTTGTTTTGCCGGAGTAACTCCTGGAGTAATTTTTAAGGACAGAAGAGTAGGCGGCGTCCTATTTTAGTACTTCTTTCTGAGACTTGGCCCAGCCATGGCTATCAGGGTTTGACCTCTTCTCCCTGTGGCCCTCTTGTAGTGGGCAGTTGAGATATCAAGTCCAGGGGCAATCTGACTGTGTATTTATTTTTGTTTTTGTTTTTCGAGGTAGGGTCTCACTCTGGCTCAGGCTGACCTGGAATTAACTACATAGTCTCAGGGTGGCCTCAAACTCAGGGAGATCCTCCTACCTCTGCCTCCCGAGTGCTGGGATTAAAGGCGTGTGCCACCATTCCCGGCTTACTGTCAACATTCTAGAAAAGACTTTCAATAGCAGCTTCTCAAGCATCACCAGGACATGTTAGTTGGACCAAGCTGAGGTTGTCACTTATCCAAGGAGGGAGACCAACAGCTCCAACAGCCCTGGCATGTCCGGGAGGAGGAGACAAGGTTAACTGTGCTGGTGACTAGAAGTTTCCTTGGCTGGGGGGTGCCATTGTAGTTGCTTATAGGAGGGTATGACTGTCACACAACAGTCCAGGAATTGGTAGAAACACCAGTGCAAGGTTTTGAGGCAAGATAAGAGATATTAAAAGAATGGGGCTGAAGAAATGGCTTCACAGTCAAGGTGCTTGCTCACAAAGCCTGATGGCCCAGGTTCAATTCCCCAGTGCCCATGTAAAGCCAGATGCACAAAGTGGCACATGCATTTAGAGTTTGTTTGCAGTGGCAAGAGGCCCTAGCATGCCCATTCTCTCATTCTCGTTCTCTCCCCCCACCCCATTATAAATAAAATAGATTGTAAAAACAACATATTCAAAGAATGGTAGAGCATAATCTGTTGATGCAAAGAGGACAGCTCCCTCAGGAAGTTTCTATAATGAAACCAAAGGCCATCAGTGAAAAGGCTAAGGGGTGGAGGTAAGCTGCCTCCATTCCAGTGTTTCTCCCTCTTCCATGCCAATCTCTTTCGAGACCCACGGAGTCTTTTAACCTTGGATTTCTATCCCTGCTCTGAGCTAGTTTCTGGGGGCTTTGGCAGTTAGCCTTCCCCATGCAGGCCAGGAGCAGCTAACATGACTGTGATTAGGATTTCTGTCATACCCTCTCCTGTCTCCTCAGACCTTCTAGCCACTAGTGCTCTATGGATATGTTCTTACTTGTGCACGTCTAGTTTCATGTCAGTGACATTTGGGGGGACAGGAGAAAAGATAGACCCATGGGCCCAGTCTGCCATCTAGAACCTTGGAATGCTGGACATTTTCAGGTGACCAGGACACAGGTGTGGTAGAGCAGCTCTCTCACCTGCCACTGAGGAGGACAAAAAGTGGCTGGTGCGTGGGTGAGAGCATCCTCCGTGCTTCTGCCCATCCTGTGTGCCCTACCACCCCTCACCCTTGAGCTCATCACCTCACTGATCAAATCCCTTCCGTGATGGGGGTGGGGTAAGATGGCTCAGTAGTTAAAGGCACTTGCTTGCAAATCCTGCCAGACTGGGTTCAATCCCCCAGGTCCCACATAAAGCCAGATGGAAAGGGTCACATGTTCCTTTGATCCCAAAGCACCTATTACAATGAGAGGCAGAGCCAGGAGAATTTGAAGCTGGCAGGCCAGCTAGTCTGAGTTCAGTGGCAGTCTGGCAGTTCATTTGCAGTGGCAAGAGACCAGTCTCAAAGAAGGTGGAGGCTGCAACTTCCACATGCACACCATGGCCCACATGCCCACACTCACACAGTCGTACACACAGACACCCTGCACTGCCAACCCAAGTCCTGCCACCTTCTCCCTCTGACACCTCATGCCTTCACCCCTGGAACAAGGTGTAATTTCTTTTTAAAAAATACATATATTTTTTAATTTTGTAAGCTGAGAGAGACACACAGAGAGAATGGGTACGCCAGGACTCTAGTCATTTCAAATGAACTCCAGATGTATGTGCTACTTTGTGCATCTGGCTTTACGTGGGTCCCTGGGAACCGAACCTGGGTCATTGGGCCTTGCAGGCAAGTGCCTTAACCACTGCACCATCTCTCCAGCCCCAGGGTGTAGTGTGTAATTTCTTGACCATTCTGACCATTTGGGGGTTGTCCGTTTGAAATTCAGTCTCTCTCTGTTTTCCTCATTCACACATTTAGACACCATCAGAACTGACTCTATTATGGTCTCTTTGAATGCAGGGACAAGTCTTGGTCATCTTCTGTCCTCGGCATGGACCCCCCAGATGCACACCTCTTAGACGAATGAATTCTAACCACACACTGGCTGTGAGAGGCACCTACCTGGAGTCACAAATAGTGCAGCCAGACCCTACCTGAGAATCGTGCTGTCTGGGGGAGATCTTGGCTCCTCACGTCCCTGCACAGTAGACATAGTTACTTATCTCAGGGGAAGCACAGCAGAGATGGGCTTTGGGTCTTATGGGAGGTAGAACTCGTGTCCAGCTGCGTGGGAGTTGGTTGAGCCACCTGCACATCTGGCCAGGTAGCCATGCTGTGGGGGAGTAGTGCATGTTCTAAAATTGCTTGATCAGAGCTTGGAGGTGGGAAACATCTGTGCATTGAAGAATAGTATTTCTTAGAGCTGGGGAGAAGGCCCAGTGTGCAAAGTAGTTATAATGCAAGTGTGAGTACCCAAGTCCAACTCCCTGGAACAACAACAACAAAAAAAAATCCAACATCCCATAGTGCAACATAGTGCATGAGTGTCCGTGATCCCAGCACACACCTACAACGAGAAGGGAGGTGGAAACAGAAGAATCACCCGGAAGCTGGCCCAGCAAACTGAGAGACTCTGGTAGAAGGCAAGGACCAACACCCAAAGCTACCCTCTGGTGAACATGTGTCACTGTTGCATGTGTGGGTTGGCACATACACATAGATGCACATACCAAAAAAAAAAAAAATAGTGTGTCTGATATATTAGTGAGAGGAATAGAGCACTCCCATTTTTATTAATCCTCATGATGCATTAGGGGACATCAAAGTTGGAATTGATGGGAAACTGGAGTTGTGAAGGTTTGGATGGTTTGGGTGACAAATCAGGAAAGATAGCTGAGAGCCACAGAGCAAGTCTGGCCTCACCACCATGTGGTGGCACCATGCTGTCCTGAGGAGGACACAGGCCAGGGCTACCTACATTGATGGCAGCAGGACTGGTGGGAGGGAACAGTGAGGTCCTTGGGTGACCCCTGGGCTCTGTAGCAATCAGCAGTGCAGAGTGGTTGCCAAGCACACACTATTCCCCAGCTGGGTTCGTACCAACTGTGGTGCTTAGGAGGAGCAAGGGGATAGTGCCCCAGGCCTGCGGGTGAGTGACTCCACATTGCTGGGCTCCACTCTGGGACAAAGTCCATAAGCAATTATGTGGGTCATGGCACGTGCCAGGCATTGTTCTAGGCCCTTTATGTGTAGTGACTCATTATAGCTCAAAAGGCCTTCATCATTCTCAGCCCCCTTTTCACACACAGTGACTTTCCAAAGCCACAGAGGTCATAAGGAGAAAGGCTGGGACTCAAGCCCAGGTTATGCTGGCTCACCATATACCGGAAGCAGACAGACCGGATGTTCCAACGAGCACAGCGTGGCTGGGATGTGCCATGTCCCACACAACTAAACAGATCAGGCTTTCTGGCTAGGAAATGTTTTCCTCTGCTTTTTTTTTTTTTCTTTTTCTTATTTGATCTTCACAGAGTTTGCCCAGCCAGTGATTAAGCATTGATGCTCGCTCATCCATCCATTTGTTTAGTGACCACTGTAGAGTTCCCGCCCTGCCCCAGGCTTCCCTTGGTCTGAGCACTCCATTCGTTTTGTTTAGTGATGGAGGGACGACGATTTGCTCCTGTGTCTGACTGTAGTTAAATCATCAGCTATGCCCAGAGACCAGATGCTTTTATAGGTTGTGGTCGCTTCTCTTGCTGGTTAGTAGTCCCCCTCCAGTGTAGTGACCACATACCACACCCACATGCTAACTGGATCCCATAGGCCCCTAACCTGTGGGGTAACTGGACTCTGCTCAGGCTGGTGCTGGGCTGCGTAGATTGATGTCTTGACTCAGCTCTGGAGAACGTTCCTCTCTTCCAAGCTCACAGCAGCTGACGTGACCCTGTGCCTTGCCACTGTAGTACTGAGGTGCTGTTTCCTTGCTGGTTGTCACCTGGGAGGTCACTCAGGGATTCTAGCAGCTGTTTCCCATGTGGCTCTTCCACCTTCAGGTCACCAAGGACACATAGCACCCTAGAGATTTCAATCTTCCTGAGTTCCTTATCTGTAACTGGAAAAACAAAACCACATTTGAAGGCCCCCTGGATTCACTCAGGCCTGGATGATCTCATGGCCTAGTTGAAGGTCAAGGATACACAGAACCAATCACCCACCATGGTCTCAGGGCTGTACACTGGACATTCAGAAACCTTGAGGGCCATCAAGAACTCTGTCTAACATGATAGTGAAGAATGAGTGAGGCTCAGGGCTGGTGAGGTAGCTTAGTCAGTAAAGGGCATACCTTGCAAGCACAAGGACCTGAGTTCAATTCCCAGAACTCACATAAAAAAGCTGGAGTAAATAAATAACAAAATAGTTTAAAGAAAACATTAAAAAGGGGGCTGGAGAGATGGTTTAGCAGTTAAGGTTCTTGCCAGTAAAGCCTAAGGACCCAAGTTTGAGTCCTCTGTACCTATGTTTGCTAGATGCACAACGTGGCACATGTGTCTAGAGTTTGTTTGCAGTGGCTAGAGGCCCTCGTGTGCCCATTCTGTCTCTATCTGTTCCTTTCTCTCTCGTTCTATCATATATATATATATAAATTGGTTTTTCAAGGTAGGGTCTCACTCTAGCCTAGGCTGACCTGGAATTCACTATGTAGTCTCAGGGTGGCCTCAAACTCTCGGTGATCCTCCTACCTCTGCCTCCCGAGTGCTGGGATTAAGGGTGTGTGTCACCACGCCCGGCTAACAAAATAATATTTTAAGGGTTGGAGAGAGGGCTTAGTGGTTAAGCTCTTGCCTGTGAAGCCTAAGGACCCCAGTTCGAGGCTCAATTCCCCAGAACCTACGTTAGCCAGATGCACAAAGGGGCACACGCGTCTGGAGTTCGTTTGCAGTGGCTGGAAGCCCTGGCACACCCATTCTCTCTCTCTCTCTCTCTCTCTCTCTCTCTCGTCTGCCTCTTTCTCTGTCGCTCTCAAATAAATAATAAATAAAAATAAACAAAAAATTTAAAAATAAATAAATAAATACATAATATTTTTTAAAGCTAGAGTTGGAGGGGTGGAGAGTGGTGGGTCCCCAAGGCTCTCTAGCCAGCCAGTCTAGCCTGCTGACAGTCAAGCTTCAGATCAATGAGAGCCTGCCTCACAAGCCCATGAGGAACCATGCCTGAGGCTGTCCTCTAGCCTATAACCATACCCATGCATGTGTGCACATGCACCCACACACAGGTACATCCACCTGTATGTGAATATGCACACATACATAGAGAATGAGGCTCGGAGAAGTTCAGTTTGGGGCTGAGAGAGTGGCCCCCAGGGCCACTCAACAACTCCCACCCAGGGACACGGGATCAGGGGATGCACCACGAAAAGCATCTTGGAAGAAGTTAGGGGTTTGGCGCTCCTGAGACCAGGAGGGAGTTGTTCTGTATCTAAAACTGACCAAGAAAATTCTGAGCATGGCTTCCAACCTCTCCTCTGCAGGATCCAAGGCCTAGACCCAGCCACCACAAAATAGCTTATGGAGGAGCCCCAAGAGCCACTGGCCAAGCAGGCTCTGCCCTGGGGAGGGAGAAGCAGCACGTGAGCAGAGGCGCTGCAGCAGCAGTGGACATGAATGCTGGCTTCCAGAGAGAGCAGCGTTTCAGTTTCGGTCACCGGAAGTGGTGCCTTCAGCGCAGGTAAGAAATGGCGGCCCTGGCTTTGCATGTTGGCCACCAATTTGGTCTGTGTAAGCTTGCTATGTTCTCCTCCTAAAATGTTCTTTAATGGCTGGAGATGTTGCTCAGTTGATAGAGTGCCTGCCTAGCATGCACAAGTCCTTGAGTTCAGTTCCCAACACTGCATAATACTGGGTTTGGTGGCTCATGCCTGTAATCCCAGCACTTGGGAGGTGGAAGCTAGAGGATCAGAAGTTCAAGGCTATCCTTGGCTACATAGTGAATTTGAAGGCAGCCTGGGCTACATGAGACCCTGTCTAAAAAAGTGCTATTATGATGATGATTGTCACTGCCTTCCCTAAGCCTCTGCCAGAGCTATTCTGGAAGTCCCTGGATGTCTAGGACTGGGACTGAGCACTCAGGTGCCAGTGCTTGGCCCTAATTCCCCATGATGTCTCCCTGAAATGCCATCCAGTCTCCCTCCCCCAGTCCCTCAGTTCTATCCTCTCTTTGGCAAAGGACACAGCAATGTCCCAGGCCTCCAGTGTGTCCTCCTGCTCCTCAGGGCCTCCTCCTTACCTCCCCCTACCCATTCCTGCTCAGTCAGGGAGCATAGTGGCTTTGAAAGCCTTTATTAGGAGAAGGGAAAGGATGTCGGGTCTGGCCTCACGTGAGGACCAGTTAGAGAGTTCTGGAAATTCCAGTATCAGTTCCAGCGCCAGAGGTGCTCAGTGGATTGGCCTGGGAGGGCCCCAGCTACAATATGGGCTTAGGTGTTTAGCTTCTCAGCTACCTGCCGGGGTTTCAGGCTGGATATACAGGCTGTGGTACAGGTTGGCACTTGTGTACGATGTTGGTAGCTCTTTGGGTCAGGATCAAGTCCTCAGATGTTTTGTTTGGTACAGAGTGTGCCAGAATTACCCCGGGAGCTGATAGGGTTACAGGAGGGAGTGCCTGGTTTAAAAAATAATAATAAAAGGAAGGAAGGACAGATGGACTCCCCAACATACTTCTGCCCTCTGACGCAGACACTCGGGGCTAGGAACACAGGAATCTGCATTCAGATTCTTTTCTTTCATTTTGAGATAGGGCCTCACCCTAATCCAGGCTGGTCTTGAACTGTTAATCCTGCCATAGCCTTCTAGGGGCTAGGATTATAGGCATCTGCTTCATGCCCAGCTATATTTGAATTTGGACCACATCCAAGGTGTGAAGTTTTGGGGCTTCTTCTGGGGCTCTGAGGATGCTCTGCCTGTCTTGTGTTTTGGTCTGTGGGCTTGTCTGAGATATCTAAAGTGTGAAAAGCTGTGATTTCCCATTGGACTCTGCCCTGAATCAAAAGTATTCTCATGATGGCAGAGAAGGGGCCAAGGCTGCAGACCTCATCAAAGGTGGCATCACTATGGCTGAGTGGACTGTGGGTGACTGGGCCCAGGCTTCTGCCCGTGGCAAAGCAGCATATCAGGACTCAGCAGGCCAGACCTGGAGGCAAATCCTTAGGAAGTAGAACTGGGCATGTAAACCCCATTTTGAAGATGAATGCTTGAAGTGGTCTTAATAGTTCAAATCCCAGCTCTAGCAGTTACTGGTTATATGCAACACATCCTGGGTTCAGAGGGTTCTTCCTAAACTTTCTCCCTCGCAAAACAGGATGGGATGGTACCTGTCTTCCAGGAGCACAGGGAACATACAAGTGAAGCCTCATTATAGCAAAAAATGTCTGCCAGGGAGCTGACTTCCCACCAAACCATCACTGTGCAGGCTGCTCAGCCACCACACTCCCTGTGATGTATCTGCTATGCTGTACCACCTACCTCTGCCTGGCACAGGGTCCTGGAGTCAGGATAAAGTCAAGGGACCAATATACAGGACCTGACTCTTCACAAAGGGGTCTAAGATCTGCCGAAAAAAAAAAAAAGCACCTCTAGAAAGGTTGGTCCTATTGTCTTCTTTATATACAAAAGGAATTCTGAGCACAGACAGGTTCAGTAGTTTAAAAACAGTCACACAGCTGTCAAGGGGCAGAAGAGAATCTCTGACTACAAAAGACCCAGTACATTTTTTTTCTTTCTACCGAGATGCTTCCTGAAGAGAGACAGTGATAGGTTCAGTGACCCCGCCCCTCGGAATTGCAGCGTGGCGGTAGCGTCACTCGGGCCCCTTGCTGGACCTCCTGGGGTACCGATTCACTTCCTTCCGTGTATGTGGCAGGTAACTGTGTGGGTCATCCCCACTATGAGTCTCAGGGGTCCATATTTATTCCACATACTGTGCATGGGGCTCTTGAACCAATTTAGAACCAGAACCTTCCGAGGGACACAGACAGAACATGGGGGGACTGCCCCAGGGATTCCCCCACACACACACACACACTAGCCATTTGCCATCCATGACATTTCCAAACTGTCAGTTTTCCACGTGGGTTCTGCCAGCTGCTAGGCAATGTGCGGAGGGGGATCCCTGCCAGGCAGGAAACGAGCTGTCACTTCCAGCCAGAAATCTTGCCCTGCCCCTTCTCGCACTCTCCATGGGGAAGAAAGCATGGTGATTAATGGGGTGATGACTTGGGGTTGCTGTGGGATCCAGGGGACCATGGACACGGCTGGTGCCCACAGGGAGGGGTCATCCATGCAGGTAGAGGGCATGAAGGCCAGGCTGGCCGTGTGCGACTTGACAGCCTCCACTGTGCGGGCTCTGGGATAGCCCGTGAGTATCACCTGAGTTCTAGGGACACCTCTGTTCCCTGTGGGAGTGCTAGAGTCAGTTCAGGGCACAGGAACAGGGAATCAGAGTTCCTCCTCAGGAACTCTCTCCAGAATAAGGTGATTTCTGAATGAGTGGACACAGGCCAAAGCTAACAAGAAATGTTTTCCCAGCAACAAACGTCTCTGCAAGTTTTCAAATTTTCTGTCTTAGAATCCATTTTAAAAGTCAAATCTTGTAGGAAATGTCAATATATAAAATAGGCTAAAGTGGCAGTTTATTCACTGAATTTTTAATTTGAAGTCTTTAGCCCTTATTTATTATGAAAGCCATCCATAGAGTAGTAACTCTGCTTCGATGCGTAAGAAGACCTGGGATCTACAAACTGTGGCCTGTGGCTGCCACCTATTTGGAAGTAAAGTTCTGTTGGAGAACACAGTACCATTTATTTACATGCTGTCCATGGTTGCTTGAGACCATCTGCCCTCAAAGCCAGGAGGATGTACTTACTGTCTGGCCTTTTACAAATAAAGTATGTTGAGCTTGTTCTAGCCATCACTGTATTATTCTATTAGCAGCAGCATCCATACTCCCTTCCCTTTCTTGCTTTACTTGGCCTGATAAGGACTAAGAATTAAGGAATCCATGGCTGGAGAGATTGCTCAATGGTTAAGGCACTTGCCTACAAAGCCTAAGAATCTGGGTTCAATTCCCTAGTACCCACATAAAATCAGATGAGGTGGCACATGCATCTGGAGTTCATTTGCAGTGGCTAGAGGCCCTGGCACACGCATTCTCTCTCTGTCTCTCTTTGTCTCTGCCTCTCTCTCTCTCTCAAATAAATATTTTTAAAGAGAAAGAGAGAGAGAGAGAGAGAATGGGTGTTCCAGGGCCTCTAGCCACTGCAAACGAACTCCGGATGCATGCACCACCTTGTGCATCTGGCTTATGTGGGCACTACAGAATTGAACCTGGGTTCTTAGGCTTCACAGGCAAACACCTTAACGACTAAACCATCTCTCCAAGCTCTCCCTCTCTCATTCATAAATAAATAAATAGACAAATAAATATTAAGGAATCCAGAGGCTGGGAGATGTCTCAGTGGTTAAAGGTACTTGCTTGCAAAGCCTACCAGCCTGAATTCAATTCCCCAGCAAGTACCCAGCTAAAGCCAGATACATAAAGTGGTACATGCATCTGGAGTTCATTTGCAGTGGCAAAAGGCCTCAGCATACCCATTCTCATTCTGTCTCTCTCCTTACAAATAAGTAAATAAAACATTTGTAAAACATAAGGATTAAGGAATCCTATGCTGGGGAGATGGTTAAGAGCAAGTGCTGTTTCAGCCTGTGGTCCTCCATAGGATGAGGTAAGGACGATGTGGCAGAGCATACCTGGCACCCCAGGGTGGAGTGCAGAGCCATGCTCTCTGGCATTCAGGAAAGAGTAGAAGGGAATTCCAGTTTGCATCCCTGACCGTATCCAGCAGCTGCTAGAATTCCTTCTTATTGCAGACACCAGTCAATAGGAAACCCCACACGCATTCACGATTCTTGTGTGATAACCTTCTAACACATTTCCTTATCACTGGAAGCTTTGGAGTTCACTTGCTTGTGCATGTGTAGTCTTGCTTTTGAATAATAACACAAAGATGACCCCAGAAAGAGCTCAAACCAAGTTCAAGATATACTTCAACCCTGAAGTTCAAGATCTTCCCAGACTTCATTCCAAGGTCTATGCAAGACCAACTTTAGCTGGCCACGCTCATTCAGTATGTTACAATATACCATAGAATGCGTTTGAATGTGCAGGTCCATTTTCTGTTCCAGTGTTGAGATGCACCGAACTATATTTTTAGCACACAATTCTCCTGAAGTCGTTGAAGAACCTCTGAAAGAGCTCAGTGGCTCATAATTTGAAAAGTGCCCTTTGGTAAGGATTGACTGTTTGTACTTGAAGGCTTCAGGATAATGGAGGAGTCAAGGATGCTGAGTGTCCAGTTGAGAGGCAGAGGAGGAGGGAGAAGAGGGAAAGAGAGGTGATCCTGGGCTAGCGCACTAGGCAGGGAGTCAGGTACCTAGCAGAAACTTTTCTCAGGCAACTCAGAGAGGCATCATGAGCTCCTCCTGAGGCTTGTGACATCTCCTTGCTGACGTGCCTGACCTGAGTTCAGCTCTGCATCTGCCCTCCACTGGAGGGCAAGGTGCACATGGGGACAGAGGACAATGGGCACAGAAAAGTGGTGATGAAGCTGGGGACTCTGCCATGGGACTCTGACCATTCAGCTGATCAAGGGTTGGAACGAGGAGAGAGATCCTGTCCCATCCTCTTCCCTCTGCCTGGATTTCCTGCCCCTGCTCCATGTGCCCTCCTCTGTGGCATTAGGAACCCTTGCTGTAGGGCTCCATGAAACACTAGCTACCCTGACCAAGCATGTAGGACCTCCGGGCAGGGGTTCTGCCTACCTTTTCTGTACCTCCAGTGGATGCTACAAGAGGATTCATGGGTGTTCGATAAGCAGTGGTCATTGAACACACAAACATCTGTGAGCATGGGTGGTCCATGAGTGACCTCGATGGGAACAGGTTTCAGGGCATCAAGGAGATGGTGCTGGAACTGGGCAGTAGACATAGGCATTTGAGGCAAAAGCCCATAGAGCCAGGAATAAAAGCCAGGAGTCTTGGCTCCTGGGCCAGTTGCTCAGCAGGTATGAGGTAGGGAGGTTCAGGCCTGCTGGCTCAGGAGGCTGTGGTTTAGAGAAGGCCCCAGGGGAATAAAAAGCCCCAGTCCTTTCTGAGGTTTGTTGCTCACCCCATAGAAAAGGGACATTTTTAGATTTTGAAGGGATGACCTCATTTTTTTTCTTATTTACATAGCCCTGTTTGTTTATGTAGTCCTTTAAAAATAGCTAACGTGTGCTAAGCTTAGTCCTCACTCGCCCGGCTCGGGTGGAAGAGCCGCTGTGGGGGGAGAGATGCCTTTTTATCTAAAAGAGGGGCAGCCTTGTTTCCCAGGACAGATGGGGGCAAAACAGGACAGGTAGGAAGTTTCGTGGTTTTTCATGTCGCTTTTCCAAAATAGTCACACTCCTGCCTCCCTCTTCCTGCCTGGGCACAGCGTAGAGTTTCTCCTTCAGAGGACTTGTGTTTGGTAGATTCTCAGGGAGGCTGCGAGGGATCTGTCAACAAGCAAATATGCTTGACCCTGGAGACTTTGAGCTTGGCATGAGGCTCCTACTTGAGTTGGACCACTCGGTTGGCATTCTGGCTTTGCTGCATGCTACCTGTGTACCCTTGGGCAAGCCACCTAACCTCTGAGAGCCACATATCTAAGTCAGGGATTACAGTAGCTATATCAAGCAATTCCTGTACTTAAACAAAGAAATATGTATAAAGGGTTTAACTCAGCCTGGGCACTAGCAACTCTAAATATATCTTTTAGTAAAAATCAACTGTGTTATTTTGGATATTGTTCCCTTTTCTGGTCAGGTGTATTAACCCATAGTCATTCATTCCCCCCCCCCCATTAGCTTGTCCGGCCATCCCTTTACATAATAGGAAGATAAAACACACTTCTGACCGTCTTTCCCCTCTAATGCCTGAGGCAGGGCTCAACAAAGTTCTTCTTGAAGTCACTGGATAGTATGTGTTTTAAGCTATGCAAAGCCAATAGTCTCTTGCAAGTTTGCTGTGGCAGCATGCAAGCAGCCATAGACACCATGGAAAGACGGGGAGGTTGTGTTCCAGAGAACATTCTAGACAGAAACAGCTAGCAGCTGAATATGGCCACCTCTGGCCTAGAGGAAGAATGCAGCCCCTGAGCTCCGCATTGCCGTCCAGCTACCCTGGTCATCTGGTTCATCCTGCCTTCTCTGCTCCCTTGCCAGCCCTCACTCTTGGATCTTTTCCCATGCTGTGCCCTCCATGTGGATTGTCCTTCCTGCCCTGTGGGCTCCTCCTCTATGACATTAGTAACCCTTGCTCTGGGGGGTTCTGTGAACCCCTATATCTACTGTGATTGAGCATGCAGCCTTGAGATCCCCTAAGAAGGGCTGCTGCCCGCCTTCTCCATATGCCCAACAAGTGCTGCAGAGGTTTCTGGACACTCAGGAAGCAGTGGACAACGCACACAAAATCCACAGGACAGAAAGCACTTCAGGGAGCTCAGGGCCTAGAGTGGAAGAGGCAGCCAGCTGCTGAGGTGCGGAAGGGCAGCCATGCACTTGCTGGGTCACCTACAGCAGGAGGTACTTCTCAGCTTCATGGAGGAAGTAGAAAGCATTTGAGTCAGGCGCTGCAGGGTGGAAGAGACTTCTAGAGCCTGGGACTTAGGTGGGCTTGTCGTGCTGGGGAAATTGCAGAGAAGAGCAGACCCTGGCTATAGCTGTGACACACTGGGCCTCCCTCTGGCAAACAGGGTAGTAGGACCCGTCAGTAAGTAGGGGTGGACGGGAGTTTGAACTTTGTCTCACAGGTAGACCCCTCCCCGCCCCCCACACATATGCAACAGAATTGCATTTCTTTAACATGTAGGTTCTAGGCCCTGACCCAGACTACAGGCTAGAATGCCAAAGCAAGATGGGCTTCGGGCACAATATTCCTGTAAGAGAAAGAGGGCTGTCCGTAATGTGGCCATGGTTGATGACCACAAGCCTTGCTCAGATCAGTGTCACCTGTAGGAGGCGGGTAGATGGGCCTCCCCTGCCAGACTGGATCTAGAAGAGGAGGGAATGAAAACTCCTCACAGACAAGGGCACCTGAGCTCCCTCACAGCAACCCAGTCTGAGCAGTCTGTCTGTGACCACCTGTGTGACTCTGTGGAGGAGCTCAGCCTGAGTTGGGGACACTGAGGCCCAGTCATCTGAGTGTTTCCTCCACCTGGCCCTAAAAATATGACACCTGGGCAGCCTTTGCAGGGCGTGCATCGCCTTCCCTTGATCCTACACATATGCCAAACTCTCTCTCGTCATCCCTGACACGTGGCTCAGGGTGGCACCGCTGCCAACATCCTTGTCGACCCTCAGAGGGGCCGATCATTCTTAGGTTCAGCTCTGCAAGATACAAGGTACCCAACACCATTCCAGGTGGTGACAAAACACAATGCCTGCCTCGTGGGGATACATTCTGGCACAGAAAGTAGACAAATATTATACATACCTCTGTGCATATATGAGTAGACACAATATTTGTGACTTATTCCAGATATAAATGTATCCCAAATAATTAGATATAAAGATACTATCATTGGGCTGGGGAGCTTGCTCAGTGGGGAGGAACACCTACTGCACAAGCATGAGGACTCAAGTGCAATCCCTAGCACCGACATAAAAAGCCAGACATGGCTGAGCACCCCTATAGCCCCCAATACTGAGGGGTAAAGACAGGAGGATCGGGCTGGAGAGATGGCTTATCCGTTAAGCGCTTGCCTGTGAAGCCTAAGGACCCCGGTTCGAGGCTCGATTCCCCAGGACCCACATTAGCCAGATGCACAAGGGGGTGCACGCGTCTGAAGTTCATTCGCAGTGGCTGGAAGCCCTGGCGTGCCCATTCTCTCTCTCTCTCTCTCCTCTCTCTCTGTTGCTCTTAAATAAATAAATAAATAAATAAATAATTTTTTTTAAAAAGGCAGGAGGATCACTGGGGCTCACTAGTCTGCCAGTCTAACTGCACAACTACATAAGGTCCCGCTTCAGTGAGAGACTCTGTCTCAAGAGAAAAAAGATGGAAGACTGATAGAAGGGGGACACCCAACATCCTTCTGTGGCCTCCACCTGTGCACACATGAGGCTTTCACATGTGCACACATACTTGTATACATGACACATATAGTACAAAGAGAGAGAGAAAGAGAGATTACCTTTTCCTTAAGGAAAATATATAGTCTGTGGCAAGGCATATCCAGGAAAGGAAGAGGGGTACTGGGTTGTGGTCAGTTTTGAGTCAGGTGACCAGGGCGGCCTGGGCAGGTGGAAGCTGCGTGGGGAGCCAAGGGAGGTGTGGCCACTAACACTGTGGACAGCTAGGCAGAACACCGAGCAGAGGCGGGGTCTTGTCTGTGGGAACAGGAGGCCAGTGTGGCTGGAGGGCAGGGAGGGGCACAGAGGGAAGAAGGAACACAGATCTCTGAGAGGCATGGGAAGTCTGAGCTGAGGGGGCTTGATTGTCCCTTAGCCTACCCGGCTGCTATTGGAGACACCTGGGGGAGGGTGGGGGTGGGAACCGGTGCAGGTGACAGCACAGGGCTGGGGAGATGGCTCCGTGGTTAAAGGCACTTGCTTTCAAAGCCTGGTGGCCTGGGTTCAACCCCCCAGTGCCCACATAAAGTCAGATGCATAAAGTGATATATGCGTCTGGAGTTCTTTTGCAAAGGCAAGAGGCCCTCGTGTGCCCATATGCTCCTCTCCTCTCCTCTTTTCTCTCTCTCTCTCAAATATATAAATAAAACAAAGAAGGTGGCAGTTTACAGACCAGGGTAGCAGCTGTGAGGCCATGAGGAATGGCTGGATTCTGGCTATAGTGTGAGGTCCAGGCAGCATAATTCACTGAGATGGGGCATGAGGAGAGCCTTGTGACACTCACATGGACTCATGCTTCTCAGCTCCTCAAAGCCTCGGTTTGGTCAACTGCAAAGTGGAACATTTGTGCTTGAAAACTCACTATTTCAGTCTAGGTCCCTGGGGACTGGGCTGGTCAGGGAAGGCTTGGAGGAAGTGAGGTGGGCCATGTGCTTAGGAAAGGACTTAGGCCAGATCTCAATGACAAAGAGAAAAGGGAAGGAACCACCAGGCTTAGATGGAAGCAGCACGCTCAGGGCACTGAGCATCTCTGGGAATATAGGCCTGGGTGGGCAGGCAGGGCCAGGAGCTACAAAAGGGCTCCTTAGATCCCCCACGCTATAGCCTTTGGAACAGACCATCGGGTATGGAAGCCAAGCACATTTTGCAAACGCTATGGCTCTCAAATTTGAGCATTTTCAGACAGACAAGCTCAGGCAAGAAGGAGTAAGGCCTGGCTCCTGGCCGGGCAGAGTTAACCTCCTGGCCCAGCATTGCATAACCACAGAGTCTGCTGAGTGCAAGGAGACTCTTCTGTGTGGTAGCCAGAGTGGCAAGCCTGGTGGCTCTGGGCTCTGGCACCATCCAGCAACGGAACAAACAGCCCTCCCTTTACAGATAATGACCCTCATTGAGCATTGTGTCCATGGCCCGCACCCAGCGCTGGGCAGCTCAGCCTGGGTAAGTTTCCTCTCTCGGCTGCTTAACAAAATATTTACACTGTGCCTTTCTAGTAAGATGTTCCTAAGAACAGCAGGCAGAGAGAGCTAGAGAACCCCCTGCCCCACACCCCACTCCCATACCAACCTCGCTCTTGGCCAGTGGTGAGCATGCCACACACCCAGCATATGAGCCTGACTCAGTGACTGCTCACCAGGGTGCCATTGTAAAGTAGGATATGGAATTAGAAGGTGCTAGAAGGCTAGGCCAGCTCCAAAATCATCTAGATATCTGTGTCTCCTCTATAGAAGAATGACCTGTGATCTTAAGCAAGCAGGTAGAATATGTCTGGTCACTAATATCTTCCTCAGCACTCCTTTCTTAAGAGGAGGTGTGTGAGAGAGAGGGGTAGTGTGGAAGAGGAAGAGGGAAGGGAGAGATTTGGGAAAGCTGGATATCAGAACTGTGGATGCTTCTACCTCGGGCCCCTCTTACTTCATAGCTGGAATCAAAAACCATCCCATTTCTCTGAGTAGGTCTTTCAAAACCAGGAAAGGGCACAGGCCAGCTCACCCCCGAAGGTACTGTGCTCCCAGGGATCTGTGGACCAGCTCTGGGGAAATGTACCATGTTGTCAGAGGAAGGTGTAAGGAAACAGGAGACGGGAACACAGGGGTAGCATTTCTGTCCTCCAGCCTGTAAGGGTTGTTCTGGAGAAAAGGAGTCAAAGGTGTTCTACATGGGTCTTGGGATAAAATCAAACCAGTGAGTAAAAGCCACATTACTTATCAATAGGAAGATGCTTCAAACAATAGGCTCCATAGCTATTTTAACCCCGAACACAATAGTCTTTGGCCCACAATCCCACTTGTGGGAATCTGGCTTATGGAATAATAGCACCAGTCTGTAAAGATATGTGTACAAAGGATGCTTATTGCAAAATTCTAGAGGCAAAAAGAGAAAAATTAGAAAAATGCTGGACTGGGGATTTAGCTCAGCTGCTAGAGTGCCTGCCTAGCATTCATGAAGCCCGAGTTCCATCCTCCGCACCTCATAAAACCAGGTGTGGTGGTACATGTTTGTAATCCTAGCACTCGAGAGCTAGAGACAGGAGGATTAGGAGCTCAGGGCAAGTCTGGGAGAATACAGGAGACTTTGTCTCAAAAAATAAAACTTAAAAAAAAAAAGGAAGGGGAAGGAAGGAAAGAAGGGAGGGAAGGAGAAGGGAGGGGAACAAAGAGAAGAGAGGAGAGGAGAAGAGTAGAGAAAATTAGAAAACTCAACAGTAAGAACAAGTTCAAAGATATTGCATGCAAACTGTGGCCCACTATTCCGCTACTAGTAAGAGTGAGACAAATCTTGTGTCTGCTTAGAAAAGCAGTTTGCTACGTACCCTGGCTAGGAACATTTAAGATCTGAGGACAGAGAGACTCCCTAGGGGTTGAGTTCCCACCGCTTACAAGCTACTTTGCATGGCTCCTCTGACCATCCGTTTCCTCTTCAGTTAAGGAACGACTATGATATCTGCCCTAAGACACTTATTAGGAAGAGTGACTGAATTGATGTATCTGATATGCTAACTACCAAAAAAAAAAAATGGCCTTTGACCTAAAAGGATTGTCTTTAGAAAAGCCAAGACAGGGCTGGAGAGATGGCTTAGCAGTTAAGGCACTTGCCTGAGAATCCAAAGGACCCAGGTTTGATTCCCCAGGACCCACATAAGTCAGATGTACATGGTGGCTCATGCATCTGGAGATCGTTTGCAGAGGCTGAAGACCCTGATGCGCCCATTGTCTCTCCCTCTCTGCCTCTTTCTCTTTCTCCCTCTCTCTCAAGTAAATAAATAAAAATTTTAAAAAATTAAAAAATTTTAAAACCTCGTAAAGCCAAGTACAGAGAAATGTACATAAGGTAATACCACTGCTAACATTTATATGTAATAAAAATCTCCTTAATTGCCCCAGTTACATGTGGCTTCCTGAGAAGAGTTGTGAGAACAGGCTTAAAGTCTTATAGGCACCTCAGGCTGGTGCTCTTGAAAGTTCCCTTTAAACCTGAGGCCCTGAGACTTTATGGGTCCATTTGGCAATCTCAAGATGTGTCTCATCCTGGTATTTAACTGAGTGGAAGCACCCCATTATATGCTGAGATTATATGCCATGCCTTGTCCTCAGTACAGTTGGGGAACAAAGGCATTGGTTGGTGGCTCTGCTCCATTACATAGGTGGGTTCATTGCCCTGGGGTGGCATCCACCAGCAAGGCTATGTGGTTTCAGTCAGGGCTCTCCAAGCGATTCATGGGAGCCACGTCCACAATGCTGTCACAGCCCCAGGGGATGTACGCTCTGTCTTAGTCGGCCACACCACATTCAGCTCCAGCCCTGAATGCTATAGGCTTTGGGTGTGGAGGAGCAGGTGACAGGCTGCCAGCTGGGGTATAGCTTTCAAGGAAATCAAAGGCATTTGTTTCTTCATATGGCTTAGAGCCACTTGAGATGGGCTCCGTGACGGGTTTGGTGTCAACTTGACAGGACCAAGAACTACCTAGGAAACTATCCTCTTGGCATGCCTGTGAAGGATTATCTAGATTGGGTTGAGGCGAGAAGGCCCCCCTGAACTGTGGGTGGCACCACTCCATGGGCTGGCATCCTGGACTGCATAAAAAGGAGGAAGCTAGCTGACTTGAGCATTCCTTGCTCTCAGCTTCCTCGCTGTGGACCGGATTTGACCAGCTGTCCCAAGCTCCTGCCACCATGCTCGCCTTCACCATAACAGATGGTGACCATGAACTATAAGCTGAAATAGGCCCTTCCTCCCTTGAATTGATTTTTGTCAGGCATTTTGTCCCAGCATTGAAATGGGTAACTGATATAGGGTCAAAGTACAATGTTAGTAGAAATAAACTCATTTGTTACATAGATCTTGGAGTTATTTTTGAATTTAACACATGGATACATATTTTTCTCTAGTTTAGCCTAACAACAAAATTAGATGCTGCTATGACAAACACCAGTGAGCGTCCCACGCTGCTTTAATGAAACAACAGATACAGTGGAAGTCGCTGCAAAGCCCTGCGCAGCATGGACCCTCCCTCTCTCCCATCTTTGGTCATTTCTGCCTGTCCATCTGGATAGTGAGGAAAAAGAAGCTGGGATCCATGGCCTTGGAACCTCCTTTCTGGGTCCCAGTGTCATTGTCAGATGCAGGCTTTCACTCAGATGCTGCTGGTGGCCAACTCAGGTGCTCTGCGGTGTGACAGGGAGGCCACCCAGCACTAGCCAGGTGCCAGAACCAGCCCTGAGGGAAAAGGCAGGCTATATGCTGTCCACAAAGGGCATCAAGCCTCATCATATCTGGGAATGGGGATAGGCTTACTTCCCAAGTGCAGGGCATAGAGCCCCAGTAGAACATGGATTTTAGGAGAAATGGGGGAAATTCTATTTTAATAATAATTGATTCAACTCAATAAAAATCAAGGTTGGGGGCTGGAGAGATGGTTTAGCGGTTAAGCACGTGCCTGTGCAGCCTAAGGACCCTGGTTCGAGGCTTTATTCCCCAGGACCCATGTTAGCCAGATGCACAAGGGGACGCACACGTCTGGAATTCGTTTGCAGTGGCTGGAGGCCCTGGTGTGCCCATTTTTTCTCTCTCTCTGCCTCTTTCTCTGTCTGTCTGTCACTCTCAAATAAATAAATAAAAAATAAACAAACAAAAAAAAAACAATGTTGGCCATGAAGCTGGGATCATTTTTTGCTTATGGCAAGGCTGTGTTTAAACAAGACACATTCAAGTCAGTATAAATTCAAACTCTAAGTACCAGTGTATGACAGTATGCATTTCTGATAAGCTTGTAATGGTGGTATTGCAGTTACCTTCTCATTGCTGGGACAAACATCTGACCAGAAGCAGCTGATGGGAGGAAAGTGGTTTCTTTTGGGTTGTTGTTGTTGCTTTTTTATTCTGGTTTACAGTGTCAAGGGGAAGATGCATGCTGGTAGGAAAAAGATGGTACAGCAGATACTGGACATCACCTCCTTGCCAAGACCAAGTGGACAACAGCAGCTGGAGAGTGAGCCAAACTCTAGCAAGGGGGAACCAGCTATAACACTCCTAAACCCACCCCTAAAACTCACCTCCTCCAGCAAGGCTCCACCTCTCACATTGCCATCAGCTGGGAACCAAGCACTCACAACACATGAGTTTATGGGAGACATCCGATTCCAACCACCACAGATGGTCTCCAGGTAGCACAGTGCTCCAAAAATGACCTCATGACTAGGGCAGGTCCACAGGGACCCAGACCCTGGGAGAGCATGTACCAGAGCTGGCATCTGAGCCAGGAAAAGCAACGACTCCTTCAATGTTATTGAATGGCACCCTGCTTAAAACAGCACGAGAGAAATGCCCTTCATACCTCAATGCCCAGAAGCGCCTTGCTGTTTGGGAGGACCCGATCTGTCTGTGGTCAGGACACTGAGGCCATGCTGCTAGCTGAGCTGCCTTTCTTTGATTGCCAGGGAAGCTGCCCACTGAATGGGGGACCACATGGAGTCCCCACACAGGGCTTTCTACCTGCTCTTCTGCCCTCTTTTACCCTTGTTGATCTCGACCTTAGATATTCTATTCCCCTTGCGATTACAGGGCCTCTGTTACCACTGCAAAAAGACAAAGGGGGGCTGGGGTGATAACTCCATTGGTAAAGGGCTTGCCTTGCGAGTATGAGGTCATGAGTTTGATCCTCAGTACCCACGTAAATGTCAGGCACAAAGGCATTCACCCGCAATCCTAGCACTGGGGAAGCAGGTGGATCCCCGAAGCTCACTGGCTTGCCAGTCTAGCCTCTTTGGTGAGCTTCTGGCCAATGAGAGCTCCTGTGTCAAAAAGAGGTGGACAGCATACTTGAGGATGACATTGGTTGTCTTCTGGCCGCTACACACATATGTGGTCTCTTATAAGAGCACACAAACATCACACACATACACACACACCAAAAACAAAGACAAAAGAGGATTCACTGATTACTCAGCACAACGCGCAGACAGCATATCACCGAGGCACTCACTCTTTGCCGTGCTAGGCCTCCTGGAGTTTCCTGCTGGGAGCCTTTCCCCGCTGAAAGGACGGACAGCATGTTAAACAGTTGGAGCAGCCACTGACTGTCTTCACCTCCAGATCTGAGCCAACCAAGCCCTGGAGCCTGAACCCTGGGTTGGGCTTTAAAGTCTTCTGAGAAATGACACGCCCCCTTCAGACTGAGAATGGCAGACCAGGGCTGTTGACCTCTCACAGCCCCAGCTCCCCGCCAGAGAACCCGATCTGTGGGCGGCTATTCTTTTTTTTTGTTTTATTTCTTCTTATTATTAACAACATCTTTTCTATGGATACATCATGTGTTAGTACCGTCTTTTCCTTCATCCCTGCCCCCATTCCGCTGGGGACCTTCCTCAGTGGGGCTGTAGGTATTCCTCATGGGATTGTGGTTTATTTGTTGTGGGAGATGCAGTCAGGTTTTTTTTTTTTTTTTTTTTTTTTTTTTTTTTTTTTTTTTTTTTTGGTGTGTTGGGGGGAATGCCTCTGGGCATGATGTCTAAACCTATGGCTCTTACAATCTTTCTGTCCCCTGTTCCTCAAATTTCCCAGAGCCGTGGTGGGGGAGTTTTAAGTCTACTTCAGTGATGAGCTCTTAGGAGCCTCTGGATCTCTGCTTTGGTAGGTGTTGAGCATCCTCAGGGTCTGTCTCCTACACCCTGGCGCTGATTATCAGGAAGAGCGTGGAAGCAGCACTCTTGCTTGTCTCCCCATTCCTCTATGGATTCAGCTGTGGCTTGGTTGAAGTGTGAGGGATAGTTTATCTTCTCCGGTCTCGGTACCTTTCCACGTGCGCACCCTCTGGAGCAGGGGATCCGGGAGTTGGGGACTCAGGGGCCGTTCAATCCGGAAGCACAGGCAGCTATTCCTAACGTCCAGCCTGCAAAGAGTATTGCCTGCAGTCCTAGTGACTCGCTGTGGTCAGCTCCAACCTGCATCGTCTCAGGGACTTGGCCTTGCAGCCACTGGAGGTACACTGTTCTGAGAAACAGCATGCAACACTGATGTTCTCAGAGCAAGCGTCTAATACCCTTATGCTAAGTGAAAGAAGCCAGACACAGAAGGCCATGTGCTAGATGATTCCATTCCTGTGAAATGTACAGAGAAGGCAAATTCACAGAGACAGAAAGGACATAAATTAGTGGCTTCCAGGAGCCTGGGTGGAGGAGGGGAATGTGGAATGACTGTTGTTGGAGTGATGAAAATGATCTGGAAGTAGGTGATTGTGCAACCTTATGAATATATGAAACATCCCTTAAGTGTTCACTTGTAAATGGTATACACGTGAGCTGGAGATATAGGTCAGTAGTATAGTGCTTGCCTAACATATGTAAGGTCCTGGGTTTAATCATCAGCACCACAAAGAAAAAGAAAAAAATAAAGACTTCAGTGCGGAATAAATAAATGTAACTCTTGCTGGGCATGGTGGCTCTCCCTTATAATCCCAGCACTTCAGGCCAGAGCACTGCCATGTGTTTCAGACTAGCCTGGGTTACATAGTGAGTTTCAGAGTAGCCTAGGCTATTGAATGAGATCCTATCTCAAAAAGAAAAAGAAAGAAAGAAAAGAAAAGAAAAGAAAAGAAAGAAAGAAAGAAAGAAAGAAAGAAAGAAAGAAAGAAAGAAAAGCCAGGTGTGGTGGCACACGCCTTTAATGCCAGCACTTGTGAGGCAGAGGTAGGAGGATTGCTGAGAGTTCAAGGCCACCCTGAGACTACATGGTGAATTCCAGGTCAGCCTGGGTCAGAATGAGACCCTACCTTAGAACCCCCCCCCCCAAATAAAAGAGAGAGAGAGAGAATAAAATAAAAGTGTGTGCTTAGAAGGGGTAAATTTTACTGTATTATAATTATATATCAATTTTATGAGATAGCATCTCAAGCTTTAGAAAAGACTATTTGATAATATTAATACACTCTGCTTTCAGAAATTAAGAGTTCAGAATTGAATAACTGCTCTAAGCTGTCCATTCACTAAGGTTTTCCATGGCTATAATTTCATTCACTTATTCACGCCTCAACTCCCACACACCCATGAGCGCTGACTCCGCATAGGAGACAGGAAGATGATTAAGATGCAGTCCCCTCTAACCTCGGTAGCTGGGAGATGCCAGTGAAACGTCCAGTGAGAGGATGTGTTGTAAACAGTCCCCGGTGGCTCCCCATGAGTCGCAGGGGGAGCTGTCAATCGCCAGCAGCTTTCACTCACTCCGGCTCTACATGGAATCTGAACAGTCCGTCTCAGTGGACTCAGTGGGGAGTAGACAGGGAGGTCACCGGAGGACAGCGAAGCTGAGAGGAGGGGGAGAAAGTGGCTAACAGGAACAAAGTCACATTTCCCAATTGTAGGTACTCCGTCACACTGGAGGGTGACTGCAGTCAAGAATATGTACCTTGGGGCTAGGGAGATGGCTCAGTGGTTACAGGCACTTGCTTGCAAAGCCTGCTGGCCCAGGTTCTGTTACCCAGGACCTACATAAAGCCAGATGCACAAAGTGGCACAAGTGCCTGGAGTTGGTCTGCAGTGGCCCTGTTCTCTCTCCCTCTCTCTCCTTGAAAATAAATAAAAACTTAAAAAGAAAGACTATATATTTTGTGTTTCAGATAGCTAGAAGGGAGAATTGTGACTGCTCTCAAGATAAAGAAATGATACATGTTTGGGGTGATGGATATGCTAAGCACCCTGATTTGATCATGACGTTTTGTGTATGTGTATCAAGACATCACATTGGGCCCCATAAATATGTACAATTAGGTGTCAATTGAAAATAAGAAAGGTTAGATCAAGGCCAAGCATGGTGGTGCATGCCTTTAATCCCAGCACTCGGGAGGCAGAGGTAGGAAGATTGCCATGAGTTTGAGGACACCCTGAGACTGCATAGTTAATTCTGGGTCAGCCTGGGCCAGAGTGAGACTCTACCTCGAACCCCCCCTCCAAAAAAAAATAAAAGCTTAGATCAAAAGGATTGGCAACTATCTTTGCCACAAGAGAGGGGCACTGTGAGTGAACTTTGCAGAAAGCCAGGGTGAAAGCCTTTTGGGGAGATAAATCCCTGCACTTGGGCCCAAACCTCTGGGGAAACCCAGGCACACTGGAAATGTGGTACGCTATGCCAGGAAAGCTGGAGTTCTGAGAAGTGAGGGGGCTGGGTGCTCACAGGAGGAGATGGACTGGGTTACTCTTGCCTTGTCTGTGGCTAACTCTGTGCCCATTCCTCTGGTGACCTCCACCCCCTCCCCAGGGCATCCCTGTGTGCCTCAGGAGCCTCCCTGGGTACTACCCAGGCAGAGTGGCTGCATGAACTCTGCAGGTGAGGGTGTGTTGCAGTCAGGTTTGCATTGCTGGCAGAAATCACCCAATCAAGAGCAGCTTGTGGGAAGAAGAGGTTTATTTTGGTTTACAGGCTCAAGGGGGAAGCTCCATAATGGCAGGAAAAATGGCATGAGCAGAGGGTGGACATCACCCCCTGGCCAACATCAGGTGGACAGCAGCAACAGGAGAGTGTGCTAAGCAAGGGGAAACTGGCTATAACACCCGTAAGCCCGCCCCCAACAATACACTCCCTACAGGAGGCATTAATTCCCAAATCTCCATCAGGTGGGAACCTAGCATTCAGAACACCTAAATTTATGGGGGACACCTGAGTCAAACCACCACAGGGTGCTACAGCAGTTAGCACAACAAAAAAAACACACTGCCCATGTCAGTTCTCTAGAGGCTTGGGACCAAGGGAGGAAGCAGCAGGAAATCAGACAGAGCCCAGCTCTGCCTCCTTTGGCAAGGGACAGAAGGCTATCTTCCTGACACTCTTCAGGGGTCCTGAGGCAGCCTTGACTCTAGGCCCCGGTGGGTTCCTTTCTCACATCCACAAGCCCTGCTGATCCCTAAGTCCAGTACACCATCCTTGTCCAAGCTCAGGAAAGGTCAGGAATCTAGAGGTGAGACAGAACCCTGGCAGGACCCAGGGAGCACACGATGTTCTCAGGAAGTATGAGACTGAGGAGAAGCCTGGCTGTGGATCCAACCCGCCTGCCTCACTTCATCTCTGCACATCTACACAGTGGGTGATAAGGCCCTTCCAGAAGGATTGTTGGGAGGAACTCCTGAGTCATGACATAATGTCCAGAGAGGGTGCATACAGTCTGAGGGACAGATGGAGCCGTTATCAACAAAGTCCCTTCCTGGGGATGAACTTGGATGGAAATAAATGAGATGGGACCCTGAAAGCTAAATCACCAAGCTAGTACAGGTGGTATCATTCTTGGTTTCATTACCAGTGTTATCTGAAATGGAGCTGGAAGCCCATCCTGGAAGACAGTGGGAGACACTGGGGAGAAGTTGGCAGCAGTGACAAATAGAATTTGAGTGGACACAGAAGGGAAGGAGGAGGAGTAAGTAACAGGCTCAGGGAAGACTTGAACCATGGCAGGAGGTAGACAGTGTGGAGATGGTGGGGTGCAGTGGGGTGTGTAGAAAAAGAAAGGCTGGCAAGTGAGATAAGGACATAAGGCGGAGCATCTAAGCCATCCGTGGTGGGCAGCAGGGTAACACAGGTCAACTCCTGTGGATAGAACCTGGAGTGTCATGAAGGGGCCATATCCCCTATCCACAAGGACTTAGGTAGTCACTCGGGGCCAACATCAGGCCTGTTGGGGGGGTCACCCAGGCTAGGAAAAAAGAGCATCCAGAACGTCCTGGAAAGTAAGGTCCCTGGACCCAAAGTGTACATAACACCCGTCTTTCTCAGCACACATGGGAATGACCTGCCCAGGGCCACATCTGGGTCTCGAGCTCCCCAGGCCCAAACAACATTCCGGTTTCCCCTTGTTTCCTTGGGGCAATGAGGGAAAAGGGTAAAGGCACACACTCCTGAGCACGCCTGGACTCCCAGCCCCATGTGAGGTGGAATGCGTGCCCTTGAGCAACTTTTGTGACCTTCTGTGCCCTAGTTTCCTTGCCTGTAAAAAGACTTGAAAACATTACCTACCGCATAGGATTAAGGATGGAACGTGCCTCGGGTACCTAGCAGAATTCTGGCACTCAGGGCTAGATCATGTCCGCCCTTCCCGTTGCTGTCCGGGCTCTTCTGCAGTTGGGCTCGTTGTCACACAATACAGTCCACCTTTCTCAAACCACTAATCCTTTTGCCAGTGGTTGCTTATCTTTTCTTCTGGTCCTTCTCCTTTCTCCTGAGCTAAATGCACTTGACTAGAGCCTGCTGTAGAGGAGGAGCCAGGCTTATGCTGCAATCCGTCTCACCTTGTGTTCATATTATTCGTTTACTCATCCGTTTGTTTATCCTGCAATGAGCAACCAGTGGGCCATGCTTGGAACATTGGGAAACAGAGTTATGAATTCTCACAGAATATATCCTTGGCTTCCCGCCCTGCTCCCAGCCCATGGACTTCAGCCAGCATGGATTTTTCACAATTGTCTATCTTGGATGTGTGAATTGTAAGGGTAAATGAACTTTTTTTGTAATAGTGTCAGAAAATCTTACTGGACCCCATCCTCCTGCTCTATGAGGACAGAGCTCCCGCTTGGGCAACAGCTGAGATCTGTTCCCCTGGAGGGCACAGCATGTCCTCAAGGCCTTTCAGAATTCAGAAGTTATCAAAACAGGAAGACCTGGACTCCTGACCAGAAATTGAGGCTGGAATTCAGAATTTATTAAACTTAACTGAGCTCTCATGTGGGCCTCGAGGAACTGGCCTGGCCTATGCAGCCCTCTGTGAGACTGTGCACAGGGACGCCGGTGGTCCACTCAGGCATGAGGCCCTGAGACCCTGAGACTGCCTTGTCACCAGTGGCCTGTAGCTAGGGTGCCACTGCACACCTGGCTTTCAGGAACTGGTCGTCTTTGCTGCCCTCTGGCCTGTCCTGTAGTGTCCTTTTCAAGAGGGCACATACGATTTTCCTCCCTCCGTGTAGAAAGAGCCCTGTTTGCCACCAGCCTTGGTCCTCTTCAATTTACCCACCCTTTGGCAGACTCCTTCTTTGTGCCTGCCTCTGCGAGGTGCTAAGGAGAGTAAATGAGGCAGATCCTTGCACTCAAAGAACTCCATTCCTTGTGGGAGAAAAGCGAACAAGTAAGTTCAGCATGGTGTGAAGCTGGGAAGAGGAATAGCACGCCCCGGTACAGAGATGCCAGGCTGCGTGGCAGGAGCCCTGGGAGGCTCAGTGGGGGACACAAGTCTGGAATAGGGTCTTAGCCAAAGTTCTCCAAGGAAACAGAACCAATAAGACGTATACATGCGTGTGTGCACGTGATACAGATAGACAAAAACTAGACATACTGGCGAAGGAACTGATGGCTTAAGAAAGTTAAATTGCAGCTTATGACAAAGACAAGAACTAGAAGCAACTGAGCGGTAAGAGCACTGACTGTGTGCCAGGCCCGGAGATAAGCACTTGAGGCACACTTGAGTCCCCTAAACCATCCTGGGAGGAAGGAAGAGAGAGAGAGAGAGACTGGCTTTAAGGAATTGGCTTCGCAGCCGAGGAGGCTTGGCAAGCCGACGGTGCACAGGGCAGGCCAGCGGCTACAGACCCAGGAGGACCAGTAGAATGCAAAGTTTACTATCAGATACTGCCTTCTCTGGGAAAGCCAGCCTTTCCTTATTAAGGCTATCCACTGATTTGGGTAAGACCCACCCACATAATAGCAGGTATTCTGTTTTATGCCTACTCAGTGGACTTAAATGTTAATTTCCTCTATAAAATATATATGTATATATCTCCACAGAAACTCCTAGAATGATGTTTGTCTAAATGTCTGGATCCATGGCCTAACCAAGAAGGATTTTGAGGAGTTTGCCACATGTCTAAGAGGGAAAGGGCATGTCAGGCAATGGGAGTGGCTCGTATCTGAGGAAGTGAATTGGAGATACAGGCAGAAGCCTGTGGAGACCTTGGGAGCCAGGCCATGGGCCTATTCTAGTGGGGAACTGGAGGGGTCTTAAGCAAGAGAGTCATTGTTGGTTGAAAAGAGCCTTGAGCAGCCTGTAGAGCATGAGCTGGAAACTGTCTCCTGGGACACTGAGGATGGACAGCATGCTCAGCTCTGTAGACGGCAGGAGATGGGGTCCTGGCTGATCATCTCACTCCAGAAGTCCTCCCTAGGGCCAGAGAAAGGAAGACAAGCCCGCTGAGTGCCTACAGAAGCTTGAGGCACCTAGATCAGCCTGGCCATTGATGCTCTCTGTAGAACACCAGGCTGCTTGGGAGAGCAGTGGGACTCGGTGAGCCCTGCTGCCTAGCTGGGACCCTGATATGGGACCATCAGATGCACTGTCCATGGGATAGACACTATGGAGTTCTGAAATGATGCGCCTCCACTGGGGGACTCATCTACCCTCCTGGAGCCAGTATTCTGGAAAAGGCACAGCCTCTCAGTCAGTGAACCAAGACTTTCCCACTGCTGGAGCTCTGTACTCTCCTCAGAGTCATTGTGGTGACCAAGAAAATCAGTGTGTGTGTGTGTGTGTGTGTGTGTGTGTGTGTGTGTACATAGGGTGCACATGGAGGTCAGAGGACAACGTGACCTCCCACCTTGTTTGAAGCAGTGCCTGTTATTGATCTCCCTTGTGTTCGCCAGACCAGCTGGCTTACAAACTTCTGGAATCTTCTCCTGTCTCCTCTTCCCTTCTTGCCATAGGTGAGTTGGGATTACAGACACCAGCTGCAGCATCCTGAGTTTTTACATAGGTTCCATAGATCTGCACTCAAGAACTCATACTTGTAAGACAGGAGTTTGATCCACTGAGCTGTCTCCCCAGCCCAAGAAAGGCATTTTTGAAAGAATGGTATAATTGCTATGGAAAACAAGATTAGAAGCCTCCCATGGACCAGAAATGTTCCTAAGTCTTAAGAAGGTAGAGTCCTTATAAGACTGCATAGACAGAGAATCAAAACACGGTGGCCTCAACCCTGGCCATCTGAGTGATTTGTTTCACACACATACCTGACCCCAAACTTCCAGGTGATTTCTATCCCACCAAAGCCATGAATAGTCATACTGGGCATCAACAAAGTGAAAAGCAGGGCTAGCTGCCATGCTGTTCATTGAAGAGCTCTTTGGAGGGCAGAGTACAGTTCCGCCTCTTCCCACTTTCCCCCTAATGAGGCAGGCAGGCAAATCCCACTCAGCAAAGACCCAGGGCCAGGCTGAGGGGGCATTCCAGCAGGTGGTGTGGGGCACTGGGAGCGTAGCAGCAAACAGACACCCAGGAAGGGAAGCACTGTGCCCATCCTTCTTGGGCAATGCCAAGAGCTCTCCACCTGGCTTTCCCCATGCTGGCCTTCCTGGGAGGCTCACTTCACCCTCTTACAGAAAACCTCGGTGTAACTTCCTCACCACATGCATGACAAACCTGACAGAAAGGTGAACAAACCCAGCAGCAAGCCCTGGGTAGTTAGCTGTTTCATCAATATCTGCTTTCTTCTGTAATGCTAGAGATTATAGCGGGGCGTATGCCACCCCCCAGGTAGAGTCCACAGCTGCTGGCCTTCCTAGGAACGAGGTCTGTCCAGGCACCTACGGGAACTGAAATGGCATGTGCGATTCCAAGTCTTTCCCTCTCTTCCTCATTGCTGTTGACTCGTGTGTAGATGTGAGGGGAGGAAATGAGAGCCACGTGCTGTAGGAGACAGAAGAACAAGATCAAAGATGCCAGCACTAAGCCAGGCGTGGTGGCGCACTCTGTTAACCCAGCACTCGGGAGGCAGAGGTAGGAGGATCACTGTGAGTTTGAGGCCACCTAGAGACTGCATAGTTAATTCCAGGTCAGCCTGAGCCCAGAGTGAGACCCTACCTCTAAAAACAAAAACAAAACAAAACAAAACACAAAACAAAACAAAAAAAGATGCCAGCACTGTGAAGCCATTGGCACTCGGACGTGGAATTTCTGCCTAGGCTCCTTCTCACAGGGGCTCAAACAAACATTAGTTTCCCAGTGCAATGGGAAGGTGTGCCCTCACACACACAAACACTAACTTCACAGTACAGTCCCTCTTCATAGCTATGTGTGGATACCCAAGATCACCACCGAACAGTGGACAAAACCAATTGCATGAAAAAAGAAGGCCTTAAGTGGGGGGAGGAGTAAAAAATAAATATCAAAAAGAGCTCATTCCAAAGAAAACACTTCACATATCAAAGAGAGCTGAAACAGATCATCATTAGCGTGCTTAGCAATAGCCGAGAGTTTGTTCCATTTAGAAAAAAGGAACCAACTATAATGGAGATAAAACAATTGGAGAAAAGGAAATAGTTATTGAAATTTTAAAATATGATGCCTAAGGGCTAGAGCAATTGCTCAGCATTTAAGGTACTTGCCTGCAGTGCCTAACCACCTGGGTTCAATTCCCAATACCCAAGTAAAGCCAGATGCACAAAGTGGTACATGCATCTAGAGTTTATTTGCAGTGGCTAGAGGCCCTGGTGCACCCATTCATTCTCCCTCTGTCCTCTCTCTCTCTCCCCCCTTCCAAATAAAAAAAATTAAAAACCATTATGCCTGAAAAAAATAGTAAATAAACTGCAAGACATAATAGATGCAAGTGAAGACCAGATTGGCGATCTAGAAGTTAAAGCCAAGAAAACTCTTCAACAAAAAATAGAGTCAAATGTCAAAGAGAAAAACTAAGATGTAATGGAGTTTAGTATCCATCAAAAAGGAGAGCCATGCTGTGGGTGGTGGTGCACACCTTTAATCTCAGCACTCAGGAGGCTGGGGTAGGAGGATCAAGGGCAGCCTGGAGCTACAAGAGTGAATTCCTGGTCAGCCTGGGCTAGAGTGAGACCTTACCTCTAGGGAAGAAAAAAAAAAAAAAAGACCCAGAAACAGAGACCACAGTGGTGGTGGGGAAGAAGGAGTAGAAGAAATGGTCAAAGATATAATCAAAGAAAAATTCTATTAAGTTGAAAAAAACATGCAGATTTTAGAATAGAATGAGTGCATTGGATTCAAAGCAGGATGGTGTGCGTTTCAAGGGAAAACATTCTTACACCAACATTTTTTATCAGTAATACAAGATGCTCCAAGAAGACTGAGGTAGTGCTTCTGAAAGTCTGAAGGACAGTGATTTTGAGCTGAGAATCCTGCCATGTCTGTGAGGTGGCGTTGAAGAAAATTGGGGGACAGGGTGAATGCAAAGACTCCCTGAAATCCATCTCAGAGTCAGTACCATAACCCAGTGAGGGTGGTGTGGAATTCTGGGGCCTAGGGGACACCAGACTGGCAGAATTAACAACTTTAGAGGAACCACACTCTGTGACCACAGCGCTACCATGTCTTCCCAGTACTTGCAGTTACCTTCTTGTTGCTGACAGAAAGTACCTGACCAAAAGCAGTTTGTGGGAGGAAAGGGGTGATTTTGGCTTACAGACTCATGGGGATGTTCCATGGTGGCAGGAGAAACGTGGCATCAGCAGAGGGTGGACATCTGGCCAACATCAGGTGGACAATAACAGTAGGAGAGTGTGCCAAATACTGGCAAGGGAAAGATGACTATAATACCCATAAGCCCACTCCCAATAATACACTGCCTCCAGGAGGATCCAATTCCCAAATTGCCACCAGCTAAGGACCTAGCATTCGGAACACATAAGTTTTTGGGAAACACCTGAATCTAACCACCATGGTCCCCCACCTGACATCATCTTGTCTTGTCCATACTAGTACCTTTTCCTGCTTAGTAGAGTCCCACTCATCCTTTAGAGCCCTGTGTGGGCTCCTGTCCATAAGCTACACTGGGAAGCTCCACTGTCCCCCAGCAGGCAGCCCCTCTCATACTCCACTCAGAACCCGTGTCCATCACGTTACCTACTGTATCGTTAGCTTTCTTTGTTTGATTATCTCTTTTCTTAGGTTTCTATTTTTCTTTTTGATTCTTTTATTTATTTGCACATGTGTGTGCGTGTACCCACATGCCAGGGCTTCTTTCCATTGCAAACAAAAGCCGAACATGTGCCCCATTTATTTATTTAGCTTTGGTTTCTCAGGTAGGGCCTCACTCTAGCCCAGGCTGACCTGGAATTCACTATGTAGTCTCAGGCTGGCCTTGAACTCATGGTGATCCTCCTACTCTGGCCTCCCTAGTGAGGGGATTAAAGGCATGCGCCACCATGCCTGGCTACATGCACTACTTTCTGAGTCTAACTTACATGAGTGGCTATGGAATTGAATCCAGGCTGACAGGCTTTGCACACAAGCACCTTTCCTAGCCCCAGCTTTTCATTTCACAAGTGCAAAGTCCATGTCTTTTTTTAAAAGTGAAGTACAAAGCTGTAGAGATGGCTCAGCACTTAAGGCACTTGCCTGCAAAGCATAACAACCTTGGTCCAATTCCCCAGAACTCACGTAAAACCAGATGCACAAGGTGGCATGTGCATCTGGAGTTCGTTTGCAGTGACTAGAGGTCCTGGCATACCCATTCTCTCTCACACACACTCACTCTCTCTCTCTCTCTCTCTCTCACTCACTCACTCTCTCTTTTCTCTCTGTGTACAAATAAATAAATAACTTTTTAAAGTGAGTTACAGGGCTAATGATGTAACTCAATTGTTAAAGTTCTTGCCTCACATGGAGAAAGGTCTGCGTTTGATCCCCAGCTCTGCATAAACCTGTAATTCCAGCACTTGGGAGGTTGAAACAGGAACAGGAGGATCACAAGTTCATGAAGGGCTGGAGAGATGGCTTAGCAGTTAAGGCACTTGTCTTTGAAGCCTAAGGACCCATGCTGGACTCTCCACATTCCATGTAAGCTAGATGCACGAGTGATGCCAATGGGCAAGGTCACACATGTGGGAAAGGTGGCACACACATCTGGAGTGCGATCGCAGTGGCTGGAAGCCCTGGCATACCAATTTTCTCTCTCTCTTGCTCTCTCATTTAAAAATGGCCAGTCTGTTGGGCTTGCCTCAAAAATAAATAAATAAAAGAAAAAGTTCATGAACACTCACAGTTACATAATGAGATTGAGTCTAGCCTTGGGGTATATGAGCCCCTGTCTCAAAAAAATGATGTGTACATGAAGAAGTGTATGTAATCATAATAGTTTTTATAAGCATATATATATATAGTCACACATATATGTACATATATCTGTATATACCTATGTAATATGTATGTAATCACATCAAGATGTAGAGCATTTCTGTTAGCCCAGAAAGCTGTTTCCTAGTAAACCCCTACCTGCCCCACCAGAGGTAACCACTATTCTGTTTTCTAAGACTGTAAAATATGCTGTCTATATTTAAACCAATTTGGAATCACAGCATTAGTGAATTGTGTCTGAATTCTTTTAGGTGTTATTATATCTGTAAGATCTATATTTTACCTACAGCATTATTTTGTCCTTTTTATTATTGTATAATAATTCTTACATTAATATCCAAAATGTATTTCTTCAGTGTATTTATTGTTAGCATTTTGGTTGTTTGCAGGGTTTTGATAAATAGAGCTGCTATGAATGTTCTTGTTATTATTTTTGGCAGGCAAACATATACACATCTGTAGGATAGTCTTAGGAACATAATTTCCTGGTCAGTGGATGTGTGATTGGCATTGGGTTTTGCCAGTCAAGTGATCCAAGAGTTTTTGTTGTTCCAGTGCCTGGTCATCCTTATAATTTCGGTTGCTCATGGTGGCTGTTCTGGTAAATAGGTGGTGGACTGAATTCCCTAATGAGTAATCATGTTGAGCTTAGCTTTCCATGCTTCACATCATGGATGGAACCTCCACATGCATCTAGAAAGAAAGAAATGGCTTAACATTGTAAACTAAACAGACCTCATGAATGAAAACATTTACCGACAGTAGCAGGCTATGAATGCTTTTCAAGGGCCATGGATATTTCTCCAGAATAGATACTCATGCTAAGACAAAACAAATCTTAACCAATTTAAGAATATGGAAGCCATAAAAAAGATATTTTCTGACCACAGTAGAAGGAAGCTAGAAATCAATAACTGAAGGAAAAATTCACAAATGAAATATAAGCTCATTTAGTGATTCGAAGATGACATAAAAAATGGATACTGGAAAATACCTCAAGATGCATGAACATGAAAACACAGCATGCCACAACTTAAGGGATTCATGGGAAGCTGTGCTAAGAAGTTCATGATAATGATAAACACCTGTATTGAAAAAGAGATAGAAAGCAATTGATTAAAGGAAGGGTGGGGGAGAGTTAATCAAAATCTAAGAGGGTATGAATAAGTCATATGGAAACCTACCTTTTTGGACAATGGTGCATCCAGAAGCCATAGATTGTTACTAGAAAATTTTCAGTGCCAAGGATGGGATACCTTCCAGTGAGTTGTTGGCCAGGGAGGTACCTGATACCCCCAAAACATTAAAGGCATTGCCAAGGCTCTTGGGTTCCCACCAGGAATAGATGGTAAGACCCTATTGTTGAAGACTCCACATGCTTGTGCTACAAGGTCACTGAGAAATCTTGCTGGAGCTGAGCTGAAAACCTCCTCTGTGTAGACCAACTAACAGAGTTCCATGGGAGAGAGAGAAGTCATCAGTGGAGATAAACAACAATGGACACTGCAAGCCTTAAGTTTGGCCAGCCAGGCCAAATGAGCCAATGGGTGCAATAGTGGCATGGCTGTTATGGGGGAAACCAACCTCTCTCTAACTGGATTGGAGGCCTGCTGTACAGGAGGGAATATATGCCTGATACTGAAAACCTATCATGGGGGAAGTCATGAGCCCTATGGGTGCAATGCCTGCTGGTATCTGGCTAAATGCATATATTATGCTCACCAAAAGAGAGAGAGAGGGCTGGAGAGATGGCTTAGTGGTTAAGCACTTGCCTGTGAAGCCTAAGGACCCCGGTTCGAGGCTCAACTCCCCAGGACCCACGTTAGCCAGATGCACAAGGGGACGCACGCGTCTGGAGTTCATTTGCAGTGGCTGGAGGCCCTGGTGCACCCATTCTCTCTGTGTCTCTCTCTCTCTGCCTCTTTCTCGCTCTGTCTGTCACTCTCAAATAAATAAATAAACAAAAAAATTTAAAAAAAAAAGAGAGAGAGAGAGATCTTGAGAAGGACATGGTGGAGCACACCTTTAATCCCAGTACTTGGAAGGTTGAGATAGGAAGATTGAAGTGAGTTTGAGGCCAGCCTGGGCTACAAAGTGAGTCCCAAGTCAGCCTGCAGTACAATAAGACACCACCTCAAAAGAAGAGATGGAGAAGGAGATCTTAAGTAATAAATAACCTGACATTATACCTCAAGGAGCTAGAAAAACACTAAACCTCAGGCTAGCAGGAAAAAATAATAAATAAAAGAAATAAAATAGAAAAACAGTTGAAAACTGAAACTGAGGTATGGATTTGAAAAGATAAGGGCTGGGAGACGGCTTAGCAGGTAAGATCACTGCCTGTGCAAACATGAAGGCCTGAGGGCCTGGAGCCACCAGAGGTCTATTCCCAGGCACCCTTGTAAGTAGCTGGGCATGGTCACAAATGCCTGTAATCCCAGTCCTGCGGGTAGGAAAAACTGGAGAATTACTGGGGCTCACAAAAACTGAAGCTCTAAGTGCAGTGAGAAACTCTGTCTCAAGGAAACATGTGGATGAGCCACAGAGGAAGACATCCCACATTCTCCTCTGGCCTCCACACATGTGTACACAGGGCCCATATATCTACTCACATACACATGCTTACATCCCACACACACACAAAAATTTTTTAAGTTTTTTTTTCTTTGAGGATAGAATTAGCCACACATGGTGGCTCACACCTTTCTTCCCAGCACTTGAGAGGCTGAGGTAGGAGGAATTCCATAGGTTCGAAGCCAGTCTGGCTACAGAGTGATTTCTAGGTCATCCTGGACCACAGTGAGACCCTGCCTCAAAAAAAAAAAAAAAAAAGATAAAATTGATAAGCCCTTAGTTAGGCCAACTAACGGAAAAGCGAGATCTAAATAAATAAAATTAGAAATTAAAAAAGAAATATATTTGATGCCATAGAAATATAAAGTATCTTGAGAGACCACTATGAACAATAACGTGTCAATAAACTAGATAAACTACAAGAAATGGATAAACTCCTACTACATCATGAAGAAATAAAAATGTGAACAGACCCATAACTACAGGAAGACTGAATCAAGAATCAAAAACCTGGGTTGGAGAGATGGCTTAGTGGTTAAGGTGCTTGCCTGCAAATCCAAAGGACCTCAATTCGATTCCCTAGTACTCACATAAGCCAGATGTACAAGGTGGCACATGTGTCTGGAGTTTTTGTTTGCAGTAGCTGGTGGCCCTGGCAAGCCCATTCTCTCTCTCTTTCTCTCTTCTCCCCTCCCTCTCAAATACATAAATAAAAATAAAATATTTAAAAAAAAAAAAGAATCAAAGACAACATAGAGGAGCCCAGAATCACATTATTTCACTGGTAAATTTTGCCAAACATTAAAAAGTCAATCCTTCCAGAAGCTCCTTCAAAAAAAAAAAAAAAATCAAAGATGCACTCATACTTTTAAGCTCATCTTATGGGGTGAGCCATACTCTGATACCAAAGCCAAGTAAGGAAAGTGAAATCTATAGATTAATACTTCTGATTAACTTAGATGCAGAATTAACCAGCAAAGCACTAGAAAATCAAATCCAACAGCATATTAAAAGAATCACATCCCGTGACTGAGAAGGCTATATCCCTTGAATGCAAAGATAGTTTAACATATGTAAATTAACCAATATGATATACCACATTAACAGACTCACATGATCATCTGAACAGATACAGGAAAGACATTTGATAAAATTTAACACATTTTCACATGTGGTATGCCCCTGTAATCCCAGCACTTTGGAAATAGAGGTAGGAGTATCATGAGTTCAAGGCCAGCCTGGGGTAAATAGTGAAATCCTACCTCAAAAAAACAAAGGCCTATTGTCAGTTTTTTAAAAAGAAAAAAATTCAAGGTCTAGGGATATAGTTAGTTGTACAGTGCATGCCTACCCTTGTGTAAGATCCTGAGTATAAACCCTAGCACAAAAATATAAAATGCTAAATACAAGTACTTCATCATAGTAAAAGGTATGTAATAAACTCACAGTTAATACCATACACAATAATGAAAAACTGAGAATCCCTCTCTAAGATTAGGATGCCCACTCTGGCCAATTTTACTAAACATAGTTCTAGAAGTCCTACCCAGAGCAACTAGACAAGGAAAAAATTGAATGCACTCAAATTGGAAAGGAGGAAATAGAATTGTCCCTGTTTATATAGAATGTGATCTTACATGTAGAAAACCCTACAGATGGGTAAATTTTCAGTATTTGAAACCAGTACACAGAAATCAGTTGCATTTCTGTGCATTGACAATGAACTATAAGGAAGGAAAACAATGCCATTTACAGTAGTACCTAAAAGAATAAACTACTTTTGAATAAAATAAATAAGAGTAAGACAGATGCTAAAAACTACAAAATTTTGATGAAAGAAATTGAAGAACTGAATAAGACAGGCATCCTAATGTATGTGAAATGGTACTGCATTATTATTTCACTTCATTTCTCTAATAACCAGGACTATTAGCACGTTCTCGGGCATTTGTTGGTCATTTGTAGATCTTCTCCAGAGAAATGTCTGATAAACTCCTTTGGTCATTATTTTAACATTAAGTTGCTTGTTTTTTGTTGTTTTAGAGTTGTAGAAGTTCTTCATATATTCTGAATATTATTACTTTTATTTATTTATTTGCAAACAGAGAGGGGCAGAGAGACAGACAGAGAGAATGGGCATGCCAAGGCCTCCAGCCATTGCAAACAAACTCCATATGCATGCACCACTTTGTGCAGCTGGCTTTATGTGGGTATTGGGGAATCAAACCTGGGTTGCTAGGCTTTGTAGGCAAGCGCCTTAAGTGCTGGGCCATTTCTTCAGCACCACTCTCAGTATCATGTGCCAGAGTGTGATGGCAAATATTTTCTCTTGTTCTGTAGGTTTCCTTTCCACTCTGTGATTTTTGTTCTTTGACACATAAAAATTATTAATTTTGGGGCTAGAGAGATGGCTTAGCAGTTAAGTGCTTGCCTGTGAAACCTAAGGACCCCTGTTTGAGGCTCGATTCCCCAGGTGCCACGTGAGCCAGATGCACAAGGGGGTGCATGCATCTGGAGTTCATTTGCAGTGGCTGGAGGCTCTGGCTCTCCCATTCTCTTTCTCTCTCTCTCTCCCTCTTTCTCTCTCTGTCTGTCGCTCTCAAATAAATAAATAAAGACAAATAAAACAAAACAAAAACCTTTAAAAAATTATTGAGTTTGGCATGGTCCTGTTTGTCTATTTTTTTGTGTGTATGTCATACTTAATATTTATTTATTTATTTGAGGGTGAGAAAGAGGAAGAGAGAAAAAGAATGGGTGTACCAGGGCCTGTAGCCACTGAAAATGAACTCCAGACACATGTACCGCTTTGTGCATCTGGCTTACATGGGTACTGGGGAATCAAACCTAGGTCTTTAGACTTCACAGGCAAGTGCCTTAACTGCTAAGCCACCTCTCCAGTCCTTGTGTTATATTTAAGAAATTATTGCTAATTTCAGTATCATGAAGCTTTCCCCAACTGTTTTCTTCCAAGAGTTTTGTAACTTTAGCTCTTATAGTTAGAGCTGGTCCATTTTGAGTTAACTTTGCTGTTCCCAACTGGTTTGTCTATAGTTCACACTGTTTTAATGTACTGGTTTAGCACTGAGAAGGTCCATGTAATAATGGATGGAACCTCCACATGCATCTAGAAAGAAAGAAATGGCTTAACATTGTAACTAAACAGACCTCATGAATGAAAACATTTACCGACAGTAGCAGGCTATGAATGCTTTTCAAGGGCCATGGATATTTCTCCAGAATAGATACTCATGCTAAGACAAAACAAATCTTAACCAATTTAAGAATATGGAAGCCATAAAAAAGATATTTTCTGACCACAGTAGAAGGAAGCTAGAAATCAATAACTGAAGGAAAAATTCACAAATGAAATATAAGCTCATTTAGTGATTCGAAGATGACATAAAAAATGGATACTGGAAAATACCTCAAGATGCATGAACATGAAAACACAGCATGCCACAACTTAAGGGATTCATGGGAAGCTGTGCTAAGAAGTTCATGATAATGATAAACACCTGTATTGAAAAAGAGATAGAAAGCAATTGATTAAAGGAAGGGTGGGGGAGAGTTAATCAAAATCTAAGAGGGTATGAATAAGTCATATGGAAACCTACCTTTTTGGACAATGGTGCATCCAGAAGCCATAGATTGTTACTAGAAAATTTTCAGTGCCAAGGATGGGATACCTTCCAGTGAGTTGTTGGCCAGGGAGGTACCTGATACCCCCAAAACATTAAAGGCATTGCCAAGGCTCTTGGGTTCCCACCAGGAATAGATGGTAAGACCCTATTGTTGAAGACTCCACATGCTTGTGCTACAAGGTCACTGAGAAATCTTGCTGGAGCTGAGCTGAAAACCTCCTCTGTGTAGACCAACTAACAGAGTTCCATGGGAGAGAGAGAAGTCATCAGTGGAGATAAACAACAATGGACACTGCAAGCCTTAAGTTTGGCCAGCCAGGCCAAATGAGCCAATGGGTGCAATAGTGGCATGGCTGTTATGGGGGAAACCAACCTCTCTCTAACTGGATTGGAGGCCTGCTGTACAGGAGGGAATATATGCCTGATACTGAAAACCTATCATGGGGGAAGTCATGAGCCCTATGGGTGCAATGCCTGCTGGTATCTGGCTAAATGCATATATTATGCTCACCAAAAGAGAGAGAGAGGGCTGGAGAGATGGCTTAGTGGTTAAGCACTTGCCTGTGAAGCCTAAGGACCCCGGTTCGAGGCTCAACTCCCCAGGACCCACGTTAGCCAGATGCACAAGGGGACGCACGCGTCTGGAGTTCATTTGCAGTGGCTGGAGGCCCTGGTGCACCCATTCTCTCTGTGTCTCTCTCTCTCTGCCTCTTTCTCGCTCTGTCTGTCACTCTCAAATAAATAAATAAACAAAAAAATTTAAAAAAAAAAGAGAGAGAGAGAGATCTTGAGAAGGACATGGTGGAGCACACCTTTAATCCCAGTACTTGGAAGGTTGAGATAGGAAGATTGAAGTGAGTTTGAGGCCAGCCTGGGCTACAAAGTGAGTCCCAAGTCAGCCTGCAGTACAATAAGACACCACCTCAAAAGAAGAGATGGAGAAGGAGATCTTAAGTAATAAATAACCTGACATTATACCTCAAGGAGCTAGAAAAACACTAAACCTCAGGCTAGCAGGAAAAAATAATAAATAAAAGAAATAAAATAGAAAAACAGTTGAAAACTGAAACTGAGGTATGGATTTGAAAAGATAAGGGCTGGGAGACGGCTTAGCAGGTAAGATCACTGCCTGTGCAAACATGAAGGCCTGAGGGCCTGGAGCCACCAGAGGTCTATTCCCAGGCACCCTTGTAAGTAGCTGGGCATGGTCACAAATGCCTGTAATCCCAGTCCTGCGGGTAGGAAAAACTGGAGAATTACTGGGGCTCACAAAAACTGAAGCTCTAAGTGCAGTGAGAAACTCTGTCTCAAGGAAACATGTGGATGAGCCACAGAGGAAGACATCCCACATTCTCCTCTGGCCTCCACACATGTGTACACAGGGCCCATATATCTACTCACATACACATGCTTACATCCCACACACACACAAAAATTTTTTAAGTTTTTTTTTTCTTTGAGGATAGAATTAGCCACACATGGTGGCTCACACCTTTCTTCCCAGCACTTGAGAGGCTGAGGTAGGAGGAATTCCATAGGTTCGAAGCCAGTCTGGCTACAGAGTGATTTCTAGGTCATCCTGGACCACAGTGAGACCCTGCCTCAAAAAAAAAAAAAAAAAGATAAAATTGATAAGCCCTTAGTTAGGCCAACTAACGGAAAAGCGAGATCTAAATAAATAAAATTAGAAATTAAAAAAGAAATATATTTGATGCCATAGAAATATAAAGTATCTTGAGAGACCACTATGAACAATAACGTGTCAATAAACTAGATAAACTACAAGAAATGGATAAACTCCTACTACATCATGAAGAAATAAAAATGTGAACAGACCCATAACTACAGGAAGACTGAATCAAGAATCAAAAACCTGGGTTGGAGAGATGGCTTAGTGGTTAAGGTGCTTGCCTGCAAATCCAAAGGACCTCAATTCGATTCCCTAGTACTCACATAAGCCAGATGTACAAGGTGGCACATGTGTCTGGAGTTTTTGTTTGCAGTAGCTGGTGGCCCTGGCAAGCCCATTCTCTCTCTCTTTCTCTCTTCTCCCCTCCCTCTCAAATACATAAATAAAAATAAAATATTTTTAAAAAAAAAAGAATCAAAGACAACATAGAGGAGCCCAGAATCACATTATTTCACTGGTAAATTTTGCCAAACATTAAAAAGTCAATCCTTCCAGAAGCTCCTTCAAAAAAAAAAAAATCAAAGATGCACTCATACTTTTAAGCTCATCTTATGGGGTGAGCCATACTCTGATACCAAAGCCAAGTAAGGAAAGTGAAATCTATAGATTAATACTTCTGATTAACTTAGATGCAGAATTAACCAGCAAAGCACTAGAAAATCAAATCCAACAGCATATTAAAAGAATCACATCCCGTGACTGAGAAGGCTATATCCCTTGAATGCAAAGATAGTTTAACATATGTAAATTAACCAATATGATATACCACATTAACAGACTCACATGATCATCTGAACAGATACAGGAAAGACATTTGATAAAATTTAACACATTTTCACATGTGGTATGCCCCTGTAATCCCAGCACTTTGGAAATAGAGGTAGGAGTATCATGAGTTCAAGGCCAGCCTGGGGTAAATAGTGAAATCCTACCTCAAAAAAACAAAGGCCTATTGTCAGTTTTTTAAAAAGAAAAAAATTCAAGGTCTAGGGATATAGTTAGTTGTACAGTGCATGCCTACCCTTGTGTAAGATCCTGAGTATAAACCCTAGCACAAAAATATAAAATGCTAAATACAAGTACTTCATCATAGTAAAAGGTATGTAATAAACTCACAGTTAATACCATACACAATAATGAAAAACTGAGAATCCCTCTCTAAGATTAGGATGCCCACTCTGGCCAATTTTACTAAACATAGTTCTAGAAGTCCTACCCAGAGCAACTAGACAAGGAAAAAATTGAATGCACTCAAATTGGAAAGGAGGAAATAGAATTGTCCCTGTTTATATAGAATGTGATCTTACATGTAGAAAACCCTACAGATGGGTAAATTTTCAGTATTTGAAACCAGTACACAGAAATCAGTTGCATTTCTGTGCATTGACAATGAACTATAAGGAAGGAAAACAATGCCATTTACAGTAGTACCTAAAAGAATAAACTACTTTTGAATAAAATAAATAAGAGTAAGACAGATGCTAAAAACTACAAAATTTTGATGAAAGAAATTGAAGAACTGAATAAGACAGGCATCCTAATGTATGTGAAATGGTACTGCATTATTATTTCACTTCATTTCTCTAATAACCAGGACTATTAGCACGTTCTCGGGCATTTGTTGGTCATTTGTAGATCTTCTCCAGAGAAATGTCTGATAAACTCCTTTGGTCATTATTTTAACATTAAGTTGCTTGTTTTTTGTTGTTTTAGAGTTGTAGAAGTTCTTCATATATTCTGAATATTATTACTTTTATTTATTTATTTGCAAACAGAGAGGGGCAGAGAGACAGACAGAGAGAATGGGCATGCCAAGGCCTCCAGCCATTGCAAACAAACTCCATATGCATGCACCACTTTGTGCAGCTGGCTTTATGTGGGTATTGGGGAATCAAACCTGGGTTGCTAGGCTTTGTAGGCAAGCGCCTTAAGTGCTGGGCCATTTCTTCAGCACCACTCTCAGTATCATGTGCCAGAGTGTGATGGCAAATATTTTCTCTTGTTCTGTAGGTTTCCTTTCCACTCTGTGATTTTTGTTCTTTGACACATAAAAATTATTAATTTTGGGGCTAGAGAGATGGCTTAGCAGTTAAGTGCTTGCCTGTGAAACCTAAGGACCCCTGTTTGAGGCTCGATTCCCCAGGTGCCACGTGAGCCAGATGCACAAGGGGGTGCATGCATCTGGAGTTCATTTGCAGTGGCTGGAGGCTCTGGCTCTCCCATTCTCTTTCTCTCTCTCTCTCCCTCTTTCTCTCTCTGTCTGTCGCTCTCAAATAAATAAATAAAGACAAATAAAACAAAACAAAAACCTTTAAAAAATTATTGAGTTTGGCATGGTCCTGTTTGTCTATTTTTTTGTGTGTATGTCATACTTAATATTTATTTATTTATTTGAGGGTGAGAAAGAGGAAGAGAGAAAAAGAATGGGTGTACCAGGGCCTGTAGCCACTGAAAATGAACTCCAGACACATGTACCGCTTTGTGCATCTGGCTTACATGGGTACTGGGGAATCAAACCTAGGTCTTTAGACTTCACAGGCAAGTGCCTTAACTGCTAAGCCACCTCTCCAGTCCTTGTGTTATATTTAAGAAATTATTGCTAATTTCAGTATCATGAAGCTTTCCCCAACTGTTTTCTTCCAAGAGTTTTGTAACTTTAGCTCTTATAGTTAGAGCTGGTCCATTTTGAGTTAACTTTGCTGTTCCCAACTGGTTTGTCTATAGTTCACACTGTTTTAATGTACTGGTTTAGCACTGAGAAGGTCCATGTAATACTGGCAAACCGAGTGGCCAAATGATAAAAATGAGTTTCAGAGTGATGGTTAGTGATAACCACTGGGTCATGACTGATACAATGACATCCATCCTGCCACGTGGACAAGAACCACAGAGACCGCAGGGGCTCCCTGTGTTCACTGTTGGAATACATAGTGTGTGTCAATGGAGACCATAGAGAATCCCTGTGTTCGCTGTTGCATACACAGTGGGTATGTCGTCAGCTTTGCTTCCTAGCGTGCTTATGGAGAGTGTGCACATGTGTGTTATATTGTGTTCAATATACTGCCCTTCATAGTACACAGAGGAACATTAACTTCCTAGGAAACTGCAGGCAGCTCTGCCTTTTGTCACTTGGGTGGGAATGAAATGCGATCAAAAGAGAGCTGGAGACCTGCTGGAAGATGACAGGTAAGCAGGCCAATGTAGGATCCAGGTCTTTCCTGGGCTGGGACAGTGGCCAGAATGCCTGCATCCAACCTGCACAGCTCCCCCTCACAAGCACTTCCTGAGTCATTGAAGATACATAGGTTGACCTCAGGGCACAGATACCTGCTGAGTTCTCAGGGGGTCTAGAAGCCTCTTTCAAGGCTCCTGGGGAAAGCAGATATAAATACATGACAAGCTGGGAGGGAGGGCCCGATAACTGGATGTATAACAATAGGTAGCCTCGTGGCTGAATTAACCACCAGCATCTGTGCTCCACCAGCCCACCGTGAGACGAGCTTCTGTTCCTGCTCCTGGCTTATTTTCAGTCTCACAGGAGCAAGACAGCACTAGTAGATACTTTTCAAGATGAAAGAAATAATGAAAACATTCTTAACAAGGCCAGCCTGTGCGAAAGGAGAGAAGGCTACTAGGGACCGTCTTTCATCCACAGTCGGGACCTGGATTTAGATCTGAGTCCTGCCTGCCACCTGGTGTCACCTGTGGCCCAGATTCAGCTTCAGGCTTTGCTGCTTAGCAGCTTGGTGGGTTTTTTGCCTCGGTTTCCTAATCTGTAAAATGGGAATGATAAAGGTACCTGCCTGGTGGGGTCATTATTAGGAATGAAAGAACTAGTTTATGTAAGCCCCTAAGAACAGTCCTAACACATAGTAGGCACTCAGGGCTCTAAGTCCACACCTAAAGTCCTGGCTTACGTCATCATCACCTGAGTTTTCATTGCATAAATAACCCAGGCTGAGTCTTGCAAAGCAAGTTCTGGCTGCATCACTGCTCGAAATTGGCTATGAGATGTGTTCCTGGTTTCCTGAGGGACACTGCGGGTGACTCCATCCCCTCTGATGATGTCAATTTCACCTAGGTCTCTGGGCTCAAGACCTGGAAAACAAACACTAACCAGATACAATTCACCTGCACTTCTCTTTGTATGAGCATAATGTGCTTTTTAACCAGTGTGCAGAAATTCCAAGTCCTCACTGGGTATCGGGGTTGGGTGGGAAACGGTCAGGAAAAGTAGGAGCACAGGGACCTGTCATCCCAGGGAAATTACTTAAAAGTCTCACAGACAGTGACAAGCCCACCACTGATTCGTTCAGGGAAAGCGTCTTTCCAGAAACTCAGCTGTAAAGTGAGCCTGTCCATCAGCTTTGCTTTACTATAACAAAGTACCTGAGATAATCAACTTTAAAAAGAGGAAAGGGGGGTTGGCTCACAGTTTTGGAGGTTGCAGTCCATAGTTAGCTGGCCTATACTATTGCTTTAGGATCTGTGGCAGGAGTACACCATGGAGCAAGCCACTCACTTCAAGGTGACTGAGTAGCAAAGAGAGAAGTAGAAAAGCAGAACAGACCAAGGTCTCACATCCCCTTCTACAGCCCAGTAACCTGAGACGGCTCCCTAGGCGCCATCTCTTTAATTTTCCTCCACTTTCCAATAGGAACCAAGCCTGTATTCATGGGGCTTGGGCAGGGGAAGGGGTGTTCAGGATCCAGACCCTAGCAGTTACCATGGTCACGAAGTGAATTGCAAATGCAGGGACTGTGGCTACCAGGGAAGACTTCCTGGAGTTGCTAGGAGACCAACCGGAAAGGCAGGCAGTGTGGCGGGGCCTGTCTGACCAACACCAGCACTTCCTGGGAGAAAGGCCCCAGAATATATTTTTGTAACATTCTCCCATGCAAATCAGACTCACATTTGTCTCCAGCCTGGCATTTAGGTAAACTGACAAAGTTTAGGAGTTTCCCAGGCACCGGACCTGCATCTGGGGCTCAGATCCTTTCATGGTCCTTCTCTATTTGATCTAAAGCAGGAAACTTCAGTTCCCACAGCTTCAAAAACATGGAGACATGGGTGAGAGTCGATATGCTAATGTTGAGCAGCTTGGGCCCAAGGCAGGCTCTCAGCTGAGTGTTGGAAAAAAATATTGTTCTCCTTGGCCTGGTGCAGAGCCCTGGATCAGGGAGGAGAACTACAAAGACGAGAAGCCCCAGGCCCCACCCAAGTCTGGAGGCGCACTGATCCAGGGGTTAAGCCCGGGCCTGACACAAAGCAGACATCCCAGGCGGGTGTCTCAGGGAAGCAGCGTTGTGACTTCCTGGATTAGAAAATTTCCTCCCAGCACAGGCTGGCTGTGGGGCCTGACATGGTGTCTGTTTTCCAGAAGTGAACCCAAGGTTGGAGGGTGTGAGGAGTCAGCTGTCCCCAAAAGTATAGGCTTAGACCCTGCCTACCCTGTGAGAACCAAGCAGAGCCTTCCCCTGCTTTCTGAGGGGCTGTCAGCAACTGTCCACAGCTCTGTTGGAGGACCTGAGGATAAAGTCACAGCTGAGCCTTTGCAGTTGGGGCTGAGGTGGGGATGTGTGGGAGCGCCTCTCAGTGCCCCGGAAACCACCCTGGTGCAGCGTGGCTCCTGTGGCCCTGTTTCAGCCCCCTGTGCTTCGCATATGCGCCTTCCCCCCAGATTGAGTCTGCTGCTTCTAACTTTGCACACATCTCCCATGGTTCAGGGCCCTGATGACTGATGATGTGCATGTGCTTCCTGGAAGCATTCTCTTACTCCTCCCTTCAAAACAGCCCTGTGCTGAAGGCAGTGTGGGAGAGAGAGGCTGAGAAGTGGATGGGCTGATTATGACAGGGCAGAAATGCCACTGACTAATCTCTCTGCAGTGGGGTGCTAAGAGGTCCTGAGAGAGGGAAAACAACCCCAACATGGTGAGGCTGGCCACTGGAGAGTTGCTTTCTCTAGTGGGGTAGGTGGGAGAAGGCTGGGTGAGAACCTTGAAGAAAGGAGGTGATTAATTCTAGGAGACAGTTAAAATAGCAGCATCAGTTTACCTGAATACCAGGCTGGAGACAAATAAGTGTCCGATTTACATGGGAGAATTTTGCACAGTGTGTTCTGGGGCCTTGCCCCCCCTGGAGATGTTGTTTGATGCTTTTGTGGATCTGAAATGGGACTAGAACCCATGATTTTAGCAGATACCCAGGACAGCGGCGGGGGGGGGGGGGTCGCTATTCCATTATGACTGGCTATCATGGGAAAAATGATTAAGGGACTGAGGAGATGCTCAGTGGGTAAAGCACTTGCTATGCAAGCCTGAGGACCTGAGTGCAGATGCCACATAACACCATATGCAGTAGCAGGAGCAGCTGTGGTCCCAGTGCACCCATGGTAGACAGGAGCACCCATAGAAGCTCGTAGGCTGGCTAGCCTGGTATATGCAGCAGCAAACAGTAAGAGACCCGCCCTCAAACAAGCAGAAGGTGAAGACTGACATCTGAGCTTGCCCTCTGACCTCTACACATGCACCATGGGCCGTGCATACCTGCACTCACACACCCTACACACACAAAGATCAAAAATTAAGTTTGAGTCTGGAGAGATGGCTTAGCAGTTAAGGCACTTACCTGAGAAGCCTGAGGATCCAGGTTTGATTCTCCAGAATCCACATAAGCCAGATGCACATGGTGGCACATGCATCTGTAGTTCATTTGCAATGGCTAGAGGCCCCAGTGTGCCCATTCTCTCCCTCTTCCTCTGTCTCTCTCTAATAAATAAATATAAAATTTCATCTTTATGTCATTCCTAATACCCAAACAAATGCTAGATGGAACACAGTTGGCCATGGGGAGGGAGAGCTAGAGGTAGGAAAAAACATGTCATAAGGGAAATAGAAGGAACGTTTGGATGGCAAAAGATTGATGCCTCCAATATGGAGGTATCATGTGTTAAAAATATAGACAAAAGACAGGAAGATAATCACCATGAAATAATTGGTTAATGATTTTATGCAAAACTGCTAAGGCTCACTTAATATCAAGAAATGAGTTGTCATCGTGGTAGGCAGAACAATAACTCTCAAAACAGCCATCTTCTAATCCCTGGAACCAGTGACTATATTGTCATTCATAGAAAAGGGGATTTAAATTAAGCATGAGATTAAGTTAAGCATCTCAGCTAAAAGATTAGCTGGGATTATCCAGGCAGAACCAATATAGTCACAAGACTCCTCATAAGTGAAAGGGAGATGGCGGAGTCAGTGTGAGAATGATCCCGTGAGAGCCCATGTAGTTTTGAAGATGGCAAGAGCCACAAGCCAAGGAGGACAGGCAGCCTGTGAAGTCTGGGAAAGACTGTTCACCCCTTTGTGGCCTTCTGGGGGCCAGCATCCCACCCCAGCCCCAATCAGAGGTTCAGCTGCTCAAAGGGGACTGATAACTGAGGCTTTCTCCAGACACAAAGAGGATTTCTCTCCTGGGAACTGACCCAGTCTTCTTTTCATCACGTTTTGGATGATGCCCTTATCTCACTCACCCCCACATCGTGCTCCTTCCAACAAAGATGGACAGGTACCTTGTTGGCCATAACCAACAAGTTGTATACATCATGTTGGCCAGAAGCAGCTGCAAGGGAGGCTGGGAAAAGTACAGCCTCTAATTGGGTGACCTTAGACCTATCAGAGGTGCAGACTTTGAGTACTAAGACAACTGACGAGTGGGACAGAGTCCAGTCTTGGCAGTGGTTTCCATTGCTAGCCACAGACTGTCTCCACCCCAAGGCTTGGCCACTCACTTTGTCTAGACTTCCTTTGGTGACTAACTGGCCGCCTATGTCACCCATGTCACCACATTTGCTCTCTTGCTGCTATCTGACCTGCAAGCACTTTACTATTCTTTGTTTTGTTTTTCTAGGTAGAGCCTCGCTCTAGTCCTGGCTGACCTGGACTTCACTATGTAGTCTTAGACTGGCCTTAGACTCACACTCTTATTTTTCTTTGCGGGTGAGGAATTCTGTTCCATCTTGCCCTCACACACGTGCACAAACACAAACACTGCACACAGAGATTCTTGAAGGGGCACTGGTTGTGTGGTGGGGTCACTAGGTAAGGATGTAAATTGCTTACCAGTCTAGCCGGTGGCCTTTGCTCTGAGTTCCCAGCTATTGAAGATGGGAAAACAAGTTTGCTTTTCTGGCACTTTGAGACCAATGTGCTTTATTGCTGTCAGTCACAAGTGTGAACAGATTTCATGTATTGGAAGGTAAGTAAGTGTTTAAGTAAATTAGTAGCAAAAGACTATGTTAGGCCCCACAAATCTGGCTCTAGGTTGACATAACTGCTTCCTAGGCATGAGGCCCCTGCCCCTGTTGTGCCTCAACCTTATCTCATTTGGCTGGTGGCCCAAGTACTTCAAGCTAGAGCCTGAGGTGAATTCCAGATGGCCCAATGTTTTTGCCAGCCTGACAGAGCCCAGCTCCTAGCTCCCCCGGTTTAAAAGCCTCAGGGTGTCCACTCTGGGCTTAGGCCATGTGATCCCAGCCCTAGGTGTAGAAAGTGCTCTCCCATTTGGCTTCAGGCCTGAGGCCACCTTGCCTTGGGCCTGTTGGCTCCTGCATCACCTCCCACAACCGGAGGCTGGCCGTAGCAAGCTCTGCTCACTTCCCTGTTGGTCTGTCCCAACAGATAGACCTATGGAAGCTTCTGGAAGAAGAACCAACTGATCTAATATATTAACCAATTGACTGCTAAAGCCTGTGTTCTCCTCCTGGTTGTCCACTGGCTTCTAAGTTAGAGCTCTGGGCAACCCATGGTCTCAGTGGCCAGCAGTGTGGCCCCATGACCATTCTGTGACCTTCGTCAGAGGACATCCATCCTGTCTCCAGCCAGGAAAGGGAAACCCTGAAGCTATTAACTCATTTCTCTGATGACAATTATAAGTATCCTTATTAATTCTCGGGGGGGAGGGGGAGTGGCTTTTTCTTTGGCATTTCTGACATGCTCAGAACCATAGAGAGTAAGAAAGCCATGTTTGTCATGTCTTTGGGTCACTCAGTCTTCCTAAAGGAGTTAAAGAACAGCAGAGACCTGTTCACAGCACATCTGGACTTGACAATTCCAAGGCTGAGGGGCTTACAGATCATGAGGTACCTGGCATCAAGCAGCCTCATCTACAGTCCCAGCTGCCTCCTTAGGCCCTGGCCCCTGGCATCCACACTTGTCCTAATGGCCTGGTACAGCAGGGTAGCAGAGGGCCCCAGGCCTAGCACTGGAGGTCCCAGGTGGCCCTGTCTGGCTGTCCTTGCTGTGGATCAGGTGGCCCTGTATGCAGACTGAAGAGATGGCCTAGGGGCTCCCAGGCTCCCAACTTTACCCTCTGGGAGCCAGCTCAGGAGGCAGTTCTCATCTATCCCAGCAGACAACATCCCCCTCGTCTGGTGTTAGATGCCCCAGCATCTCTGCACCAGGGCAGGATGGGCCCTCACCTTAGCCAGACTCCCCATTTCTCTCATCCAGCAGAGCAGTGAGATTCAGACAGTTGAAAGGCCAGTACTTTCATTCAGACTAGATGCCTGCTCACCCTCACTGTGGATGCAGTGCCCATTCTGCACAATAGCCGCAGGGAGTATGATTGTAGGGACAAGCCTGGCTTGCAGATCTTCAGGCACAAGATGGTCCAGCCCTGCAACTAAACTGTGAGATTTTTAGGGCAAAAGCTATCGTCTTTGCAGTCAGTTGTCAAGTGAGGGAACTGGGCCAGACCAGTGGCGTCTAAGACACCATGAGGAGACCACTGGGTAGCTCAGTCCACCACAGGAATCCAGAGTCCAGACAAACACTCAGAGGCAGTTTACATACATGCCTGGTGTCTATCACCAGACACATGGGGATCGAAAGGGCACAAGAGACAGTCTTGGTTTATTCCTGCTGTTCCTCCCTCATTAGAGGTAGGGCCCCTACCACTCTCAACAGTGCGCTGGTGCTGATGATGTCGTATATGGCTGCCCGATGAGCTATAACATAGCAAAGTGAGATTTCTCTGCCTTCCGCACACTCAGCTTTGAGAGGATCCTCTCTCCACCCAAGCCAGAGATTTGAGTGCTCAAAGAATAGCTTTTGTGAAGCTATGCTGTTCCATTAGTATTTGCTAGAGGGATATCATTGAATACAAAACGGTCTCCTGCGTCATTTCTATCCTGACTGGAGAATCCCATGAACAGGTGCTGTCACAGAGCCCTTTGCTTCTGGGGGATAACTGACAGCGCTCTTCCTCTCTGGCTGTAAGCATTTCAGCACTGGACTATATCTCCCTTTTCTCTTTCACTGGCAGTAATCACATATAAATCAAATGTATAGCTCAACTATAAAAATACTATAAGCTGTTATGATTGGTATAGTATTGTTCTTTTTTTCCAAATATTTATTCATTTGTAAGTAGAAAGGGAGGAAGGGAAGGAAGAAGGGGGAGAGAAAGAGAGATTGAGAGAGTGAGAGAATGGGCACACAGGGCCTCTGGCTGCTGCAAATGAAGTCCAGATGCATGTGTCACTCTGTGCATCTGGCTTCAGGTGGGTCCTGGGGATCGAACCCAGGCTGTCAGGCTTTGCAAGCAAGTGCTTTTAACTGCTGAGATGCATCTCCTCAGCCCAGCATTTTTCTTTTCATCCCACCAATTCTTACTTGCTGCACCATTTATATTTGCTTTGTTCTGATTTGTTACTCTTATTTAGAGTTCTTACTCATTAGAATTTGATGTATTTACTTTGAATTCTTTATAGAACAGAGGATTAAAAATACACACAAAAGAGCTAGAGAGATGGCTTAGCGGCTAAGGCACTCGCCTGCAAAGCCTAAGGACCTTGGTTTGATTCTCCAGGACCCACGTAAGCCAGATGCACAAGGGGGCGCACACATCTGGAGTTCATTTGCAATGGCTGGAGGCCCTGGAGCACCCATTCTCTCTCTGTGTGTGTCTCTCTCTATTTCTCTCTCTCAAATAAATAAATAAAACTAAAATATTTTTTTAAAATACGCACAAAAGAGGTAAACTTACAGGATATTTTTTAGCTAAAAGATGGAGTCATCTTCTTTGCTCCACAGCATTAACCAGGGTCTGACATCCTGCCAGCTGCAAGACAATTGGTTGAGTCTTGTAAAAGCCTTAATCTCCTATGAAAGTGCATTATGAGGCCTATTCAAACCTGTACTAGGGCATGAAGGGATGGGTCAGGATGCTGGCGGAAAGACCTGCGACTAGGACAAGGAAGCACCCTATTCCCCCTTCCACAGCCTCTCTCGGATTGGACACGAGGGAGGGCCAGGGACAGACTGCCACGGGGGCCTAGGTCAGGTGCTCATGCTGCCTCTTAGAGACTGGGATCTTGCTGAGCATCGTGGCACAGTGGAGCCCTTGCACCTACCTGGAGGCTGAGGTAAGGGGATCATGAGTTCAAGGCCAACCTAGGCTATATACCAGACTCTATTTCCAAAAACACCCAAGGACTAGAGATGTAGCTCAGTGGCAGAGTACTTGCCTAGCATCTACAAAGCTCTAGGTTCGATCCCAGCACCACAGAAAAAGAAAGCCTAGTTCATTTGGTAGGGTACCTTCTCTCTGTAGGCCCTTAGTTGACTCAGCTAAGAAAGTCAGGAGATTGGATAAGATAGTCACAGTGACCTCCAGCTTTGAAATTCTACCTTGCCCCTGCAGAAAAGGGCCCTGAGGCCACTGCTCCTGAACCTATCTACTGTCCAACGTCTTGGGAGGATACACCCTGGTGTCCACTCAGGCCAGCAGACTAGCTTTGCCCTCCTCTTGGCAAGGACCTCCACTCTGAGTTACTTTCAGGGCCTCCTTGGAACACTTGTGGGACAAGAAAAAGCTACAAACCTGAAATAACCTTCCAGAAAGTTCCCCATGTCCTCGGAAATGTTTGGGCCAATCTGGGAGTCACAGCGAGGTTACGTGTGCGTTCCTACCAGCTAAGGCAGTGCTATGCAGCTCGGCCCTGGAGCACAGGCCGAGGAGTGGTTAGCACAGGGCTAAAAAGACAGTGGTGTCTCTCATGGATATAGACTGGAGGCCAGAGAGACTAGAACAGTCTGCCCCTGGGAGCACTCATCTCGGCCACCTTCAAACACTTCCCTCTGCTCCCGGAGCACCATGGGCAGCTTGCCCAGATCTTCTGCATCCCCTCCTCATGGGCAAGACTTGCTGCTATCCGTCTTTTACATGCACAGCGAGGCTTAGAAAGCTCAAGTGGGTCCCACAGCAGGAGGTCCCACAGCAGGAGTGAGGGCCCAGGCCTCCCCCCCACCCAGTGCCCATAAGGCCACAGTGTCAGAAATACCCAGAAGCTGGCAGTGGTGAGTGAGCACAGTATGGGTATCACTCGGCAGAGGGAGCTGGGGTTCTGCATTCTTGTTAAGCATCTGGTTAAACTTCAGGGCTTTCAGCTGGCTTTGACCCTGAGTCCCAGCTGCCCAGACTATGAACAGTGTCAGTAATTCTCTATCCTTGGTTGTGTGTATGCTTCTGTCCCATAGAAGAGCGTGATTTCTCCTCTGAGACCGCTGATCTCCATCACGGCAGTCGAGGGGAGAAGAGGTGGGGACAGAGCCACCCCAGCATCCAAAGCGGCATCTCTCCAGCCAGGACCAGGGATGACTGGGCCATGGACACAGAAGTCTCCAACCTTCGGCCATTTGCATAGCACACAGGGGACTTGTGGGGGCCACCTGCCACTGCCAATGAAACCCATTCAATGGCAATACTGACATCCTTCATGCCGTTTTCACAACAGACATTCAGGCAGGAAGCGCTGGTGTGCTTTCTGTCTGCAGAGTAGAGGGCCCTGCCTGGCCAACATGAACAGAGCAGGCCCTGAGACCTACTCTGAGTTCACTTGCAGCCACTGACACTTGCAAAAAAAAAAACAACAAACAAACTCCCAAAGCCATCGTGGGGTTGGCTTCCATAGCTCTTGACCAATGTGGCCAAAGCTGGACACCTCGGGACACTTGGGTTATTCGTAAATGCAACCTGCCCCACCTCCCTGAGTAGCATCTGAAGTCTCTGTAAAGGTCATGGATCCTGAACAAAGTGTCAAGGGCACCAAGAAGGTTGATGGAAGTCCCCGGAAGCGGCTGACCAAGGGAGAGGCCATTCAGACGAGCGTTTCCTCCAGCACTCCATACCCAGGCAGCGGCACCACTGCCCCCCAAGAAAGCACCCCCCAGGAGCTCCTAGCCCCGCAGCCCTTCCCAGGCCCCTCAGTGGTTGTTAGGGAGGGCTCTCAGGAGAAAACAAGCATACAACAGAAGCCCCCCAGGAGGCCTTCCATTGAGACCTCAGTTCACATCTCGCAGCTTCCGCAGCACCCCATGACACCAGCATTCATGTCTCCCAGCAAACCAGAGCATCTCCTAGAGGGGTCCACGTGGCAGCTGGTCGATCCCATGAGACCCGGACCCTCAGGCTCCTTTGTGGCTCCTGGACTCCATCCGAAGAGCCAGCTCCTCCCATCCCATACCTCCATCCTTCCCCCTGAGGAGCTGCCTGGCATCCCCAAGGTTTTTGTGTCCCGTCCCTCGCAGGTGTCCCTGAAACCTACAGAAGAGGGACACAAGAAGGAGAGGAAACCCCAGAAGCCAGGCAAGTACATCTGCCAGTACTGCAGCCGGCCCTGCGCCAAGCCCAGCGTGCTCCAGAAGCACATCCGTTCACACACAGGCGAGAGGCCCTACCCCTGTGGCCCCTGTGGCTTCTCCTTCAAGACCAAGAGTAACCTCTACAAGCACAGGAAGTCTCATGCCCATCGTATCAAAGCGGGCCTGGCTTCGGGTGCAGGAGGTGAGATGTACCCCCCAGGGCTAGAGATGGAGAGGATCCCTGGGGAGGAGTTTGAGGAACCCACTGAGGGAGAAAGCACAGACTCCGAAGATGAAACTGGCACCACATCCGGTCCCCCAACAGAGGTCCCCTCCAGACCTAAGCACCCTCTCCTCTCCAGCAGCTTATATAGCTCTGGGAGCCACAGTTCTAGCCACGAACGTAGTTCCTTGTCCCAATCCAGCACAGCGCCATCGCTCGAGGACCCCAGCCCATTTGCAGAACCCTCATCTGAGCATCCCTTGAGCCATAAACCAGAAGACACCCACACCATTAAGCAGAAGCTGGCGCTCCGCCTGAGTGAGAGGAAGAAGGTGATTGATGAGCAGGCGTTTCTGAGTCCGGGGAGCAAAGGAAGTACGGAGTCTGGGTATTTCTCACGCTCTGAGAGCGCTGAGCAACAGGTCAGCCCCCCCAACACCAATGCCAAGTCCTACGCCGAGATCATCTTCGGCAAGTGTGGGCGGATCGGGCAACGGACATCTATGCTGACGGGCACCTCCACCCAGCCCCTGCTGCCTCTGTCCGCTGAAGATAAGCCTAGCCTGGTGCCTTTGTCTGTGCCCCGGACACAGGTGATTGAACACATCACAAAGCTCATCACCATCAACGAGGCCGTGGTGGACACCAGCGAGATCGACAGCGTAAAACCCAGGAGGAGCTCACTGACGAGACGCAGCAGTGTGGAGTCCCCAAAATCCAGCCTCTACCGGGAGTCGCTGACTTCCCATGGGGAGAAGACAAAGCCAGAACAATCGCTGCTGGGAATGCAGCACCCGCCCAGCTCCACTCCCCCTGTGCCTCTCCTAAGAAGCCACTCAATGCCTTCTGCTGCTTGCACCATCAGCACCCCCCATCACACCTTCCGAGGGAGCTACTCCTTCGACGACCACATCGCTGACCCGGAGGGCCCTAGCCGCAACAGTCCTGCGTTCACCTCCCACCCACGGATGCTGAAGCGCCAGCCGGCCATCGAGCTTCCTTTGGGAGGTGAGTACAGTTCTGAAGAGCCTGGGCCGAGCAACAAAGACCCTGCCTCCAAGCCCTCGATGAACCAGAACCCAAGGAAAGCGACCTCACCAAAAAGACCAAGAAGGGCATGAAAACGAAAGGTGTCATCTATGAATGTACCATCTGTGGTGCTCGGTACAAGAAACGGGATAATTACGAGGCTCATAAGAAGTACTACTGCTCTGAGCTCCAGATCACAAAGCCTCATTCCGCAGGTGCTCCTGAAGCTGAAAAGACCCAGGTGGAACCCGAGCCCTGGTCCCAGATGATGCATTATAAACTGGGAGCCACCTTGGAACTCACTCCACTGAGGAAGAGAAGGAAGGAGAAGAGCCTTGGGGATGAGGAGGAGCCACCTGCCTTTGGTAGCTCGGGGCCATCAGAAGCTGCTAGGAATCTTCCCTTGGAGTCCGCCAAGTCACCAGCAGAGCCAAGTAAATCAGTGCCCTCTTTGGAGGGAACCACGGGCTTCCAGCCAAGGACTCCCAAGCCAGGGGCTGGATCAGAACCAGGGAAGGAGAGGAGAACAACATCCAAAGAAATTTCTGTCATCCAGCACACCAGTTCCTTTGAGAAATCTGACCCTCTCGAGCAGCCCAGCAGCGTGGAAGGAGAAGACAAACCCTTGGCCCAGTTCTCATCCCCACCACCTACCCCTCATGGACGCTCCACACATTCCCTGCAGCCTAGGTTGGTCCGCCAGCCCAATATTCAGGTTCCTGAGATCCTGGTGACTGAAGAACATGACCGGCCTGACACAGAGCCTGAACTGCCCCCGAAGGAGCCGGAGAAGACCGAGGAATTCCAGTGGCCCCAGCGCAGCCAGACACTGGCACAGCTCCCCGCCGAGAAGCTGCCACCCAAGAAGAAGAGACTTCGCCTGGCCGAGATGGCACAGTCCTCTGGGGAGTCTAGCTTCGAGTCCTCCGTTCCTCTGTCTCGCAGCCCAAGTCAGGAGAGCAGCATCTCTCTGAGTGGCTCCAGTCGCTCTGCGTCATTTGACAGGGAGGACCATGGGAAAGCTGAGGCCCCAGGGCCTTCATTGGACACACGCCCCAAACCCTTGGGCACCCACATGCTGACTGTCCCCAGCCACCACCCACACGCCCGAGAAATGCGGAGATCAGCCTCGGAGCAGAGCCCCAATGTGTCCCACTCGACACACATGACAGAGACTCGAAGCAAATCCTTTGACTATGGCAGCTTGTCTCCGACAGGCTCCTCTGCAGCAACCCCCACAGCTACCCCGACCCCAGCTGCCCCACCAGAAAGAAGAAAATGCTTTTTAGTAAGACAGGCCTCCCTAAGCAGAGCTCCAGAACTTGAGCCAGAGGCCACCCCTAAGGCAAGACAGGAGAGTGAGGAGCCACAGACCTCAGCTAACAAGCCTTCTACTAAAAGCTCTGGGCCCCAGATCTCCTCCACAGCCACCACACACACTGGGTACCCTGAAGGAGGCAAGAGTCAGGTGCAGGACAGGTCCCCATTGGGATCTAGCCCACCCTACACAGAAGCCCTGCAGGTGTTCCATCCCCCCTGGTGTCCAGCTGCCCCTTCAAGAGAAGCCTTGCCTGCCCCCACCTGGCTCCCTCTTCTCCTTGCAGCACCTTTTGCCAGAGCCAGGACAGTCCTCTGAGTTCTTCTCCACACAGGCCATGGCCAGCCTCCTTTCCTCCCCTTACTCTATGCCCCCACTCCCCCCCTCTTTATTCCAGGCCCCACTGCTTCCTCTGCAGCCTACGGTGCTGCACCCCAGCCAGCTCCATGTCCCCCAGCTCCTGCCTCACCCCACGAGCATCCCTTTCCGGGAGCCCCCCTCCTACCTCCCCATGCCATGCCCTGCCTCCTCGGACCTCTCCTCTGGATTTTTCCTCCCTCTGCAATCTCAGTTTTCCCTGCAGCTCCCTGGTGACATGGAAAGCCACCTGCCACCAATCAAAACCAGCCTGGCTCCACTAGTAGCAGGACCTCCTGGTCCCTCCAGCAGCACAGAATACAGCAGTGACATCCAGCTGCCCCCAGTGGTTCCCTCAGCCAGCTCTCCAACAACCACTTCAGCCCCACCACTCGCCCTGCCTGCCTGTCCAGACACCATGGTGCCACTGGTTGTGCCGGTCCGCATTCAGACCCACATGCCGTCCTATGGGAGCGCGATGTACACCACCCTTTCTCAGATCTTGGTCACCCAGTCACAAAGCAGCTCAACAAGTGTAGCTCTTGCAAAGTGTGAAGAGCACCCTCCCCAGGGGTCCTCTGTGTGTGCAGGTGATGTATATGAGACTAGGCCTGGACCATCTGGGCTAAGTGAGGAGCAAAACAGAAGTTTCCAGACTCCATACCTACGGGTGCCTGAAAGGAAAGGCACTTCCCTATCATCGGAGGGTGTCCTGAGCCTGGAGGGGAGCTCATCTGCAGTTGGGGGAAGCAAGCGTGTCCTCTCCCCAGCTGGAAGCCTTGAGCTCACTATGGAAACCCAGCAGCAAAAAAGAGTAAAGGAGGAGGAGGCTTCCAAGGCAGATGAGAAACTGGAATTGGTGAAACCCTGCAGTGTGGTCCTGACCAGTGCTGAGGATGGGAAGAAAGCAGAAAAATCCCACATGGGCAGCCAAGGCCGGGGCAGGAGGGAATTGGATACATTGTCCAGCCTTCCCTCAGATGCATCTGACCCCAAAGAAGTGTCTTCCCTCCCCCATCCACCATTGCCCCATGGGACAGTCTCCAGCTCAGAATCTTTGAAGGAATCTGCCCAACCATCTGGAAAACCTCACCGAAGAGGGTTGCCCTCACTGAGCATGAAGAAAGAAGATTCCAAGGAACAGCCTGACCTCCCTCCCCTGGCACCTCTCAGCTCTCTGCCTCCATCAGACTCTTCCCCCAGATCAGCCAAGTCACAAGAAGGTACGGACTCAAAGAAGGTACTGCAGTTCCCCAGCCTCCACACGACCACTAATGTCAGTTGGTGCTATTTAAACTACATTAAGCCAAATCACATCCAGCATGCAGATAGGAGGTCCTCTGTTTACGCTGGTTGGTGCATAAGTTTGTACAACCCCAACCTTCCAGGGGTTTCCACTAAAGCTGCTTTGTCCCTCCTGAGGTCTAAGCAGACAGTGAGCAAAGAGACATACACCATGGCCACTGCTCCGCATCCTGAGACAGGAAGGCTGGTGCCATCCAGCTCCCGCAAGCCTCGCATGACAGAGGTAAGTTCAGCCTTGTCCTTGTCATCTCAGTGTCAAAGTTCACGCTGAGCTTTTAAAGCCACATTTTCTTCATGCTGAGTTTGTAGAACTAGAGTCAGCTGATAGGGATGATTTTCAGTCTGGGAGCTGTGACTGGTCCCCTTACCAGGAATCATGTTTATTGAGTTTCACATGATTGAAATAGATACATTACTTCCCCCCCCACACGTACACACACAAAAAAGGGCCAAGTGTGGTGGTGTACACCTTTAATGCCAGCACTCAGGAGGCTGAGGTAGGAGGATCACTGTGAGTTCTGGGACTACAGAGTGAGTGTCAGGTCAACCTGGGCTAGAATGAGACCATGCCTCAGGGGGAAAAAAAAAAAAAAAGTGGTCAATAAAACAATCCTGTTTTCCCATGAATTTCTAATGTAAAATCAAAGGTTCCTTCTAAGCAAGGAAAATAAATTCTCCCAAAGGCTGACTTGGGGAGCTTGATTGGTAGAAATGCCTCTGGCAATTGTAGAGTTTTACACCAGTCCTTCCTTTATCATGGGCATCTCTCCCTTGCTCAGCAAGTCTCTTCCTGCTTTTTTATACCCTGTCTGCTGTTTCTGTTCTCTACTACCACTTAAAATCTTCCCACTTCCAGAAACACTAGCATTTTACACAAACCATTCCTTTAACTGCTGAGCTATCTCCCCAGCCTAACACAAACTATTCCTGAAATAGACCTTTCTTTTCTGGGAATAGAATAGCAAATAAGCTGGCCTGCAATGTCCTTTCCACTTGTAGGAGGCAGTGTTACTCATAGTTTGTGCATCAAGCTCTCCCTGAAGCTCATTTTCCTTTTGTAGAATTAGTTAAAATTCATTCATTTAATAAATTTCATATTAGTTTATTTTTATTTTCAATAGTTCATAAACATATATGATGTACTTTGATCACATACAGCACCCATTACTGTCTCCTATCCTCCTCCTACTCCCACTAAGCCTCTCTCCCCAACTGGTCTTCTTCCTGCTTTCATGTTTGTTTGTCTGTTTGGGGCTGAGGCTCATATTCACTCCTTCACTACATCTGACCTAAGCTAGGTTGGGAGCTATAACATGACCTGATCTCCTGTAAATTTAGCAAGTTTGAAATTCACTAATTCCAATTTATATAAATTCTTTCTACCCAGACAAGGCTAGGCTGAGGCTTTAAGTCTTATTGGGATCTACTTACCTGGCATCTGTGGAGACATAAGTGGTCTTCTTTGATGAACAGCCTCGCTGTTCTGGGCCTGGGGCCTGGCACCCCATTACTGCTCACCTCTACCTGTGAGGCAAGCATCAGCTTCTCCATTCTGAAAATGAGAGAACTTCAGGTCAGAGGTTGAGACAGGTCAAGGTCACATGCCAAGCATTTAACTCATCCAAAATTTGAACCCAGACTTAGACCTGTCGGACTCCAAAGAGTCTCTTTCCCTTTGCTTAATTATTTGTGGAAAGAAACCTTTAAAATAAATTGCAAGGGCTAGAGAAATGGCTTAGCAGTTAAGGCACTTACCTCAAAGCCTAAGGACCCATGTTCATCTGTCCAGATCCTACATAAGCCAGATGTACAAGGTGACACAAGCATGCAAGGTCACACACGCACACAAGGTGTATGCACATGTCTGGAGTTTGATTGCAGTGGCGGGAGGCCCTGGCATGCCAATTCTGTCTCTCTCTCTCTATCTCTATCTCTTGCTTGCTCTCTCTCTCTCTCTCTCTCTCTCTTTCTCATTCATAAAGAAAAATAAAAACAGTTGCAAGTTTTAAAATGTTCACAGGTGTTCCATCCAACCAGGTGTTTTGGCAAAATCCCACACGAATCCCCTAAACCAAACTCCATTACCGATCAGTGAGCAGAACAGCAACTTCTAACTGTCAGTGTGGGCGCCTTCCTCTTCCTTCATGCTGTGAATGCTGCACATCAAGTGTGTCCTTAGCTTGGTTGAACGTTCTTCACAAATTGTCTTCCAAGTTTATTCTCTGGATGTCTTTGTCAGTATACTTTGCCATAGATACCACACTAGCTGTGTCTTTGGCCAGATGCTACTGTAATTAAGTGCATAACTTTTGTGCCAGGTACTATGCACAATTTCACTTTCATCCTCACAGCCACTTTGGAAATTAGGATGTAGTATCACCATTTTATAGGTAAAGAAACAAAAGCAGAGTGGTTAAAATAACTTGCACACAGCCACACAGTAAATAGCAAGAGACTGGACTCAAAACTAGATTGTGGGCTGGAGAGATGGCTCAGCAGTTAATGGTGCTGCTTGCAAAGCCTGATGGTCTGGGTTTGATTCCCCAGTATCCACATAAAGTCAGATACACAAAATGGCACATGTCTGGAATTTGTTTGCAGTAGCAGGAGGCCCTGACATGCCCATGTCTGTACTCACTTTCTTTCTCTTCTCTTCTCTCTCTCTCTCTCTCTCTCCCCTCCCTCTACCTTCCCCTTCCCCCATAAATAAAAAAATATTGAAAAAATCTAGATGGTGCTCCTACACCTTTTTAAATGGTCCCTGTTCCCTAGCTGGAATTATACAGAGCACTGAAGAAAAAGGAAGTGTTCATTTGGCTTTAGCAGTGTTTTATTCATTATGAGCTAGGTTCTTAAAATGAGCAAAACTTACAAACTTTTCTTTGGAATATTCTATTTTGTATAAAGGCATGTGTCCTTCCAAATCACACAATATAGTACATTAGCATAACTGAGTGGTCTACATGTTGATCTCTCTCTCTCTCTCTCTCTCTCTCTCTTCCTCCCTCCCTCTTACCTACCTCTAATGATAGGAAGCACATCACCTCCTGGTACCACCCAATCCATCTTTGGATATCCTTTAAGGAAGTCCTTTGGTTTATCTCAGAATTTGGAAGCTTGACCTACCTCTCTTCCTGCAGGTCTAGGCAAGTCACGTTTGCATTTGGCCATATACACTTAAACCCTGGACAAATTCAGGCTTGTATAAAAGTCCATTTTGCAGCCACATTCCTTTCCTTAAGTGTCTTTTTTTTTTTCCTCCTGTGGATCATTCTGATAACCATAGTACTGTCACAAGGACTCCAGTGGTTGGTGAGATGGCTCAATAAAGCATTTGCTTCACAAACCTGATATCCCCAGCACCCACATAAAAACTGGGTGCAGTGGCATGCACTTATAATCGTAGTACTGGGGAAGTAGAGACAAGTATCCCTGAGCCCTCCTGGCTAGCTAGTATAGCCTAATTGGTGAACTATAGGTTCAGTGGGGACTCTGTCTCAAAATAAAGTGGAGAATGATGAACATACCTGATGTTGACCTCTGGCCTACACATACACGCATGCACGCATGCATGCACGCAGAAAATAAGTAAATGAAAAATGGACTCGGGTAGTTGTCCAGGTTTGAGTTCTACTACTTCACTTACCAGAATTATGACTTGGCTTCCTGATCAGTTAAATAGGACTGATCATAATACTGAGCTCATAGGACTCTGGAGATGATTAAGTGAAAAGTGTAATAGAACAGTGCTGGCACAATGATACGTTACTGTGTGTGTGAGCTCAACACTATCTGGTTTCAGCCATACTTACCACTAAGGTTGGCTAGCCGGGCATGGAAGCACACAGCTTTAATCCCAGTACTCAGGAGGCAGAGGCAGGAGGATTGTTGTGAGTTCGAGGCCAGCCTAGACCACATAGTGACTTCTGGGTCAGCTTGGGCTAGAGTGAGACGCTTCCTTGAAAAACGGGGCTGGGGGAAAATGCTAAGGTAGATCCTGGGTCCCTTGTTCAGTTCCACTAGTGAGCACTTTCCCAGTGTTTCCTGGTAAAGTTGTACATTGCCCCCAAACTAACTTCCTCCAACCTGTCTAGACATTGTATCAGGTTGTGGGAGAGATGTTGTCCACCAGCCTTGTCATTCTGAAGATCTCAGGCCAGCATGGGGGTGGGGACAGTGTGCCCTGGAGATCTAACAGCATGGCTTCTGTCAAGAGTGGCAGTGTGGCTTGTGCTTGGTTTCTGTGCCTCGCCTTTCCTTCTGAAAGATTCCATGGGGATCACTGTTGACCCCGACTGGATTGTAATACAGGCGAAGCTCCCTTAGCTCTGTGGCCATCACCCAAGGGTGGGTCAACCTGCAGTGGTCTCTCTGGCATTTGAACTCACATCCTCGGTTCCCAGCCAGGTACATCTCACTAGCCCCCAGCATGGCATCACTGTTCCATACATGAGGGTGTACCCATCCACTGCCACCCCGGCAGGTTGAGAGGACATGTTCTCAAGATACTGGAAAGTGCTGGAAACTTCAAGGGTAATGCCAGCCCCTCCCTCTCCTTAGAACTAGGTCAACGGAGGCCCACCACTCTATAAAGAACAAGTTCCCCAATTCCCAGAGCCACACAACTACCCTAGCCCGGATGGCCTGGCTCCTGACCTTTGGTGCTGACATTGGGCGGCCAGCATCCCGGAAGCAGGGGGACCTGTGCTTTGCTTCCCGCTCTGCCTTGATCTGGGTAGGTTGATAGGCAGCCTCAACTTTCTGGTCCAACAGCAAGAACTAGACCAGTTAATTCACAAGATGGAGTCCAACTTTCAACTTTTCAAGGCAACCCTGTTTTGGAAACAAGGTGACCAAGGCAAGCCAGACGGAGCTCCCAGACTAGCGATAACGACAAAGCAAAGCGCGCTGCCAGGGCAAATGAACCTGACAGTGCCCTGGCCCAGCGCGGAGGAGACTTCGCCTCTCTCAGGGCCAGTCCTTGAATCTGTCAAGGAAGGTGGGGTGGAAATGGGGGCCCAGGCGGCATGCAGTGTGGTTCAAGGCGTGGGCTGCCGGGCGCTTCTCGTCTAGAGAACAAGTTTAACCTCCCGCGGTTTTTGTCACGCCTGGCGTGTGCAGGTGCACCTCCCGTCGCTGGTTTCCCCAGAGGGCCAGAAAGACCCAGCTAGAGCAGAGAAGGAGGAGGAGAAGCGAGGGAAGCCCGAGGAGGACGCTCCCACCTCCAAGAGGGGAGAGCCGGCAAGGATCAAAATCTTCGAAGGAGGGTAAGGCTTACTACGCTCGCTCCTCAGTTGCTCCGGGGTCGTGAGCGCTCGTGACATGTGCGCATGCGTACAGAGGCAGCAAACGGCTCCTGGCTGGGAGGTGCTCGCGGTCCCTGCAGTGTTTCTTCACAAAGTGGGACTCACAGGCCACCTGTTTTGGGAACACTGCCAGGGCTCCTTGGTGGGGGCACGGGACGCTGGGTGTTGCTAAGGATCAAGGAGCCGGGGTCTTGCAGCAGCTCCCCCCCCCCCCCCGGCAGCTCTTGTCTGTGGTACCATTTCCTTTGGGGTGCGTTGCCTCCTCACAGCTCCGTTTCCCGCAGGTTTCTGAGGTGGTTGTATGTACCCGCTCCTATTACACTGCTCCCAGCCTGCTTCCTGGCAAGCCCAAGGGCGCATTGGTTGGGGTGGAGTTTGAATCTCATCTCTGGCTATTGGCCTGTAACACTTGGCTTTATAAACCTGCTGAGCTACATGTCTGGGGGACTCCCTGGGCTCTAGGCAGGCAACTGGCTTCAAACGTGATCTGTGCAAAGTTCTTTGTGCACACTGTGTTTTGTGTGGCCACGTGTTCTCTCCTCGGGATGTGGTGTCTGTGAGCAGGTGCTGTGGTGTCTGTCTCAGGGTCCTGTGTTTGTGTCCCTGTCCTAAACATCCCCGAAGATGACAGTCCCCATGAGCCTCAGCCAACACAGGCTGGTACAGAGGGACTCCCATTCTCTAGCATCTGTGAGCAACGGACAGGAAGTCACGGTGACAGGTGCTGGAATTCTCTGGAAGGATGGGGAAGAGGACAGCAGAATTGCCGCCGTCCCCAGAGTCACCGGTTGGCTCCTCTAGTGGCACTAGCCAGAGGGGAGGAAGTGTTTATCACAGTGATGGGGACAGGGTCAGGGGATGGCAAATATCTCTGAAACACGCTGCTCAAAGTACCGCGGGTGGGCCCGTCCAGGAAACCGACCAGAAGTGCTTGGGAACACTGGCTTTCCACCTGAGGACTGGGATGGCATTCTGCTCCTGCCGCTTGGCTAGAGCGCCCTCGTGTGGCTATGTGCTATCATGCCACCGGTCCCAGGATCCGTGCATGGTGGCTGTGTCCAATTCCCTCCAGAGTCTGGGACTGTCTCAGGGTTCTGAGGGTCTGTGGTGTTCGCTGGTGGCAAGGATCCTGTCCTACATGGAATTATATGTGTGCACAAAGATACAGGTGCCTTCATGGTGGAGGCCCCATTCAGAGATCCCCTGCTGCCTGCGACCCTGGGGAAGGTTGAACCTCTGGACAGGCAGCTGACAGGGGCCTCTCCCTGACCAGCGACAAGCTAGACCTACCTACCCCCAGATGGAAGGTGAAAGATGGCCTGAGTGCCCTTCTGCCCTTCCCGCAGCCTGGGTCCTGTCTTCACCCTCCTCCGCGCACGTCGTCCGTCAGTCCAGCCTGGTGTTTCATCATCTCCCTCTTCCGGGGACTGTCACCCCTGCTCCAAACAGTGGTCCACTTACCTCTGCCTTAGCATGACCATCCCCCACCTTTCCCATTGTCACATCCTCCTCTACATGGGAACATCAGCAGGGCTAAGGCTGTGTCACAGGGTCCCACGGAACCACGGAAGGTGTACACCACAGAAGCCCAGCATCTGTACCCTGCCCTGGATCTCCATCTGGGGCAGCTCACCCTGGCTGTGAGAAGTGTCATCCCTCCTCTTCCAGCTTGTCACATGGTGTCACCCATCAGGTCATTCCTTCCTCTGGCCCAGCTGTTTCTCCTGGGCCCTGCTCTGCCTCCCTCCCTAGCTTCTGATGAGACATCTTCATGTGTCACCTCATCAGGTGCCACCTCCCAGGAGTATTTGCAAATATGGGTGAGGGGATCACCAGGGACGCTAACCACCAACTCAGCCATCCCCTGGCTGGTTAAGTGTATTCTTAAGATCCACTCACCTGCGACATACCATATATTGGAAAAGACTATGCCAAGAAGCTGGCTCACTGGGTCCAGTTAGAGACCCAGGCTAGTGGAGACCCAAAGACGAAGGACAGAGGGATACACTGGGCCAGGGCTCCCAACCCATCTGTCCAGGACGTGGGCTCACATCGATTAGCCACAGCAAATCACATGACCTCAGTAAGTCCTTGGGAGTGGAGTGGACCAATTCTACCTGTGCTTATGGGAAGCATAAATATTAAACACATAGCCGTGATGTAAAGCCAGCACATTTTCGACACATCTTCAACTGGTTAGTTTCTCAGTGGTGTTTTTGAGATGTGCCCATGTTAATGCATAATGAGCCAATTCACCGTGAGAGCTAATGAGCCAGGCGCTGAAGAGCAGCTGTTGTGTGCGTGTCCAGCATGCTCAAGTTTTCTACCTCTAAGGCTGCCCTTCGCCAAATCCACCCATCTTCAAAGACTAGCACTGAGATCCCCTTTCCTGCCACTCTGTGTCACGATACTGGTACCTCTCCCTGAGTCCCTCAGTGACTTGGTCCAGGGCAACTCTTCGCGTGCACTGTGTACATCCCCAGTGTATGGCTCTGACTTCCCTGCCCACGTTCCCCTCTCTGTATCCCCACCACTTCCCCATCTGAGCCAAGCCTATGCTTTCCAGGCAGCCTGTGGGAGCAACCGAGGCCATCGTGCTGGCTTGCACCCAGTACCCATGGGTTTGCTTTGATGGTATAGAAGGGCTCTTCTGTGAAGCAGTGTTTTCGCACAGAGTTATATTGTTTCTTGACTGTAATGACTACATTGTCCTACCTCAAGTTTTCTTGCTGCAAGGGATACTGGGAATTCAAACCCATGGATGCATGGAAGAGGAAGTCCCTGGAATGGATAGAAAGTACCCGGCTGCCCTCAGTGGCTGTCCATGCTCTGTCTTGGTGGGCTGTGTGTGCTGATGTGTCAGGGAGAGATGAGCTAGACTGGTGAGGTGCAGGGAAGCCAGGCCCTCTGAGGCAGGCCCTCGGGAACTTGGCCATAAGCAGGAGGCAGCCAGCCTTAGTATACAGAGAGGTGGCATCCAAGCCTCACCATATGCTGGGTCCAGAAGAGTGGGGTGTGGAGACTTATGGGCATGGGGTTACCCAGGTGCTCCCTGCTGACAGGCCTGCGGTAGAAGCAGCCAGCAGCTGCGCCCAAAGAACTCTGTGCTCTCAGAAAGGAAGCTGGGTGCTGTCCCTCCCAACCCTCCGGGAATTGGCTCCGTTCAAACGAGCCTACACTTGTTTCTACCATAAAAACACTCCTTTGGCCAGTGGGTCTGGACTGCCAGATTTTAAAAGAAGTTTTCCTTTAAAAGAACTCAACAAGGCATTAATTCTGTGGCTCGCCCCCATATTACCTCCTTGCCTGCTCCACCTCATTCCAGGGCAGCCTGGTGTCCCTCCGACCTTGACAACTATTCCTTCAAGGTAGGTGGTAACCTGCGACTTACAGAGGTCAGGAGCCACTCACATCTAGTCTTTCCTGAGCTGTGGGAGCATTGCACACAGTTGGCCTATCCCTCTTCTTTGCAGCACTTTGTCCACCCGGTGACCAGGGTGCTGTCTGCTTGCTCCCTTCCGTGGGTGGCTGCACTTTCTCACGTCTTTGGAAGTTGCTGTTCTCTCCTGGTCTGCAAGCTCCAAGCATCAGGAACCCCCACCCTCAGGGCTCTGCCAGACTTCCTTCCCACCTCCACACTTCCTCCCAAGGCAGTTTTGTCTGCCACCACCACAGGCTAAGGCCTCTCATGCTCCCATCTCCATGGGTCTCTCCCCAAGCGCCACGCTATGTGTCTTCCTGGCCCTGAGGATGCTCGCTCGCCATCGCCCACAGCTTAGGACTCAGGTTCATCATAGACGTCATTTGAAAGTCTTACATGCTTCAGCAGGGTTCCACCTGCAGGGATCATAGCTTTAGCAGTGGTACTCTTCTACCTCATGTATTTTTATTTCTTGTAGCTGAATTTATTTTTATGCCAAGTCAGGAGCCGAGCACATATTGTTTTATAGTGATCTGTACTTTTTAGTGTATATGTATTTAATAAAATAGAAGCTTGGAGGGGCTGGAGAGTTTGGCTCAGCGGTTAAGGGAATTGCCTGAGATGCCTGAGGACCCATGTTCAACTTTTCAGGTCCCATATAAGCCAGACACTCAAGGTGACACAAGTATGCAAGGTTGCACATGTGCACTAGGTGGCACATGCATCTGGAGTTTGATTACAGTGGCTAGAGGCCCTGGTGCACCAATTCATTCTCTCTCTCTCTCTCTCTCTCTCTCTCGCAGAAAAAAAAAGGCCAGTCTGTTGGGCTTGCCTCAAAAAAATAAGAGCTTGAAGGGGCTAGACAGATGGCTCAGCCATTAAGGCACTTGCCTACAAAGCCTAAGGACCCAAGCTTGATTCCCCAGTACCTACATAAAGCCAAATCCACAAGGTGGCTGGTGCATGTGTCTGAAGTTCATTTGCAGTGGCTGGAGGCCCTAGCATACCCATTTTCTCTCTCGCTCTCTCTTTCTCTCTCTCTCTCTCTCTCTCCCCTATCTGCCTCTGTCTCACTCTCTCTCAAATAAATAAATAAAATATTTTAAAAGTAGGGGCTTGGAGAGAAGGTTATAATTTTTTAAAAAAAATTTTTTTGGTACTTTTTCACAAATCCATTTCATTGGGCCTTTGGAATCTAGAAATTTCCTTTTTTGTTTGTTGAGCCTAAATATCTGCTCAATCTTGTTTTCTTCCTTATGAACTCCACACCTGAAAAAGATGTCACATTATGCCTGTGGGAATATTAATCATCTCTTTGTGGTTATTGGGAAGCAAATTCATTAAAATTTGAGTTAAACAAGTGGTAATTAATGGGAGCCTTTTGGATAAAGAATAAACCCCTCAGATAACCCACTCTAAAAGCCCAAACTAGAACAAAAGCTTCGTACTCTCTAACATAATTGGCAGTGCCAACTATGAAGTGTGCAATGACACAGCTGCGTGCATCACCACATACTTGCTAAGTGGCTCTCTGTAAGACCGGGAGAGGTCAAAGGGGGAAGAGGTGTCTTTTGAAGGACAGATGCTGGAGGGACATTCGGCACACGCATTTTCACTTAGCTAGATGCTCAGGCCCAAACCACTCTGTCTTGTGTCCACTGGAAAATGCTGTCAACTTGATCTTGAAGCCATATCTGGAATCTACATTTCCCCCTTGTGGGTGGAGCCACTGTATCCTCCTGGACCTTTTCCCACTGCAGCATTTTGTCAACCCAGCAACCAGCGAGCCTGTTAAATGTCAGTAGACCCCATGACTCAGGCTCTGAGCCCTCTGGAGCTCTCAAGTAGCCTGTGTGTGTTGGCCCAACAACGGCTCCCTGGCCTCTGCCCACTGCTCCCCAACGTGCTGTGAGATGTAAATGCCTCTGCCTCAGGGCCTCGCTGCAGTGTCCACCCAGGGCAGTGTCACCAGACAGCACTGTGGCCCCTCACTTCCCTCAGCCACCCTTCAGTGATAGCTTCCAGATCCCCCAACATGAACTGTATGTTCTGGTATTTCTTGGTGTGTGTGTGTGTGTGTAAGCCAAAGGATAATCTCACCTACCTCTTTTTGAAACGGGGTCCCTCATTTGCCTAGAGCTCGCCAAATAGGCTACGCTGGTGGGCCGTGATCCTCAGGGCTTCCCCCCACCCCCCCCCCGTCTCCACCTCCCCAGCACTGGGATTGCAAACATGTGCCACCGCATCCAGCTTTTTCACGTGGATTCTGGGGACCAAACTCAGATCCTTGTGCTTGCAAGACAAGCCTTTCACTGACCGCATTTATCGCCGTGGCCCTCTCCTGACTTTTTTTTTGGCGTATATATGTGGTATGCTTGTGTGTGTGCACATGAGGGCACACATGTGTTCAGGTGTGTGTGCACGTGGAGTGCAAGCAGGTATGGAGGCCAGAGGTTGATGTTGAATGTCTTCCTTGATCACTGTCCCCTTTATTACTGAGGCAGAATCTCTCGGTTGGACCCAGGGCTTGCTAAGTGGACTGATCGAGCCGGCCGGTTTGCCCCAGGGAATCTCCTTGTTATACCTTCTAAGGGCTGGGGTTGCAGGCAGAGCACCACTCCCACCAGGCAGAGTCCAGATGTCGGGGATCCTCGCTCTGGGCTTCACACCTGCACGGCAAGCACTTTACCCACTGAGCCATCTCCCCAAGACCCCTCCTCTGGTATTTCTTTTCCTCTCACCTTCCCTGCCTTTCCCCCATCCGTTTAGTCATGTTTCTGTCTCCTCTACTAGGAAGTGGGTGCTGGGAGAAGGAGGGCTTGTGTTTCGCTCACTGCTTCCTCCCTAGTGCTGAGACTGTGCCCGGCACGTGGGCAGTGCTAGAGAATGTTGTTCCTCTGGTATGTTCAGGGTTGTCTGAATCTCGGGTCTCAGCAACTCTTGGATCGGAGAGCAGAGCTGAGGACCCCAAGAAGGAGCAAAGACAGAGGCGGGGTCAGACCAGGCAAGGCAGAGCTCACCTAGCTGCACTGGTCAGGCTTGGTCTGAAGAAGATGAGATCAGGGGTCTCCACCAGGAGCCAAGGTTACCTGTGGTTGTTAAAAGTAAAGATGAGGCTGGGAGAGATGGCTCAGCAGTTAAGGCACGTACTTGCAAAGCCTAATGACCAGAGTTTGATTCCGCAGGACCCACGTAAATCCAGAGGCACTAGGTGTCATATGCATCTGGAGTTTGTTTGCAAGGGGCTAGAGGTCCTGGAGTACCCATTCTCTCTCAATCTCTCTCTCTCTTCTCTCTCTCTCTCTCTCTCTCTCTGTGTGTGTGTGTGGCAGACATGGTGGTACACACCTTTAATCCCAGCATTCAGGAGGCAGAGGTAAGAGGATCACTGTGAGTTGGAGGCCAGCCTGAGACTACAGAGTGAATTCCAGGTCAGCCTGAGCTAGAGTGAGACCCCACCTCGAAAAAAAAAAAAAAAAAACAGTACAGGTGAGGCAGAGGAGACGCTGAAGGGTGGGCTCCTGCATGTCAGCTCTCAGGCCAGTGTCCACTGAGCACAGTGTGTGTGCTCTGGGAACCAGGCAGAGGGACTGGGTGGTTCTGGTTTCCTGCCAGGATAGGGGATGCTCTTCTCCCAGGTGAGTTCGGCCAGTAGGGGCCTTGCCATTTCCCCATCCCAGTGCTTGGGTCTCTGATCATTCTCAGCTCCTTCTTGTAGTCTAGACAAGATCTCCATAGGTTGGGGAGTGAGGTGTCTGACCTCCTCACACCAGCCACATCTTCTTTTCTTGATGCCCTCCCCCCACATCTATCCTTCTACTTCTCCTAGGGAATATGATGTGGACTTTGGAGAAAGGTCACTGTTCTTGAGGAAGTAAGGGACAGCAGGATGTTGAGAATCAGGGGAAATGTTTGGTATTAGGTCACTGTTATCAATGGCTCTCATGAGATTCTGTTACAGATATCCCAGACTCCAGTGGTAAGGACAATGGCAGGGATGATGGAGTGAGAGTTGGAGACCTCCTAAGGACCATGAGAGCAAGAAAGCCGAAAGGAAGCATGGTTACCTCACTTGTGGTGCAGCAATAGATAGAGAAGGGAAGAGGCGGGCATGAGAATCAGAGTGGGAGAGGAGAGATCCAGCCCTGAGTGACATGTGAGTTTGAGAGCCTAGTCATTCGTCCATCTGCGGATATTCTAGGAGGCACTTAGTAATGAGTACGCGAGCCTAACATTCAGAAGACGGACCTCAGCTAGAAATGTACGCATGGGAGTTGTCAATATGTAAGGGTAATTTGGGGCTGGGTCTTGGGAAGATGAGGAAGAAAGAAAAGAGCAACCAGGACAGAGAGAGTTTGAGAAGGATGGTGAGAGGCATTTGAGAGCCAGCCAAGTGAAGTCCTAGAAGCTAAGAGCAGGGTGTCCAGGGAGGAAGGGCTCAGCTGAGCTGCCTGCTGACTAGGCCGGGGTAGTGGGGAACAGGCAACTGTTGGTTTGACAAAGCCCCATGAGGAGGACATTAGTGGCCATAACAGGAGTTTCCATGGCAATGGACTCCCTATGCCACGGGCTGAAATGAGGAAGGGGGCCTGTGTGTGTCAGAGGCTGACTATAGACAGTGGCAGCAAAGATGAGGAAGGATGAGTGAGAGGCTGAACAGGATGCTGCAAAGTGTGGCAAAGTGTAGGAGCAGCTGTGGGGCCAGTCCAGAGCATGGGTAAGAGGTGGGCATTTCTCTGGTAGTGACAGAGAAGAAGCCCTTTGTTCCTGATTCCAGGGTCATGGAAGGACCTTGAGATAGAAAGTTGGGTTAGTTCTAAGCTTTCCCTACTAATAACTTAGGGCTCCATTTTCTTAGATCAACCAAATATTTTCCATCCATTTATCTCTTTGCAGCTCCCCAAACTGCATCGCCAGTCTCCCCTCTCATGTATATATGAGAGAGAAAATGAGACACAGAGAGAGAGAAACTTAGCACACTAGGGCTTCCAGCCACTGCAAATGAACTCCAGATGCATGCACCACCTTCGTATCTGGCTTACGTGGGTCCTGGGGACTTGAAGCTGGGTCCTTTGGCTTTGCAGGCAAATGCCTTAACTGCTAAGCCATCTCTCCATCTTTCCTCTCTCATTCTTTAGATTAAATCACGGATTTAGTAAGCCCGTGAGAGAAGGGGGAAGAAAGGAGATGCCCCTGGCATGATGGTAAATCTTCTTTATAGATTTGACTGGATTTGGAATCACCTAGGAGTAGGAGACATACGTATGAATGTGTTAGTGAGAGTGTCTCCAGAGAGGTTTAGCTAAGGCAGGAAGACCCACTGGAAACTTGTCTAGTCCCCTCCCATGGCCTAAGGCCTCAAACTGAATAAAAAGGAGGAAGGGAAAAAGTCTGCTGAGTACCAGAATCCACCTCTGCTTCTGACTTGCAATCACAGTGTGACCGGCCACCTCATGTTTCCAGTACCATGCCTGCCCCACCAGGATGTCCTGTCACACTGAGACAAAATAAATCCTTACTCCCTGAAACTGCTTCGTGTCAGGTATTTGGATAACAACAAGAAAATGAACTAATGCACCCACCATCTTTAGTTTGCATTTAGCTCTCCAAATCTGTGTGGAAGCACCCCCTGGAGCTTCCAGGCTAAGAGGGACACCACTTGAGAAAGTGCCCAGCACTTTGTAAGCAGCCAAGTTCGTTCCAGGACTGTCTCAGGACGTACTGACACACGGGAGGGAAGTACTTACAGGACTGCAGGAAGTGCTCAGCAAAAGTACCGCGTCCTCCTCCCGCCCTTCACCAGCAGGATTCGGGCTCCTTCTGGCCTATAAGGTCTTTCTGCCAGGCACAGTCAGGGTGTGTGTGTGGTGGCCCTATGTGAACAAACCTGTCAAAAGTGTGTGGGGAGAAGGATTCTGCTCTTTTTCATTTTAAATATTTATTTATTTATTTGAGAGAGAGAGAAAGAGAGAGAGAATAGGTATGCCAGAGCCTCCAGTCGCTGCAAATGAACTCCAGACCCATGTGGTACCTTGTGCCTCTGGCTTCATGTGGGCACTGGGGAATCAAACTCAGCCTTCACAGGCAAGTGCCTTAACTGCTGAGCCATCTCTCTAGCCCAGGAATCTGCTTTCTCTATAACTGACGTAGGCACAGACAATGGAAACAAATCAGTAGAGGACATGTGGCTTGCAGGATAGCTAGTGTCTGGCAGCAAGGATGAGCAAGAGTCTTTGGATTTCCTCAGCTACAAATTGTCCAATTTGGTGAGGCACAGCCCTGATTTCAGAAAGCAATCACATGAAACCTACCTGTTGCCTTCAGCAGATCTGTGGGCCCATAGTTATCGATCTTGTTGTTTTCAACACTGTGATTAGCACTTCTTATGCATGGTTGTTTGCTCTGAGTAGAGAGTCCAACCAGGCCTCCGAGGAAAGGAGCACAGAGCATATGTTAAGATCAGTCAGCATCTCTGAACATTGCTTGTCAATATGGGTCACCTGTGCTGTTCATGTCAAAGGAACACCAAAGCAGAGGAAACCTAGTCACATTGCTTTTAAGCAGACAGGTTACATAGTTGTAAGATTAACTTTAGAGCAAGTTACAAATAAAGAATTTAGCATCTCACAGCAATAATACCACAAAAGCTATCTGTAAGATCCATAAAAAATATTTCCAGTTCTTTCCCACAGTTCAGCACCGCAACAAATCACAGGAAACATTAACCTTTCCCATCTTTGGACCTTGTTGGAAATGAGGTCTTTTACAGGGAGGGAAGAAGTCTGGACTGTGGACCCCACAGCTGGTGACTTCAGCAGCAAGTAGAATTCTGTCTCTGAGTATCACTTCCCTCATTTGCAGTTAGAAAATGCATAAGGGCTTGGGCTCAGAATTTGGGGACCTACATATGAGTCTCCACTCTGCCATTATTAGGTTTTTGGTCTTGGGTAGTGTCAGGGCTCTTCATCCATACAGTGAGTGATGGCTGGGCAGTTTGGACAAACCATCTCTGTCAATCATGATGTGATATGTGGAACCTCTCCAGCCTCTGTTGCCAGTGAGCTCTCAACGCCTCAGCTTTGAGAACTGTAGAGCTTGGAAGCATGGCTCAGAGGGAGTCTGTGGAAAAACGCACACACCATAACACACACACACTCTCTCTCTCTCTCTTTCTCTCTCTCTCTCTCTCTCTCTTCCCTGTCTCCCTGCAGAAGAGTTGCCCTTCAGTTAAGGTCAGAGAATCTCATTAAGGCCTCCAACAGGATGTTTCTTCCTATGCAATGGGCACTTGGCAGCCTGACATGAGACATCTGGAGGCAGGGATTCCTTTTCGAATCCAGAGTGGGGTCTGGCTTTTCTGAAAACACACAGCTGAGGTGATGAGGAGGGCAAAGGAATGGGCAAGCCTCTGAAAGGTCATCATCCCCACAGACTTCAAAAAATCTTCTCTCCCTGACCTCAGGGCCTACCACTTATGCAGTTCGCCATGCTATTCCTAGATGCAGCTCAAAGGTCTGTGTCTTATGGGTCAGTTCTGGGGGAATGGAGAGATGACTCAGCAGTTAAAGGCACTTGCTTGAAAAGCCTGATGGCCTGGGTTCGATTCCCCAGGACCCACGTAAAGGCAAATGGACAAAGTAGAACATGTGTCTGGAGTTTGTTTGTAGTGGCTAGAGGCCCTGGCATACCCATATTCATTCATTCTCTCTCTGTCTGCCTCTTTCAGGTAAATAAATAATTGGTCAGTTCTGCTCATTCACATACACCTGTGTGGACAACATTTCTTCCTTTAAATGCTTGAATACGTGCTAGCTACCTCTCTGATCTTGTGTGATCTGTGTCTGTACTGCTCTTTCTCTTCCTGACCTTGTAAATGCCTTGAGGCCAAGGTCAGAGTCACATAGCCTTACTCTTCTAGCCCTGACCCAGCCCCAGGTTCACACCACACCTAAGGGTGTCGTCAAGGAAATGCACTGGACTGTGCTTCCAGATCATGCCACTGCATAGACAGGCTGATGCAGTCTGCATCTGTGTGGACGTCTGGATCCAGCAGGCCTGGGGCTGGATGGCATAGAAAACGCCCCTGCCCCAGAGAACACTGTGGCATGCTGTCAGTTCTGAGATGTATCCAGAACCAATGTGAACATCCTCCAGAGCTCAGCCCTGGTTCATGCTTCATTGAGGGCTCAGTGGGCGTGCCACCTGACACCTCCTCCCCTGCAGACATCCTTCCTGTTGAGCATCACTGGGGGCAGCCAGTTCATTGTGGCAACACCTTTCAGGGCACAGGGACTGCTGGGAACTAGCTCTGACCCTCACTTCACAGGATGCAGCCTCCTCCCCAGAGACACTGGAGTGCATGTTTCTATTCCCATCTTCCTCTTACTTTGAAGGATCTGTAGCCAAGTTGCATGCCTCTGGGGGTAAGCATATATGCCAACAATATCATAATAAAATGAAAAAGTTGACAAGCCTTTATGGGCTGGAGAGATGGCTCGGCGGCTTAGGCACTTGCCTACAAAGCCTAATGACCTGAGTTCGATTCCCCAATACCACATAAAGCCAGATACACAGATGGTGCATGCATCCGAAGTTTGTTTGCAATGGCTGGAGGCTCTCATGTGCCCATTCTCTATTTCTCTCTGTCTCTGGCTCTTCTCTCTCTCTCTCTCTCTCTCTCTCTCTCTCTCTCTCTGATTGCAAATAAATCAAAACATAAAATATCCAAATTTGGGGAGAGGCATGAGTCTTACCATTAAATCCAAATAATATGTGGGAAAGTCAATAGTGTGAATTATAATAGCTTCCTCACATCTCAGCTTCCAGAAGTAACCTGGAGGCCACTGAGTTCATTCCTTCATTTAAGATAATACATATAATAATGAAGCTTAGTGGAAAGAAAAATCATGAGCTTCCAGGTTGGCCATGTCCTTATCTACCTAGCTGTGTGACCTTGGGGAAATTACCTTGAGTTAGAAGTTTAACTCTAGACCGGCTCTGCCTCTCCTTGTATTTATTTGACTTACACAGTTTTTAAAAGACATAATTGCATGGTAGTAAAGCACCTCAACTCTGTAGTCAGGTGACCTGGCTGCATTAACCAAATGACGGTGTGACCTTGGGCAGGTTACTTAAGGTCTTAGTGACTATTTTCTCTTATGTAAACTGGAATGAGTAGAGCCCCTGTCCTGTTGGGCTGTCACATGGTCTGCATGAGGTCATACATGCGAAGCTTTAAAATAGCTCTGGGTACCCAGTAAGGGCTATGTAAGATTTTGCTGATATTTTAGTTGTTTTTTTTTTTTTTCAATCTGGATTTGTGGTTTTGTTGGAAAAATTGGAAGATGTAATAATCTCATGCCACCCTTGGCTGGATGCAAGCAACCCCTGAACCTTCCGGGAGACTACATGCTACACCTTCAAGCCCTCACATTCTGACGCTTCCCTCTTCTTACGCCCTGAGCCTCCATTTGGTCTTAGAAATAAATATGTGACAAAATGTACATCCATTTGACACTGATGCTGTGGGTTGGACAAGCTAGTCCACGAACAGCCCCTTCTGTCACTGTATAGGACAGGATGTGTATCAACTCACAGTCTTTATGAATCCCCTCTTGCTGGTTCACCTGGTGGGGGGAGACAGGCAGGAAGGGGAGGTGACAGGCTCATGACAGGGTGTTCCTATCTGACTGAGCAGCTTTGCTGCTGTCTCATGCAGAGCCCAGGAATGGCACCTCAGCTATCACGTTGTCTGGGATGTTGTTTTATTCCTGCCGCCTCCCTCTTCTGGAACCCACTGTGGGAGGATGTGCCACTTCCTGTGGGGCTTTGTGCCAAGCTCCTGTCAGCCTGTGGAAGCTGCAGGTCTTAGATGCCTCCAGAGCGTCTAGCACCACAACCCCAAGACGTCCAGACAGGCAACTCAGTGTCACCAGCCCAGGGCGGGAGACCTCAAATAAGGCCTACCTTGTCACACGTCAGAGCACTGGGATCAGAGCTGATCCCTGTCCTGGCTTCACACTTGGCAGCTGCCTGATAGCTTTGGGCAAGATGCCAATCCTGCTGTTTCTCTACCGGTCTCCATTACAGGCAGTTAGTAAGTCCTTCTGACAAGGAAGGGATTGACTGAGCAGCTCTCTTAGCCATCCAGGAAGTCCCTGGCGGCTGCACACATGCGCAGATGTACCCACACACCACACAGCAGGAGGCTGGTTCCCGGTGGGGCTCTGGGGCCCTGGAGCTATAGCCTGCTCTACAGAGCCCTGGCCTCAGGAGCCACAGCCCTGAACCCAGACAGTCTGGGCTTCAGTGGGAGGTCCCTTCAGGTCTCCCAGGTCCCTCCAGATAAGACATTCAGAACTCATAAGACGGCCTCTCTTTCTTTACGAGTAAAACCAGACTGGTTGACACTGGAGTGACAGGGCTGCAGACAGATGTCAGGTGGACTGGGAGAAGCTGCTGTGGGTGCCAGGACTCACCTACGGCACGCCTGTCAGCGGTGGGAGCTCTTGCAGTCTCAGAACAGCCAGCCCTGAGTAAAGGGAAGCCCGTAACTCGGGCTCCATGGGGTGAAGGCAGGGCAGCCAGCATCTGGAGGAAGCCCCCTGTCCCCGGGCCCACCTTGCATGTCTGTTTTGCTGTCCTGGTTCTTTGCAGACCATTCGCTGCAGCTGCCAATACTCCAGCCCTCTGGATAGAGGGTGATGCCATTCTTGTTTGTCTGCAGCATGACAGGTCCCAGGTGCCCTGGGGCCCTGGAGAGACCAGGAGTGGTCAATCAACAGCATCTGGAAGTGTGCAGCAAGTCTGAGCGGCAGCTAGGTACTAAGTGGGAAAATGGCCCCTGGATGACCTTGGACGTGTCACTTGGGCCTCGGTTCCCCTTTTCTGTACAATTGGCAAAAGGCTGAAAGGGTTGGTAGAAGGTGAACAGCAGCAGACCTGTGAGGCACTTTGCATTCTCAGGGAATGGAGATTGGCTGTTTCCAAGCAGGGAGAGGTGACCTGACCATGGCCACACCATGAGTTCTAGTGGAAGGCAGAGGTCAAGATGCAGGTCCTGCTGGACTCCACCCTCGACACATAGACATTCTTATTAGAGTGTGGAAATAAATAAACGCGCGTCTGTGTGTGTGTGTGTGTGTGTTTTAAGTGGGACGATGGCTCAGAGGTTAAAGGCATTTGTTTGCAAAGTCTAAAGACCCTGGTTCAATTCCTCACCCACCCACATAAAGCCAGATGAGCACTCGTTTGTAGCAAACCCTAGTGTGTGTGTGCACGCACACACACACAAATAAATCAGTAAGAAAGTGGGCATGCTGAGCATGGTACTACATTCCTGTAGCTCAAGCATTTAAGGGGCTGAGGCAGAAAATTGAAAACTTGAGGTCAGCCTGGGCTATATAGCAAGACCATGTCACAAAATTAGAAAGCAAGTTAGGTGTGGTGGTTCAAGCTTGTAATTCCAGCACTGAGGAGGCTAAGGCTGGAGCGTCACCATGAGTTCAAGAGCAGCTGGGCTATAGACTGAGTTCCAGGTCAGCCTAGGCTAAAGTTAGACCCTGCCTCAAAAAGAATTCTTAAAAATTAGAAAGCTGGGCTGGAGATATGGCTTGATGGTTAAAGGTGCTTGCTTGCAAAGCCTCGTGGCTTGGATTCAATTCCCCAGTACTCACATAAAGCCAGATACACAAAGTGGTTCATGTGTCTGAAGATCATTTGCAATGGCAGGAGGCCTTGGTATACCAATTTCTTCTCTCTCTCTCTCTCTCTCTCTCTCTCTCCTTCTCTCTCTCTGCTTGTGAATATAAAGTTTTTCTTTTTTTTTTTTTTTTGAGAGAGAGGATCTCATGTTGGCCACTTTGAGAGAGAGAGAGAGAGAATGGGTGTGCCAGGGCCTTTAGCCACTGCAAATGAACTACAGACCATGTGCATCTTGCTTATGTGGGTTCTGGGGAATTGAACCTGAGTCTTTAGGCTTGTGAATATAAATTAATAAAAATGTAAAGTAAATGGAAAACATAAAGAGTAACTATTAGGAGGGGGAATGGGAACTAGCCCCAGGGAAGGAGAGGAATTAGAACAAATATAATGACATGTATGAAAATTCTATGATGTCTTAGCCATTGAAGGCATTTGCTTTCAAAGCCTTACAGCCCAGGTTTGATTCCCCAGTTCCTATATAAATCCAGACTCACAAAGTGGGTCATGCTTCTGCAGTTTGGTTGTAATTGCAGAAGGCCCTGGCATGCCTGTACTCCTTCTCTCCCTTTCTCCTTCTCTCTCTCTGTCTCTAATAAATAATATTTTTAAATGCTTGAAAATTCCATCACGATGAAATCTATTGCTTTGTATACTAACTTTAAAAATTATTTTAAGGGCTGGAGAGATGGCTTAGCGGTTAAGGTGCTTGTCTGCGAAGCCTAAAGACCTGTGTTTGACTCTCCAGGACTCATGTAAGGCAGATGCACAGGTGGTACACGTGTCTGGAGTTTGATTGCAGTGGCTGGAGGCCCTAGTGCGCCAGTTCTCTCCCTCCCCCTCTCGCGCGCTCTCTCTCTCATAAAAAAAAGAAAAAATATTTTGAGAGCTTTTTTGAGGTAGGTTCTTACTCTAGCTCAGGCTGACCTGGAATTTACTATGTCGTCTCAGGGTGGTCTAGAACTCACAGCAATCCTCCTACCTCTGCCTCCCAAGTGCTGGGATTAAAGGCGTGTGCCACCATGCCCAGCTTTAAGAAAACTTTAAAAAGAGCTGGAGAGATGGCTCAGCGGTCAATGCACTTACCTGAAAAGCCTGATGATCTGAGTTCGATTCCCCAGTACCCACATAAAGCTGGATGCACAAAGTGGCATATATGTCTGGAGTTTGTTTGCAGGGGCTAGAGGCCCTGGCATGCCCATTTTCTCCCTCCCGACTCCACCCTCTCTCCTACAAATAAATTTAAAAAATTTTTTTTAAACTTGTTTTTTAAAAATAAAGCAGGACATGTTCTGTCAGCTGTGCGTGCATATGAAACTTGCACTCGGGGGCTGTGACGTAAGAAAGTCAGTGCTGAGAGCCTGATGCTAATGTGAGCAAAGGCCCTGGCTAAGGTTCTGATGTGCAGCTTATAAGCATTTATTGAGCTGGGCACCAAGCACCGAGCTAGACTCTGGATGTGCCAGTGAATGGGGTGTGTGGGGTGCCCCCTCACGGGGAGCATGAACCGAGCTGTGAAGGAGCAGTGGGTGAGACTACTAGGTGCAGAGCAGGGAGTGGAAAGGAAACACCTCCGAGCAGAGCCCTGAAGTAGCAGAGGAGTTGGTCAGACCCAAGATGGGGCCAGAGACCTGGAGGGAGGCCAGCGTGGATGGAAGTGGGCACAGAGAGGACAGAGAATCATGAGAGTAAGTGTTGCAGTCAGGTTCACATTGCTGGCAGAAATCACCCAACCAAGAGCAGGTTTGTGGGGGGGGGGGGTTTATTTTGGCTTATAGACCCAAAGGGAAGCTCCATGATGGCAGGGGAAAATGATGGCATGAGCAGAGGGTGGACATCACACCCTCTGGCCAACATAAGGTGGACAATAGCAACAAGAGAGTGTGTCAAACACTGGCAAGGGAACACTGACTATAATACCCATAAGCCCGCCCCCAACAATACACTGCCTCCAGTAGGCATTAATTTCCAAATCTCCCTCAGCTGGGAACCTAGCATTCAGAACATCTAAGTTTATAGGGGACACATGAACCAAACCACCACAATAAGTGAGGGGGAGCTCAAGTGATAGCCAGGTCCCTGTGGAGCCTGGGCCTGCCCACTAAGAGGAGGGGTGGGCTTGTTCTGAGCACAGGCCAGCCTGTGCCTCCAGAAGGCAGGAAAAGGACAGACAGGATGGGACAAATATCCTTTAGACATGGCTCCCTGTGACTTCCACAAGGACAGTGGTCAGCAGACCCGCTGCAGTGTGCTCAGGAACATGGATTGGTAAGGAGAGGTGGACAGCAGTGTGGACAGCTCTTAATGACATGAACTGTGTGGGAACAGAGGGAGCCAGAGTGAGACTGGGGCCAGGGAGGCTTTTGGAGGACAGTATTGAGCCTATGACCAAGAGGCACAAAGTGCTGGCATCTGAAAGCTGATCATGTGGGACCTCCACACTGGCCGGAAGGACTTGACCTGAGAAGGGTGGGGGCTGGGCAGGAAGAGGGTCTGACCCGCAGTGACAGGCAGCTACCTCGTGTCTATCCCTGGACTCAACCTCTCCTCTGTCCTTCCAAGCTTCAGCTCTCTCCTGGCTCCTCGTTGCTTTGACATTGCCTTGTTTAGGACAGATTTGGGTGCCAATTTCTTCTGTATACCCATTCCCCAGGCTTCCTGGGTCTCTGTCCACAGCATGGCTCTCAGCGAGCTTTTCATTCTCTTTCCTGGTCACCTTCCTCTTCACAAATAGACAGGGTTTTCCCACATCCACAGGTCCCCAGCTGGTCGCTAGACAGGTCTACACACCTTTCCCACATGCATGCCATGCTCAGCAGTTAAAATGAAGGTGCCCCATGGCCTCCCTCCCACCCTGCAGATGGTGCCATAAATGAGCAAAGCGGAAACCTTTGGATGTCTGTCTCTCACTCACTCTGACTCCTAGCCTATCCAGATGGCCACCAAGGCCTGTGACATCCATGTCTAGAACATCTACCTGGGATCAGGCTCCCCACCCACCCCATCCATTCCCACATCTGAAAGTTGCCTGTCATGCAAATACTATTTCTCTGTAACACAACATCAAGCAGTTCTAAACTCCTTGACACTCTGCTGAAGACAGTGATGGTCCAGCCAGCCTGTCATGACAGCAGCAGAAGAAAGCTGGTCACACTGCATTGCAGTCAAGGAGCAGAGTACTAACAGGAAGTAAGGCGAGGCTAAGACACCTCAAGGCCCACCCCCAGAGACCTACTTCCTCCATCAAGGCTCTACCTCCTGAAGGTTCCACAACCTTCCCAAACAGCGCCACCAGCAGGGGACCAAGTGTTCAAACACATGAGCTTCCGGGGGACGTTTTACATGCTACTGCTTCACCGTCCTCCCCAGCCACGCCCAGCTCTGCCTCCCTTGCGCTCAAGAGCAAAAGGCACACGACTTCTGTGGTACATGACAGGGTGGTGTGGTTAGTTATCCTAAGTCAAGGCATCACCTTGAAGGCCTGTCTCTGGAAAGATCTTGAGTCCTTTAAGAATGACATGGAGGAAGAGGTGAAGGCCAGTGTGTGGCTGAGACAGATGAATACTGGAGCTGCTTGTGAGTGGGCATGAGCAGAGCCACACACACCTGGGCAGGGCCAGGGGGGGCTGTGTGATGGGCAGAAGGGCAGAGCTGAAGGGTACCATCATGCTTGATGGCTAGAAAGGAGCAGTGCCTTGGACCCACCAAGCAGACCTGAGCTGGCCAGAGGTTGGTACTAAGTGGTAGGGAATCTCCAGGGCCATTATCGCTGTCTTCCCTGGCTGGGAAAGAGTTCATATCTTACTTGCTTCCCTTGAAGACTGGGTCCCAGGGACACAAGGAACGTGGGAATGCACAGGGGAGATGGATTAGTGCCTAAAGCTACTTGCTTGCAAAGCCTGCTGCCCCAAGTTTGATTTAGCCAACCACCCACAGAAAGCTAGTCACACAAAGTGGTACATGGGTCTAAAGTTCATTTGCAGCAGCAAGAGGCTCTGGCACACCCATGCTTTCTCTCTCTATCATTAGTTAATTAATTATTTAAAAATAGAATAAAATCTGGGTGTGGGCAGCTGATTAGGGTCCAAGTGACCTTGTACATAAAGGTAAAGACAGATCCCGGTATTTGTTCATTGGATGCTCTAAGCAAAAGAGTCCTTCCCACACACCCCTTCCAGGGCCTGCAATTCCTCCTCTTGAACACAAGGTGGCGTCTGTCCTAGATCAGATGTAAATATTCTCAAACAAGGGAAGGTGTGGGAACTGGCTGTTACAGTTGTGCTCCTGGGATAAAACACCTGAGCAGAAGTAACTAATGGGAGGAAAGGGTTTATTTGGCTTACGGTCTCAAGGGGAAGCTTCATGATGGCAGCGGGAAAGCATGGCATAAGCAGAGGGTGCCAGCAGCAGCAGCGTGAATGCAGCTACCACTGGCCAACCAGGGGCCAGTAAACCTCAAGTGCACCCCTAGACACACCTCCTCCAGCAAGGCTCCACCTCCCAGTGGCCGTCAGTGAGGGAGCAAGCATTCAAGACACAGGACTTTGTGGAGGACTGTATTTTATATTTGTGATTCAGGCCACCACATTCCACTCTAGGCCCCCTTAGACTCATGACAATATTATGACTGAAAATTACATTCAGTCCAGTTTTTAAAGTCCCCAGGGCTGGAGAGATGGCTCAGCGGTTAAGGTACTTGCCTACAAAGCCTGACCACCCAGGTTCAGTTCCCTAGTACCCACATAAAGCCAGAGGCACAAAGTGGCACATGCATCTGGAGTTCATTTGCAGCGGCTGGAGGCCCTGGCACACCCATTCTCTCTGTCTCTCTTTTCTCTATCTCTGCTTGCAAATAAATAAATAAAAATATACTTTTTAAGTCCCCATAGTTTTTATTGATCCCAAAACAGTTCAAACATCCCCATGATCCAAAATTTCTTAACTGTGAGCCTGTAAAACCAAAACACAAGTTAAACATGCATAGTGGCATAGAATAAGCATTTCTACTGCAAAAGAAGGCATAACAAGAAAAGATTGAACCAATGTAAGATCTAAAACAAGCAAAGCAAATATTAAGTCCTGCAACTCTATGTCCAGCATGTATGAGCCACCATGAAGCCTTGACAGCACCTGGAAAGATGAAGGTAGATGGTTTTGACTTTGAGGTGGCAGCTGGCAAAATCTGAAATGACCAAAAACTAGAGTCTACATGTGCTTATGGGCAGCAGTCCATATTAGTGTGTGTGTGAATTTGAGTGTAGGTGTGTATGAGGATTGTGTGATTGTGTGCAAGCATGAATGTGATGGAGTGAGTATAAGAGTACAAGGAATGGGTAAAGATGTGTGGGTGTGGGGATTGAGTGTCAGATTATGTGATTGTATGTCAGGATGTGTATGAGGGTAGTTTGCGGGTGTGAGGGTATATGTGTGATGTGATGTGTAATGATGTGCAAGGATATGTGATTATGTCTATGAGTTTAAGCGGTGTGTGTGGTTGTGGGGTGTAAGTGTGAGTCTGGGATTGTAAAGGGCATGTGGTTAAGTGATTATGAGAATGTGAATATAGGATATGAAGTATAATGGTGTGAGGGGATGTGTGAGTGTAAGACTGAGTTGAGGGACATATGATTGTGGGTCGTGAGAATGGAAGTTTGATAACTGAGTGTGACGGGCATGTGGTTATGGATGAGTGTCAGGGTGTGGGTGTGAGATACGATGCATGAGAGGATATGTAAGTATGTAACTGTGAGCGTGTGATGGATGTGTAAGTGTGAGTGTGAGTCTGTGAGTGAAAGGTGTGTGGTTGTGGTGGTGTGAGATGTGATGTGTGATGGTGTAAGAGGCTATGTATGACCAAGTGTTAGGGGTGTGAGAGTATGTGACCGAGTGTAAGGGGCATGTAATTGAGGGTGTGAGGCATGAAACGTGAGGTGAACCTTCCACTGCTGCCCGCAGCTCCTGCTCTGAAGGTCGCCTTCCAGAGCATCATTGTCGCCCTTTCATCCCTGAGCTCTCAGCCCCAACAAGCATGCTAGGGTCTTAAGTGCTGTCTCTCCTGCCAGCCACTCACCTGCCCCTCTCCAGTGAGAGCAGGTAATGGGCACTCTTACTCTGGACAGAGTGGTGCAGGCTCCCTGCAGGGACCCATGGGAAGCTTCCTCCTCTATCCTACAGTATTCCCTTTCTCCTTCCTGTTCCCGCCGCCTCCCCACCCCACCCGGACCACAGCACAGAGATGCCATTGCACCACAAGATGGTTCTCTGGTCACCCAACTGTGCCTGTTATACTTGTGGGACTTGGGATTTGGGGTCAGCTGAAGCCCTTAGCCCCAGTACTGGGGAGATGCCTGGGAGGCCCAAGAACTGGTGAGCCTCCCCCCCCACAACCTACCTGGGAATAATCTGGGTTCCATGGAGCACCCATATTCCAGATGGGATACCCATCGGAGGCCAGGGAAACAGTAATGACTTCCTCTGCTGCTCTTGCCTTTATTGCCTCTTGGGGGAGCTGTGCAGTCATACCAATCATCTTGTCCTCTCTGGACCTCAGGTTGTACTAACAAACACCCTTGAGAGGTGACGGTGTCTTGATTCAGGTGAAGTGCCCAGCAGACGGCATGCTTGTGCTTGGTAACTAACAGAAACTGGCACATACTGGTTTGCTTTTTTTCTTTTTTACCTTGTGTGGCTCTGCTGGTCTGCAGGGGCTGCTCTGTGGCAGAGCTATGGTGGCAGCTGGCTGAAGTTGTGTGGATTTAGTCTGTGGCTCTTGGGAAATGGAAGGCAGGGGGTCCCACATGTCCAAGGCTAGGCTGTAGGGGTCCACGGTGGATCCCCAGGGCGACTCAGTCCCTCCTGGTTCTGTGGCCCTCTGCGCTGTACCCTCCTCTCCTGCATCCGGAGCCGGCTGGCTGCGGCTAGGAAGTTGGTGCACCTGGCGAGGTGGAGACCTGCCTCTTCTCCCCCTTTTTTTTTTTTCCTTTACATGACACCTGTTGCTCACAGGTACAAATCAAATGAAGAGTATATATATGTGCGAGGCCGTGGCCGAGGGAAATATGTTTGTGAGGAATGTGGAATTCGCTGCAAGAAGCCCAGCATGCTGAAGAAACACATCCGCACCCACACTGACGTCCGGCCCTATGTGTGCAAGCACTGTCACTTTGCTTTTAAAACCAAAGGTAAGAGACAGTCAGCTGGGGCACCAGCCTGCCCAAGGCAGAGAGCCCTTGTGGGGAGACCCAGCACAGAGCCCTTTGCCTGGGGCCTGGAGCACCCTCACATCCTGGGCTCCTGCTCCACTTGGTGTCCGTGGCAGAACAGCAGCTTCACACTGGGCAGTGGCACCCCCCACCCCAGCTGCCCCAGTTAAGCCCTGGACCACCCCCACACACACACACACACACAGTCTTCTCCCCCATAGCGCCCCCTCCTGGTGGCACCTGACCCGCAGTTCTTGATTCTCTTCTCACCCCCTTCTTTCACATGTCTTCCACTGATCCGATGACTTCCAGCATCCACACTTGTCTCAGCCACTCTTGCATTTGGAAATCCATTCCACTCAGAGCCACTCGGCACACTTGCATGCTCGCCCCGCCCCTCCCCTCCCCTCCTCTTCACTCCCACCGTGCCCTGTTTCACCTGGCTTCCTCTGCAGCTCTCAGCACAGGGCCTAGCTGCCCTCCAACGCCACCCTAAGACCAGAAGTGTGTCGTTCTGCTCTCAGTCATGCCTCCACTGGGGTCAGGACAGGGCCTGCTAGTCACCTGTGAGAGGAAGGACCGGATGACTGTTGAAGGCCTGCATCCCAGACAGCTATGGCAGACAGTGGGGGCCTTGCCTGCTGGTCCTGACGAGCTACATAAGCCAGCAAAGCCCATGAGGTTCTGTGCCGGGGCTCTTTCTCAGGAGGGAGGCCCAGCAGCTTGCTCGCTGAGCGGAATGTCGTGCCCTTCAGGAAGGCCAGGGCTCTCAGCTCCCGTGATGGTTTCCACCTCTTGTACTTTGCAGATTCCTGGGGCAGGGTTTGGACAAGAGGGCCATGCCTTCTCCTTTGAGCAAACTGGGCTCCTCCAAGGCATCCCCTCCCCAAGAGCCACATGGTTTCTCAAGGAGACAGAACTCAAGGGCCAGCTTTGACTTTCCACTTGCCCTTACTTCTGCTGCTGAAGCAAAATAGGTGGTGGGGCAGCGGCTTGAAGAGGAAGAAGTGAGCCCCCGTCCCCCGCCACCTTCCACTCTTGCGGTACTAAATCAGGGACCATTTATCACATCCCCCAGCTCAGTGACCTCCTCTCTGTCAGGTTACCTTTTCTGAACTTCCTGACCCTGTTAGCTGGCCCCTGCCCGCCTGTCTTCTCACCATCATCTTGGAGCGAAGCTTAAGCTCCCCGCCCCCCAAGGTCTGGGCTTGCCTGGAAATGCCACCCTCTTCCTTTTCCTGATCCTTGTCTCTCTTAGTGTCTCAGAAACAATGTCCCAAAGGGTGCTTGGAGGACGGATAGACTGAGGCCCTGATCCACTTTCTTTGGGGTTTTGTGAGCAGAAGATGGAAGTCACTGACTGACAATTTAAACAGCACAGCCTTGAACTCTGAAAGTGGAAACTTCTTGCCCAAGCCCCCGAAGGTGAAATAACAGAGCCCCAAAGCCAGAAGAGATTGTTCATGCTAGAGCTCTTTCCCCAAGAGTCCCATGCCCTCATCTTCCTCCCTCTGTAGAAGGCAGCCTCAAAGTGGGCCATACATGCCACCCTTCTCCCAAACCTGTGCCCACCACACTATATTGTTTTATCCTTGGCATGAAGAGCCCCAAGGGAGCATCCTACCCATGCCAGTGCCTGGCCCATCAGCTCTACCTTGTGACACAGAAAAGCCCCTTCCTACCTAAGTGCCCATCCTGGGCCCCCAAGAAGCTGCCACTCAACTCCTTGGCTTGACCATAGGTGCCTTCCTTGGAAGCCATGCCCAGCCTGCCTGCAGACCTTTCAAGCCACCCAGAATCCCAGAGAGACCAGAGTGTAGAATCTGATGACTGTAGCCCTCACATTTCAAGGGGTGCAGAGGGTCCCCTCAGGGAGTCTGACTCAGAGCTGAGCCTCAAAGTCAGCTAGAATGAGGAGCAAATATGAACTATGGAATCACACACTCTGTGCCTAGCACAGAGGAGTCCACAGATGTCAGTAGATGGTAGGATGGAGCAGTCCCCTCAGATGTGAAGGGAAGGCAGGAGGCTGGAGCACCTGGCTTTCCCTAGAGCCTCATCTCTGAGGTACTGGACCTTGTCAGCCCTTAACTCTGGTAACACAAGAATCCCAGCACTCGGGAGGCAGAGGTAGGAGGATCACCATGAGTTCGAGGCCAGCCTGAGACTACATAGTGAGTTACAGGTCAGCCTGGGCTAGAGTGAGATCATACCTCAAAAAACTAAATAAATAAAACAAAGAATCTCCCACGGAGGGCTGGCTGTCTTACACTGCAGCCCGACAGCCCCTCACTCTTGAGTTGTGGCCTAGGCCAGCCTGCATGAGCACTGAGACCAGTTAGGTAGCCTGACTGCACTTGGGCCCTGTCATCACTGCCTGGGGCTTCCAATGCCTGGGACCCTTTCTGTCTGTCTCTGTTAGCCTGTCTGTGTCTTGTCTCTGTGTCACACGTAAAGGTGGCAGTTTGCTCTCTGGGAGCTCCCTGAGGAGTGTCTTGGGTGGGTCAGGAGGAGCGTGCAGGCTGGTCCTGTGAGGAGGGTCCCTTTCCTCAGATCCTTCCTAGAGGCCAGTGCGTGACTGGGCCACGATGGCCCCTTGTGCCGATCGCCGAGGAGACAAGAGTTGGCAGCTGTGGACAGGCCTACATCTGTCAGGCCAGCAGGGGAGCCCAGGAAGGGCCGTGGCCACTGACTAGTGCCCTTTGTGTCATCTGCCCCATTCCTGACGCCCACACTTCCACCTGCTTGCCCATCCTCCACTTCAGGACAGTTGATATTTTGGTGGGGGCTGTGTTGACTGGGCAAAGCTGCCAACTCACTTGTCTGGGCAAGCTGAGGCTCTTCCCGTGGCTGGGGATAGCATCCAGGCCCAGGTCACCAAGGACAAGGCCATCCCAGGAGGGAACTCATGAAGAAGATGGACACTGCTCAGGACTGCTTGCCAAATGCCCCTGCTGCGACCTGCAAAATTACCACAGACTCCCTGCCTCCTCCCACAGGCTGGTGGCAGAGGAGAGACAAGCTTCAGGGTGAAGCCTCCCTCCTACCTTCTTCTGAGATCCCCAGAAATTCCTGCTGAACAGCGCAAGCATCACATGTGCTTCGCTGTCCACCCAGCACTGTGCACGACCCATGACAAAGCAGTAGAGCACTTGCCTAGCATGTACAGGGTCCCAAGTTCGATCCCTGGCACTGCATTAAAGTAAGAGTGTTTATCATGGAGGGGGGACAGAATCTGCTCTGTGCTACTCACACTCTGCTCTCACATGTTTTTGTTCATTTATTTATTTATTTGAGAGCAACAGACACAGAGAGAAAGAGGCAGATAGAGAGAATGGGTGCACCAGGGCCTCCAGCCACTGTGAACGAACTCCAGACGCGTGCGCCCCCTTGTGCATCTGGCTAACGTGGGTCCTGGGGAATTGAGCCTTGACCCGGGGTCCTTAGGCTTCACAGGCAAGCCCTTAACCACTAAGCCATCTCTCCAGCCCCTCTCACATGTTTTATGTCTTAAAAATCCTCCCACTGTCCTCAGTGAAGTAGGTATTTCTTTACAGCTAGAGAAACGAGGTCAGCAGTGAGCTACTAAGACAAATTCCTAAACTCCCTGTTCCATTCTTCTACCACAGGGACCAGGGGCCCCTCGGCCTGGATCTAGCCGGGTATTGGCATGAGCTAGCAGTGACTGTGGGTTAGTTACTTCACTGGGCTAATTAGCAGGAGCTCTGCCAACCTCTAGGATAGCAACAGCCAGGGATCTCACCCAGCGGTATCTCAGCACCTGGGTCCAATGTTAGGTAGCAGGTGAATGAGCTCAATGGTGTTTAAGTGACACGGTCTGTGAAGTCCCATCACTTTGCTTCTGAAATGCATTTTGTGCACTTGGTATGCTACCCCAAGTCTAGCATGGTTGAATAGAAACCTTAACCTTCCAGGCACTGTGTGTGTGTGTGTGTGTGTGTGTGTGTGTGAGAGAGAGAGAGAGAGAGAGAGAGAGAGAGACAAATGACTCCAGCGTGAGCACTGCTCATGTCCCCTGGCCTGGAGTAGTTAGGGGAGGGACCCGGGTGTCAGAGCCTCTGGGTGGTTAAGATCTCTGCTCCACAGAAAACCCCAGCCTCCTCTCCCCCCTCCCGTCCCCCCCCCCCCGGCTGCCCAGCTCGCCACAGTGAAGGTGGAGTCCACAAGCTGCAGTGGGAGGTTTCTGCCCAGTCGCAGGAGGAAACTCCAGGCTAAGCAGGAGAGATCAGTGAGGCAGGGAGGAGGAGCCATCTCCTCGCCCAGCTTTGCCGCTCTGTTCACCTACCGCAGGAGTCCCGCTTCTGCGACCCCACAGCCTCAGCAAAACCTGACCCTTCTGAGGGATGATGACCCTCTGGTCCACCCATGGGCCCCCATGTCTACCCACTATCTACCTCTCCTTCCATTCTCCCCCCTTTCCCACTCTCATCTCACAGGGTTCCCGTCCATTTCCCTTCCATGCATTTGTTTCACCCTCCCATTCTCCACGTGTCTGTCCATCCATCCATCCACCCTTCCAGCCAGCTGCCCGTCCTCTGTTTGTTCTCCTGTCTGGCTTCCCATGCATTCACATGGGCACCCACTCATCCCCCCAAGGGCTCCTGAGCACCTCCCTTCGTCCAGCTCATCATCTTTCCATCATTTGCCAACCTCTCCACTTTCCCTTTCTTTTTCTTCATCTATCTGTTCACCTCCCCCATCTGTCTGTTAATCTGCTTCTCTACGCACCCAGCCCTATCCATCACTCATTCTGTTCCTGCTCGACTTCATGCGTCCTTCCATTCAGTTGTCCATTCAGCCATCCTTCTGTCTCTCTGTACCTAAGCTCATCCCTCTTGGCCTTCTTCTGTCCCCCATACATTCACACTTAGCAGTTGAAGGTCTGTGAGTCAACACACCTGGCTCAGGAAACCCCATGTTCTCTGTGGTCCACCATGTGGATTGTAACAAGCCTCCTGAAGTGTGGGAGTGGCTGCTGGGCCCAAAGGAATGCCCTGAGGCATCTGCCAGCATTCCCTGGTGACAGCCAAGTGGCGGAGCCTCTCCTCCCCCGAGCATGGCTGACTCTCCGCGGAGCTTAGCAGCTGTGGCCTGTGAAGTGTGCGCACAGTGGAACTCGAGGCTGTTGCTCCTGTCCCTGCACCCCACGGGGCAGCAGCCTCTGCTTCACGGCCTGAAGCTTGGGCCCACAGCTTGGGGCAGAGTCTCCCCTTGGGGCACAGTGTAAGGCAGAGTCTTGCCCAAGCTTTCCCTAAGCACCCTGGTCCTATGTCTGCACTAAATGCTTGCCTGGGGAACCCGCGGTCTGGGGAGGGGACTTCTCTAAAGAAGCTGGGCTGGGAATCCAGCCTGTAGCCCCCGACCAACAGAATTCCCGGTTCTCACGTTCTGTCCTCTCTCCTTTCCTGAGAGTAACTGCACCCTGGTTCCACTGCCTAGACCCTAGGGTTTGATCATATGGGAGGCCTAGGAGTGTCCTCAGATAGAAGGGCTGCTCAGGCCCTACCTGCTGTGTGGGTCAGCGGGAACCCCAGGTCACCCCAACACTTGAGACAGTCAATAACCTTATGTGAGTGTGTCACTAGTTCCTGAGCCCAGACTTAGAAACATGGAAAGTCAATTGTGCCAGAATGGTCTTTTCATCTCTGTTGGTTTGTGTTTTAACCAGCACCTCACGTTCTCATTGAACCCTCTGCCCCCGTTCCCCACTCCAGCTCCCGTGCTCCATCTTGATCAGTAGCTCGGGCTGCATGGCCTGACCTGGCACTAGGCACAGGGTGACCAGACTCCCAGCCCAGCCCCTGGGGCCAGACCCTGCTGCCTGTAGGCCCTGGTCCCCCCGGGATCCTTCCTATCACCAAACCTGAGTCTGTTCTCATTCCTTTGCAGGGAATCTGACTAAGCACATGAAGTCGAAAGCCCACAGCAAAAAGTGCCAAGAGACGGGGGTGCTGGAGGAGCTGGAAGCCGAAGAAGGTTAGGAGTTCCCAACCTCCCCCTTCCCCACCCTCCCTACGCTTCCCTTCCCAGAGTTCTCCCACCTTCCCTCTGACCCCCTTCCCACCCTCCTTCCCTTCCCTTCCCAGAGTTCTCCCACCTTCCCTCTGAACCCCCTTCCCACCCTCCCTTCCCTTCCCAGAGTTCTCCCACCTTCCCTCTGACCCCCCTTCCCACCCTCCTTCCCTTCCCTTCCCAGAGTTCTCCCACCTTCCCTCTGACCCCCCTTCCCACCCTCCTTCCCTTCCCTTCCCAGAGTTCTCCCACCTTCCCTCTGACCCCCCTTCCCACCCTCCTTCCCTTCCCTTCCCAGAGTTCTCCCACCTTCCCTCTGAACCCCCTTCCCACCCTCCTTCCCTTCCCAGAGTTCTCCCACCTTCCCTCTGACCCCCTTCCCACCCTCCCTTCCCTTCCCAGAGTTCTCCCACCTTCCCTCTGACCCCCTTCCCACCCTCCTTCCCTTCCCTTCCCAGAGTTCTCCCACCTTCCCTCTGAACCCCCTTCCCACCCTCCCTTCCCTTCCCAGAGTTCTCCCACCTTCCCTCTGAACCCCCTTCCCACCCTCCCTTCCCTTCCCAGAGTTCTCCCACCTTCCCTCTGAACCCCCTTCCCACCCTCCCTTCCCTTCCCAGAGTTCTCCCACCTTCCCTCTGAACCCCCTTCCCACCCTCCCTTCCCTTCCCAGAGTTCTCCCACCTTCCCTCTGACCCCCCTCCCCACCCTCCCTTCCCTTCCCTTCCCAGACTTCTCCCACCTTCCCTCTGACCCCCTTCCTTCTGCCCTCTGTATTGTGCTTCCTCATCCCCCTCCTTTTTTCCTCCCTCCCTCCCATGTCCTCCCTCGCAGTTTTCCCAAGCACCGGGAGACAAAGGTTAAATTCACAGAAGGGTTCCTTCTCATGCCATGTAGCCAGGCCTGAGCCGCGCAGTGCAGTCTAAGGTGGTGGCGGGCGGGAGCTCACTGAGCGCCTGAGCAGTGGAGTGACGCTGAGTGGCCGCGGTGTGTCAGGCACGTTCTGTTGTCTTAGCAGACCGCCAGCGACTCTGCTGCTATTTACAAGCCTGAAGCCGCACAGCCACCCTTGTGCCTGCTGTGCCGGGGCGTACAGCAGGGCCCATAGAGCTGAGGTCCCCCTCAGAAAGAGAAAGGATGAAAACCAGTTCACATCATCCCTGTCACCTTCCAGTTCTGTCCCACCACCACGCCGTGGCCTAGCACCAGAGTGGGACAGCAGTCGGGGCGGTGAGGAGAGACAGTGGAAGGCAGCCGGTCTCACTGAGCACCGGACTGGGACGCCACGGGGCTTCACAGGTGGACGGACAGTCATTCCAGTAGCAGCAAATTGAACAGCAGATTTCCTGAAATCAGGATCAGGACTTAGTGTGACAAACGGGGTGGGGGGGAGATAGGGAGAGAAACTGATTGGCTTTTCTGACTCGGGGGTGCATTTGCAGTCCAGCAAGAGTTAAGTCAAGTGCTCACTTCAGCAGCACATACACAAAAATCGGGATGATACAGAGAAGATTAACATGACCCCTGTACAAGAGTTAAATCAAGCTTCCTTTCAGTTCGAATAAAACAGTATTATAGAACAGAACAATGAACTTAGGGCCCTTCCTCCCCAATCTACATAGTAGGGGTCCCATCCTGGTCAAAAACACACATGAAAGAACCCGGCGTGGTGGCGCACGGCTTTAATCCCAGCACTCAGGAGGCAGAGGTAGGAGGATCGCTGTGAGTCTGAGGCCACCCTGAGACTCCATAGTGAATTCCAGGTCAGCCTGGGCCAGAGTGAGACCCTACCTCGAAAAACCAAACCAAAACAAACAAACAAACAAACAAGCAAAAAAAAAAAAAAAAACACATGAAGTGCTTTCCAGGCCTTGTTTCACATAATGATGGAGACCTGCATTGCCCCCTTTTAATTAAGGCAAGGAAGGTAAAGCCCAGAGCTGGGGCTTTGAAGCAGGGGGCATACACCTGGCTATCCTCTGTCCTGTGACCACCAGGACTCTGGCTGTGTGCAGTGAGTGCCAACAGGGCCACAGGGCAGCACCCATGCTATGGACGCCCAGGTGTGGGGCAGGTGGACCTAGAGCTGGTGAGAAGGGGTCGATTCTGAGGACATTCGGAGAGTGAAAAGAGGCTGAGGAAGGAGCCAGAGATGACTCCGAAGAGCGTAGCCTAAGAGACTAAAGGGTAGAGTTGTCATGGAGGCAGATTCAAGGAGGGTCCTTGGGAACTGGTGCGTGCTGGGCCCACAGCAGCGAAGTGGGAGAACAGCTTGGCAGACACCACTCCCTCCCTGCCCCGCAGCCCGGTCAGGGTGCAGATGAGGTTGCGCACCGGCGCCACCGTGTGGCTAATTAGAGAAACTGCATCTAGCCAACAGGCTGGAAGTCCTGACCTCTGTGTAGGTGCTGGCCCACAGATGGGGCTTGTTGAACGCTGGTCTTGACCTCAGTAGTGACAGGGCAGCTCCATGTGGGCCTTTAAGAAGGGAAAGGGGAAGAATGGGCAGGGGCATCCTTTAGATCCATACAGGAACCTGTATGGAGAGGGTTTGGGAAAGTGTGCCCTTGGCGTCCATCACTCAGGTGTTGGATGGCCAGGACACAGCACCGTCTCCCTGGGTCTCAACCTCCTCCTCAGAAGTTCTTTAGGGGCCTTCCTGATGGATGTCAGGAGATGCTAGTCCAGATTCTCCCTCCCCAGTAGCACTACCCTTTCCATTTTCATCTGCCAAATGCTCAGCCTAAACCCAGCAACCTGCCTGAGTTGCTGGGCGTGGGGAGTAGATGACAGCTAAGGTAATACGCCCCTCACCACTTTGCACAGGTGAGGGAAATAAACACAAGGGGAAAGCAAGATAGGCAACAGTCACTCAGCAAGGAGATGAAGGAGCAGGATTCAAACCCAGCCCATATTCTCAAAGCATAAAATCACTCTTAATCTGGCAGTGCACAGCGGGCCGCATGATCTTTGGCATGCTGTGGCCCGTGAGGAGCACGGCTAGGTGAACTCCTGGGGCTGCAGTAGGCTCTTGGCAGTCCTAGGCCAGGGGGCATGAATACCTGGGACTGAAGTGCAAAGCTTTGCCCTATCAGCTCCCCCCTCCTCACATCCCCGTCCCCCATTCTGGTCAAGGACCTCATCCGTCTGCTCCAGCTGCAAGAGACCCTGCCTCTGACCTCCTCGCTCTCCCTGTGCCCGCCAGCCTGCACAGCCCAGAGTGTTTGACCTTGTACCCCAGTGAGTTTCAAGGTTACCCACTTTGGGTAACCTATTGCTATGCACTGAAGTATTTGCCAGCATTAATGCTGCTCTTCCTGGCCTTAGGGTACCTGGGTGTGGTGAGATCCAACACTGGTACCCAAGGGTCCTGGACCAAGTGCAGTGGCCAGCTCACCTGGTCAGGGGTGGATGCCTTACTGTCATCTGTAGGAGATGGACTGACGGATGGCTCAGCCCACCTGTCACAGCAGTCTAGAGATGGACAAGCAGAACCCAAACCCAGAGGGTCAGCTCCAGAGTCCAGATGCTGCCCATTTCAGAGCTGTCTTGGGCCAGAGTGTTAGTGGTGACCTAGCTGCAGCCCAGCTGGTGGAAGGCCCCCAGTGAGAAGCCAAACCGCAATCTGGCAGTTCAGACCCGTTCTCCACAATGCCGCTCCTTGGGGTATGAGTGTGGCGGAGGTGTGCCCTGGACTCTGCCCTACAGCCTGAGACCAGCTTAGCCAAACCACCCACAGAGGTCAGACTCTGCCATCTGTCAAATGCTACAGTGCCACCCAGCTGCATCCTGGCCATAGTGGCAGTGTTGGTGTGTTAGACTGACCATGGCCCTGTAGCCTAGGCCAGCCAGTAACTCTCTGTCCCAAAATAATAGACTGCATCATTAACAGAATCATGACTATAATTATTTGGGCTCTTGCTGTGTGCCAGGCCTGAATTTTTTCCTTCCTAGAAAACCCTGTGAGGTGAGACATTCGTAAAAGGACAGACTGAGGCATGCCAATGTAACTGGCTCATGAAACACTGAACACAAAGAGGAAGTCGGTTATTCAAGACTAAGAAACAGATAAAGGCAGACGGTCTCACTTGCTCTGCTTCGGTCCCAGCCCTGCTCCCTCCTTCCTTGCTTGTGCACGTTACTCAACCCCTCGTTACCTTAGTTTCCTCATCCACAAAAATGAAGGCAAGAACAAAGCCACCTCCCCAGGATTCTGCGGGCACTACGTGAATCCGTGTGCCTAAAGCCTGCAGAACGGAGCTTACACACTGTAGATGTGAGGTCCTTGTTGCTCGCTGTTGTTTACAGAGTGCTCTCGTATCTCTCATATCACTTGGTCGTCTGCCCATGGCTGTGGCATGATGCCTCGTTGGCAGGCTGGGAAGCCGGGCTTAGACAGGAGCAGCTGTGACCTCGGGTCTCTCGCGTTCTTCCCTCAGGAACCAGTGACGACCTGTTCCAGGACTCAGAGGGGCGAGAGGGCTCCGAGGCCGTGGAGGAGCACCAGTTTTCAGATCTGGAGGACTCTGACTCCGACTCGGACCTGGATGAAGATGAGGAGGAGGATGAGGAGGAAAGCCAGGACGAGATTTCCAGGCCATCCTCGGAGGCAGCCCCACCCGGCCTCCCAGCCGTGCTACAGGACAGCTCCTCACCTGTTCAGGGCCCTCCGCCCCCAGATGCCACCTCTGACGAAGAGGCCCCGCAAGGCAGCTCGGTCTCAGAAGCCAAGCACTTGACAGCCAGCAGTTGCTCCACGTCCAGCCAGGGTACCTCGGGCCTTCCCAGGCTGGGGTTGACACCCCTGGGCCCTGTGGAGAAGGACACAGGCTCAGCCCTAAATTCCAAGGCCATGTCCCCTGGAAGGCCATGGTCCCCGAGCAGAGAAGCAGGCAGCCGTCCCCCACTCACCCGCAAACACTCACTCACCACAAATGACTTGTCTCCCCAGCAGTGTTCACCGGCCCTAGAACTGCAGGCCTCCGTCATGAGCACACCTGGCCCCCAGATGGGACCAGAAAGGGACACGGGCGCCCCTCCTTGTGGGTCTCCAAGACTGGAGCTGTCACCTCTCACTCCCCACCCACTGGGAAGAGACGTGTCCTCCCGAGCACAGCTGTCCCCTGAACTTAAGGGCGCCACAGATCCAGGTGCCCCCAGATACTCTCCCACTAGGAGATGGTCTCCAGGTCAGGCTGCATCACCACCATGGTCAGTGCTGCCAGGGAAGTGGGTCTTGACTGGGCCAAGCAGCCTGTCCACGGGCCAGCATGGCCCAAGCTCAGGGCCAGCTCCATGGGCTCTCTTCCCGCCCACGCCTCTACCTCACAAGTTTCTTGGCAGAAGCCCCGAGACCTGTACATCCACATGGGTAAGTTCCCTCCATGGTGCCAGTTCACACCTTCTTCACCTCACACCTGGAAACAATAAGAAGCTCCCCTTGTTCAGTAGTTCTGTAAATTATAAAGGCCTAAGCTGTGGAGTTCATGGATCCTAACCTTAGCAGATGGTATGGCCTTGGATGTGAGTATAATACTTGTGCACATCTTCAGGCATCCTCCCCCATGCATAGGGATACTCGTAGCACGTGGCAGAGTTTACTGAAGTCATCACTGTCTCCAGCATCCCAACTCCCTTGGGCGTATCACAGCTGCCACCGCCCGTCACCCTGATTGGTGGTGCGCCATCATCCACAGGTTCCCACCCTGATGTCACCACAGCTGCATGACCCACCACTGATACCATATTATCAGTCTTCTGTCACCATGTTGTGCTACTGCCACGGTCCCACTTCTGAATGAACACTAATCAAGACATCTTTCTTACTGCTTTGGGGTTCATATTAAAATTCTTGTGGTGGGAGGGAGGTTGAAAACCTCTGGTGAGAACTCTTTGCAAGAGTGACATTGGCCAAGGTGACAACAGCCCCCCCCCTCACCCTAGAACCTCCTCCTGCAGATGTGGGGTTGGCATTTGTTTGTAAGCGGTCCACCAGGCAGCACCCAGAGCAGAGAGACAGGCAAGCTGCTCCTGGCCCCACTCTGTGATTTCCAGCCAGCCAGCCAGTCTCTACCCTGTGATCCTCCATGCGTCTGATGGGTAACACGTGCCTTCCCCTGTCTTGTTTTCTGACCCTAGCAGAAGGCCGAGGCCCAAAGTGCACCCTGCTCTCCGGGCCGTGCTCCTCCACTCTCCTCCAGACACTTCTCTGCCCCGCATGACTTCCACCTCCCGGCTCGTGCTGAGACCCTCTTCAGCCACCTGCCTCTGCACTCCCAGCACCTGAGCCGAGCCCCCTGCCCCCTGATTCCCATCGGAGGGATTCAGATGGTGCAAGCCAGGCCAGGCGCCCACGCCACCCTACTGCCTGGGCCTTGCGCAGCCTGGGTCAGTGGCTTCTCAGGCAGTGGCAGTGACCTGACGGGGGCACGAGAGGCCCAGGAGCGAGGCCGCTGGAGTCCCACCCAGAGCTCATCGGCATCTGTGTCCCCGGTGGCCAAAGTCTCCAAGTTCACACTCTCCTCAGAGCTGGAGGCCCAGGACGACCCCAGGACAGAGGAGAGGACAGACAGAGGACCAGGACGACCCCCAGACTGGGAGCCTCAGACGGCTGAGGCGCCTACAGAGCCCAGGCCCACACATAGCCTGGGCACCGCGCCGCTGCCCCAGGGCCACCAGGTGGCGACATCCTGTCGTCCCCGCCTGGAGTCATTGTGCACATTGGCCAACCGCAAGGCCTCAGCCTCGCCACCACTGGACCGCAGCAGCTCCATGGACTGCCTGGCAGAGAGCTCTGTGCGCCTCCCGGCCCGAAGGAGAAACCTGTCTGGGGAACCCAGGACCAGGCAGGGCTCCACCGAGCCCTCAGGTAGTGGGGATCCCAGGACACCTCTATACCCACTCAAGGACAGTGGCTCTCCAAGCACTCCGCCTCTCTGACTGCTTTAGCATCTGGCTCCCAGTGTTCAGCAACAGACGTTTCCAGCCAGCTTCCTCGAACCATCTTGCTCCCATGGCATTCTCTCCCATCTGTCCATCTGTCCGTGCAGCTTCTGCTCAGCCCCCATCTGTTATATCTTCTCATGTATGCAGTTACCTGTGCCTTTTTCTAGACCTTTCATTGCTTGAAAAGAACCAACACAAATCACACACATATTTAAAAAAAAAAAAAAAAAACCAGACCCACGAGGAGCTTGAGCTGTGATTAGTTTGTGCTTTGGGGATCAGGCTGTAGGAAGGGCCTCCCCACCTCCACCACCACACTTGGCAGCCATCCTCACCCTAAGGCCTAGGAGAGGCAGTGTTGGCTGAGGGAAAGGGGCTGCACTGAGGGAAAAGAAAAAAAAAATCAACTTTTAAAAGGACAGGTAAATTCTAAGGCAGATACTGCTCAGACAGATGTCTAAGGTTCCTGTTTATAGCTGCTCTACTCCCTCCTCCCCAGCTAGTGGCCACTCGGCTCTGCCAACAGAAGGGAAGGGCCGCAAACATAGTCAGGACGGCCTCCTGAGATCATCACCTTTCTCTGCCCTGTTCTGCAGAAATAGGAACAAAAAACAAATTTACTTTTGCTAGAATCTCAGCACAGAAGAATAGGATAAGGTTGGAGGAGGAGCCTGGATAGTCTGAATTGTGGGCATTTCATGGGTGTACAAACCATCCTGGTCCTGACCCCTCCCTTCTATACCCCACCTACCCACTGCCTGGTCAAGAAGTCCTGACTCTGCCTCCCACACATCTGATGTAGGCCTCTGTCCCCTGGCCCTGGCCATAAGCTTCCTCCTCTATGCTTAGAACTACCCCACAAGGCTGAAGTGACCGAACCCAAGCCGAGGGACTAGTCCTGAGCCTGGGGTTTGAGTTCTTGTTCATCTCGGTTCCTGAGGAGCAAATAGCCGTACTTCCTTCATGGCTGGATTACATATATACACACATATGTATATACACACACATACACGTGTAAATCTAGAAAGAGAAGATGCTGTTTGGTTCTTTGTCCAGCCTCCTCGCAGTCCTGTCTCTCAACCTCTAGGATTTGTGAATTTTTCCAAGTCATTTGAATCTTTCTCCAGTTCCTGGGGCAAAAACCTGCACTGTAAGACAAGTAAGATGACCAGAGATGTCAATCCCAAGTTGAAACCCGGAACTTGACCTCCAGCGTGCTTGCCCCATATAATGAAATGTGAGGCAAGGACTCCTAGGTATGCTGCTATGGTTGCCATGGTGGGAGAGGCGGCCTTTCCCCCAGCCTCCCAGAAGTGATTTTCCTTACTTTCTCTAAGCTGGAGCGCAGGGCCCAGGCTCATGTTCCACCCAGGGTGGAAGCTGCCATCACTCAGTGTGGAGCGAGGGCCCTACCTGGCCATCCCTAGACCTCAGCCAGGCTGTGACTGGAGACTCATGGGAGCGCTGAGCGAGAAAGGCTGCCTAGTAGGACACAGTCAGACGGGGAAGGTGGGCACGCAGCTGAGAGCTCCCTGCGCAGGGCTCCCCTCGCCCCTCCCACCAGTCGGGGCCCTTTCCCCGCCGGGCCAGTGCTGAATGGGCAAAACAAGTGCAATCCTAGCCTACCCACTTTATTCATTCTTTTTGCCTCATTCCATACTAAGATAAAAAGGGATCCAAAGGGCAGAGCTTCCCTGGAGCCCACTGTGCTACAGAGTGCTAGAGCAGAGCTAGCCAGAAGTTGTCGGCTACCTGACAGTCTCCTGCCCTCTTGGGAGAAGCCCACAAGCCCGGGCTGGCCCACTGAAGGCAAGTGAGCAAGGGACCTGCACCCTGGGCAGAGCCCAGGCTCTCCTCCACGCAGGCTGGAGACAGGCCCGTGTGTGATAAAGGCCATCACTCAGCCCAGGCTGGCATCTCCTGGGTTCCACACTGCTGAACTGGCCCCTGACCTCGAGGTGTCCGTGCCCCTCCACTGCACCCTATATCCAAACTGACCCCCTGCTTCACCCTTCACCACCCACCAAGGTCCCCTTACTGGACAGCCTAGTGTCAGATGACGTGGCCCCACAGGGGAAGAGTCCCTATTGTCAATGGGCCGGGTAGGCTCAGGAAAAATGGATGTAGCAAAGTCACTGGAGACCTGCTTCTAAGTGACAGGGACAGAATACACAAACAGTATCTAGCCAGAGGACTGCTGCCCCACACAGGACCCCAGAGGGACACAATTGACACCACCACCACACACAGCTCTAACACGGCCGCCATAGGCTCGCTGCCCTCTGAGCACAGGGCTCATAGTGCGCATGTGCACACACACACACACACACACACACACCGTCCTGATTTGGAAAACTTTTCTCCATATGTACCATCTGGGCTCGCCCCATGCGACCCACAGGCAGCCACTTCCGGGTTTCCAGTGTGCCCATGACGCTGTGGTACAGGCAGCTACGCGGGGCCCGTTGACATGCACCAGACGGATAATCCTTGGCACAGACAGGCTCTGGTCCTTACATGTGGCAATGGGGGAGGAACTAACTGGGGGGTCTCAAGCCAAACCCTGCCTTCTGCTGGAGCCTCCAGGCTACCTGCCCCTAAAGCCTGCCCTCCCAGGTGCCCTTCACACTGGGCAGCCCCAGTCACCCTGGGTCCTGACCCCTTCCCTCTTGAAAGTAGGTCTGCCTCCTTCAGACCCCCTACCATAGCTTAGACTCTGGTTCCAGCCCCCCAGACCTTCCAGGGACCCTGTCAGCAGCAAGCTGCCCATTCTTCCTTCTGCCTGCCCTGGGTGGGAAAATCCCAGAGAGAATTAGCTCCCAGCATCCCCTGGGCACTGTTCCTCTCCCACCCAGCCAGCGGAATCAGAAGAAGCAATATATCTGAGCTGAATTTCTTTCTAGTCCTTGCTCCCAATGAACCTCTCTTACAGCAGAAGTCCTGGCTGAGCTGTCACCCTTGGAGACGGATCTGCCGAGCTGCCCAGGAGAGAAAGTTCCCAAGGCCTATGCCACAAAATCTGCTGTCGTGTTGGGGTTCCAGTTGCCTCCCATTAGAAAACCGCTTTGGCACTTAGGATCACTTTACTGGATCTAGTTGTCAAGGGAAAGAAAGGAAAGAGGTCAAAAGAAACCTTGTAGGCAAACTGTAAGATACTTGCTCTCTGTAAGATAAATATTTGCCTTTTGTTTTTCTAAAAAGTGTACGTATTCTGTATGTGAATTTGTCTGTAGAGAGTTTCTATGTTCTTAAATGGCAATACATTCCAAACATTGTACTGTAGATATGTACAGCCACCACACTGGAAAGGGGTAGTTTTGCCTGTTCTTTTATTTTAATTTCAGTTTCTACACTTGCATCTTGCAATGTCGGTATGGTATATATCAGTGCAAAAGAAAAAAATCAAACAAACAAAAAAATGTCCACGCAGGTCTAAAGCACAGAGTCTGATGCTCAAAAGGAAACAAACGCTCAGTGTTGATGTGTGTGACCTTTGTTGTAAATTCCATCTGTACTGTGAATGAGAAGTTTTTACAAGTATAATAATTGCCTTTATTACAGCTCGGGCTGAGTGTTCAGCCTGAGGATATTTTTTAAAAAAAATAGCATGTTGGAATAAATTTGAAAATCCCAACATAACCCTGTTTGCCTGGCTTATAGTTTTTTTTTCTTGAGGGTTGCAGAATGTAAGCATTGGGGGAACACTTCCTGTTATTGTCCCAAGTGTTGATTTCATTACAGGGTGGTCAGGCCCAGAGATGGCGCAGAGACGGAGAGTAACTAGGCCACAGTCACACAGCCCAGGACTCTACCTCCCAGACCTCACAAGGAAGGCCTCGGTATGTCACCGTGAGATAGAACCTCGCGCTCTTTCCCCAGGGCTACTGGAACAACTTTCACTCTAAGCAGTAGAAATGGATTCCTATGGAAGTCTGAGGCCAAGGTGCTGCACAAAGGTGGTTCTTTCGGCAGGCTCTGAGACACCACCCCCCTTCCTGCCTTTGCCCAGCTCCTGGTGGCTCCAGGCAAGCCCCGGCCTTCCTTGACTTCAGATTCCTTCAACCTGTGTCTCCACACCTGTGTGCCTTCTCCCTACAACATCGTCGTCACTGCATTAAGGCCCACCCTAATCTCGCTGGTCATATCTCAAGATCCTTGATTGCAAAACCCCTTGGTCAAACACATTCTGGAACTAGAATATGACAATGTTTGGGGGCCACCATTCACCCCACTACAGGATAAGGCTGAATTCGGATTCTGGCCCAGCCATTTATCCATTTACTGTGGTACCGTGAAAGAGATTACCTACCCTCTCTGTGCCTGTTTGCTCTTCTGTAAAGTAGGAGGGGAAACTCTGTATTGTAAGGCAATTGTGAGGATTGATTGAGATGGTGCATGCAAGGAGCCTAATGGGACACGGTAGGCCTTTAACAGTTTCTGAGCAGTCTTGCACACAGTTCTGGGACGGCAGCACTGAGCATACTCATCAATTTAGCCATCGGTTCAATGAACAAGAGACACAGCCCTCCTTGGAAGAGCTTTCATCCTAGCAGGCCGTGGACAGTCCCTCTGTCACAGGGCCTCAAGCGCCACGGTGGCAGAGAGCAACTCTTTACTCCACAGGGAGTAAAAAGTCTCAAGGCCAACAAGAAGGAGGACAGAGCCGAAGAGCAATGCAGAGGTTGCCTGGAAGCTCAGCACCGAGGACCTGAGTGGGTCGGTTTGTTTGGACAGTCAGGGCATCCGCAATGACCTGAGCAAAAGCACCATTTCTAGAGCACAGCAGAGCCTCCTTTACAGACAAGCTGGAGGGCGTAGCCGAGGAGCCAGCAAGAAGGAGACAGTGGGCAGGGGCACCTTCCCAGGAGCCTGGGCAAAAACAGGGGCATCTGGGACAGAGCTGCAGGGCTGTGGGGTTCAACAGAGGGAAGAGTAAAAGTTGATTGGTTATAAAGAGTGAATGCTGAGCCGGGCATGGTGGTGCACACCTTTAATCCCAGCACTCAGGAGGCAGAGGTAGGAGGATCACCATGAGTTCAAGACCAGCCTTCTCACTTCTACATAGTGAATTCCAGATCAGCTTGAGCTAGAGCAAGAGCCTACCTTGAAAAACCCAAAATGTACAATGTGGTGCGTGCATCAGGTTTTCGTTTCAATGGCAAGAGGCCCTGGTGTACCCATTCCTGCCCCACTCCTCTCTCTCTCTCTCTCTCTCTCTCTCTCTCTCTCTCTCTCCTTACAAATAAATAATAGCTTCTAAAAGAGAGTGGATGCTGAGCATTGAGGCTGGAAGACTAAGAGGAGAATCCATCCCCTCACCCCATCTTGGGTGCAGATGGAAACAGGAGGGACGACATCGTCAGTATGTCCTGGTGACAAGGAGTAGAGGGGGCTTCTGGGATGGATCTGCTCTACCAAATGAGTGGGGTTATTCAAGAGAGCAGCAGGCAGAGTTGAATAGATGGTATGAGTGGGCATCGAGGGAAACGATTCAGCCCCAAGCAAACAAGGCAAACGTCCCTATGGTAAGCTCTGCTATTGGTCTCTCTGGTAGAACTCAGCGGCCGGGCCACGGGTGGCTGGGAGGTGATCACAGTCACCCAAGCATGGGCTTCACCACCATGGAACTTCCTCCCTGGCAGGGAGGGACAGTGGGTTATGAGATGGAGGATACTGTCGAGTGCAGAGGTTAGGCTAGAGACTCTTGCGTCCACAAGCCAGGAAGGAGTCAGACTGGTGGCTAAAGGAAGGCCTGTGGTCCCACGATCAATCAGAGTTTGGATGCGAAGAAGACAGGCTGTGAGCTGTCATAAGCCGCTATTCCAGAGGAAGACCATTGTGGATGAGGACCAGGTATGCCCCTGGAGCATGCAGGTGTTAGGCAGGTGGTGCAGGTGGCAAGTGAGGTCATGTCTGATCATGGCTGGACTGAGGTGGACCAGATCAGGACTGGGAGCCAGAGCCTATTAGTCAGGACCGGTTCTGCTATGCTGCTGAGACAACAAGCCAGATGCTCTGGCTGAGGACAACAGGTTCTCCTTCCCTTCCCTCACTGTATGTTCAGTGGCATCAGCAGAGGAATTTTATTCGCCCAGTGGCTTGAGCACCTAGACTGACACAGATGGCGGGCTGTGCTCCCATGACCCTCAGAGGCAGAGGAAAGGGAATACTCAGAATGCTCAGTGCCTGGCCCTAGCAAAAACATCCTCTTCTGGTGGTTACTGTTAACATGAATGGATTTAGAGTCACCTGGGAGACTGGAGAGGCACTCCTTAGGTGTGTCTGTGAGGCTATTTCTAAAAAGAATTCACTTATGGAAGAATGACCCATCCCAAATATAGGCACCATCTCATGGGCTGCGGGCATAGATAGAATAAAAGGGAGAGAGAAAAACCTGACTTTTCTCTGCTTCCCGGCCACCGCTGTGTGAACTGCGTTGTTCCATGAGAAGAGGGAGGCTGGCGAGTGAACTGGTGAGGCTGTGGACTCAGGTGCTCTCCCTGGCGTGATGGGGCCAGCCCTCTGACACTGTGAGCCAAAACAAATCTCTCCTCCCTCGAGGCATTTATTTTAGGTACCTCATCACAGAAGCACAGAAGTAACTAAAACATATCACTTCTGTTCATATGTCCCTGGCCAAAGCCACACAGCCAAGTGTGATGGAGGAGGATGGGGGCACTTAGAAACAGCCCAAGTGACAATGGTATAAATTTAGGAAGCTGGAGAGATGGCTTAGCAGTTAATGTGCTTGTCTACAAAGCCTAAGGACCCAGTTCAACACTCCAGTATCCACATAAGCCAGATACACAAGGTGGTACATGCATCTAGAGTTCATTTGCAGTGGATGGAGGTCCTGGTATGTGCCCATTCTCTCTCTCTCTCTCTCTCTCTCTCTCTCTCTCTCTCTCTCATCTCTCGCTCCCTCTTGAGTTAAATAAATAAATAAAAATATTAAAGTTAGGACTTCTCAGAATCGAGCAGGTGATTATGAGCAGGTATCAGGGATGGGATGGGAGGGGCTAGGGATGTGGGGCCATGACCAACCTCAGAATAGGAAGAACAAAGCACAAACCAGGCCATGCCTCTCATTTTGCAAACCCAACTTGAAGTCCTTACAGCCACTCAGCAAGATGAGTTCGTATTATCTCCATTTTTAGAGAAGATAGACAAAGAGAATGACAGTGAGAGCACAGAACCCAGCCAGGCGCTGGGATGCAGGTCAGTTGGTAGAGTGCTTGCCTAGCTTGCGGGAATCCCTGGGTTTGATCCCACCACCACATTAACCCAACACGATGATGCAGGCCTGTAATCCCAGCACTTTGGGAGCTACAGGCAGAAAGATCAGAAGCTCAAGATTATCCTTGACTACATAGCAAGCTAGGGCCCGCTTGGGCTAAATGAGACCCTGTCTTTAAAAAAAAAAAAAGAAAGAAAAAGAATTAAAGCATGGCTGATTCCAGTGCTTTCTGTCAGGGAACCTTGAGTTCCTCCCTCATCCTCCAGCCCCACTGGCTCCAGGGCAGCCCTGGATCTCAGGCTGCACAGCTGCTGCTACATGCGGCCCAGCTGTGGCTCTCTCCAGCACTTTCCAGGCTTGTCAGCACTGCCATCTGGGAGCCACATGGGTCCCTGTGCCTGAGGCTACAGGTGCAGGTCTGACCAGCAGACGCCAGCACTGCGGTGCCAAGACTACGGTTCGGAAAGGACACGTGCATTCCAGAGTAGATGTCGCCACCTCCCACCTACCACTGGCCCAATACTTCTCATACTCATAGGCATATTACTGGACACCAGGCCTCTCCATGGGTCATGGCCTTCAGGAAGTAAACAGGACAGGCTGTATGTTCCCATTTTACAAAGGTGGGACCTAAGATCGCACCCTGGCAAGTGACAGGACAAATGAGCTCCTCCCATCTGCCCTGGCATCCTGAGAGAGCAATGGCCAAGGTCTGCTATAGCTGAGGCCTTGGCCAAGCTCTGCTGGGTCTCCATCCAGGACTGGGTGGGGATTCATAGGATGGGGAAATCATGCCCTCACCCCTAAGCCTGCACCTTCTCCGAGCTCAGAACCTGCTCTCTGGGACCACGCTCCGTTCTAGAGATGTTGGAGGATGGTTCACTGCAGATGGGCCTAAGGTGGGAGTAAGGGAAGAGAAAGGCAGGCTATGGGGCACACAGTCCTGCACCCATGGTGACACTTTAGCTATCTGAAAGAAGATGTCTAATCACTGTGTCAAAACAGCAAGAAGTTTGGGTCTCTTGGCTATGGAGTAGCCCTGAAAACTCTGTTGGGGTTGGGGCCCCCTAGCCCACATGTCCTCCAAGCCTATCCTCCCCTTATCCACTTTAGCAAGACATGAATGCCAACCAGCCCCTTTCCCAATGAAAGAACTGATGTGTAGAGTGAGGAAGGGCTTGGGCCAAGGCCAAGGCTAAGATTCCCATACCCTTCACACGTTCACCTGCACCACCCCACCCACCCACCCAGGCCTGAGTTCTACCTACTACCCACTCTGCCTTTTTAGGAAAGGAAAAGAGCAGCCCTGGTAGCGGGCGGGCGGGCGGGCGGGCAGGCGTGCTAATCCACCAGCTCCGGGAAGCTCTGGTTACCAGTGGTTTGGGGCCCGGGCAGCCCTGCCTGGGAGTGCCAGCCCAGCCAATGGGTGCCGCCGCTGAGCCACTCTGGTAGAACCATACAAGGCCTTGTCACAGCCCATTCCAGAGCCGGCATGGGGCAGCTCCAGAGATGGCATCCGCCCCGCCCCTGAGCCTGCCAGCCCTGCACGTCCTCGGACTCTGCCTAATCCAGCCTGGGAGCAGGCTGGGCTGCAGCGCACGTGCACGGAGCCCAGGGCTCTCCCAGGTCAAGGAGATGGCACCACTAGGGCAGAGGCCAGAGTTGGGACAAGGGCCTAGCAGGTCAAGGGGAGCCAGGCTGCTATCAGAATGATGGAGCCTAGGCCCAGTCCAAGCCACATTATCTCTGGACAAGTGTGTCCACTACCATGCCTTTGGCCTCACTGGCTACCTGTCCTGCCCCTTTGCTTTGCAGAAGGGTGAAGACAAAGTCAGTCTGTGACTTCCCCCGCCACCACCACACACACAAACACCTTGTGGTATCTTCCCAGTGTCTGAATCCCAACCCATTTCATTTATACTAAGATGCACGTACCTCTCAGGATCACGACACCTACCCACATGTGAATGTTATGAGAGCCACGTATATATGTCACCTTGGGGACTTGTATGCACCCACTATCATTGCTCTGAGCCTGAGGTAGTAGAAGCTGGCATGCCTGGCAGCCCCTTCTTGGAAGAGTCCCTTCAACTAGTCACTTCAAAATTCCTCTAATTTGATGCATTCAAGACCTCTGGGAGGGCTGGAGAAATGGCCTAGTGGTTAAGGTGCTTGCCTGCAAAGCCAAAGGACCACGGTTCAATTCCCTAGGACCTACGTAATCCAGATGCACCAATTTGTGCATCTGGAGTTCGTTTGCAGTGGCTGGAGGCCCAGGTGCACCTGTTCTCTCATTCTGTCTCACTTTCTCTCAAATAAATACATACATACATACATACATACATACATACCTACCTACCTACCTACCTACCTGTGGGAGGGAAGAGTTTGGTCCCAGGAAAACCAAGTCACAAGAAAATTCTTCATTTATTTATTTGAGATAAAGAGGCAGATAAATGTATAGATCGATAGATAGATGATTGATAGATAGATAGATAAGATAGATAGATAGATAGATAGATAGATAGATAGATAGATAGAGTGTGGGCATGATGCCACAGCTTCTAGCCACTACAGATGAACTCCAGACACATGTACTAACTGGTGTATATGGCTTAAGTACCTTAACTGCTAAGCCATCTCTCCAACCCACAAGGAAGTTCTTTACCCAAAACCAAAGTACCAGGATTCAACCCCAGAGTATGTACCCTAAACATCATCACTCTCAATCTCCTCCTCTGAATTCAGGGCCTGGAGGGAAGGAATCTGGCCACATGTAGACCACTGTGAAGGTGGACATTAAAGACACCGTCCACGACAGAGGGCCTCTTCTTCCTGAACGTGGGGGGGGGGGGTCTCTTCCAGCTCTCACTGCACCGGCACTGCCCAGGCCACGGCCACCCGGTTTGGAGCTCCCCTGATCAGCACGACAATTAGACTGTTCACAGAAGCCACTGGGTTTGAGCATCCTTGGCTGCACTCTGGGCCAACACTACAGTACTGTGCAGGGCCACTGACAGGTGAGGGAAACGTGCCGGCGCAGGGGGTGGCGGGCCTGTCTGGCATCGGGCTGTGTTTGCTCACCCAAGAAAAGAGGAGATAAATATAGACGCAGGATTACTCAGACACAGCCTGGGAAAACCGGCTCCCAAGCCTCGACTTCAGCCCTGGCCAAGCCTCACCTTTACCCGCCTGCCTACACTATGCCAGCTGTCAGGCCTGCCCCCTCCTTCCAGGACTCCCCTCCTGGATGCCTGGGGACAGCGCTGCCTCCTTGCTATCTCTGGGAACAAGGCAGAAACTGCAGCCTGGAGAGAATGGGGGCTTTTTAGCTGGGACCAGGCAAAACCCACACCTGACAGGGCAGCAGGAATGGCCTCTTTAGGCCAAGGATCCACTCCAGTGCAGACTCACTTTCCCCTTCTGTGAGGTATCCAGCCTTCAACCTTCTTGGACCTGCATGTAGGATGGAATTGGAGACCAGCCAATAGGGCTTAAGGCTGGAATCACTGCATGAGAAGCTGCCAGTCACAACAGTGTGTGGAGGGGCCTGTGCCCTTGGACCCCGGAGCCAGGCCATAGGGGCTGAGACCCCTCAGTGTCCCTTCTCAGCTGTGAAACTTTGGGAAAGTTCCTTGATCTATCTATGCCTCAGTTTCCTCATCACTAACGTGAGAATAATACTGGGCTATTAATAATAATGATTATAATTAGCACATATTATTATATAACACAAATAATACATAGAAGAATTACTTAATAATAGCAAGGGATATTAGAAAAGATTATATAAGTTACTACTTGTTAAAAGCACTTACCCCAGGGCCTGGGACACATTAACTGCTACATGTGTGTCGACTAGTAGTACTCAGCGAGGCAGGTGAGGCCTGAGGTCCAGGTGGACCCTTCCCAGGGCACGCACAGTGTACAGTGTTTGATCTCCGCCTGACCCACTTCTCTTCATTGCTCTAGCCTTCTCCAATGCTGTGAGCTCAGTTGGAGCCAGCTCCTCCACATCCAAGGGCCCTCTGGCACAGCACGGGTGATGCATACCTGCATCTGACATGGCACATGGGCAAAGTCCCTGTCCACAGGCCCATGGGTCCCCTAGCAACTATGTTGCCCCTGCACTGTAATCCCCCTAAATGCCTTCGTGCATGTCCACGCAGGTGCCCATGCTCACTGTGCACATGCCTACCAATGCACACACATGGGCACATAGTGGCACAGCCATACATGGGCACAAAGACACAGGTGCCTGCAGGTGTGTCCCCACACATCCCAGCCAGCACAGTGTGCTAGCCAGGCCCAGCCCCAACATGGCCGTCTTCGTGACAGAGGAATGTAGACAGCTGGGGATGCTCCGGCAGCGGACGTGAGGGAGAAGCGGAGGGGAAACCACACGGGCAGGGATCCAGGTAGGCGTGCCAGGCTGAGGCGGGGCCCTCAAGTGCTAGGAATTGTGCAGGGGGGTGGGGCACGTGCAGGCATTTGCTTAATCTAGTCTTTCTTGTCACCCCGTGTCCTCAGAACTTCTGGGTCTTAGAGGTCAAAGGGGCTCAGAGACCATCGGCCTCCGCTTGAGGCTGACTGCAGGCTCCTCCTGCCTGGTTGTGCCATGTGGCAAAGCCCTGGCGCTGTCTCTGGCCTGCAGTGACAGGGTCTGATCTGTAACAGCCACACAGCACAGTCTTCCTCACTTGGAAACCAGAAAAGCCTGCGAGCACAGGGGCCTGCAGGAGGATTGTCATTCACACGGAAAGTCAAGGGAGACGGCAAGGTGGAGGCCACCGGCACCCTTTGGGTGCAGGCGAGAGGGTACGTCTCATGCTGAGCAACAGCCACTGGATGCTGAGAGGCCTCATAGAAGGGAGCCTGCTTCCATATGGGGACATGGAGTGTAAGGTGCAGAGAAGCGTGGGTCTCCAGGAAGTGTACAGAGGTCCCAGAGCTGACTGACCTCAGGACCTTGCATCCAGCCACTGTGCTGGAGGTCTCTGACCCTGAACACAGCTCACATCCTGGGAGAGAGGTTTGCACATGGGACCTCAATTTGGCTGCAGGAAGGAAAGGTACTGTCCTAATTGCCAGGACCTCGGGTTCCGTGCAGGAGCGGAGCCTCCCCAGGCCTGCCTACCATCAGCCTTCTCCTGATGTACCTGCGAGTAAGACCACATGGACAGGGACCAGACAGAGAGCCAAGAAGGGCTTCAATCTCTTCAACCAGTGCCTATCACTGAGGGTCACCTGAAGCTGTGTGAGGGCCATATTGCAGTACCACAATAGTATGAGTAATAAATAATAATTAATAATAAGACATAATAAAACAACTCAGATGTACTGGCAGAGGCTGTAATCCTAGAACCCAGGAGGCTGAGACTGGAAGATTGTGAATTTGAAGCCAGCCTGGGCTACCCTGTCTCAAAAAATAAAATCTAACCCAGGCTTGGTGGCACACGCCTTTAATCCCAGCACTCGGGAGGCAGAGGTAGGAGGATCACTGTGAGTTCAAGGCCACCCTGAGACTACATAGTTAATTCCAGGTCAGCCTGAGCTACAGTGAGACCCTGCCTCAAAAATAAAATAAAATAAAATCTAAAATAAATATGAGGAGGTGGAGAGATGGCTCAGCAGTTAAAGGCGCTTGCTTGCAAAGCATGATGGCCCGGTTTCAATTCTCCAGTACCTGTGTAAAGCCAGAAGCACAAAGTGGGGCATGCGTCTGAAGTTAGTGTGCAGTGGCTAGAGGCCCTGGCACACTCATTCTCTGCCTCTCTTTCGTTCTCTCTTCTCACAAATAAATAAAATACTAACAAATAAATATGATAGGATGGTCACTAAGGTGTGAACAGGGTCATTGCAAGGTCACCTCCATGGAGAACAGGAGCCAAAGAACTCCAAAATGCAAGTACTGGCATGGGGCTGGTGAGAACCCAGATGGAGACCTGCTCAACTCCTTAGGACCAAAAATGACAAGGATGACTTCTTGTGAAAACCCCCCAGCCAACCGGTCCAGCTTTGTGAGCTGAGCTAGGCTGTGAAGATTAGAACTTGGTGTCAAAAACTAGACCATGGGGACAAGGGAATAGAGTGGGCAAAAAATATGCACGAGAATGATCCCATCCCCAAAACATCCCAGCAGCCCAGTGCCTTCCAACAAACTCAACTAGACCATCTAGGTCCTGTCCCCCCACCCCCCACCCACAGATGCAGAGGTTGGCAAGGCAAGCTGGGAATTCCCTCTGTGGAGGCCATGCAGCTGTGGGAGAACCCAAAAGGCCAGCCATGTGCCCAGACCCGCTGAGAGCTGGAGGGATTGTGACTCCAAGGCACAGCTCCTCAGAGCAGGCTCCTGAGTGGAGCCTCGGGACTTCACAGTCCATCTGCCTGGGTCACCATGGCCAGCATCGTGGGGAGCCCCTGAGGAATTCCAGCACAGAGGAGGGTCCACACCCATCCGGAAGAAGGGAGCCAGACAGGCTGCCTTGGGCTTCTTTCTGCTCTGCCAAAACCGTGTGGCCTGAGGCAGACGGCTTCCTGTCGCCGAGCCTTGACTTCCACAAGCTACCGCCCAGGGTTTTCCAGTCATCAGATAGCAAGCACTGCGCTTAGAAAGATCCAGACATCATTTAGGACACGAGAGGCCCTCGGTGTGTCCACCTGGAGCTTGCAAAGACTTTCCGAGGCCCGTGGTCCTTTCCAAAACACTTCAGGGCTTGAGACCTCATGACCTCGCAGGACTCTGGAGAAGGGCAATAAAGCCAGGCCCTGGCCCAGAGAGGGAAATGACTGGGCCAAACACTGGCTAAGCTGAAGGCAGTGCTTGGGAAAGCTATTCCCCTTCACTCCTTCTCCCACACCATCCCCGAGTGAAGAACCTGTCACTGACCCCAGGGCAGCCTCGGGGCTGAAGTCTCAGTTCCTCCCAGTGACCTGTGGGGACAGCGTCCTTCCTCCTGGGGCCAGGGGGGTGCTTCCCTGTGTCCTCTGCGGGACTTGGGACTGAATGGACCATTCAAGGCCAGACCTGCTACAGCCTGGGGACCCTCCTCCCCCGGAGAGATGGAAGGAAGGCTGGGCCTGCGGGGCTGGGTAGGCAGGGGTCTCCCTCTCCTCCCCGGAGCCCCGGTGGCGGCCGTGAGCCAGACACATGTGCGGTGATGTCAGGCCCCGCCGCGCCCGGGACCCGGCACGTTCCACGGCCAGCCCGCGCGGAACAAAGCGTCCTCCGCATTCCTGCGCGCTGACTCACCGCCCGCACGTAGCGCGCCGCCGCGCCGCCGCCGAGCGCTTTGCCCAAAATTGGTGGCAAGGCGAGGGCGGGCCCAGCGCAGCCACTGGCACCACCCACTCAAGCGCGCTCCACACTCGCTGGGCCGCTTTGTGACTCTGGCACGAGGTTTCCCAACACGCCCCCAAGAGAGAAAGAGGGAGCGGGAGAGGGATGGGAGCGGGCCCCGGCAGCCTGAGATGCGAGGAGCGCCCTGGTGGGGGTGAGGGGGGTGAGCGGGGGGTGGCACTACTCCCCTCCGGTCCCCGTGAGTTTCTCCATCTGCACTGGGGGTGCGCGGCGCACGGCTGTAAGGACCTGGTGTGAGTTAGTTACCTCGCCCACTCCTCACAGCTGACCGACCTATGTGGAAGCTACTATTACCATCGCCATTTTATGGATGGGGAAACTGAGGCACGGGCATGGTTTTGCTCTAAGTCACTAGTGAGCAGCACACTTAGGACTTGAGTCCGCGTTGTAAGGCTTCAGACTCTTAACACTTGTGTCCTTTGAAGTTTGTGGCTTGAGGCAGGCTCCCTCTTCCCCGTGCGGTTGAGGCAGGTTGGTGGAGTCCCAGGAAACTCTACCTGCCCCTTATTTGGCATCCTCAAACGTCTGTTCCATCACCCATAGCGGGCGCCAGCAGAAGGGGGCCCTCCAGAGGATGCTGGGGAAATTGCACGTGAGGATCTAGGTTTCACTGTCTGGAAAAAGAAAAAAGGATTGGGTTCAACAAACTTTAGTGCCAAGTAGCCCATGGTCATACAGGACAACACTGAGCCACAGAAAGGAGCTACGTTAAGGCCATGTCTCCTGTCAGGTAAGGGGACAGGTCTCAGGGCCGTCAGGGAACATAGAGTCAGAGCCAGAAAACTGGACAGCGGGAAGCCCTGCCCGCATCCCTCTGCGAGCAGGGCATTGTTGCCTCACACAGCTGGTTTCAGAGAATACAGAGCTCTTTGGGAGAGTGTTGGGGTCAGGGGCCATTTGTGCATGGTGGCACCTGCTTCTAATCTCAGTACACAGGAGACTGAAGCAGGACGACCACGAGTTCAAGGCCAGCCCAAGCTACATGGCGCAAACCTTTCTCAATAGAACAAGGAAAAGAAAAGTGGCCAGAAGACAGTCTTGCTCTCAGGTCAAATTGATATAGCCTGGGCCATTCAGCCCAGACTGCATGGTCACCCACCTGGGGCCATTGTGAGAGTCCAGAAAAGACATTAGGAGGAAATGTCCCTGCCTCTAGCTAGGGCTGGCCTGAACCACCTCAGTACAGATGAGAGGCCCTTGCCCCCAGCTTCCCCTTTACCTGCCAATTCCAATTTGACTTCAGGAAAGGCAAGCTTTTAGATTGGTGTTCAAGACCCTAGTGGTCTGTCCTCCAGCCTCCTACTCCCCCCCCCCCGCCCCGGCCCCAGTCTCTGAGCCATTCTGCCCAGCTCCTAGGAATGTCCATGCTATTCCTTCACTGGGAATGCTCACTGCCCTCCAGCCATGCTTCCCCGTGGGAAAGGAAGCTCCTCCCGGAGCCTCCAGGCACAGACACTGGTCACTGTTCTGAGGCCTGTAGCTCTTTTCTGAAGCTTCCTTTTGGCCAGCACAGAGCCAGACACCGATGCACACTGGTCCTTAGGTTCAGCACCTCCATCCCCAGGCCTTATCACAGGCAAGTGTTAATGCCTTCAGGATCCTTCTCCCCAAATTCCAGCTGAGGCCGGAAACCCCAAGGTCTGACACAAAGTGGGTTCAGTTTGCTTGCTGGATGACAACTGCGGCACAGCCTTGGGCCCGGGATCCTTCGCCTCTATTCCTGCCTGTGTGACCCTGAGCAGCTGATGTGGCCTCTCTGAGCCTTACTCCCAGGGTACTCCCTGTCCACTTCCTCGGGCTGTTTTCAAAGGAACAAATGAATGAAGGCAGGGAGAGTGCATGCCACGTGGGCACAGCTCCCCACACAACTATCATTACCACCAAGTCATTACTCTGGGCCTCCCTTGAGCCTGAGGCCTGGGTTCCAAGGCTGGGTGGCAGGCGATGAACTCAGAGGCAGCCACAACCCCTGGTTGACTCAGACTGAGGACATCCCAGGAAAAGCGGTCGAGGCAGCAGGCCCCTCCCATGTCCAGGGTCCATTGAGGGCCTCTTATCTTGGTAGATAAAGACCCTCACCCCTTGGATAGGGTCCATTCAGCTGGCTGCCTGGCCTTGACTCCCTTTTTTTAACTCAGTACTGGGAAGGACTGGGCAGGGCACGCAGAGCCTCTCAAGGATGCCAGTCACATCTGCTTGGCATGCTGGTGGGATTCACTCACTACATCTGGCCCTGGAGCAATGGATACCACCCCCTTTCCTCCCCAATATCAGGCCCACCGTGAGGTGGGTGCTTTCGAGGACTCCACACATCATCCACCATCCACCACTATTTCTGCTGGATGCTGCCCCAGCCTTGAGACTTGAGATCGAACCCCTTGCACTTGCTTTTGAGGACTTGAGAGCTCAGGCCAGGAGCTCCCGCTGACCTGGGTTCAGGTCCCACTTCTCTCATGCTACCAGGGGTGACTTTGGACCAGGGTGAGAGGGCTGTCATCCAGGGCCATAGACACCGTAGCCCCGTGTGTGCTCCTGCTGCCAGGGCTGTTAAGGCCTCTGTTCGGTGGTGGGCTCCTGGATGGTGTAGCCGTTCCTGTCCCCCACTCAGCTCTCCCTAACACCTGCAGGCTACAAAAGCTTGGGTGACAATGGTCAGTTTATGAGACCCTCACGTGAATCATTTACCCTGAGTCACACATCACAGGGAGAGCTCAAGATTATGTCTCCTACATCTGTCCTTCTCCTGTACCACTGTCTCCGCAGTCAGACAGGATCCAAGTGTTCCAGAAACACCAGGCCTTGAGGAGCTAGAAGGGAAGCCCTGTGGTCTCATGGACACCCCCTGGCTATGGCAGCAGAGGGAGGGTGTGTTTGTCCTGCTAGGTTGGGCCCACCAGGCCCGCCTGGGCCCGAGGCTCCTTGTCAGGCCCAGATCAAAGTGTGAGGTCATTGGGCTATCCTAGCTCCCTGTCTCATCTCGCTGTCGTGACTCAGCCTTGCCTTACCCAAACTTCCTCCTCCTAGGGGACCCCAACAATGGCCTGGCCTGGTCTGGGCTGCCCCACAGCCTCCCGCCTGCCCAGAGCCTCCCTCCCTGAGTCACCGCTCACCTCACCGCCCAGCACAGTGTGTAAACACCCTCCTCCTCTCCCTCAAGCTCCAGGATTCCCACTGCTAAAGGCTAGGAGTTAAGTTGAAGGATAGGGAGAGGCTTTTCCTACTGTCCCCAACCTGGAGACCTAAGGTAGACACCCTGGACTTGCTTTTGAGGATTTTCTGGTACTAGCATAAATATCTAAATTGAACTTGAGAGCTCTGACCAAGAGCTCTCACTGACCTAGGTTTGAGCCTAGGCTTCTTTGTTACTGGATGAGTGGCCTTGGACCAGATGCCTGTTGCTCATCTGAAAAAAAAAAAAGAAATAATTAGGATAAGACTAAGTTAGATCCTACATAGGATCATACACGCTGGAACAGAGGCAAAGAATGCAGATCATGAAGTAGACAGGCCTGTAACCAAACAAGCTGCCTCCCTTTGGGGAGTGTCAGACTTCTCATCTATAAAATGGGAATAACAGTGAGGGCCCTTCTTCTGTGACAATTAAATGGGACAAGATCTGTAAAGGGTTTGGAACAGTGTCTGGCATGTGGGATGTGCAAGGAACAGTAACCGATTAACTCTGAGATGCTGAGCCCACGGGAGATGCATGTGTGTTTCAGTGAGTGGTAGGGGATGCAGAGTGGAGGTTGATGGTGGGGTCCTATCAAGGAAAGGGTTCTGGGGAGCAGAGGCTGCAGGGGGGCTCAACAGGGAATGTAAAAGGCTCTCTTGAAGTGGCCTTTCTGGACTGCTGCTGGCCTTATACTTTACATTCTGAGGTACCCGTAGAGTCCAAGCCCATACCTGCAGCTCCATGATACCCTAGACCTGGCATGCTCTCACTTCCCAGTCTCCAGAGGGTTCTGGGAAATTCACAAACCTCCTGCCTCCCCTGAAGGCTCACATATCCCCAATGGACTCTCAACTTCCCAAACTTACCAGCAACCAATGTCCTTGAAACATAGAACCAGAATGCCAATGTGGGCAGCCATCAGTCCAGGAAGCCTGTGTCTGCCTGGGCCCATGATGCTCAAGAGATGACTTCCAGATATGAGGGGCCCAGTGGATCACTGGGGCATGTTGGAGAATGGGCCCAGGAGAAAAACGTCACTGACTACTCACCTCAACTGAGCATGTGGTCTAGAAGCAGGAGAAGGGTTGATGGAGATCACATGGGTGACAAAGGGAAGGAGGATTAGGAAAGGGCTCCAAGCCTGGAATCAGCTTTGAACCCTGACTGTCCTAGGGGAAGCCCCTCGACCTCTCAGAACCTGAAAATGCATTAACCTGCCTGGAGTGAACAGTTATGCTGTAAGCATTGCGTGAGAACAAAATGGCTGTGCTTTCTGAAAAAATGTGTTTATGTGGGCTGGAGAGATTTCTCAGTGGTTAAGGTACTTGCCTGCAAAGCCTAAGGACTGAGGTTCGATTCCCCAGGACCCATGTAAGCCAGATGCACAAGGTGGTGCATTTGTAGAGGCTAGAGGCCCTGGCGCACCCAATCTCTATCTGCTTCTTTCTCTCTCCCCTCTCTCTCTCACAAATAAATAAAATATTTTTTAAAAAATAAAGAAAATGTCTTAAAAAATGTGTTGGGCTGGAGAGATGGCTTAGCAGTTAAGTGCTTGCCTGTGAAGCCTAAGGACCCCGTTCGAGGCTCAATTCCCCAGGACCCACATAAGCCAGATGAATGCATCTGGTGTTCGTTTGCAGTAGCTGGAGGCCCTGGGGCACCCATTCTCTCTCTCTGCCTCTTTTTCTCTCTGTCTGTTGCTCTCAAATACATAAAAATAAACAAAAAAAAAACCTTTTTAAATGTGTTAACGTACCTGGAGTGAAGGGCTATGCTGTAAGCATGACATGCGGACAAGAAGGTGACTGTGCTTTGTCATTGGGTAGGATCAGTAATGTTGATGGCCACCACAGATTAACTCTTTGCCATTGACCCTTCACCTTAGCCATGGGGCCAGCCATGACTATCCACTCCTTAGAGAAGAAGAAATTGAGACCCAAAGGAAACGGAAAGCTACACAAACATCTTGGACCCAATCCTAGTTTGGCCTGACACCAGGAGCAGACTCCTCAGCCATCAGCCTGCTCTCAGAGCGGGGCAAGACTAGGCACAGCCAGATGAGACCCCTGTGGGTGTTCAAAGAAGTGTTAGCTCTCACGCATTAGGAGAAGTAGGCTGTGCTTCCCAGGGAAGATAACATTTGTGTAGCACTGTATATGCCTATAATCCCAGCACTCAGAAAATGGAAGCAGAATCAAGAGAAGCCTGGGCTACAAGAGACCCTGTCTCAAAAAATAAACCAAAAAGAAATTGTGATGGGCCTTGAAGGAGAAACAGAATAAATGAAGCTGGAGTAGAGATGGGATGGGAGGCTCAGCATGCTCAGAGGCAGGAGGCAAGGAAGTTGGCTGTGGCCCACCGGGCCAAAGCTTTGGGTACGCAGATCAGCACTGTGGGGGTAAGACAAGAAAAGAGAGGTCAGGGTCAGACCCCAAGCAAACTCCATGCCAAAACAGGAACCTGTAAGACACTTCACCCAATGTCAGGCTGGGTCCTGGCTGCAGACTTCCAACTAAAGCCAGCTTTGCCTAGAAGTCTCTCAGAGCTCAACACACCTCTCGTGTGGTGCAGCATTGAGGGCAGCATTTGGTGACTGGAGGGCAGGCTGTTTGCTCTGAAGAGAGCAGGTCACAGTGGAGGGGTCACCCATGAGGATCTAACCCATGGCAGGAAGATGGCCCAGTTCCATAACACCCTACACATATGCACATGTACACACACTGCTTTCCTCCAGGCGTGTGGTCCTTCCACGAGGCTGGTGTGCTCCGCATCTCCCAGGGCTTTCCTTGCCTGTATCCACTGTGCTCCAAAGCCTCCCGACAGCTTTTAGGTGGGATCCTCCTTCTCGGATGTCATTGATGGGTATACCCTCTGACACCCAGGAGGGTTAAATCACTGTGTGCCCTTTGTCACATGACTCATGAGCCACAGAAGAAGACTGGCTAACTCTGCCCTTTATTACCATTGGCCTGGTTCTGTGCTGGGCACTTGTCCATAGACGTTTAGTGGGGAGCTGGAAGGGGGCCTTGAACCTGAGTCACAGGGCTTTGAAGCTTGCACCTGGATCTGCCAAGCGTCAGACGTGCCCGGGGTGGGCTAGCCCCTGACTCATCCACACACCCTGGACCTGCCCTAGGCAGTGGCTTTAGCTCCTGACTGACCTGCCTGCCAGAGCCCAGCTGTGCTCCTCCCAGGTCACTTATGGCTTGAGATTCCCAGCGCTTGGTGGAAAAGTCACAACCTTTAGGCAAGGAGGTACCCAAGACACACCTCTTCCCAGGAACGCCGACCTGAAACCCCAGCTGGGACTCCAATGTTGCCTGCCTGCTGGGCACCAAGTTATCCTGATGATACAGGCACCAGGCACTTATTTTTAGCTGCCATCGAATTCTAGAATGAAGTACTGTACTTCTGCAGGGCCCAGCCTCCTGGTGGCTCACCCCTTCCCAGAGGGGAAAGGCGGCCTCCTGGTGGGGCCCTGGGTGCGCCTTCGAAAACACGGGTTCTAGGCAACAAGGGTGGGTGTGGCTCTGAAACATACCAGTTGCATGTCTTGGCTGGTGATGGTTATGGGATGCAGGAGAAGGCTGGGGTTCCAGCACCCTTAGGTGCAGGGTCCAATGCCTCAGAGAAAGAGAGGTCCATGTACCCTGGATTTCTAAGCTCCAGTCCTGGCAGGGGGACCTCTGGAAGCTAGTTTTCCTCCCTAACCTCAGTTTCTTCCTCTGGGTTCAAGGCCAAGGGTCTTTCCATTTCTGGACACCTGTCTGAATTTTTTTCGTAATGACTATGTCAGGTCTTCATCATGAGAGCATTTTAAAGCTGCTGTCAGACAAGAGAGGGGGCCTAGACCCTGATCATTAGAAGAGACATCGATGCAGAGATGCAGGCTCCATCTGGTGAGCTGAACCCTCTCTGTTGCTTTCTATCTCACCCCAGCCTTTGGCCTGCACCATGCACCTGGACTTGGGCTGGACCCTGAAGTGGGAATTCCAGAGAAAATCATTTATCAATGGCTCATCATCTCATGGGGACATGGATGTCTTCCTAGAAAATAATCAAATAATGTCTCGGGTAAAAAGACAACTTGTCATTTAAGGCTCATCAAGCTTGGCCCTTCTTATCTCCCACATGAAGCTCTGACAAAGGCAGATGGATGGATGAGGGGTTAATTAGGTAAACACACAGATAGAATATTGGATAAAAGGTTAGATAAGGATGGAGGATGAGACAGAGTATGGATGGATAGAAGAATGATAGATGGGTAAAGGGGAGGTGGATGGGTGGATAGATGGATGGATGGATGGGTGGATGATAAATGAATAAAGGGTGGATAGATGGAGGGATGGATATGTGGGTGATGGGTGAATAGATAAAAGATGGATGGTGTTTAGTAGGAGCAAATGGGAGCATGATTGGCTGTCCTTCCTCTAGCAAATGAGCATAAGGGGAAAGGTCCCAGGCTTTCCTGTCTTGACCCTGAACAAATCACTTTCTCTGGGGCTTCATCTATCATGAGAATCATGAGTCCAGCCCACATCCCAGGTCTGTTTGGGGGACCCAGTGAAACAAGAATGGATTGTCCATGCCTACATATGAGCTGTGGCCAGAACCTCAGCCATCTCTGTTCCTCTTGGCTTTGGGCTGTATGTGAGGGTTTTATGTTTTAGAACACAGGTGAGAATCCTGCTTCCACTCCTGGCTCCCTACATCCCAAGCCTCTACTTGAGTCTCTGCCTGGTATGAGCAGGAAGGTGGTTCTGGATAAGAGTTGCTATTGGGGTGGGGGAGTCCCCAAAGGCTAAGGGCTCAAGAAAATCCATTGGGAGTATATGGAATTCATGGCTGGGACTCTGGAGTAACACAGGCCTGCTTTTGAATCTTGACTCTTGTCACTTCCTAGCCCTCTGACATAGAGCAAGTCATTTACTTTCCCTGAGCCTCAGTTTTCCCGTGTCTAAAATAGAGATGCCAGGGGTGGTGGCACACGCCTTTAATCCCAGCACTTGAGAGGCTGAAGTAGGAGGATCCCTGTGAGTTCAAAGCCATCCTGAAAGTACATAGTGAATTCCAGGTCAGCCTGGGCTAAAACAAGACCCTACCTCAAACATTCAAAAATAAATAAATAAATGAATATAAAGTAGAGGCCAGGCGTGGTGATGCACACCTTTAATCCCAGCACTCAAGAGGCAGAGGTAGAAGGATCGCCGTGAGTTCGAGGCCACCCTGAGACTACATAGTGCATTCCAGGTCAGCCTGGGCTAGAGCGAGACCCTACCTTGAAAACCTGAAAACCAATAATAATAATAATAATAATAAAATAGACTAATTACAGTATACAATAGCTGTCCCATAGACATGTTGTGACAGTTGATAGAAGTATAATTTGTATAAGTCACTTGTCACAGGCGTTTAGAATATATTAAGTGCTCAATAAATGCGTGCTTCTCGTATACCCCTAAAAGGCCAAATGAGGAACAAAGCCCTTAGCACTTGAAGGGAACTCAGAAATGTGGAATCCAGAGTTTTCTGTCTAAAATTCAAAGTCCCTGGGTTGCTTTTCTTATTTCAAAATGTCCAGAAAACTCACAAGGCCAGCTGACCTGGGCTTTGACCGGACAATATCTACTTCCCACTGGAAGTCCAGCGGTTCCACAGGCCTCGATGACCCTGTTCTGATTGCTCTCACATTAATAACAAACAATCCCCTTAAAAGTACAGTTCTGTGGGAGATATAAATCTTTCCAAATGGGCCGAGGTGGAGGAAGGGAGAGCACCATCAAGGGGGTCATCTTGACGAAGCGCATGCACGGCCTGGAGGTGGCTTGTGTGGAGACCCAGCACGAGGACAAGGGTGTGGGTGGTGGTAGAGCCTGCTGGCTCAGGGTAAGCTGGCACCCATGGCTGGAGGCCCCCAGAGCCCCCAGGCCTGAGGAGGAACGACCTTGGAGACCAGAGATGATGGGAACGTCTGATGCTCTCCCAGAGTTTCCAAGCCCCCAGGCTAGGCTGGCTCTAGGACCAAACCCCTCCCCGTCTCCAGTGGCCTGTAGGTTTCCAACATGGGCTCTTGGCCAACCTTTTCCCAGCTGTTTGCTCTGTAAGTCCCCTCCACACTGTCCTTTCCATCTGAGCTACAAATAAACTTCCTGAGGCCTGGTGGGGCCAGATGGTGATGCTAAAATGGCTGGTTTTCCAGAGGTGAGGGTGCAGAGGACTCATGCCAGGAGCCAGGGCCACACGGCCACAGTCTGCAGGGTCTCCCTTAGGGGCTGGTCGGATCCTGAATGTCACAGGCAGTCAGAGTCCCGGCACACTCACTGTCGATGGGGAGGTAGGATGAGTGAGAGCAGGGAAGGACAAGTTCAGCCCACAGCCACGCGGTGAGTCGCAGAGCTGAGCAAGGCCTCCTGGACCATGGCCTCCCTTGCAACAGCAGGCTCTTGCTGTAGCCTACCCTGCTCTGTCGGACAATGTCCCCAGCACACTTCTCCCTCGTTCCTGTGTATCCTCCATCCAGCACAGGGTCCATGGTGTCTGGCCAGATGTTTAGTCTTTGTGCAGGGATTATTAAAGTTTGAGAGTGCCAGGGAGATACCCCAGCTACCTCCCCAGTGTCTGGCCTTCCTGCCACAGGGTCCCTCAGATGGCTTTTCCCATGGGGACCCAGATGGACTTGAAGAGAGCCTCGTGAATAGGAAAGGCAGGTCCAAATTAGGACCTGAGAGAGAACATGACAAGCCCCCTTCTGTCTTGAGTAGGTTGGTGCTTCTCTTGGACCCCAGTTATTTCACGTAATGGGATGACAAGTGGGGATTTCTTCAGGGCATATCCTAGAGTCTCACCCAGAAACGCACCTCAAAGCTTCACTTCCCCCAGCCTTGGTTCCCGGTAAGTATCTCTTCTCCAACTGGGCTGGTGCCATGCTGGTGGGAAATCATTTTGTGTGCAAAACATTTGCCCCCAGATTCAAACTGGGTGACCCTCTGATGTATTCCTGACCGCTCCCTGCTGTCTGTAGACATGCAGGCAGGAAACAGGCCCTGGTGGGCTAGAAGATTTAGCTGAGTCACTGATTCAGGCGACTGATAGGGGTCACAGCAGTGGGGTCCGTGCAGCCAGGCAGGGACACACAGCCAGGTCACCTGGTAGAAACAGGGACAGTGGCCAGTTCAATTATGAAAGACAAGGGCTGGCCACCAGATCTCCCAGGAGGGGTAGAGGTGACTGTTCAGGGCCTAAGCTAGAAGATCTAAGGGCCTAGGGCAGTTATTTTTAACTGAGCTTAATATTCTCTACCTGGAAACCAGCTCTTGTCAGAGGTTCCCGGAACAGCTTCAGCCCCTGAGACAGGCTGGGCTCACTCAGGTTCCTCGGCAGGCCTCTCCATTACACGGCCCAACCTACCCAGCTGAAGCCAAGGCCAGGGAAGGAGAGAAACCAGAGCCTGCAGGACATGCAGCTCCCGTGCTGACCCTGTGAGGCCAGCACTGGCCCCTGCCCTGTCGTCATCCTCCTTTCACACCCAGAGGGATCCTGTCTCCGGTCCATTTAATTCTTCTATTATGAATCCCAGGCTCTGAGCCTCTGGCTCCCTATTGTCCTGGACAGGCATTTTGCATTCGTGCGAAGATTAGACACGTTAGAACCATGCCTCGCACTCCCCGTGGTCTTTCTCTTTTCCTTTTCAGCTCCCAGCTCTTCTTTCTCCCTACTCCTCCAATGTTCGCTCTCCCTCCCCATCTTTATCTGCCTCCCTGCTTGCTTTCCTCCCACCCTGATCACCTCCTTCTCCAGTTGACCTGCTTTCTCTCCTTTCTTCTCTTCACCAAGACAGACAGACACACACACACACACAATCCTATTCATATTTTCTCTGAGCCTAAAATGATTGCTCACCTCATTCCAGAAATATTCTTCTAAAATTCTTAAGAGAGGCACCAAGTATGTGGGGAAGTCAAATCAACTGTGGTTTGGTGGTGACATCAAGACTGGGATTCAGCGAGGGCTGCCTAGGTGGGGCCCCACTGCCCTCTGAGCCTCCTTGTGGGCATTCCTGGGGTTGACGGCGGAGGGGAGCAGCTGCCTCCCGGGGTGGCAGTGAGGTGGGTCAAGTGCCCTGAGCACATAGTAGGTGTTCAGGAAAGTGTGTTCTTGCTTCCACTAGCTCAGACTGGGGAAGGAAAGACTGTTAACATACCTTGCTCTTGACTCACCCTACATTAGCTCTGCCTGACTAGACCAAGAAATCTCTACCTTTTCTCTCTCTCTCTCTCTCTCTCTCTCTCTCTCTCTCTCTCTGCCTGGGGAGAGACAAAATTGCCTGTTCCCTGCCATCACCTGTTTGCCCCTTCCTCAGTCTCTAATAACAGACACTAAAATGCTTCTTATAGAAAAAGAGGCTGAGTGGACTGGGTTCCACAGACCAAAGCCTGCTTAAGTCATTCCCTCTGCCTCAGCAAGCACTCACCAGGCTCCTAGAATGGATGGGTGCATGGGCAAGGCTACAAGCCCCCCCTTCTCTGGGGTCCTGCACCTCAAGCATGGCAGCTGGATAGGCCCACGGCCCTAAGTCAGGCAGACCTAGAAACTCTGAGAACTGCAAGAAGAGCCTTTCCCAATGCCTCAGAGGATGGCACAGGAGTAGACTTGGGGCCTTGACAGGCACAGCAGGGCTGCAAACACCTCAAGCTGCTCCTTCTCCATGGTGCTCAGCTGACCACAAGAGTGGTCCTGCTCCTGCCTCCAGCAAGGCTCGCAGCCAGCAGAGGGACCACGAGCGGAAGGCCAGGCTCCAAGGAGCCCCTCCTCTGCCTGCCACTCTATTTCTGTCTGTCTGTCTGTTGTTGTTGTTGTTTTGTTTGTTTTTGCATAAAGTAGCCACTGAGGTGAGCCAGAACATCCTTTCATGCCACTGTGGGACATTTCTCAGGGCATCCAAGGAGCATCTTTCTAGAGCAAACTCTGAAGTTCATCCTGCATCTCAAGGGAGTCTGCAAGCCAAAACAAAAAAGAAAAAGAAAAAGAATAAGGAGCCCCCTGTCTTGGCTTTGTTTTGCAAACTGAGGTCCAGGATATTTCTGGCCATGGTTGGTTGCACAGTTGAATAGTTTCTGGAAGGGACCAGCACTCCTGTTCCAGGCCTAGGAGGTGCCTGGAGGAGAGAGGGGACCAGCGGCATTCCCTGGGTGAGCGGGGCATGAGGCAGCCCCAGGTGGGTCAGAGGTCAGGCATGACCTGTGCCCTTCTCTGAGGGGAGCAAACCCATAAGAGGCTCTGATTAGCCCAAGGCCGCAGAGCCTCGAGTGGGTCTTTACCTCCCACACGGCAGAGGGACGGACATCTCAGCTTGGTTAGCAGTGGTCAGGGACAAGGGTGACTGGGAAGAAAAGGAGGACTCTGCTTTGAGACCTCCCCTCAAAACTCCCAACTTGAGAGCCCCAAAGGAGGAGTGAGGAGGGGGGGGGTTGAGGTACTTTGGGGTGCGCTGAGGAAGTCTAGCAGAACTGAGAGGGGCCCTGGGGCTGCAAGGAACTTCAAGATTCTCGGAGATACTACAGCGTGGCGCGCGGAGGGAGAAGCCCAGCTTTCCACCTCCCTCCCCCCTCACCAGGAGGCCAGGGCGGGCCAGGCACCCGAGGAGGAGGCGGTGTCCCTGGCTCAAAGCCCAAGGTGCAGCAGCAAGGCGAGGCGGGGCTGGGCCAGCAGGGGCGGGCACCCCGCCTGGTATTATAAGAGGCGGCCAGGACACCAAGGCAATGAGCTCCCAGCTTGGCTTAGCAGCAGGAGGCTGGCAACAGGCGCTCCCGGATCGCTCCCGCCAGCTGCGCGCTCTGCCGCTGCTATGGTCTCCGCGCCCACCGCCTGGTGTTCCCTTGCTCTGGCCCTGCTCGTGGCTCTGCACGAAGGTGAGCCACCCTGCTTCACCTGCTGCTGCCACCTCTGGGTCTGTCCATCAGTATCTCCCTTGAGGGGCACAGGGATCCCAAGACAACAGAGTGCACCGAGCTGGGATCCCACAGCACCAGCTACATCTGCAGGTGCAGGGGGTCACGGGCAAGCCACAACTGCTGGTTCTTCCCATTGGTCTACAGGGGCTCCCCCTGAGGGCGGCCAGTCGCTCCAGAGCACGGAGAGTGCCGACTTCCTCATTGGACAAGAGGAGGAGCCTGGCAGGTCCCCAGTCCCCAGGCTGGCCAGGTACCCTGACTTAACCTGCACCTCTCTCTCTCTCCTGTGTGCAGGGAAGAGCCAAGCGGCTGCCACCTTGGAGCCGGCGGCACCCCCGTCCCGGGGCCGAGATGCCCACCTGCGACTCCGCCGTTGCTCATGCAGCTCCTGGCTCGACAAGGAGTGCGTCTACTTCTGCCACCTGGACATCATCTGGGTGAACACTGCCGGGTGAGCACCGTGGGGACCCACGTGGAGGAGGGGTGGGAAGGGCAAGGGAAGGGATCCCTGGCACACTGGGGGAATCACTGGGACCATTCTGCTCTCCCTGGCCACTAAGCAAGTATCAGTAGTGACCAGTGATATCTCAACTCTCAGTGGGGGCTGCTGGGGCCAAGGAGAGGGCTGGATCTGAGGATCCTCACCCCGCAGCCCGGTAGGAAAGCTGGCTCCATTTTCCAGATAAGGACGCAGAGACTTGGAGAGGTTAGGTGACTCCCCCAGCATCATACAGGAAGGAATAAGTAATGGGTTCCATCCCAAGTCTGCGGATGCCAGAGCACACGCGGGCTCAGCCACAGCACCTCTGCTGAGAATATTCCAGTCAACAGCAGCAGCCACGCTGGACTGTGCCAGGCTCCGGGCCAAGCACTGCACGTGCAGTTTCTTCTCCTGAGCCCCCAGCTTCCCCAGGAGGCAGGCACTGCTGTAGCCCCCAGATGACAGACAAGAAGTCTGCCTGGGATACCCAGCTAGGAGCAGGGCGCTGGGTTCTGCCTGTGCCCGCGCTGCCTCCAGGCCTCTGCATACCTCAGGTTGAAGTTTCTGTGTGTGTGTGTTTGTTTTTTATCCTTCCCCAAATTGCATAAGGCAGGAGAAGCTGAGCACGTAAATGTGTGTAGAGCTAATCCGCATCCAAATGCTGGCTGGGGCGGGAACCCTGCCAGTCCCTGTGTGCTGGGTCCACCCCAGTCACTGCAACTCCAACCACATCGCTAAAATTAGCTGTAACCCAAAGGTGCTGGATGGGCCAGCCTCGGGGCCCCTGCCCTGCCCACCTTGGCTAGACTAGATCAGAAATCAATCCAATTTCACACTCAGTCACACACACACACACACATTTTTAAGAAGTTTAAAGGCGAGCACTGGCCAGCTGGGGGTAGCTTGGCCGTGGGTTGGGTGCCTCTCTCCAGGAGCTGGGGAAGCTCTCCTTCCTTCAGGCCTAGCTGTCTAGGAGGGGAGAGGGGCTAGGAGGACTCCCCAGCTCCTAACTTTGGGTGGAACTACAGACTCCACCCCTTTTAGAAGCTCCCAGAAGAGCTAGGGCTCAGAGGCACATAGAGGGTCCGAGCTTGCTGGGGTGCCCAGGGCACTTCTGGAGGTGCCTGTGACTGATGATTGACTTGAGGGGAGGAGTTCCCTTTCTTGGCCACCCTGGAGGCATGACTGGCTGTCCTCGTGTGTGTAGTGTGTTTGGTTCCTGCTGGCCAATGACATGATTTATCTAATCCTCTGTCTCTTTGCTCTCTCTCTCTCTCTCTCTCCCTGCCCCATACCACTACCTTGCTGGCTGCCCGCCCACAGACAGACAGCTCCATACGGCCTGGGAAACCCGCCAAGACGTCGGCGCCGCTCCCTGCCAAGGCGTTGTGAGTGCTCCATCGATGGAGACCCTGCCTGCGCCACCTTCTGCCATCGCAGACCCTGGTAGGTGGCACCCAGAATGCAGGGGCGGGGTGGATGCTAGCCAAGGTCTGCTGTGAGAGCAGGGTGTTTGAGAGACCAGCAGAGGGGCAGAGGGCCAGTAATGGGGAACAGAGCTCTACGTCCATAGATGTACCCTGTCCATGGACAGTCCCTTCCCACAAGAACCAGTCACCTCCAAGTGCCACCCATTGCCCAGCCCTAGGTCATCTGGGAGCAACCATGTCCCTACTTTCGGACAGGAGGCATGCCCCTCAGGTGACAGCTGAGATAGCCCGGGTACAGAGAGTGGGCAGGACTTATGTCAGGCCCACAAGGGACTAGTTCCCACTGGACTTCAGGTTCTGCCTGAGACCTGGGGACTTATGAACTTGTTTAGAAGAAGAAAAATAACATCTGGAGTTGGGAAGCCATGACACAGTCCCAGGGTTGTCACAGAGTTGGGGGATGGATGCCAAGTCTTAGGGACTTCCCATCTGTGAAGGGGTTACAGGCGCTTGCTACTGTGTCTGGATTTACATAGATTCTAGACATCTGAATTCAGATCACAAATGCTCTGCAAGCACTTCTTACCCACTGAGTCATCTCCCCAGCCCCCATCTGTAGAGGGATGGAAGGCTTCATTCTTCCCCTCCCCCCCCCTTGGGCCACTGGGGAAGCAGAGACTGGCTTGCAGAGTCCTAGGCTCCAGTTTCTAGGATGATTTACAGGAAACTCCTCCTCCGGGAGTTCAGCTGGGGCTCCGCCCTTGCCTCAGTTTCCCCTGAAGCTGCAGGTGGCCAGATTCTGGGAAGAGCAGCTACCCAGCTGCTTCTTTCTGAGGCTCAGTACACATTCCCAGTAGCTCAGTTTTCCTTGGTCCCCACCCTGCCAGGGAGGGAAGGCCGCCAGGTGTGCAGTGTGGAAATGGATCTGCTCGTGAGGTCGGGGCCGGGGGCTGGGCTGGGCCTACAGCCAGGTGGCCTCAGGGTGCTGGCCGGCCCCTTACTTGCTGCTACTCCATTCATTCAGGCCTGAAACCATGGTTGTCCGGAGCAGCCAATCACCTGCAGCCGTATTCCAGCCCAGCAAGACGTGGGCCACTAAAGGAGCTCTCCTTCACAAGCTGAGGTGAGGCACCTGTGCTGAGTGAGCACATTCTACACGCTGTACACATTCACCTTAATTCTCCATGTGAGGCAGGACTGGGGTCCTCGTTGTCCACCCAGGAGCTCTGAGGCTCAGACAGGTGACACCATTTGCTAAAAGTCACATAGCACCTGTGGCGTCTGGCTGCATTTGAAGGCTATGGGGTGTGTGTGTGTGTGTGTGTGTGTACCAAGTGTCATTCCTCAGGAGTGCTATTCACTTTGTTAAACACAGGGTCTCTCATTGGTCTGCAGCTCACTGATTAGGCTAGACAGGCTAGCCACTGAGCACCAGGGACTCTTCTACCTCTGGCTCCCTAGCACTGGATTCTAAACATGCCACTGCACTCAAGTCTTTTTAGTGTGGGTTCTGAGGATGAAACTCAAGTCCTCATACTTGCAAGGCAAGAAGCACTTCACCTTCTGAGCTATCTTCTCACCCCCTGGAGCCTATGTTCTTAACCACTATTCTCTGTTACCGATGGGCACAAACGTGGGTTAGTATGAGGCCTTGAGGGCCTGTGACTGGGGAGAATCACAGTTGTTCATTCAGGCTGCCGTGAACCAAGCAGCTTCCATATGCTGAGGCTCTGACAGGAGGCGGAGGGAGTGACCGCCCAGCCTGCTCTCTCCTCTTTGCCCAGGCTGAATCTCCTCCCTTGATGGTCACAGCTGGCCCAGCTGAGGCCCCATAAATGTTTGTCCAACCAAACTGGCTTGAGGACATAAACCTCACTTCAGGCCATGTAGCAGAGCGGCCCAGGGGCAGCTGCAGGGGTAGGGACTGCCTGCTGGGAACCCAGCTCTGCCACTAATAAGCTTTGTGACCTTGAACTTGTTGGTCTGCTTCTCTGTGCCTAGGGGAAATAGCTGTGCCCATCCCGTGGGTGATCATGAGGTTAAACACACTGATGTGTGTGAAGCGTGTCTCTGTGGAGATCTGATGGTCTTGCCCATGCCTGCCTCTGCCATGGAGGGCTCCTCAGGGCTAGACAGCAACTGGCATGACCCTTTGGAAATTCTTGTCTTTAGGAGGAGGCAGGGAAATGGAGAAAAGGCAGGCTGGTGACATGGGCAGGACTCAGCACATACTCAAGAACTGATTAAGAAGGAATAAGACTTCACAAGTACACAGCACTTCACAGTGTGCAAAGAGTTTGCTCTGCCAGCCAAACACTTATCCCTAAGGCAATTACACCAGTTTGTGGTTTTTGTTTTTCGAGGGGTTTTGTAGTTGTTGTGCTTAGTTTGATTCTTTGAAATAAGTTTTTACTCTGTAGTCCAGGCTGGACTTGAATTTGGGGTTATCCTTGTGCCTCACCTTCCCATGTGTTAGGTCTAACTGGTCTTTCACAGGCTGAAAAGGGGTCTCAGAGAGAGAGTGAGTCCCTTGCCCATGTTTCCGCACTCCTAGCCTGAAGTCAGACTTCTAACTCTCAGTCTAGACTCTTGAGGTCAGAAAGTGGACAGTTGGCAGTTTCCAGGACCATGGCCAAGCCCTGAGGTCCCAGGCCACCAGAACCTCGCTGCCTAGACTTCCATGCTGTGTGGGCTATACTGGCTCTTTCACAAGGGAAGAACGAGACGATGCAGTTCAGGTCAGGGATAGATGAACATCTGGGAAGGAAAGGCACGGCTGAGCTATGGCAAGGGAGACAGACAGTGGGCGATGCCCAGGCTGTCCTTGGCCGTCTCATCATTCTGTCAGCATTTGACATTGAACGTCAGCGTTGTCAAAGCCCCATGGGCAGGGGAGCCCCTGGGTCTGATCGGGCTGCGGTGACGTGGCATGTGCTTCTGACCCTGAGGTAGCCATGGCTTGGGATCTGGGCCAGAGAGGTCTCTAGGCCCAACCCCCTGCCTCCTCTGGGAGCCCTGGACAACGTATATCTCCTTGGATGCTAAACGATCTTTCTCCCTTTCAGGGACATTTCAGCTGCCAAGCTGCGCTTTGCTGGGCGAAGGCCAGAGGTGACAAGGGAACCCAGGCCCGCACACTCCAGGCGGAGAAGAGATAGTGCTGTGAGCTTCAAGAATGTTGAGAAGGAAACCCACGTAGGGACGGGAGAAGACAAGCAATTGGTGGGAGACCCTCCACCTGCCTGCTGGGCAGGGGCCTGGACCCCAGCGAGATGGACCCGTCTGATGCAGTTGGTGCAAGGCTTTGGCCTCCCTGCTGGCAGCTCTGCACCCTCACCATGCCAGAGACACCCCCAAGCGCCTGGACATCAGAATGGCCACAGCCCTGCGTGAAGGAGCTACATGGCCAACACAAATGTGGAGGCAGTGTCTGAGGAATGTTCTATCTGTTAGGCTACTGTCCAGAAGCAACCACCCAGCAGGGCTCAAGCATACCTAAGCCATACCTGGAAGCTGGGCTGGTCACCATCTGGACTGGCATCCTAGCCAGCACCCCCATCTGTTCTGTCTGCCTTCCCCTCCCCAGAATCTTTGTACCCTCATTCCCTTGGGACACTGCTGGAGAGAAGAGCCTGCTCGACTTCATTCATCTGTATATAACTTATTTGCTCTTAAGAACTTTGGAAATCTCAATTATTTATTTTAATGTATTTTTTTAGAACCTCAATTGTTTACCTGTGGACTTATGTTTGTAATAAAGGATGAAATGGTCTCTTTTGTGTTGACCAAGCAGAAGAGGGTCCTCCCAGAAGAGGCCACTTTGAGATAGGAATAAGAAGAAAGAGCCTGAGATGTGTAGCCAAGTCCCAGGTACCCCTTCTCCCTTTACTGAGCTTCTCTGGCTACTGACTTGCCCTCCCTGGCTTTTGCCCATCATGATCTGGAAAGACATCTGCAACTGTGACCTCAAGACTCTGGGATCTGTGTTCCTACCAGTTCAAAAACCAACGTCTGGGGCTGGAGAGATTGGACAGTGATTAAGGCACTGCCTACAAAGGTCTAAGGATTTGGGTTTGATTCCCCAGTATGCACATAAAGCCAAATCACAAGGTAGCACATGCATCTGGAGTTCATTTGCAGTGGGTAGAGGTCCTGGCAAACCCATTCTCTTGCTCTTTCATTCTCTCTCTCTCTCTCTCTCTCTCTCTAATAAATAAATAAAATATTTGATTTTTTATGAGAGGGAGAGAGAGAATGGATGCACCAGGGCCTCTACCCACTACAGTCGAGCTCCAGATGTATGTGTCACCTTGTGCACATGCATGACCTTGTGCACATTCATCACCTTGTGTGTATTGCTTATAGGAGTTCCTGGGAGTCAAACCTGGGTCCTTAGGCTTTGCAGGCAAGTGCCTTGACCACTAAACCATATCTCCATCCCTAATAAAAATATTTTTAAATAAACAACCAACATCTGGGGCCTTCCCACGTATGGAAGCATGTATGGAAGAAGCCATCTAAGCAAGCACAGAGGCTGTCTTCTGCTCCAGCCACTCGGTCCTACCAGGAGTTGGCTGAGAGGGTCACAGAAAGTATGTCCTGTGACAGGTGGCATCAGCTAGACACTAAGGCTGCATGCAGCCCTGATGGTCAGTGATGTGTATTCAAGTCCAGTCTTGGCCTAGCCCTGGCCCTGCCTCTCACTCTGAGCCTCAGGGGGTGGGGTAGACATTAACATTCTCTGACTGACAAACCCCAGGACTCCAGCTTTGGGTTCTCCGAGCTCATTGGAGCCCAGCAGCACCCCATGTGGGCCCAGAGACAACCTGTGGCCGGGGCCACTCCTGCTAGCAGCTGCTCAGTCTCAGTCAGCATGGCTGCGGAGTGTGAGCAGACCACGTCTCTTTCCCATGCCTGGGAACAGCCGGCCTGCCCTGGGAGTGGCAAGCCGTGAACCTGAGCCAGCGTCCATGAAATATTTATGGAGCAGGCAATAACCATTTCCATATCTGCTCTAGCCCTCCCTTGTCCACAAAGCCAACCTTGACCTCCTTATTGAAGAATAACATGTTTACATGCATTGAGCTCCTACTGTATACTGGCACATCTACTATCCAGATGAACACCATTTCATCCGCACAGGAACCCTGTGACATAGGGACTTTTCATTATCTTCTGCTTTGCAGATGAGGACTGTGATGCACAGAAAAGACCAGAGACTTTCCTTGGGTCAAACAACAAGTAAATAGTGGTACCAGGATTAGAACCCAGGTCTTCTGGCTCCAGATATATCATATACGTGTGTAGAAGAAATATTTGTTGGTTGAATCCATGGATCACCCCTGCTGTGTGACCTTGAGCAGATCTCTCTCTCTCTTTCTCTCTCTCCATCTCTCTCTCTCTTTCCACGTGTGTGTGTGTGTGTGTGTGTGTGTGTGTGTGTGTGTAGCAGAGGAAGAGAAAGAGAGAGTATGTATGTGTATAGGCATGCCAGGGTCTCTTGCCACTGCAAACAAACTGCAGATGCATATACTACTTTGTGCATTTGGCTTTACATGAGCACTAGGGAATCATGGGTTAAACCCAAGCTGGTAGGCTTCACGAGCAAGTGTCTTTAATCACTAAGCCATCTCCCCAGGCCTTCTTTTTCTTTTTCTTTCTTTTTTTTTTCAAGGTAGGGTCTCACTCTGGTCCACTGGTCCACGCTGACCTGGAATTAACTTTGAAGTCTCAGGGTGGCCTCAAACTCACGGCAATTCTCTTACCTCTGCCTCCCAAGTGCTGGGATTGAAGACGTGAGCCACCATGCCCGCTCGTCTTTTTCTTTTGAGCCTCAATATTTTGTCAAGAACATGGAAAGCAATAGCTCCCCACTCTCAGCTCTGGAAAGAGTGCCAAACAGACGAGCTCAAGCTCCAAGATGAGCCCAAGGCCTGAGCAGCAGAGTCGGCCTGTCAGGCTGCCAACGGCGATGATCAGAATGGGGACATAGTGAAAGAACCTGTAGGAGGAGCAGATCGGAGCTGGCTGGGGGGAAGTGAGGGGCAGAGAAAAGATTCTGAATGGAGATGGTGCTCCTGCTGCCTCAAAAGACGAGTGAGAGGCTGGGGGTGTGGCTCAGTTGGTAGAGTGCCCACCTGGCGGGCAGGAAGCCCTCAGCTTACCTCTAGCACAGCACAGATCAAGTGTGGCCGGGGCACACTTGGAGTCCTAGCACATGGGAGGTAGAGGCGGGACGATCAGATGCTGACTCTCTTAGGACAGGGTGAAGATGACTGAGAGGGAAATGTGGGGGGCGAGTGTAGGCAGGGGAGCAGGAGGCGAAGCGTAAGTGCAGAGTGACAAAGGAGGGTCCTCCTTGTCAGACAGGCAAGGGAAGAGTGACGAGATGTGAAGCTACAGAGGCCTGGAAGCTTCAGTTAGGCAGTTAGACATTCTCTCCTGGGCTCCAGGGAGCCATGAGCAGCCTGTGAGCAGCAGAGGACCTAGCTGGAGCCAGGCTTTGAAACTATGCCTTTTAGTCTGGGCTGAGAACGAATGAAGGGACAGGCGGCAGGGAGGCAAAGGCACCGCCCACCCTTGGGGTATCATGGGACCTTCCAGCTGGGTCATGGGAACTGTCCATGCACTTGCTGCCCACCATCGCAGGTCCAAGGACCCCCCTCACACTGCAGCTGGGCTGGTGCATAGATCCTCTGTCCCCAACACCACATCCTCCCATTCAGAGTGGCCCTCCTTGTCCACTCAGAAGCCTCAAAGAATCAGCCAATGGCCAGGCCTGGCAGCCATAGGGCAACACTGGACAGGAGGCTGAGCAGAGGCGTGAGGGTCCTGGTTGGAAATCTGGAGGCTTTGGGGCCAAGCACTCACTCCTCTTGGTACAGGTCCCATGGCTCTGGTCAAGGTTTAGAGACCAGTGACACACATGACGGAACGGTGGATACAGACCAGAATGATGCCCAATCCCTTCGCTCCTGGTTCTACAAAAAGGGACCCTGGCTTAGAACCTGTATCTCAAGGGACTTCCTGTCCTGGCTCTCAACCAGCCATCCCCACCTTTCTCCATGAAAACATGTCACTCTTGGGCTAGAGAGATGGCTTAGCGATCAAGGCACTTGCCTGCAGAGCCTAAGGAACCATGTTCCACTCTCCCATGTAAAGCCAGACACACAAAGGTGAGGTGAGCGCAAGGGTCCCACCTGCCCACTAGGTGGTGCAAGCATATGTAGTTCAATTACAGTGGCTGAGGCCTTGGTGCGCCAATTCTCTCTCTCTCTCTCAAGTTAAAAAGAAAAAAAAGATGTCACTCTTGGCCAGATGTTGCCAGCCAGATTCTGGCTAGAAGTGGGGAAGAGCGGATTGGAGTTTGGGAAGAAATAGAGAGAGCTCTTGGGCTAAATACAACCTTGGGAAGAGCAATGTTTACATTTTAGGAAGTTTGGCTTGTGTGGAACGAGACTCCTCCCCTTTTCCTGCCTTTCCAGTAAGTAATGTCTTCTTCAAGGATATCTGAAGCAAATTTATGGGCCTTCAGCTGGGACTCTAGCAGAGAGAAGCCAGACTGCGGACAGGATGACCCAGGTCTCCCCAGTGTGCGCACACAAGAGGTGGGGAGCAGGTAAGGCTGTGTCCAGGCTCCATGGCCTGGTGGAGATTAGGCCTTGTCAGTGTCTACACATGCCTCACCTAGGAACAAGCGCTGGGAGCTCATCATATACACACCCCCAACTAACTCCAAATAGAGTCCAGGGTCAGTTCAGATAAGCCATTTGCCTCTGAGGGCAATAAATTCCTGGATCCTGGCCACGCATTCTTTTAACAGTGATAAATAATTGACTCTGGGGTGGTGCAGTGAGCTGCGTAGACAGACACAGCCCCTGCCTCACCAGTCACCGCTAAGACATATGCAAGGGCCCATTTCCCCACAGTGCCTCATGCAGCAAATTCTAGAATCATTACTCCCATTTCATAGATGAGGTAAGTCAGGTGTGCTGACATGTATTTGGGAGGCCAAAGCTGGAGATGGCTTGAGCCTAGGAATTTGGGGCCAGTCTGGGCAAAATAGTGAGATCCTGTCTCTTTAAATAATTTTTTTTAAATAAACAATGTAGTAAGATATCATCTCTATCTGTTGTTCACTTGTTTGTTCTGAGACAGGATCACATGTGGCCCAGGCTTGCCTCTACCTCTTTAGTGCTGGGGTTATAGGTGGATGTGTGCTAGCGTGCCTGGTTTATGGGGTGCAGGGAATTGAACCCAGGGCTTTGTGCACACTAGTCAAGCACTTTACCAACTGAGCCAAATGCCCAGCCCTAAACACCATCTCTCAAAAGAAGGAGGAAGAGAGGGAAGAGGAGGAGGAGGGGGAGAAAGAGGGGGGAAGAGGAGGAAGGAGAAGAAGAAGAGGGGGAGGAGGAAGGAAAAGAAGAGGGGGAGGAGGAAGAAGGGAAGGCAGAAGAAAAGAGGGAAAAAGAGGAGGGAGATGAGGAGGAGGGGGGAAGAGAAGGAGGGGGAGAAGGAAGAAAAAGAGGGGGAGGAAGAAGAGGTTGGTTGTTGAGGTAACTGAGACACAGAAAGGTTCTGCTTATTCCTTAAAGCCACACAGCTAGGGTGTGCTAAGCTGGGGCTTAGCTCTAAACGCATGCTCTCCTGCCTGTCTAATAGGGAACAACCAACTGAGGGGAAGCTCTAGGGAGGAGGAGCCCAGAGTGGTTTCCAGGAGGAGTGGCTTTAGGGTGTCAGTGAAATGAAAGAATGAGCTGAAGAAGAGTGCCCCAGGCAGAGGGAACAGCATAAGGGAAGGTTTCCTTTTGCATCAAAAAAGGAGCTGGAGAGATGGCTTAGCACTTAAGGCGCTTTCCTGCAAAGTCAAAGGACCCAGGTTTGATTCCCCAAGACCCATGTAAGGTAGATGCAAATGATGGTGCATGCATCTGGAGTTTGTTTGCAGTGGCTGGAGGTCCTGTCATGCCCATTCTCTGTCTATCTGCCTCTCTCTCTCTCTCTCTCTCAAATAATTAAATACAATTTCTTTTTAAGAAAAGGAGTGGGTTTGGTAAAGGTTGGTGGTGTCAGCAGGAATGGGCTGTGATGAGCTCCCCATCATGGCTTGGGCACCTGGCATGGGTGGTATTGTGAGCCAGGGACACTGTGAGCTCCCTCCCTCCCTCTCTCTCTCTCTCTCTCTCTCTCTCTCACACACACACACACACACACACAGGAGACTACCACCAGGCCAGAAATACTGCTATTGGTATTTCATGCCTCTGGACATCACATTAGGCCCTGAGGGTCTCCCAGGTTGTCAGGAAAAATGCCCAGCAAAGGGAAGGGATGGGAGGTGGATATGTTGCAAACCCGCCTTCTGCTATCAGCGGACAGTTAAAGGACAGTGAGGGTCTGAACATGCTGGGATGAGGGACAAGGTATGACAGCCAGGAGAGCAGGGAGAAGCAGCTGGCCTGAGTGGCAGGAGCAGCATCCAGTGCCAGGAATTTGAACTTGAGTGATGAGGTGCTGGTGAAGGTTGTGAAGCAAGGGAGGGCTAGGACAGGAGCTGGCCCTGGGCTTCCGGGGCCAGGGTTCCAGTGCGTAGGAATCCTCCCAGCCCCTCTAGGGGCAAGCAGAGTGTGGGCCTCTCCTTGGCCTGCCAAGGATCCGAGCCAAGAGCCCTCAGCAGCTCAGGAGGGGGCTGAGAGTGGGTGCCTCTGGGAACCCTGGAAGAGGAATGCAGCCTAATTAATTATCTGCAGCTCCCGGGCCTCGCCTTGTGGGAGCAGCTGCCAGGACAGGCCTGCCAGGACGCCACCGGCCAAGGCTGTCGATCACTCACTGCTGAAGCCAGGGGGCTGCGCATTGGGAGCTGAGGGACAGGGCCTCCAGGCACACACGTGTCCTTAGCCCCCTCACAGCCAATGAAACAATGAGACTGACAACAGCCAACAGGCCTTAAGCCTCCAGACACTCTGAGTACCACTCGCCACTGAGTCATTGTAAGGACCAGGTAAGCACTGTTATCTCCATTGTGCTAAGGGGGAAACTGAGGCTTGGAAAGATGGACTTCTCTCCAGGGTTCTGCAGTCAGAAATCTAAAGTATGGAAGCTGGGATTGGGCCCAAGAGTGCATGCATCAGAGCCACCGTGCTGTGAAAACTAAGGGAAACTGAGGCCTGAGGAAATGGGATGCCTTTTCCAAGAATAATTAGCCAAAATGGAGCCTAGGGTCACAGGCTAAAGACACGCAGGGAAAAGGCCTCGTCCTCAGCTGTAACTGGAATTGCCCCTTCACAGGGCCCTCCTTTTCATCTCTATTATTCCTTTCCTAGTCCATAGCCGCCTTGAGAGACATATGACTCATTTCTAGGCCAGTCGGGCTACAGGAAATAATCCTGTGTGAAATAACTGACATGTACAGAGAAAAGGTTCATTATGGTTCATAGTTTGAGAGATTTTTCTGCCATGATGTTTGGTGCCATTGCTCTAAGGCCTGTAGCCAGGCAGCAGAGCACAGAAGGAGCATGGGGCAGAGGAATCCATTTACTTCGTGGTGACCAGAACCAAAAAGAAAGAAAAGGAGAGGGACTAGGGGTTCAGAATCTCCCCTAAGGACACATCCCCAGCACTTAACATTCTCCCACTAGGAGGTCTGCCATCTCCAGCCCCCAACAATGGGTCTTTGGGGAACATGTATCTATCCAAACCAACACATTCTTTTAAAAAAACATTTATTTATTTGAAAGAGATAAAGAGTCAGATAGAGAATGGGAGCACCAGGGCCTCTAGCCGCTGCAAATGAACTCCAGACGCATGCGCCATTCTGTGCATGTGGCTTACGTGGGTACTGGAGAATCACCTGGGTCCTTAGGCTTCACAGGCAAGTGCCTTAACCGCTAAGCTATCTCTCCTGCCCCACATCATCAGTCTGTCTGGAGTCTCCATCATTCAGTCCCAGTCATCTGGTTGTTCCATAGCATAATAATGGTCCCACTGGCTGGGTCTCACGCTGGTTGCAATGCCCAGAGCATCCTTTACTATATTCCCTGGCCCCACCCCCAGAGCTGGGACACAGCCACAGTGGTACAGAAATACTGTCTGGGCTGGAGCAAAACGTTGCCACGAGGAAGTGAGAGACATAGCTGAATGAAATTCCTGTGTAGAAATGGATCACACTTTGTTTACCCCACGTACCAGAAAACTGCCTCCTTTAAAGGATGTGCCAGGGATTTTGATATGTTTGGAAGGTATTACCAGCATCAATGTTGTAGTTCCAGAATGCTATCAGTACACAGACTTGGTGACGCCAAGACTCGGCCCTTGCCAGCCAGATGGCCAGAAGGAGGGTGGTACAGGTAGATCATACCCCCTCTGTGTCTTGGTTTCTTAGACAGGGTTATTCTGGAATTTATTAATAATAGCTCGTAATGACTTGAGACTTGAATGAAAAAAAAATTCCAGAGATATCATCCTAAAGCTGTTTTATAACACATCTGTTAATGATAGGTACATATTTGTTTACACAGTCTTCCCACCAAAAAGCAATCAGCCATGATGGTCCAAACTAATCACATGAATCGTGTCAGGATTGTGTGTAGCAAAATGCAGTAGAGGAGGAGGAAAGAGGTATGGGGAGGAGGGAGGAAGGAACACACGAACGAAGAGCTCTTTGCCGTTTCCCTATCGCCTAAAAGCAAGGCCTAAGTTTCCCTTCGTGGTGGTCATTCCCTTCCCTTCTCCTGTACCAGGAAGAGCGCAGCCGGAGGTGGGTCTGCCCAGACAACCCTTCCTGAGCTAGCCTGCCCCTGTTTTCCACTGAGTTCTCCACACAGTTACCTTCCTGCAACTTGCCACCTCCAGAAACCCAAACCTGCCTTACCTTCCTTGTGTCACTCCTCCGCAAATGTGCGGTCCTCTGTTTAAACGCTATGAGTTTAAATGCTATGCTGAGTCTTCTTTTCTTGACCACAAAGGCTTCCATGCATGTGAGAAGTCAAGTATTAAGATGATCCTATTTGTATACCTTTTCTCCTCTGAACTGACTCTCATCAGTTTACTTTGCAGACGAAGGTACGGAGCCAAGAAGGTATAGAGCCAGCAGTGGCGGTGTGCGCCTTTAATCCCAGCACTCGGGAGCAGAAGTAGGAGGATTGCCGTGAGTTCAAGACCACCCTGAGATGACATAGTGAATTCCAGGTCAGCTTGGACTAGAGCGAGACCCTACCTCAAAAAGAGAGAGAGCTCCAAGAAGGTACAGAATTATTTTGGGCCCCTGTGTTACTAATAAACACACTGTGTGGTACACCTGTGTGAGCTTTCGTATTCATTCCAAATGCAATAAAAATATTTTTATTGATTTGAGAGAGGGTGAGTGAGTATTGGCATGCCAGAGCCTTCTGTCTCTGCAAACAAACTCCAGACACATGTGGCCCTTAGTGTGTTTGACTTTACATGGGTACTGGGAAATCGAATTCAGGCTGTCGGGCTTTGAATGCAAGCAACTTTAACCACTGAGCCATGTCTCCAGCCTGGTAATGCAACTTTTAATCACTAGTTTAAGGTGGTTTGTTTGTTTGTTTGTTTGTTTGTTTGTTCGTTTGTTTGTTTATTAGTAAGAGAAAGAGAGAGAGAAAGAGAGAGAATGTGTGGTTGTTTTTTTTTCCAGGTAGGATCTCACTCTAACCCAGACTGACCTGGAACTCACTCTGTAGTCCTAAGTTAGCCTCAAACTCACAGCAGTGATCCTCCTAACTCTACCTCTCAAGCACTGGGATTAAAGGTATGTACCACCATGCCCAGCCTAAGATGGTTTTTAAAATTCATTTCTTTATTTTTTAAAGGTAGGAGGACAAGGTTTCTTGTCACTGCAAACTGTCAGACTACAAATAACATCTGACTCGCTGGTCTGCAAGCTCTGGATTCTCCAGGCTCCGGCTCCCACGGTCGCCACTGCGTGGGGACCACAGATGCATGCTCCTGTTTGCATTCAGCTTGGCTGTGCTCTGGGGACTTGAATCCAGGCTGGCAAGCTTTGCAACCAACCCATTTTGACTGCTGAGCCATCTCCCAAGGCCCCAAATGTATTTTTTGTTACATGTTTTTTCCTTGAGATAATTAAGTCATACACTATGAAATTCACCTTCTAAAGGACACAAATCAGGGAATTTTAGTATATTTGAAAAGTTTACAGTCATCAATGCTACAATTCCAGAACGTTCTCAGGATCCCAAAAGTTAAGCCCTTGTGGTGGATTGAATATAGAAAAGAAAATGCCCCCCCCCCATAGTCTCAGATGTTTGTGATTAAGCCTCAGATTTAATCTCCAGTTGACGGAGCCTTTGGGAGGCGGAACCTTGCTGGAGAAGGTGTGTCACAGGGGACAGAGCTTGGGATTGATTAGTCCAGCCCCACTGGGGACAGCTAGCTCACGCGTGCCGCTTCCGCCCAGCTGAGGGGACAAGAAGTGCTGCTCTGTCGTCTGCTCTGCTGTGCTTTCCTTGCCGTGATGAAATGTCCCCCTTAAAACCGGAAGCCGAAACAAACCCTTTCCTTCCCTAAGATGCTTCTGGGTAGGTGTTTTGTCTCAGCAATTACAAAGTAACTACTACAGGGGCTGAAGAGATGTCTCAGTGGTTAAGCCAGTTGCCTTCGAAGCCTAAGGACCTGGGTTCAATTCCCCAATACCCACGTAAAGCCAGATGCACAAGGTGGCACATGCGTGTGGAGTTCGGTTGCAGTGGATAGAGGCCCTGGTGCACTCATTTTCTCTCTCTCTTTCTCTCTCTGTCTGTGTCAAATAAATAAAATACTAATAAAGTAACTGCTACAATCCCTAACCTATTAGCAGTCACTCCCCACCCCAGACCTCAGGCAACCCCTAATCCTCTGCCCTTGCTTGTGTGTGTTTGCCTGCTTAGAACATTTCTTATCAATGAAATGATGCAATATCTTGTCTTTTCTTCCTGTTTTCTTTCACTCTGCCTGTTTTCAAGGTTCATCCATGTTGTGACATGTATCAGAACTCTCTTTTCATGGCTAAGTGATATTTCTCTCAGAAGAGAGATTGCATTTGCTCATCCATTCATCCGTTGGCTGACTGTTGGCTTCCTTTATTTGACCCCTCCGTGACCCTATGGGGCAATGCTGTTAGCACAGACAAAGAGTCTGAGGTCCAGAGAGGTTAAGTGACTTGTTCAAGCTCACAGACCTAGTGAACTACAGCGGTGGGCTTTGACTGAGGGGATGGTCCCAAGGATGATGGCCCTAACCATTGTACACCCACCTCCTCAGCCAAATCAGATGTTGCAGGTCAGCTCACCCAGCAAACTGCCAGGCAGGCTTGGCAAGGGAAAGCCATTCTCAGCATCAGTTTGGGTTTTGTGGTGTTGTGTTTGAGGAAGCCTCACTCTGCTGCCCAGGCTGTCCTGGGATGTGCTATGCAGCCCACGCTTGCCCCAGATTCATAGCCATCCTCCTGCTTCAGCCTCTCATATGCCGGCATTCCAGGCATGAGTCACTATGGCCAGGCTCTCAGCAGCATTCTGAAGGTGACAGAGAATGGGGCTGCCAGGCAGGGCCAGAGCTAAGGCAGGACACCGGGATACCCAGGGATGAAGCGCTGCTATCTCAGCACACAGGGCATCTCCCAGGAAGGGGGCACAGCCAAATCCCTTGGAGGCTCTGGGACACCAAGCCAGCCTCCTACTCATCTCCACCTGGGAAGCCACCCCCTGCTACACAGGAAGGATCCCTGGGTGGGGTCAAAGTCAGAGCTGTCCAGCATGTGGCTGACCATGTCCAGATCTCTGCTTCCATGAGCCTCCATCTATTAAGTCATGGGATGAGAAATCTTAATTATCTTTTTACTTATAAAGGTATCACAGGGACCCGGGGAGATGCCTCAGCAGGTTAAAATGCTTGCTGTGCATGCATGAGGACCTGAGTCCAATCCCGAGCACCCATGTAAAAAAAAAAAAAAAGTCAGACATGTCCACACATGCCCATATCCCCAGTGCTGGAGATGGGCAGAGACAGGAGGGGCTTACTGGTCAGCTGCTCTGACCAAAAAAAGGTGAGTTCCAGGCTCAGTGGGAGACTCTGAGTCAGGGAGATAAGGCAGGAGAGTGATAGAGGGGGACATCCGATGGCCTCCTCTGGTATTCCCACGTGTGTACATCTGCACCCACATATGCATACACCACACACGTCACACACCAAAGAAGCGAGAAGAGACCATGGGAATCTTCTTTCCTATATACATATGAAGACGGAGTGGCAGGGACCGGGCACGGAAACACCTTTCTGTGGTTGAAACCACCCAGTCTGCGGCCTTCTCTTGTGGCAGCCCTGGCAGATTGATGCTCCCGGCTGGTAAACTGCTCATTCCTGACCCTCCTACTTCCAGATCTGCCCCTGGGAGCCCACACAGGACAGGTGCTCAATGTCTAGAAACATCAGGAGATAGAATGGAAACTGCAGCACAATATCCTCTCACGTCCCCAGTAATGGTAGAAGGACATCTGTCTGCACTGGGCTGCCGAAGACACAAGGCTGTCATGTGCACTTGAGGGGAGTGTGAGTTGGCAGGACACTTCAGAAAACTATCTGCCTGCCAGTCTCTACCAACGCTGAAGATGTGTGCGTCTTATGACCCAGATGCTTGAGTACATACCCTGCAAAAAGGCATGTCTATGCACCAAAAGATGGGCGTGAAATGTTTGAACATCACTGTTTCTAACAGCTCCAAACTGGGAGCAATCCACTTGTCATGAACAGCAGAACAGTTGAAGCCACTGTGGTATAGTCATGTGACCGAATGCTGTACAGCAGCAGAAAGTGCACAGTTGACTCTCCAAAGATGCCAGACACAAAGTGCATGCCGTAAGATTTGATTTGTACAGCATTCAAAAGCCTAATATTCAGCCAGGCGTAGTGGCGCACGCCTTTAATCCCAGCACTCGGGAGGCAGAGGTAAGAGGATCACGGAGAGTTTGAGGCCACCCTGAGACTACATAGTACATTCCAGGTCAGCCTGGACTAGAATGAAATCCTACCTCAAAAAAAAAGTATAATATTCATAAAGAAGAGTTCATAAATGTACAGCCCAGTGAATCTTCATGAATTATAAATACATGATCTCAGAAGCTATTTCTTACCCATTTTAATCACTGTGCTTCTCACCACCATCCAATTTCTAATACCAAGGACTGAGTTGGACCAACAGTCCAACTGTATGAATGGTATATGGTGATCTATACATTTGGCTATGCCCTTTCACTTCTTTTTGTATTTTCTTTGTATGTGTATGTGTGTGCTGTGGGTATGTGTATGTGGACTGGGCACATGTGTGTGCGTGTGCACGCACGTGTGCGTGTGAGTGTATGCAGAGGTCAGTATCAAGTGTCTCCCTCAATTGCTCTCCCCCTTACTCTTTGAGACAGTCTTTCACTGAATTTGGAGCTCACCCGTTCTGCTAGACAAGGGAGCCGACAAGCCCCAAGAATTCCTTGTCTCTGCCACGCCAGCGCTAGGATAAAGGCACACCACTATATCTGTCTTTTATGAGTGCTGGAGATCTGAACTCAGGTCTTCATACATGTGCGGTAAGCGCTTTACCCGCAAAGCTATCTCCCCAGCCTGTACTTTGTTGTTTTGTTCTGATTACTATTATTTACTGAGAAAAGGTCTCATGTAGCCCAGGCTGGCTTCTAGCAGGAATGACCTTGATCCTCCTGCCTCTACCTCCTGAGTGCTGGGATCGCTGGCATGCCCGCTATGCTGTGCTTATATGGCCCAGTATATGCAGTGCTTGGGGTGGAAGCCAGGGCTCTGTGCACACTGAGCAAGCACTCTACCAGCTGAGCCACATCCCCAGTTCGCAGGCTCTGCACTTCAAATCTGTCTGGTCACCTGTTGTTTTGTGCAGCTGTGGCTCAGGGTACAGTCTTGCCACTGTCGCTGGCTTTCCAGAAGGATTCCAGCTTGGGCTCTCATAAATAGCACAATGATGGACACTCTAGCACATGTTTTCCTAATGGACATACCTAGGCATTTGGGGCAGACACCTCGCAAAGGAACCACTGGTTCACTATTCACTCTGATTTTGTTTTTCGCCTTCTTGGTCTGCCAGCCTTGTCCCTTCTGATCCTCTCTTAGCTAGTGTAGCCCCAGACCTCTGATCCCAGTCCTGACAGAAGTCAGCAGGCCTCGGTCTGCCACCGTGGCTGGCCTGCCCGCTCTCCCCAAGTGCCATGAGGCTTTGAGAGCCACTGGAGGGAGTAGGTCAGATCGTGGTGTGGTCCCTTTAACAGGCCTGGCTCCATTCCCGGTCTGCTTGAGGCCAAAGGTATCCCAGGCAGGGCTGACACCCAGGCCCAGCCCAGCTGCCCCAGGGCCAGGTGCAGAAAGAAGGCTAGTGGGTGAGCCTCAGGTCAGGGCCAGCAGAAAAGAGGCTGGACTGGGCAGGGTACCACCCAGGCTGAGGGGCCCCGAATTCCTCACTCTGCCCTCCTGAGCCAGCTGGCTCCTTTAGCGCCTGCCTGCTCTTTCCTAGGCCTCTATTGCCTCCTCTGACAGCAGGAGTCTGAATCTGCTTTCTGCCTGATGAAGGAACGCAAGGGAATACAGACACGGCTGGCCCCGCAGCACTGCCCACCCATCTCGCCAAGAAAGTTGAAGCTCAGAGAGGTTAGGGGGCTTCTCCAGGCCACACGGGATTTGAACTCAAGTCTGTCTGACTCTGAAGACTCTACAGGCTTCTTGAGGCTGCCTGCCCTAGGGCTGAAGTGGTATGACTTGAGTGCAAGAAAAGCCGGCCACCAGGATCTAGCTGTATCCTCCCAGCACTTGAGTTTCCACCATCAGAACTTTTCCTTTGGGTCAGAATACCCTTTTCCAGAAGTGTGTAGCAACAGGGGTAAGATCCCCCTCGGAGTCTTTGAGCGCGAGGATCCTAGAGGATGCTGCGCCTCTCTGCTCAGGTCCTCCCCCCACCCCAAGCTTTCTTCCACTCATGAGCAGGAAACGCAGACCTGGAGGAGGGAGCTGAGCGACTCAGCCTCCAGCCCAGGGCCACCAGCGAAGCCTGCCTGCCTCCCTAAGCAGTCCTGCCGGCTGAGGAACTAGGATGCTTTGCTTATCCAAAGAGGGCTTCTGAAGAAGGGAGGAGGCATGGGCACGGGCAGGGCGCAGCTCTGCCCTGAGCGCTGCCACAGCCTCCACAAGGCTCTGCTGACCCTGCCGCCCTCACTCTATGCCTGTAGCCCCGGACCCTCTTGTAGCCTCTCACAACCCTCTCCCGGGCTTCTCGGATTATGCCAGCCTCCACAGAGCTGCCTCTATCCTGACCAATGCCCCTGTCCTCTGAAATGGGATCCCCTTGGGAACAAGCTTTGCACATGTGACGCCCCCCCCCATACCTGAAACCCCTCTGTGATGGAGAGGGCACAGAAAGACACCCAACAGGAGCATTTGAGGGCCAGGTGCATATGCGTGGGGTGGTCCGGGCTGTGGGAAGTGAGACATTGAGAGAAGTCGACACAGGCAAGTGAATGCAGTGGGGGTCACTCAGGAGTGGAGTAGGTCCAGTCTTGACATGTCTCCCCAGGAGTGAGGCTGCTCGGTCTTTGGACTGATCCGTCCATCTCCCAGGGCTGCTCCTGAGGGCATGAACTCTGAACTCTGACCTCTGGCACTGTAGCTGCCCCTGGAGCTGATTCTCATACACTGGCTGAATGCCCGCAGCGTGGGCTGGGAGCCCGGGGCCCAGAAAGCCAGGGCCTGCAGACCAAGCTTGAGCCCCAGCTTGATTTTGCACTGCCTCACCTTCTAGGAAGGCCGGTTTCTCTAAAATGCGTGGAAATGCTGCTTGCAAGCAGGGGCCCAGAGAAAGAGCTCAAGTGGCTCTCGGACAGGGCGAGTGCATGGTACTTTATTCTCCTTCCTCTGGGCCATAAGCCGGCTGACTCACCTGATCTGCAGGCACCCAGAGACCGGCTGTTTGGACTAAACATTGCTGTGCACAGAATTCCTTCCCCTCCCACTTTATCTCCAATTTTTAACATCAAATGTAGGCAGATGATTAGCACACCAGGCCAGGGTGGGCTGTGAGGACCTAGGAATGCTGAGTTGGTTTTTGCCCTAGAGGGTCCAAAGTCTATCTGTGAGAAAACAGACAGCAGCCTGGCCGGGAGTGAGCTTTGACTGGTGGGTTGGAGTATGCGGGGCAAGGGTGCAGCTCAAGAGTGGGCGGGGTGCGATTATTCAGGGCAGTGGGAATAAGCAGAGAAAGATAGGCAGGGCTTGCTTTGGGAGCCTCCTTGCAACACAGCCTGCCCACTGGGTGATGGTAACTGAGGGGTGACTTGTCTACTGCTGGAGCAGGGACTAGCCTGTCGCCACTGATCTTCTGGAGGAGGCTGTTGGGTACAACCAATCCCCAGTCCCACCTGTGAGAGGCAATGGAGCTGAGGGCAGGACCACCTGGAAAACTGCGTGGGACTCTGACTCCTGCCTCCTCGTCCCTTTCTGACCCTGGCAGGCCCTTTCTTCCTACCTTCCTTCCTTCCTTCCTTCCTTCCTTCCTTCCTTCCTTTCTTGCTTTGTGAGGTAGGGTCTTGCTCTAGCCCAGGCTGACCTGGAATTCACTATGTAGTCTCAGGGTGGCCTCGAACTCACAGCGCTCCTCCTACCTCTGCCTCCCCAGTGCTGGGATTAAAGGCGTGCGCCACCACGCCCGGCTTCAGCAGGCACTTTATATACCCTGTCATCCAAGACCTTTTACCCTTTCCTGCTTTCTGTTCAAATTCCATCTGAATTCTGCATCTATGATATAATCGTGTTTGTTTTTAAACTAAATGGGGTTTATAATGGGTGGCTAATTGCTAAAATAATTAATCCACATGTAAACAAAACAAGCTGTTTGGAGGTTTCACAATGATATTGCCTGTCAGTGTGAGTAGAGGCCAAAGGTCCGGGGCAGGTAGCCATGGGGCTGGAGGAAGCATCCTGTCTCTCAGAGCCTGGGTGGTCCCTCCAAGACTGACCCACAGCTTTCCATGCAAAGGCACACTTGTGTGTTCACATATGCAGTCACACCGGTGCCCCAAGATTCGCATCCAAGTGAGCCCACCCCAACCTGCACTTTCATTTGCTTCATATGTGCTCATGACACCCGTGCACCCACACACCCACAATCACAGATTATTATGCACAATCTACAGACGTACATGCCTCCTCAAACACACATACATCAGTGCAGCCACAACTCACAGTCACACACGTGTGTGTGTCCACATGAACGTGCACACATGAAGCACAGAAACAGGCCCACACGCAGGTTGTGTGTGGATACCAGACACCACCCTGAGTGCCTATATACTAGATGGGCAGAAGGACCCACAGTTAATACACCCAAATGTTCATTTTACCCACATCCATGCACATGGAATTCACTATGTAGTCTCAGGCTGGCCTCAACCTCTCAGCAATCCAGCGTGTGGGGCTAAAGGTGTGTGCCCCCAAGCTCGGCTTTCACTTCCTCTCCCTCCTCATCCCCAGACTGCCACCTCCCGGAGGATGCTTGGTGGGCCCTGGGGGAGTTAATAATGTGTGGTCACACCTAGAACCTCTCTTGGGGACTGATTCTGCACCTGTTCTCTAGGAAGGAATGCCTCAGGTTGGCAGCTGAAGGGCAAGCCTGAAGCCCACAAGGGACAGGGACACCTAGGACTGCCCAGCAAGACGTGGGCAGAAGCATGACCAGGATCCACCCTTTGCAAAAAGCCAGTGTGCAATATGTGACAAGAAGCAGCCAGGATGCTCCAAAATATCATAGGTCCAAGTCCCTAAGGTCCCCCCGCCACACACACACACACTCTGCACACGAGCTCAGATGATGTTGTCTCCATAACATCCCCACTAAAACAGATGAAGTCCCATGCCCAAACTCCTGGGGACCAGCCCCAGGGCAGCACTGAGAGGCCAGGGCACAGTGGAATTGAGTGGGAGTGGGGCAGGAGAGGCTAGACTGACCCCGATGGCTGGACCCAAACAAAGTCCATCCAGCTACGTGAGCGTCCAGGAGCCCTGGGAAGGCCATTCAGGATGTAGCCTCATCCACTTAAAGTCAGACGGTGCCATTCCTCTGAGCCACCACACAGTTTGGGGAAGGAGCACGTGTTTGTCCTGACCATGGAGCCTACAGTGTGAAGGCTGAGGGTCGGGGAAAGGCTGGCCTGGGAGCGTGGGCCCAGATGGGGCCCTGCCCCGCTCCCGGCACCGTTTCAGCCTTCGGGAGATCAGGAAGCGGCACCTTGGGACAGGTCTGAACAGGGTCTGACTGTACAGTGAGGCTGTCTGTCTGGAGTCAAGCCACTGCAGCTCCAAAGCCAAATCACCAGATCTTCTCTCCAGACAGAGGGGGTGCAGCACACGGTGCAGGCACAGCGGACACCCACATGACATCCACGTTTCACCCACAGCCCAGCTCTGCCCATAACGCCCTGGTAGGAAAGGCTCCCCACACGGGAGCCACGCCCGGCTGACCAGCTGAGCAAGCCTCCTGGACTAGTCAAAGCTCTGCAGTAGGTATGTTCCAAGGCAGACCAATAGGAGTCTTCCCCGAGACTCCTGCTAGATGCGGCCTTCTGGAATGCCTGCCGAGATTGTGTGCTGTGGGATGAGACGATTGCAGCTGGTGGGTATCTCATGTTAAATGGAAAAGAAAATGTGCAGAAAGAAAGTTAAGAACAGGAAGACACAGCTGACAGATGGCGTCTCACTGACATCTCTAAACATCCGCATGCAGCTGCGTTGAAAACCGCTCCGACTTCCTGTGAGCCGACGCATGCCCACCTCTTTTCGCTTTGATCACTCTGGTTGCTTGCAGTCTGAAAGGTTCTGACGAAAGCCTTCTGTGAGAACATGGTCAAGCCCTTTGGGCACCATCCCCTCTCAGATGTACACAAAGACTTTAGGGGACCCTTTTAAAGGGGCCATTTCAGCTGGACTACTCTGACAAGGCAGAGATCGTGTCCTGCTGCCCTTCTCTGACAAGGGACAACTTCAAGATTCAGCTAGTGCTGGCAGCGGCATGCATCGAAGAGTTCAGAAGGTCACTCTATCAGAAGGGCTGAGTCTTGGCACTCCACCCCAGTGTTCTAGAGGCTAGGGAGGGATATGGGGGAGGCTATGGAGTATTTTCTGACCAACAATTCTTTTCTTTTTTTCCCGGTCATGGGAATCAAACCCAGGGCCTTTTATATGCTGGGTCTTTTCTCTACCACTAAGCTACTTCTAAAGCCCTTCTATTTTAATGGTTTTTGTTTTGGTTTGGTTTGGTTTTTTTTTTTTTTTTTTTTTTTTGCTGGGTGTGGTGGCACATGCCTTTATAAGAAAGAAAGGGAAGGGAGACAGAGAATTGGCATGCCAGGGCCTCCAGCCTCTGCAGTTGAACTTCAGACACATGTGCCACCTTGTGTGCATGTGCAACCTTGCGCAATTGCGTCACCTTGTGCGTCCAGCTTACCTGAGATCTGGAGAGTTGAACATGCGTCCTTAGGCTTCACAGGCAAGCAAGCGCCTTAACCAGTAAGCCATCTCTCTAGCCTTTTATTTTAATTTTTTTGAGGCAGATCTCACTAAATTTCCCAGACTCACCTCAAACTCTAGATCTTCCTGCCTCACCTGTGAATTACACTTGTGTGCCATCCTACCAGACTCTGACCTACAATTTTGAGGTTATTTAATTCCTTTTACACCTGCTAAAATGTGGGGTCAGTGCTAGACAGATAGGTTTAGGTGACAAAGAAATATTGCATTTTTGCATCCTCACCATGAGTAGGCATTATTCAATTATTAATTCACTTAAATGCAACAAAAAACTTGGGGGTGTGGTAGCACACACCTTTAATCCTAGCACTCAGGAGGCTGAGATGGGGGGATGACCATGAGTTCAAAGGCAGCATGGGCTTCAGGATGAGTTCCAGGTCAGCCTGAGCTAGAGTGAGTCCTTGTCCCAAAAACTACAATAACAACAAAACTAGGATGTCCATAAATAAGGGCCTAGCTAAAAAAAAAATAATAATAACAGTATATGAGGTTGTTCTTAAAGTAGAGTAAGCTCAAAGATACTCCCCTAAAGTGATGGTCAATGGCCAATGCTCAGAGAACATTGTGGAAGAGGGAGAGAAAGATTGTGAGAGCCACGGGGTGGGAAGGAGTATCCTGAGGCATTGTCTCCCACCATAGAGACTGACTGAGGCATTCCTAACCCCATGTTGAATGCCAGTATCCCTACCGAGGAGCGCCTTCAGCGGAATAGTGGCTGGAAGCGGACATATAAGAGGATAACACGAAGAAAATGGAACAAACACATGATTTTTTCATACAGTAAAGTACATAATCAAAAAAAATTCAAGAAGGAAATATGTCATAGTTAATTTTGGTTACCAACTTGACTAGATTGAGATATACTTCAAAAATTGGTAAAAAAAAAAAACAATAAATAAATAATTCAAAATCAGTTATCTCTAGGACTGGGGAGATGGCTCAATAGCTCAAGGTGCTTGCTTGCAAAAGCCTGCTGACCCTAGTTCAATTCCCCAGCACCCATGTAAATCCAGATGCAAAAAAAAAAAAAAAGTGGTGCAAGTATCTTCTTGCAGTAGAGGCAACGCACAACACATGCAAATAAATAACTCAAAACTTGGAAAAGCCCACTTCTGGTGTGTGTTTGTGTGTGAGAGAGAAGAGAGAGGGCGTGTCTAGAGATGATTGACATGGGGGTCCATGGACTGAGAGCGAAGCCCCTCCCTGAACATGGGCAGCAGCATCCGGTCAGCTGGGGGTCTGGCGGAAGCGGAAGGGACAGGTGGCGGGAGCAGCTCCGTTCCTCTGGAGCGGGCGCCTTGTCACTGCTGCCACCACCTCAGAACTCCAGACTCCAGATTCCCCAGCTTTTGAAATCAGAACCATACCAACAGTTCTCCGGGGAGCTTCCAAGCCTGCTGCCTCAGACTGGGGCCAAAATCTCTGCAGCCTTTTACTAAGGCTTCCAGCTCCCTGGGCTGAGCAGCTACTGGTCGTCTTGGCTTTCCAGCCTACAGAGAGTCATTCAGGACAATTCAGCTTGAGATCATGTAAATCAATCATGTAACTCCCATTATTACATACACATTCTATTAATTCTGTTCTTCGATACAACTGATGCTAAGGGTATCTGGAATGCATAAAGTGTATTCTGAAATCCATTGAATAGAATGTACAACATATGCCAATTTTCAAAAATATAAAACTGGAAGCCCTATAATTTGCAGAAGCCTTATCATTTATTCACTTAGATATGTGTGATATGGTGGGGGAAGTTCATCAATAGAAGCTATGCGTTCTCTTTGGAGAAAGCATTAGTTTATGAGTTTCCTGCCAGAGATACAACTTCCTCCCAAGTGGAGACTATGAGCTACAATCTCAGTGTAGTCTTAGTTATGCCATGAGGTGCATACTTTATAAAGAATTTCATTCCTTAGAGTTTTAGAAGTGGCCAAGTCCAAGATCAGAGGGATATGGCTGGTGCCAGCCTTCTTACTGCCACATAACATGGTGAGGGATATGAGATAGGGAAAGCAGGAACCAGAGGACACATATTGAAGAGAGCTCATTCTTATATTACAGGCACTCCCATGACAACTAATGGCATTGATCTATCTGTTCATTAGGGTGGAACCCTCACAACCTAATCACTGCTCCATAGCAACACAGTACTAATTAAATTTCAACATCAGCTGGGTGGAGGGCACATGCCTTTAGTCCCAGAACTCAGGAGGCTGAGGTAGGAGGATATCCATTAAATTCCAGGCCAGCTTGGGTTACAGAGTGAGTTACAAGTCATTCTGGGCTACAGTGAGATCCTAACTTAAAAAAAAAAAAGCAGAATAAAAACACATACATGCATACATTTCAACATCAATTTGGAGTGGGACATTCTGTCCTTGATCCCCTCAAGCTCATGCCCTTCTCACATGAAAAATAGACTCACTTCATCTCAGTAGTCCCCAAAGTCAGCTCATTCTAGCATCAACTCAATAGTCCAGATTTCAGAATCTCATTTAAATCAGATATGGGCCACATCATGACTCAAATCCTCTCCAGCCAGGAGGCTATGGAATCAGAACAGATAATATACTTCTAGAATAGAAAAGTGGTCCCTGGGCCTGGAGAGATGGCTTAGCGGTTAAGGCACTTGCCTGCAAAGCCTGCGGACCCATGTTCAACTCTCCAGATCCCACGTAAGCCACATGTACAAAGGTGAGGCAAGCGCAAGGTTGCACATGCCCACTAGGTGGCACAAGTGTCTGGAGTTGGATTGTATTGGCTGAGGCCCTGGAGTGCCAATTCTCTCTCTCTCTCTCTCTCTCAAATAAAAAAAAAGAAATAAAAAAGAGAAAGGTGGTCCCTACATTGGATAAACGTTCCCATTCCAAAAGAGACAGTAGGGAAGAAAAAGGGGAAAACTGCTCCCAAGTAAGCACAAACCCAACAGGTCAGACAACATTCAATCTTCTTTCAAACTTTTCATATTAAAGAAACCACGTGTAATGGTTTTAGCATTGGCCTCACACTGAATTCCCCTGGAGAGCTTTAAACAATATGGATGCCAAGGTCCCAGAACAGCGATTCCTGCTTCACAGTTCATTGTAACTTGAGATTGGGTGGTTTTAAGTGTCTTTTTAGGAGATTCTAATTAGGATCTCCTAAATTAGAACCACAAAAGATAACATTCAATATCAAGGATTGAGAATTACTTTGACTCCATGTGCCACTTCCTAGACAACCAGGGGTAGTGAGGACCCTGTGGATCCTTCCCTGATGGCTTTTCTGAGCTCAGCCTGGGTACTGCTTTCATGGATTGGAGTATTGTGCCTGATCTTCTCCCAGGTCATCATGCCACACTGGTGGGTCCACAGCTCTGGGGCCTCACGGGCAGCCCCATGCCTATTGGTTCACTCGTCATAGCCTCTGTGACAAGTCTCCACTAGTCTTTGACATCAAGGTGGCAGTCTCCATTCCCCCGTAGCTCTTGAGTCCTGCAAGCCTTCAGAGTCACTTCCATGTGGACACAGCCAAAGCTTACTCTGTGTGTCCTCCAGAGCCAGGGAACAGAGTGCCATGGTAGCCCTGGGCAGGGCACACATACACACACCCATACTCTTTTGTTTGAGACAGGGTCTCTTGTACTCTAGGCTTGCCTCAAACTCATTATGTGGCCAAGAATGACCTTGAACTTCAGATCCTGCTGCCTCTACCTATAACCTCAGTGCTCTCACTATAGTCATGGGCCACCATCATATCTGTTTATACAGTGTTGGGGACTGAATCCAGGACTTTCTGCCTGCTAGACAAGCATCCTACCAACTGAGCTACATCTTTAGCCCTGCCTCAAACCATTCTACCCTCCTAGAGTTCTAAGCCTGTGGTGTGAGGGTTGGCCTGGAAGATCACTAAGTGCCTTTGGGAGCTTTCTACTGTTGTCTTGATAAATAGCACCTGTAATCCCAGCACTCGGGAGGTGAAGACAGGAGGATCCCTGGGGCTTGATGGCCAATTAGCCTAGGCAAATTGTGGGCTCCAGGTTCAGTAAGAGAACTGGCTCCAAAAATGAAGTGGAGCGCTATTAAGAAAGACGTCCTGAGCCGGGCGTGGTGCGCACGCCTTTAATCCCAGCACTTGGGAGGCAGAGGTAGGAGGATCGCCGTGAGTTCGAGGCCACCCTGAGACTCCATAGTGAATTCCAGGTCAGCCTGGGCTAAAGTGAGACCCTACCTCAAAAAAAAAAAAGAAAAAAAAAGAAAGAAAGACATTCTATGTCAACCTCTGGTCTCCACAGGCATGCACACACACATGTACACACACATACACACACACACATACATACATGTGCACAAACATACATAAGCTTCCCTCTAAGGAAAAAAAGATGGCTTTATTTTAGCTCCCAACACCTTGCTCTTCACCTCCACCTGACACCTCATCAGAATAGCTTTTCCTGCCCATCTTCCTACCAATATTCTGGTCATGGCCATTTAAGAAATAGTCCTTTTATGTTTAGAGGTGGTGCAAGGGATGAGATAGGGTCTCATATAGCCCAAGCTAGCCTGGAAGTTGACATGTATGTAGCTGAATAGGACCTCTTGCCTCTGCCCCCAAGTGCTGGGATGACAGGCATGTGCCACCACACTCAGGCACTTGGGAAATCTCTAAACTTTCCTTCATCCTTTCTTCCTCGCCCTCACCGGAATCAGCCTTCTTGTTCCACTCACAGCAGTCCAGGCTTCTTCTAGCTCATCCTTCCTTGCACTACTGGCTTCCAGCGCCACTTCCACACTTCCAGATGCTGTCGCCTCTCTTCTCAGCACCATGTTTCAGCTTAACTGGTTTTCTGCTGTTGAAACAAAACAGCACAGACCTAACAGTGGATTTGGAGGCTGGGGAGATTGCTCAGCACTACCCAGCACTCAGGCACTACCCAGGTTCAATTCCCTGAACACCCACAAAGAGCCAGATTCAAAGTGGAGCCATGTGTGGCACATGTATGTCCCCCACTCACACATATACACACAAATTAATTAAGTTAAAAAGATAGTAGCTAGGCATGGTGGTGCACACCTTTAATCCCAGCAGTCAGAAAACAGGTAGGAGTATCTCTGTGAGTTCAAGGCCAGCCTGAGACTACATAGTGAATCCAGGTCAGCCTGGCCTAAAGCAAGACCCTAACTCAAAAAAAGAAAGAAAGAAAGAAGGGGGCTGGGAAGATGACTGAACAGTTAAGGCACTTGCCTGTGAAGCCAAAGGACCTTGGTTTGATTCCCCAGGACCCATGTAAGCCAGATGTACAAGGCGGCGCATGCATCTGGAGTTTGTTTACAGTGGCCGGAAGCCTCTCTCTCTCTCTCTCTTTCCCTCTTCCCCTCTCTCAAATAAATAAATAAAAATAAAAATATTTAAAAGAATAAAGAAAAGAAAATGATTTCTCACAGTTCTGGAGTCTGAAAGCCAAAGATTGAAGGGCTACAACAGAAGAAAGATGGAAGAGAGAAAAGAGGAGAGGAGGAAGAAAAAAGAGAGGGAAGAGAGAAAGGAGAGGAAGATGAGAGTGCAAGAGCACATATGTCTAGTGGCCTCACTTATAATTAGATACTCCCATGGTAACTAACCCAGACCCATAATAATGTTATTAATCCATTCATGAAGATGGAAACCTCGTTACGGCCTAATGCCTGATGATCTAATTGTCGCCCAATACCATCCTTCTGGCAATTAAATTTCAACATGAGTTTTTGAGGAGTCATTCAAGCCATGGCAGGTGTCCTCATAGCATCGTGGAAGGGCCTCCAGGCCTCCTGTCACCCCTGTTCAAGCATCTCATCCTGGAGTTCTCCAATCCTTGTTGTCATTACCTCTGCAGCAGGTAGAAGCGAAAGCCTTTCCAGACTTGAGGAGAAACTAGAACCAGCTCCAGAGACGCTGGGCTGACCCCTGAGGTCAGCCTAGGACTTCAGGATGCATGCGCCCTTGTCCAGGGTCCTGATTGGCAAGTGGCCCACTGAAGCTCTCGAGGTCCTCTGTGTCCTCTGTTGTCTGGACGCTGAGCATCCTCCCACAGCCAGATCGAAGAGAAGCATGTGGGGGACATGTCCCTAGTCCTCTCTCTGCCTACGTACCCTATAGGAGGTCAAATGTTGGTCCCCAAAAGACGTGCACATCCTACCTTATTATTGTGGATGCCCTTAAGCTAAAGACCCCAAGGTGCGGGCTGGAGAGATGGCTTAGCAGTTAAGGTGCTTGCCTGTGAAGCCTAAGAATGCATGTTCAAATCTCCAGATCCCACACAACCAGATGCACAGTGATGCAAGCACGCAATTTTGCACATGCACACAAGGGGCACACGTATGTGGAGTTCAATTTCAGAGGCCGAAAGGCCCTGGCACGCCCATTCTCTCTCTCTTTCTGTCTCTCTCTGTCTCTCTCTCTCTCTCAAAAAGTAAAATAATTTTAAAATGTTTTTAAAAAGAGATCCCGAGGTGCAATCCTGATGGATGTTCTGAGTGGGCCCTGAGTCCAATGACAAGTGTTCCTGTCAGAGAATGTCAGGGGAAGCTTGGACCCACAGGTGAGTCAGAAATAGAGGACAGAGGCTGGGCGTGGTGATGCACACCTGTAATCTCAGCACCTAGTCTACCAGTCAGGAGACTAAGACAGGCAGGTTGCAGTGGGCTCAAGGTCAGCCCGGGCTACATGGCAAGTTTTAGGTCATCTTGGGTTACAGAGACACTGTCTCAAAGAAGAGGTAGAAGAGAAGGAGAGGCGGAGAAGAATGAGAAATAATAATAATTATTATTATTATCAACCACTATATGGAGACCAGGGATTGTAATCAGGTGGCCAGAAGAAATGCCAAGACCTACTGGAAGCTAGAAGAAGCAAGGAGTGGATTGCCCCTTATAGACTGTGGAGGGAATGCAGCCCTATCAATGCTTTGAACTGTGGACCAGTAAGGCCGTGGTTGTTTCATATAACCCAAGAACACCAATCACAGCTGCCATTGTCCTCTCTTCCTCTTCTGCTAGGGGCATGGCTGAGTATCCTTAAAGGCTACATCCAGTCTTCTCATTCTCACGGTGGACAGATGTCCCGTCTGGAGCTGCTCTCATCTCACACACATGTTATGGCCATGGCTCATGGGAAAGGGTAGGGTGCTGGCTCCCTTAGGTGGTTACTTCACCTCACTTTTGCCTCACCTGTATCTGTTTCCTCCAAGTCCTTGGCTCCCTTGGAGGAAGGGAAGTGTCCCCCATTTCCTCTCCAGTTGGGTAGAGCTTTGAGACCTTAAGTTCTCTCTACCTGTGGGTTGGGGTTACTCTTCAGGTGCTGCTCTCTGAGATCACAGGAAAGCTTTGAGAGCAGAGAAATCTGCTCCCTCTCACTCAGAGTAGATAGGGGTAGTTGTCTAACCTTCTGTTTCCTTCTCATCTTGTCTTTTAAAAACTGTGTTTTCAGCCTAGACCCCATCCTGTTCAGAGAAAGTGGACTCCAGCTACAGTTCCAGGGGACAGGTCCAACTGCAGTGAAAGAACGCCACTTACTTACAGCGATTGTTTCGGAAGCCCAGGCCTAAGGCCTAGTGCAGGTGCACCCCCTGGACACAGGAACAATGGCTTTGTGACCCTAGCCAGGATGCATGGGGAAGGAGAGATTTGACCCTGGCTGGGAGGCTTGGTGTAGGAGGACTTGAGAAGGCATTTACTTGCTCTCAACCATAGATAAGCTCTCCCTCCTTCTGAGTGTGTAGCCTAGAGATTGGCAGTACTCAGAGAAGCCAGCTCAGGGACGAAGGCATCGGACAGAGGAAGCATGGCCGGTGGGCGTGGTAGCACACACCTGCAATCAGCACTTGAGAGGGTCTAGGCCACAGTGTGCTACACAGTGACTTTGAGCCCAGCCTATGTCACATGCAAGAGCCTACATTCAGAGAGAGAGAGAGCAAGAACACTAAAAAGATAGGCTAGCATTGCTGGATTGAGCTAACCCTAAACTCGCTCTATCTCCTGTCTGATTACCTGGATCTAGACATTATTGTTGTTGGTTTCTGTTATTGTTTTGAGGCAGAATCTTACGGGCCTTGAATTCGTGGAGATCTGCCTGCCTTAGCCCCCTGGGGTTACAGGATGGAACCACCACTCCCAGCACATGCCTCACTATTTATTTATTTATTTTTAAACTTTTTATTTATTTATTTGAGAGAGAATGGATGCACCACGGCCTCCAACCACTGCAAACAAACTCCACATGCATGTGCCACCTTGTGCATCTGGCTTATGTGGGTTCTGGGGAATCAAACCTGGGGCCTTTGGCTTTGCAGACAAGCTCCTTAACTGCTAAGCCATCTCTCTAGCTCATGCATCACTATTTAAACCAGGTGTTAGAATTATTTTCCTTGCTGCCCAAAGCATCCAAACCTGTACGTTACTCAACAAAGCCAGTTTTTTAGCCTCCTCTCTTGTAACAGGCTTTGAGATCTTATTTTTAACTGAGAATCTTTTATTGTCCTTATATTACTGTCCTAATGAGTTTAATCCTTCCTGAGGCAAATGAAGCCTCTGGTTTATACAAGAAATGCAAGAGGAAATACACATTGCTATTTTCAAGTAATTGTCCACATCATACCAGCATTTATACAAAAACCTGGGGCAGAGCCTCTAACATTTAATAGTGGGCATCTCCACAGAAGAGAATTGAGGAAAAGAGACCCCCTTTCTAGGTGGTGAATTTTTGTAACATTTGAATTTTTCATATAAGTTACACTTGTAACTTAAAATCCTCAAGAATAAAAAGTAATCCAAGACAAACAGAATTCCTGAGGTGCTTACTCCATAGATAGTTTATCTACTAGACAATGAAATGGCTGGCAGCCAGGCATAGTGGTGCATGGCTGTAGTCCCAGCACTAGGGAGGTCAATATAGGAGGATTTCTGCAAATTCAAGGCCATCCTGGCCTACATAATGAGTCCTAGGTTAGCTAGGTCTCAAAAAATAAATCAAAAGAAAATAAGGAAGGAAGGAAGAAAAGAAGGAAGGAGAGGAGAGGAAGAAGAGAAGGAAGAGGAGAAAGTGGGCATGATATATTATATATATACATATATATATATATATATATATATATATATATATATATATATATATTACACTTATTACACATATAATCCCAGCATTTGGAGGGCAGAGGCAGAAGGATCAGGTGTTTAAGACCATCCTAGGCTACATAGAAAGTTAAAATCCAGCCTGACCTACAAGAGACCCTGTCTCAAAAAGAGAGAGAAAGCTGGAGAGGTGGCTTAGTGGGTAAGGCGCTTGCCTGTGAAGCCTAAGGACCCATGTTTGACTCTCCAGATCCCACATTAGCCAGACGCACAAAGGTGAGGCAAGCTCAAAGTCGCACATGCCCTGGATGAGGCCCTGGCGTGCCAATTCTCTCTCTTTCTCTCTCTCCTAAAACAATTTAATTTAACTTAAGTTAAATTTTAAAAGACACTGGGGAGATGGCTCAGTGGGTAAAAGCACTTGCCATGCAAGCATGAGGACTTGAGTTCCATCCCCAACACCCACACACGAAAGGGCAGGCATGGGGAAGCTCCTCCCTATGAACTAGCTGTCAAGTTGCTGGGAAGAGCATGCAGCAGGCAGCCTTGGGGAGGAGAAAAGCCATCAACAGACTTGACCAGCAGTGGACCCGGAAAGCTTTGCAGCTGGCCAGCCCAGCTGAATGTCCCAGACATGCAATGGTGGCATGAGTGTTGTAAGAGAAACCGTGAGCTCTCTGACTGGACTAGAGACCAGCTCCACAGGAGGGAATCCATGCCTGGTACTGAAAACCTAGTCGAAAGCCTATGTCTGAGGAGTTTATAAGCCCTAGAGGGGAAACTATGACTGTTATATTATGACCACCAAATTGTCCTGTATACACTTATGTATGCTGGGCATGATGGCACACACCTTTAATCCCAGCACTTGGGAGGCAGAGGTAGGAGGATCACTGTGAGTTCAAGACCAGCCTGAGACTACATAGTGAATTCCAGGTCAGGCTGAGCTAGAGCAAGACCCTACCTCAGAAAATTAATTAATTAATTAATTAAACACTTGTGTTTATTCCATATATTAATGCTATTCTCACTTTTGGTCAGAGAAGCTTGTCTTTTCAGATGGCAGTGACCTCTGAGGTAACTGAAAATTGGCTAAAGTGCTGAGAAGTGACAGTGGAGTGCTCAGCATTATGTGAGACATCTCTATCACACCCTCCAAGGCTCAGGGGCCATTTCAGAAGAGTTGACAGATAGAATCTAAGAGCCTAAGGAAGGGGAGAATTGATTACAATGCTGTCATCCAGATACAAAGTGGCCTTGATATTCATGATCGCACAGTGGCTGATGCTACCTACACAAGACCTGCATAATAAGAGGGGGAAATGATGACATCAAAATAGAAGAGAAACTAGTTGGAAAGAAGAAGGAGTTCAGTGGAGGGGGATTAAGGAGGGGGAAAAGGGCAGTGGTAGGAGGGGATTATAATCATGATATGTTGTTTATATTTACGGAAGTTGTCAATAAAAAGTTTTTAAAGGGGGCTGGAGAGATGGCTTGGTGGTTAAGGCGCTTGCCTACAAAGCCAAAGGACCAGATTCAATCCCCAGCACCCCACTACACACACAATACACACAACATGCACCACAACATACTACACACACACCAAAAAAACACACAAAACAATGATAATGATGATGACAAAGAAGTATGGAAGGAGGCTGCAAAGATGGCTTAGCAGTTAAGGTGCTTACCTGCAAAGCCTAAGGACTCATGTTCAACTCTCCAGGTCCCACATAAGCCAGATGCACAAGGTCGTGCACACATCTGGAGTTTGTTTGCAGTGGTTAGAGGCCCTGGCACATCCATTCTCTCTATCTGCCTCTCTTTCTCTTTCTATCTCTCACATAAATAAATAAATAAGGTTGTAAAGTCCTAGAGAGATGGCTAAATGGTTAAGGCACTTGCATGCAAAACCCAAGGACCCAGGTTCAATTCCCCAGTGCCCACATAAACCCAGAGGCACAAGGTATTGCATGTGTCTGGAGTTCATTTGCAGTGGCTAGACATCCTGGCACACCCATTCTCTCTCTTTATCTCTCTCTGTCTCTTTCAAATAAATTTAAATTATTTTAATATTTTATTTATTTATTTGAGAGAGAGAGAAAGAAAGAAAGAAAGAAAGAAAGGAAGGAAGAAAGAGAGAAAGAAGCAGGTAGAGAGAGAAAGAGTGGGCATGCCAGGGCCCCCAGACACTGCAAATGAACTCTAGATGCATGTGCCATCTTGTGCATCAGGCTTATGTGGGACCTGGAAAGTTGAACATGAGTCCTTAGGCTTCGCAGGTAAGCGCCTTAACCACTAAGCCATCTCTCCAGCCCCCTTCCTTCTTTCTTTGTCATCAGCATTATCACGGTTTTGAGTTTTTTTGGTGGTGTGTACTATGTTGTGCTATGTGTTGTGTGTGTGTGTGTGTGTGTGTGTGGTATACACGCACGTGCACATGTGCAGGGGCCAGAGGAAGACATCGGATGGTCCTCTCTATAGCTCTTCCACCTTATTTCCCCAAGACAAAGACTCTCTGAAACTAGAGCTTTCGTCTTCTTGGTTAATCTGGCTGACTAATAAGCCCCAGTGACCTTCCTGCCTCTACCTACCTCAGTGCTGGCACTACAGGCATGCAGAACCATGCTTGACTTAAAAAAAAAACTTTCAAAAGGGGGTACAAGTGTCTGGAGTTCGATTGCAGTGGCTGGAGGCCCTGGCATGTCAGTTCTCTTTCTCTCTCTCTCTTTCTTGCTCTATCATAAAAGAAGGAAGGGAGGGAGGGAGGACATAACTATTTCTTTAAAATCTACACGCACATTATATTTTGATTCTTGCTGGTCCAAAAAGTGGATGTTCCCTGACACAGGAAAACTCTGGCCAGGACTTAGATGTAGCTTAGTGGCAGAGTACTTGCCTAGTATGGGCAAGATCGTGGGTTCAAGCAACAGCACTGCAAAATACCAAAAACCAAACCCAAACGAAAATTTAAGCCAAAGCCTTACTCAATGGCAGTTGTCACCAAAACTGTGGCGACACCTGGGGGTCAGGAGAAGGGCTGCAACTGTGGGACTTAAGGCCCACTGTCTCCCTCCCTGACAGTCCAGTCTGGAAGAAGACATCCCCACCTCACGAAGGCCAAACGCCAACCCCACTACAAGAGGCCTCTGATACCCTCCTGCAGGAGCTATGTCACCCATTGCAGAGCCCCCTGCACCCTCCCTGGACACAGCTGTAGACCCTTAGCATCTCCAGAGGGGGCCAGAGTCCACAGCCTAGACACCAGGGTTCCTGAGCATCTGCTCCGCCCCAGCATCCACAGCATTCCCTCTAGCCCTAGCTTGGCCGTAGAAATGGGCTGCCCCTGACATCACCCAGGAGAAGTCAGGGGCTGACATGCGTGTGAAACTGGAGGGAGGAGCGGGGTCAAGCTTCCACCCTCCCCTGATGCCTGGCCTGCTTGGGAGTGGGTTGGAAGGCGGAGCCTGAGGGGAGTGGTTGCCTGTGGTACGGGGTGTCCAGGTTCCTCTCTTACTGAAAGATGCATTCAGCCGGGAGCACCTAAGACCCTCTGCACCCCATGAACCTCTTCATGTATCGTACGTGCCTTGATGGGCAGCAACTACCCTGAGCCTATAGTGCCACCAGACCCACTGTTGTTGCTTTTGGTTCCCAGAGAGACCACGGCTGGTGCCAGCCTGTGCTGAGCAGAGTTCAGAGGCGGAGATGGTGTCGGGCAGACAGACTCCAAGGAGAACAGTGCGTAGAGCCACAGGTGCAGCGTCCAGCTCTCAGCGCCTGCTGTGGACACTCAAGGCTATTTGAATGGCATCAGTCCCTGTCCCTAGCAAGCAAATGACACTCCTAGAAGGGAACTGCTTGGACAACTTTTTTTTTTTTTTTAGTTTTTCAAGGTAGGGTCTCACTCTAGCCCAGGCTGACCTGGAATTCACTCTGTAGTCTCAGGGTGGCCTTGAACTCACAGCGATCCTCCTACCTTTGCCTCCCGAGTGCTGGGATTAAAGGCGTGCGCCACCACACCCGGCTTTGCTTGGACAACTTCACAAGCTAAAGAGAAGTGTCTTCTTGGGGAGACTCCCCAGGAATAGCCTCTGCTCCCCGGCTCCGTACAAAGCGCTCAGTGCCATTTCGTGTTGCATAGTCTCCCACACGCACGAGCAAGCTCTTTGGAAGCGGAGCCTCGTCAGCACTCTTCTGGCATCTGCAGTCCCTGGAACACTGTCTGGCACAGAGCAGGTGTGTGGACTCAGTGTCTCTGGATGAAGGGTGGCGGCTGAAAGCAATTCGTGTCCCTCCTTCTGCTTCCCAACACCCGGCCAAGCGGTCTCCAAGTGATGGATGTGTTCTCCCTCTCCCAACTCCTCATTCCCTCCGCCCTGCCCTCCAGATCTGAACCCTGGTTTGGTGTTTCCTCCCTGGCCTCTCTCACCCAGCTGTGAGTGTCCCCCTCCTCTGAGGCCTGCCCACATCCCTCTGTGATCAGCACTGCACACTCCTCCACCGTAGCCCCTGTCCTTCTGGCTGCAGTCAGGAGCTTAGATGTCTGTGGCTCCCCCTTCCACCGCCACCACCTCCAGCTCATCCCTCTCTGCCAAAGAGAAAGTCTTTGGAGGTGGCAGGGGCCAGTTTCTCTCTGGGTCTCCAGAACTTTATCAGAGCTCGGAAAGTGATGAGCAGAAGAGTCAGTATGGGAATGAGTGAGGGGGAGTGAGGGGGGAGTGAGGCGGGAGTGAGGTAGGGAGTGAGCCCTGTTAGTGAATGGGTAGGCAAGCAGCATGCAGACACATGAATGAGCGAGAAACTACTGAGTGAATGAGTCAGTGCCAGCGGGGGAGGGAGGGGAAGTGAAGGTTTCCCAGCCTTCACCAGCAGCCCTGGCACCAGCAAGCTCTGCCACCCGCAGCCCTGGGCCCGAGCTCTGTGCCAACCAGCCCCGGGATGCTTCTTGTCTGAGCCAGCTTCCATCACTGCTGCTCAACACACGCTCCCTGATGCTGGCCAGACCTTGTGCCGGGCAATGAATCAGACAGGGCCCTACCCTGGGGCTCCCGGGACCCGGGGCAGACAGTCAGCCTCATAAATAAACTGGATGCCATGCTGGGCAGACATGTGTTCCAGCAGGGTGCTGAGCTCAGGGTTGGCTCCTGAGCCTGAGGCAGGGTAGGGCTTTGTTGGCTGAGGGAGCTGGGAGCACCTCAAGGGGGGGACAAAAAAAGAGGGGGAGGGTAGGAAAAGGGCACTGGGGCAGCAGAGATCAAAGCCCACTTCAGGAAGCAAGTGGCGCACTCCACAGGTACTCTGCAGAGGAGCCGTGGGCTGATGCTTAGGGAGATGGGGCAGGCAGTGCTTGCTAAGTGAAGGAATTTGATTTGGTTTGATTTGAATTCTCCATGCTATGACCAGATACCTGACAAGATGCGACTTAAAGAAGGAAAGGTAGGCTTACAGATAGATCATGGTCCCATAAAGTCCATTGTGGCAGAAAAGGCATGGATGGCATCAGGAGCTTGAGGCAGCTGGCCACATGTAGTCCACAGTGAAGAAGCAGAAAGGGATGAAAGCTAGTGTCCAGGCAGGAGCCCAGCCTATGGAGTGGACTGCCCACAGTTAAGGTGAGTCTTCAACCTCAATTAACCCAATGAAGATAGTCTCTCTCAGGCATGCCCAGAGGCTTCCTTCCTAGGTGATGCCAGGTCCTGCCAAGTTCACAATCAGTGCAGTCCATCACGGAGACCACAGCAGAGCACAGGGCAGAGTGGGGACATAAGGACAGTGACCGTGGCACTATGTGAGAGGGAGATGGAAGCTCCGGGGAGTGTTTCAAAGAGCGTGCAAGACTGGGCGCTGCCCAGCTTCTGTCCCGGAAGAAGCTATCATTCTCCTGGTCCTGATGCTCTCTGAATTATTTGAGGCCCTGATTAACTGAATTAGAAGCTGCCAAGCAAAGGCTCAGAGCCTGAGGACAGGGAAGATGAACGGTGACAGAGCTGGGACAGAGAGTGTTTCCACCACTTACAGGTTACTTGGCTGAGTGATGGGAAAGACGGGTAAGACTTGCTTTCAGGGCTAGAGAGATGGCTCAAGCAGTTAAGGTGTATGACCTGGGTTCTATTCCCCAGTACCCATGCAAAGCCAGATGCACAAAGAGGTACATACACCTTGAGTTTGTTTGCAGCAGCTGGAGGCCCTGGCTTGCCCAATCTCTCTGTTAGTCTCTCTTCTATCTCTCTCTGCTTGCAAATAAATAAATAAATGTATTTTTTCAAAAAATATTGTGGGCTTAAGAGATGGCTTAGTGGTTAAGGTACTTGCCTGGGAAGCCTAAGGACCCACGTTTGACTCTCCAAGTCTCATGTAAGCAGGACACACAGGGTGATGCAAGTGCAAGGTCACACATGAGCACAAGGGGGCGCACGCATCTGGAGATCCATTACAGTGGCTGGTGGCCCTGGCATGCCAATTCTCTCTCTCTCTCTCTCTCTCTCTCTCTCTCTCTCTCTCTCTCCCCCTCACTCCCTCCCTGTCTCTCAGGCCAGTCTGTTGAGCTTGCCAGAAAGAAAGAAAGAAAGAAAGAAAGAAAGAAAGAAAGAAAGAAAGAAGGGAGGGAGGGAGGGAGGGAGGGAGGGAGGGAGGGAGGGAGGGAGGGAGGGAGGGAGGGAGGGAAGGAAGGAAGGAAGGAAGGAAGGAAGGAAGGAAGGAAGGAAGGAAGGAAGAAGGAAAGAGAGAGAGAATTGCTTTCAGACTGGGGAGGTTATTTAGGGGCGGGGAGACTACTTAAGAGAGAATGCTTAGAGATTAGTTTGCAATGATTCTGACTTTGCAAAGGAGTCTGAGGTTCCTGAAGAAATTCAGAGACTTCAGAATTTGACTAGAAATCTCCACCTTGGGGATGCCAGGGAAGCTGCTAAGTGCAGGATAGGCCCCAAAAGAGTCTGTTCCAGTATCAAAGGTTCAGAAGTGCTGAGCTGAGCCATCCTCACCTGAGCTGCTTGAGCCTGAGTGCCCTGGTCCCGTCACGGTCACAGAAATACTGCTGGGGGACAGGAGCAGGACCAAGGGCTTTGCACCCACCAGCTCACGGAAGCGGTCCAGGCTGTGCGGGTGAGCAAGCTGAGAATAAAGGAGCCAAGCAACTCGCCCAAAGTCACGCATGGTTCCGACCCAGGCAGTGGGGCTCAGAGCCAGGCCCTTGGTCTTGCCATCCATCACCTTCCAATGCCCCTCATAGCTGGTGCAGACCTGACGCTTAGACTTGAGACTTTCCTCCGCAGAGTAAATACCTTTTCCATTCACTTCTGTGCCTCCCACCGATGCAGGGGTCTTGGATTTTTCATTGCAAAACAGGCACTTGGCAGTCAGGGATCTAGTTTGTCAGTGATGCGGTGGGCGGGCAGGAAGCAGAGCCCAGGGACAGAGGGCCTTTGTCTGCCTGCAGATGGGCAGGCAGGCCTGGGCTGTGTGGCCAAGCCCAGGGGCCAGCCGGGTGCAAACTCATTAGACGGCTACTAGGGCTGCCAAGGAGACAGGAGCAATTAGAAGGCCCAGCCTGAGCCAGGAAGTAGAAGCCACCGCATGAGAACTGCTGGGCTCCCTGCTTCCACTGTGCGGGCAGCTGCAAAGCCTGTCTCCTGGCTGGTGGCCATTGCTCTCTCCTGGGTGACTGGACCTACTGTGTGCTGAGCTGGGGGCCGCCCATATCTCCCCTTTCATCTGGGAGCATCCTTGGCAAGTGGGGATTGTTGCATTCACATATTCATTAGCCATTCATACCTACTGAGTGCCCTGTATGCAGAGAACTGTGCTAAATCCCGGGGCTTCCACCGGAAACAAACCAGACCCTCCCTGGCTCTCATGAGGAGTATAATCTGGAGGGAGGAGTTAGAGGACAAAATGAACAAATTTCTGGAGAAGGAGTGAAGGCGACTGGGAGGTGGGTTGGGGAAAGCCATTGTGGAAGAAGTGATCAGGGAAGGTGTATTAGTCATGGTTCTCTATAGGGACAGAACCAATAGTGTGAATGTAGACTAGAAAGGGGAGTGATTAAGTTGGTTTACAAAATATAGTGTGCGTAGTTCAGCAATGGCTGTCTGCAGGCTAGAGAGTCGAAGAACCCAGGAGCTGCTTAGTCCACGAGGCTGGATGCCCCAACAACCCCAATCTGGCACTGAAGACCTGGAAGATTCCTACAAAGCTGTTTCAGTCCTCCTTGGAAGATTGAAGAAGCTGGGCTCCAATGTCCATGGAGGATGGCAGCTGTAGGGTAGACACACCCACCAGCAAGTACCAAGAATGGCCAGGCAGAAAGGACCACTTTTTTTCAGGGGCCAAAAGGGCAACTTACTCTGGGAGAAGGTCTTTCCCCTTCAGCTAATATGTTCTGGAAATGCCTCTCAGGTGTGTGTTTCCTACTTGATTCCTGATCAAGCTGACATTAGCAATTAACCATCACAGGCAGCCAGTCTAAAGAGGTGACAGTTCACAGAGGGGTGACTGAGATTCAGAGTAGGGAGGTGACTTGCCCAAGGACACATAACCAGTGCCTGGAGGAGCTGAGTTTTGGTCCCAGGTTTGCCTGACTCCAGACATGCTCCAACCACCTGTCCATGGCGACCCCTTCCTACTGGGTCCTTTTACACCTCCTAGAACGCACACATGAGGCCTCCAGTCCCGACTCACAGCACCTTCAAGATGTAGTTAGGCTTGTCACTTCCATTTGTTGGGTGAGAGAACTGAGGCCAAATGACAGACACCATAAGGGGCCCGACGTCCAAAGGAGGGTCCAAGTGGACTTGAACCAGAGTTTATTGATCCTCAAGCCTGTGTTTCTTCTGCCACACCTCGAACTTCCCGACCCAGCACTTGGCCCACGTAGAGATCTTAGTAGGTATGCATGAAAAGGATTACTGAATAGGCCAAGTGTCTCTCAGCAAGTCTCTTCTCTGGAGTTTCCCCTTCCCCATTAGAGAACATGAAACGGATTCGAAGCAGCTCCCCAAGCTTGTCTATTTAGTCAACATTCCATAGGGAGTGCTGTGACCTAGAGAGACAGACGGAGGAGGGTTTGTCACAAGGCAGATTGGTCAGAGAGAACATTCTAGGAGAAAACAGCAGAAGTAAAGCATGGAGACGGTGAGGGGCCACCAGGCATCACATGGGCTTTAAGGAGCCATGTGGAACTTTTAATTTGTTTGTTGTTCTTGAGATAGGTTCTCATTTGGTTTGGTTTGGTTTTTCTTTGTTTACATTTTTGTTTTGAACCAGAGTTTTGTGTACTGGCCTCAACCGCCACAAAAATGGGAGGTGATTATGATCAAAACACATTATATTACATACATGTATAAAACTGTCAATAAGTTAAACGAAACTACATAGCCAAGACTGACCTTTTAATTTTGATCTTCCTGCCTCTACCTCCCAGGTCCTGGATTACAGGCGTCCTTAGATTTTAGGGTCAGGATACAGGTACCTACATAAACGGTTTCTCGAATTTAAGACTGTAACACCAGGACAGACTGGCAGGATCCAGACCCACAGGGAGAGAGGCATCAGACCCTGGGAAGAGGAGAGAAAGGAGATACAGAGGGGCCACACAAGAGAGCCCAGAGGAGGCAGGGAGAGCCAGAGAGAAGGTTATATGGGAAGAGGAGGGACAGTGCCCTGCCAGGGAGGGGCCTGGGGTGCTGTGCTGAGGTAGGACTGGGGGAGGTGTCATTCCCTCAATTACCATAACTGGAGGTGATCCCAGAATTCCAGACCTAGTCTGAGCATGGCCACGTGGGAGGCTGGAGAAAGTTCTGGTACTTGCAAGCCTGTACCACCATAGGTAGCTTTTTTTCTTGTTTTTGTTTTTGTATGTGCTTTTTAATTTTGTTTGTTTGTTTGGTGTGGGTTTTGAGACAGGTTCTTGATAGCGGCTCCAGCTGACCTGAATCTCTCTATACCTCAGGCTCAAAAGCCTCCTGCCTAGCCCCCCCCCCAAACTATCAAGTTTTTAAAAAATATTTTTTAATTTATTTGAGTGTGTGTGTCTGTATGTGTGTGTGTGTACTCCAGAGTCTCTTACTGCTGCAAATGAATGCCAAACATGCACCACTTTTTGCATCTGGCTTTACACAGGTTCTGGGGCATTAAACCCAGCCAGCAGGCTTTGCAAGTAAATGCCTTTAACCTGAACTACTTCCAAGGCCTCTCTACCTGTGTAAAGGCTGAGATTATAGGCACATGCCACCATCTTCAAATTAGAACTTGTATCCTGCAGTCCCTCACCCCTTGTGGTGGTTTGATTCAGGTGTCCTCCACAAACTTAGAAGTTCTGAATGCTAGGTTCCCAGCTGTTAGAGATTTGGGAATTAATGCCTCCTGGAGGGAGTGTATTGTTCGGGGCGGGTGGCTTATGGGTGTTAGAGCCAGTTTCCCCAAGCCAGTGTTTGGCACACTCTCCTGTTGCTGTGGCCCACCTTATGTTGGCCAGGGGGTGATGTCCACCCTCTGCTCATGCCATCGTTTTCCCTGCCATCATGGAGTTTCCCGCTCGAGCCTGTAAACCAAAATAAACCTCTTGTTTCCCACGAGCTGCTCTTGGTTGGGTGATTTCTACCAGCAATGTGGATCTGACTGCAACACCCCTCTATGCATGTCCAACCCCAGCTAGCTGGTGGAGGCCTTGGACCAGCATGATGGCATCTGCCCCTCTCCAGTTCAGTCCCACACAGGTGCTGGGAGGGCATCCAAGAGAGGAGGCTGGAACAAGTCCAAGTCTACCTAGGCCACCAATAAAGGCTGCATGACCTTGGCAGGCAGCTCCTCCCCTCCCCCTGCCCCGGCTTCCCTATTGATTAACCAAGGAAGCGGATCAGAGCAAGTGGGTGCCATAAAAAAAAGTACATTTATGAGCACTTGCTTCAGTGCGGCAGCAGCCGCGTGTGCCAGGGAATAGCACTGTCCTTGATGGACAGATAAGAAGTGGGAGGCTGGGAGAGGTGGAGTCCCTCACCCAAGGCCACACACTAGGCAAGGGCTCAGTCAGGGCCACACCCAGGTCTGCCTGGCAGCAGAAAGCTGCTCATAACTAAAAAGCTGCTGACTAGCACAAGTGACTGTGCCTTTTGACCTGAGCAGCAATCAAAGCCCGAACTTTATCTGTAGGAAATAACCCAGAGGTTCAACACAGCCATATTTACGACCTGGTAGATAACCAGAGCTGCCGGGCCCAACCTCAGGCCCTCCCGGTTTGTTTTTGAAGCTGGGCAGCTTCAGATAAATGGTGGTTTATTGAACACCAGCGCTGCCAGGTCTCTCTTGTAACCCCCACACCAACCCTGTGAAGTGCGAGACACCTTCCCTCGTTCCTAAACCAGGTCCAGGGCCTCAAAGTTCAGAGAGGCGGAGGGAGATACTGAGGGTACACGGCTGCTGCAGGTATAGGCCTGTTCATAGCCACCCCCACGGCAGGGATGGAGGCTCTGTTCTAGAAAGAAGAAAGTTAAAACTCAGAGAGGGCATGTGAGCCCTCCTTCCCCTCCCTGGGCTGCAAGGGTGACAAGGGAGTTTGAACTCAGGCTCCATGCTTTGGAGATTACTGTCCCCAGCTGCGGCTACTGACAAGGAAACTCCATAAGCATTGGCTTCCCACCTGTCAAATGGGGGTGCTATTGTCTACTGCAAGTGGCGTTTGCAGATAGTGTCCAATGGGGTTTGGCTCCTATGGTTTGAGTGTCTTCTCTACAACCCATGTGTTGGTAGCCAGTGCAGAGTGGGAGGCAGGGCATGAGGGTGAAATCCGCATGACTGGCAAGCACTTTTTATTCTGGAATGGGAGTTTGATAACTTTCCCCTCTTTTGCACCCCTTCCCTTCCCTTTTGTTTTCCACCATGAGTTTATACAGCATGAAGCCCTCCTAGGAGCCAAGATCATATCCGTGCCATCGGCTTGGATTTCCTGACCTTTAAAACTACAGGTCAGGACTGGAGAGATGGCTCACCAGTTAAGGTGCTTGCCTGCAAAGCCTAAGGACCTGGGTTTGATTCCCCAGTACCCACGTAAAGCCAAATGCACAAAGTGGTGCATGCATCTGGAGTTCATTTGCAGCAGCTGGAGACCCGAGCATGCCAACTCTCTCTCTCTCTCTCTCTCTCTCTCTCTCTCTCTCTCATGCGCGCGCCTTGCAAATAATTTTTTAAAAAATCTATAGGCCACCAGTCTCAGGCATGCTGTTATAGCAATAGAAAATAGTGTCACCAAAAAAAACAATAGAAAACAGCCAGGCCTGGGACTAGCAGATGTGAGAGATCTGGGGAGGAGAGGAAAGAGGCAGGTGGTTGGAAGTACACCTGGCCTGTGATGCTCTTGGCTGACTTCTAGGGGTTGACTATGTGTCAAGACTCCACCGTCCCCTTGTAGACCAGGCCCTTCATCTGGCTACAGCTACCCTGCAGTCAGAGTGTAGGTCCCTGTCCTTGCCCCCTGTGTCCTGATCCCCACCTTCCTGCCAGGCTGGCCACACAGGAAAGGTCCAAGGTGTTTGCTTAACAAAGGAATCAGTTCAGTCTTTCAGCAGTGAGCTGAGGAGCTGGTGAGAATCATAGCGTCCTGTCCCTTTCCCCGCAGGCAGAAAGGACTTGTCAAGGTCATACAGTGGATGAGGTCAGAACCAAAACTGGGACTCAGGTGTCCTGTCTGAGGGACACAGGACACAGCCAAGTAATGAGTCCTGGGTTCTGAGGCTCAAGGCACGGTGGCTGACCTCACAAGATTGGAAGGTTATTACTGGATAACAGATGCTTGGGAACATGCGAGTGTCAATGTGGGGTAAACGTGGGGTCAGCAATGCACAGGAAGTGAGGGAGGTGGCAGAGAACACAGATGTGGCACTTGAGATTCCAAGAAGGCTGAGGCCAGGACAAGCCCCAGGTCTGGAGAGCAGGTGGCTAGTAGATAGGCAGGTCTTAGGGCCAGAGGTTGGTGCAACCAGGTGACCCACTGACCTACCCCAGTGGGATGACACAGAGCCCCAGCCCCAGCTAGGCAAGACAGCTGCAGACCTGCACTTTCGCAAGCTCCTAGCAGCAGCCAAGGACTGATCAGTCAGTACACAGACAGCAAAACCCCAGAGACGAATACCCCCAGACATGTCCTAGCCCATCGCTCTGATGGGCTCAGAGCAGGGCCTGCTCAGCTTCCCTGCTCCTTCTCATAGGAGCAGGGCAAGTTAGCCTTGGATTTGGAGAAGCCAGTAGCTCCATTGGACCAGTCCTTACCCTTCCCAGAGGCCAACTCGCCGACAAATGTCCTCTGCATTCATCTTTTGTCCTCCTTCCTTGGACTCCATCCTTGCCTCACCAGTCTGTGTTGGATCCTGCCATCAGTTTGCTGACCTTCCTCCCAAGCCTTCCATAGCTCCCCATATCCACAGGGTCTAGTCCAGATCCCTTGACTTGACATTCCGCACCTCTGTGATTTTGTCTCCGACTTCAATTCTCTCTCTATCCCCTCCCCACAGACCACCACATCCAGAGCTGACTCAGAACACCTCACCCACAGCCTGTTCACCCCAGTCTAGACTTGGTGTCACAGCCCTAATCTGGCCCTTGTTCATGCATACCTTGTGGTCCAAGCCAGTGGACCCACCTTCCTCAAAGGACAGGTGGCCTGTGTGACTGCCAGAGGGTTAGTGGCCCTGCCACCTCCCAGCCATGTAAGTTTGGGGGACTGCACCTTAGTTTCCTGAATGGGTACTCCTGGCATGGTGCCAATGCAGAGACCCCTGGAAATGCATGCCCTTTGGCCACCACATCCTCCCCTGGGCTGCTGTGCTCCCCACAGTCCAAGCATCAAGTCTTGAACTTTAGGTCACCTCCCAGTAGCAAAGTGGTGAGGTCACAGCTTCCCACGACAAGATAAGAGCTTCTGCCCTCTAGTCCAGCTTAACATGGCCCCAAAGTCCATTAATTAGCACTGAGCTAGACCAGCAGCCAGAGCTCCTTCATCTTAAACTGTTCCTGTCCTATGCCCAGACGTTTGTGGAGAGAGCTTCTCCCTCCTCCAGCTCCAGCCAGAGCTCCTTCCTGCCCAGGTCAGCCTCCTGCGTCCCCCATCCCTGGGAGGCCTTGCCCGGAGGGAGCCACTGGGCAACTGCCGGCCTGCCTTTTCCTTACTCAGCTGAATCCTCCAGGGCCCTTCTGGACAGTTTTAATCTTGGCTTCAAGGGCTGCTGACTCTGGCAAGTCAAACCAAAGCCTCTCTCTCCTCTCTCTCTCTCTCTCCTGTCCCTGTCCCTCCATCCACCTGCCCACCTGCCCTAGTCCTATCCTCAATCAAGTGGCCAGCAATCCAGCCTGTTCCTTCTCCAGTGTTCTCTCTCTCTCTCTCTCTCTCTCTCTCTCTCTCTCTCTCTCTCTCTCTTTCTCTCCCTCTCCCTCTCTCTCTCTCTCTCTCTCTCTCTCTCTTTCTCTCCCCCTCTATCATCTTTTATTAAATTAGCATGAAAAGTAATGGGTTTCTTCATAGCACTTTCTTTTTTAAATAAAATTATTTTTATTTATTTGAGACAGAGTGTGTGTGTGTGAGTGATAGAGTGAGAGAGAATGGGTGCACCAGGGCCTCTAGCCACTGCAAACGAACTCCAGACACATGTGCCACCTTGTGCACATCTGGCTTACATGGGACCTGGAGCATTGAACCTGGGTCCTTAGGCTTCTTCACAGGCAAGTGCCTTAACCGCTAAGCCATCTCTCTAGCCCAGCATTTTCTTTTTTTTTAATGTTTGCTTATTTATTTGCAAAGGGAGAGAAAGAGAATGGGCACACCAGAGCCTCTTGCCAACTGCATGAATAACTTAGTGCATCTAGCTTTACATGGGTACTGGGGAATCAAACCCAGACGATCAGACTTTGCAAGCAAGTGCCTTAACCTCTGAGCTGTCTCCGGCCCTCATTATAGTGTTTCATACAAATATGTAACTGTCCTTTGTTCCTCTCATCCCCTCCCCCACTGCTCTCTTCTCTGTAGCTAGGCCCCCTCCCCTATCTTCCTTCAGCCACATTTTCCGGTGGTAACTTGTGGTCTCCAGGTCCCCTTCCTAGACTCACAGGGCTGTTCCTGCCCCCTCTCCGCCTTTCACTCAGACTGCTCCTGTCATGATACCTGTCACCTTCATTTGCAGGGCACTGTATCTTCAGCCTGTCTGCACCCCTCCTGCTGGCCCCATAGCAGACGGCTTCTTACGGCTCCCCACAGCCCTTCTCCACCGCTGCTCTGCAGGTAGCTTCTGGGCTGGTGGGTAGGTGTCTCCCTCCAGCCCAGCCCTGAGGGTCTTCTGTCCCACCTGCCTGGGCACCTGTAGGAGAATGTCTCCCAGGCCTCTCACACCCTCTAAGTCTAAAACTAGCTCCTTTCTCCCAGCCCCGTGTCTCTGAACAGCTGCACCGTCCACCTTGCCTCTCCTGAGTAGGCCCTGGCATTACCTGGGAACACAGGGTCCCTTTTGCAGGTTCTTGGTCTTATAGATTAAAAAAAAAAAAATTTAAACCAGACTCAGAAGGGAAGTAGAAAAGCATTTTAAAGAACTCCGAGAGAAACACCAGGGCAGACAAGCTGCTGGGAGGACGGAGAGGGGAGAGGAGAGAGCCATGTCTTTTGAGTTAGAGGTCAAGAACGCAAGCAGGGTCAGTAATGCCAGTCTTGAGAAGCTGCATCGAGGGCTGCTCTTCAGACAGAGTAACAATGACCAGAGGGCTAGGGCAAGCAGGCTCAGGATTGTGGCCACTGTCCAAAACCAGAGCTAGAAGAGACAAAAGAAAAAGTTACACTTTCTGAGTTGAACTCAAAAAGCAAGCAGACTTAGCCTTGAAGGTCTGCAAGCAACAGTATGGAAGGAGGGTCTTCAGGGGTTGGCGCATGCATATCTCGTTACAGTATAGCCGCTCCTCCCATCTTCTTCACATGTCCTCAGATGTGTAATGTGTCATAAAGTTATAGCTTTTTTTTTTTTTGAGGTAGGGTTTCGTTCTATCCCAGACTGACCCGAAATTCACTATGTAGCCTCAGGATGGCCTTGAACTCACAGCAATCCTCCTACCTGTGCCTCCTGAGTGCTGGGATTAAAGGCGTGTGCCACTGGCTTTTGAGTGGCACTTTCCTGTCCAAGTGATTAATGGGCCCATTTGGATTGGCTCCTTTGTTTTCTTTTGCACACCTGTGTGCATGTGTGTTTCAAGTGCATGTGTGTGTGCACATGTATGTGGCTGTCTTCCTCAGCTGTTCTCTGCTTTATTTACTGAGGCAAAGTTTCTTACTTGAACCCAGAGCTCCCTCATTTGACTTGTCCAGCAAGCCAGCTTGCTCAAGGATCCCATCCCTGCCTCCCAGTGCTGAGATTACGGCCAGGCTCGACACCTTCCCGGTACTGACGTGGGTGCTGAGCGAGTACTCAGACCCCCATGCCTGTATGGTTGGCGGTCCTCAGCAAAGCCCTGCTACCTCCATCTTCCTCCTTCCCGCTTGGGATTTTCTGTCCTGAGGAGGGACCACCGTGATGTTTCACTTGGTAATACAAGTTCCAAGGATGGTTTTGATACCTTCCCTCCTTAATATTAGTGTGTTACCAGGGACACAGAAGGTAAGGACCACAGATGATGTTAGAGACGAGGGTCCATTCTGTGCTAACGTCTGACTAGCTACCTAATAATGGGAGCCACTGACCTCATCTTTCTCCCTGTGCTCCATACCCAGTCAGTTACCAGGTCCAATTCTGACCTCTCCAGCATCTATAGCAGTGTCCTAACAGGTCTCTCCAAGCCATGCCTACTTCACATTATATTGTCCTTACAGCAGCCAGATGGATCTTTCTAGAACACAGATCTTTCTAGGTCATTTGCTGACCTTAAACTCTTTACCACGCCCAGCTCTTATGCCATAAAGTGCTCACATCTTGGGCATCTTGGGTCACCGACCCTTGCTCTCTGACTTTAGGTCTTGCTTTCTGGGCCAGTTTCTCACAGATTCTAAGGCTGTGCTCTGACTGGTCTCTTGGCCTCAAATGTTCGTCCTCTCCCATCCAAGCACCCAAAGGTCACATCAAGGGCTGCTTCCCAAATTTCTCACCTGCCCACATTTCCCTGGGGCACCTGAGATTTTCCTCGGCTGCCAGGGTGTTCGCAGTACCCATGGGTGCCCGTGGTTGCTCGATTCACATCTGTCTCCACTCCTGGACTACAAATCCCGTAGAGGCCAGGAGCCGTGTCTGTCTCGCTCACTCCCTATCCTCGCAGCAGCCCCAGACGCACCCTCTGTAGTCTGGAACCCCACCCACCTTCCCCATACTCGCTGGCATTAACCTCGTCCACCCAGACTTGGGAACCTTTCGCCTGCTCCCCTCTACTCCTGCGGTTCCCTCTCCTCCCTCTGTTCTCGGCCACTATTCATCTAGCAGAAGCTGGCTCGGGCACACAGTCCTCTGTGAGGTCTCAGGTTCCCCAGCCATACTGTGGCTACTCTCCAGACTGACAGGGCACCCTTCAAGTGTCCCTCTCCCTCTCTAGGATAAGTCATAGACCTGGGGAGCTCTCCACCATTTAGTCCCACTCTACCCTTGCAGCATCTGCTGCTGCCTATACAACCAACACCTCTCTGACAGTGGTCCATTCCCTGAACCCGTGACCCCTCTCTCTGCTTCCAGACACGCCTGCATGAATGTCCCTGCCCGCCGCCCGCCCCCTCCCCCACTCCAGCTAGATACACTCCAGCCCATCCTCAGAGGTCCTCACTGACTCCGCACACAGTGGCTTCGCCAGGTCTCATGTCCTGCCTCTGTCTTCGTGTGCACTGCAGGATCTCAGACAGGTCTCACGCCTCTGCTGAGCCTCAGTTCCCTCAGGCATAGGACCAGAGGAACAACAGCTGGTGCCCCTAGAATCTGGGGGTGATTAAATAAGAAAACCTGTGTGGAGCCCAGTACTTGTCATCTGCCATGTGCCATCCATTCTCTGAGCATCTCTGCTCCATGATGAGCCAGCAACCTGTCCTCCCCCTGGGTTTGTGTTCAGAGGAGAGGGCAGCCTCCTGTCTCTGTGTCTCTTTGCCTAGCCTAGTACCCCCGTCTCTAGAAGACTCAATAAATGCTTATTAATGAGTTAATAGACCACACACTTGGCACAAGCTCTCCCATTGTTCCTTCACTTTCAGTGTGAATCTTATCTCTCCCTACAGAATCTGGGCTCCTGGGGGTGGGGGTGGGGCCAAGGCAGGAAAACAAGGGGGTGTCTTCATGTCAGGGCATTCAGACCCAGGAGGGAGCTCTCACCATCCCTCTACCCCCCACAGTGCCCAGCCCAAGAAAGAGTCTAAAGGATTTGCTGACAGATGGGCCCGCCATCTTCTCCCAAGAAGGAGGCAAGTTCCCCTACAAGCTACTGCCCTAATTACGCCTGTCCCACCCTCTACACACATCTGCCTTCCCAGGCATGAGCCTACTTGACATACTCAGAGTTCTCTTGGCTGGTGGTTCCCAGCCAGCTTGGCCAGTTTCTTCAGAAACTATAGTAGAAAGAGAGAGAAAGTTTTCTTAAAGCCACAGAACCAGGGCTGATCCACCAGCCCTGGAAGAACAGTGCCGGAGAAGGCATAAATGTCAGGGCGGGAGGACCCAGAGACTCTGGCACCAACCAGCAGTGACCTTGGACACTTTCCCTGCTCTGAGCTACAGTTTCTTTGTATGAAACGGGATGGACTAATGAGTGCTCACAAGATGGGCTGTTAAGTATTATAGCACTAAAGCTGGGCGCCAAGGGTCCTTTAGGAGCAAGGATGCGGAAGCCGGAAGAAGTGGTCTGTCATGGCTAAGCTACAGGGGAAAATTGGTCCTCTTCATTTTTCTACACCTTCTCACTACGGATATTTAAAAGTTTTATTTATTTTCCACGTGTCAGGGGTGGGAGGTGGCACATGCCAGGGTCTCTTGATACTGCAAATGAATGCCAGATGCTTTTTTTTGCATCCGACTTTATGTGTGTACTAGGGTATTGAGCTCAGGCCAGCAGCTTTGCAACCAGGTGCCTTTAACCACTAAACCATCTTCCCTAGCCCCACTAAGGACATTTTTCAGAGAGCGAGGAGAAGTTTGCCCACTTAACCCCTGGCCTCATAGGGTCTCCCAGCTCAATCAGAGGCCCAGGCCTGGGAGCCACGGGGGGCATGTTTTTGAGAGGCCACTTGCTCATGAGTACCGTCCGACTGAGAGTGGCACCAGCCACCCGTGATGCTGCAGATATGGGCCACAGTCCACCAGGGAGGCAGGGCTCACTGCGTGCACAGCTTGGGCCTTGCAGGGATGAGGACTTCGTGCCAGGGAGGCAGGACGTGACCTGCTGCTCTCCTCCAGCTGGGCTCAGCTCTCCGGTTTCTCTTCGCCTGACCCAGGGGCTCTGCTTGCCCAGCTGGCTGCCAGATGGGTGCTTGCTTCTGCTGTTTCCCTCCTTCCCACCCCGGCACACCTTGCCTGACGCCTTTCCTCTTCCTACTACCTGTCATTCTATCTGGAGGTCCCAGGGCCAGCACTGGAGGCTAGAGGCCACAGGGTGGGCAGGGGGCTTCGTAACCACAGCCCAGAAAGACAGTAAAGGGCCTAGTCTTTCCTCATACCAAGAAGGAGACTATGTGGAGCTAGGAAAGCAGGTCCCAGACAGTCTTCAAGCAAAGGGCCCACGTTGTGCTTTTGATGTGAGAAAAGTTAAGCTGCGTCACAGCCTCAAACCATGACAGCCCGTCGCTCACTGAGTAGCGCAGGTCCCAAAGCCCAAGTCAGTCCCACTCTGTTCAGTCCTTGCGGCAGTTCCTTCTTCCCCGATGGCTTGGGGGGTGCGGAGGAGCACACCTGTGCCGAAGAACCTCCAGAGGAGGAGTTCTGCAGGCCACGGCAGGGCTGCCCACGGGGGAGCTGCTTCCAGGAGACCTTCCTACTCAGGGAAGCCTCACTGGGCCAGCATGGAAGAAGCACAGCTTTCTCGGCTCTGCAAACACAGAGCCAGGAGACCCCTGTGGTCCTGGGGAAGGACGCAGCAGAACCTGCTGTGTCCTGATGGAGGCCTCTCCCTTCCTGAGTGTGCAGTCAGTCTCTGAGGGATTGCCTGTGAAGCCTCCACGTTCCATGGTATCCCTTACAAAATACCTGAGCAATCACCTGATAGAGAGGAAGGGCTTACCTTGGCTCACAGGTGCAGGAGCTGTCACTCTTCCGGTTGGCCGGTCTGTTGCTCTAGGGATGTGGCCAGGCAGGGCATCGTGCTTGCAAGTGTGGCGCAGGAAGCTGCACACCTCATAGCAACTGGGAAACGAAGAGCGAGGAGCGGGCTGAGATTCACCACCTCCTTTGAGGGCATGCCCTCCAATCATTTAAAACCTCCCACTAGCCGGGCATGGTGGCGCACGCCTCTAATCACAGCACTCAAGAGGCAGAGGTAGGAGGATCGCCGAGAGTTCGAGGCCACCCTGAGACTACATAGCTAATTCTAGGTCAGCCAGGACCAGAGTGAGACCCTACCTCGAGGAACATTCAGGGCACAGTGACCTCTTTTGAGGGGTGGAATAGTCCGTGATCCAGGAAAAGACATGGGGTTACCTACCTCCATTCCGCACAGGGAAGGAGGCTCTGAAGTGATGCGTGGGTCGGCCCACAGCTTGGATACTGATGGGAGAGCTGCCTGTTTTCCTGTGTGACTGACGCTGAAGTCCTTCTTGGCCTGGTATGACAGCGTGCCCGGAAGTCAGTGACTGAGTATGTGGATGGGAGTCTAAAGAAGTTATCCCTTTGGATTCAACTTGCGGGGATCACAGAAGTGCAAGCTCCCCTGACAGAAAACAAGATCCGCAAGGCTGTGCAGGACATATGCTCAACAGCGCCCCCATGTGGAACTTGTAAAAGCAGTAACTGATGGGTTGAATTCCTCATGGAAGCTGGAGTCTCCACTTTGAAGAGAAAACTTTTGAACTTTATTTGGGCAAGGTTCAGCAATGGCTTTGATCAGGAGCTATTGGAACCCATTAAGCATGCACGTGGGTGTTTAAAAATAGTTTTAATTTTTTTGAGAGAGAGGCAGAGAGAGATTGAGAGGGGAGAGGGAGGGAGGGAGAGAGAGAGAATGGGCATGCCAGGGCCTCGGCCACTGAAAACGAACTCCAGACGCACCACCTTGTGCATTTGGTTAAGGGTCCTGGGGAATCTAACCTAGGTCCCTTTGGCTTTGCAGGCAAGCACCTTAACTGCTAAGCCATCTCTCCAGCCTGCATGTGGGTTTTTTTTTTTAATATTTTTTTTATTTATTTGACAGAAAAAGAGGGAGGCAGAGAGAGAGAGAGAGAATGGGTGTGCCAGGACCTCCAGCCACTGCAAACGAACTCCAGACACTTTGTGCATCTGGCTAACGTAGTCCTGGGGTATCGAACCTGGGTCCTTAGGCTTTGCAGGCAAACGCCTTAACCGCTAAGCCATCCCTCCAGCCCTGCATGTGGGTTTTTAAAAAATATTTATTTATTTATTTATGAGAGAGAACGAGAGGGGAGAGAAGGGTGAGCCAGGGCCTCTAGCCACTTTAAATGAACTCCAGACACATGTGCCACCTTGTGCACCTGGCTAACATGGGTACTAGGGAGTCAAACCTGAGTTCTTTGACTTTGGCAGCAAGCACCTTAACCACTAAGCCAGCTCCACAGCCCGCGGGTGGGTTTTTGAGCAACCAAGTCTCTGACCTGGTTACATCTGTGAAGAATTTGGCCACCTGAGGACTCAGCCCTTTAACTGGCGTGATTGTACCTGCTACACACAGGAGAACACTGAGGCTCTAGGAAGTGAAAAAGCATGTGCAAGTTCACGTGCCAAGTCAGCCTGGGATGAATATTCTCCTTTCAGGAAGCATGAGGTCTGAGCAACAGCCTGAGGTCAAGCAACGCTCATCTTCGCCACCTGCTAAGCCACTGAGCCTTGCACAGAACCACGTGGAGGCCCAGGTTGGGGCAGAGAGGGAAGAAAAGTAGCAGTTGCTCTAGGAAAAAGCTAAATTAGGGCTGGGGACATGGCTCAGCAATTAAAGCACTTACTTGTAAAGCCTGCCAGCCTGGGTTCAATTCCTCAGTACCTATGTAAAGCCAGATGCACAGAGTGGTGCATTCTCAATCTCTATCTCTCTCTCTCTCTCCCTCTCTCATAAATGTAATAAAATATTTTAAATGAAAGCTAAACTGGAAGGTGGGAAGGAAGGTGCCCTGTAGGGAGAGAGCTGGGTTGTTCTACCTGTCCCAGGCTGTTTCCTTGCCTCCGAGCTCTCACAGATGCTATTCTCTATGCCAGGGATAGTTGTCCACACTCCCCCCACCCCGGCCCCACTCCTATAATTGCTTATGTTCTCATCCCTCAGGTCCTACCTCACATACTCCTTCCTCCAAAAGATCTCTGTGCTCTGAATCGGACATAGTGGTGCACATCTGTGATCTTAGTGCTCAGGACGTAGAGGTATTAGGATCAGAAATTCAAAACTATCCTTGACTACAGAGAGAGTTTGAAGCCAGCCTAGGTTACATGAGACACTGTCTCAAAGGAAAAAAAAAAAAAGAAGTAAACAAACAAACAAAAAGGTCTCCATAGAATCTACAGTAGGTGTTTCACCCTGGTATGTTCTATGCTCAAGACACACCGTTTCCTCACAGTTTGCACTTAAATATTTTTATTTATTTATTTGCAAGCAGAGAGAGACAGACAGAGTGGGGGAGGGGAGAGAACGAGAGTTCTAGGGCCTCTAGCAGCTGCAAACAAACTCCAGATGCATGTGCCACTTCGTGCATCTGGCTTTACGTGAGGACTGAGGAATTTAACCCAAGTCGTTAGGCTTTCAGGCAGGTGCCTTCACTGCTGAGCCACCTCTCCAGCCCTGCACTTATACATTCTTAAGACTCTCGGTCTGCCTCTCGCAAGAGAAAGAGTGGCCCAGTAGGTTAAACTATATATATACAGCCAGTTCACCATTGTGGCCAGGACTTAGGCCCTGTCAAGATCCTGAAGGTTAACCTTGTAGCATAAAAGGCCCAAAGAGGAGTCACTGGTCAAAGGCCCATGATTAAAAGACCTGGAGGTGGCGCCAGAGGCCCTGGATACTCCCTGGTCCATTCAACGTCCTCCCGCAGTGGACAGAGTACTCGTCAGGCCTGGGTGGAGGCAGCTGAGTAGCTCTGAGCAGAGGTAGGGAGGGGGCTCTGAAGAGGAGGAGGCTGTGTTTCCAAGGGGATTATCAGGAGAAGGGATCTTTCGGCAGAGACATGGGTCTGTCTGCCAAAACTTGCTCAGAGCAGCTTCCTGGCTTCCTGGACAGATAATTGCAAACAAAATAGACGAGGGCCTAGGCAGCAACCCTAACCCTTGTGCAGTGAGGGGCCCAGGATGGGGCACGCAGCAGCAGGCGCTGGGGCCCTGAGTCATGTAGGGAGCCAGGCTGGCTCAGTGGCTGAGATTTGGTGCTCCACACCTTTCTGAGCACGGGAGGGAAAGGCCTGGGGCTCTCTGTCTGCAGTCTGATCCCGCTGGGCGTCTGAGCTGTGCTGGGCCAGTTTTGGGGAGAAGCCACTAGCCTGGCGCTGCTCTGTGTGGCTTGAGGGGAAGGCACGTGCTGCAGGGATAACGCGAAGCAACAAGGTCCAAAGCGGGGTTACGGGGGGGGGAGCTCTGGGTTTTGAGCTCTTTCTCTGCCCTGATGTAGATCTGGAGGTGGCAGAAGAGGACTTGAGTCACTGCATGGATGGCTGAGCCTCCTATTGGAAGCCTTGTGGACATGTGTGTCCACCTGTGTATGTACACATAACTGGTTTTTTTCAAACATTTTTTTTCATTTTTTATTTATTTATTTGAGAGTAACAGACACAGAGAAAGAGGCAGATAGAGAGAGAGAGGGAATGGGTGCACCAGGGCTTCCAGCCACCTCCAGATGCGTGCGCCCCCTTGTGCATCTGGCTAACGTGGGTCCTGGGGAATCGAGCCTCGAACCGAGGTCCTTAGGCTTCACAGGCAAGTGCTTAACCGCTAAGCCATCTCTCCAGCCCCTTTTCAAACATTTTTTGACAGCTTCCATAATTATAGACAATAAACCATGACAATCCCCTCCTCTTCCCTCACTTTTACCCTTAACAAATCCAATCTCCATCATATCCCCTCCCCCTCTCAACTAGTCTCTCTTTTATTCTGATGTCATCATCCTTTCCTCCTACTATGAGGGTCTTGTGTAGGTAGTACCAGGCACCGCCAGGTCATGGATATTGAGGCCAATCTGTCTGAAATATTGCATTGTAAGCAGTCCTACCCTTCCCTTCTTTTGGCTCTCACATTCTTTCCACCGCCTTTTCCACAATGGATTCTGAGCCTTGGAAGATGTGGTAGAGATGTTTCAGTGCTGAGCACTCCTCTGTCACTTCTTCTCAGCACCATGGGGCCTTTTGTGTCATTCCAGAGGTCACCACCATCTGAAAAGAGAAGCTTCTCTAACCAAAAGTGAGAGTAGCATTAACATAGGAGTGTGAATGTTAAGAAAAGTGCTTACAGGGCAGTTCGGTGAGCATAGTATATACATTTAGCCAGGCACCAGCAGGCATTACACCCCTAGGGTTCATGACTTCCCCCACCATGGGTTTTTGACTAGGTTTTCAGTACCAGGCGTGTATTTCCTCCCACAGAGTGGGCCTCCAGTCCAATTAGAAAGTGGTTGGTTTCCTCCATAACAGACATGCCACAATTTTACCCATGAGGTCATTTGGCCTGGCTGGCCAAACATAAGGTTTGCAGTGTCCACTGTTGTCTATCACTGCTGATGACTTCTCTCCCATAGGGCTGCATGCTGCACAGCTTTTTCCAGCTTTCTGTCAGCTGGTCTACAGGGAGGAGGTTTTTAGCTCAGCTCCAGCAGGATTTCTCAGTGACCTTGCAGCCCAAATATGTGGAGTCTTCAGCAATAGGGTCTTACCGGGCTGGAGAGATGGCTTAGTGGTTAAGCGCTTGCCTGTGGGGCCTAAGGACCCCAGTTTGAGGCTCGATTCCCCAGGACCCACATTAGCCAGATGCACAAGGGAGCGCACACATCTGGAGTTCATTTGCAGTGGCTGGAAGCCCTGGTGCACCCATTCTCTCTCTATATATATCTGCCTCTTTCTCTATCTGTTGCTCTCAAATAAATAAATAAAAATAAGCAATAGGGTCTTACCATCTATCCCTGGTAGGTAACCAAGGGCCTTGGCAATAGCCTGTAATGTTTTAGGGGGCATCATGGATCTCTCTGGCCAACAACTCACTGGAAGGTATCCCATCCATGGCACTGAAAATTTGCTAATAACAATCTATGGCTTCTGGGTGTTCCATTATCCAAAAAGGTATGTTTCCATATGGCTTATTCATAACACCTTAAATCTTGGCTAGCCTCCCCCCACCTTTCCTTTACTCGCTGGCCTGTGTGTTTCTAATGCTTGTCCCATGAGCACTTTCTTGGTGTGTGTGTCTGTGCTTCTCTGACTATCAGAAAGGCATTCCTCTTGAAGATCAGAATCAATGTCCCCAGCCAAGTCCCAATCCCCTTCCTTTGCCTATTCACCCGGCGACAGAAGGATCTAAAATCGTCAGATGGTCTCCTTAACTTCCATTCCGGGGTCAACAACCTCACATCCCCCGGCAGAAGCACTCCTCCCTTGGGAATGCTCACGTCTAAGGGCAGCTGCTGAGGGCGAGTGCTAGATGAAGCATGAGGGGCGCCGTTCCTGGGTCTTGGGAACGATACACACTGGTATCCACAAAGCAGGCTGTCTTGTCCGCGCGTTTACTGACAGCCTTCCTTTCGGTGTTCCCTGTCTGGGGTCTTCGGGAGCGTTTAGTGAGTGCTCTCAGAGGACATAGAGAAGATTAGGGTGCTGAGTCTATTCTAAGTAGCCAATCACATGCCCCTTCTTCGTGGTTCTTTTACATGGGTGCTGCAACCTTGCTCCTCCAAGTGCCTGACCAGCTGGGCAACTTGTTAGCCACTAGCCCTGAATCACTGCAGACCACAGGCCTTCTGTTCTGCCAGACCAAGGCAGTGAAAGAGATATGCGAGTGCTGTCCGAGTGAGCACTTCCTGCCTGCCTCAAGGGCACCCTGCATGGGGCTTCAGGCCACAGTATCCTGCTCCGAGCTGGGGCCAGCAGACCATGCAGAACCATTTGCAAGATGGCCCACAGGTTCTCTTGTCAATGAGTTAGCTACAGGAAATTTCTACAGGCGCATAAGCCCAGGCGGAGGAAGGTATAGCAGGCTGGCAGTGTGGGCCGCTTGCTTTGGCCACATCCTCGTGCGTCTAGGGCCTGCTCGGATCCGGGCCCGTGTACACCGTCTCCCCCAGGGAAAGGGCTTGGTTGGCCTTGCTCATTTGAAGGCCTAAGTGGATCAGACAATTTGGCGGGGATCTTGGATTAAACGATTACCTCCTAGTCCATGGTCAGGTGTTTAACCTCTGGCAGTGCCAAGGGGCAAGCCAGGAACTGTTTCTTAAAAGGTAAATTAATTGCTAAAGAAGAGCTGGCCTTGCTCCCAATTGAAGAAGCTCTGTTGTGATCCTCTTACCTGGTCTTGCCAAAGGCTCCACGCAGCTTTGCCGTCTGCCACAGGCACGCCATTGGACCCAATGTGTCCTTGAACTCACCTTGGAGTCTCAGCCACCCCTATATGAAGCGGGCAGCTTTGAATTGCTCAGGAAATGGTGGAAGTGGTGGACACAGATGTGGGCTATGTTACCTCTAATATCAAAATAGCCCATCATGGGATGAGCCTCATTCTGAGAAGTCAGTGATGCAGCACTCAACAGCCTGTTTCAAAGGGGGAATGTTGAACTTTGCAGACCACCATTTCCCCAGAAATTTAACTGGGACCCCTGTGCTTCCCTGGGCTCCTCATGTCTTCCTCTGACACACAGGTATTTCAAGGGACCTTCCAGTGTCTGACCTGTTCACACTATCAACATGACATTACCAAAGGAACTAGGGTTAGTGTGGCCCTGAGAAATGATGAAATGCTCAAGGTCCCCCGTCAGCTAGCTTGCACACTGAGCTAGAGTGACAGCCCCGAGGGAAGATGGATGGCATGTTGTTGCCCGTGCCACAAGAAGTCAAAGACTTCTAATATTCTGTGCTGGTGAGGGTAAAAGAAGGAAAATTTTACCTAGGTGTCACATCTGCATAATGTCTTCCAAACAGAAGACTGTATTTGGGGGCACTGTGGAGCCATTATTTGAGACTGCTACCTAATTCACTGAAATTATACATTTTCATTTTTCAATATTGTTACAGTTGGAATCTGAAATGTCCCGCATAGGCTCATATCTCCAGTGCTTGTTTCTAGCTGAGGGCACTATTTCACAGGCTGTGGGAAACCTTAGCAGCGGGGGCCAAGTTGGAGGAAGGAGGTGACTAGGAGCAGGCCTCTGATGGTTATACCCAGCCGCTGGTTCCTACCTTCCTGTCTGCTTCCTGGTCCTCTGTGATGTGAACAGCCTCTACCACATGCTCCCACCACTGTGAATGGAATTGCTTTGCCATGAAGGTAAGTCTTTCCTCCCTCAGGTTGTATGCCAGCTATTAAGGTCTCGGTGACACAAAAGTAACCAATACTTAGGCTCATCATTTTATGCACTGGTCAAACTAGAAAGTTTTAAAAAATTATCAACTTTGAATCTATCTATCTTTTTCTTGTTTTTGTTTTCTCAAGGTCAGGTCTCACTCTGGCCCAGGCTGACCTGGAATTCACTATGTAGTCTCAGGTTGGCCTCGAATGCACAGCAATCCTCCTACCTCTGCCTCGCAAGTGCTGGGATTAAAAGTGTGCGCCACCACGCCCTGTGGAATCTATCTTTTGACAGTAGCTTTAATCTTTGTTGACTTGTTTAAGAGGTATTAATTGCTCATGGCTTAAATTTTGACAGGGCTTGGGAACCTACAGTGGCTCCTCCTTAGCCTGTCATGCTCCGTGGGCTAAGGAGCCGTTGTAGTAAATCTGCCAGTTTGGAGGGAGCCTGTTTGGACTCTACACTGGGGAGGCCAGGAAGGAATGATGCCAGATTCTGCTGCTGCCGCCGTGGAGTTGTGCAGACCAATGCCTCTGCTGTGACTTGGGTTCTTTGGGAGCCAGCATTATTGATTTGAAGCTAATGCCTAGTAGTTCTCCAAAGATCTGGAACCTTTTTGTTTTCAGGGTGTGTGTGTGCGTGTGCGTGTGCGTGTGTGTGTGTGTGTGTTATGCATCTGTGTGTGCATGTTCATGTGTCTGAGTATGGGCCAGCATGTGTCATGGAGCACATGTGGACGTTTGGGTGTTGCCTTCCACGTCATTTTCTGAGGTAAGGTCTCTCATGTCCATTGCTCTATTTTTCAGCTTAGCTGACCTATGCACTTCTGGGATCCCACCATTGGTGTGCTGGGATTACAGAAACTTGCCAGAGCTTCTGGATTTTACATGGAGTCTAGGGATCCAAAGTCAGATATTCATATTCTTGTGTGGCAAGCACTTTATCCACTGAATCTTCTCTCCGGCCTCAAGATGTGGGCTCCTTGCCGGCACAATGGCACTCTGAAATATGGCGTTGGGCTTCGGGCAGGGACAAGAGGAGCCCCAGGGAGTTGCAGTATTGTTGTGCAGTGCCCCCTCAAGGGTGCCACCTCTCTCACTTGAGAAACTCTGGTTCTGCATGTCGAGTGACTAAGAGTCTGACAGTTCTTATTCCAATAGCACATATTATTTTCTATGCCACCGAGGGCCTGGGGAGATGGCTCAGTCTCGAAGGTGCCACACAAACATGAGGACCTGAGTTCCATCCCAGGACCCACGTAAAAGTGACGCACATCTGTAATCCCAGCACTGGGGAGATGTACACAGGGGGGACTTCGGGCTTTCTGGCTAGCTAGACCAGCCAAATAGGTGAGGTCAAGGTTCAGCAAGTGATGCCATCTCAAAAAATAAGGTGAAGGGCTGGGGAAATAGCTTAGTGGTTAAGGCATTTGTCTGTGAAGCCTAAGGACCCCGGTTTGATTCCCCAGGACCCATGTAAGCCAGATACACAGAGGACACATGCGTATGGAGTTTGTTTGCAGTGGCTGAAGGCCCTGGCACGCCCATTCTCTCTTTCCGTCTACCTCTTTCCACCCCCCTCTCAAATAAAATATTAAAAATAAAAAATAAGGTGACAAGTAATTGGGTAGGACACACAACATCAACCTCTGACTTAGACACACACACATGCATACATACATGTGCCTGCATATCCACACTCACATATGCACCCACATTATGCACATACACACGTGCACACCACACACACCTATACACATAACAAAAATTAATCAAATCATTAATTAATATGCCATTTGATTATTGCACAGTTCAATATAGGACCTTAGCAAGTTCCTCATCTCTTTAGATTTTAAATTTTTTATGTATTTATGTATTTATTTGCAAGCAGAGAGAGAAAGAGAGAGAGAGAGAGAGACAGAGAGAATAGGTGGCCAGGGCCTCTGACCACTGCATATGAACTCCAGACACATGCACCACCTTGTACATCTGGCTTATGTGGTTACTGGGGAATTAAACCTGGGTCCTTAGGCTTCGCAGGCAAGTGCCTTAATGGCTAAGCCATCCCTCCAGGCCCTCTTTAGGTTTCAAACCCATGATCCTGAGCCACTTCCAAAGGAAAATAATCCTGCAGTGTAGACCACACTGGCCATCGTGGTTCACTGTTCTCCCGGTCACTATGCATATGATAATCAGATTTTTGTCACTGTGACAAGATACCCAAGAAAATAACCCAAGATGGGAGGGATTTATTTTGGCTCATGACTTCAAAGGCTGCAGTCCAAGGTCAGCTAGCTCTATTGCTTTAGGCCTGAGACAAGGTAGGATCACTGCGGCAGGAGAATGTGGTGGAAGCGATTCAACTTATGGTGGCCAGGAAGCACAGAGAGAGGGAACAGAAGGAAGCTAGGGACAAGGGATATCTTTGGGAAGATTTTGTTGTTGTTGTTGTTGTTGATTTTTTTTAAATGTTTTATTAACTTTGAGAGAGAATGAGGGAGAAAAAGGCAGATAGAATGGGCGTGCCAGGGTCTTCAGCCACTGAAAACAAACTCTAGACGCATGTACCACCTTGTGCATCTGGCTTATGTGGGTCCTGGGGAATGGAACCTGGGTCCTTGGACTTTGCAGGCAAACACCTTAACTGCTAAGCCATTTCTCCAGCCTTTTAGTAGATTTTTAAATACATATATATATTGGGGGCTGGAGGGAAGGCTTAACCATTAAGGTGTTTGGCTGCAAAGCCAAAGGACCCAGGTTCCATTTCCCAGGACCCACGTTAGCCAGATGCACAAGGGGGGGGCACATGTCTGGAGTTCTTTTGCAGTGGCTGGAGGCCCTAGAACGCCCATTCTCTCATTCTTTCTCCCTCTTTCTCCGTCAAATAAATTAATTAGTTAAATACACACACACACACACACACACACACACACACACACATATATATATATATATTTGTTTGTTTTTGGTTTTTCGAGGTAGGATTTCACTCTAGCTCAAGCTGACCTGGAATTCACTCTGTATTCTCAGGGTGGCTTCGAACTCATGGCCGTCCTCCTACCTCTGCCTCCTGAGTGCTGGGATTAAATGTGTGTGCCACCATACCTGGCTTTAAAATATATTATTATTTATTTATATGTAAGGAGGGAGAGAGAGAGAGATAGAATGGGTGTGCCTCTGGATGTTGCAAACAAACTCCAAACGCATGTGCCACTTTGTGCATCTGGTTTTACATCGGCACTGGAGAACTGACTCAGGTCGTTAGACTTTGCAAGCAAGCACCTTAACCTCTAAGCAATCTCTCCAGCCCCTCTTTGGGCAGTTTTTGAGACAGGGTCTCAAATAGCCCAGGATGGCTGACCTAGAACTCTCTGTGTAACCAAGGATGGTCTTGCACTCCTGATTCTCCCATGTCTACATCCCAAGTGCTAGAATTACAGGCATACCCTAGCACCCCAGCTTAACAAGGACTATCTTCTAGGGCACACATGCAGTGACCTACTTCCTCCAGTGAGACCCCATCTCCTCCTTTGAACTATCTCCATGTATGCCACCCTACTATGAAGCCACCATGTAGTTAATCCATTAATTATGTCAGAGCCTCCAGGATCCTGTCACTTCTCAAAAGCCTACCTATTAGCAACCAAGCCCCCAATACATAAACCTGGCGGGCATATTTTATATTCAAGCCATAATTATGCTTATGTAGATGAGTTTTCTGTTCATATAATAAAATACCCAAGTATAGGAAACTTAGGAAGCAAAAATGTTTCTTTCACTCACAATTTTGAGTTTGGAGGTTGAGAATCCAAACAATATGGTACAGGATCTGAGCAGGGTCCCCATAGCATTGCCACCTCACTGGAAGACAGGCCCTGAGGTTTTATAGCCCAGTTCTACCTCCTGTCCACTCTCTGCTTCCTATTTGACCAAGTTGTTAGGAGGTGAGAACAGTTTTTGGGCTTTTCAGAGACTGGCACTCCCCTCACCAGAATATTCTTTAAGGTCTTGGGGGAGAGAGTATATTCCAAATTCCCTTATGGGTCAGAATTTGAGTGAGAAATATTTCTTCTGAAGTTTTATTCTGAATTTCTTTTTTGTTTTTGTTTTGTGGGTTTTGTTTTTATTTTCTGTTGGGTTTTTTTGGTTTTGTTTTTTTTTGTTGTTGTTGTTGTTGTTGTTGTTGTTTTGAGACAAGTTCTCAATATATAACCTAGCTGACTGGTTGTTTGATTCAGTGCCCCCCATAAACTTATGTGTTCTGAATGCTTAGGTCCCCAGCCGGTGGTAACTTGGGAATTGAATCCTCCTGGAGGCAGTGTCTTGTTGGGGGTGGGCTTATGGGTGTGATAGCCAGCTTCCCCTTGCCAGTGTTTGTCACACTCTCCTGCTGCTGTTGTCCACTTGATGTTGGCCAAGAGGTGATGTCCACCCTCTGCTTATGCCATCGTTTCCCCTCCATCATGTTTGTAAGCCAAAATAAACCCTTTCCTGCTACAAGCTGCTCTTGTTGCTTGTGTGTGCTGCTGCCAACTTGAAGCTGCCGGCAACACTGACCTTGGACTCAAGACCCTCCTGCCTCAAGACTCTCAAGTGCTGGGATTAGAGGTGTATACCACCATGCCTAGCTTTCTACCAAATTCTTTCTTTTCTTTCTTTTTGAATTTATGGCAATCCTCCTGGTTCAGCCTCCCAGATTCTGGGATAACAGGCACAAGCCGCCATGCTCAATGAGTTGCTTTTGTTTCTGGTGTGTGTATGTGTGTTAAGTGTGTGTGGATGCTTGTTCATGTGGGGGGTGGTGCATTCTCATGTGAAGGCCAGGCTTCGACACTGGCTGTCTTCCTCAGTTGTTTTGCACCTTTTTTTTTTTGAGACAGGGTCTCTCCCTGAGCCTGGAGTTCACCAACCCCGCTATACCAGCCAGCCCCGGGAACTCTCCCATCTCCACCTCCCCAGCACTAAGAGCGCAGGTGTGGCCCACCATGCCTGGCAGGTACATAGGGGCAGGGAATGCAAGCTCAGGTCTTCATGCTTACAGCAAGCTCCTCACCCACGAGCAATCTTCCTTACTCTTCTTTTCCCCCAATTTTCTTATACCAACAAATCACTCTCAGCTCCTGAAACCAGAATGCTGACTCCAAAGCCCAGGTGGACCAGATCTAAAGAGACATTCCTCCTGAGACTTTATCCCCACATGTATGCTCCGGACTTTCACTGAGATAAACGAGCCACATTTTGCAATTCTGTCACTGAGCTAAGCTTCTCCTCCCACATTTGACTGCATAATTAGTCCCCAGGAATATGCTGGAATGGGATCCCCCACATAGCTGAGGAGCACTGATTTCCCTGGCAAACACATGCTCTCCACTGAGGGTCTCCTGCAAAGGCAGGAACTGCTCCTATGAATGGCAGGGGGTGCCATGGGAGCTAGCCTGGCTAGCTGAGAAGTGAACAAGAGACCCTAGAGAGAGTGACTTAGCAGTTAAAGCATTTGCCTGCAAAGCCAAAGGACCCAGGTTCAACTCCCTAGGACCCATGTAAGCCAGATGCATAAGGTGGTGCATGTGTCTGGAGTTTGTTTGCAGTGATTAGAGGCCCTGGCTCATCCATTCTTTCATTCATTCTCTCTCTCTTCCTCTCTCTCTCTCTCTCTCTCTCTTCTGCCTCTTTCTCTCAAATTAATAAATAAAAATAAAATATTTTTTAAAAGATGGCATGGTGCAACACCCAAAATTTGTTCTCTGACTTCCATCTGTGTACTGTGGTACGTACACACCTACACTCACACACAGGAAAAAAGGAAAGGGGGCTGGAGAGATGGCTCAGTGATTAAGGCACTCGCCTGCAAAGCCTAACGACCCGGGTTCGAATCCCTGGTACCCACATAAAGCCAGATGCACAAAGTGGCACATACATCTGGAGTTCATTTGCAGCAGCTAGAGGCTCTGCTGTGTCTATCCCCCTTCCCGCCTTGCAAGTAAATAAATAAAAAGAAAAGGAAACAAAAGAAGACATTGCAGAGGCTGGGGAGATGGCTCAGAGGTGAGTTTAGATCGCCAGACAGCACTGAAAGTCCCAGGCATGGTGATATGCTGCTGTAATCCCAATGTTGAAGAGATGGAGACAGGAAGATCACTGGGACTTGCTGGCAAATCAGTGAGCTCTAGGCTTAGTGAGAGACTCTGTCACACACACACACACACACACACGTGCATGTGCACATGCACCTGTGAGCATGCATACACATGCTCACACCACACACATACATGCAAAAAAAAAAAAAAAAAAAAACAATTGAGCCCTCAGTCCCATGGTAGCTGGGTCTGGCCTCTGAAGTTTTGTCTTGAATGGGTATTGTGTTTAGCTGACCACATGGGACACATTAAGTGACTATTTCATCACTGTAGTACCCTGAGCTTCCAGGAGTCATTCCATGACACCAGCTGTCATTTCTCTGCTAAGTGACAAGCCCCAGAGTCCCATGCTTCCTGTGAACCAGTGTCACCTCCTCAGGTACACCCTGAATTCCACAAGATCAAGGATTTCATCCACCTGCCCACTGTGATCCTCCCAGAGCATGAAATGCACCATGCTCTGTGCAAATATTCGTCAAATGCGACATTTAATAAGACACAGGATGGAGAAGAGCTTTGTCGACTCTAAAGGGCTCTGAACGGAAGTGCTGGGACTTTGAGTTGGAGGGAACTTGGTTCCTTTGGGTGCACCAAGGTCGAGAGTGACTCATCTAGGCCCCAGGCTTTTGCATCCGTGAAACGAAGTCTATGGTCAGGTTCAATGAGAGCGTGTGCATGAAGGGCCCAGCCGCCGACCAGCCATGGGTGGGATCGTAGCCGTAGGAGGCGAGGGGTGGCCCCAGCTCTGCCCTGTCCTCTCCGGCCAGCGATCCACGACGTCACTCCCAGGTAAGACACTTGAGAGCTTTCAGATGCTACTATAAGCACCCTGTGAAGATGGAGCACTATGTGTGCTGGTGTGCAGGGACAAACCCAGGGGCTGGGACATGACCTCCACCTTGTACCTGGCAGATGGGTTTCAAGGACTCGGCCTCCTCTGTACAATGTGACCCAGGCCTGCCCTTTGGGAACCTCAGTTGCATCATCTATAAACTTAGGACAGTCGGTGGATTAAGACATTGGTGCATTTAGTAATGCTAAGTATCGTTGTGGTTATTAAATCCCCTGAATTATACATACTGACACAAGGGAACTATTTAATACAATAGCTGTCCCTTTCTTCTCCACGTTCTTGTCTCCTCTCCCATGTCTCTGTGTGTTCAGCATCCTCTCTTCCCTCCGGACCCAGCTGCCCAGGGCTCCTATCAACCCACACAGCAGCCTCAGCACTGATCAACTACCCCAGACAGTCCAGGAGTTGCCTGTCCCACCCCAGCACTCAGGACATTCCCTAGGGCTAGAGGTCACATGTTTCTGTGACCACAGGCCCAGCACACAGGGTGCGTAAGAACAGACAACGAGTAACAATACCTACCAGTTTTCAAACCCAAAAGCTCACCCGCACACAGGCAGGGCCCACTAGTCTCGTCTCTTGTTTCAAGATGACATGAACTAAACCTGCAGAATGACCAGCCAAAGTTAAAACCAGAGACCTTCCCACCTTGTCACTTCCTGATCCTGCGGAGAGGGCACTTGAAGAAGGCACACTCTCCTTCCCACAGGGCAGCTGGGCTCTGTGAAGGGCGGGATCCGCCGTCCTCTCTGACTACCAGGCAGCCAGACCTCCTCGTCCTATAGCCACAGGACCGCTGGGCTCTGCTGCCCCCTCCTTCCCCTTTTCCTGCCCCTCCCAGAGCTGGCTGGCAGGAAGCATCAGCCTCCGGGGAAGAGAGGAGCTTTCTTCGCACTAGATAATAAGAGAACCCTAATGCAACAGCCAATGGACTTGGCCGTGAAAAGCTACAGAAGCCACAGGAAGTTTTCTCTCTGGTGTATATGCACGCATGGGATGGCTTTTTACGTAAATGGCCTCTCCTGCCTGTTCGTGCAAGGTTGAAGTCCTTTTCCCAGGTACAAGATGATAACAGGTGCCCCAGTCAGAAGGAGCAGTATCTGTGAAGGCACTGAGCTGAAAAACATCCTGACATATTAAGAATACGGACAGACTGTCCTGACTTAAGGCCAGAGCACAGGCCCCAGTGGTTACTAAGCACAGACTGCGGGTCAGAGCTGGGGAAGACACCATGAACCAGCGACACACGGACCCTGCTCTCAGGGGTCTTACAACCTTGGGTGACACATAGAAGACAGAGACAGGGATGGGAGGGCGATCGGGCTACATTATCTGTCACCCATTGATCGCCAAAGTTGATTCAGCTGATCTGGCTGGCTAAGTGGGTGTCCCTTCCTCCCTCACAGCTCCATATGGGTACTGCCTGAAGCTGCGCGCTCGGTCAAACAGGACGACCTTCCTGGAATAGAGGAGGACCGGTCCTGGGTCAAGGTTGTACGAGTAGCTGCGCTCCACTGTTAGAGTCTCCAAACAAGCTCTCAAGGTTCATTTGCAGGGAGAACGTAGGGTAGCCAAGCTTCCAAGACTCCAGGCACATCCAAATGAGGGGCTGCATGTGGCAGCCTGCCTTTCTTTAGGAAAAAAACAAAGACAGAGACAGGTGAGCACTGTCATTTCATGTAGATATACATGCTATAAAGAAAATGAAGCCACCAGAAGTGGTGGTGCATGCCTTTAATCCCAGCACTCGGGAGGCAGAGGTAGGAGGACTGCCGTGAGTTCGAGGCCACCCTGAGACTACATAGTGAATTCCAGGTCAGCCTGAGCTAGAGTGAAACCCTACCTCAAAACACCAAAGAAGAAGAAGGAGGAGGAGGAGAAAGAAGGAAGGGAAGGGAAGGGAAGGGAAGGAAGGAAGGAAGGAAGGAAGGAAGGAAGGAAGGAAGGAAGGAGAAAAAGGAAGAAAGGAAGAAAGGAAGAAGTCAAGTGATTTGATAAGAGAAAATGGATGGAAGTGGAGGTGGCCAGGGAAAAATTGATTGATTTGCAAGCAGAGACAGATAGAGAAAAGAGAGAGAGACAGAGAGAATGGGTGCGCCAGGACCTCTAGCTGCTGCAAACCAACTCCAGATGCATGTGCCTCTTTGTGCAGTTGGCTTTGTGTGGGCACTGGGGAATCGAACCTGGACTGTTAAACTTTCAGGCAAGTGCTTTAACCACCGAGCCACCTCTCCAGCCCCCAGGGACAGATTTTGAGTGGAAGCCTGAGAGTGCCAAAGAAATCTGCCACAGGGAGATCACAGAGGAGAGGGTCGCAGACAGGAGCACAGAGCGCAGTGCAAGGCCCCTGGGCAGAAACAGACTTGGAATGTGGAGGAACCATAGGTCAGGTGACTGAAGCAAAGGCAGAAGAAAGCCAGGAGGTGTGATGGTTAGTCTCAGTTGTCAACCTGACAGGATTTAAAGTCGCCATGGAAACCAATCTCTGGGCATGACAGTGAGAGATTTTTCTAGTTTAGGTTAATTGAGGTGGGAAGATCTACCCTAACTGTGGGGAGCACCTTCCCATGGGCGAGGCTGTGCTGGACGGAATGAAGGAGAAAGCGGGTTGGGCACTAGCATTCATCTCCCCTCTGCTTCCTGACTGCGGTCATAGTGTGAGCAGCAACCTCAGGTTGCTGTCACCGGTGCCTTGCCTGCCACGATGGGGCTGTAATCTCAAGCTGTGAGCCAAACTAAAGCCTTTCTTTCTTCATTAATTTGCTTTTGTTGGAGAGAGGGCATATTCGGTCACAGCACTGATTTGAGTAACTGAAACAGTAGGTGAGACTGAAGATGTGGCCAATCGTATTCCACAGCACAGTGCACCCCAGCCGTGCCTGCTGGTTCACCCAGCCTGGAGTCTCCCTTTTGCTTGGCCGCTGGGCTCCTGGGCAGGCTGAAAGTTCACTGCCTGCTCCCCAACCCCCACTACTTCAAGGACCCTCATTCGTTCTGGTAGCAAGGTACCCTTCTAAGTTCTGAGAATTCAGCCTGCAGCACCCCAGACTCCAGCCACACCACACAGGATCCCAGCCCCACCCAAGCCTCCCACCATCCCAGCTAAGATCCCAGCCTCCAGCCATCCTACATGGATCCCAGTCCCAGCCCATCTTCTAACCACACCAGCCAGGATGCCAGCCCCACCCTAGCCTCTCATCATCCCAGCCAGGATCCCAGCCCCACCACCTCCACCCTAGTCTCTCCTCCAAGAGCCAGCTTCTAGCCAGAGCCCAGAGGAGCTCCAGACACAAATCCCTTGGCCCTTTAGCCCCAAACCGTCCTTCAACTCAAAGCCACCTAAGGAGCCAGCTCTGTGGGGCAGTATATGGGACTTCAGGTGGCAGAGGGCGGCACAGGGCAGGAGATGGCAGAACCAGACACAAGATTCCAGACTAGATAAACACTGGGAACGGGGAGGGGGTCAGGCTGCGTTCCTGGGTGCTGATGCCATCCCATCTCCCGTGGAGGGCTGAGGGCGGCGGGCAGGAGCTTTCTACTCCCCCAGAGAGTCAGCTGAAGGAGAGGGAGACTTAACAGGACCACTCCGTGAAACTGGGAATTAGCCTACTACCCTAGCAGTAGGAAGGGCTGGCCCAAGAGTATTTTCAGTCCCTACAACTAAGGTTCTTGTGGGTCAAATCAAAGGAAGGGGATCCTAGAGCTGGATCTCTGCTTCCCACCAACCCTCTGCAGGGCCTCTGTACCCACCCACTGTCTCTTCTAGCCTGTACTTCACACATCCACTCACTTCCGGAAACCTTGGTTCTTGGTTTACTCCACCCCTCACTTCACACTGCCCTGCCCTCAAGACCCTGTACAGGTTTTGTCTTTTCCAAGAAGTTTTCTGGGACCAATTCCATGAGGGGCCACCTCAACCTCATACAACCCAACCCCTTCATGCTATGGTGAGAACACAGATAAGAAAGGGGCAGCCATCTACTCAGGGGGACACAGCAGAACCAGACCTGGAGACTCGAGACCCCTGACTTGGGACTGGGGAGATGGCTCAGAGGGTAAGAGCACTTCTTGCACCAGCCAGAGGACCTGAGGGTTTTTTGTTTTGTTTTGTTTTGTTTTGTTTTGTTTTGTTTTGTTTTATGAGGACCAGAGTTTGATCCCCAGCAATTACAGAAAAAGTCAGTGAGAGAATCTTTCAGGAAAATAAGGCAAAAGAGGCATAGAGGAAGACATTCAAAATCTTCCTCTGGCTTCCACATGCATGTACCACACAGGGCACACCCATCTGCACCCGCATGTACATACAACCATATGCAAACACACATACACCAAAAAACAAAAGACCCCTGACTCTCTGACCTAAGTTCTTTCCCCTGTATTGATAGCCAATGAACCATAGACAGTCTAAGCATCCTTGCAGAACCCAGGGCACAGACTGAGGATCACTATAGGCTCATGAAGGGCAGTGCCCTAGTTACCCAGCATTCCACATTTTGAGGCAGGGATGGCTCACAGTAGCCTATGAACTCCCTGGGATCACCCAAAGGTGTATGTAACAAACTAATAAATGCCCAAAGAAGAGGCCCCAGGTGGCCAGGGGCTTGTTACAAAAGTGTTTAACCAGTCCAAGTGCCAGGACAGGCCTTTATGGAGACATTTTGTGTTACTCCTCATTCCATTACTGTGACAAAATGCCTAAAGTAATGTTTCCTGGATTTTTTAAATTTTTCTTTATTTATTTGAGAGAGAGAAATATGGAGAGAGAGAGAGAATGGGAGGGCCAGGACCTCCAGCAAACAAACTCCAGATGCATGCTCCCCCTTGTGCATCTGGCTTACATGGGTCTTGGGGAATTGAACCTGGGTCCTTTGGCTTTGTAGGCAAGTGCCTTAACCACTAAGCCATTTCTCCAGCCCTGCTTGAAGCAATGTGTCTCTGTCCCCAGAATCCCAGCTTCCCTCTTCTTAGGTGCAGGGGTATAGGAGGCATCTGGGGGTGGGGAACAAAGACCAAGGGGTCGGGAAAGGACAAGAGAGAAGGTGGGCCAGCAAGGAAGGTTCTGAGACCCAGATCAACATGTCCTCACCTCTTCTGCCTGTCTGTCCAGCACCCAAGGAAGCATCCTGCATCCAAAAAGGCACCACCATGCTGACTGGGTTCTCCTGTAAAGCTTCTTGTTCAGTACTCCAGCTGGGGCTGGACCGTGCAGGCAGAGGGAATCTGATTGCCATGGTCCATGGAAGGAGGGGTGAGAAGCAAAGCTTATGGAGAGGAGATGGGGACCCTATCCCATTATCCTTTCTCCTTCTTGGAGGGTGGGAAGGTCTGGCTATGCAGAAGCAGCTGGTGCCCTGCTGACTCTGAAGGGTGGAGGGTGGGGAATAGGGCTCAAAGGACCAGGTCTGGAAGGGAGAGGGCCTTAGGGGACAGGGATACAGGAAAAGGGGTCTGAGCCAGCAGGGGGCGCTGGTGCTGTAGAAATCCAGCCCAGTGCTGGGTCTTGAGATGGGCATGGAAAGGACCAAGGCCTCATGTCCTGGGTTACAGATGAGCCTGACACAGGAGACACACAGTGTCATGAATGAACATGGACAAGGCAGTTCACAGGGACGAACTTGGCCTTGGATCTTGATTATTACTCTCGCTGACCTTGGATTAATCCCAGGCTGCCTTAAATGCCTTAAACGCCATAGGCTGGGAGGTTGAGACAGCAGAAGTTCATTCCCTCACTCACAGGCCCGGAGGCTGGGCCAGCTGCTGGCGTCCAGCATCTAGGCCCTCTTGCTAACTTGCTGACAGCCACTTGTGGCTGCATCCTCCTGTGAAGAGAGCTAGCTCTGATCTCTCCCCTGCCTAGAGGGCCTCACTCAGTCCTGTGGGCTTATGGCCACATTAAACTTACACTAGAGTTCATTCTGGCCCGTGGTTTGGGAGTATGCAGCTGCTTTTGATGACAAGGAAGCACTCAAGCCTGGGGCTGCAGATCTGCTTGGCTGATTAGAGTGTAAGGGTAGTCAGGAAGCAGAGCTCTCGGGCAGGAACTGGCCAGCTGTCACCCCCTTGCCTGGCCCCTGTGGTCCTGCATCTGCCAGCTAGTTTCCATTTCCACAGTCAGGGCCACCAGGTAAGGACCAAAAGTTCAAACAGGTGTACCTACGGGGCCAGGGACATTTCATATTTAAACCATTAACACTCGGTTACAGCCGGAAGACCTTCATCCCCACATACAATGCTATGGGTGGGGGGTGGACCTCAACCTATGAATTTCAGGGTGGACGGACACAATTCAGCATAGGCGGAGCAAGTTCTTTGCTTCCTGCTCGGGTCCACCTTTATAAAGGGAAGAGGCTTGCAGCACTGCCCCCATGAGGTGTGGTGAGGTATGACACCCAGCATGTAGTGAGCCTCCCTGAGAAGTGGGAGATGTCCTTCACAGGAGTAAAGCGGAAGTGCAGACATGGGGACCAGCTCCGTGGATGTCCCATGCCCCAAGCCACTGGCCCAGGCCCTCCTACCTTCCTATACAAAGCAGGGCAGGTGTGCAGTTATTTAGAGCCAGGCCTTCAACGCCATGGGAAAAGGAGGGCTGTGGTCCTGCAGTGGGGCTGGACCCTTGGCCACCTGCCATATTTATTGGCTCCCCCTTGCCTCAGGCCAGGCTCTGTGTCAGACATGGATATTTCAGAGCATAAACTCACTTACCTGGTCCTCCAGATCCAGAGAGGGGGGCCTCCTCGGGCCAGGAAGCCAGGTAGAGCCCATGCCCCATTTCTGGTTGGTATTAGTTGAAGGCCTTCTGGGACCAAATGCAGTGCCTGACCAATATCACCATAGTGGTTAACAGATCAGACTCAGCAAGTTGTAGGCCAAGGTCATACAGCAGAACGGTGGCTGGGTCAGACTAGCTCCCATTGCTCTGTTCTCTCCTTTGCCAAGGCCACTGCTTCACTCTGGGGGACACTGGAGTCAGTGAGGCAGGGTCACATCCAGACTTTGCTACTTAGTAGCCCGTGACCCTGAGGTGGTCATCTCCACCCTCTTAGCCTCAAGCGTCTCACTTAGAGACTGGATCCCTTAGGCCTATCAGAACACAAGAATAATGTTTTCATGTCCGTAATAATTTATTGTGCACAAACATATAAAAAGTACAGCCTGGATTATCCTCCTTAGGTTTATGACGTTATCAAATTTCTGTGTAATGCATTTCCCTTATTTTTGCATGCATGGTATGTATGCATGTGTAGGCGCCTGTGTATGCAGTTACATGTGCAATGTGTGTGTGTGTGTGTGTGCGAATGTGCGCCAGAGGCTGATGTCAGATGTTGCACTCTGCATTTTGTATTGAGACTGGGTTCCTCTCTTGAACCCAGGCCTCCCTTATTTGGAGCCAGCTTGCCCCAGGGGTCCCTCCTCCACAGCCCACCCCTGGGATTGCAGGCCGACTGCCACACTCACCTAGCACTTGTATGGGTGCTAGAGATCTGAACTCAGGGCTCGTGCTTACACAGCAAGCACTGTATCCACTGAGACAACGCCCAAGCCAGCAGTTCCTTTTCTACTTTATTTTATTTATTTGAGAGAGACAGAGAAGCAGGATGAGCGAGAGGAGAGGATGGGCGCACCAGGGCCTCTAGCCACTGCAAATTCCAGACAGACACATGCACCACCATGTGCATCTGGCTTATATGGGTACTGGGGAACTGAGCCTGGGTCCTTAGGCTTCACAGGCAAGTGCCTCAACCGTTAAGCCATCTCTCCAGCCCAGCATTTCCTTTTATATATATATTCTTTTTTTGTATGTGTGTGTTGCGGTGCTGTTGGGGGAGGTGCGTGCATGTAGACGCGCAGATGTGCATGCGCCTGCATGTGCACAGAGGCCAGGGGAAGTGACGGGTGTGCCCTCCACTACTCATACATGAGCTTTCTAAGGAGAAGGGGGTCGCTCACTGATTCTGGAGCTTGTAGTTCTCACGAGCCCCAGCAACTCTCTAGTCTCTGCTCCCTATAGGACTGGAGTTACGGATTGTGTGGCCATGCCCCGCTACTTATGTGGGTGCTGGGGAATGGGGGGAATCAGATAGTCCATGAGGCCCTTTTGTATGTGGGAAGTGCCCTTGCCTTCTGAACCATCTCCCTAGCTCCGACGCGTTTTCTTTTAGCACCTCCCGTTTAGCAGTGCATGCTTTGCGAGTGCACAGGTGCTGTGTCTTCAGTGTCAGCCTTCACTTCACGTCAGTGACTTGCTTTTTTGCCCCTGCTTGCATATATCTTATTTCCATTACAAGACACTTAATATCTTTCTAGTGGTTCATTTTAATCAGCATATTACATAGGAAAGAACCTCAATTTTTAAATGAATCTTTTTACTGCTATAGCATGATGAGTTTAATTTAATAGTTGAAATATGATAGGGTAACTGCTTGGATACTATTAAACTAATTCACAGCTCTAGGAAATAGTTTAGCTTTTAAATAAGATGAGACTGCAGTTGAACAGTGAAAACTAGCAGACAGCCAGTGAACAATTGGGTGATATTTAACCGGTTGGTCATCCATAATTTTGTATTTAGAAACCTCAAAGAAATATTTGTTTCACATGTTCTGATAAAGTTAGGCTCTTTTTAAAATTTAAAGTTTGCCAGGCGTGGTGGTGCACACCTTTAATCCCAGCACTTGGGAGGCAGAAGTAGGAGGATCACTGTGAGTTCAAGGCCACCGTGAGACTACATAGTGAATTCCAGGTCAGCTTGGGCTAGAATGAGATGCTACCTCAAAAAACAATAAATAAATAAATTAATTTAATTTAATTAAAATTTAAGTTTGTATATTATTTATGTATTTATTTATTTACAAAGGAGAGAGTGAGTATCGGTGTACCAGGGCCACCTGCAGCTGCAAACAAACTGCAGATGCAGCCACCACCTTCTGCATCTGTCGTTACTGGGTACTGAGGAGCCAAACCTGGGCTGGAGGGCTTTCCAAACAAGCTCCTTTGAACTGCTGAGCATCTTAAGCTAGTCACTTTCAGGCTTCTTCAACATCACCTTGAACAGCTGACATAAGTGACACTGAAGAATCGGTTTCCTGGGAGATGCAAACAGACATCTCCTCATTCCCATATAGGTCACCAACAGACCAAAGAAATGATTGCACCCAGCTCTAGTTTAGTGAGCCAGTGAGTTTATTGTGGTTACTACAGAGCACAGGTGAGGGGGTCCTTACATGCACATCGCTGCCCCAAAGCCCATCATAGGTGGTGATGACATCTGTGGAGCTCACTGTACCACTTGCAAACAGCACAGCTGGTGGGAGAGTCCCTTCTCCCACGCAGTCCTTACTCCCTATATAACCTTGGGAGGGGCCTTGTGACTCATGTAAGTTTCGGGAACTTCCTGAGACTTGTGATGCATGTTACATCCTGAGACTTATTTATGTCCTCACCCTTAAGGTGCTTAGGAACTTCCCAAGTCTATTGTTATTATTATTATTATTACTATTTTAGAGAGAGAGAGAATTGGCCTTCCAGGGCCTCAGCCACTGCATTTGAACTCCAGACACTTATGCCACCTAGTGGCCATGTGAGACCTTGCGCTTGCCTCACCTTTGTGCATTTGGCTAATATTGGATCTGGAGAGTCAAACATGGGTCCTTAGGTTTCACAGGTAAGCACTTTGACTGCTAAACCATCTCGCCCAAACTTCCCAAGTCTTAACCTTTGTTTCAACTTGGAACTTTCTTCAGAGCCTCCCTCCAGGATGAAATGTTGCACTTAGGAGGAGATTATTATACAATGAAGTTCTTTTCTAATCTGTTACTTATTAAGCACAACCAACATTCACAGTGAGGATTCCCCCATGGAAGTTGTGGGGGTTTGAAGGTAAAATGTCCTGAGCGGCCTCAAGCGTTTGCGATTACGTTTCTTAGCCCTGAGCTGGCGGAGCCTTGCTGGAGGAGGTGTTGCTGGGGGGGACTTCGAGGCTGACTAGTGCAGCTCACTGTGCGTTCACAGCCAGCTGGCTCTTGCTCTCTCTTTCTCCCTCTGCCGTGGATATGTGAAGTTGTGAGCAGCGCTGCAAAGCTTTCTTCCTCCGCAAGGAAGCTTTCCCTGCCACGATGAAACTCCACCTGGAAACTGTAAGCCTGAACTAAATCCCTTCATCCCATAAGCCTCTTCTGGTCAGGTGTTTTGCCCCAGCAATAAGAACATAACTGCTACATAAGTCCTCTCTGAAGGTTTGCTCACCTGGGCTTCCACGGTCGTTCTCATATTCTTACAGCATGCAGCAGAGGCCCCGTCCTGTGCTCAACACTCTCTTTATGATTATCCTTTTGTCTTTGTTTTTGTTTTTTTTTTTCAAGATAGGGTTTCGCTCTAGCCCAGGCTGACCTGGAATTCATTATGTAGTCTCAGGGTGGGCTCGAACTCACAGTGATCCTCCTACCTCTGCCCCCCGAGTGCTGGGATTAAAGGCGTCCCCACCATGCCCGGCCCTCGCCACAATTTTAATATTTTTATTTATTTATTTATTATTTGACAGAGAGAGAAGAAGAGGGAGAAGAGAGAGAGAGAATGGGCATGCCAGGGCCTCCAGCCACTGCAAATGAACTCCAGGCGCATGCCCCCCCCTTGTGCATCTGGCTAACATGGGTCCTGGGGAATCAAACCTGGGTCCTTTGGCTTTGCAGGCAAACGCCTTAACCACTATGCCATCCCTCCAGCCCCTCACCACTATTTTATTGACCCCACTTCTGACACTAGCCCGACCATAACAAATGCCAGCGGACACATGGGCTGGAAGATTATCGACTACCTGTTCATGAGACTTCACTGTGAGGATGCCCAGGTGTCCAAAGAGAAAGGCCTGCACCGCGTAGCCCCTCCTGAAGCGTAGCAGAATGTGGGCTGCGGCTAGGCCAGTGCCTCCAGCAGAAGTCTCAGACCAGCCAGAAGATGTGGGCAGTGTCCTGCTGGCCAGGTGAACAGACTAGCCACACTGAAGACAACCCACAATGAGCAATATAGAAACTTCCAGCTGACTCAGGAAATGCACTTCCGCAAAGAACGATTTTAATGAGTTATTATTGATATCTCTTTCTCTGCACTTTACCCTAATCCGTGAGGTTGGTATTGGTGCCACACTGTCTCAGAGACCTTCATCTAGGCCTGCTTTTCCAGTGTACCCCAAACTGACCCCTATAACCAGTAAGAGGCCTCATACTGAGTGTCCCTCAGCTGCCCAAGACATGGCCTCTATCAGGGTGGCTGCAGAAGCCCTATCGAGGTGTCCCTCTCCTGTGCTGGGCTCCCCTTGAGACTTCCCCAGACCCTCAGGCAAGCTGACCCTGATGGGGAGAGAGAGCACAGTCAGGGGCATAGGTACCCAGGATCAGGACCTGTCAGGGCTGAAGTAGTACACTTGGAAACTTGTTGGTTCCTCTGACTGGAGGAATGTCAGAGGCCAGGCCTGACCTGGAAGAGCCTGAGCCCTAAGTCTCAAATGATTGCTCAAGTCCCTGGTCCCAACCCCTGGAGAAGCTGAACTGCCTTTGACATCAGCTAAAACATCAGGTCCTCTGCCCACTGCCCCCAGTCTGCACCTAAAACCCTGAAAAGGTGAAAGGGAAGTCTGACAGGGGTGGGGACAATCAGGCCTTGGTCAGGATACAGGTGTTCTACAGAGAGCTGCGGGCAAGCTGGGTGCATTCATGTTTTTCCCTGTGATACTGTGGGTAGAACTCACCACTTCATGCACGGTAGGCAAGTCCTCTACCACTGAGCCACGTCCCTAGACTTCTTTCTACTTGCTTTTTTAAAAATATATTTTTATTTATTTACTTGAGAGAGAATATAGGTGTACCCAGGCCTCTTGTTGCTACAAACAAATTCCAGACACGTGTTACTTTGTGTATCTGGCTTTAAGTGGGTACTGGGAACTTAAACTTGGGCTACCAGACTTTGCAAGCAAGGGCTGATCAGTCTCCCCAACCCCTCTTTTTACTTTATTTTTTTTATTTTGAGACAAGAACTCCCTAACTTGCCAGGCTACCCTTGAACTCTCTCCGTCATCCAGGCTGGCCTAGGACTTGCAGTCATCCTGCCTCAGCCGCCAGGTAGCTGGAATGGCAACTCTGTGCTCCCAGGCCTGGCAAGGTATGTCAGGTTTTTTCCTTGTGCTATTTTGTGTTTTGCCCTTACTGTTGTTTGTTTGTTGAAATAAGGCCTTACTTTGTAGCCCAGGCTGGCCTTGAGTTTGTGGTGATTCCTGCTTTAGCCTCCTGAGTGTTGAGATTACAGGTGTGTGTGCCACACTCCAGGCAAAGTGCTCGTTGTTTTATGTGTGAGAGAGAGAGCATTGGCATGCCAAGGCCTCCAGCCACTGCAATCCAAGTCCAGATGCTTGTGGCACCTTGTGCACATGTGCAACCTTGTGCGCTTGTGTCACCTTGTGCGTCTGGCTTACGTGGGATCTGGAGAATCAAGCGTGGGTCCTTAGGTTTTGCAGGCAAAACCACGAAGCTGTCTCTCCAGGCCGAAAGTGCTCATTTTTAACCACGACGTCCAGTTGTACCTCAGAAGGGCAGCCTCGGGACGTCGCTCTTTCTTCCTCCCTCTCTCCTTCCCTCTCTCTTCTTCCTCCTTCAAAATTAATTTGGCAGACACAACAATATATGCAAATAAATAAATAAATAAATAAAACACAGGAGAGAAAAGCCTGGGGTCCCAGAGCATTTTCGCTTTCTGGAGATTTCCTTTCACTCGGGGCTTCTGGGTCGAAGAACCTGTCTTGTCTCTTGCTCTGCACAGCGGGGCTTGGTGACCATGTCCCTTGCACTCTGAGCTCCTCCGGGGCTGCCTCGATACCACTCAGAGCTCACAACCATGTCGCCATTTCCAAGCCGCGGTGACTACCTTTGCTCCAAACCTTTCTTTAATTTGACACTATTCCCTTGGGATGGCCATTGTGGACACAAGGCCACAGGTCCCTCGAGAGGAGGGTGTGGACGTTCTAGTCAAGACCCTCCTGCCAGTGATAATTTGTACCCATGAGAGCAGACACCAGACCAGGGCCAGAAGGCCATGGGGAGGCTTGCCCCTCCTACTCAGTGTCTCACTGGTTTTTGTCCTAGAAATGGCCAGAGGACATCCTGGAGTGAAGGACCTTGTTTTTCCGCTAAGGCACACAAGGTTTGGGGTGTCACCCGCTGGCCCTAGGAAGAAGACTGTGGTTCCCAAGGAGACAGGTTGGTGTTTGCATCATTTTAGAAATACACCCCGCCCCATTAGCTAGAGCTCTCTTGAGCTCTGTAGCCACACACATGTCAAGCTTTCTCTGTCACTGTGGCCTTGGGCAATGTATCTCTCTCAGCCTGTTTCCTTATACAGAAAATGTAGACAATTATAATGGCGCCTATTTAAATGGAATGCAGCAGAGAAGCGAGGGGCGAGTCAGCATGCCCACTGTGGAAGACTCAGGACTTGCGGGCAGCCTCTTCCTCCAGGAAGCCCAAGCCCCAGGCCCAGTTCTACAGAACCAGATGATGTGAATCTCCACAGAAGTCCTCCACTTCAACCCTAGGGTCCTGGTCATGTGATACGAAGTCATTTTTCCCAGCTGGGAAAATGTAGCAGTGTCTCTAAGGAACTTCAGGTCATCAGCCTTAAAGTGAGGGGAGGCAGGCTCTGATCATGGGTTGTTAGGAAGAGCAAATGAACTCACCAGGCTCATTACAGTGCAGATTTGTTCTTCCCTGCAAGTGGGAGATGATGGATTTATGGTGGAAGGAGGACCATGTGAGGGAGGAGCCTGAATTCTGGGGCCTACTAAGGCGGGGATGGGAGGGTGTCAGCACTTCAGCCATGCCCACTTCCCTCTTGGCTCCATCTAAAAGACTGGACTCAGCAGCCCACAGCCATGGCTGGAGAGCAAGGGAAGCGGGCAGCAGTGGTGCTGAGGACGGGCCCAAGGCCTCTGAGCTCCGCCCAGGCCCTGAGGCCAGAAGTGCCTCTCCTAGAGACACGCCCTCTAGTGGGAGAGACACAGAGGGGCAAGGTAAAGAAGGAAGGAGGGGCTGGAGAGATGGCTTAGTGGTTAAGGCACACAAATAAATAACACACACACACACACATATTAAAATAAACAAACAAGGAAGGAGTCAGAGAAGGGAGTGGAAGAACGGGAGGTGGGGCTGAACAATGGAGAAGAGAGCTGGCGGACACGAGGGGACCGCTGGGGCTGGGAGTGGGTCGTGCAAAGGCCCTGAGCAGGGCTGGAGCATGGAGTGTGCAAGGAACGGTGACGAAGCCAGCAGGCTTGGCTGTGGGGTCCAGGCAGGTGGGTGACTCATGTCGCTTACCTGGAGCACAGAACAAAGCTCCAAGGACCGGAGAGCTGGTCTGTGCCAAAGAAATGGCTTCAGGCTCACGGAAAGGCCGGGCAGAGCCATGTGATGATGGAAATAGGTTCCTCCTGAGGGAGTGAGCTCTCCACGGCCAGAACCAGGCATGGATTGCATGGATTATAAGGAGGAAACTCTACAGACAAGGAAGAAGTGAATTCTGGGCTGCTTGGAGATATGGAGAACACACCAGGGCAGCGGGGAAGGGTGTGAGAGGAGAGGCTGGGGGATGGCGAGCTGGGAACCATTTGGATTGGGGGAGGCCTCATGGTGCACATGGAGTTCAGGCTAGGCTGGGATTTGGGCACTAGGAGGTGGAAGGGATGACACCTGGGCAGAAAGAAAGGTACGAGCCAGGTCTGGTTTAGGCCAGACAGGGAAACCTCCTGTGACGAAGGGGTGGTCCATAGCTGCACACCCAGCAATAGCAGGCGCCTTGACAGAGGCCAGCATCATGGGCGCTGGGTTGAACGACACAGGCTTAGAGGCTTCGGGCTGGAGAGAAAGAAGGTGAACGGGAACTGGCCCAGGTTGCCTGACGCTTGTTCCTGGACACTGTGGAACCACTGAGGTTTGCTCTGGTTCAAAGACCCTACGAAGGGAAGGAGAAGGGAGCTTGGGGGACCTGCAGGTGATCACAGGGAGCTGGGAGACAGACTGCAAGGTAGACACAGGACGCCTTAGTTAGGTAAGGCATTGGTAGCCCAGGGCACCTGAAAGCGTGCTCATCTTGATGTTGGTAGAAGCAGGGAGGACTATATGCATCCTGGGAGCACTCAAAATGCAGACAGCTGGGCTTCTCACTGATCCCCTCCTCCCTGGGGATCCCCCCCAATCCTGCACATAGCTTTGACTGCGTGTGGTGGTTTGAATGAAAGGTCTCCCAGAGGCTTGTGTGTTTTGAATACTTGGCCCCCAGCTGATGGCACTTTGGGAAAGTTGTGGGGCCTTTGGGAGGAGGAGCCTTGCTGGAGAAGGCGTGTTGCTGGGGCTAAAGCCTGACACTCGGACTGCTTCTTCCCTGCCGCTGTGGACAAGTGACCACCAGCTTTCCCCACCACGACGAAACCCGCCCTTGCAAGCCAGAATCAACCCTTTCCTTCCAAGGTGATTCTTGTCACATATTTGTTTCAGCAACAAGAAGGTAGCTGTTGGTTGTGCTGCCTTTGACTCTCACAGCCCAGCACACCTCCGTGATACCAGGCAGCATGGGGGGGCCCTGCCCTGAACCCCAAGATCTCAGGCACCTCATCACTACTGTTCTTGCTGTCGTGGCTGCAAAGCCCCTGGTCTTGTGCCCTTGGGGCAGTGACAGCCTCTCTGTCTTGTGCTCTTGTGGGGGGGATGGGGTTCCGTACACAAGACTGGTCTGGAGATGCGCAGGTATACCTGCTCAGAAGAGGAGCATCCTGAGTGCACGTGTGTGTGTGATTTGTGAAGCATATGCTGAGCAGGCTGGGTATTAGGGGGTAGGGAGGTGAAGGACAGGGTACGCTTGTGGGGCAATGGGAGCTGGCCATGAGGAGATTGGGTGGTGTTCGTACTGGGGGGGTGGGCTGGGAAGGGGGGGTTGCTTTGTCTCCTGGAACCCTGAGGAACTCACACATCCCTTGGCTGCGGCAGCTCCTTGGCTCAGGCCTGCTGGAAGCTGAAGTCTGGGTGCATTGGTACATCGCATGGCCTTCCTCACAAAGGGTGCCCCCCTTGCCCCTCAACACTCAGCCCTGGCCAGACCCAGCAGGCCTGCCCCAGGGCCTCAGCTCTGAACCAGCTCCCCAGAGTCCAAGGGAAAGCTGAGAGTGTGGCCGGAGGGCTCCCCACTCCACCTCTTAGAACCGTAGGAAGACCCCAGGCAGGGGCAGGCAGGTTGTATGTCGTTTGCATGACAGCCTAGCCATGAGTCTGCTGGGCCGCACCCTTTGTGGGGTGCCTACTAGCCTGCTCTATTCCCAGCCTCCTGGGCACCTTCATAGCATGGGGACCCTCAGTGCCCAGTTTACAGCAAGGGCACGTGAGGCCTGGAGGAAGAGCAGAACCATGCCTCCCATTCCCGTGCTGCCTCACCATTCCCATGCACTGGTAAGAGCATGGCACACAGAGGTCTTAAGTTGGCTAAGGGCTGGCCAGCAGGGGCAGAGTGGAGGTGGACTCCTGGGCCTCCCCTCACCGCCCCCCCCCCCACCTCTTGTGTGGCTCTGGCTGTCAGGCTCCCCATCTGCTAAATAGGAGCAAAACCCTGGCTATGTGTTCCTCTTGGAGCATAGCTGGTATGGTGGTTTGATTCAGGTGTCCTCCATAAACTTAGGTGTTCTGAATGCTAGGTCCCCAGCTAATGGAGATTTGGGAATTAACGCCTCCTGGAGGGAGTGTGTTGTTGGGGGCGGGCTTATGGGTATTATAGCCAGTGTCCCCTTGCCAGTGTTTGGCACACTCTCCTGTTGCTGTTGTCCACCTAATGTGGGCTGGGGGATGATGTCCACCCTCTGCTCATGGCATCGTTTCCCCCTGCCATCATGGAGCGTCCCCTCAAGTCTGTAAGTCAAAATAAACCCTTGGTCTGGTGATTTCTGCCAGCAGTGCGAACCTGACTGCAACAGCTGGCTACAGCAAGCATAGGCTTGGAGCTTTGATGGTAAAAAATTCACGGGAATGTTGGAAATTCAACTGGGCCATCCCCACACCTCCCTGTCCCCCACCAGATCAGAGAGCACAGGGGTGGGCTGAACGGGGTCCCACTGTGAGTTGGCCCCTATCTTTGACCTGACAAAGAGGCCCACCGCTTGTCCCTCCTGCCCAGGAGGGATGCTGTGGAGAGGGCTCCTGGGTATGAGTGGGCAGGTGACAGTACAGTGGGCCCTTAGCACACAGCACATGCCCAGTCCAGGAGAGCTGTGCATGCTGGTATTTCCCGAGCTGCCAGGCGCCAGGGTAGTGACTGGGGGCTGGCACCTATCACAGCTCCACAACCAATTGCTTGCTAATCCACTCTGCACATCTGCTTCAAAATAACTTAATTAGCTGGGAAGAGCAGCTGGCAGACTGCCAGGGAGGGGCCCAGAGGAGAGGCCCATAGAGCCCCCGACGGGAGACCCCCCACTGCAGAACAGACCCTCTGAGGAGTGTTCCCCTCCCTCTCCATAGGGACACATCCACCCTGGATCTGTAGTGGAGGGGGTCCATCTAACCCCACTGGACCAATAAGGAAACCAGAGCTCCAAAGGGCTAGATGTGCTTGGCACTGCCATCAAAGCAGGATCTCTTTGCATACTTGAAAGAGGGGGTACCATCCTTGGGGCTGGAGACCTTAGCCCTCAGGAAGGCTGGTGGGGTCCACTTGGCCTTCTTCCCAGGAGGAGACTGAGAAACTTACAACTTTATATTCAGAAACTTACAACCCTGCCAGAAGGACCTTGGGAGGGTTGTGGGCGGGGCCTGTGAGCCCAGTGATGGAAGGAGAGTGCTGGGGGGCTCATTCTGGGTGGGGAAGCTCGGATCATCACGCCCAGGGTCCTTGTGATGCTTCTCAGGGAGCCTGGCTAGATCTGGGCTTCTGAGGGGGTGGGGTCCACGGCTTCCTCTACCAGGAACTCCACAAGCTCAGGCCTGGAGGTGGCCCAGAGCTTTGGACTTGGGGGCCAGGGTGGGGCTAAGGCAGGCAGCGTGCGGCCACTGCCCCGCAGGCCCTTAGCTGCTGAGCTGGGTGCTGGCCAGGCATCCTGGGGGAAGGAGGGCGCGCGCTTAGGCGCATGCGCCTCAGAGCAACGCGGAACACCCAGCGAATAGGAGCTCTGCCCGTGCCGTCAGGTCGGAGGCTGAACCCCCGTCAGCGCTCCTCTCCCACCTCTGAAACTGTCCTGTGCCCATCTACCACCCGCTTCCCTCACCAAGCATGCGCCGCCTCCCGCTCGCCTGCCCACCCTGCACTCACCCACCCATGCCCCCCCAAACTCTCCAGCCGGCGGGTCCAACCTATCCCCCTTTCCGCCCACAGTCCTCCTGAGCCCAGGCTGTCATCCCCATCCCTGGGGACTGCCATTGGATCCTTGTCACCAGTCTCCCTGTTCTAGGTACCCTGCCTCCCCAGCATCACCACACACATGCACACATATCCATAAGGTGTACACATGTACACATACACAGGCATGTACACCAAAAATTCATATACACTGATACACACATACATATACCAATAACCATGTGTGCACGCATATATACACATAATGTACCACATGCACACACAACTACATACATGTACATGCATGCACGTGTGTATGCATGCATATCAACAGACACTGCCCCAGCTGCCACACAGATCTTTCCAGAACTCCAAGCTGGCCAGGCGACACCTTCTCTTGCTCCCTGACCTGGCTTTGAGAAGAACCCTGGGCCTCAGCCTGCTCACCTGGCTGGGACCTGGGAGCAGGGTGATTTAAAACACAAGACCAAGAGCAACCAGACCTGTGTCTGAATTCCAGTCACCCACTTGGTAACTAGGAGACTTTGGCTAAGTCACAGCACCTCTCTGGTACACGAGGCTGCTAGAGATCCTCGCTGTTGGGGACCTTTCAGGGCCAGGGCGAAGCTGAGGACGTGCCCCATGTGCATGGGCCTGGATGCTCCCACCAGACTTTCAACAGCCACCTGCTTGCCACAAGCCTTTGCTGGCGTCCAGCTGGCCCTTCTTCGGGTCACCCCATTCTACATCTGTCTATGTTTGGCCTGTCTTCCTGTGAACACCTCGGGAATAGTGCCTGGAACCAATGCTCTCGTGTTTGATGCGTGCATGAATGAAGTGTGAGTGTCTCGAGAAGGATAGGTGGGGATGTAGTCACATGGAAACACACACACACACACACACACACACACACATACAGAGCACCTGCTGTGGCCGCAACTGGCTGAGTCAGGGAGGAGCCCCAGGCATGGCCACCTTGACGGGAGCCTGAGGACAGGGCCCAGTTTCTGCAGCTCCAGGAGGGAGCGCAAGGACCTGCCAGGAGCCCAGGAAGGGGCTGCATGGGGCAGCCTGGGGCCTGAGGCTGGCCGTCTGGGTGGCAGAGTTGACAGCTGCCAGCTGGCAGCCCAGCAGAGCTTAGGCCTGGCAGTGCTGCCAAACACCCACTCTCACCAGCCGCTCCGTTTCCAGAGCCTTCCCACAAGCTAGCGGGCATGCTGGGCCCAAGGCAGCCTTGGGATGCCCTGCCAAGAGCCTCTGGGAGGGGAGGGTGGCCGCGAGGGGGAGGGAGAAGGGGAACAGGCAGGGCTGGCCTCCACACCCTGCCCCACCAAGGTGAGAACTCAGTGTGGCCGTGGGACAGGTTGCAGGCCGGTGCCAGCCTCAGGTGCCTCTTCTTTACCATCAAAAGGCAGAGGCAGGCTGATGGTAGGGTTTCTTCTGAGCCAATCGCACAGCAGGAGACTGTGGTACCCCCTCCGGGGGGCATGTAAAGAGAGCTGTGACCACAAGAGGGCACCAGCGACTCACTCCACAGGGAGCAGAGTCACCTGGTCTCCAGCAGGGGCCAAGAGAGAACCGAATCTTCCCCGGAGGCCACAGCTCCACATCTGCCCCACACAAAGCCCTTGTCTGCACCGTTGTCTCTCTTGCTCACCTAGCAACACTGCCTGGCTTCAGTGACCGGCTGTTGAGTATTTTCTAGGGAAGGAAAGTAGCTCTGAGGCATTTAGGCATGAAGGGGGATTATCACCCCCCCCCCCCATTCTGGCTGACACAAAGCTTCAGAAGAGACACTGAAACCAACGGGCCCTGAGGTTCATCAGCTCTCAGACACTCAGAACAAGAACAAACCCTGGTCCCGGTCCCCTGTAGGCCTCTCTTATAGGAAGTAGCCACTGGCCCTTCACCTGGGCCAGGCCTGCATCCCTGCGGCACATAGCTGCCTCTAAGCTCCACTGCCTTCTGACTACATCAGCCAGGCCGTACATGCTGCAGAAGCCACGGAACATCCAATCGGACCATTTCACCTCAGAATCTACTGGTTCCCATTGGTCCCCCCCACACACACACACTGTCTGCATATAGCCCACCCAGCCCAACCGGGATGTCCTCCTCTCCCAGAGCCCCTCCTACCTCAGCCTCGGGCTGCCATCCCCAATCCTGCCCTTGCTCTGACCCATCCCAGGGCATGTCCCCTCCTCCCCCGCACCCCCCCCCCCCCCCCCCCCCCCCGTCCAGCTCGGACACCAAGGAGCCTTTCTGCAGCCGGAACCTTTAGGCACCCACCTTGGCCTCTCAAAATCTTCTACTCCCTTCTCCAAAGATCCAAGCGTGGAGAGGCCCTGCCAGCCCACCCTGGACTCCGTGTACCCTGCTCTTGTCTTCCTCTCCCCTGGTAAACATGCCCACCTCTGCGGACAACCTTAAACCCTCCCTTAATCACCTGGCTATTGTCAAGTCCCCGCTCTGCCTTCGCAGAGACTTCGCATACTCCTGCCTAGCCCATGCTCCCAAAGCCTCCCAGGCTGCCGTGGGTCTAATCCCGCCAGCGCTTTCCCACATTCACCGCGGCCAAGCAGCCTGACGATAGCCCCACAGAGCCGAGCACCGCTCCGGTTCCCGTTTTGAAGAAGCAGATGGGATACTGAGGTACAGAGAGGTAGATCGACTTGCTCGAAGGGGAACAGCGCATAACCTCAGAGTGAAATTCTCTCTCCTAGACGGTTCCCATGAACCTTGAGCTTGTTGGAGCCAAACTGGCCCCCTGGCTCTGTCCAAACGTATTTCTGCCCACCCTGGGCTGTGGATTGGCCCATTGGGTGTGGCTGGACCTGAGCTGGTTTTACTGGGTGTCCGAGAAGCATGGAATACAGAGCTTAGCGTCACAGGTCTCCGTGCATCAAGGTCACTATCACAGCCCTTTCCCGGGCTCTACGGTGGGGTTGCTGGGAACCCACTCTGCACCCTGGCTTTCTGCACCTCATCAGTCAGAGCAGTGCTATTTATCACCCCGCGTGTTTGGCATAAAAGCAGGGTTCCAAAAGCCAAAACACAGCTCCGGAAGCTGAGGACACAGGCGTTTGGAAGATGCCCGCAGGTCAGTTCGGGTGAACCCGTCCCACCCAGGCCCTCTGGCAGCATGGCGGAGCTCCTCTTCCTGAGGATGGCTTCAGCTGGGGGGAGGGGAGCAAGGGCAAGGGAGAGAAGGGGACAAGGGGCAAAAGGGACAGCATCCCCAGGCAGCTCCGCTGTGCGATTCCAGCAAGCCCCCCACCCTGCTCTGAACAGTGGTGCCCCACTCTAGAATGAGGTTACTCTGTCTTACGAAAGTTCAAGTCCCTGGATGGGGACTCAAGAGTGGGGGCTTCTAGGGGTGTAACGTCTGCCGTTGTCTGGCTAAATGTATATACTATGCTTATCAAACTGCCCAGTAAGCACTTCTGTTAATGTTCACACCCTTATATTAATGCTACTCTCACTTTTGGTAGAGAATCTTCTCTTTTCAGATGGCAGTGACCTTGGGACGACTCAGAAGGTATCATGGTGATGGAAAGAAATGACCGCAGTGCTCAGTACTGCAATATCTCTATCACACCTTCCAAGGCTCAGGGTCTAATGCGGAAGAGGTGGCGGAAAGAATGTAAGAGCCAAAGGAAAGGGCAGGACCCCATACAACATGCTCTCTCCAGACACAAAATGGCCTGGATATCCATGGCCTCACAGTGCCTGACACTACCTGCACAAGACCATCATAAGAGGAAGAAAAGATCATGACATCAAAAGTAAAAGAGAGACTGATTGAGATGGGGAAGGGATATGATGGAGAATGGAGTTTCAAAGGGGAAAGTGGGGAGAGGGAGGGTATTACCATGGGGTATTTTTTATAATCATGGAAGTTGTTAATAAAAAAAAAATTTTTTTAAAGACTGTGGGCTTGACAACCTTTGCCATAGACCCCAGGATGGGTAAGAGCCAGTGGAGTGGGGGGTATGCTACAGACACCGGCTGTGCAGAAGGTCTTCATAAGGTAGTCACGCCCCATCTCAGCCATGCCATGCAGCGCTGTGCAGGGCCGTGTGGGGAGGAGGTGGAGTCTGGGCTCTGTCTCTGCCGATTTTTCTCTTGGAGGAGTCCCGGAACCGTGTAGGGCTAGTCTCCATTTTCTCCATTCTGCGCACAAGGAGACCAAGACCTAACTCCAAGATCTCACATCTTGTGTGCTTCCCTACGCCACCCCCCTCCCGTCCCCCAGCTTTGCCCATCTCCCTGCACAGGGAGAGCTCTCCCTTGCCCATGGCCCTAGGCCCGGCAGAGAATAAAGATCTTGCAGCTAACAAGGCCAGCTCGGCCCTTAGAGCAGCCACAAGGAGCATGCCCGTGCTATCTTTCAGCCTTCTGCAGTGACAGCGGGATAGTATCTGGCCCTGGCAGTTAAATAAGGGACCTCGTGGGAGACGCAGGCATGATGCTGGGCACAGAACAGCACTCAAGCCAATGGAGGTAGTTTATGAGACGCACTCCATCGGCTCCATTTTGTAGTAAACTAAGGCTGAGAGGTCTAGCAACCCGTCTAAGGTCACAGAGCCAGGGGTTGGGTTGGAAAGAGCAGGAGTAGGAATCGCAGCTCAGACTTGCTACATTTGCATGGCTCCAAAGGGATCCTAACGGAAGTCAAGCCAAAGCCTTAGGTCAAGAAAGGAAGAGTGGAAGAGGAAAAGGGGAGGAAAAAAAAAAGAGAGGCGAGAGAATGGGGGTGTGTTTTAGACAGATAGGGTGTCAGGGCAGAGGTGAGGCCCTATGTAAGCCGCTGCCCTGGGCAGAGGGCCAGTGGCTGTGGGGTCAGCGGGAGCAGTGCGGGAGGCTGGCAGACCGCTGGCTGGCGTGGGCACTCTGGCCTTCCGGCTGCTCTCAGTGACCTTGCCTGTCAGCCCGTGTGGCCACTGGCATCCTAATGAGGCTCTGCGGGCAGGGGTTCTGGTGCAACACTCCCACATCACAGCATGGTAGAGCTCAGCAGGGCCTCTGGCCACTAGAGCCAAAACCAGGCTCTGCTTCCACCTCTGGAGGACAGCAGGACCCCCCACGGATTCACTTCAGGGTCACAGAGGCAGGAGGTGGCAGCCCACACATCCTTAAATGGTCTCCAACCAGCTCCAGAGACGGGGGGCACCTGCAGAGTGGGTGGGGCCCACCCACAGCCAAGCTCTCCCCAGTGTCTACAGGCTCCGCCCAGCTCCCCAGGGCAGACAGCTGGAAATTCCTTGGGCATGACAATATCAGCCACCATAGGGTTGGAAATGTAGCCTGGCAGATCCCCGCTTCTGGTCACAGCCCGGCTGAGTCTGTGGAATGTCATTTCCCCTGTCTGGGACTCAAGTGCACCCCCAGGGGTGGCAAGCTGAAAAGACATTCCAAACCAGACTTGAAGCTTGGCAAGAGGGCTGCAGAGATGGCTTAGTGGTTAAGATGCTCGCCTGTAAAGCCAAAGGACCCAGGTTCTATTCCCCAGTACCAACGTGATGCCAGATAAACAAGGTGGCACATGTGCCTGGAGTTCATCTGCAATGGCTAGAGGCCCTGGTGCACCCATTCTATATCTGTCCCCCTTTCTCTCTATCTCTCTACGAAAGAAAGAGAGAGAGAAAGAAAAGAAGGAAGGAAGGAGGGAAGGAAGGGAAGGAAGGGGAAGGGCTTGGCAAGTGCCCCGGATGATGGCTTCCTAATACGGACTTGCAACACGTGGGTCAGTGTTAACAAGGGAGATCTGGGGGACCTGGATGTCTGCAGAGCTAAATGATTTTGTGGGTCCTTAGGGTCATCCTGCCTCACCTGCTGTCCAGAGAAAGAGGTCCAGGGCTCCCTGGGCCTTCCATTGACTTCATTGGCCCTGGCTTTCCCCAGTCCTAGCCTTGATTCCTGTCAGCAAACCCTCCAGAGAATGCCCTGTGCCAGCCGCTTTCTAAGTGGTCTAGCCTCCCTGCCTGCCTGCCTGCCTGCCTGCCTTCCACAGGAGACAGGAAGCTGCCCTGGCGGTCTTCTTTGGGAGGATGATGAAATTGCACGCAGTGAAGCGCAGGCGTCTGACAGTTCCCCACATACCTACCTATGCCGCCTGCACGCGTTTCCCTTCCCAGTGAAACCAGTACATGCCCTTCACCCCAGAGCCTTACCTGGGGACACTGCCCCTGCCTCCCCTTCCCGTGGTTCTGACCTCTGCCATCCTGCGGTGATGGGAGAAGCTTGTTTCTGGGGTAATCTTGAGTGCTTTGGGGATGGCAGCTTGGCTGTCCTGTCAGAGAGCCAGAGCCCTAAGTCAGGAAAGGAAGAGGGCAAGAGGGGAAGGGGAGAGAAGGAAGGGAAGGAATAAAGGGGATGGGGCTCAGCGCTGCAGGCAGAGGCAAGCCTGTCACAGAGCTGGTGCCGGAAGCCTGTGGAGAAGCCCAGCGGGCGGGCCTCCCCTGCAGGAGCCGTGACTGCACTGAGGGCCCTGGGCGCTCTTTCTCCTTCAGCCCTGCCTTGCAAAGATAACATACCTACTTAGCAAGCCTTGCTGGGCTCATGCCTCTCCTTTCTGTGCTGCCCCCACCCACCCATGCAGCTTTCTCCTGTGGTTACTGTTGCCTTCTGGAATTCGGGGTTCCCACATAGAGCGCATGCATGATGGCCTCCCTCACCCCAGAAGGCAGAGTTGCTCCTATTCTCCATCTCATGTCTTTGTCTGGACATCTGGACAGAGTCACACAAATCCAGAGCTTTATTTTTATTTTATTTATTTATTTTTTTTTTTTTTTTTTTGGTTTTTTCGAGGTAGGGTCTCACTCTAGCCCCAGGCTGACCTGGAATTCACTATGTGGTCTCAGGGTGGCCTCGAACTCACAGCGATCCTCCTACTTCTGCCTCTTGAGCAGCAAGAGTTTTTTTTTATTTGAGAGAGAGAGAAGCAGAGATAGAGAGAGTGGGTGTGCCAGGGCCTCTAGCCACTGCAAACAAACTCCAGATGCATGTGCCACCTTGTGCATCTGGCTTACTTGGATACTGGGGGATCAAACCTGGGTCCTTAGCTTCGTAGGCAAGAGCCTTAAGTGCTAAGCCATCTCTCCAGATCCCAGAGTTATTTTTTAATTGACAATGTTCATACATGTACTTAGTGTATTTTCCTCATAATCCCTTCCCACTCCTGACCCCCGTCTTCCTCCTACTGAACATGTCCTTCTAACTAATCCTTCTTCCACTTTGATGTCTTTAAAAAATATTTATTTGGGCTGGACAGAGTGTTTAGTAGGTAAGGTGCTTGCCTGCAAAGCCTAAGGTCCCAGGTTTGATTCTCCAGAACCCACATAAGCCAGATGCACAAAGTCTGGAGTTCGTTTGCAGTGGCTAGAGGCTCTGGCGTGCCTATTCTCTCTCTCATCTTTCTCTAAAATAAATAAATAAAGATATATTTGGGCTGGAGAGATTGATCAGCAGTTAAGGCCCCTGCCTGCAAAACCTAACAACCCAGGTTTGATTCCTCAGTACTCACATAAAGCCAAATGCACCAAGTGGCACATGCATATGGAGTTCATTGGTAGTGGCAGGAGGCCCTGGTGCACCCATTCCCCCCACCCTTTCTCTTTGTCTCTCTCAAATAAATAAAAATATTTTTTAGGACTGGAGAGATGGTTTAGTGGTTAAGGTGCTTGCCTGAGAAGCCAAAGGATCCAGGTTCAACTCCCCACAACCCAGTAAGCCAGATGTACAAGGTAGTACATACTTCTGGAGTTTGTTTCCAGTGGCTGGAGGCACTGGTATGCTCACTCGCTTGCTCTCTCTCTCTTTCTCTGAAATAAATAAATAAAATATTTTAAAATATTTACTTATTAACACATGTGGGAGGAAGCCCACTATAGGGCCTCTTGCTGCTGTAAAGAAACACCAGACACTTGTGCAACATTGTTTCTTTTTGTTTTTTTTTTTTTATTTATGCAGGAGAGAGCGAGAATTGGCATGCCAGGGCCTCCAGGCACTGCAATCAAACTCCAGACACGTGCACCTCCTTGTGCACATGTGAGACCTTGCACACTTGTGTCACTGTGCGTCTATCTTACATGGCATCTGCAGAGTCTAACACGAGACCTTAGGCTTTGCAAGCAAGCGCCTTAACCACTAAGCCATCTCTCCAGCCCCACTTGTGCTACTTTTTACATATGGCTTATGTGAATGGCTTGGGAATTGGACCTGGGTGGGTAGTCTTTGCAAGCAAGCAGCTTTAACCACTGAGCCATTTTCCCAGTCCCCCCTCCCTTTTTTTTTTTTTTTTTTTTTTGGTCCTCCACCACTATCATGACAGAATGATGGGTCCAACATTGTGCAGGTCTTGTGTAGATAACAGGTAATGATAGTCAGCATGAGGTTATGAATGCAACAGTCCCCCTTCATGTCTAACAGACAGCATTCTGTAGCCATCCTCCCATCCTCTGGTCCTTACATTCTCTCCTCCCCCTCTCCATAATGTTCCCTGACCCATGAAGGGTGTGGGTGCTGGGCTTGTTGACAGTGCACACAGTGACCCTGAGCCACCACACCGAGCTGGGAAAAAAGCAGCCAAAAGCCAACTCTGCCCCCACACACTTACACATGTGACCTTGGGGCAAAGCTCCCCTTTTCCGAGCCTTTGTGTTCCCACCTATAAAATGACAGGTTCCCTTGGATCTGGTGTCGCCTTCGGGGTCCATAAATATTTGTTTGACAATCATCCCTTCAATGAGCGGCCATGGGCAGTAGAGTCACAGGACTCTGCTGGGACACAGAGACGACCTCGCCGCCTCAGTGCTGGCTGTGGGGCCACCAATTGACGGATCCTGGCTGTATGGTAATCACAGTGGGTCCAGGGAAGATAAACACCAGAGTGCCTTGGAGCAGTGGAAGTGTGCTTGGCAATGCCCAGGCCTCAGAGGAGTTTAGCTCCTTCCCAGTGCCCAGGGTGGCTCAGCAAAGCTGGACTAGACAGGGTGGAGTAAAGAGGGCAGCTGTGTCAACCTCACGCCACCAGAGGGCGCCAGGAAGCAGCCGGAGCCGCTCAGGTACATTACGGGTTCCCTGATCCAGCCAAGAGAAGATGGAAAGTGACCGCTGGAATTGGAAGGCAGTGCCAACTAGAGGGCGGCCAAGTTGTGAGGACAGAGACCTCCTTACCCTACAATCCTTTTTCCAGAAGGGAAAAGGGCAGCCACCTTCGTCTGACATACTGTCCATTTCCATAATAGTCTATGACCAATACCCAAACCTTACCACGGGGCCCTAGACCCATTTAACAGGTGGGGAGACTAAGGTTGAGAAGTCAACTGTAAGGCATGAGGTGACTTTTGTCCTCTTGTTCAAGCTGATGTCCTTACCCATCCCACTGAACCTCTGTGTATGACTCTTCCCCCAACCAGTCTGAGGAGGCATTAGGTATGCCAGGCCCTGGTACCCCTCTGCTCAAGAAGGGCAGGAAAAGCGGTGCGCCTGATTGTGGAGACCTCAGGATGGGGGCTAGGGAGATGAGTGCTGAGCTCACAGAGGGAAGGGGGAACAGGAAGACAGGGGCAGTAGGGGCAAAAGAGATGTAAAAGAAATGTGAAAGATGGTAAGAAAAATGAAAGCAATAGAAGGCAAACGGACAGTGAGATGCACCAGGGGGAGACCTGACGGGGCAGACAGCCTCACGGGCCAGAAGAAGATCAGAGATGGTGAGAACAGACGGAAGGAGCCACAGAGCAGAGACACGCTGAAAGAGAGGCGGAGGCAAGGGAAGGAGACGTGGGGAGGGTCCAAAAGAAAGTGCCAGGGTGGACACGGAGTGTGGGGGGCGGCAAGGAGCTCAGCCCTAGTTTTGCTCTTGTCCCTTTGTTACCTCCGAGCCTGCAGGCCTGGGGACCAGACACCCTCTCTTGGGATGGAAGTTGCGCTGGGCTCCCTGGGGCATCCGAAGCAGACAGGCAGGGTCCCTGGGGTCATGTTACCGGGAGACACAGCCCCGAAGTCCCAGACTATCTGTGGAGCCTTCCCCCAGGGTGGGAGATCCATCTGGGGCCTCCCCTCCTCAGCTCCCACCCCTCACCCCCAGCAGGTCCCTGCCTGGAATCCCGTGACCTCTGGGCAGTGAAGAGGCCATAGAGGCAGAGGGAATTTATGGCTGATGCTGTGGTCCAGGGGCCTGGTGTACTCTCTTTTTTGTTTTTATTTAAACTTTTTATTGACAACCTTCATTAATATGCACAATGTACCATGATCATAATCCCCTCTCACCACCCTCTTTTGTTCTCACCTTCCTTATACCCCGACCACTGAACCCCTTATTCTTTCCAAGTAGTCCCTCTCCTATTTTGATGTCATCTTTTTTTTTTCCACCCTTCTATTAGGCAGGCATTGTTTAGGAAGCATCAGCCAGCTCAAGGTACCACTGTCTCCTCTTCTCAGCACTTGGATAAGTTTTGAGTCTCCCCAGTAGACATCACCATCTGAAAAGAGAAGCTTCTCTAACTGAAAGTGGGAGTAGCATTGCATAAACATAAGTATGTACCAGGCATAATATATCCATTTATCCTGACGATGGTAGTCGTTTCCCCCGCAACCCCCCCCCCCCATGACTTTCCCAGCCATAGGCTTTCACTGGGTTTTCAGTACCAGGAGAGAATTCACTACCATGGAGTGGGCCTCAAATCCATTCAGATGGCAGTTGGTTTCCCCATACAGACATGCCACCATTGCACCAGTTGGCACATGTCCCCTGGTTGATCAGCCATCTGTGCAGCTTGCAGGGTCCACTGCTGGTTCATACAGTTGATGACTTTTCTCCCCTATCAGGAGGCATAGGACTTTCCAGCACCGTGACAGCTCGTCAACAGGGAGAAGGCCTCCAGCTCAGCTCTAGCTTGATTTCTCAGTGACCTGCAGCCCAGGTGTGTGGAGTCTTCAGCCATTGGGTCTTACAATCTAGTTCTACTGGGTAACCAAGAGCATTGGCAATGACCTGAATTGTTTGGGGGGCATCAGGGGCCTCCCTGACCAACAACTTGCTGAAAGGTATCCCATCCCTAGCACTGAAATTTTCTTCAAACAATCCATGGCTTCTCGGTACAGCATTATCCACCCCACAGGGTACTTTTGCCCAGACTTTCTGGTTTTCTTTTTTATTTTTCTTTGTTTGTTTGTTTGTTTTGTTTGTTTTTTTTTTTTCAAGGTAGAGTCTTTCTCTGGCCCAGGCTGACCTGGAATTCACTATGTAGTCTCAGGGTGTCCTCAAATTCATGGTGATCCTCCTACCTCTGCCTCCCAAGTGCTGGGATTAAAGGTGTGCGCCACCACGCCTGGCCTGTCTCTCTCTCTCTCTCTCTTTCTTAAAACATCTACATATTTGTTCTCTTTGTTTTTTCAAGGTAGGGTCTCACTCTAGTAAGGCTGACTTGGAATTCACTCTGTAGCCCCAGGCTGGCCTCAACCTAACAGTCATTCTTCTACCTCAGCCTAAAGGTGTGCAGTAGGGCTCCATGTGGCTTATTCTTTTTTTTAATACTGAGAGAGAGAATGGGTGGGTGCACCAGAGCCTTCAGCCACTGTGAATGAGCTGCAGATGTGTGCACCTCCTTGTGTGCATGTGTGACTTTGCGCACTTGTGTCACTGTGTGTCTGGCTTACATGGGACCTGGAGATTCGAACATGAGTTCTTAGATTTCACAGGTAAGCACCTTAGCCACTGAGCCATCTCTCCAGCCCACATATGGCTTATTCATAACATCTTGAATTTTTATTAGCCCTCCTCCAATCCCCTCTCCTCACCCACAGATGCATTCTTGAAAACCACTGAACTGTCAGGCTTGGGTTTAGGTGCCAAGAGACCCGGTTCAAATTTCAACCTGTCTTTCACCTGCTGTGAGGCCTTAGACAAGATTTGTTCCCTCTCTCTGTGTGGCAGCACCCTCCTCTTTAGCACTTTTTTTATTTTTCTTTTTTGTTCATTTTTATTTATTTGAGAGTGAGAGAGAGAGAGAAAGAGGCAGAGAGAGAGAGAGAGAGAAGGGCACGCCAGGGCTTCCAGCCATTGCAAACGAACTCCAGACGTGTGCGCCCCCTTTTGCATCTGGCTAACGTGGGTCCTGGGGAATTGAGCCTCAAACCAGGGTCCTTAGGCTTCACAGGCAAGCGTTTAACCGCTAAGCCATCTCTCCAGCTCCACCCTCGCCTTTAAATGGTATCATGTCTGTGTCACAGAGTTAACCAGGGGAAGGAGAGCTCCGACTAGACAGGATGGGGAAGAGAGAACTGTTTTCAAGTTCTTTCCCTGTCCCCTGAACCTTTAGGAGCTATAGTCAGAATCCTTCCTGCTCTTCCCCAATCGTCCAGTCAGCCCCTACTGGTCCCCTTTGGAGATGATCACCCATCCACAGCAGTGGGGGAGAGTCTGGCCTGACTCCCCTTCTAGGCACTCGGACACAAAGCAAGGCAAACCTGGGTGTTTAAGGCCTCTGGTTAGAGCAATTTGTCCCCAGGCCCTGTGTTAATCCCCTCAGCAAACCTTCCCTCACAAAGCTCATGCTGGGGTAACCATGGTCCCCACAGATGAAGAAATGGATACTCAGCGCTGTGCCTTTCTCCCAGCGCCTCTGCCAGCACTGGAGTACCCTGCGCTTGGACTCCGCCTGCCTGCTTCTGGAGCCCTGCTCTTAACTTCCCAGCTAGCCAAGCCAAAGACGCCTCCTCCCGGGGAGGGGGGAGGGCCAGCCAAAGCAAGTCCCCGAGGCCCCCACCGGCCCCTGGCCTGCTCTGGCTGGGCCTAGCAGGGTGGTAAGAGGCCTTGAAGGCAGCAGCAGGAGAGCCGAGGCCGGGCCACGGCCTTGATTTATCGTCTATGGGGTGGGTGAACCCTGTAGGCCATAAATCTCCTGCTGGCTGGCCAGGCCCCTGGCAGGCAGCAGGCGAGAGAGCTCCAGGCTGTGTAACACATACCACCAGAGTACAGCCTCCAGCCACCTGGCCCTGAGCTTGCTCTTGGGAGAGAGCTAAGGACCACTGCCCAACAAAGCTTGGTGTCCTCTGGACCCTCTGGGACTCAAGGACCCTGGCCATAGATTAGGAGCCCAGCCTCATGTCCCAGACAGACACAGGCTGTGCCTGCGTTCATCTTCCCTGTCCTCGAGGCCTTGGGCATGGACAGCAGAAGCTGTGTGTGGAGCGGAGAGGTCAACTGACAGCTGGGTCAGGCCACTCCAACCTGTTCCCTCCACGCCGTGTAGAGACAGAGGCCCGAGGGCAAGGCTGGTCCACTCCTGCCCTGGCCTCAGGAACTCCGCCAGCCCCTGGGATTTTCACTTTCAAAAAATGTACAGAGATGACAGTGGCCAGCATGGGGACAGTGCACTCAAAAGCTGCTCCTCTCAGATGCCAGTCCCCATCCATCCTTCCTTGTTCTGCCTGTGACGCCAGGGTGGAGTCCTCTGTCTGGATCCAGGGAAGGGAGGACAGGAGGGACCCACTGGGGTACACGGCAGCCACAAGTCTGGGTCCTTTCGGTGCGTGCTCTGGGCTGTCTCTTTCTCCCTGTCTCCCTGGGGCTATGGCCTTGGGGGCGAGGGTTTCCTGGACCCAGCTTCCACTGTTCCTTCCTATCCCTCCTCGTGGGCACACCCAACCAAATGAGTCTAATCCTGGCTCGGCCCTTTCTAGTGCGGCACGATCGTGCAAGTCACAGGGCTGTGCGTGACTGACGGGAGCCCGGAGAAGCGTCACAGGAACAGTTAGACTAGTGACTGGGAGTGTGGGAGGGTGTGACCCAGCCAGCTGTGTGTGCACATAACATGTGCACAGGCATGTGCATGTGCGCCTCTGTGTACCGCACGCTTGTGACATACATGGGTGCATATGCTCATGTGTACAGGTGGTGAGCTTGTATGTGTGTGCAAGCATCTGTGTACATTTACCTAGTTCGGCGTGCTCATGCATGTGAGGGCACGAGGGTGCATGCGGGGGTTGCTGCAGATCTATCTCCCTGGCTCCTCTGAGCCCGCGTTCTCCGGAGCCTTCCTCCCTCCCTCCCTCCACGCCTCTACCTCAGCCTCTGCCACTCGCTCGCTGCTTCCTTCCACTCTGGGCCACAGCTGGGACTGAACGGAGGAGGTGAGCAAGAACTGATCACCTGCCACTCACAAGGCCCACTAATCCTTTTAGCACCCACCTCATTAAGGCCCTTCAGGAAGCAGCCATGTCTGCTCTCAGCAAGTCCAGGGACCGCAGCCAACGCTAATGCACTCCTGAACAAGGCCCCACCCAGGTTTGTTAAGTCACAAGGACCCCAAATCCTTGTGGGGGAAGGGACACTTCTCATCAGTCAAGCCCTGTCCTGTCCATTAGCTCTTTGAACCGAGATTCCTGGGAGGCAATGAAGCTAATGCACATCTGACAGTTAAGGGCACTGAGGCTCGGCGAGCACAGGGCCTCCTGGAGGCCGTGGGGCAGGTCCAAGGCACAGCTAGCTTGGTCACAGCCTCACTCATTCACCCCTGAGGCCACAGGAACAGGAAGCATACTGGCTGCTCCCTGGAGGTGCAGAATCTTAGGGTTCTGCCATGCAGATCTCCTAGAGTTCAGCTGGGTCTCCGGGGTGCCAAGCTCTCCAGCGATCTCCTTCCCCAGACTGCTGCTTCCACCCATCCTGGGAGCCTCCTCGGAGCAGCCTTCTCCCTCACCTTCATCCTTCTCCACTTCTGTCTGTCCATCCTCAGGGTCACCCAGGCATCAGAGTGCCGGTCCCCACCTGTTACCTTCTATAACCAGTGGGCACATTTGTTACACAGCAGTCAGACGGGGTGAGTCTGTTTGTGGGGCAGGGCCTCCTGCTCCTCCAAGCCCTCACCATCACACCCTCTCCCTCGGCGACATCCTTTCCTCTTCTCCCTAGGGACACAGCTAGGACCACCCAAACTTTCCCACTGCTTTATTTCAACCCTTTGTGCTCATACACTCTGGTCCCTGTACCTGAGACACCCCTCGCAGCCTATCACTCTCAAGGTAGCCTGCATAATCCTTAAAGGTCTAGACCTAGCCGGGCGTGGTGGCGCACGCCTTTAATCCCAGCACTCGGGAGGCAGAGGTAGGAGGATCGCCGTGAGTTCGAGGCCACCCTGAGACTCCATAGTGAATTCCAGGTCAGCCTTGGCTAGAGTGAGACCCTACCTCGGAAAACCAAAAAAATAAAAAATAAATAAAAATAAAGATCTAGACCTAAATTCCACTGCCTTGAAGAGTCTTCCTCATGACCTAACAAACCAAGTTTCTCTTCCAAGACACATTGGCAGGGCTCTTTCTCTTTACTTCTCTGTCTGCTTTGCATTGCTCTGCTCCTGAGACAGAGTATGACATATGAAGTCGAGGGACAGGGACATGTGGATCCGTGTCTATCCAATGGACCATGGAGATACTGGGCACACGGGAGGGTTTAGGAAAAACTTGATTGACTGAGAGAATGCATGAGGGTGGAGAGAGTAACAAACAGATGTCTCTTCCTAGACATCCCAGATGTCCTGTGTGGGGGACAAGCCAGGTACTGAGAGGATGGGAGGAAGCAGCAGCCTGGTATGCAGCTCTCTGGGTAAAGAGGGCAGTCCACTCCCCAGTCAGCTTGCAGACAACAAGTGCCTTACCATCCATCTCGGGGCCCTGCCATGCAGAGTACCTGGCATCAGCCTCCCGAGGGTCTTCTCTCCTCTGAGGCCCTCAGCGAAGAAGGTCCTCGTCCCATAGGCTTATGTAGGCTCCGCTGTGCAGCCATGGCCTAAATGTGCAGTGTAGCCCTACTAAAGTCCTCGTTCCTATTGGGGTCTGACCTTCCTCATCATGGTTTCTGTGGTTAGCAGGTTCCAGAAGGGTCCCCAGTGCCTGTCTCCCCTAGGAGTCTCATCTCTGTGTAGTCCTGGGCCAGGGCTGATCTGTGTGAACACTGAGACATTGTGAAGTGACCAAATAGCAGTTGCAGAAGGACGGGGACACCTCCGCCTTGCTCACTGCTTCTCCGGTGAGAGCCAGCAGCCATGTTGTGGGGAAGCTCAAGCAGCCAACAGAGAGAAAACCAGCCAGCCTTGCTGCCAACGACCAGCACCAAAGCCAGGCCTGTCACCTCACAGGCAGGCCTGTAGGCCCCAGCTAAGCCCGGCACATAAGATGAAGGCAGCATGCCAGGCTCCATCCTGCTTCCAGATACCCACTGAGCCAACGGGAAGAGTCTGTTCATTTCTTTTCATTTCGGTTTTTTTTTTTTTTTTTTTTTTTTTGAGATAGGATCTTACTCTATCCCAGACTGACCTGGATCTCACACTATAGTCCCAGGCTGTCCTGAAACTCACGGCGCTCCTCCTACCTCTGCCCAAGTCTATATTCTTTTCAGGAAGAGTACATTCTTTTTTTTTTAACTTGTTTTTTGAGACAAGATCTCAGGTAGCCCAGGCAGGCCTCAACTCAGCTATGGATGTGAGAATGAGCTCCATGCCCTAAGTCTCCCTTCCCCTCCCCAGTGCTGGGATTACAGGGATGCCCCACCATGCCTGACTTGCAAAGGAACTTTCTAGGTAGCTGGTGTGTGTGTGTGTGTGTGTGTGTGTGCTTGGTAACTCCTAAAGGCCTGCACAAGGGAACATGGCTACTCCCTCATTCATCTGTACATTTGTCACTTCGTGATCACCTCCATGTGCCAGGCAGTGTTCCAGGAACTGGGGCTGGGACAGTGAAGAAACACACAGCCCCATTCTCACCGAGCCATGCTCTAAGGAGTGAGTCACCCTAACAGTGGGACTGAGGAGCTGGAGAGATGCTTCAGTGGTTAAAGACACTTGCTTGCAAAGCCTGGGTTTGATTCTCCATTACCCACGTATAGCCAGATAAACAAAGTGCTACATGCATCTGGAGTGTGCAGCAGCAGAAGGCCCTGGAGAACCTATACACCTTTCATATTCTCTCTCTCTCTCTCTCTCTCTCTCTAGTAAATAAATAAAATCATTTTTTAAGTACGGGACAAATCACAGGATGGGTTAGGCAGAATGCACAGTAGTACAAGGATTACTTCTCACATTACATATGTGTGTGGAATTCCTGTGGTGGGGGACTTTGCTCTATGTTGCCCTGATTTGGGGGCCCAAGTTTAGGGAACTGGCATGTTCAACTTCCGCAGCATGGGACAATGCGCAGAAGCTCCCAAACCACACAGTAGTAGCCCTGGAGATGACACATGATACTCTGTCCTATGTCATCTTCCTCGTGGTCCCACATACCACTTTCTCCCAAGGGCAGGGAAGTATAATGGCACCACATACCCAGAAGACAAGAAATGGGGTATATTTTGTGGGAAACACTCATGCCTACCTGGACAGATCCATTGCTAAGTACAGGAAGAAAAACAGTGCGTAAGGAAAAGGGAAGTGACGCACTTATTCAGATGACAAATTCCCAGTAAATCTCTGTGAGAAGGCAACACTGGAACAGACGGGTCTGTGGAGTTAGGGAGCAGTCCCATTGGAAGGTCAGAGCAGGAGGAACAAGTGTTGTGGGGCAGGTGACAGACCAATAGATCAGTGGATGGGAGCAGTAACCCAGGAGCAAGAGAAATAGAGGCACTGTAGTGATTTGAATGTAAAATGTCACCCACAGCCTTGTGTGTTTGTGGCTAAGCCTTATACTTAGTGCCCAACTGGTGGAGCCTTGGGGTAGAGCCTTGCCGGAGGAGATGTGTCACTGGACACAGGCTTTGAGGTGTTGTAGCCCAGCCCCACTTTGTTAGCCTTTCTGCTTCCTCTCTGCTAATGCAACAATGTGACATCAGCTGTCTTTCTTTCTGTCAACTTCTTGCTATGCTATGCACTATGATGAAACTTCTCCTTGAGACACTCAAAACTGAAAATCATCCCTTTTCTCCCATAAACCGCTTTTGGTTAGGTGTTTTGTCCCAGCAAGGAGAGGGCAACTGCTACAGGCATTCAGAAAAGAAATATGGTGCTTGGCTGGCCTCCACGGGGTTTGTTTGGTTTTGCTTATTGTTTCTTCTGTAAACTTTTCAGTTGACAACTTCCATGCATATTTGTAATATATTTTGATCATAATCTCCTCCCATTGCCTTCTTTTTCCCCCACTCCCTCTTCCCCTTCCACTGAATTCCCTTTTCTTTTGAGCAGTCCATCTTCTACTTTGATGTATTTTGTCTATTTTTTTTTTTTTGCCACCTTCTTGCTTTTTTTTTTTTTTTTTTTTTTTTTTTGACATAGTGTTTTGCTGTATAGTCCAGGCCTGCCTGGAACTCACAGTCCTCCTGCCACAGCCTCCAGAGTGCTTGGATTGCAAGTGTGTGCCACAATGCCCAGCTAGGACTGGATTATTATCCAGTTAATACTGGAGTGAGATGGGATTTACCTGTTGTCCCAGGGCAGCAGTACTACCCGTGGTGTGGTGGTGTAAAATGTCCTTAAATATTTCTCATTACACCTCTTACTTGATCCCTAGTGGGTGGAGCCTTTGGGAAGTGGAGCCTTGCTGAGGGAGGTGTGTTGCTGAGGGCGGACCTTGAGGTTGATGAGTCTAGCTCACTGGATGTTCACAGCCAGCTCTCTCTAGTTGCTTGCTTTCTCTGTGGCTGATATTTAGAGATGTGATTCCCCAGCTGCCTGCTCTACCATGCTTTCACCACACCCATGAAACCTCCCCTCGAAACTGTAATCTTGAAATAAACCCTTTCCTCCTATCATCTGCTTCTGGTTGGGTGTTTGGTCCCAACAAGAAGAAGATAATTGCTACACATGGGTAGACCCATGATTTTGAGCACCATATTGTGTGAGGCCAAAGCCTGTTTCCACCCCTCACTAGCTGTCTAGTGACCTTGGACAAGCCACTTGCCATCTCTGAGGCTCCTCTGTTAGTCAAGGGGCATTACCTCCCAGGGACCTTGTGACTGTGAGGTACTCTGATCAGGTCCTGAGCTTTCTCAGGACCAGAGAACCATGCGCTGACACTCCAGTCACATTGGCCCCAACCACCTTCCCCCTCTTTGCCAAGATGTTCTGCTCTGAGTCTGCTCTTCCCTCTCTGAATCCCAGATCCTGAAAGACTCTGGGTTCCCCGCTGCTCTAAGCATCTACACCTGCACCTGCTGAATGGTACCAAGCCCGGCCACCTGCCTAGGCTGACGGAGCAACATCCCTCCTCCCCAGAGGCCCAGTGGTAGGTGGTGCTCCCTGCACACGGCCAGGTGGATCTCCTGCCCCTAGAGTGCTCCACCCTCTCCCAGAGGGGCCGGGGAGCCTGGGGAGCCTGAATTGCAGTGCCCAGCCCAGCCCAGTCCAGCTCTGGCAGCCGAGCTCTCTGGGGTTAGCATGAGCTGGCACGTCATCCAGGAGGGGAGAGCAGCTGCGGAGAGGGTGGGAGAATTCCTCCCGCTGCTGGATTTGTAAAACAATTGATTAAAGACAATGCAATTAATTATTCTTTGATGAAATAGTGGAAATTACCCAAGAAAATGAAGATTTCAGCAGCAGAACATTAAACTCCTCTAATTATGTCATTTCTGAAAAAGGGGGAGAGGGACAGGAAGGGTGGAAGTGGCAGGATGGAGGGAGGAAGAAAAGTTTAAAAATAGATGGGGTGACCCCTGAGGCTCCATGCAGGCTGAGTAGGGGAAGTTTGGATGAGGTTACTACCCTGGACCTCGACTACGTGGTTCCAGAGGAAAGTGGAGATAACAGCTCTGTGCACGGGCTGCAAGCAGCCAGGCACTGGAATGCAGGCCCGGGGTATGTGGGCTCCTGATCCTTACACGTGTCCAGAGTCTTTTCTTGTCGTAGATAGGAGGGAATAAGGCTCAGAAAGGTAGCATGATCTGCCCAAGGACACACAGCTTCTACTAGAGAGGGGACTTGATGTATGTCGGGTCTTACCCCAGAACTTGGACTTTTCCAGCCTTACCTGGCTGGAGTCTACTGTCCTTGGCAGAAACCACTCTGCCAGCAGCTCCCCCCAGGGGACAGTGGCTATCACATCTCAGGGCTGGGTGTTGGGGGATGGGTGGCTGCCGAGTGCTGACCTCTGCTGATCCCATCAGAGTTGAGCCAGCCATCCTGTGCGTCCTGCGACCTTCCTGGATGTGCTTCTGCAAGCCAGTATGAGGCACATGGATCCTGTCCACACAAGGCCCAGCCACCTCTTCCAGGAAGCCCTGGGACCCGGCTGACCCAAGACTAGGGAGCTCAAGGCCCAGATGCTGGGCTAGCTTTGCCAGGGACTACTGGGTGGCTGGGCAGTTCCCTTGTTTCCTAGCCTCAATTTCGCTGTCTGCTGCAGAGGGATACGTCTCTCAGTCTATGTGTGGCTGCTGAACACAGCTTACACCAATTCTCTTTTTTCATGCAAGAGAGAGAGAATTGACACACCAGGGCCTCTAGCCATTGCACTGCAATCGAACTCCAGACTCATGCGCCACCTTGTATACATGCATCACCTGGTGTGCATGCCTCACCTTTTGCGTCCGGCTTATGTGGGTTCTGGGTAGTTGAACCTGAGTCCCTAGACTTTGCAGGCAAGCGCCTTAACCATTAAGCCATCTCTCTAGTCCAGCTTATACCAATTCTAACAGTGAGGTCAGTCTCAAGAAGTAGAGGGGCAGAGGAAGAAGAGCGACAAGGAACCAGGTGCTCCAGAGCCAGGGGAGAGTAGTCTGCGGCTCCTGCTTTGGAGGTAGGCTAGGAGGAGCAAGGAGGGAGCAGAATGGGTCTTGCAAGAGACACAGGAGGGCAGGGGACAGCTGCTGCAGCTGGGAAGGAGAGGCCTGGAGTGGGGTTAATCCCCCACGCCTGACACCACCCCAAGGAGTCCAGTTTGCTGGAATGGCTGCCCTGGCAGGCCCCCAAACAGAGTACCCATGGTCCCCTCTCAGCTCCCGTGGGGCTCCTTGTCACAGCTTGCTCTGCGGTTCCCTCTCTTGGACCATATCTGGGCAGATCACATAATGTTTCTGGACATTCTCAGGCACTAACAGCCTCATTTTTCATCAGTTACCATTTCCAATCTAATCTAGCATCAAAACTCCAATTTCTCATTCAGTCTGAGCAGGCCTTTCCCTCTGCAGCCTGGCCTGGCTCAGCCAGAGGTACCTGAGTGAGAAAGTAAGGCCTGGTCTGTGGAAAGACAGGGACCCAGACATTATTTCTCTGGAGTCTTGCTTGTGGGACCTGGGGGGATCCTCCTGCATGTGTCCTTTAGCTAGGATCTCCCCAAAAATACAGGACAATGGTGTCTGCAGCTGTGGTGGCTCAGTTCCCGCTTTTGAGCATACACTTGGATTCCAAGAGGTTCCATTGTTCAGCAGAGGACCCTTTGTGTAGTGTTCCTGTGGTGTTTGTTCGGACCACAGAGAAACCTGCCCATGCTACACCACAAAGTCAGCACCGTATCACCACCTCTTTCTTCTAGGCTCTTCTCAAGCCAGGGTCTGCGCAGGTCAGCTTCTCCAAGTGTTTCTCCCTTTTGCCCAAATGAAGGAGAGGTAACCCTTACCCTCTTCACTCAGAACACATTGGTCAGAGAACTCCTCACTGCCCACTCACCTCCCTGCCCCACCCTCATCACTCTACTCCTCTTAATGTGACCTGGAAATAGGTCGCAAGGACCATGGAACCAGCTCAGGGTCACCATCTCCCAAGGCCTGGAGACCTCTCCATTCCAGTGTAGCATGTGGGGGTTGTTAACCAAGAAGCAGTTCCAAAGGAGTCATATTCCCTTCTGGACACACACCCAGATATGAAAGTCACCCTGTCCCTCCAGTCAACTTGGAATCCTTTGGCCACATACTCATCCCTGTCACCTAGGCTCAGCCCCTTCTCCTGGGCAGAACAGGAGGGTTTCATGTACAGTGGGACAGCACCTCACCGCAGCCATCCCGAAGTCCCTGGACAAGACACTGGGACCTGAAGCAGGGCATAGTACTGAGGGTCTCCCTGCGGGCAAGGCCTCGCATGTCAGTGTTCTTGCGGCTCAGACCCAGACCTGCTCTCTCTGACTGGCCTGGTCCAGGAGCCACAGCAGGGAGAACTTTATACCTTCCAAGCCAGTAGCAAGGACTTTGGAACGAACAAGGCTGGGAGCTAAATGGACCTGCCCTCGAATTCTGGGGTTACTGTTTTCCCACTGACCTTTCCAAATCAGTCTCCTCCCTCCATGAAATGGGTATGCTGACCCCGAGGCCATGGGGTTGCTGGGAACAGCCCCTGACAGGAGACCTAGTTAGGTACCCGCGTAAAGTAGGCCAGCCCCTGAGACCCCTCCCTTGAAGAATTCCTGCCTCTATCCCAGGCCAAAAGACCAAAGTTCTGGCTCAGCTGGGTCCTGAACTTGTCATGTGTGCCAAGCACAGGAGAACTATGATGTGCCAAGGGCCCTGGAAGAGTCCTTGGAACTCAGAGTGGGGCACAGCCAAGTGGGGAGGGCTGTTCTTCACACCCATCTGCTCCCAAACCCCTCCCACCAGGGATGGCACGCAGCCCCTCCCCCAGCTCCCAGCGCAGATGGCAGGAAGGAAATGCCAAGGCAGGAACAGGGAGGGGCCGCCCAGCCCCCAGCGGTGGTGGCGCTTGTCAAGCTTCCCACAGGAGCAAGAAAGGAGCCCCTCCCTCGCCCATGGCATTGCCCCTCTGAGAGCCACAGCCCACTAATGCCCTGGTGCCTTGCATCCTGTTGTCATGGTAACCAGGACGGGCTGATGTGCCAACAGGCAGACCAGGAGCTGCTGCCACATGCATCACTTGAACTTGATGTGACAGACACAGGCAGGCAGCCTGCACAGGGGTGGAGGGAGGTGGTGCCCTGTGGGCAATGAGATCCTGGCCAGGCTGCCCGGGCGGGGGGGGGCCTCTCACAGAAGCCCTCCAGCTGGGAAGGTCTTAGCTCCTCCCCTCCCAAAAAAAAACCCTGCTAGGCCCTATATGTTCTACCCTTGGCCCTGCCATGGGCCCTCTTCAACTCTCTTTTTCTATTTTGTAAAACTGGGAAAACGGTCTCGTTAAGAAGATGAAATAAAATAAAGACCAAGGGGCCTACTTTCTGTGTAGAACCATCATTCAAACGGAGTCATTAGGGGAAGTTCCAAGGCTCTGTCCTCACCCCAATTTGGGTTTCAATCCCTTTCTGCTACCTGCTGGCTCTGTGCTAGCCTTGATGTTCTGTTCTGCAGCATGGGGCTAATGCTGCCTCCCCCATTCGATTCAACTGTCCACTCAGACATGTAATAAAAAGGTCCCAAGCCCATCTGCGTACCAAGCACAGCTCCAGGTGCTGGGGACTCAGTGAGCGAGGCTGAAGGGTTTCCCATCCACCATGAGCTGATAGTTGAATGGGAGGGGCCTACTCAAAGCCAGGACAGGAAATAATTAGAGCCAGAACAATATGAAGGAGGCTCTGGGAGGTGGAATACCTGGAGTGAGGGTCAGAAGTTGTTGAGGCGGCATCTCGGCTGTGACCTCACTAAAGAGCTGAGTACTTGTGATGTAGGCCTCCGGGTGGCCGGCGGGCATCTTGAGGAGGGAAGAGAGGAAGGCAAGGTGAAGAGCACTGTGGCTAGAGCTGCGCTGGCAGGCGAGTTCATTCCCAGTGTGGTGGGAAGTGGAGAGTCCGGTGTTTTAAGAATAGAAGCGGTGTGACTTGGTTTCCATTGGCACCATGGGGACTTGGGCTGGCATATGGAGAATGCACCCGTGGGTAGCCCGAGTGGACATCGCTGCAGAGCAGGGATGAAGGCGGTGGAAGACTTGAAGAGATGGAGAGAAGTACACAATTCAAGATAATTTGAGGAGACGGAATCACTAGGACTCATGCGTGGCCAAGATGGGCTGGCGTGACACCCAGGCCTCTGGTTTGAGTGTGTGCATGATTAGGGGTGCCTATTTTAAAGATCAGAAAATCTGAGTGATTGTGACTCATCTGTAAAGATAAGTCTAAAGTCAAGTGTGATAGCACACACCTGTAATTCCAGCATTCAGAAAGGTAAGAGGATCTCACGTTTGACACTAGCTTGTGCTACATGGCCATGTCTTGACTAAGGAGAGCAAGAGAAAGAGATAGAGAGATAAAGAGGTACTGCCCTATAGACTTAAGATAACTTGAGGGCTGAGATGTAACTCAGTCGGTAAAGTGCTTGCCTAGCTTGCAGGCAGTCCTTGGTTGACTTCCCAGCACCACATAAATAGGGCATGGTGGCACACACTTGTGATCTTAGTGCTCAGGAAGCAAAGGGGTGAGAATTAGAAGTTCAAGCCCATCCTGGGTTACATAGAGAGTTCAAGGCCAGCCTGGACTACATGAGACCCAAACTCAAAAAAACAGGTGTGGGGGACTAGGGAGATGGCTCAGTGGGTAAGAGCATGTGCTGTGTAATGAGGACCTGAGTTAGATGCCCAGCACCCACAAAGAAGCCAGGCATGGCCAATGCCTATAACCCCAGTGCTGAGGGAGGGGCGGAGACAGGAGGATCACTGGCATTACCTGCTCAGCCAGTATAACCAAAAAAAAAAAAATCAAAACAGGGGGTTCCAGTTTCACTCTGTCTTTGTGAAATAAGGAAGAAGAACAATTGAGGCAGACACTTGATGTCTTCCTATGACCTTCACACATGTGCACACAGGACACGCACAAATGCACACACACCTGTATACACACGTGGTGCAAATTATCTTCAGATTTTCCCCTCACTCGGGATGCTGCCCAGGCTACTCTAGAAGACGTACATGGAAAGGCTCCGAAAGGGGACCCAGGTCAGAGCTCTGGCTTGCAAGTGACAGTTACTACATCCACAGGCACGGAGAAGGTTTTATTGGCATACCGAAGCTAAGGCACTAGCCCACAGGAATGGCTGGAGAGCAGATCCATTCTGTGCTGTCCACAGGCCAGCTCATCTGTTCCACCAGCAGACCTGCTCGCCCCACCACAGAATCCTGCAGGCTTTTCAAAATCAGAATCTGGGCTGGGGATGTAGCTCGATTGGCACAGTGCTTGCCTGGCATGCACAGGCCCTGGGTTCAATCCCTAGCACTGCATAAACCCGAGGTGAGGCTGGGACAATAGAGACCTTATCTTAGACAAACAGAAGGTGTGTTGAACAAATTGCCAGAGCTTTGATCTCCAGGTGGCAGGTACCTCTGAGGGTTGTGGAGGATGGGGTAGCAGTCTGATATCCAGGTATGTAGCTCAGTGGTAGAATATGTGTCTAGCATGCATAAGGCTCTGGGCTCTACCCTTAACACTGCAAAAAAGTGGTACACACCGTTAATCCCAGCACTCGGGAGGCAGAGGTAGGAGGATCTCTGTGAGTTCGAGGCCACCCTGAGACTACATAGCGAATTCCAGGTCAGCCTGGACTAGAGTGAGACCCTACCTTGAAAAACAAAGCAAAAGCAAACAAACACTGTAAAAAAGGAAAATTAATCCAATTTAATTTTTTTATTTTCATAGGGCTGTCTTCTCTACTTGGGGTATAAAAATATTTAAAATGTATGAAGCTAGCAGGAAAATGGGAAGTTTGAAGCCAACCTCAGCTATGTAGCAAGAACTTGTTTGAAAACAAACACACACATAGACACACACACACGCATGAGGAAATATGATAATGATATTTTGTGAACTGAGAAAAGACTAGCCCAGAAGCATACTTATTTTTTGAAATTTTCACTATTCTGAAAACTATTTGCCAACAAAAACAATGTTTTGAAAAAAGAGAAATTTGAAACAAAATGCATAGTGGCAACTTCATGTTTTTATGTCCTACACAGACTTACACTCCTAGTCCAAAACTTTGGAGAACTTTAACTGGCTAGTCTTGAATCACATGCCACCCTCGGGCCAGTTAGCCACAGACAATGGCCGGGGTCTGTAAGAACAAAGCAGCTTGTGCCATGGCTGCAGGGCCACAGGGTGCTGGGGATGGTCTGTGTATGCACACAAGATGGCACACGCATCTTGGAGTTCAATTGCAGTGACTAGAGGCCCTGGTGCACCAATTCCCTCTCACAAAAAAGAAAAAACCATGAGCTGAAAAGATAGCTTAATGGTTAAGGTGCATGCCTGCGAAGCCCAAGGACCCAGGTTCGATTCTCCAGGTCCCACATAAGCTACATGCACATGGTGGCACATGCATCTGAAGTTCGTTTGCAGTGGCTAGAGGCCCTGGAGTACCCATTCTCTCTCTCTCTCTCCCTCTCTCTGCCTCTAGTAAATAAATAAAAATAAATCTTTTAAAAAAACAAAACATTGTCCCTGTGGGCATGGTGGTGAACACCTTTAGTCCTAACACTCAGGAGGCAGAGGCAGGAGGATTGCTGTGAGTTCAAGGCCAGCCTGATACACAGTGAATTCCAGGTCAGCCCGGGCTAGAGTGAGACCTTACCTTGAAAAATAAAATACAATAGGCCCAGCCAGACATGGTGGCACATGCCAGCATGCAGGAGGCAGAGGCAGGAGAATCAGGAGGTCAAAGCCACTTTCAGTTACATGACAAGTTTGAAGCAACCCTGGGCTACATGAAACACTGTCTCAAAAAAAGAAAAAAAATATAAACAAAAAACAGAACAGAGCCAAACCAAGGCAAAACAAATAAGTAAATAAAAGACCATTGTCCTAGTGAGGGAGAAATAAGACAAAGCTAGGTTCTTTTAGATAGTTTCAGTTAGGAATGCAAGTCCAAAAGAGAGAACGAGGAGATGCCATCTCACACGCCAACCTGCCTTGGCACCAACGCAACTCAGAAATGGTTTCTGTCTGATTGAGAGTCATCTACAACAGCTGCAGTGCCCCCTGCTGCCCACAGTCTAGCACGCTACCTAGATGGGTGGCCTGCACTACCCAGGAGGACTTGGCCCTTCAAATCTATAAAGCAGCTGGGTCTTCCCCTTCACATACCTGAATCTGATGAAAGAATACATTTTCAATCACCGTAAGAGCTGTTCCTTCCTCTCTCTGCCTCTCAGGGCTCACCACCCAGCGTAGGGGTTGGAGGATTGCAGAACACTGCTCCTTGGTCTGGGTCATTTTTCTGCTTGCTTCTGCTCTATACTTTGGGGTAACTTCTCACTTTAATTACATGTATGATTTTCCCCTGGTGTCTGAATCTACCATGTGCATATTTCCCTTATACTCTAGGTCTACCGTGTGGGTATTTCCCCTAACTCTGGGCCTGCTACCTAGTGTGATTTCTCTAAACTCTGGACAACTGTGGGTAGAACTCTTTTTAATACCCATTTCTCACTGCCTGGCACTCTCTCCTATTCTCAAACCACCACCACTTTTTAATTTTTATTTATTTCTTTGAGAGAGAGAGAGAGAGAGAGAGAGAAAGAGGCACAGAGAGGGAGAGAGACAGAACGGGCACACCAGGGTGTCTAGCCACTGCAAATGAACTCCAGACACATGCACCTGACTTATATGGGTCCTGGGGAATTGAACTTGGATCCTTTGGCTTTTCAGGCAAGTGCCTTAACTGCTAAGCCATCTCTCCAGCCCCACTTTGAACTTTCTTCCACTCTACGGGGAAGCTCAAGATGGACGCTGTGTCCTCCACGCGTGATTCTTCTCAATGCCCCTACATAATCACCTAGGTTCTATCTTCCATGCGTTTGTGGCTCCACGCTAGTCTTCATCTAAAAACCTCAATGTCTCTAAAGAGCCTTAATGGCTACACTATGCCTTCCACCTACTTTTCATGTGTTTATGACTCTGTTCCCGCCTTCTCCCTAGATCCCTGCAATTTGGGATTTCTCCCTAAATAAACTTAATAATTCATAACTTATCCTTCTTGAGCCAAGATTGTAGCAAATCTTTGTTAAAAATAGGTCAGGACCCAAGTTGGGGTTCACAAATTTGGGGGACACCTCCTGAACTCCAAAATCCTGCATCACTAGCCGAAGAAAGAAAGGCTGGAAAGTGTGTCTGCGCATACTGGCTAGGCTCGGGTAGCCAGGGCCTGACAGAGCCTGGGGCGGACCCCATGTCCCTGGAGACTGGGGCCACAAGGCAAAGACCTGCAGATGGCCTGCTCAGACAAAGAGGACCAGAGGGAGGGGAGCCAACTGCTTTCTGGGAGGCCAGTGAGTCTTAACACTCACAAGCTATGTGAAGTTAGGCAAGTTAAATTTTGAATCTTCAAGCCTCAGTCTCCCTGGATTTAAAGTGAGGAATGTGGGGGCTGGAGAGATGGCTCAGTGGTTAAAAGCACTTGCTTGTCCCCTCATTTCACTGATGCCTCACAACTCTATCCCCTGGGAATTATATGCCACCATTTTCTGGAATGAGAAAACTGAGAGTAAAAAATGGGAATTGAGGGCTGGGGAAATGGCTCAGCAGTTAAAGGCAGTACTTGTTTGCAAAGCCTGCTGGCCGGGGTTCAGTTTCCCAGTATCCACATAAAGCCGGACGCACACAGTGATGCATGAGCCTGCAGCTCATTTGCAATGGTGGGAGGGCCTGTTGTGCCCATACTCTGTCTGTCTGACTCTCTCTGTCTGACTCTCTCTCTCAAATAAATAGAAATATTTTTAAAATAAAATAAAATAGCATGGTGAATGTGGCCTCAGTGTGATGGTGCAGACCTGTCATTCTAGCACTTGAGAGGCAGAGGCAAAAAGATCACAAGTTCAAGGTCAGCCTGATACATAGGGAGTTCAAAGCCAGCCGAATCTAAATATTGAGATCCTGTCTCAAAAGAATAAACAAATGAAAATAAAACAGTGACTATTAGTTGAAATAACACCTAAGTTAGGGCCCCTCTCTCATAAAGTGGAGTGAGGAATCAGTGAGATAAAGCACATAAAATATTCACTCCAGAACAACACATAATAAGCACCCAGTAATGTCATCTTTCATTTTTATTACCTCTTCAGAAGAGGCGTTTGTAGGTGCCAGGTCGGGGAGAGTTTGCTGAACGTTTAAGCGTTGATGAGAGAACAGTCTGGAAATCAGGAGGTTTTAATCTGTGGTCCAAGCCTCCACCCTGAGCAACAGTGACAGAAGCCCTGCTTTCTGACCCCTCCCCCTTGCTCCGTGTCAGGCATTCCCCTAAGCCCTTTCCTCACACTATCCCATTTTCTTACATTGTGTCACACAGCAATGACTGGAGACAGTGTAACAGTTAGCCTTCGCTGCATAATAAGTGGCCCCAACATTTATGGCCTAAGCCAACCCCCCCCCCCTTACTTGTTCAGCTCATGATTCTATGGCTTGGAAATGCAGCTGGGCTTTTCTTCTGCTCTTGGCTGGGCTCACTCACGTATCAGCAGTCAGCTGCTTCTCGGGTAAGTGGCTGTGCTTCTGAGGGCTGGCTGGCTGTCATCGAAGTGGTGGGAGGGACCTGGCCATGTGTCTCTCTGCATCCAGCAGGACAGCCCCGGCTTGTTCACACCGCAGCTGGGCAGGGTGCCAAGAGAAGAAGTAAGAGTGTGCGAGGCCTCCTGAGGCTTGGACTCCTGACTGGCCCTGTCACTTCCACCACATTCTGTCACTGGTTGGAGCAACTCACAAGGCCAGCCTCAATCCAAGGTGATAGGAGAAGCTACGGAGTTGTGCAGCCAGAGAGCTGTACTCAGGAGCGTGGAGTGTGGCCCTTGTGACCCATCCCAGACAGGTCCCCTATCACTGCCATCTTATAGAGGGGAGCAGGGAGACTCAAAAAGGTGACAATATTTTGTCATCTAGCTAGCAAGTGACAGAGTCAGGGTTTGAGCTCTCAGATCTTACGCTTGGCTGCCTAGTAACATTCAGACTCCATTCTTTCAGGGGAAAGTGACAGGAACCTGTTTGGCACCATCCCAAACCATCCAATCAAACAAGCACCAGTGAACTTGGCTAAGATGGAAACGAGGCTGGAGAAAGATAGGTTGAGAAAACATTGGGTTCGAGACTGAAGAGATGGCATGAGAAGCTGAGTTTGGAGCCCCTGGTTTCTATATAAATGCCAGGTGGGCATAGTGGCCTGCCTGTAATCCCAGTACTCAGGAGGCGGCAACAGGGGATGCTGGGGAAAGGTAGTTAGCCAGACTAACTGAACAAGTCAGCTCTGGGTTCAAGAGAGGGATCCCGCCAATAAAGGGGAGAGCAATGGAGGGAGACACCCCTGATGTCAAGTTGTGGCCTCCACATGCACTCCACACACGTGCACACACACCTGCACACATGTGCTCCCACTCACATACAAGTACACATACCCCCCCACACACACACACTCCATACATACAAAAAAAAAAAAAAAAAAAAAGGCGCGTTAAGAAGCAGTCAAAGGCCAGGGGATTCAGAGGGTGTGTGGCCACAGCAGATGCCAGCTTTGTGATGTAGACTCCAAAGTGCCACACAAAGGCACAGGGCGCTGCTGGACAGGCCAGAGCTAACCCGCTTCCAGGCAGAAACCCTATCTGGGCCTCAGGCTGGCAGGGTCCCATCATGAGCCGGTGGTGAGCGAGCTGCCTCTGCTGTCTCACTGAGCTCCCAGACACAGTGGTGACAGGCTGGGCCAAGAGATCAAAGAAGTGCCACAAGGCAGAATAAAAGATCTGCCTCTCACAAGCACTCTCATGACATCGCTGCCTGACTGAGGGTGGGCAGAGGGCAATGGCCTGCCAGGGGACTGCCCCACCTCCTCACCTCCATTGCCACTGCCCCTCCCCCACAGACACCAGAGCCATGAGCACAGCTGTGCCCAGCCAAGCTGCCGGGTGCCAAGCAGGGCCTGGCGGGCTCCCTCTCATCTGTCTCTCTTTAGCAGGAACAAATGGGAATGAGAGAATCAATTAACAAGGCTCCTTAGCCAAAAGACTGCTGCTCCTGTCTCCCCAGCCCGTTAACCCTTTGCTTCCGGGGCTGGGGAGGGCTGCTTAGCTTGCAGCAGCTAATGCCCGTCCTGGGCCGATCAACTGAATGTGGTGTTCTGGGCTTGTCTGTGCCAGGCAGGTGGCAGCTGCCAAGCCGAGGAGCCAAAGCCAAAACACAAGTACCTTCACTGAACCCCAGCAGAATGTGGAATCAGTCTCGAGGGTACTTTAGGGGAGACTGGCCCATGGGGCAGACCTAACCCTTTCCTTCCTCTACAGGGACATGGGACTCACCTCTTGGCTCAGAAAGCCCTGTACAGAAGGGACAGGCCTAAGTGGCTTGAGCCTAGGAGGGTGCATCATAGCCAAGCCCTCACCTGGGGCTCGCACTGGGTCTTGGAAGGGCATGGGCCCAGAGAAGAGTAGGATGCAGCAAACCACTTGGAATAAGGCCTGGCTATTCTCTCTTTGAAAATAAATGGCCAGTGCTAAGAAAGCTCTCTGAGGTATTAAAAAAGGCAAGTGGACAGGCCTGTAAGTATTAGATTGCCAGGTGCCCTGGGCTTAAGTCCCAGTTCAACAGTGACATGTAACCCAGTGACATTGTTAGTTATTGACCAACTGGCTATGTTTCATCCCTCTTGCTCTCATCAAATGTCTTTACTTTTAGCCCAGGGGTTTCCCCAAGCCTTGGGGTTAAAACTTCAGCATTGAGCTGGCTACATGACACAATTCATGCACCATGCATAGCCGGTTCCACCACATGCAGGGACCAGTGGGGTCACCCCCTGCATTAGACATGAGAAACAAAGGCATTCTATTCAAAAATACTCATCTAAGTAAAGACTTAAAAAGACAGGATCCAGGGCTGGAGAGATGACTTAGCGGTTAAGGCACTTGTCCACAAAGCCTAAGAACTCATGTTCAAATCTCCAGGTCCCACATAAGCCAGATGCACAGTGACACAAGTGTGCAATGTCGCACATGCACACAAGGGGGCGTACACATATGGAGTTTGTTCACAGTGGCTGAAGGTCATGGTGCACCCATTCTCTCTCTCTGCCTCTTTCTCTCTCTCTCAAAAATAAATTTAAAAAAATGTTAAAGACTGGATCCTGGCTGGGCGTGGTGGCACACACCTTTAATCCCAGCACTTGGGAGGCAGAGGTAGGAGGATCTCTGTGAGTTCAAGGCCACCTTGAGACGACATAGTGAATTCCAGGTCAGCCTGAGCTAGAGTGAGACCCTACCTTGAAAAACCAAAAAAAAAGAAAAAAGAAAGAAAAAAAGACTGGATCCAACTTACATTGAAAGAGCCATCCATCCCCACACCCCACACCCCAGCCCTAGATTGGATAAAAGACCCCAAAGGAAAGGATGACAAGAGATTGGAAGAGGACAAGTCAGCAGGGACCACCAACTACCAAGCCCCACCTACAAGCTCAAGCAGTTTCCAAATCCAGGGAACCACACGTCCAAAGATAAGGCTTACTCCACACGCAGGGAGGGACGTGAGTGAGCACCAAGGCCTAGCCGGTGCCTGAGGTATCCATCAATTCACCCACCTGCTCAGCATTGCCTGTCACAAGTGGCAAGGCAGCGCCTGCAGCCAGCCATTCATCAGTGGCCCAGGAGGAGAGGGTGGAGGTGCCCTGAGCCTTAGATCAGCCCCACCTGGATCACCCAGTGGTTGGGACTTAGCTCCTCTTAGGCCGGGGCGCTGGTGATACGCAACCCCCCCCACCCGCCTGTGCCGAAGGATGATAACATGGGAGGGTGGAGGAGAGATCCGAGCAGGATGGAGTTTGCTGGGAGTCTGCTCAGTAGGTGGAGGGGTGGTAAAGCCCTCTGAGCTGCCCTGTTCCAGACAGACTGCAGCCTCTCCTCTCAGGATTTGCCAGTTTCCTTGTCCCACTGCAGAGTTGACTCTGGGTTGCCAGAAACTCCTGAGCCTCAGGTGGCCCAGGTTCAAAACTCTTAAGCTAGGGTTCTCATTGGCTCAGGTTGAACCATGTGTCTGTCACCAAGCCAATCAACATTGCCTAGGAGAGAGGGATCAGTAGAAGATGGCCTCTGTCATTCCAAAGGCAGTCAGCATGAGGGCGTGGGGGTGGCCCCTGAAGACAAAACCGTAGATGTCCACCACACCAACCTTGGGCCTGCGGAGATGCACCAAGCCTCACTTTGCTGACCTGTGAAATGGAGCTAATTATAGTGCCATCTTCACTGTGCTATCTTTTGCATTAAGCGAGATAACTCAATCGAGAGTTTTTGGCATACTTTGGTGGGTGCTGAAGAAATCTGAGGCAAGTTAGCTTGAGGCCTCTTTAAAATGGGGTGTCCTGGCTGATCCCCTAGCTCTGATGCCCCAAGACCCCCTCCATAGTCCCAGGGGCTCCAAAACAGGTGATGAGTGAGCAAAAGAGACCTGGAACCCCTCTTGTTTTCTGAGCTGGGGGATTTTTCTCATTCCTCTTCCGTACTGCTGCCCCCGGTGCCCAGCCTTTCAAGGTTCTACCCACTGTCCGGAGAACAGTACACACACAGCTTCCAGAGCAGAGAGCCAGAGCCCAGGCACCAGTTCTGGCTGGGTGATCTTGCTCAGACACCTTAACCCCTCTGAGCCTTGGTTTCCTAGTGGAGAACAACCAATGGGACTAATAATAAGAGTAGCTCCCTCGTGGGGTTGTTTTGCATGTGGCCTGGCACATAGCAAATGCCACACGAGTATTAGCCATTCACGTGATTAACGCCGCTGGCTCCCACTCCATCCTGTTGCGGAAATGGCATGGACAGCAGGAGAGAGCTGAGTACTGGGACAGAACCGTAAACAAGACTGACTGACGCCGTCTGTCCATCTTGCTCCCATCCCAGCGGAGACAGATGCATCAACAGGCAATTGCAATGCAGTGGCCCCGGGCACTCCCGGGGGAAGCCCGAGGGGCCATGCAGCCAGAGGGGCGCTGACCTCAGCAGGGCCCAGGCGGACAGTCAGGTAAAGCCTTGAAAGACAGTGCAAATGGCTTAGGTGGGAGATGTTCAGGGTGAGGGTCAAGCAGAGGAATTAGTGCCCAAAATAAATAATAAATAAACCAAAACAAACAAACCTTGAGAAGCCAGGCATGATGGCACACACCTTTAGTCCCAGCACTGGGGAGGCTGAGGTAGGAGGTGCCACCGTGAGTACAAAGCCAGCCAGGACTACAGAGCGAATTCCAGGTCAGCCTGGTCTAGAGTGAGGCCCCGCACAGGTGAGCCAGCGGGAGGATTGGGCCTAACACTCAGCCTGGGGGGAGTGGGGCCCGCAGGGCACCCAGCTGCTGGTGGAGCCGCTGGCTGGAGTGGAGGTGCACTGTGTAGACGGGGTGTTGGGGGGTTTGGGCAAGAGTGAGTGTGAGGGGGTGGCTAGCAGGCTGTAGGGCTTGCTACGTCTGTTTGAGACAGTTGAAGAAGTGAGCATTGTGGATGAAGTTGCAGTTGAGTGTGTGCATCTTCCGGTGTCCCTACGCCTGCAGGCCGGGTGGCTATATGTGGCTGTGTGGGCATTCTGTTTGTGTTCCTCCAGCTATGTCGCCTGAGTGTGTATGTGTGTAAGACAGAGCAATGAGCTGCTCCCCGCTCTTCCAGCCCTGCTGCAGACCACACACACACACACACACACACACACTCACACACACACTCACACTCCTGGGCTGGGAAGGGTGGCTGCCCATTGCTGCCACAGCCAGTCAGAACTTGCTCATTTGCATGTTAATGAAGCCCAGGGAGCTCTCCAGCTCCAGACTGACAGGAGCCCCCAGCCCAGCCTGTCGTCCTCTGACAAGCCTGGGAGGGGGACAGGAGGCTGAGAACCGGCAGGGAGAAGAAAAGACAGCAGAGGAGGCGGCGGCAGTGGGAGGAAGCTCCCTTTTCCCTCTCCTGCACTCCACCCTTCACCTGCCTGTCACTAGCTGCCTGTCCCCCTGGCCCCCACTCTCCCTCCTAGACTCAGGGCTCAGGGCAAGAGGACTAGAATCAGAGCCTACTTCAGGCAGGTGGTGGAGGCAGACAGGAGGCTGCTCGGGGTCCTCAGAATGGATGCCCACCCTGTCCCCACATGGAGCACCCAGCTAAGAAGGGTACCTGCGCTGGACAGAGACCCTGCACAACCTAACACCCTCTCCCGCTCCTGCACCAGCTCTAGCCGCAGCTAAAGGAAATACTGTATGCTGGGCACCTCTTCTTCAACAGGGCGCGCTCAGCCCATGTTGGATCACGGTTCCCAGGTCTCACTGCCCCTCAGGCCACGAGGGTCAAGACTGGGCAGTGAGGGGGCAGGAACTGGGATATGGACTCTCCACATAAGTGGAAGGTGGGGTGACAGTGGAGGGTGTCCCCTGAGTCTGTGGCAGTGGGAGAGTGCAGCCCTGGCTCAGCTTCCAGGGCTCTTGCTATTTTATTCTCAGACCCCACGACCACACATTCTGTCCAGTCTGCCACCCCTCCCCTCGTGCCCCTTAGACTCCATCTCTTTCTCCTCCTCCTTCTTTTCGTAACTAGCCACCTCCTGCAGGCAGCCATGCTTTCTGGGGAGCCCTCAGCAGACCGACTACCAAGTACACTGTGGGTTGGTCTCAGAGGTGAGTCCCCTGCCTTAGCACAGGGACCATTGAACTGAGACCCCGGCTCCTTCCTTAACCTGGGCTCAGGAGGCACTCTCCTCCCTCCTTGCCCTTGCTGTGCCCCATCTCTCTGTGCCCTAGGTTTGGCAGAGGCCCTTCCATCTCTGCCCAGCCTGGGTCTCCATCCATCGCTGCCTCCTTTCCAAATGCTAAAATATTCATATTCACACTCTCTCTCACCCTTCCCTTCCGTCCCCTCCCCCCACTCCTCTGCCTGGCCCGTCCTCCCCATGGACAGGGCTGGTCCCCAGGTGTGCCCTCACCGAGTTAGAGGCCAAGAGGTGAGGGCACGTCTGGCCCCAGGTCTCTGTAGGTGAGAGGAGAGCCAGGCAGTTGCTGGTGTTAATTGCAGGAGGATATCTGGCAGAAATAAGGTGGTTTTTCTGCTTCAGTGACGACTGTTACAATCAAATTGTCCACAGACAATTAGTGGAGTGGGAGAAATAAGAATTAGATTTCTAATTATTTTCCCAGTAAAATCCACCCTGGACCTGTGGGTGAGGGGGAAGGGATTCTTAGTGGCTCTCACAAGCATTTCGGGGCCTGGTTCCTTGGAGCTGAGGTGGGGGGAACCCCAGATCAGAGTTGGTGGAGACAATGAAGCACCCCAAACCAGCCCTCGACACCCTGGGAAGCCAGAAAGTAAAGATCCTGACTTCGCGGGGTGGTCTTCTGAAGGAGATGGCAACGTGGAGCCTGGGGTCGCTGGATTAGCACCTTGCTACCACTTGCTATCAATCATCCCTCCCACACGCTTATTTCTGCATGTGTGTGATGTGAATGCTTATGTGTGTGTGTTCATATCTTTGTGGGAACACACATGTGTGCAGGTGAGTGTGCACATATGATGAGTGAGTGTGGAGGCCAGAGGTCCACATCAGGTGCATTACTCTATTGCTCTCCACCTTATCTTTTTTATTATTTTTTAATTTATTAAAGAAAGAGAGAATAGGCACACCAGGGCCTCTAGCAACTGCAAACGAACTCCAGACATGTGCTACCATGTGCATCTGGCTTATGTGGGTTCTAGGGAATCAAACCTGGGCCCTTTGGCTTTGCAGGCAAATGCCTTAACCACTAAGCCATCTTTCTAGCCCCTAGAAAAATATTTATTTATTCTCAAGCATAGAAAAAGAGAGAGAATGAGAATGGGAGCCCCAGGGCCTCTAGCCACTGCAAATATACACCTGATGCATGTGTCACCTTTTACATCTGGCTTTATATGGGTACTGAGGAATTAAATCTGGCCTTCAGGCTTTGCAGGAAACAGCCTAAACCAATGAGCCATCTCCCCAGCCCCATCTTATTGAGACAGAGTGTCTCACTGAGCGTAAAACTCTCTATCAACTATACTAGCTATCCAGTAAGGCCTAGGGGTTCTCTCGTCTCCACCTCCCCAGCACTGTGATTAGTCATGCACCAACACACCCTGCATTTTACACGGCTGCTAGAAATATGAACTCAGGTCCTCATGCCTCTGTGACAAGCACTTCACTCACTGAACCATTTCCCCAGCCTCTCAATTCCCGTTTTTTAAGTTTCTTTTATTTATTTGCAGAGAGAGAGAGAGAGAGAGAGAGAATGAGTGCTCCAGGGCCTCTTGCCACTGCAAAAGAACTCCAGATGCATGTGTTATATTGTGCATCTGGATTTATATGAGTACTAGGGAACTGAACCCTAGCCAACAGGTTTTGTAAACAAGTGCCTTTAACTGCTGAGCCTTCTCTTCAGCCCTCAATTCCCATTTTTAAAAAAATATTTATTTATTTATTTATTTAAGAGAGAGAGAAAGAGCCAGCCAGAGAGCGAGGGAATGGGCAAGCCAGGGCCGCTGGCTACTGCAAAGGAACTCCAGACGCATGCACCACCTTGTGCGTCTGGCTTACGTCTTGGGGAATCGAACCTGGGTCCTTTGGCTTTGCAGGCAAACACCTTGACTGCTAAGGCATCTCTCCAGCCCTCAAATTCCCATTATTTACCCTCAGTTTGCTCATTCCAAAAATGGGGGTATACAATCCCCAGCAGGTTATGAGTTATGAGGCATACCAACACAGTCTTCACCAGTGCAGGTGAAGGTCGGGGACCCACAGGGCTTGACTAGGACCCGACTGCCCTTGGCTTTCCCCTCTGAAAGTGGAAGAGTGCTGATGGAGGCCTGCCGGGGCAGCTTTGCCGCCTTGACATGCTTTAGGGTGTAGGGGCTGTTGGCACAACCACTCTGATGTGGACGCCAGCACCCCACCGCACATGGACTTGGCATCTTCAGGCAGGAGCTCCAGGCTCCCCCAAATACCTCCACTTTGAGGGGAGGGAAGGCCTAGCTCGCTAATGTCCTCTGAGCCTCAGTCTATATACCTGCACACAGAAAGACTCTTACAGACACCTCCCATGATCCCTCACTGTCACATTCATATGTACACATACTCATGCATATATGCCCATAAACACACCCATACTCACATCCTTCCTGGGCCTAGCCCCGCCCACTCCCTGAGGTGACAGCCAAGCTGTCCTTGGATGAACCAAGGAGAAGCTCCCCGGCCACACCCACTAGGACTGCTGAGAGGGAGGCAGCCCAGCCCAGCTGTGGGTCTGGATGGAGTGAGTGAGGAGAGCCACTTACAGCCCCAGCTGGGTGCCAGGAGGGACATCTTCAGCCTCCTGTCTTGGGGGCCAGCACTGTGGGTTTGGCGGGGCCAGGTCCCATGCTTAGGGGCAGGATCCTTCTTTACCTGTGTTAATTCACAGCTGCCCTTCCTTTGACAGTAACAGGAACCCTGGGGGCTGCAACTCCTGTCCTCTTCCTTCTCGCTGTCTCTTTCTCCTCCACACCATCTCTCTGTCTCTCTCCCTTGGTCTCCCTGGGGCCAGGGTCTTGGCAGCTCTGGGCCTGGGTCTCCTGCATCCTGCCTGGGCTATGTAAATGTGGTATTTCCCTCTCATCACCCCGACCGCCTGGCCGACTCACATTTAATTTGATCTGTGGAGGCAACTCTGCAGAACAGCTCATCAAAGCGGGAAGACAATTAGGTGAATGTCAGGGTGGGCTGGGCTCCACCAGGACAACCAAGGTCTGGAGCTGGGCTATGAAGGGTTGGGGGTCAGAGGCTAAGATACAATCCTGACCTCTCATGGCCCCTGTCCATGCTCAATAGCCCCACTTTTGCTAGGGGACCAGAGGCCTGACTGCCCAGTGTTAGCAGGCCTCCTCTGCCCAGCACCTTTTTAAGGGGTGGCCAGTACCCCTGCAGTGGAGGATCAATCCCTCCTGCCCACACCCAAGGCTCAGAAAGCAAAATTCCAGGCTTGCATAGCTGTGGTCAGCTCGACCTTTGGGATGAGCACTAGTTGAGTTTGGGAAAGGAAAGGGTCAGGGTCCCCTGAGAAAAGCCGCACATTCTTTTCATAGCTGCTCCCGGCCCTGCCCATGCCTGCTCTTGAAGGGCTGAGAGGTTCATCGGTGGTACCTAAATCCAGCCTTTTAACCCTCCTCCTTGCCTCTCTACTTCTCCTGTGTCTCTGTTATTTTTTTTAAAGATTTTATTTATTTTGAGAGCATGAGAGACAAAGGCAGATAGAGAGAGAATGGGCACACCACGGCCTCCAGCCACTGCAAACAAACTACTTTGTGCGTCTGGCTTAACATGGGTACTGGGCAATTGAACCTGAGTCCTTTGGATTTGCAAGCAAGTGCTTTAACCACTAAGCCATCTTCCCAGTCCTCTCCTGTGACTCTTAACAGCTCTGTTTATCTTGTGTGTCTCTCTGCCTTTGTTTACCCTCAAGCCTCTTTCCACACCCCTTCCTGCCTCCTAAGTCCCTCTGGCCTTCAAAGAGAGAGAGAGACAGAGAGACAGAGAGAGAGAGAGTATTGTGGGAGGTGTGTAGTGTATGAATATGTGGGTGCAGGTGCACCTACCCCAGTGTGCACCTGTGGAAGCCATAGAAGAACACTGCGTGTCCCCTGCCATTGCTCACCTGCATAGGTCCTTGAGATAGAGCCCTTTACTGAACCCAGAGCTGTTTGAGTCTCTCATTGAGCCTGAAACTGCTGTTTTTGTGAGCCCCAGCGAGTCTCCAGTTCTCCAGTCTCTGCTCCCCGTTGGACTGGCCATGCTCAGCTGCTCACAGTAGTGCCAGGGAATGAAACTCAGATGTCTCCAGTCCTCTCAGGCCCTCGTGCTTGAATGGTAAGCGCTCTCTACTCACTGAGCCATCTCCACAGCCCCATTCTCGTCCTTCCTTTTTAAAAAATATTTATTTATTTATTTGCAAGGAGAGAGAGAAAGAATTATGAATGAGTTGATGTGCCGGGGCCTTCTGCTTCTGCAAAGGAACTCCAGACACATGTGCCACTTTGTGCATCTGGTTTTATGTGGGTACCGGGGAATTGAACGTGGGCCAACCCAAGCTGGCAAGCTATACAATCAAGTGCCTTTAACTGCTGGGCCATCTCCCCGGGCCACTCTCTTCCTTCTTAACCATCATAGTAACATTAAAAAAACAAAAAAAAAAAAAAAAAACTATTTGCCCTTAACAGCCCAACCTCTTCTACCCCAAGCCCTACCACACATGGAAGCTTCTGGAAAGCTCTCTACACTGGATGTCTAGACTTTCCAGTGGAGCCATCCTTGCCAAAGTCCCCAGCAACGCCCTCATCACTCTATCCCTGGTCATGTCTAATCTGGATGCCAGGACAGTGCCGGGCAAGCTGACTCACCTTTCCTTTTAGATCCTGCTGCCCTTGTGACCCCTCCTGGCTTCGTCCCTGCTCCCTTGGTGAGGACTTTTCTGGATGCCTCCTTTGACCTTGCCTCACAGAGCTGCTCAAGAGCTCCATCCAGGATCCCGTCTCTGAGTGATATGCCCCCAGCCTGAGGCTTCGGGAACCACTTGTGCACGTCTGGCCTCCGATCCTTAGCTCCACCTCAGTGCTGTTTCCTGAGCTGGGGACCGGCACATTCCATGGCATTGCCAAACCCTGACCAACCCACAGCAAGTCTTCCCTCTGAAGCCTCCTGTGGGGCCCACAGCTTAATGACTGGACTATCATCTCCCAGTTCCCCCAGCCAGAGTTTCCTTTTCCTACCCCCCACATGGTGGTGAGGAACTGACTCAGATATTTCTTTCTCAAAAACCTTTGAATGTCCCTGGTCATCTTTTTTTAAGGTAGGGTCTCACTCTAGGCCAGGTTGACCTGGAATTCATCGCAATCCTTTTACCTCTGCCTCTGTGCTGAGATTAAAGGCATGCGTCACCACACCAGGCCCTGCTTGTCTTCTTCATGCTTCTTAGACAGACCAGCTCAAACCCCAGTGTTCTCATGGTACTTCTTTGTCCAAATCCATAAATCCAGTCTCCACCACACACCCTCACCTTTTTCCTAAGGCCATATTCCAGGTCTTTCCCATGAGCCCTTCCTTCTCTGTTTAGCTGGCAAGACCTCTTCCTACCCTAAGCTCCTGGGCACCTCTCGTCTGGTCACAATTGGGCACTCAGCCATCACGTCTGCTTCCCTTCCTTCATGTACAGGCTTCTACATGTCCCAGCCAACTTTTTTTTTTTTTTTAATATGGAATGCTTCACGAATTTGGGTGTCATCCTTACGCAGGGGCCATGCTAATCTTCTCAGTATTGTCCCAATTTTAGCATATGTGCTGCCGAAGCGAGCCCCCAGGCAACGTTTTTGACAAGTGGGCCAAGTGACCATTCTTGGCAATAAGCTGTGGTCAGGGGTGGGACATCTCTACCTGGCCAAGCCACAGAGGAGCCGGTGCGTGGCCTCCTAGCCACTGTGACAACCAAGAAAGCCTCCTATGAGGTGGTAGATCCTCAAGATCCCTACAGCAGAAAATGCCTAGCCGTTCCATGAAGCCATTCCACAAACCCTGAGAGAGGCCTGCTCTGCCACAGACAGCCTGAACCAACAGCAAACTCTCATTGTATTCATCTAGTAAGAAGGAGGGCTTGCTTCTTACCACAGCACAGCTTCTCCCGTCCGGACCAGCAGCCCTACCTGAGCGCTGCTTTACCCACGCGTAGCTGGAAGAGGATCATTTCTTCACTGGATGGCCGTGAAACACACAATGTGAAAGGTCCTGCTTTCTGTTCCTGAGTATCCCTGACTCAGGACAACCAGCTATGGGACGCTCTAGCAAGGCAGGGTCCCATGAATAACGCAGAAAAGGAGATAGCTTACATTCAGCTGCTCAAGTGGGGTACTGCACCGTCCTAAGCGCTGGCAGTGAGAACAGTGTTGGGAGTCACCTCCCTGGAGGTGTGAATTGGAATGCCCTGTCCTACCCAATAACAAATGTCAACACTTCAGTGCCCAAAGAAAAACTGGGACTCTAGAAAGGGCACTGGAGAAACAGGAGCAATCATCATGAGATCCTAATATTAATATCACCCCGACATCAGAAATAGTCACATGTGGGCTGCAGACATGGCTCAGTGGTTAATGCATTTGCTGGCAAAGCCTAATGACCTGGGTTCAATTCACCAGGACCCATGTAAAGCCAGATGCATAAAGTGGCACATGCATTTGGAGTTCATTTGCAGTGGCTAGATGGCCTGGTGTGCCCATTTTTTTTCTCTCTCTCTCTTCTTGCAAATAAATAAACAAAATAAAAATGAAAGAAATAGCCGCATGTGTTTCTATGCACTAAGTTCTGCTGTAGGCACATTATGTGGATACGCATCTGCTTCTCTCAACACAAACCCCCACATTACAGACAAGGTCTTCAAGGCAGGGCTGTGAGAAATTGCCCTATGCTGTGTGGGTTACAAACCACAAATCCAGTATTTGAAGACAGGCAGCCTGGCTTCAGCACGGATCCTCACTCCCCACCCTTCAGGGGTTCCTGTGGCACAGGCAGTGTGGGGTCTTTTTCCTGCTGGATTTGAGTTTCCAGGGCGAGCATGAGGGCAGAAGCCGAGAAAACTGGTTTTCTGGGAATGTCTGGGAGCTGATGCATGTGCTGAGCCTACCGGGGGCCCGTGATACATCCCCTGTCCTCCACTGCCAAACCCTGACCCTGTGGTGACACATCACCTGTTCTCCACTGCCAACTGCTGACCCTGCGGTGACACATCCCCTGTCCTCCACTGCCAACCCCTGACCCTGCAGTGACACATCCCCTGTCCTCCACTGCCAACCCCTGACCCTGCAGTGACACATCCCCTGTCCTCCACTGCCAACCCCTGACCCTGCAGTGACACATCCCCTGTCCTCCACTGCCAACCCCTGACCCTGCAGTGACACATCCCCTGTCCTCCACTGCCAACCCCTGACCCTGCAGTGACACATCCCCTGTCCTCCACTGCCAACCCCTGACCCTGCGGTGACACATCCCCTGTCCTCCACTGCCAACCCCTGACCCTGCAGTGACACATCCCCTGTTCTCCACTGCCAACCCCTGACCCTGTGGTGACACATTCCCTGTCCTCCACTGCCAACCCCTGACCCTGAAGTGACACATCCCCTGTCCTCCACTGCCAACCCCTGACCCTGCAGTGACACATCCCCTGTTCTCCACTGCCAACCCCTGACCCTGTGGTGACACATTCCCTGTCCTCCACTGCCAACCCCTGACCCTGCAGTGACACATCCCCTGTTCTCCACTGCCAACCCCTGACCCTGTGGTGACACATTCCCTGTCCTCCACTGCCAACCCCTGGCCCTGCGGTGACACATTCCCTGTTCTCCACTGCCAACCCCTGGCCCTGCGGTGACACATCCCCTGTTCTCCACTGCCAACCCCTGACCCTGTGGTGACACATCACCTGTTCTCCACTGCCAACTGCTGACCCTGCGGTAACACATCCCCTCTCCTCCACTGACAACCCCTGGCCCAAGTCCTGGACAGCTGCCAGAGGCCACTGCTCTGCCTGACATGGGTGGGAAAGATAGGTGAAGAGCTTCTGGGAATGAGCTCAGGGAGACCTGTGCAGACAGGCCTTCAGGAGGAACAGGACAGGTTGTGGGTGGGAGTAAGAGATGTGTGCACCCAGTGATACCTACCCCCACCACCAGAAGCCCGTCAGAAACAGGGGAGCCTTTGCCAGGAGACTCCGGGGCTGTGCAGTGAGCATGTGGGCACTGAGCCCAGATCATCCGGTCATGACAATAAGTGCAAACGGGACTTCAGTTGCACACACAGGTTCCTCAGCTCTATGACAAGTCGTGCCAAAGAGGAGAGCTCAGTTAATCTCCTATCATCCTACGTTACAGATGAGGAAGCCAAGGGTCAGAGAAGCCCACTTTCTGAGGTGGCTCCACCACCAAGTAGCGGCATCTGGCAGCAGAGCCCAGGTTCGGGTACTGTTCCCATCCCAGCTTCCCCCAGCAGTGCCTGTGGAGAGAATTTCCCATATCCACACAGATACCTACTGCTGGCGACGGGGTTACCTACCCCGTTCTCCCGCAGCCAGGGTGAGCCCCTGCCTCAGCCGCCCACCCGTGTGCTAGGGACAGAAGGGGGACTTTATGTGCAATCTGCCTGACTCTCCAGAAAGCACTTAGGTTTACGATGTGCATGAAATTGATCGCCAGTTGGCGCGGCCCCCGCTCAGTCAGTGCCAGCCTATGCTGGCAGGAGGCTATCCCCACCCCCCACTTTCAAGGAGCATCAAAGCTGCCTGCCAAGGCCCCTCATGAGGGTCCTTCTCCAGGAAGGAGTGAAGAATGGAGGGAGGAATTCTGCCCAAAGGCCTTCCACAGTGCACATCCCCCATCCAGGGAGAGCTAAAAAGCTCTGTGTTTTATGCCAATTTCTGCCTCTCCAGCTTCCCTTCTAACGAGACGATGCTTTCAAAGGCCCACTAATTGGTATTTGCACCTCACATGCCACGACACTTTGATAGTCACTTAGGACGTAGGTCCATCTCTCAGAGAAGCTGCCCTGCCTGCACCAGGGTTGTAGACCTGTGTCCGTGCGCATGCGCACAAGCGAGGGCATGCCTGTGTGCGCGTGAGAATACTCCGTGTGTTCTTTCCTACACACAGGATTTGTGTCGTCAGGCAGACCCCTGCGCACATGTGTATAAATGCTCCTTTGAGGACAGCTCTTGTACGCCTCTGAGTTTAGATGAGTATGTAGGTGTGAACTTCCATATGTGCACACTGTTCAGGTGCATTTGTGTGCACATACGTGTGTATCCATGTGCATGCTTTGTGTGTCTGCCCGTGCGCATGTCCGTGATGATGCTAGCATGTCTACTAATGAGGTAATGTTCATGACTAGATGCAGCTTGGGGTATGCAGGCTTGCACACCTGAACACAGGGTGGGGGAGCTGTGTTTGTGCATGGAGGGCATGCAGACGGCGTGGAGATGAGCAAGGCCATTCCCCTGTGTATCCTGGTGTGTGTGTGTGTGTGTGTGTGTGTGTATTTGTGGGTGACATCCAGAGGAGCGGTGGGACACCAGACTAGGGACTCAAGTCTTTGAGCTTGAAATCTGGCCCTGCCATTTTCTGGATTTGCAATTCTGGACCTGTCACAAAACCTACTTAGACTTCAGTTCTTTCCTCTGGAGAAAGCTATCTATCTGATATTGCGGAGCAGGTCAAATGGGAGACGATGTCCACAAAGGGCTACTGAAACTATTCAAGAAGCAGAACACCAGGTGCACCTATGGGCAAATGGGACAGTCTTTCTCTCTCTTTCTCTCTCTCTCTCTCCCCCTTCTGTCCCTTCCCCTACCAGGGACACCCTGTGGACACTTGAGGAAAGAACCAGAAGAATATTAGCAAAAGGATGGTCAGGCTTGAGGTACGTGCCTGTGACCTCTGACATACTTGTTGCGTCCAAAGTGAGTTTCCACTTTTATCACCTACCTGTGACAGGTGCGCTGCTGAGGTGCAGAAGTAATGGGAGCTGATTAGGGCAGAATTTGCTGTCAGGCCACTTCCTGCAACTGACCTGGCGGGGCGCCAGCCAGTGCCTCTCATTCCTGAGGAAAAGGCTGGCTTCACCAAGATGAAGCCCTGTGGACTGTCATGCACCCCCCACACAGACACCAGTGTGACCTGGAGTAAGGCTCCTCCTTGAGACCCAGCCTGGGATGTCTACCTCAGGCTATGGGGAAACCCGGTCCAGAAGCCCAGGCCAGCCCTCTGTAAGCACACCGCAAACAGCAGGGGTCTCACCCTATCGTGTACCTACAAAGAAACCACCCCAGAGAAGGGGAAAGGCTGCTTAAGGGCACAGGAAAGATGCCTCCTGTACCCCAGAACACTATTCCAACCCCTTTGCCCCAGTTTGCCGACCACATTGTCCCATTGTTGGCATGCGCCTGGTGGGTAGGTCATGGAGAGGACAGGATTCTCCATTCTGGCAGGTCACAGCGCTTTCAGACACATCTGGGGATCAGTCCAGGGGCCCATTGTTTCACCATGTGGGAGCATGACTCCTCGATCTGGGCTTCACTGTCCCCCAAGTTGTAGCCAGTATATGTCTCTTTTTGCTCTTTACATCTTGCAGGGTACCTTTTTAAAAAAAAAAGTATACTGGGATTACAGACCACCCCTCACACCAGAGCTTCTGAGGTCTGGAGATCAGAACTCAAGTACTTACAAGTGTGTGGCAAGCACTTTATTCACTGAGCCATCTCCCCAAACAACCTTTGTGATACTTTTTCCTTGTTGTACTGGGAATTGAATCCAGGGCTCCAGATGCATAGAGGAACCACTCTGTGCTGATGTACATTGCTAGTCTTTGATACTTTTTTAATTTAAAAAATATTAAGACTTTAAAAGTCACACCCAGCAGCAATGGCACTGCAGCTAGTTGACATTCCTATTATCATGAGCCCCACCAACCCCCAAAGTCATCGCTCTGCCCAGCATTAGGGGTGACTGTGCCCTATCCCACCAATAGCTATTCCTTAAACCTGTTGCTATCCCCAGTGCCTACATGTCTCTAGCATGGCCCCAGAACTGAGCAGAATGTTTGTTCTTCTACCAGGTCCATTTCCCTTCTGTCCTCTAGCCTTTCCCTGCCCCAGGCACAAGTGCCACGTGAATCTGAACCTCTCCCCTGCTCCCAACAGCCAGGCCCAGCCTGCGCAACAGAACCTGTGGGCTAGGCTTGAGCCCTGAAGTGTGACAGCCAGCCAGGGGGAGCAGAAAGGGCCCAAGAGGATAGCAGGCCCCCTCTTCAAGCTTGTCGCCCCACCCACCCAGCCGGTGGCCTGTCTGCCTTCCTGAGCTCATTAACTGCAGGTCACCATTCAGCAGGAAAGACAAGGCGTGGGTTCTGCGGGCGTTCATTAGCAGTGAGAGGAACAGTGTGTGTGAAATTAGCAGTCACCTGAGGACCTCGATAATTTCATAATTAGGAGGCCTAATGGCTCCAGCTTTGGATGCCAAATGACTTAACCCCTCGCCTGCTGGGCCCCAAGCCCCCCTCCCTCCCCGGACCCCAGCCCAAGGCTGTTGGGCAGGGTCAGCAAGAACCTCCCCTGCTCCAGCCCCCTTCCCTGGGGCCAAACATGTTCATTTCTGCCACCATAGCACCTGGCACAGGCAGGGAGTGCGGAAAGGCAAGGTTTATGAAATGAATGAATGAATGCATTAATGAATGAGCAGGTGTCTGGATGGGGAAAGAGCTGCAACCCCCACTGCAGGTGCTCAGAGAGGAATGCTCTGGAAAGGGGTGAGGAAGGGCTCTCCATCTGCGTGAGGAGGTGGGTGGCTGAGCACATGCCTCTGGGTGTGCGTGCACACAGGCACGTGCAAGAATGAGGGCACACACACACACACACACACACACACACACGGATGAGGGATGTCTGTTTCTAAGAACCTTGTGTGTGGCCATGTCCAGGCTGCCATCTGGGCACATGCTCTGCTGCCTCCTGTCTCTATGGTGGGACCCAGGTGCTTCCCTCCATGCTAGACTCTCTTGGCATGTCCAGAATGTCTCCATGGGGAACTTGGGGCGTTCTTGGCCAGGAAAGGGGTCCTAAGGGGCTTGCTTTCAGTCTACATTTGTATAGCTAGTGCACTGCTTTAGTGTGAACAGTTATTTGGGATTCTGGGAGACATGTTAACACTGGGGGGACCAAAGTCATACCCTTTAGCTCAAGGGGATGGGCCAGCCTCCAATGCCCACCCCCGTTCTCAGTCTGTCCCCACTCCTCCCAACCTCCCCACAGTCCTGAAAACAAGCAGGTGCAGGTGGAGGGATGGGTCCTGTCTCACCCCCACCCCCATTGTGGAGAGGGAGCCACAGCCCAGAGCCCAGTGAGGCCACAGGGACCAGAGTGGAGGGAGGGAGCAAAGATGGGAACAATGAAGGAATAGAGAGGAAAGGGAGGGGATTGGGAAGAAAGGGGAGGAGGAGAAAGGATAGGAAGTCTGAAGAAGGTGAGAGAGGGGAGGGGAAGGCAGGGAGGCTGAGAGCATTATCAGCACTTAAAAAGCGAGCAGCTCAGTTCTTCTTTGGCACAAATAATGGCTTTTTATGAATAAATCATGTGTCAGACGCCTCCCAGGGAGTGGGCACGGAGGGGGGCGCGTCTGCTGGGCTCCAAGGCTGGTGGGGAGGGCCAGTCACAGACCCCCCAGCTGCAGGGGTGTTGCCCCCCTGTCTCACAATGGGGCCCAGTAGGACAGAAGCTGCCTCTGGAATTATCACTGGCCTGAGCTGGCAGAGTTCAGTCGTCACTCTGAGGTGGTCTCCTTGCTTCCCCCCCCCCCAGCCCCGCGCTTATGAGCTGGGCTGGCTCCCAGGAGCAGGAGTGTCCCTCTGCCCCCCTCCTCTCTGACAGACAGCAGAGCAGCTCAGAAGATGTTCCTGGCAGGGGAACACCAGCCTGGTGCTCCCCAGAGAGAGTGATGTGCCAAATTAGGCAGGCACACCCAGAGAGCACAGCAGCGTGTGGAGCACATGTGGACACCACGAGAACAACTCAAGGCCTCTACACACGTGTGGGTACACTCACAGATGAATACGCAGTCCTTCACACACTAACACGATAGGCCATGTGCACACTCGACAGTGACCTCAGCCACCCCCACACTAAAACACCGCGCGCGCGCGCGCACACACACACACACACACACACATGCACACGGCCACACAGACAGATGCATATGGAGACACACAGACCTGCACATGCACACCAACAGCCCACCCTCTGGCAGTCCGGGGTGGGGGCAGATTTGCAGCCCATCTGGAGCCCAGACCCAGTTACACTGTCTCAGAGGCTGACTGTTGGGTGGGGCTGAGGCTGGGGCATGGTCCCAGTAGAGCCTGCAAGCCTTCTTGTGCTGCCCACCAAGGACACCAAGCAAGGACACTATATACCACTGAGGTCTCAGCCCCCAACTCTGAGCCTGAAACTGGGGATCCTGCTGGCTCAGATTTATTGTTGCTGTTGTTTGGCTTCCTTGTTCACAGCCACCTCCTGGAAGGCAGAGTGCTTCAGGAAAGCCTGATCATTGTAGAGGGACCCCTGGCTCTGCCCCTCACTGGTAGTGTAACTTAAATGATGCCAACCTAACTTGCTCTTTAAACAAATCTGAGTGCCAGGCGTGGTGGCGCACACCTTTAATCCCAGCACTCGGGAGGCTGAGGTAGGAGGATCGCCTAGAGTTTGAGGCCACCCTGAGACTACATAGTGAATTCCAGGTCAGCCTGGGCCAGAGTGAGACCCTACCTCAAAAAAATAAATAAATAAATCTGAGACAGGTGTTTGGTTCCAGACCAGGAAGCAGGACTCCTGGAGACAAGTGCTGGGCATCCTAGTTTCCAGGACCACCAACCAGCCTCTGCCGACTCTAGAGACCCCATGTCCTGGCTTTCCTTTCCATCCCACTCTGTTGCTCCTTCTCACTCTGTGGGTTCTTCTTCCTGTGTCAAGGGATCTAACCCTACATCAGAGATTCCTTGCTTATCCCATTCTACAACACCCTCTTCCCAGCATTCCCAGGACAACCTCTTTGCTCCTGATTCTTTGCACTCTGCCTCCAGCTCAGATGTTTACCTGGGCTCTGACTCCTCCACCCCCGAAATCCACAGGGATATCTTCAGGCTACCATATTGTCTGATGCCTAAGAATGCCACTCACATGGCACTCCTGAACCTCACTCCCAAACTCAAGTGGAGCCATCTTCCCAGGGCTCCTCCTGCCTCTATGCACCCAAATTCAGGGAATGGCCGGCCTGTCTATCCAGGTGACCAACCACTACAGAGTGAGTGTTCCTCTGCCCCTCCATCCACTCCACAACCAAGCTGTAATCATTCCAACTGCAAAAAATGTGTGTGAACCTTCGGTGTCCCTTGCCCTGCCCCAGTTTGAGCCACCATTAGCACATGAATCCTTGCCCTGTCTCTTCCCCACTGCTGCCCATGTGAGCCTCTACCCCCAACACAGCTTCAGTCACACACATGGACTGTAGAATCCATGAACTTCCTTGACTCTGGCTATGTTAGTTCCTCTTTCTGAATCCCTCTCCTTCCCAATGCCAACTCATCCTTCAAAGCTAGCAGACACTATCCCCACAGGAGACCTCTGGCTCCTCCATTCACCACAGATCTGATACCCAGTTGTGATTCACCTATCCAACTTCACCCAAGTGTCTCCACCTGGCCCCGGGGCAAGACATGGTGGGGCCTGTGCTGCTCTCTTGGTACAAGAGCTGGCACTGAGCAGGTGCTTGCCAAATCTCCCTTGAAGGAATGGACCAGTGCAGGACCTGGTCGAGTACTTCACATCTTTTCTTAATTTACTTGATGGGAGTTACATTGATGGCCCAGATTAGGAAAACAATGCAGAGGGTGAAGTGCGCTGATAGCTAATCTTCATTGTCAATTTAACTACATTTACGATCACCAGGGAAACACACCTCTGGGTGTGTCTAGGAAGTCCTTTTCAGAGAGCTTCTACCTAGGAAAAGATCCACCTTGACTGTGGGTAGCACCGCCCTCCCAGCTGCAGTCCCAGGATGAATGGACAGACCTGACAAGTGCTGGTACGAGGCTGTAATCCTAGCCCCCAGGAGGCTGAGGTAGGAGGGTCCAGGCCACACTGGGATACAGAGTGAGTTCGGTCTAGACCCTGCCTCCCAAACAAAACAATAAAGAAAACAAAAATAAAGGAGAAGTGAGTTGAGCACCAGCACTTAATCCCTCTCTGCTTACTGACTATGGATGCAGTGTGACCAGCTGCCTCACATGCCGGCTGCCACGCCTCCCCGTCCCCACCATGGTGGGTGGTCTTGTACCCTCAAAGTATGCACTTTCTCCCTTGAATTCTTTTATCTGTTGTTTTGTCATAGCGGTGAGAAAAATAATGAAGACACTGCCCAGGGCGACAGAGCTAGTAAAGGAAGAGAATGGATTCGGATTCAAGTTTACACTTCCAGGGCCTCTCTCCCCACCCTGCACCCACCTTTCCAGGCGATTTTGCCTCTTTGGTCTTGTGTTCTCAGCTGTACAGTGGGAACAAATCTCCTGTCAACACAGGGCCTGACAGATCTCGGTACCTGTGCGTGTCCCCCAGATCCTAAGGTCTAATTCCGGTGTTTCCCGAGACCTGAAACTTCTCGCTCACACACGTTCGCACAAACAGGTGCACAGCTTCCTAGCCACACCTCCAGCTTCAGGAGCTCTTTCAGCCCCAGCTTCCACTTCTGCTAACCCAAGGCGCTGGAAATATTTAAAACAATTTTATTCATGAAAATATGCTGTACAACGCACTCTACACGGCCTTGACACGGCACACACGCACACGCTGACGGCACGGCCACGGTACACTGCCTACGTTACGCCGGGGACGCCGCGCCCACCGCCCGCCCCGATCGGACACTTATAAATATGGGAGAGGGGCCAGGACTGGCACGGAGAAAGGGGTGTCGGTTGGGAGGGTGGATCCGGAGCTGAGGCCCGCTGGAGAGGCTGCGACCAGTACTGCAGGAATGTGGGGGTGGACTGAGAAGGCGGGGAGAGGAGACGCCAGGGCCAACTAGGGTGGGGAATCGCCGGAGAATGCTTAGCACTGGAGGAGGATTGTGCAGGACAGATAAGATGGTCAGCAGATAGGTGTGAGCGAGGATTGCTGGCTTCGTGAGATGGGACTAACACCCGTGCGGAAAAGGGTCTTTTGAGAATCAGATTGGAGTTGGGTGGGTTATGCGTCATGTCATCGCAAAGGCCGCGCTTATGAAACTAAAAGATTCAGAAATGTCCTCCGCCCTATCTCCTAGGTGGCTTCCTGGTCAGTAGCCACAGCAGGCCGCCTGCCGCGCTCCTCTCCACTCCCACCCAGGCCGGGTTTGAGCCTCCTCCCCCAGGCTTCCTGCCCCGGCTGCTCCCTCCCACTCCTCTCTGCGGTCGACTCCGAGGGACATCTCTAGCTGGGCTGGGGCTGCCTCCGGGATCCTCCTGTGGAGCTGGACTGGGGGTGGGGGACCCGGGGGATCAGGACGGGAAGACAGAGGCCCCTTCGAGAGACTGCACTGGGGCACCTGGGCCGCAGGAGGTGGCACTCAGCCCGGCACCCAGCTCTGGTTTGGGGGTGGGGCCCCAGCCAGGCCGGGGGGCGGCGGAGGCAGGGCTGAGTCGAAGTTGAAGTCCATTTCGTCGCTGTCCATGAAGTCGTTGAGGATGATGGACTCGACGTCACACTCGAGGCTCCCGCTGAACATGTCCAGGTCCAGGTCGGCCGGGAAGCGGTCCGGCGCGGTACCCAGCGGCCCGGCGACTGAGGCCGCGTAGGGTCCTGGCAGCGCGTCCAGCAGGAGGCCACCGGGCGGGCCCCCGAAGGCTGCGGCGTGGGCCGGCGGGGCCATGCCCGTGGCGCCCGCCTCGCCGGGCAGCGTCATAAGGCTGATGGGGTGGGCTAAGGCACTGCGCGAGGGCGCGGGCGGCGCGTAGGAGCCGCCCCCTTGCCGGGGTAGGCGGCGGCCGCGCCCGCCAGCGCCAGCTCTCCCGGCGCGCCTAGCAGCGGGCCGGGCCTCGGTGCGGGCGGCGGCGGCGGCGGCAGCAGCGCGGGCAGCGCTCCGGGGCGGAAGGGCGCGGCGGCCGGCGCGAAGCTGGCCTGCTTGTTCTCCTGGATGGTCTGCATGGGCAGGCGGCGCAACGCCCCCAGAGCCGGCGGCCCGAAGCCCCCGCCGTAGGCGCCGCCTTTGCAGCCGCCGAAGTAGGCGGGCGTCCCGGCGCGGACGCGGGGCCCGTACGCGTCCTGCGCACTGTCCAGCAGGGCATCGGGCAGCCCCGCGCCCCCGCCGCCGTGCAGGCCCAGCGGGCCTCCCAGCTCGGCCAGGCGCGGCAGGTCGCCGGGGCAGCGCGCTCCCAGCGCCGGCGACAGCGCGCTCGCGGGGCTTGGGTACATGAGTGGCGGCGGCGGCGGCGGCGGCGGCGGCGGCGGCGGCGGCGGCGGCGGCGGCGGCGGCGGCGGCGGCGGCGGCGGCGGCGGCGGCGGCGGCGGCGGCGGCGGCGGCGGCGGCGGCGGCGGCGGCGGCGGCGGCGGCGGCGGCGGCGGCGGCGGCGGCGGCGGCGGCGGCGGCGGCGGCGGCGGCGGCGGCGGCGGCGGCGGCGGCGGCGGCGGCGGCGGCGGCGGCGGCGGCGGCGGCGGCGGCGGCGGCGGCGGCGGCGGCGGCGGCGGCGGCGGCGGCGGCGGCGGCGGCGGCGGCGGCGGCGGCGGCGGCGGCGGCGGCGGCGGCGGCGGCGGCGGCGGCGGCGGCGGCGGCGGCGGCGGCGGCGGCGGCGGCGGCGGCGGCGGCGGCGGCGGCGGCGGCGGCGGCGGCGGCGGCGGCGGCGGCGGCGGCGGCGGCGGCGGCGGCGGCGGCGGCGGCGGCGGCGGCGGCGGCGGCGGCGGCGGCGGCGGCGGCGGCGGCGGCGGCGGCGGCGGCGGCGGCGGCGGCGGCGGCGGCGGCGGCGGCGGCGGCGGCGGCGGCGGCGGCGGCGGCGGCGGCGGCGGCGGCGGCGGCGGCGGCGGCGGCGGCGGCGGCGGCGGCGGCGGCGGCGGCGGCGGCGGCGGCGGCGGCGGCGGCGGCGGCGGCGGCGGCGGCGGCGGCGGCGGCGGCGGCGGCGGCGGCGGCGGCGGCGGCGGCGGCGGCGGCGGCGGCGGCGGCGGCGGCGGCGGCGGCGGCGGCGGCGGCGGCGGCGGCGGCGGCGGCGGCGGCGGCGGCGGCGGCGGCGGCGGCGGCGGCGGCGGCGGCGGCGGCGGCGGCGGCGGCGGCGGCGGCGGCGGCGGCGGCGGCGGCGGCGGCGGCGGCGGCGGCGGCGGCGGCGGCGGCGGCGGCGGCGGCGGCGGCGGCGGCGGCGGCGGCGGCGGCGGCGGCGGCGGCGGCGGCGGCGGCGGCGGCGGCGGCGGCGGCGGCGGCGGCGGCGGCGGCAGCTCAGCCCCCTGGGAGTGAAGTTCCCTCAGGTAGATTCCCTCTTCCAGGCCCGCCCCTGCACCTGGCTCCCCGCCCCTCCCCCACACCTGTGTTGGGGTCCTCAGAGGCCTCAGCGCTCTTTCCCCACAGAATTGTCTGGCTTGCCTGCGGGAGGATCCTCCTCCCATCTCTCCACTCCTGCTGGAATGGAAGTCTATCAGGCAGCCTGGCTTTCTGTCAGGTGCTAGCCTGGCTCAGAGTGTTTGGGGGTTGGAGGAAGGGTATCACCAGGTGCAAACACCTAGACAGTCTCAGCTCATTCAGTCCAGGGCATCCCGATTATGTCCAACCTTAGTGTCAAGGACTGGGAACTCTAGTTCAAGGTAAGGACAGTGAGGTCCTGAGACTATGAGTTGCCAAGGTCACACAACTTGTTTAGCATGGGACCAAAAACTGATCTCAGGTTGGTCTTAATCTGTAAAGGGCCATTACATTCTGCCACAGGTCAGAGGAGGAGGCCAAAGAACTTGTGAAGATTCCAGGAAGCCAGTACTCTAGTGCTTCTCAAACTTTTCAGGTAAACGGCGGCGGCGGCGGCGGCGGCGGCGGCGGCGGCGGCGGCGGCGGCGGCGGCGGCGGCGGCGGCGGCGGCGGCGGCGGCGGCGGCGGCGGCGGCGGCGGCGGCGGCGGCGGCGGCGGCGGCGGCGGCGGCGGCGGCGGCGGCGGCGGCGGCGGCGGCGGCGGCGGCGGCGGCGGCGGCGGCGGCGGCGGCGGCGGCGGCGGCGGCGGCGGCGGCGGCGGCGGCGGCGGCGGCGGCGGCGGCGGCGGCGGCGGCGGCGGCGGCGGCGGCGGCGGCGGCGGCGGCGGCGGCGGCGGCGGCGGCGGCGGCGGCGGCGGCGGCGGCGGCGGCGGCGGCGGCGGCGGCGGCGGCGGCGGCGGCGGCGGCGGCGGCGGCGGCGGCGGCGGCGGCGGCGGCGGCGGCGGCGGCGGCGGCGGCGGCGGCGGCGGCGGCGGCGGCGGCGGCGGCGGCGGCGGCGGCGGCGGCGGCGGCGGCGGCGGCGGCGGCGGCGGCGGCGGCGGCGGCGGCGGCGGCGGCGGCGGCGGCGGCGGCGGCGGCGGCGGCGGCGGCGGCGGCGGCGGCGGCGGCGGCGGCGGCGGCGGCGGCGGCGGCGGCGGCGGCGGCGGCGGCGGCGGCGGCGGCGGCGGCGGCGGCGGCGGCGGCGGCGGCGGCGGCGGCGGCGGCGGCGGCGGCGGCGGCGGCGGCGGCGGCGGCGGCGGCGGCGGCGGCGGCGGCGGCGGCGGCGGCGGCGGCGGCGGCGGCGGCGGCGGCGGCGGCGGCGGCGGCGGCGGCGGCGGCGGCGGCGGCGGCGGCGGCGGCGGCGGCGGCGGCGGCGGCGGCGGCGGCGGCGGCGGCGGCGGCGGCGGCGGCGGCGGCGGCGGCGGCGGCGGCGGCGGCGGCGGCGGCGGCGGCGGCGGCGGCGGCGGCGGCGGCGGCGGCGGCGGCGGCGGCGGCGGCGGCGGCGGCGGCGGCGGCGGCGGCGGCGGCGGCGGCGGCGGCGGCGGCGGCGGCGGCGGCGGCGGCGGCGGCGGCGGCGGCGGCGGCGGCGGCGGCGGCGGCGGCGGCGGCGGCGGCGGCGGCGGCGGCGGCGGCGGCGGCGGCGGCGGCGGCGGCGGCGGCGGCGGCGGCGGCGGCGGCGGCGGCGGCGGCGGCGGCGGCGGCGGCGGCGGCGGCGGCGGCGGCGGCGGCGGCGGCGGCGGCGGCGGCGGCGGCGGCGGCGGCGGCGGCGGCGGCGGCGGCGGCGGCGGCGGCGGCGGCGGCGGCGGCGGCGGCGGCGGCGGCGGCGGCGGCGGCGGCGGCGGCGGCGGCGGCGGCGGCGGCGGCGGCGGCGGCGGCGGCGGCGGCGGCGGCGGCGGCGGCGGCGGCGGCGGCGGCGGCGGCGGCGGCGGCGGCGGCGGCGGCGGCGGCGGCGGCGGCGGCGGCGGCGGCGGCGGCGGCGGCGGCGGCGGCGGCGGCGGCGGCGGCGGCGGCGGCGGCGGCGGCGGCGGCGGCGGCGGCGGCGGCGGCGGCGGCGGCGGCGGCGGCCTCTCAGGTGTCCCTGCTCCATGCTCCTCCTTGTCCTCTACTAGCCCGGCCAGGGGTCCTTCTCAGATGCCCACAGAGATCTCCCATCTCCATGCAGCCTCTGTTCCCCATAGCATCTTTCACAGGACTTCCATTATGATCACTCTCAAAAACTGTCCTCTTCCCTGTCATCTCTCGACCACTTACCCTGCTCTCGATCACTTTCTAAATTAATACAGGCTGAACATTCCAAAAACGGAAACTCCTAGATCTGAAGTGTTCCAAAATCTGAAACTTCTTGTATCGTGGCTTTCAGATGTTTGAGTTAAGGGTACTCAACTGGTAAAGCCTACACGAACATTGCATCCAAAAGAATTCTGAAATTTGTAACACTTCTGGTGCCAAGCATTTCAGATAAGGGCTACTCAACCTGTGTATGGTTTACTTCTCCTTTTTAATTACTTATCATCTGACTTCCTTTATATTAGAATATAACTTTTGTGACAATAGTGGTTCTCACCCCGCCCCCCTTTTTAAACTACACTTCATATGTTTGGCATATAGTACGCACTTAAGTTTGTGGAGTGAATGAGAGAGAAATATGAGTTGCAGGAGGAAGTGAATGAGAAACACAAGAGGGCCTTTTCTAAACTGGGCAGGGAAGCAAATCCAGGATAGGGTTGAGAAGTAAGCAGGAGGGTGGGGAATTCAAGACCATCGTGGTCGAACCACAGGAAGGGCTTCCAGAAAAGCCTAGGAAGGGCCCACAGGATCCACTAGCTACTGCCCTTGCCAGGCCTTTACCTGCTCACCGTATTCACCCAGGCCGGCTCTCCCACCAGGCCTACGGCTGCCTCTGCCCCTGAGCCGGAAGACACTCCAGGAATTGTGGCACGCTAGAATGACCTCGACCTTGCTGGTGGTGCCTCCCTTGCGGACAGGGTCTGATCCGTCTGGTAGTGGCAGCTCATCTATCCAGCGGGACCCCTCATCTATTCCCAGGACACCCTTCGCCCACGAGCAGTAATGCATTCGTCTGACAGCACAACCCTATTTATCCAGCACACCAGTCCCATTTATCCAGCAAGTACAACCTCATTTGCTAACAGCACTCCATTCACCTGACGGGGCCCCTCATTTATCCAACAGGACGCCCTCATTTATCCTCCAGGTCGGATGAGCTCCTTCCTCCCGTGGTGTGGCTGTGTTCTCTGATGGTGCGACCCGACTGATCCAGCAGGACGTCATCTCTCCTACAAGCACACTCCATCCCCTGACAGTACAACCTCATTTATCTAATAATGCAGCCTCACCTTGCCTCCCAGTACCACCTCATTCCCTGACAGGACCACCTCGTTTATCTTCCAGTACAACCTCATTTCTCCTCCCAGCACAGCTTCATTCCCCAAACAGCTCAACCTCATCCAATCTTACTTCTCCAGCCAGGGCCTATTACAGCGGATGTGGAGAGAAGAGAGGTCCTACTATCTGCTGTCCCTATCTTCAGGGCACTGCCTGGTGCTACAGCTCTATGGGACTTGTCCAGGCCACTAAGGGCCCTTGTACTTTGTTTACTAAGTTGCTTGGCCAAATCGGCACCCCCCCCCCACACACACACACTATTGCTTCATCTCTTGTTTCTGTTCCCACCAGGACTAAACAGGGCTCCCAGGGTGTGGGTTCTGGGATGTACACTTCCATGCTGCTTCTGCCATCTTCTCAGCTCTGTGATGCTGGGCCGGAGGCACAGGCAAGGCTACCTTTTCTTGGGCACTTTCAGTGGGGTGCTGAGAAATGTTTAACTACCAGCTCTCCAGGACATGGATCAAAACAGCTGACTGATCTGTAGCTGTTGCTGCTTTCTGTGGCGTGGCTCTTCCCATCGCATACCAGTAAAGCTGCCAGCGCGAAGGCGCTGAGTGCAGAACCGGGAAGGCGTGTGTGCATGATCGCTCTCGTGAGCCAGTGCGAGCCAGCTCAGCTCTAGCACGCCACCAGCATGTGCTTCCAGCACTGAGGCAGGAGAAAGGCGCCACCTGCTACGTGCCAGGCGTAGGCGAGGCTCTTTTATCCTGACAGCCATCCTGTGAGTAGGGATTGCTATTTTACAAAGGCGGAAACCAAGGAGCTGGTGGTTAGATGATTCCTGACACCCGGAAACTGGAAGGTGGGTTCGAGTCTCAAAGCCAACGCTCTTCTCACACCACTCCCCACTCTGGCAGGGGACGCTGCGCTGCTGCTCACCCCAGTGGACATCCTGCCTTGACTCTCAAGCCCGAGTGCTTCTGGATTTCATTGGAGACAAGCGATACAAGCTCTGTGGCCCCTGCCCACCATCAACCAGCCACTACCTCCTGGCATCTGAGGTAGTCCAGGATTCTTGCGAGTTCAATCCTGAATTTTGTGCTCACCTACCCCAGTGCAAGCTCAGGTGCAGATGCCTCTGTGGGGTTCCTCACAAGCACAGTCTCAGCTCAGCTCCTCGCTCAGGAGACTGATCTTGCCTTCCTGACAGGGGTGATGAGCCTGCTCCTCATCATCCTCAGAGCACAGGCCACCGTGAGCTTGTGGCGAGAGTTCTGACCTTTCGCAAGACTCCCAGTTTTTTTCTGTCCGCCTCCCCTCTCTTCCTAGAGTAGAGGGCGAGGGCAAGGTTTGTGATCCTAACTTCCTTGACCACCCCCCGCCAGAGAAAATTCCACAAACAGTTCATCCTCTCTGGCTTAGAGCTCAAGAGCAGCCTCCATCCCACCCCTTGGTCCTCACCCCACCCCATCCCCATCCCTCTGCCTCTCCCTGTATGTGTGTGGGGGATTGAAGAGGTCCTTTACTCTCTTGTCTAGGGTGAAACTGGGATGATTAGTCGGGGCAAGCTTCCTGGTGGAGGACTTCAGGATCCTAGGAAATCGTGGTGGCTCAGGTCTACAGGAGGAGGGGTGACAGGGCAGATGGAGGCCAAAAGCCATGGCACCTACGAGTGGGCTGAGGGTCTGCAGTGGAACTGGAGTTGGCAGCCAGTGTGTCCAAGAGGAACCAAATGTTGAAGGGAGACATGAAGTCAAGGGTCAGGCTGTGTAACCTCTGTCTCCAACAGAGCAGGGCCCACAAAATGAGCCAGGGCAGTAAACAAACCAGCAAAAGGAATCTAGTTTCACCCCTGCCCCAAAGCTGGGGGCTTGGATCTAACTCCAGACAGATACTCTGGAGTTCCCTGGTGCCCTCCATCCAGGCCATCTGGGCTTCCAGCCTCCACAGATATCTTAGGGTGTCTTTTTACCCTACGTCCTTTTTCCTATGTCCTTTTCCCTCTCTCTGCCCCACCAGTTCCATGTCCTCCATCCAGACCATCTCTGTGGACTCCTCCCCTTTTCAAACACGTGTGTTTATGTGTGCGTGTGTGCGCATGTGCACATGGAGGCCAGAGGACAACCTCAGGTACCCACCCACCTAAGACACTGTCCCATTTACCTGGAGCTCAACCAACTGGCTTGGTAGCAGCTCCAAGGACCCTCCTCATCTCTACCTCCCCAGTGGTGGGATTACAGCCCACCACAAGCCTGGAATTTTGTGTGGTACTGAGGATCAAACTTAGGTCCTCGGGCTAGTGAAGCAAGCACTTTACTGACGGAGTAACTGCCCAGCTCTGTGGGCCCCACCTGAAGCCCTGTGCAAGCCTGGAAGACAGCTGACCCACCACAGTGCACAGAACTACTGCAGAGACCGAAGTGCAGACTACGCTCCAACAGTCTCAGTCTGCCTGCTCCTCCGAACTGTGCAGGGCAGCCCTGGCTCACCACAAATCAGCCGGAAGGAGGAAGTCTTCAGTGGCCTCTGACTGCTCAGGCCTGGCACTGGCCAAAGTCCACTCGGGAACTCCCAGGCCAGTGGCTTCAGGCCCTGCCAGAGCCTCTCTTGCCTCCTGGTTTCCCTTGTGGTTCCTACCACCTCCACCACTACCACCCTTTCCCCAGTGCTTCTTGACTCCTCAGGAGAATTCACCAAAGTGAGGAAAAAGAAAACAAAACTTTCTTCTGTCCCTCTTTCCTTCCTCCCCTTCCTTCCTTGCCCTCCCCCTTTTGTGAGACAGGGGCTCACTAAGTAACCCAGGCTAGCCTTGAATTCACAATCCTCCTTCCAGAGCTTTCCAAGTGCTGAGATTAACACCATTTCATCAAGTCTTCAGGAACCCTCTGAGTTGGTTTACTATGCCACTCTACAGACAGACACCGAGGTCACTCAGGATGAGCAGTGGTGCTGGAACATTCATCAGGAACCCTTGCTCCTCCTGTCCCAGATGCCGCTAGGGAGAAGCCCAGGCCAGGCAGAAGCTCCAAGGTTGGCCTGGAACAGGGCCAGGACTGTTGCACTGGCTGAGAAAGTCCTCCCCAGAACCCCTAATTGCAAAGCCATTCAGACCTGGCATAGAGTGCCATCAGTCTGAGCCCCTTCCTTATCTGCAAACAGCTCCCCCTGCTCCCCTGCCCAGGCCCTGGGAGCAGCTGCAGTGACCTCACTCAGCCTTGCCCTGTGCCCGGCTCTGGGGAGGGCCCAGCAGCTGTGCCCCAGCCCTGCAGGCTGGCTCCTGGGGGAGAAAGAGAAGGAGTGGGCACAATGCCAAGAGAACCATCTGCTCTCCCAGGGGCACAGCCACCCGCACAGGCACTGGCCTTGCCCCCAGAGGCTGCCCTTGGCCCTCTGTCTTCACACCAAGGGGCTCCAGGAGCCCAGGGCAGTCCACCCCAGACCAGGGCAATAGCCTCATCTGCCATCTGTCTCCTCCCTGAGTCTCAGAGGTCCTTCAGGACATGCTGGAGTGCCACGAATGTCCACTGAAAAACGAACAAGTGCTTGGGCGCATTCCAGGGCCAGGGCTAAGTGTGGCCTGCCCCAGCCCAGAGCTGGCCAGCTAGGAGCCCTCTCCCTGGCTGGGGCCTCCATCCCCACATCTGCTCAGCTGGCAGGTGCCTCTGGCAGAGGGCAAGCCCCTCCCCCCCCAAGGCCCAGCTCAGGTTACAAGAGGAGGAGGTGGCAAGGCCAGCTGAGGACAGGGAAAGGGACAGAAGGGAGAAGGAGGAGGCCTCAAAGCTTCCCAGAGTATTGGGGGAGGGAAAATAGGAACCAGAGAGGGAAAGGCCTTGCTCAAGGTCACACAGCCTGCCAAGGGAGTAAACAGGAGCCAATATGCCTGGACAGGCAGCCCTAGGTTCAAGGGTTACCTTGAACGAGTCATTTTATCTGTGGAAATAAGGCACCTCTTCCCAAGGCCACAGGAAATGTTTTCCGGAGGCTCAAAGGCAGTGGGTCAAACCAAGGGTAGGCTTCCAAAATTCTCAGGCTCTGGGACCAGAAAGGGAGGCAGTACCCCCACACCACCACCACAGTAACTACAGTGTTCCTCTGGGGTGGCCCCAGGGAGCCCTACCTCCCACAGCACGTGGGAGGTGGCTCCTTTCCTACCCTGGAGCAAGGAATGACCTTGACGACATCTGGTGAGATTCTACAGGTATCTATCTTTCCTGAAAGCCCTAACAAAGCTTGATGGCCCTGTTACCCCATTCTGTAGAGGAGGAAAGTGAGGCTGAGCTCCCCGAGGTTCAGCCACAAGTCCCCCAGGCTCCTCACCTTACTGCTTGGCTGGTCTCAAGAGGGCTGCAGAGATCTCAGGATGCCAGCTGGGACTCTTGGATCCTCTACCCCTATCTCAGGCTCATCTGACAGTCTCTTCCCATCCTTTTGCTACACCACCCTTGAGTGACCTTTCTGCCAGTGTCAACCCTGCAGCCTCCTGAAGCCTCAAGTGAAAGCTCCCAAGTTTGGCCTCCTGGCTACTCAAGGCCACGATGGCTTTTCCACTGTGCTCCAGCTTCCACTAGCACTAAGCTCCCCAAGACTTCTAAGGGTCTGACTTCTTTTTTTTGGTCAAGCCACCCCCCCACAACTCTGTCACCAACAGATCTAATTTTCAGGCTAGAGAAATGGCTTAGTGGTTAAGGTGTTTGCCTGCAAAGCCTAAGGACCCACGTTCAACTCCCAAGAACCCACATAAGCCAGATGCACAAGGTGGTGCATGTGTCTGGAGTTCATATGCAGTAGCTGGAGGTCCTGGTGCACCCATTCTCTCTCTCATTTAAAAAAAAAAAATCTAATTTTCCATACTGCCCCTGACAGTTTTTGTCCTGAATTAAGACTCCGGTATCTCTGGCTGGGTCCAGCAGTTCCTCAAGGTCAGGGCCAGATCCTTCTGACAGCACTGCATAGCAGGTTCCCATTAGGGATAGCCTTGAATTACAGTGGACGTGAAGGAAGTACCCTCAGCCCTGGGGCTGGGCATCAGAGGAACGCCAGGCTGGCTGGCTCCTGCACCTGGGGTTCACTGTCTTGGAAAGGCAGCCAGGGACCCAGAGCCGTTCCTCAGGCTAAAAGCCCCAGAGCCGAACTCCAGGGGACAGTGGGAACCGTGATAGGGGCAGGGAGAGAGGGGAGGAAGCCAGGTTTGGAGTGGCCAACCACAGCACTAGTAGGCTGGGACAGAACTAGTCCTGGGGTGGTCCACTGCTGCGGCTCACAATGGCATGTGGTCATGGCTTCTTCATTTCTCTCATTCTTAGCTTTCTCATCTGCTAACGGGATGGAGAGCAACAATAACAGTGTCATGGGATGGCTGTGAAAATTCAATGGAAGAACGTGTGTGTTGGCACATGGTGGGCAGAGTTCTGAGCTTCAAGTTCAGTGTGGCTACAGCAAGGGTCAGAACATGGAAGGTGGCTGAGAAGGTTGACAAGTGTTGGGGGGGGGTGTCAGACCTTGGGGTGTCAAACCAAGGCACCAGGACTGGACTGGACAGGAGCACTGGGGCTGTGCACATGCCGTTCTCACCTCCATCAATGGGGAGCTACCAGGACAGAGGCTGCAGCTGTCCCTGTGTTCACACTCCAGACCTGGAGAGCCTGCCCGGTATCTCCCTCCCCACAAGTCCCTCCACTCTACAGCGGAGGCTGGCGAGAGCAGTGCCCGTCCGCCTGCGCGGTGGCTCCCTTCTCTGCATTCACGTCCCATAAAGGGTGACTCCCAAGACAAGAAGTGGACTCAGGTGCTGGGGCAATGGCTCAGTCCCTTGAGACTGACAGCATGGTGTTCGACTTTCTACAAGAAAAGCTCTACAGGGGAGAGGCGTGGGCTCCACCTGAGCAATCAGCTTGGAGAAGCGGGCGGTCCGCGCTGGGGAGGAGGGATGGTGACAAGCAGGGGGCCCAGGAAGCCACCTTCTAAGGGATGGCTTCTGAATGATTCACCTTCAGACAGACCTACTAAAATATAGAACTCAGAGCCCAGCCCCAAGGAGCTGAGGGTCTGCAAACTGCTGGAGAAAGCTTCTGGCCACCCCGATCACCAGCCAGGTCTTTGAACAGTTAAGAATTTATGCCAAGCCAAGTGCGGTGGCGCACACCTTTAATCCCAGCACTCGGGAGGCAGAGGTAGGAGGATCACCATGAGTTCGAGGCCACCCTGAGACTCCATAGTGAATTCCAGGTCAGCCTGAGCTAGAGTGAGACCCTACCTCGAAAAATCAAAAAAGAAAAAAAAGAATTTATGGCAGAGATGCTTAAGGAGGTTCAATGGCTTCCAGAGTCACCTGGCAGGTAGAGCTTCCATCAAAACACCCAAGCACCTCAGCTATTTTCTCGGAGGGGTGTCCCAAGGGACCTGTCAAGGAAAGCTGACTTGGTGGGTATGTGACAATGGCAGTAGGTGTGGGCTGGGAACTCCAGTGTCAGGAGTGAAGGTGGCAGGGCGAGGGCGTCTGCTCTCAGAGGTGGCGCGGAGCGTGGGAGGGAGGGTGGGGCCTGGACAACACCAGGAAAGAGCCTTGGGGGCCCCAATAATAGCAGTGTGGGCGTGGTTGGCTCTCAGGGGGGAACTGAGGAGTTCTAGAGCCTGAGAGGACCTTGGAAGAAGGACCTTGAAGTAGGAAGGCTGGTGGCTGGGGCTGAGAAAGCACTGGCATTGGGAGAAACGTGGTAGAAACAGACAGGTCTGCACCTAAATCCAGGTTCTTCACTCAGCTATGCCTTGATTTCCTCAGCTGAAAAATGGGACTTTAAATGCGTACCTGGCAAGACCAGGGAGGATGAAATGAAATAAAATGGAATGGAAGAACGCATGCAAATGGTCTGACTGCCTAGCACCTAGACATTAATTCTCTTCTCATTCCCCTTCCCACAAGCGGTTACCCCCTTAGAGACCAGAAAGGTTTCTCTTTGCAGAGGAGGCCCTGAGGGAGGGTGTGGGAGGCCCCACCTCCACACACCACCTGGCCCCCCTCCCACCTCCACATATGGGTTGGGGGGTGGGGAGAGGCAGCAAACAGCCAAACCCTCCCAAACAGGAGTTGGTTTCCATGGTAACCAGGGTGCCAGGAGAAAGAGGGGTGCTCCAGATCCAGCTGTCCCCCTGAGCACCCTCCCTGGGGGCCCTGGGCCTAAGCTAAGGCCCACCCAACACCCTGAGCCCCCCCCCCCATCTGCTTGCTCGGAGGCTGGCTGGGACTGCCATGAACACTGCCTTGGGTTGGGCGAATGGTTCCCACAAGACATCTCAAAGCCCAAGTTCAAGATCATCCACACCCATACTCACTCCTGCCCCCCCCCATGAGAAGTCCCCTCTGTACTATGTGCCTCTTTCCAATGAACCCCTCATGGCTCCTAGAACGAGATGGTTTGTAAGTCAAAGAACTGAATGAAGGGCCCAGAGACTGGGTTAAGGTCCTCTAGGCACACAGGAATGGAAGAGCACTGATACAAACAGGGACCACCTAGCTCCACCTTCTCATTTTCCACCTACCAGGCCCCAGGTGGGCTCCTCCACACCTCATCAGAGTCTCTAAGGGGAGGCTGAGCACTGATACAAATAGGGACCACCTAGCCCCACCTTCCCATTTTCCAACTACCCAGGCCCCAGGTGGGCTACAGGGCTCAGGGAAGTAGGGAGGGGCTGTGAGGCAGCTGGCAGTTCAGAGAAACACCCCTACCCCAGGGCCTCACCTGTCACCCACAAACTTCATATCCACTCACTCTCTTAGCCCTCACAAAGCCCAGACAGACCCCAGGTGATAGCCATCACCAGTTGCCAGTCAAAAACAGGGAAACATGGGCTGCCAGGAAGGAGCCCTAATCCTTTCCAAATCCAAACCCAAGCCCTTCTTTCCAGCCCCAAGCACTCCCAATACTACAAGCTCCAGTGTGACAGGTCAGAACGAGGTTCCATCCTTAGGTCTGCCACTTTCTAGGTCTGTGACCTCAAGGCCAGTCACACACCCAGAAATAGGGGCCACTAACCCACCTGCAAGTGTAGCGGTGAGGAGTTGGCAGGTCAAGAGTTGGCACCTCTTGTCCCTGCCCCTCTGGCCAGGGTTCCCAACTCCTAATGCCTCTCCACACTGTACCCCAGTCCGCTCTGAGGCTGGAACCTTGAGGGCCCACAGAAAAGAGACCAGGACCCACAGAAAGTGGGGGCTGGGGGCGCTGAACTTTCGAACCCGCAAACCCCCCGCGCCGTTCATTACCTTAACGCGAGTTAAAAATAACCGTCTCATCTCTTTAAATTAGTCTGTCTGCAATTACCGCCTGGCACGGCGCTGCCCGCCATCGTCCCGCTGGAGCGGCGCCAGGTGGCAGGCGGGGCCCTCACCCTGTCTGTCGGTCTGTCTGCTGCCTCCTAGTCCCCCATCCCCCGCGGTGCGGCCACCCCGGAGGGCTCCCGGAGGCCCTGCTTTGCGAGCTCCCCAAGTTGCGCGGGGTGGGGGGCACGGGGCCCGCAGCGAGCGCGGGGTACGCGGGGAGCTGAGGACCGGGGAGGGGCGAGGGGCACGGCGGCGGGGGAGGGGCGTCGGGAGGCCCGGGAAGCCGGAAGGGCCCGCCGCGCGCCAGCGCTCGTGGGTGGGTGTGAGCAGGTGGCCGTGGGAGTCTTGCCGGGCGTGCCAGCAACTGTGCCAGGAGCGGCTGGCACGAGCTCGTGCCCAGGAGGCGGGCAGCTGCCAGCCCCTCGCTCGTGCACTGAGGGGGGGTGAGGACACCCCCCAATCGGGGCTCACACCGCCTCCTCCTCCTGCACCCCCACCAATCCTTGGGGCTGGGGATCCCCGAGGACAAAGGAGGGGGAGGGAGCCCTGCTGGAACAGGCTTGGGGGGAGGGCTGACGCTACTCTTCCAACCACTGCTCAGCTCCTGTTAGCAGGACCCTGCGGCTGGCCTCTGGGATCAGTCCCTCCAAGCCCCCACCCCACCTGCAACTTACAGGGCCAGGCCCGGGCCAGATGGGGCTAGCAGCAGCCTTCTGATCCCGCCCCTCAGCAGCCAGGCTACTCCAGCCCCGGAGGGAGAAGGGAAGTCCCCAGCCGCTGAGCTCCTCCCCACCGGGCCTGGGGAAAGGAATGGGAGGCGCCCAGGCCGGTCTGGGAGCTCCCACAGGGGCTGGCAGCCAGGAAACACAAAAGGAGACAGAACAACTCCAGGGGTGCTCAGTGGTAGGAGCCCCAGGATTGGTACAGCCAGGAAGGCTTCCAGGAGGAGCCCTGGGCCTAGGGAGAGTGGAGCTGAAACAACTTAGAAGCAATGGGAGGCTCTGTCTTGATATCCACACTGTTGGGCCATCACAGAGGGAGAGGGCCCTACTGGCAGAGCCCTGATTTCAAGCCTGACTCTGCCCCAAAGGGGAACAGGACCAGACCCTGTGGGACCTCAACAAGGATTCCTTGCTCTCTCCAGGCCACAGCCTGGATTGGGGTCTGAACCTGCTGCTGGTTCTGCCTCCTTCACCTGCTGCCCTCTGCACCATTGAACCACCTCTCCTCACCAAAGCCAGCACTGCATGGCAAAGGCCCAACACATCAGCCCTTCCTGATGCGGCCACTCCACCTTTTCCCACCCCACCTCCCTGGCAGCCTGGGAGTCCTGGGTTCCAGCCTGATGCTATGAACTACCCCTCCAATCCAGCATACACACTTCCTCCTCCCTACCTTTGAGTGCTCAATCATTCCCCCCCCCCCCACAAGACTATCTGCCCAGTTCTCTTCGATCAAGAAGGCAGCCTTGGGCTGGAGAGATGGCTCAGCGGTTAAAGGCACTTGGCAAGGCATGATAGCCTGGGTTTGATTCCCCAGTACCCACCTAAAGCCAGATGCACAAAGTGGCACATACATCTGAAGTTCATTTGCAGTGGTGAGAGGCCCCGTGGTGCCCATAGAAAGTCAGCCCAGATCAAATGCCACCTCTTCTGTGAAGACCTGTCAGGCTTCCCAGGGCATGGAACCCACTTCCCCCATGCTGAAGGCAAAACCAAACACTTAGGGCCCCCTAGAGGCTCTTGGGTGACCCCACCCTATGGAATGCAAGATCCATACGTTTGATACACTCCAGGGTTTCAGGCAAAACACTTGTGGGAGAGGGAAGGGATGAAGGCATAACAGGCCGGGGCGGCAGACACCTGAGGTGCACCCAGCCTCTGTTAATATGAGCTTAGTTAGCTCAGAGTTGGGGATGGCTCCTCCACCAGGCCTCTGGAGGAATTGACTGGGAATGTCAGTAGAGGCTCAGGGTCAGGAAGCTCCAGAAATGAGAGGAGAGGAGGCCACCCTGAGGAGTTGGAAGGTGAAAGGAGACAGCCAGTGAAAAGGCAGTGTGGGGTAGGTCTCCTTCAGTGCCTGGGTGGTCTCTGCCAGGGCCAAACATGGAAGCCCCAAGCCTGAAGCCTCCCTGTCCAATGCCTTGGTCTAGGACTAGGAAGCTGGCACAGGGAGGGCCAGTGTGGCCTCAGCACTGTGGTAGAGTGACTGTGGCACAGTGGAAACCACATCCAGTCGGCAAGTTGGAGCCCTGGACCCTTTTCCAGGGCCTGCTGCTCACTGACATCCTTGGGAAAATCCAATCACCACCCCTCAAGGTCTCAGTTTCACAGGCTGAGAAATGAATTCATGGGCTCGATTATCTCCAAGCATACTCCCATCATACTTAGGATTTATACCTGCCCTACTCAAGAACCATCAGCATCCCCTTCCCACACCCTCTGCAAGCAAGACTCTGTTCCAAATGCTTGGTGGGACCTTGAAAGGTAACGCACCTGGGTTGGAGTCCAGCTTGTCCAACTTCTAAATGTTAGGCAGTTGACTCCTGCACTCTGAGCCTGAGCCATACTCTCTAAAACCCATCTCGGGGACTCCTGAGAGCATTGAAGATGCAGGAGGTGTCTGGCACGGAGCTTGGCCCAACATGCCTGTTCAATGAACTGCAGCTGTCTCCTGGCTTCCAGCCTCAAGTCCCTGCCTCCCATCTTTGCCCATCCTCCTTCATCTGCCAAATACCACTGGAGCTCCACCTCCTGCAAGCAGCCCTCTTGGCTTGTTCTGGCCCTGGTACTTTCCCCAACTCCAACTCCACGCTTATCTTCTCACGCTCAGTACACACACTGATGGCTTCTTGGTGCCAGGCTCTACAGTGGGTGTTTCGGGGCATCGAGCAGCCCTGATACGGTCACTGTCTTTCAAAGGTGAAGGAAGGAGGAGAAAGGAAGCATGACACCTATGACTGATGCCCACTGCGGCCGAGGACAAGAAAATGGACAGTACTAAGTAAGCTGGCTTACAAAGATTAGGGTGGGCTTCCTGGAGGAGGCACTGGGACTTAGTGCCCTCGATCTAGGACAGTGACTGGACCTCCAGGGAGGAACAGAAAGGGAGCCTGGGCATAGAGAAAGGGGTAGGAGGAGCATAGGGAACCAGAAAAGGGATAGGAGGAGCAAGCCCAAGGGCAGGACACACTTGGGAGGAAGTTGTGTTCTGGTGGGGACTAAGACCTAGGGGAATGCAGAAGGGATGAGGTAGGAGACTCAGGCCTGCTTCTCTGCCACCTGACCCGGCCCTACAGTGGCCATGGAGACCCAGAGAAGCTACCAGCACAAAGCCCAAGAACTGTGGGCTGTCCAAGTCAGGACACCTTGATCACTACAGGGCAAGTCATGGGCATCTAGAGCTGTCCATAGGCACAACTTCTCCTCCTCCACCAGTATACCCCTTCGTTAAGACCCTGCTGGAAACCCCCAGCCCAGCATTCAGGCATGCCTCCTCTACAGAGGTCCCCTCTCCCATAGAAAGTCCCCTCCAACCTCCTCACTCCCAAACACATAGGCCAGCCCCATTTTCTAACAAAACAGTCAGAGAACGAGCTAGGTTTCCAGGCCACAATCTAATGAAGCCCCCATCCCTGTCTTCTCCCAAGATGGCTCCCCCCTTTCCACTACCTGACATGAGGCCTTCCAGGGGTACTCAAGCGCTTCCCCCAATCCCTAAATGCGTCTGGGTCAGGAAGCCAGAGAGGTGGCTGTTTGGGTGGGCAGAGACAGAACACTCCCAGGCCTCAAGACCCTACCTTCCAGTACCAGCAGGGGTCATTAACCTCCCCCATGCTGTTACAGAGAAGGGGCTGACAGCATCTGCCCCTGGAAAACTCATCTCAGGTGACCTGCCAGGGTCCCCACCCCAGTGTGGTGGTACCCCAGGATGAACTCTTGGTACCAAAGAAAGAAATGTGGGTCCACAGCACTCTTCGCCCTGGGGCCAGCTCCAGGAAGGGCAGAGGAGAGATTTGGGAGGGAAAACACACAGGAGTCCCAAGTCATGACTCCAGTAATTTTTCCTTTTTTTTTTTTTTAAGGATGCCCTAGTGAAGAGGTAAAACAAGTCACACAAAGCAGAGGGTCTAGTGTCTGTGGCCTGGGAATGGGTTCCTATACTATGCCCCTAAAGGATGAGGCCGGGATGTTCCTGAGGGACGCCTCCAAGAGGCAGTCCCTTGTCACCTTACCAAGACCTCCCACCCCACTTAACCTTCCCAGCAAGGGAGCAGGCACACAGCTGCTGCCAGCACGCCCCCGCCTGTCCGCCGGCCAGCCCCACGCCCTGGGCGCACACTCCGTTACCCCTCGGGTGCCCCATCTCACTCCCCCCCCACCTTCCTGATGACCCGCCAGGAGCCCAGAAGCACTGGTCCTAGCAGTCCCAGGATGCCCCAGTCGGCGTCCCCCAGCTCCCCTCCCCAGTCGGACGCCCCCACCTTCCAGCCGGCCGAGCTGTTGCTGTCGCCTTTATCCTTGAAGTAGGGCACGTAACGGACCATCCAGTCGTAGATCTGCGAGAGCGTGAGCCGCTTGTCCGGGGCGCTCTCGATGGCTTTGGTGATGAGGTCGGCGTAGGACAGGTTCCCCCACGCGTTCCGCCTGGAGCTCTTGGCTTTCCGCAGCGGTCCGACCTCGGCGCCCAGCGGCGGCGCCGGGGCCATCGCCGGAGCCGTTGCCCGGCGTTCCGGCCCGCAGTCCTCGGCACCCTCGGCCACCCCTGCACCCAGCGCTCCGTCCTCGTCGCCGGCCAAGTCTGGCTGCGGCAGGGGCCAGGTACACGAGCGCGGCCGGCTCTGCGGCGCGAAGTCCGGGTCCACGTCCACCTGATGCGCTCGCAGCTTCGCAGCCATGGTCCCACCCGGCTCGGGCGAGGAGGGGTGGGAGACTCCGCGGAGGGTGGGCGGCTCCGGGATCGGCGCGCCCCGGAGAGGCCCGCGGGAGGGGGTCCCTGGCGGCGCCGGCTCAACCACGGGGCGCCATGGGCCGGGGCGCGGAGGCAGGGGGTTGGACGCGTTGGAGAGCACGAAGGGAAGGAAAGACCCGGGGCAGTGAGGAGGCGGCGGCCCGGGAGCCCGGCGGGTACACACCTCGCCCAGCCGGGGCTTCTAGCACCTGCCGCCCGCCCGCGCCTGCAGCCACCACCGCCACCGCCGCTGCCGCCGCTCCCCGGGCGCCAGTCCCGCGCGCGGGCCCCGCTCTCCCGAGACGAAGCTGGATTGCACCATGCCGGAGCCCGAGCTCGTGCCGGAGCCCGCGCCGCCGCCCCGTGAATGCCGCCGCCGCCGCCGCCGCTCCGGCTCCAGCGCCAGCTCCCGCGCCTGCCGCGCTCAGCGCCGGCTGCACCTCGGGACGGGCGGGGGACGGGGAAGGGGGCGGGCCCGGCGCGGGAGGAGGCGGGGCGTGCTCGCCGGAGGCCTCGGAATCCTCGGCCTGCCCGGTGCCCCGCCCGCGGACTGAGGCGGGGACGCGGAGCTCCCAGCTCCCGGCGAGCCCGCCGCGGCCCCTGCGCGCCACAGCGCCCCCTACGGAGCAGGCGAGAAGAGCCAGACGCGACCCCGCCCCCTGCTCGGCTCGCGGGGAGGGAGACGCGAGGGCGGGGCCCGAGTGTTCCCATTGGTGCGCTGCAGGGCTGCCCCGCCCACAGGCTCGAAAGGATCCCTCCTTGGAGCGCGTCAGCGGGTTATTGTTACAACCCGGGGTTTCCCAGGGCAACGGGGGGATGGGGCGGGGCTCACAGCTCTGGTCCCGCCCTCTACTCCCCTCCCCAAGAATGCCCCGCCCTCTGATTTTATACCCTAGTCTTGATTCCAACAGCCAGATCAGCCGCTGATCGAACTCTCTTTGTGCCCTGGACCGGTCTAGGGAAAAGGAATGGTTGGAGACTAACTGGATTCTAGGCCAGGCTTTGTTACCGTCCTACCTTTTCCATCTGCAAATGGGGCTTCGAGGGCTCTAATGATGTCTGCAGACACAATGTTAGAGCTTTGGTTCTCAAACTTCAACATGTTGTAGAGTTTATCCTGAAGAGCTTGTTAAAACAGTTCCCTGAGCCCCGCTGCCCGACTTTCTGGGGGCAAGTCTGGGTTGAGGCCGAGACACTGCATTTCTAACAATCTCTCAGGTGTTGCACCAGGGACCATACTTTGCAAAACACTATCTTCACTTCTATGGGAGCTTCTCACCCGCTGTTGAACCCAGTGCTCACCGGAAAGTTAAGAATGTGAAAAAACTCATTTGTTGAAAGGCTATTTAATTGAGCACCGTTGATGTACTTAGGTCTATCCAGAGCGCTATTGCAAGAGAGGCAACTGGAACAAATGAGGTCCCTACTGTATAGCCTGGAGGAGGACTCAGATGGTAATCAGATCATCACGTGACCTCTGAAGGGAGCAGCTCCTGAGAGGCTGGGCAGTCCATTACCTCATCCTGCAGGGTGCTAGGCTAGGTCTCCAGCCACCACTCCATCTGCCAGCCTTTGCTCAGGCTGCACTGTATGCCTAGAAACACCCATTCCCAGCCTCAGAGGGCTCATGGAAACTCAGCTCAAATGTCAGCTTCACCCTGACATCTCTAACTCCAATATCCACACATGTCTCTGTTCCCTGCTTCCCAGGACCACCTGCTGCCTTGCCAACAGCCTTTTGTGCCCCTTTGGCACAGTATTCCTGTTTTGCCACTCAGGAACCTGAGGATCAGAGTGAGGTGGTCACTTACCCACACACCATGGCCAGGACTGGAATCCCAAGCTCTAACCACTCCCTGGACAGTCCAGTACCTGGCTGCTGGACAAGGCTGGAAATGCTGAGTTATCTAGACAGTGGGAGGTTGTATCCGGTCAACATAGACAGCAGTCTTGTCTAAAACATTCCTTCCTTTCAGCTTAGGACCCAGGGAGGGGAGGAGAGCCAAGGGTGAGAGTGGGGCGGGGATGGAGGAGCCCCTGCTCACCCCCTAGGGTGGGAGCAGGCCTAGCTTGCAGATGCCTAACGTGGTATCTGCCTGAGTCACATCCCGAAGGCGAGGGTGGGCATGGGAACTGTTGGCTGCTCCCCTACACACATGCACACACACACATGTACGCACACACATGCATACACACACACATACACACACAACCCTCCAGGTGGTTCTGTTTAGAGTCACAAGGGGCTGAAACTCACTTCTGAGGTCCTTAAAACAGCTAGGAGATGCCTTCTCTGCTTGGGGAGTCTACGCAGGGGGCTGCCCTTGGGTACCCTGAAGGCTGGATAAACTCTCTGCCAGTGTCCAATTGGGGTCAGCTATGAGCATGACTTGAGCTCACTGGGGACCATACCAGGGCTAGAAGATCCTTAGCTGGGGGCCCTGGCACAGGCTACCACCGCAGGACCAGGAAGCCAGGTTGGCAGAAATACCCAGAGGTTGACTCAGGCTCTTCTTGGCCTCTTCCCTGCCCAATGACCACAGCTGCTGCCTGGCATCTCTTCTGAGGTCCATTTCTGATACACTCAGCCCCCCTCCCCAAGCACACCCCCTAGGGCACACTGACATTCTTTTTTACTCACAAGTAGGTCCTTGTTCACACACTCATTAGCAGGCAGTCTAATAGTGATTAAAAGGAATATGGGCAAATCACTTAGCTGCTCAAAGCTACTGTTTGCTAATCTTTCAGTGGCTGCCAGGATGGCACTGTGTTCACAGGACACTTAAAGGCTGAAGTAAGATTCTGAGACCAGCACCAGACTCAGAGTACTCCTGAAATGCCAACTGTCTTGATTCCCGGTGCTCATGTGTATTGTCTCTTGCTATTTTTCCCAACTCCATACTTCCAGCCTGCCTTACCACCACACACCCCTCTCCTTTCATACCCCCTGGCTTGCTCATGTGCACACACATTTGCCATGTGCCCTACACTCAAGTGCCAGTTATACATTCCTACATCTTTTTACAGATTTCTTTCTTCTTTTCTTCTTCCTTTCTTTTTGTTGTTTTTGTTTTTTTTCAAGGTAGAGTCTCATCTAGCTCATGCTGACCTGGAATTCACTATGTAGTCTCAGGGTGGCCTCAAACTCACACTGATCCTCCTACCTCTGCTGGGATTAAAGGCTTGTGCCACCACACCTGGCTTTTCCACTTTTCTTGACCACTGACTCCCACACTCACCTCCCCCACACATGCTGTAGCTTCTGTGTCCCCTCTGCCACTCACACCCATGCTCCCCAACAAGCCCCCACTTCCCTGTCTTTCCATTTCTTACGTCCACACACAAGCACGCTTGCTCCCATACCTTCCGCAGCATTCGGATGCACACAGCTCGTTCGCTCGTATACTTACTTTGTGTGCTTTCCCATGTGAGTCCTACTGAGTCACAAAACTTGGACACTTACACTCAAATAATAACAGCACCTTCCTGGGTACCTCAGCTGCTCCACCCCTCCCCAGGCCAAGCACATGCCACACAACTGTCCCAATGCACTTGATGGCTGGCCGGCTCCTCCCCGGCTTCCTCTCCTCCTGACTCAGCCCCTCCCAGCCCTCAGATTAGCCCCTGCCACCACTGCTGCTGCCACTGCTGAGCTGTCAAGGCAGCCAGATCCTGAGTCCCAGTGCTCAGTGCCAGCTCTCCCGGCTCACTCAGGGCAAGTGAGGACAGGAAGACAGGCCTGAGGTCTGACACGTGGAGCCGCTCTATTCTCTGCCCCTCTGCTTCCACAGCCCACCTGGAAGTCAGCCTTTGGGGCTGGCTGTCTCTACTTGCACAGGCCTTGCCAGCGTCCCCCCATCCTCATCCCCTACCCCGGGAGAGCACAGAGGGACACCTCTGGAAGGAGGGAGGGAATGGTGTCCAGAGGAGACCTCTAGGGGTGGAAAGAGGAGTGTCTACAGAAGCCAGAGGGGATATCAGGACAGCTGGGAGCACCTCCAGGGCAGGCTACGGCCAGGCCCAGGAAGGGAGAATGTCCGGAAGTAGGCGGGCTGAACTGGAGAGACAGGGTGAAGGAGCAGCGCATGGGCAGCAAGGAGCACCCCCCCACACCCTCATGAGAAGACCCAAGGGCCCCTTCGGAGGCTTCCACGGGTAGTGCTTGGGATGCAGGATTCTGCTGGCTTTGGGGAAGCAGCTAAGAGCAGCCACTGCCGATATCCCGAGAACATGGGGCTCAGGCCCAAAGGGGGAAATCAAGTTTTCCTTGGCCAAGGAGTTGTCTTACCACCAACAGGGTCAGAGAATCAGTGCCCAAAATGAGTCTTTCTTACAGGCTAACCTGGTCCACGGAGCATCCCATTCAATCCTACCTCCTCACCCGCCTCAGTTCTACTGAACACTTAGTAAAGTCGGGCCTCTGGAGAGCAAGTGACCCAGAATCTGGTTCCTTGGGACTCAGAACTCTGGTGGGTCCTTTCTCAGTGCCGTATCTCCAGGGCCACAAAGACAGGCCAGCCCGGAAGAATAAATGTATGGTGAATGAAAACTCGTTCTCACCACCACGTGAGAGGTAGATACTGTTGTTTCTGATTTCTGGATGGAACAGAGCAACTTGGGGAAGGAAGAGGAGCCACCTGCTTCCCTGAGATTCAAACTGAGGTCTGGATGTGCTCCACGTGCAGTATCTAAGGGCAGGTGGGAGATGAGCTTATAGAAGAATCACTTCCCTTCTCTGAACTTCAGTTTCCCCATTTGCAAAATGGAAATGGCTGTTCTTAACTGGGGTGGATCAAGGTGCCCATCCCAGAGCTCAACACGGAGTAAATGTCACAGAAAGTATCCACCCTCATTCTTCTCCTGTGCCCCGAGTTTATACTAAAAGCCCACCCCTATAGGTCACTCCTCTTTTTGTATCCCAGGAAGGAGGTACACACATTGGCTAGGTCTACCATAACAAAGTACCACAAACCTGGTGGCTTGAGACAAGAGGGAATGATTAACTTGCAGCAGTGGAGACTTGAAAGTCTGGGTCATGGTGGGGGCAGGACTGTCTCTGATGGCTCCAGAGGAGAATCCTTCCTTGTGTCTTCTGACTTCCAGTAGCTGTGGGCAGCGCTGCTTGGTGTCCTTGCCTTGTGTACACCCCACTCCAGTCTCAGTCTCCACATTAGCTCACAGGCTGCTCTTCCTGGTCTGTATCTGCCTGTGGAGGTTTCTGTGTCTGTCTTTGTGTTTCATCCTCCTGTAATGACACAAGCCATATTAGATATGGGGCTCACCTTGTTCCAATATGTCCTCATCTTTGTACATGGGTGGGGGTGGTGTGGTGTGTACACTGTGTGCAATGTGTGGTATATGCACCCGTAGGTGCAGATGCCCCATATGCATGCCTGTGGGAGACAGAGAAGAGTGACGTTCTAGTGTCCCTCTCTTGTTCATCTGCGTATTTCTTTGAGATAGGCGTCTGTGGTGGTTTGATTCAAGTGTCACCCATAAACTTGGGTGTTCTGAATGGTAGGTTCCCAGCTGATGGAGATTTTGGAATTAACACCTCCTGGAGGCAGTGTATTGTTGGGGGTGGGCTTATGGGTATAATAGCCAGCTTTCCCTTGCCAGTGCTTGGCACACTCTCCTGTTGCTAGTGCCCACCTTATGTTGGCCAGGGGGTGATGTCCATCCTTTACTCATGCCATCGTTTCCCCCTGACATCATGGAGCTTCCCCTCAAGTCTGTAAGCCAAAATAAACCCTTCTTTCCAAAAAGTTGCTCTTGGTCAGGTGATTTCTGCTAGCAACACAAACCTGACTGCAACAGTAATGTTGGTACTGAGGAGTGGTGTCATTTGCTGCTAGACACCTGACTTTGTGGCTTTTGCCTTTTGGAGCTGATTTTCAAGAGGAATGTGGAGGGATTTGAAACCTTAGCCTAAGAGACGCCTTGCAGTGCTGTAAGTACAGTTTGATGGACTATTCTAGTCAGTGTTGAAAGACCTGAATGTAGTAAGAACTATGGACTATGAGGTTTGGTTTATGAGGGTGAGAAAGAGCTTTATCTGGACTGGGCTAGAAGCAGTTTGTGTGACAAGCTTGCTGTTATGCCCATGTCCTGAGAACTTGCGCAGGGTTGCAGTGCATAGAAACAGACTGGTGTGTGCAAAGGGATATGGCACAGAAAGAAATCTTTGGGCCAAAACTGCTGCCCATTCAGCTGCAATAATATCAGAGATTACAACCATTGAGATTGGGCCAGATGACCTGCATTGGGGCAATAGAAAGAATGCAGACTCTTTTGAAGGGGTCTGAATGCTCAAAGAGTGATCTGTTCTTTAAAGTCTGCTTTATTTCCCCCCTGGATTAACAAATTGTCACCCTACCTGGTATTATGGAGTATAAGAAATATAGAAAAGTGAGGGTCATTGAGTTTGCAACACAGTCTTGTGTTTTGGAAATGACCGTGGACAGTGTGAAGCAGGTTTGCTGGATGCCTGCATGGAGACACAATGGAGCCGTGAGGATGAACCATAGATTGCAGTGGAGACCCAGTGGAGATGCCAGGACCACGAGGTGGCTGCTAAGGAGAGCTGCTCACCCTGGATAAAGTTTTCCAGGACTGTGAGTAGCCTAGTTGGAGGGGTGGAATTGGAATTCCAGAGACTTGTTGCTGGTTAGAATTACTGGACTTGGAAATTTGTCACTGACTAGAGTTGTTGGACTTAGAGCTACAGAGTTTGATGTCTACCCTGCTTGTTTTAAATCTTGTATTGGTTGAATATTTCTTTGCAATGCCCAATGCCATCTTCACAGTGGGAATGTTTATTCTGTACCATTATGGTTTTTTTGTTTTGTTTTGTTTTGTTTTTTTGTTTTGAGGTATTATGGTTCAGTTAAAAGACCTTGGATTTTGGGGATGTTTGAACATCACTAGGATTGATTAAAAACTATGGGAACTTTTAAAGTTGGACCAAATGCATTGTATTTTATATCATGTATGGTTATCAGTTTATGGGGCCAGGGGCAGAATGTGGTGGTTTGATTCAGGTGCCCCCATAAACTTGGGTGTTCTCAATGCTAGGTTCCCAGCTGATGGAGATTTGGGAATGAATACCTCCTGGAGGCAGTGCATTGTTGGGGGTGGGCTTATGGGTATAATAGCCAGCTTTCCTTTGCCAGTTCTTGGCACACTCTGCTGTTGCTATTGCCCACCTTATGTTGGCCAGGGGGTTGATGTCCATCCTCTACTCATGCCATCGTTTTCCCCTGCCATCATGGAGCTTCCCCTTGAGTGTATAAGCCAAAATAAATCCTTTTTTCCCAAAAGCTGCTCTTGGTCAAGTGATTTCTGCCAGCAATGTCAACCAGACTGCAATAGGGTCTCTCCCTCAACCCAGAGCTACTGTTGGTCTCTGTGCCCTCCCCTCACTAGCGTTATAGATGTGATAGCCACACTCACCTTTTGTATTGGCTCTAGGGAGTTGAACTTAAGTCCTCTCTGACATGAGAGACCTTAATACTTAATCAGTAAGCACTCTTAACTGCTGAGCCACCTCCCCTGTCCTGCCCTCATTTTAGCTCGTTACATCTGCAAAGATTTTATTTTCAACTCAGAGTCACATTGTAAGGTTCCTGGAAGGATGGAGATTTTGAGGGTATATTGCTGAACCCTGAACCAGAAGTGTCATAGAAATGGTGCTAGATGTGGAGACAGGCAGGTCTGGGCTCGAGTTCTGTCCTCTTCACTAAGCTGTTTGACTGGGTCTCTGCACTTTGTGTCTCACTGGCCTCCCACAGTGACAGCAAGAAAGACAACATGGAGCAAGATGGAAGTGCTTGCCGAATGAAGACCGGCCATGTCCTGCCCCCTCCTGCCCCTGTGACCTCTCTTCTGGACGGCCCTGACTCCAGCCTCTTGTCTTCCTGATCCAATGGCACTATCAGGACATTTAGCAGCAAATGATCTTGGCTGGGTCACTTCTTGTCTCTGGAGTTCGGTCAAATGGGTGTGCATAGGGGAGGGGAGGGCTGCAGATAATCTCAGAGACAAATATGTCCCAAGCTCTGAGACCAGCTTGCACAATATTACTCAGTTGGAATCCCCAAGAGCCAATCAGGGCTGAAAGGTGGAGATATTGGAAAAACATGAAATTTCTTGAAGGTTTCCTCTTCCTAATCTGTCCCTCTGGTTCCAAGCCACGGACATAGAGTTTCCCAAGCCAGTGAGCCTCTTTCTCTGAGGAGCCCCCAGATGCCAGCCCTCAGTGTCCAGGTTGGCTGATATCCCTGGATACCAGTCAGCTGTGAGAGGAGGCAGAAGTGCCAGCTCTCTCAAGGGTCTGCTTTGACACTCAGGACTGGCCACTTAACGTCAATTTCGCCATTGGCAAAGTGGAGATCAAGACATCTAGCCAGGGTAGGTGTGCAAACGGCAGTAGCTGAAAGGGAGCTATGTCTGCTCTGTGGGGCTGGATTTCTTTCCTCCTTTCTCTGTCCAACTACTCTTCCTTACCCTGTGTCTCAAGGCACATGGAAAGCATCATTACTTCCTCAGCGAACTCTGGACCTCAGGATCTTACAGCAAGAGGCATCTCAGTAGGTAGCAAGGCCATAAACTCTGGTGAATTAGGTAATTGGAGCAAGCAGAGGTGGCCAAGAGAAGGGATGTGTCATGGGTCCTGGAAGCCACACTTGGCACTAGTCACCATTATTCCCATTCTGTAGATGGGAAAATTAGGGCATCTACTGAGGAACCTTCACAGTGGTTGTGACAATAGCAATAATGACAGGTATGATCTGAAGGTTACCCCCGAGGTGTCATGAGAGGTGATTAAGTGGTGGAGATAAAGCTGTCGCCTGACACAGACTCTGCTAATGCCCGAACATTATACTTCCCAGTGTCCAGAACCGTTTATAAGCCCCTTGGCCTATACTGTGAAGTCAGCCCCAACAGACAAAGACAATGACGGAGGTATGAACATTTACCAAGTACTAAGTGAAGGCTCTGTGCCAGGTGACTCTACTGTTCTCACTTGATCTTTGACTGAACATGAAAATTTGGCATTATTCTAGCAAGGGCCAGAGAGACTCAGAGATATAAAATAGTGTCCCGCAAGTCACAGAGCCATGCTCTAAGCCAAGGGTCCCTCTTCCTAAACTGTGTTTTCTCCAATGCAGCTGCTATCTCTCACCAGGTTGCTGCCTATACAAGTGGGTGATGCCAAGTAGGGGTGGTGCAGACTGCCCAGGGCAAGTGTGGCTGGGAGGGAACCAGGATGGGGCATGCCAGCTTTTTCCCTGAGTGTTTTCTGAGACCACACTCCTACTGAACTTCACTTTTTTATTGTATTTTTTTTTGTCTTCTGTTTTTAAATTAGTTTACTTCTCCTTCCCTCTCTCCCTCTCCCTCCTCTCTCTCTCTCTCTCTCTCTCTGTATGCTCATGTGTGAGCATGGGCACGCATGCCTCAGTACACATATGGAGGTCAAAGGACAACTTTCCCAGGTGTGTTCTTCACCCTTCCACCTGCTTTGAGGCAGAGTTTCTCTCATTCTGCTGTTACTTGCTACTGGCTATGAACTTGTGAACTTCTGCATTCAGGAAATTCTCCTGTCACAGCGCAGCCTCCATCTAACCATCAGCACGCTGGGATAACTGAAGCCCACCCGCAAAAGCATCCAGCTTCTTATGTGGCATTTGGGGATCAAACTCCAGTATCCATGTTTCAGTAATAAGCACTTTGTCTACTAAGCCATCTTCTCAGCCCTACCTTCACTGTTTGTGTGTGTGTGTGTGTGTTTGTGTGTGTGTGTGTGTGCGCGCGCGCGTGTGTGTGTGATGTGGTCTGTGTGTGGTGTGTGCATGTGTATGTGCCCTTAATCTTGCCTGTAGGCGGGAGTTGCTCGCCTATGGAGGCCAGAGTGGAACTAGTGTGCGCCACTTCATCCCTCTCCTCCCCCCGACTCCCACATCTCCTTTTGAGCCAGAGTCTCCTTTTACTAATTCCAGAGCTTGTTCCCAGCTGTGACCTGGAGATTTGAACTGGGGCAGTCTCAGATCCCCTCAGACCCTCATGCTTGTGCAGGAAGCACACTTAACCACTGAGCCATCACCCCAGCCCTGTAACTTCACTTTTTAATCACTGAGGTTAGTACTTGAGTTAGACTGAGTGAGGCCAAGCCATGTATATGGTCCATGCCAGTGCTGCTGTCTTATCAACCCAAGTGCTAAGTGATGCCCATCCCACCACGTCCCCCAGTGGACCTGACCCTGTCTAGGGCTCTGAGACCTTGGCACAGCCCCATGTGCCTGGAAGTCCTTTGCCTATTGCTTCTCTGGTGCTAAGTGTGTCCTGAACCCACCCCGCTTTAAAGACCACAACCCTAGCTTCAAAGCCCAGGCCTGCGCACGTGGCCCAGTTCTCTCTGCCACTGCCATTCAAAGGGCCCTGGTCCAGCAAAGAGACCGCACGCCATATACACTTGCTCCAAGCTGGGATGCCTTCTGCTTGCTTGTCCTCAGCCTTCATTTTATCTGCTGACCTCTGACCCTTAATATGGAGAAGAAAGAATAGGAATTGAGCCCAACAAGCCTGAGCCACAGTCCTGGCTTCGGCTCAGTGCTTTTGGCCATGTCATGTTCCTGGGCCATTTTCCTCAGAGGCGAGGCAGCACTGGCAGAACCCGCTTCACAGGGCTGTTGTGATGACGATAATAAGGAATATAAGAGCAACAACATTTCTCAAGAGCTGGTAATGGTGCAGCCTTCTGCTTGGGACATCATCTGCAGGTGTCCAGCTGGCTCTGAGGCTCCAGCTTGGCACGTTCCTTCTTCTGGGTCATCTCTCCCTCAGCTCTTTCAACACTGAACTGATGAACAGGCTGTGCTGGCTCGAGGGCATGTGGGGCTCTGGGCTAACTGGCCAGTGTTTTACTTCACTGTTCTGAGGCTCAATTTCTCCTCTGCTCATGTCACAACATGTTGTTGTGAGGTGGTACACAGTAAGGTGCTCCAACACTGTTGGCTTCCAAACCCCTCCTTCTAATGTAGTCATACAAGAGACATAATACAAGATTAATTTGCAATGCTGGCCAGGTATGTAAATCAGCTTTCTGTTTCTGTGACAATACACCAAAGCTAATCAACTGATTTAAGAAAAGTTTTATCTTGGCCCACTGTTTCGGAAGCTTTCACCCATGGGGTTTTGGCCTATTGACTGTGGGCCTGTGGGGTTATAGAACAACATGACAGAGGATATGTGTCAGAAGAGGCTGCTCACTTCAGGGTGGCTGGGAAATGAAAGAGAAGGAAGAGGAATTCTAATACCCTTCTTAATGCTATGCGCCCAAATGTCCTAACTTCCTTCCACAGTCCCTACCTCCTAAAGATGTGACATCTCCCAATAGTGCAATAGGTTGGAGACCAAGCCTTCAATACATGGGCTTCAATATTCAAATTATAGCACCAGGCAAAAACACAAGGGACCCCCACAAACACATGAGCAAAAGGTCACTAGGAAAGTGTGGGTGATCATGGGCTCCACTGGTGACACTGGGTGAGCCCTTTGTCACTACATTGCAGTAGGCACAACACAGCTACCTTGTTGCCCTGCTGGGAAGCATAGAGCTAAATCTTGTTTTTGACTGCAATAACTATCCTCCGTTTAAGCTTATGGCTCATTCTCTTCTCACTTTGCTATAAAACCCTTACTCCTCTCCTCACTGAATGGTCCTATTGTTACTGTATGTGTCGTTTTATAAAAATTAGAGTCTATCCCAAATCCTTTTTAAGAAGTGTATGTGGCAGGAATGATGAATGAGGGAGAGAAGCCGAGATGCGGGAAGCAAGTCACGTGCAGTGTAAAGACAGCACCAAGGCATCTCGCTCGTGCCTGACAACCATGTCCATCCCTGAGCTCAGCGGCGAACCTTTCACTAGGAAGCTTCCCTGGACCCCTTTGGACATTACATTAATCTGAGTTCTATAGAGAAACAGAACTAATAGATGAGAGAGAGGGAGAGAGAGAGAAATAGAGGGAAAAAAAAGACAATGAGGGACTGGAGAGATGGCTTGGCGGTTAAGCACTTGCCTGTGAAGCCTGAGGACCCCGGTTCAAGGCTCGATTCCCCAGGACCCATGTTAGCCAGATGCACAAGGGGGCACATGCGTCTGGAGTTCATTTGCGGTGGCTGGAAGCCCTGGCGCGCCCATTCTCTCTCTCTCTCTCTCTCTCTCTCTCTCTCTCTGCCTCTTTCTCTCTCTGTCTGTTGCTCTCAAATAAATAAATAAAATAAACAAAAAAAATTAAAAAAAAACAACAATGAATGAGCAACTGATTCATGCAATTATGGACGCTGGGAAGTTTCCTTTTTTCAAGACTCAGGGTACTTGTGGTTCTAGTCCAAGAATGGTGACCTAAGACCTTGTGGAGCCAGTGTGTACAGTCTAAGTCCAAGGACAAGAGGAAGCGGAGACCACATTCTCCACCAGGCAGGCAGGAAGAGGATACATACCCTCTCCTCTCGTGTTTGGTTCAATTTTGGCCTTCAGTGAATGGGGGTGGTGTCCAGCCAAATTGGAGGTCTAAGCTCTTTTCTTGAGTCCACTGATTCAAAGGCCAATCTTCTCTGGAAATAGTCAGAAATAACATTTAATCTGGGCACCTCTTGGCTCGGTCAAGTTGACACATAAAACACAACATTTCAATGCATTGGTTCATTCCTCCTCTGTTCCTTGTGTGTGTGTTTTGTTTCCCACATTCTCTGCTGTAATTCTCTGTTCCCACATCTATTCACTAGTTTGTGAGCCCCAACAACACAGAGCCTCTGTCTTCCTCATTCCTCTCTCAAGCCTAGCACAAGTCTGATAAAGAACGAGGAAGATGCAGACGAAGAGAGGGAGACATGGGCCTCCCAAGGGACCTCAGGCTACAGATTGGAGACTCAGAAGGAGGAAGGCGAGGCTTTCTTTGGTAGCTACAGCTTGGAGTGGGGCAGGTTCAAGGTACATACCACACGGCCACTTTCCAGCTGTGTGACTTCACACATGATGCTGTACTTCTCTTGTTTCAGCATCCTCAGCACTCCTTCCCCCCAAAGGGGATTGTTGTGTCTGTTCCCATTCTGGCAGAACGTATTAGAGTAAAACTACAGATATCCCATCACCCAGGGCACCCTCCCTTCATCTGTACTCTGACCTCCGTTCAGGTCCTGGGCTTAAAGACTGCTATACAGGGCTGGAGAGATGGCTTAGCGGTTAAGGCGTTTGCCTGCAAAGCCAGATCTGCAAAACCACCAGATCGCGGTTCAATTCTCCAGGACCCACGTAAGCCAGATGCACAAGGGGCGCATGCGTCTGGAGTTCGTTTGCAGTGGTTGGAGGCCCTGGACGCCGTTTCTCTCTCTCTCTCTCTCTCTCTCTCTCTCTCTCTCTCTCTCACACACACACACACACACACACACACACTCTGTCTCTCTCTCTCTACTTCTTTTTCTCTCTCAAGTAAGTAAATAAATAAAATATATTTTTTTAAAAAAGACTGCTATACAAATAGCATGATTTCCCACTTCACACACTTATGGTGCGATCCTGGGCAAGTTATTTAACCTTTTTGTTGTTACTAATATTACATTTCCACAAAATGGTATTGAAGGGGTAACTATTTGATAACAGCGGTGTTGCTGTATGTACACTGCTTGGAGCAGTAGCTAACACAAAGGAAGTATACTGCTGGGAGATGCAGGCCCTGACTCACCTGATGGAGCCCTGAGAAGGGCTCGGGGTCCCTGCAGCCAGAGCTGCAGCCTGCCCCTGGCCTCCAGCTGATAGGTCTCTCTCCCATCCTTTCTGATTAGTCCCATGGGAGGACTGAGCACTCGCTCTGGAGTCTCAAAGACACGACTTGCCATCCTCACGTATTGACTGTCACTTGTGGGACTTTGAGCAGTTCACTGCACTTGGCAGCATCTCCTTTTCCATGATGGGGGACGAACTCCTCAGTGGGGGAGGAATAACTGAGGGAGTGTGTGAGCATACCTCACCAGGTGTGTGCAGAATCCAAGGCTTCTGGGTAGTGTTTGTTGTAACTGGCTCTTCATGAATCCTTTATTTATTTACTTATTTGACCAGAATAGAAAAAAAAAAAAAAGCTTACTGCAAAAGGGCAGTAACTAGAAGGCCGCCTGCAGCCGAGTGTTTTTATTTATTTATTTCCCCTTTTCATATTTATTTTTAAATATTTATTTCCAAGCAGAGAGAGAGAGTGAGAAGAGAGACAGAGAGAATAGGCATGCCAGGGCCTCCAGCTGCTGCAAATGGACTCCAGATGCATGTGCCACTTTGCACATCTGCTTTTATGAGGGTACTGGGGAATCAACCTGGGGCGTAAGGCTTTGCAAGCAAGAACCTTAACAACTGAGCAATCTCTCCAGCCCCATATTTATTGTTTAAAAGCTATTTTGCAAAACAGTCTTTTTACTTGGGAGTGTGGGGGGCATTCAGGTGCCATGAATGTGTGTGGAAGTCAGAGGATAACCTCATGATGTTGGTCTTCTCCTTTCACCTTGAGACAGAGTCTCTCTTGTTTGCTGCCGAGACAGCCAGACTAAATGGCCCGTAAGCTTCAGGAATCTCCTGACAGTGTCTCCCATTGCCATCTTTATGCCAAGATGACAAACATCTGGGCCATTTAAACATCCATCCAACTTTATGTGGGTGCTGCAATCTGAACTCCAGTCAGCAGGCTTGTAGAACCTTTAAGCACTGAGCATCATCCTAGCCCCAAGTCTTTTTTTTTTTTTTTTTTTTTTTTTTTGAGGTAGGGTCTCACTCTAGCTCAGGCTGACCTTGAATTCACGGTATAGTCTCAGGGTGGCCTCAACTCATGGCGATTCTCCTATCTCTGCCTCCCAAGTGCTGGGATTAAAGGTGTGTGCCATATGCCCAGGTCTTTTTTTTTTTAATTTTAAGTAGGGTTTCACTCTAGTCCAGGCTGAGCTGGAATTTACTATGTAGTCTCAGGGTGGCCTTGAACTCATGGCAATCCTCCTACCTCTGCCTCCCGAGTGCTAGGATTAAAGGCATGGGCCACCACACCTGGCTTTCCCAAGTCTTTAAAAAAAAAAAAAAAAACACTTTAAAATTATTTATTTATTTATTTATTAGAGTCGGAGGGGGGCGGAGAGTGAGAATGGGCATACCAAGGCTTCCAGCCACTGCAAATGAACTCCAGACACTTGTGCCCCTTTGTGCATCTGGCTAACATGGGTCCTGGGGAATCAAACCTGGGTCCTTTAGTTTTGCAGGCAAGCACCTTAATGGCTAAGCCCTCCCTCCAGCCCCAAGTCTTATTTTTTGATGCCTATATTTTACAAGCTATTGTAAGAATCACTTTATATTCCTAAACCAATTGGTGGCCCTGACATCTAACATGGAAAGAACATATAAACTGAGGCCAGCAGGCCTCCTTTAAACCTGGTTTGGGTTCTGTGGTCTTGTGCAGGTCGCTTTGTCTCTCAGTGCCCCATTTACCTTCACTGTAAGGTGACACTGAAAATATCTACTTCATGAGGGCCCAGACCTGGCCTTGAACCAACCACTGCAGCGGAGCAGCTATGGAATGACAAGTCACACACGTGGCATATGGGAGTAACCCTGCTAACTTACTGTCACCTGCTCACACATCTCATGCACTGCCCTCACCTATCCCCAGGCCACTACTTGAAGTCACAGTGAAGCGGAGGAGGCAGGCTAGGGCCTGCCTGTGTTGCGCTGGGCTCCCGGACCTCTCTGCAAAGATTTCTGCAGACACACTGCCTAAGGAAGGCCTGGAATTCCACAAGGACAGAGCTGAGGGGCAGGTGTCCCAGAACAAGGAGCCAGCCTGGGTTTTCAGTTTGCCAAGCTAGAGCCTCAAGGTGAGCTGGGCACCTGTGGGTGCACCAGGTGGGAAGAGCAGCTGTGTACCCCAGTTCAGCTTGAACGTAGCTGATTTAATTTATGACTTTAGACTGTGGAGAAACCAAAAGGCATAGAGAGAGCCAGCCCTTGTCAAGCGTCTACTATGTGCCGGAAGCGTCTGTCACCACATCTTCAACTGTGAGACAGAAACGACAGTGAAATCATACCCAGCTCTTGGGGTTGCTTAGGGATCCAGTGGGAGTCACAGGATCACTGGGCATGGAGGTTGCACTGTCTCAGCTGCTGGTGGCAGAGAGTATGTCCCGAGGCACAAATCCCAACAAGGGGCAGAAACGTCCAATGAAGATGGTAGATTTGGCTTGTGGGAGCTGAGTTTGTGATACTGGTGGGACAGCCAGAGGAAACATCCATTTAGCAAGGAGTTGACCAATAGTCTTGGGCTCTGTTTGGGTTGGAGATGCAGATGAGGGAGTCCTTAGCACAAAGATGGTGAGATCATAGGAGCAGCTAAGCCCTGAGGGTGACAGTGGAGCAAGATGGGAAAGGAGCAGAGAGCTCAGGGGGATGCTGAAGAAAGCAAGCACGCTCGGGGGCTTCCTATATGGACTCCTGTTAATCAGGAACCCTCAGGATGGAGTCTGAAGGCCCTGGAGAAGTGATGTGGAGGTAGGAAGGGGATGGTCCCTGTTCGTGAGACTCTGGAAGGTCTGTAAACATCTCTGAGCCTCGCTGTCCTCATCTGTGAAAAGGCGATGCTAAAACTTTATATCACATTGTATGAGACTTGGACAACTTCATTTGACAAGACACCCAGTACAGAGAATGCACTCAGCAAGCAACAGCACTCCCTGCTCTCATGATCAAATGGGAATGTCTGTCCTGAATCTCCCCGAAATTAAAATCAGGTCAATCATTCCCATTGGGGAAACACAGGGAAGGGTGAAGTATACGTTAGATTCATAGCAGAAGTCGAGTCTCTCTTGTTTTCAAAGACCACAGGCCATGGTGATAGGGTGGGGCTGCCCAGCTCCCCTCTGACCCCGCCATTCCCTGGCTCTTCGGAAAGGGGAGTGGTTACTTGTGGGTGAGCTACCAGTGAAGGAGTCCAGTGGCAGGGGACTGGGTAGCAAGCCATTTGGGGCACATAGAAAAGCCCAGCCAAGGGCTCAGTGTAGCAGAGCAAGGCTGCATTGTTCTAAGAATGACATGAAGACTCAACCACAATAGTCATTTCCTCAAAGCACAGGGTGAGGCATGTTCATCGATCCCATTGTCCCACCTCTAAAAGGCCACCCTGCCAACCTCAGAAGTGGGTAAGATTGTCCTCTGTGTAGAAACAGATTCTGTCAGATGTTCTGTTCTATTCAAAGCCACACAGGTTGCTCTAGCTAGTGTTGGAAGGGAGTCTGTGATCAGGAGCGGGAAGTAGGGAGGGCACAGGTGCAGGCAGGGATCCTTGGGCAGCGGGATAACTGGTGGTTTCTCTGCTGAGTCCTAGTGGGGCAGGAAGAGGCACAGGGAGGGGCTGAGACTTGGCCTCACCACTACCCCACGAGGAGCCATATCTAGAGAGACAGACCACATGCCTGGGCACAATGAGGCATTTCCACCTAGCACACCATCGCCTGCAAACACACCTCAGGGCCTGTTACCACCTGTGTTTTATCTGCTACTTGGGGAAGAAGCCACAGCAAAGAAGGGGACAGGATTGGAGCTGCATGCTGGTATCCATGGTGGCCAAGAAGGCAGAAGCCACCAACCCAGCAGCTATGGGAATCCAAGGCCCTAGAGTAAGTCAAGTCTGAAACAACTTAAGAAACCCAGGCTTTCCCAAGGAGCAAAAGACTACAGAGAGACCTTGGCATGGAACAGAGGCCTCTTGTCTCTTCTTGTTTGCCAGATGAAGAAATGGACCCAGAAAGAGGTAAGGACTTGCCACATATATAATGTTGTGGTTTGGATATAAAGCACCTCCCTAAAAGACTCGTGTGTGGGAGGCTGGGTTCCCAGCTGGTGGTGTGACTTTGGGACGTACCGGAAGCTTTAGGATGCGGGACCTAGCTAGAGGAAGTAAGTCGGTGGCGGAAGGGCTAGGTTCTTGGGATATTTTGTTCCTGGCCCCTTTCTGTGTCTTTTTGCATTGTGACCACCATGATGCAAACTGTTCTGTTCCACCACACACTTCCTGTCAGGAAGGGCCGACCCCTCTCAAACCAAGAGCCAAAAGAAGTCTTCCCTCTCTCTTTCCTTATTTTTTTTTTTTGATGTGTGTTGTAGTATGTGTGATTTATGTATGTGTGATGTATGTACATGTGTTTGCTGGTGCACACACCCCATGCACGGACACGTGGAGGCTGGAGGAGGCTGTTGGGGACCCTCCTCTCTCACTTTTCAGCTTTATTTCCTTGAGACAGGTCCCTCGCTAAGCGTGGAGCTCGAACCGTTTTTTTCCAGTCTGACCGGCTGACTGGTGAGCCCCAGCAATCCTCCTGTCTCTGCCCCTGAGCACTGGGGTCACAGGCGTGCTTAGCCATGCCAGCTTTTCACATGGGTGCTAGGGACAGAACAGCAAGAGCTTTTATCCACTGAGCCACGTCCCCAAATCCCTTCTTCAGCTGTGTCTGTCAGCTCTTTGATCACAGTGACAAGAAAAGTAACTAATAATACAGGTGGTAAATTAATGATGGAAGCTAAACTGAGACCCAAAACTCCTAAGGCCTTAACCTTTAGGCACATGACTGTTCCTCTCTCCTGGGTCGGTGGGGTGTCAGCTGTAACCCTACAGTCAGCGCAGACCATTCTCGGAGGTGTGGTCTACAGCAGTGCGTCCCACCCCATAGCCACAGTCACGAGGGGTCACAAGCACTGGGAACACGGCTGGTCCACAGTGGGGTGTGCCCTAAGGACGAAACACACAGTTTGGAATTCTTACATGATTGAAAAAGCTTATAGGATCTCATTAAGGATTTTGATACTGATCATATGCCAAAATGACCAGCTTTTGCATATTTAGATTGAATAAAATATTTGAAAATGAATGTTACCTATTTGTTTTTACTTCTTTAAGGTGGTTACTAGAAAATGTAAAAAAAAAAAAAAAAATATATGTGGCTCCCATAATCTCACCACTGCACAGTGCAGGACGCTATAGGAGGTGACTGGGCTGTCCCTGATCTGCACAGGGGACTGGGTGGAATTAAAGACTGAACATGCCAGGACTGGTGGTGCACACCTTTAATCCCAGCACTTGAAAGGCAGCGGTAGCAGGATTGCTGTGAGTTCAAGGCCACCCTGAAATTACATAGTGGATTCCAGGTCAGCCTGGGCTACAGTAAGACCCTATCTTGGAAAAAAAAACAAAAACAAAAACAAAAAAAACAACTGAACATGTCAGGAAGCACCTCAATACAGAGGTGCATGTGCAGGCTAAGGAAACCGCTTAACGGTTAAGGAGTTTGCCTGCAAAGCCAAAGGACCCTGGTTCGATTCCCCAGGACCCACGTAAGCCAGATGCACAAGGTGGCACATGCATCTGGAGTTCATTTGCAGTGGCTGGAGGCCCTGGTGCACCCATTCTCTCTTTCTCTCTATGTGTCTCTTTTTCTCTCAAATAAATAAGTAAATAAATAAGTAAAACATTTAAAAAAAAACAACAGAGGTGCATGTGCACAGAGTGTGAGGCAGCAGGAAGACCCTCAAAATGAGGGCCCAGCACTGGCATCACAGGCCTATGGGCTATATTCAATGACCTAATGAGCCATATCATGTCAGGACAGCTAGGGAAACCAGACATGACCCACTTGGACAGAGGATGTAAGCTCTGCCTTCCAGTAGTGAGGGTCGGTCATGGAGCAATGGGAGCAGGCTGTGTGCTGCATGGCCCCCAGAGAAGGCAGCTGTGATTCGGGAGGAGCCAACTCCCCTTCCAGGGAAAGGCTAGGCCGTCTGAAGCCAGACTGGGCTGCCTCCCCTGCGGACAGTGAGGATGAGTGGGCCCTGGGACCTCCCGGTGGATTTGCCCTAGTGGAGGTTAAGCGCGAGAAAGAGAAACGTTGTCTTGTTACCTATGGTAGAAATTGTCTCATCCCTTGACCTCCCGTTACACTGTAGTTGGGCAGCTGGTGAGGGAGGTTAAGGACAAAGGGACCCTCTGAGGTTTTCCACCTAATCATAACACACTACAAAACCACTTATTGAGCATCTACTACATACCCGGAGGCTTTGCACATGCTGACACTGTTCCTCACTGGATACCTAAGCTGAGGCTCAGCAGGGTCCCTTGCCCAAGGCCAGGATGAGCTGGGATTTGAACTCCTTCTATGTGATACCAGTGCTCACAGGCATGGGGTAGCCTCCTCCAGGAGTCAGGAGGGGCAAGGGCCAGCCGGAGCCCAGGGGAAGTGAGGTTGGTTCTTCCTGGGAAGCCAGGGCCCCACTGGGCTCTCCAATTAGCAAGAGCAGAGAAATCAGAGGCGGCAACAAGCTTTGCTAATGAGCTGCCACATTAAACAATGAGTCACACTTCCATACGGTGCCGCTCCAGCCCTAACCCGGAACAAACAAGCTGTGAGAAACAGTTTACAAAACAGCGAGGTGTGACTGTCTCCCTGCTGCCGCTGCCACCGCCGCTGCTGCCACCACCACCACCACCATCACCCAGACACTGCAGTCACCACAAGTGGGCAGCCACAGAGGGGCAGACCTGGGAGGGGTTCCTTAGTCAGCCCTGGCTTCTGAGCTCAAGGGAGTCCTTATCTTCAGAAGTGACCCCAAGCCATTGTCGTGTCCTGGGATCTGGAGGGGCTCCTTGTCTCTGTGATGCAGGGCAAGTGATTCCACCTCTCCGCTTCTCAGTCCCCTCATCTGGATTGCAGGGATAATTAACATGTGGTCCCTTCTTTCAGTGGCAGTACAGACCTGCCTACAGCAAACCTCTTCTCTGCATTGGGAGGGAACTCAGCTCGGAGTGTCTCTAGCAGGCTCCTGGTAGTGGCGGCCGCCTTCCTTTTCCTGACATACGTCATATTTGTGTCCCTGGCTGATCCTTCGCTGAACTTAGTACTCCTAGGGCCAGGGACAGGCTTATTCCTCTCCTCACCCTCAGCCCAGCCCAGCCCAGCATAGCGCAGTGGGAAGAGCACAGGCTGTGGGGACAGCAACCATGAGTTCAGATCACTCCCCAGCAGTCATTAATACGTGTGGGATTCTGGGCAGCTATGTTCAGAGCCATTTATGGAAGCCTACCCTGTGTTGGACAACGTGCCAAATGCTTCATATGCTCGATCCCAGCTAATCCAACGAGAGGCATTGTTATCGACGAGGAAATGGGAATCAGAGCAGTCAAGTAGCATGGAGTAATAGCCCCGTATTGCGCCCACTAGGGCTGGCAGAACTACAATTCCCAGAATCCCCTTCCTTATTTGTCTCAGGTTAGAATCTCCTAGTGGTTCTTGAATTGCACACTGACTGATACATATGGCTATATTTCTACAATAAGTTAGTGATGCAGGCAGAACCCTCATGAGACTATCTGTCTCAGCCCTGACAATAACAGTTGACCTTGCATAGTGATTCCACTTCAGTTCCATGTTCCTCATTCAATTCCCCACCCGTCCTATAAGTTCATTTCTATTTTTACCATCCCCACTGTTACAGGTGAGAAAACCAAGCACAGAGACATTAAGATCCACAACTGGGAAGTGGGGAATCTGAGGGTCAAATCTAGATTGTTTGGTCTATCTTCTTGCTGGTTACATTCTTTAGTGTCTCATCGCTATTGTGACTCCAGTCTCTAAATCACAATCTTCCTTTACCTGTAAAATGGTGACAATAATACCTAAGATACAGCATTATCGGGAAAATTAAATGTGAATGTGTATTTACAGGCCTTCTGGAAAAAAATAAAACAGGGAGCCGATTTATTCTTAGTCCTAAAACAACCGAAAACCTGGATAAAATATATGAAGCAGAAGATTCCAGACTCTGAACATCAGGCAGCACAAAACAGCAATCCCTGAGAGAGGAGAAACTAATGAGGTGAGTCCTAGGATTGCCAGCCTCCACCTAGGGAGAGTTTCCAGGCTGCCTCTGCAGGCGGGGTGGGGAGGGGGCCCAGCTCGCTCCCTGAGTGTGGCAGAGCAGGGAGTCTGGGCAGCCCACATAGCTGGAGTTCACAGGACGCAGAACTAGAGACCAGAAAGCTGGCGAGAGAGGGAGCTTCAAAGACCTGCAGGGCTCCCCGCAGGCCTTCAGCTGAATATGGAGCAGCTGTGGCGCGTGAGGGGACTGCCCGAGTGAAGAACTATCCCAAAGAGGCTAAGGAAACAATTCCCAAGGTTCACGCAGACCCGGAACACTTTTTGTCCCTACCAATCAGAGTGAAAAACCTCAAATCACAGCACAAGCACATTCGTTAGAAGGGCATTGCTTCTATACTGGGGGAGAAAAAGCAGTGATTCTGACTAAGAAAGCTGCAAAGCAAAGCCTCAAAAGAAGCGAACTCCTTTCAAGTAAGTTCGCTGCATCTCAGAACAAAGCCCAGGAATACTTACCAGGACACAAAAGCGATCAGCACACTCACACCAAAGCGAAATTCGCTGTCTCACATCAAGCCACAAGTAAGGCCTGCAAACAGCCAGAAAACACAGCCCATGACGAGGGTGAAATTAATCACTAGAAATCAATTCCCAAACAGCAGAGAAGATAGAATTAGTGTACTAGACATTAAAACAATTTTACTACCTATATTCCACATGGTCCGGAATCTAGGATAATGCTTGATAATGTTAAGTAATGGGAAAAAAAAAAAAAAACACCCAAATCAAACTTTCTAAATATTTAAAAATAAACAAAAAACATTGTTTGGTTTGGAGGAAAATGACATGCTAAATGGAGTTAAGAGTAGGCTTAACAATAGAGAAAGGGAATTTAAAGGCACAGCAATAGCAATTATCTGAAATACAGAGAAAAAATTTTTAATAAACAGGTTATTTATGAGCTATAGGAAAACTTCAACCAGTCTAGTATATGTACAGTTAGAGTTCATAAAAGAGTGTGGGGGCATACTTATGTGAAGAAATAACCAAAAATTTTCCAAGTGTCGGGGGTGGAAAGATGGCTTAGCAGTTAAGCATTTGCCTGTGAAGGACCTGGGTTTGATTCCCTAGAACCCACATAAGCCAGATGTACAAGGTGGCACATGTGTCTGGAGTTTGTTTGCAGTGGCTGGGGGCCCTGGCACACCTATTCTCTCTCTCTCTCTCTCTCTTTCTCTCTCTGCCTCTTTCTCTCTCAAATAAATAAAATAAAATCTTAAAAATTTTTCCCCAGTTTGGAAAAACTAGAAACCATGGGTTCACAAAGGTCAGTGATCAGAAAGCACATGAAGCACAAATCTTCATCAAGGTGCATAAAAATCATATTGTTTAAAACCAGGAGCCAGGCGTGGTGGCGCACACCTTTAATCCCAGCACTCGGGAGGCAGAGGTAGGAGGATCACTTTGAGTTCGAGGCCAGCCTGAGACTACATAGTGAATTCCAGGTCAGCCTGAGCTAGAGTGAAATCCTCGAAAAAAAAAAAAAAAAAAAAAAAAAAAAAAAAAAAAAAAAACAGGAACAAGGAGGAAAATCTGAAAGTAGCAGAGAGTCACATTGCAAAAGAACAAAGACAGGCAGCAGACTTCTTGTCGGGAATATTTCAAAGCAGGAAAGAGTAGAGTAGAATCACATCATTCAAGTATAAAATGAAAACAAAACAAAGCAACTTAGAATTATATATTCAGTGAAAATCTATCTCCAAACAGAGGTAATACAAGAACTTTTATAAAATAAAAAAGCTGGGGCTGGAGAGATTGCTCAGTGGTTCAGATGCTTGCCTTCAAAGCTTAATGACCCAGTGGTGCATGCATCTGGATTTCATTTGCAGAGGATGGAGGACCTGGTATGCTCATTGTCTCTCTCTCTCTGTCTGTCTCTGCTACCAAATAAATAAATACAATACTTTAAATTTTTTTAATTTTATAAAATAAAAGGGCTGAGGGCTGGAGAGATGGCTTAACAGTTAAGGCACTTGTCTTCAAAGCCAAAGGACCCAGGTTCAGTTCTCCAGGACTGATGTAAGACAGATACACAAGGTGGTGCATGCATCTGTAGTTTGCAGCAGCTGGAGGCTCTGGCATGCCCATTCTTTCTAACACACACACATACACACATACACACACACACACACACATCCTCTCAAATAAATATATTAAATAAATGAATATTAAAATTTTTAAAGCTGAAAGAATTGATCACTAACAAACCTTCTCTATAATAAAACTTGAAGGAAGTCCTTGAAATGGAGGGGAAAATGATACCAAATGGAAATCTGAATCTACATAAAAGAATGAAGACTTCTGAAAATAAAACTATGTGGGACAATATCAAATGACCATTTTCTTATTTAAAAAGTCTTGAAAGGTAATTATTGGTTAACACAAAAATGGATTCTGAGTTTATAACCTACACAGAAGTAAAATATAACACCAGCATAAAGGTTGGAAGGGAGTTACTAGAAGCCTACTTACTACTGCTTCTATCTTATTTGTGAAGTAGTATAATACTTGAAAACACACTGGGATAAATTTAAAATGTCACCATTATTTCAAAAGTTACCACTAAAAAAAAAAAGTTTTATCTACTTGAGGCAATAAAAGAGATAAAATCGTAAAGGTACTTAATCCAAAGAAGGCAGAAAAAGAGGGAAAAGGAACAAACTCATAGGGCAAATAGAAAATAAACAGTAAGGAGGCAGATTTAAACTCATTCATATCAATAATCACACTAAATGTAAATGGTCTAAGCACCACAATTAAAAAGTCAAGATTATGTCAGGCATGGTGATGCATGCCTTTAATCCCAGCACTTAGGATGCAGAGGTAGGAGGATTGCCGTGAGTTCGAGGCCACCCTGAGACTCCATAGTGAGTTCTAGGTCAGCCTGGGCTAGAGCAAGACCTACCTCGGAAAAAAAAAAAAGTCAAGATTGTCAGATTGCCCATGACAAACAATACCCAGCTATGCTGCACGCAAACATATAAATGGGTTAAAGGTAAAGCAAGTAAAAACATACCATGTGAACAACAATCAACAGAAAATTCAAATGGCTACACTAATATAAAACAAAAGCTATATTAAGTTAAGAACATTACCAAAGACAGAATTGTTTCAAAATGATAAGGGATCAATTCATTAAGAAGATATAATAGGCCCAAACAAGTATATCCCTAATAGCAGAGCATTAAAATACATCAAACAAAAAAAATGATAGAACTGTAAAGAGGAGTGGAAAAATTTCCAGTTGCAGTTGGAGGTATTTCAGTACCCTTCTCCCAATAATTGATAGAACAAAGAAACACATAATCAGCAAGGAAATATGATTGTGTGAACAAATGTCAATTTGCTCCTTTCATTACCAGTTTTGAGAACAATGGAGCCTTTCTCTGTTTTTGATGGGCTTAGTTTTGGGGTCAGAGTGCCAGATACTCAGTGGTCACTAAAAATTCCCCAAGACAGTGGCTCTCAAGTTCTTTTTTTTTTTTTTTTGGATAAATAAAATGTTTATAAATTTCTTCATATAATAGGTTGCTACCCACACCCGAGACTGGAATTGTGTCTTCAAACATTCTCTGGAAAAGGAAATGATTGGGTTCTCTGTGTTTTTGGTGGATTCCTAGTCTTCTTCTTCTTCTTTTTTTTTTTTTTTCTTTAGTAGTTAGTTTTGTATTCAGCAAATACAGTCAGTTTGGTACCATTATTAGGCTCATCCGTGACCTACCCCTCCCCTTGGCTTGTCTTACTGTCTTCAAAGAATGATGAGTACAGACTCAGCAAAAGAGCAAGTTGAACAAGGGTTATTAGCAAAACAGAAAGCAAAAATAAAGTAGAAAAAGTACAGCCCGCACGCCAGGAAGAGTCTGAAGGGAGCAGGTTGCTGCAGAGTGACTTGGATCAGGGCTTTTCAAAGCCTTGGAGATATAAACCAAGTCGAAGTGAATTGGATTGGTTACTTTGAGTGTATGTGGGGGCTCCTGATAGGCTGCTGAGCTCGACAGAGAATTGATCACTTTGCATATGTCAGCCAACATTCTGGCCAGTCAGCCTGAGAACTTTTTGAGTTGCCAGACTCTGCTTTCTGGACCTGTAAGTTAATAGCCTTGGTGGTTCTGTCAGGTCATAACAGATGTTTATTTATTCTTTTTGGGCTTACAACCTGACAAGCTGTCTACAAAATGAAGCTGCCTTGCTCCTAACCCCTTATCACTTACAGAGCACCATGGCAGGACAACAGACCAAAGAAAGGATTCCATCCCAGTCTAGCCTGGTGAAGCAGTTTATTGAGGTTACTTACTGGTGCATCTAAGGCATTATACCACTGAAAAGTCCACCTTGGTAGGGGTGATGGTCTATGAAGGCAGAGTTCTCTTGGCACAACTTGCAGATAGCCCTATGAGGAAAGTCTCCTCTCCCAAGAAATTGATTCTGCTTATGTAACCTTGGGATGAGCCTTGCCAACCTTGGAAGCTTCAGTAGCTTCCTGATCCTTGTAAGTTTCACCAACTTCCTGAGTCTTGCCAGCCTCCTTCCTCCCTCCAGGAGGGAATGTTTCAATTTCGAGGCCATAGCAACACAACAATAATAGACTTGAAGAACACTATCAACCTATTTGGCATACTTGTTTATAAAATGTTTCACCCAACAACAATAGAATCAGGCATTTTTAGTGGCCATTAAAATTGTACCAAGACAGACAACATTCAAACCATAAAACCAGCTGCTTATAACTCAAAATAAGTCAATGTATGCTGTCTGTCCACAGTGGAATTATAAATCAATAGCAAAAAGATCCCAGCACTAGGGAGGTTGCAGTAGGAGGATCTCCATAGGTTTGAGGCCAACCTGGTCTACAGAGTGAATTCTAAGTCAGCCTGGTCTAGAGTGAGACTCTACCTCAAAAAATAATTGTAAAAGTATAGATAACAACAACAACAAAAGTACAGAGTGGGGCGTGGTGGCGCACGCCTTTAATCCCAGTACTCAGGATGCAGAGGTAGGAGAATCGTCATGAGTGTGAGTCCACCCTGAGACTATATAGTGAATTCCAGGTCAGCCTGGGCTAGAGTGAGAAGCTACCTTGAAAAACCAAAGATAAATAAATAAACAAATAAAAGTAAAGATAAGACGGGTGTGGTGGCGCACACCTTTAATCCCAGCACTTGGGAGGCAGAGGTAGGAGGATCGCCGTGAGTTCAAGGCTACCCTGAGACTACATAGTGAATTCCAGGTCAGCCTGAGCTAGAGTGAGACCCTACCTCGAAAAACCAAAAAAAAGTAAAGATTAAAAAAAAAAAAAAGGAGCTAGAGAGATGGCTTAGCGGTTAATGTGCTTGCCAGCAAAGCCAAAAGACCAGGGTTCAATTCCCCAATACCCATGGAAAGCTGGTACACAAGGTGGCACATGTGTCTGGATTTCATTTACAGTGGCTAGAGGCCCTGGCACACACATGCACACACACACACACACACACACACACTGCCTCTTCATTTCTCTCTCTCTCTCAAATAAATAAAATATTTTTTAAAAAATAGAAAAGAGGGCTGGAGAGATGGCTCAGAGGTTAAGGCACTTGCTTGTAAAGCTTAATGGACAGGGTTCAATTCTCCAGTACCCGTGCGAAGCCTGGTGCATTCATTCTCTCTCTCTCTCTCTCTCTCTCTCCCCCCACCCCCGTCTGTCTTTCTCTGCTTGCAAATAAACAAATGAAATAAAAATGTTAAAAAAATAAAAATATACCTGGAAACCACCACCCACTATATTCAGTAGAGGAATAACACACTTCTAAGCAGCCCATGGATCAGATACAAAAGGGACATTAGAAAGTATTTTGAACTGAATGAAAATGTAACACCTCAGAGTTTGGAGGATGCCTCTAAAGAGTAGTTAGGGGAAATTTTATAGGCACCTATATTAGAAAAGCAGAACACTTTCAAATAGTGTCATCAGCTTCTTTCCTAAGAAATAGAAGAGCAAATTAAACCCAAATTAGCAGGAAGGAGAAACAAATGAAATAAACGTGCAAGCAGAGAACACTGGCGCAGTCAGAAGCTGGGCTTTTTGAAACAAAAGTGAGGCAATGGGATGCAGCAGAGCACATGTTTTGAAGCCCAACACTCTGGATTTCTGTGGCAGCTTGGATAGCAACCAAATGGGCTTGGATTGCCCGTGCCTGTTTTTCTCCTACATAAAGTGACAGTAATAGTACCTACTAGGGTGGGGAGATGAGTACTAGAGTTCAAATCCCCAGCATGCATGTAAATGCATGGCAGCTCTCCTGTAATTCCAGGGAGGTAGAGACAGAGCAAGCTGGCTGGCTAGACTAGCCAGATTGCCAAGCACTGGGTTAAGGTGAAACAATGTACCTCCACAAGCACACATGCACACATACACCCTCACACGTTTGCCTATATACATGTGAACATGCATATATATACACTACATGCACCTACACACGCACACACACACACACACACACACAATAGTACCTTCTGTGTACTTTCTTACATTTCTGATGAGAGTAGAAATGTAAAATCCCCTGTAGGTCCCAATTTGTTATTATTTATCAAAAATTTAAATGAGTTTTCATGTTTGATACAACAACTACAGTTCTGAAAAGTTATCCAATCTACAAGGTATCCCTTTTAAAAACACAAAACAAAGGTAGGAGAGATGACTCAGTGGCTAAGACACTTGCCTACAAAGCCTAAGGACCCAGATTCAGTTCCCCAGAACCCACATAAGCCAGATGCATGCGGTGGTGCATGTACCTGTGGGATCGTTTGCAGTGGCTAGAGGCCCTTGTCTCTCTCTTTCTTTTTCTCTAGTTAATAATAATAAAAAATTATGAACTAATTACCACACTACACAATTAGTAAAAGTGTACAATTCAACAGATTTTACCATTATCCTCATTGCTTAAATATTTTTATTTCTCTCCCTAAAATTCCACCCCTTTAGCAGTCATTCTCATTCTCTGTCAACTCACCCTGCCATGGACAACCATCAACACACGTTTTCTTTCTTTAGATCTGCTTATTTTGAATGTTTAATGTAAATAGAATCATATAATATGTGTTCTTATTTGTTTGCAATGACGGAGAGAGAGAGAGAAAGACACAGAGAGAGAAAATGAGTGCACAAGGGCCTCTAGCCATTGCAAACAAACTCCAGACTCGTGTACTACTTTGTGCATCTGCCTTTACATGGACACTGGGTGAATCCAACCCTCGTCGTTAGGCTTTGCAGGCAAGTGCCTTACCACTGAACCATCTCTCCAGCCCCAGTATGTGATCCTTTATAACTGATTTCATTTAGCAAAATGCCTTCAGGGTTCATGGGTGTCATAGTATCTATTGGTACCTCATTCTTTTTCCTTGCTAACTATACTCCAGTGACTGCATACATAGTCACCCTTTCATCAGTTGACCATGTTTAGATTATTTCTGTTTCTTGGCTGTTTTGAGAAACGATACTATGAACATTCATGCATAAGTTTCTGTGGACCCATTCCCATTTCTCTTGGTAGGCAGCTATGAGCAGAATTTCTGGGTCAAATAAGTCATGTTTAACATTTTGAGGAACTTTCAAATGGTTTCCTAAATTGGCTGCACCATTTTACATTCCCACTAGCAATGTGTTAGGGTTTTAATCTTTCCATATTTTTACCAATTGTTATGGACTGAGTATTTTCAAGTTTTATATGTTAAAGTTCTATGCAACTATATTTAGAGGCAGGGCCTGTGAGGAGGTGATAAAGATTCTAGGAGGTTATAAGGATGGGACCCTAATACGATAGAGCTGGTACCCTTATAAAAAGAGGAAAATATTTATATGCTCATGTTCATACACATATTATTCACAATAGCTAAAATTATGAAGACAATCAACCATCTGCCAATGGATGAACAGAGAAGCAAAACACAGTCAGCACCCCTACAATGAAATAGTGACCTTAGAAAGGAAGGAAATTCTGGGCTGTGGATGTGACTCAGCTGGTAGAGCGCTTGCCTAGCTTGTACAAAGACCTGGGTTCAGTCCCCAGCACTGTATAAACCAAGCATGGTGCATGCCTGTAATGCCAGCAGTTGGGAGGTAGAGGCCGCAGGCGCAGAATGTCAAGGCCATCCTCTACTACACAGCAAGTTCAAGGCCAACAGGGCTACATGATATCCTGACCTTAAAAAAGAAAGAGGAGGAGGAGGAGGAGGAGGAGGAAATTTTACAATATGGATTGAGGAGGGTGAACCCGGAGGTCAAGACGCTAGCTTATGGAAATCAGCCAGTCATAAAAGGACAAATAATGAATGATTCTACTCACATGTGGTACTTAGAATAGTCTAAACATAGTGGAATGATGGCTTCCAGGGATCAGGGAAAGAGGGGAATGGGGTTACTGTTTAATGGATATAGACTTTCTATGTTACAAAATGAAAAGAGTTACAGAGATGGATGGTAGTGATGGTTGGACAATATTGCAATTGTATTTAATACCAAACTGAACTGTGCACTTGAAAATGGTTGAGACGGGGCTGGGGAGATGGCTCGGTGAGTTAAGAGCTTGCCGCACGAACATCAAGACTTCAGTTCAGATACCCAGGACACACATGTAAAATGCTGGACATGACAGAGTGTGACATAATCCCAGTGCTGGAGAACTAGAAACAAGAGGACTCCTGGAACTTGTTGGCTGGCTTATCTAGCCCAGTGAGTGATTTCCAGGTTCAATGAACGCCTTTGTCTCAGACAATAAGGCGGGAGCAATGAAGTAACACGCCCAATACTGACCTCTAGACACCTGTGCACACAAGCACACACACATACACCCACACATTTATGAGCACACATACCCACATTCACAGAAAATAATTACGATGGTACCTTTTATGTAGTATGGATTTTACCACAATAAAAAAAATGAAAAAACACCATGCCGGGCATGGTAGCGCACGCCTTTAATCCCAGAACTCGGAAGGTAGAGGTAGGAGGATCGCCGTGAGTTCAAGGCCACCCTGAGACTACATAGTGAATTCCAGGTCAGCCTGGGCTACAGTGAGACCCTTCCTTGAAAAACCAAAAGAAAGAAAGAAAGAAAAAACTGTAAAAATAATTTAGGAAAAAATACATTTTATGGTCATATTCATCTACGTAATAAAAGCATAAAAGCACGCAGCATCAGGTTAGTAGCTATGGAGAGGGGGTGGGAAGGGCTTTGACTATGCCTTCAATATTTTTTTTCCCTACAAAAGAAAAGAGTGGTGAGGTCAAGATGGCAACATATTATAAACCTTTGTTAAGTCAGTTGAATGGGATACATGGAGGTCCGTGACGCTTTTTTAAAAATATTTTTTCTGGATCCTTGAACTATTTCATACAATTAAATTAAGTTGATATTCCATAAAAGGGAGAAAAAGAAACCTGAAATGTCTTTCCCCACTGGCATACAAAGAAGAGGTCACGTCCAGTGGCATACAAAGAAGAGGTCAGGTGAGTGCTAGGTGAGATAAAGTTATCTGCAAGCCGGGATAGAGCCCACACCTGAAACCACATTAGTCAGCACCTTGACCTTGGACTTCTCTGCCTCCAGGACTGTGCAGCATCTGCGGTCAATGCCACCCAGGGTGTAGTATTTTGTTATAGCAGCCTGAGCAAACCAAGACCTTGGCACTTCAATAAAGTCTGTCGTTTTGATCCTCTCCACCCCAGTGAATTCAGGTGAGGGGTATGTCATCACAATTTAGATTGTACTACCTCAGTGACTCTTTGAATGTGCTTTATCAACCATCTGTTTGACTTCTTTGGAGAAATGTCTATTCAAACATTTTGTCTACTTTTTTCTCAATTGTTTTCTCTTTTTATTAAGCCTGTGGGTACTGTTGTCCCAGTGTGAAGTGATGAAATGAGGCCCACAAGGCCTGCTCACTATAGCATTGTTTATAATGCCCAGGAGGCTAGAAACCACCCTGCTGACCATCACTGGGGCCTGGGTAGTTCATCCACAGCATGGAATATCACGCAGCTCTAGGAAAGAAAGCAATGTCACAGCATATGTGTGGAAAACACCCTAGGATATATTATGAAATGAAAATAGTCCAGATATAGAACAGTAGTCATGGGGCTGGAGGGATGGCTTAAAGGTTAAGGTGCTTGCCTGAAAAGCCAAGGGACCCAGGTTCAATTCCCCAGGACCCACATAATCTAGATTCACAAGGTGGCACATGCTTCTGGAGTTCCTTTGCAGTGGCTGAAGGCCCTGGCATACCCATTCTCTCTATGTGCCTCTCTCTCTCTCTCTCAAATAAATAAAATAAATAAATAAAGCAAAATTTAAAAAAATAGAATGGTAGGTAGGATAAACTTTCTTTAATAAGAATAGAACAAGAGAATATATTATCATCATTTGCTTATATTTTCATAAATAACCAGTGCAAGGATGCATACACTACTTTATTTATTTATTTATTCATGAGAGATAGAGAGAGAAAATGGGCAAGCCAGGGCCTCCAGTCACTGCAAATGAACTCCAGATGCATGCCACACCATGTGCATTGGGCTTACCTGTTTCTGGGGAGTTGAACCTGGGTCCTTAGGCTTTTCAGGCAAGTGCCTTAACCAATAAACCATTCTTCCTGCCCAAAGGATACTTTTAAGTGATTACCAGGTATGGTGGTTTGATTCAGGTGTCCTCCCATAAACTTACGTGTTTGGAATGGTTGATTCCCAGCTGATGGCAATTTGGAAAGTAAAGCCTCCTGAAAAAGATATGTTGTTGGGGGCTGGCAAGATGGCTTAGCAGTTAAGGTGTTTGCCTGCAAAGCCAAAGTACCCAGGTTCAATTCCCCAGGACCCACATAAGCCAGATGCACAGGGAGCACATGCATCTGGAGTTTGCAGAGGCTGGAGGCCCTGATGTGCCCATTCTCTATCTGCCTCTTTCTCTCTCCTTCTCTATCTCTCTCAAATAAACAAATGAAAAAATATTTTTAAAAAAGATGTTGTTGGGAGCAGGCTTATGGATGTCATAGGCAACTTCCCCTTGCCAGTGTTTGGCACACTCTCCTGCTGCTGTTGTCCACCTGATGTTGGCTAGGTGATGTCCAGCTTCTGCTCATGCTACGGTTTCTCCTGTCATCATGGATCTTCCCCTCAAGTCTGTAAGCCAAAATAAACCCTTTCCTCCCACAAGCTGCTTTTGGTAAGGTGCTCTCTGCCAGCAGCAAGAAGCTGACTGCAACACCAGGCCAGGCATGGTAGCACATGCACGAAACCCAGCACTCGGGAGGCAGAGGGACTATATTGAGTTCAAGGCTACTTGGTGTACATAATGAATTCCAGGTGAGCCACAGTTATGAGACTGTCCAAAAAAGTAACTAACAAAAGAAGTGATTGCCCAAATGATAGTTGGATTAGCAACAGTGATAAACTGGGACATTTTATTGAATAACTTTGTGTATTTTTTATTTTTGAACTATTGAAATATTGATTTTTTCTTTTTAAACAACAGCAGTTTATTCTCTCACAGTTCTGGTAGTTAGAATATATATATGTTTTTCAAAGTAGGGTCTCACTCTAGCTCAGGCTGACCTGGAATTCACTACGTAGTTTCAGTGTGGCCTCGAACTCATGGTGATCCTCCCACCTCTGCCTGAAATCCATATATTTTTATAGTGAAAGAAACTGAATTACTAGTAATACAAACATACCAAATTCATTGGGAATTACAAGGTTCCAGTTCCTCAGCCAGTGCCTTACCTCACAAAGGAAGAATCCCTGCTTCAGTGGTCCCTGCAAATTCCATTATGACATTTATTACATATTTCAGTCACCAGTGTATTGGTCTGGGGTGGGACTCTTTCAGAGCAAGGACTTTGCCTTGAAAAGCATATGTAGGTACCAAAGCCTTTGCTAGATAAAGTTGATGAATATTTATACTATGTTATGTACCTGTTCATAATTAAAATTTCTAAGAATGATTATAACCTAATTTTATAACCCTCAAATTTAAACAAGAAAAAAAACCAAGGCATTGATTTAACTTACACTAAACCATTTTTATAAATGATAGCTTTGAAGTACTTTATTACAGAAAAGGTGGTGCTCATATACATAATCTAATATGAACTTAATGTTTATCATACATGTACTTCATTTTTTTAGCTTGACCTACTAGTAAGTCTGGCTTCAGTGATTTGGCTGCTATACATGGAGATCCACCTTTGAGTGATCTAAGAGCATAAATCGTCGATAAGCAGCTCTTATTTTTCCTTTATTCATTTAATCCTTATTTTTCCCTTACTAGGGCTTACACCTAGTAATTAATGCTGCTTCACGTTTTGTTATTTTGGGTTCAAACCCACCTCTGTAATAACCTCCACGGAAGGCAGATTTTGGTAGACTTCGAAAAACTTGTTTTACTTGATGCTCCACACGCTTCATGACTTATAAAATGTAATGGCCTGCAAATCCTGCCTCAGCTATGGTCAGTCCAACTCTTACCACTGTACTGGCCACAGCTCTGGCTCAGCTCTGCTGTCCTCCCTGTCCCCCCGCCGGGGGGGGGGGGCAATGTGGTTCATTCCAGCTCTGGCCCATGGCCACCAACCACAAAGCTTCACCAGAAACCCCTCTTCTCCTTTTTATAAAGATACCAGTCACTGGATTTAGGGTCCACTCTCATCCAGTGGAAGCTCATCTCCACTACTGACATTCTCTAAGACCTTATTGCCAGACATGGTCACATTCTGAAGTTCTGGATGGATGTGAATTATGGGGACACTATACAACTGTTTAATAGTGTTTCGTACCAAAAGCACAATATAATATGTATATCTCAAAACTTAGGCAAAGCTTCCATGTCTTCAGCAGATGCTTCCCCTAGATGCAACTTTCCATGCGGTAACTGGGAATTCTCATAGTGATCCTGTAGCTGCTGCTATAATACCACTGGGGCACAAAGAGATTAAGTCACCGCCCAAGACCGCCCATGCACAGCAGACAGATGACACAGCCACTCAAAGTCCCTGGCTTCTTTCTTCTGGATACCAGAGGAAAGTAAGGCATCTTCTCATGTAACATTCCCAGGTGACCATCTCATGGAAGGACTCTGATGGCCTCTGCTCCAGTCACATGCTCATTCCTGTGCTAAGAAGCAGGAGCTGTCGTTGAACACGTCCTCAGAATCACAGGCACACAGATAACTGTGGAGGGAGGGTTGCTTCTTCAAAGGGAGGAACATGTCATGGTTATAGGACAGAGGGGCTCTATATAGATCATAACCACAGGCATCCACCCTGGCAGGGAAGATGAACACAAAAAAAATTACAGCAGAGCTGAAGGGATGGCTCAACAGTTAAGCCATTTGTCTGCAAAGCCTAATGACCTGGGTTTGAGTCCCCAGTACCCACATAAAGCCAGTTGCACAAAGTGGCACATGCATCTGGAATTCATTTGTTAGAAGCCCTGGCATGCCCATACTCTCTCTCTCTCTCTCCCCTTGGCAATAAGTAAATAAAATATTTTTTAAGAAATGACAACAATTACTGTGGCACATGCCATGATGTAGATTTGTACCATGAGCCAAGGAAGCCCAGAGGAGGAAGCAGTCCAGCCAGGTGGCGAGATTCTGGCTGAGTTTTAGGAGACAAGCTGCAGGCTGCAGTGGAGGAAGGAGACGAGATGGACAATGCTGCTGGCAGAGGGCAATGACCCAGAGGAGGAAGGCAGTGCCACCAGCTGGGTTATGTCCTCTCATAACTCCTATGTTGGATCCCTAACCCCCCAGTACCTCACAGTGTGGCTGCACTTAAGGAGATGATTAAGTTAACACAAGGCCCTGAGAGCAAATTCTCATCCAATCTCACTAGTGTCCTGACACCAAGAGGAAATTGGGATTCATAAAGAGACACAGAGGTACCCAGAGCAAAGGCCATGTGGGGACACAGCGAGGTCTCCTGTCAGCCCAGGACAGAGGACCTCTTCCGCTACAGCCCATTTGGTTTCTGGGCCTGGACGCCGAGCCCTGGGACTTCTAATGTCTTCAGTGTGAGTTTTGCAGAGAAAAGACCGAGCTGAACCAGCAGACACTTCCTCAGTCAACTGGCCTCGCCTCTGCTAAGGAACAGGAGATGAAGCATCGTGTAAAGGCTGGGCTGTGTGCTAAGCACCTATGGGAGAAAAGGAGACCTGGGCAACCTGAGGGCATAGCCCACCATAGATAGTGTATTAGTCAGGGTTCTCTAGAGGAACAGAACTGCTAGAATGAATTATTTTAAAAGGGGATTTATTGGATCAGCTTACAGTAGTCCAATAGCAGTTGCAGGCCCGAGAATCACCGAACCTGGTAGTTGCTCAGTCCTCGTGGCCAGATGCCTCAGCAGTCCCGACCCGGCACTGCAGATGGTGCTGGAAAGCCTGGAGGTTTCCTGAGGAGCTGCTGGGTTTCGATCCACAGGGGTCTCCAGTTGATGCTGGTCTTTCATTCGCACTGGTCTTCAATCCACGCTGGAAGGTAGCAAGCAGCTCCGGTAGCCAAAATGGAAGGAAGGAAGGAAGGAAGGAAGGAAGGAAGGAAGGAAGGAAGGAAGGAAGGAAGGGAGGGAGGAAGTGACTCTTTTTACCCAGAGCTTCCTTGTATCAAGTCCCCCTCTGGGTGGCGCTGCCCACTCTGGGGGAAGGGCTCACCCTGGGGGAAAAACTTCCTCCTTTAGTTGATCCCTCCTAGAAGCAACCTATGGATTACTAAACAGATCAAGTTGACAACACCTTAACTATCACAGATAGGGATGGGAAGTAGGTCAGGAACTGAGCCACAACCTGCTCCTTCCTCTAGCCAGAGCCTACAGGGGAAGGGTTGTGAGTCTGCTCCCCAACACCAGCACAGCACGGCGAGCATGGGGTGAGGGAAGCCGGGGGCTTCCAGCTGCAGCCCTGTGGCCTCTCACCTCTTGCCTTGTTTCTCTCACCCTGTCATACTTGTCACACTCATTAAATGAGATAATCTGAGGGAAGCACTTAGCAGCCATCCGGGTATCAGTGAAGTGCTTAAATAAATGTGAGCTTGAGGTCTCCCTTCGCCACCCCACCATTCTGTCAGCACTTGCTGCCCACACCAGCACGGGCAGCCACTCTGACATCACACACGGCTCCAGCTCCAGCTTCAGGGACTCACAACCACGCATTCCGGGGCACCTTCCTTCACACCGTGCGCATGTGTGAAGGAAATTTCTCCCTAACAGGACCCTCAACATGGGACAAGAGGCCAGGTGGGGAAGGCAATATGGTGGGAAAAGTTTGGTCCCTAAGAGCCAGCCCACAGAGACATGAATCGAGAGATGCCAGGAAAGTTGCTGAGGTTTGCCCCGTGGGTAGTGCAGAAGGAAGGAGCTGAGGCTGGGTCTCAGCCCCCACCCTGCTCACAGGATCACTGAGGTTATGGCCAAGGACACATCCTCGAAAGAGAGGTGAAGTGAAGGCTATAGAGCGAAGAAGTGCTGAAGTCCCCACAGAATCAAATTGAGCTGGGAGCAGAGGGGTTTTAGCCCCGACCCTTGGAGCCTTCCTAACTCAGGTCAGACTAATGTCCCGAGCCTGGGAGGTCTAAGGCTGGCATCGTCCTGGGAAAGCAACAGGGAAGATGATGAAGGACTTTATCTCCCACACCAAGGCCCTTCCATGAAACATACTGGCTCTTGGTCAGAGATACACAGGTATGGAGAGAAAAGAAGTCAGATGAAAGTAAACAGGAATTGTACCGAGTCACGTGAAGAGCAAGAAGAGCAGAGGCAGAGCCTGGGCTCCAACACGCCCCCAAAGCCAACAGTACCCGCCTGATATGGACCCCTGCTTGCCCAGCTACATAACTCACACTCAACGCCATCAACATGCACTTAACGTGGATTTTTAAAAAACTTTTTTATTGATAACTTCTGTAAGTATAGACAATAAACCATGATAATCCCTCCCATCATCCCTTTTCCCCTCCCAAATCACCCTCCATTGAATCCCTCCTTCTTTCCAATTAGCCTCTCTCCTATTGTGATGTCATCACGTTTTCCCTCCTATGATGAAGGTCTTGTGTAGGTAGTGCCAGGCACTGGGAGGTCATGGATAATTTGTGTCTGAAAGAGTGCATTGTAATCTTTCCTTTGGCTCTTACATTCTTTCCACCACCTCTTTGGCAATGGACCCTGAGTCTTGGTGGGTATGACAGAGATGTCTCAGTGCTGAACAATCCACTGTCACTTCTTAGCACTATGGTGTGTTTTGAGTCACCCCAGTGGTCACTGCCATCTGAAAAGAGAAGCCTCTCCAAACAAAAGTGAGAGCATTATTAATAGGTGGGAATAAACTAAGTATTTATAGGGCAGTTTGGTGGGCATACTATATCCATTTAGCCAGATAGTAGTCATTACTCCCCTAAGGCTTATGATCTCCCCAAAGATAGGCTTTTGACTAGGTTTTCAGTGCCAGGCATGTATTCTCTCCAGTGGAACAGGCCTTCACTCCAATCAGAGAGCAGTTGGTTTCCCCATAACAGACATGTCACTATTGTACCAGGTGGCATATTTGGCCTGGCTGCAGAGTCCACTGCTGATTAACACCATTGGTGACTTCTCTCTCCCAAACAGCTGCATAGCTCTTTCCAGTGCTCTGACAGTCAGCAGGGAGGAAGTTTCTAGCGCAGCTCCAGCTTGATTTCTCAGTGACTTGCAGCCTAAGCATATGAAGTCTTCAGCAATTGGATCTTATCATCTAGTTATGGTGGGCAACCAGGAGCCTTGGCAATGGCCTGTAATGCTTTGAAGGCAACAGGAGCCTCCCTGTCCAACAATTCACTAGAAGGTATCCATCCCTGGCACTGAACTTTTTCCAATAATAATCTGTGGCTTCTGGGCACACCATTATCCATGTTCATAGGATACTTCTGCCCAAATTCTCTCTCTCTTTTTAACATATATATTATTGACTAGCAAAAAAGTAGGTTTCCGTATGGCTTATTCATAACATCTTAAATTTTGGTTAACTCTCCTCCCACCCCTCCTCTCCTCCATCCTGTCCCCAGATTCCACTTAGACCATTATACCTACTAGTATTTTGCCCTCTACTTACCTATCTACCATGCCCTCCCCTTAAGCTATTCCTTCTCCTCCCTCCCTCATAGCCCCTTTCTCGCTCCCTAGCCTCTACTACTAATTTTACTCCAACTCACATACAAATCTAAACATTTGCATCTAGGATCCACATATGAGAGAGAACATGTGGTATTTGGCTTTCTGGACCTGGGTCACCTCACTTAGTATAATCCTTTCCAGATCCATCTATTTCCCTGCAAATTTCATAATTTCATTTTTCAGCTGAATAAAACTCCAATGTATAAATATGCCACATCTTCATTATCCATTCATCAGCTGAAAGGCATGTAGGCTGGTTCCATTTCCACTGTGAACAGAGCAGCAATAAACATGGATGAGCAAATATCTCTGTCGTAATGAGTAGAATCCTGAGAGTGTATGACAAGGAATGGTATATCTGGGTCATATGGCCAATCTATTTTTAGCCGTCTTAGGAACCTCCACATTGATTTCCACAATGGCTGTACCAGTTTATATTCCCACCAACTATGCAGAAAGTTTCCTCTTTTTCCACATCCTTGTTAGCATTTTCTTTCTTGATGATAGCCATTTGGACAGGAGTGAGATGAAATATCAAAGTAGTTTTAATTTGCATTTCCCTGATGACTAAGAATGTATAACATGCTCTTAGATGTCTATTGGTCATCCATATTTCTTCTTTTGAGAACTAGATAGCCCATTTATGATTAGGTTGTTTGATTTCTCATTATTTAGTTTTTTGAGCTCTTTGTATATCCTAGATATTAATCCTCTGTCAGATGTATAGCTGGCAAAGATTTTCTCCCATTGTGTAGGTTGCCTTTTTGCTCTATTCAGTGTCCTTTGGTATATAAAAACTTTGTAATTTCATGAGGTCCCAGTGGCTGATTAGTGATTTCATTTTTCTGAGAAATTGCAGTTATATTCAGAAAGTTGTTGCCTATGCCAATATACTGAAGTGTTTCCCCTGCTTTTTCCTCTAGCCATTTCAGGGTTTCAGGTCTGATAGGTTTTTTGTTGCTGTTGTTGTTGTTGTTTTTATCCATTAGGACTTGATTCTTGTGTATGGAGAGATAAGAATCTATTTTTATCCTTCTACATATAGATATCCAGTCTTCCCAACACCATTTGTTAAAAAGGCTATCTTTTCTCCAGTGAATACTTTTGTCAAAAATCAGGCGGCTATAGTTGCCTGGGTTTACATCTAGGTCTTCTTTTCTGTTCCATTGATTGACATGTCTGTTTTTGTGCCAGTACCATGATGTTTTTGTTACCATGGCTCTGTAATATAGGTTAAAATCAGGTATGGTGATACCACCAGCCTTATTTTTGTTGTTCAGAATTGCTTTGGCTATTTGAGGTATTTTCTTCCAAATGAATTTTAGGATTATTTTATTTTTATTTTTTGGGTTTTCGAGGTAGGGTCTTACTCTGACCCAGGCTGACCTGGAATTAACTGTGTAGTCTCAGGGTGGCCTCAAACTCACAGCAATCCTACCTCTGCTTCCCAAGTGCTGGGATTAAAGACATGTGCCACCACGCCCAGCTTAATTTGAGGATTTTTTTAAATTTTGGTGAAGAATGACATTGATATGTTGGTGGGGTTTACATTAAATATGTAAACTGCTTTCAGTAACATTTCCATAATATTGATTGATCCAATCCATGAACAAGGGATGTCTTTCCATTTTCTAGTATCTTCTGTAATTTCTGTCTTGAGTGTTTTAAAGTTCTCATTGTAGACATCTTTCATTTCCTTGGTTAGGTTTATTCCAAGATACTATTTTTTTTTTTTGAAGCAATTGTGAATGGGAGTGACCCCCCGATTTCATTCTCAGCATGTTTGTTATTGGTAGATAGGAAGGCTACTGATTCCTGTGTGTTAATTTTGTGTCCTGCTACTTTGCTGGGAGTATTTATCAGATCTAGCAGTTTGCTGGTAGAGTCTTTAGGGTCCCTTATATGTAGAATCATATCATCTATGAATAATGGTAATTTAATTTCTTCCTTTCCAATTTGTATCCCTTTTATTTATGTCTCTTGTCTTATTGCTGTAGCTAAGACTTCCAGTACTGTATTAAATAAAAATAGGGACAGTGGAAACACCCTTGTCTTGCTTCTGATTTTAGTGGAGATGCTTTGAGTTCTCCCCAATTTAGTATAATTCAACATGGATTTTCTATGCAGTCTCATAAACCTTCACAATACTGCTGAATGCTGTCAGCACACACCCAGCATGGGCTCCCAACATAGCATGCAGACACACACACACACACAGAGAGAGAGAGAGAGCTCAGAGACATGACCAGGCTCCACAGCCCCAGCAAAAGGGCATGAGGACACTGCCAAGTCACAGTGTAGACACTTCGCACCTCATTGTGTGTGTGAAGCATGCAGTGAAAGGGCCACCCTTACAATGGCCATACAGGGAATGCTCTAGCCAAACAGACACAAACACCAGCCACGGCCAACACAAGCGGCACAGAGTTTCCACACAGCCATCCAGGAATAGTCATATGCCAGCCTGCAGATCACACATGACCTAATGGACACTCGGGCCTGGTCATGCAGATGCTGCACGCCCCACTCAAATGTCTTGGGAGTTCCTTCCTCTCTGGGCCTGTGTGCTTCTCCATGTTCATCCTGTGCATCTCATTAAGACGTATGGGGCCAGAACCTACCAGACCCCTTAGCTCTACTCCTGCTCTCCTTCCTTCACCAGGGATTCATGTAAGCACTGCACGCATACGTATACACTACACATACACATATACATACACCGCACATGATCGTGGGGGAGCGCTAGCAAGCAGTCTTGGTCCAGAGAGAGAGGCCCTGCCATGTTAGGCAGATGGGAAGCAGACAGTAGGGACTTCAACGGGGTGACCATTCTGACCCCAGGATGTGGCCTCCTGGTTCCTTGTTCAGTCCCACTATAAACTCCAGCCCCAGGCTCTTGTTCCTCGTTTACAGTTCCAGGGCACGCTGTGCGGTTCCCTGCGTCTCCGCCCTTGCCCTTGGACACACAGCCCTTGCGTCTGGAATGACCTGCGGCTCCAGCTGCCTGAGTCCTCACATTGGCACTTCACAGACCAAGTTGAAAACTTCAAGAGAGACTCTGGAGATTGACAGGAAGTTGCCAAGTTTTTCATTTTGTTGGTAAGAATGTTTAAAAGACAGCAACCATCTTCTACCCACGACCATTTTTTTTAATATAAAGGATGCTTTAATACCAACAAAGCAGGAAAGACATAATCTGGGGATAAAGGGTAATCCTTTACGTTAAACACATTCAGCTCTATGTAAAACCGGTTCATTGTCCTTTTCCTCATTTCGCCCCAGGAGCCAGTGTGTTTGGAACCACTGAGTCCCACACGGCACTTCCTCCAACAAGCCTGCCTCAAATGCTCAGGCCTCACCCACACTCTTCCCAGCACTGGTCTTACTGCCCGTGAGACCAAGCCCTGCCCTGCACAGCCACAGCCATTGTTTCTCCAGGGCCCGCCCAGTTAAGCGCTGCCAGGTGCTTAATGCGGATTATCCCATTTCATCCTCATAAACCCACAGAGGTGAACGTTTTGCAGATGGAAACTCTTAAGTGGCTTCCCCCAATCCTGCACCCCTTGCTGGGGGCACGGACAGAGGAGTGGTGGAGAGCAGTACAAAGACACAGGTCTGACTGTCAGCCTAGGCTCTCCCCTTCCTGGCTGTATGATTAGGGCAGATCGCCCAGCCTTCCTGAGTCTCAGCTTTATCATGATGAATGGGGAGTGACCATTTGCACTGGGGCTGTCCTGAGGGAATGCATGTAAATCCTTCAAGATGATGCCAGGTACAGAGAAGACACTGGACCATGTTCACTGCTTCCTACGTTCCCCCTGCTTCCCTCCCCACTGCTGTGGCTCTCTCTACACCTCATACTCCTGATTGTCTCCCCAGCTGTCTTTCCTAGCAAAAGCAGTAGTGGCCAAAGGAACAATCCTTGGTCTTCCTCTCTCTTCTCTAGTCTCTTTCACTTCGTGAGCTTTCCAGTCTTATGGCCTTTCCTTCCTTCCTTCCTTCCTTCCTTCCTTCCTTCCTTCCTTCCTTCCTTCTTTCTTTCCTCCCTTCCTCCCCCCTCTTCCTTCCTTCCTTCCTTCCTTCCTTCCTTCCTTCCTTCCTTCCTTCCTTCCTTCCTCCCTCTCTCTCTCTCTCTCTCTCTCTCTCTCTCTCTCTCTCTTTCTTGCTTTCTTGCTTTCTTTCTTCCTGTGTGTGTAGTATGTGGGGTGCATGTGAGTGCATGGTATATAGTGTATGCATGTGTGTGTGCAAATGCATGTGGACACATGTGTGCAGAGGCCAGAGGAAGATGTGTGGGTCCTCCTCTACCACTCTTCCACCTTATTTCTTAGAGACAGAGACTCTCACTGAACTTGGAGCTCTTTGTTTTTCAGTTAGACTGGCTAACCAGGTAACCCTCAGTGATAGTCTTGTCTCTACCCCTCCCCCAGCACTACAGTTACTTTTGAGGGGGGTTGAGGTAGGGTCTCACTCTAGTCCAGGCTGACCTGGAATACACTGTGTAGTCTCAAGGTGGCCTTGAACTCACAGTGATCCTCCTACCTCTGCCTCCCGAGTGCTGGGATTAAAGGCGTGCACCACCACGCCCTGCTTAGAGTTACCATTTGACTCTCCTCTTACTCCTTACTTACAATCACCAGCAAATCTTATTGTCTCTACCTCTAAAATATAATAAAACCCTTCATTTCTATCTCTGCTGTTATTCCTGGAGTCAGGTCCAACCATCTCTCAACTGGTTCATGCATCCTAACTGGTCTCTGCACTTACTTTTACTCTTAAAAATTACTTTTAAAAACCCTCTTCAGATTAGGTAGTGTGGGACCTTAAACTGTTTTCTTTCTTTTTGCTTTTTAAAAAATATTTTCATTTATTTCTTTGAGAGAGGGAGAAAGAGAGAGAGAGAGAGGGAGGGAGAGAATGGACACACCAGGGCTTCTAGCCACTGGGAACAAACTCCAGGCACATGTACCACCTTGTGCATATGATTTTCGTGGGTCCTGGCGACTCGAACCTGGGTCCTTTGGCTTCGCAGGCAAGTGCCTTAATGCTAAGCCATCTCTCCAGCCCAACTTTGTTCTTTTTGAAAAATTATTCCTTTGTGTGTATAAATTTTAGAGGGAACATGTCATTTTAACAACAAATAGATTTGGTGGGGGCATTGATAAGATCATTTTGAATATACATCATTGTAGGCAAAATGGTTATCTTTATCTTGGGGTAAAATCCTAAGATCATTTCAAGAGGTGCAGAAAAAGAGCATTTGCTACCCCATGAATGTAGTTTGGTTCATTTATTTAGGTCTCTCTTTTTTTTTTTTTTTTTTTTTTTTTTTTTTTTTTTTTGAGGTAGGGTCTCGCTCTAGCTCAGGCTGACCTAGAATTCACTATGTAGTCTCAGGACGGCCTCGAACTCTCAGTGATCCTCCTACCTCTGCCTCCCGAGTGCTGGGACTAAAGGCATGTGCCACGACGCCCAGCCTATTTAGGTTTTTTGTTGTTTTTTTTCTCGGTTTTTCAAGGTATGGTCTCACTCTGGTCCAGGCTGACCTGGAATTAACTATGTAGTCTCAGGGTGGCCTCGAACTCTAGGCGATCCTCCTTCCTCTGCCTCCCAAGTGCTGGGATTAAAGGTGTGCGCCACCACGCCTGGCTTAGGTCTTTTTTAACAGTGGTTTATAATTTTCAGTATAGCAGTCTTACAAGTTTTTTTTTTTTTTTGCTATTTATTCCAAAGTAATTAATTAAAAATATTTCTTTATTTGTGAGCAGAGGTAGAAAGAGAGAGAAGAAGGAGGAGGAGGAAGAGAAAGAACCAGGATCTTTTGCCACTGCAAACAAACTCCAGATGCATGTACCACTTTGTGCATCTGGCTTTATGTGGGTACTGAGGAATTAAACTCAGGCTGGCAGACGTTGCAAGCAGGTGCCTTTAACCTCTGAGCCATCTCCTCAGCCCATAATTGATGTTATTTTAATATATTTTCAAATTTCCCTTTTGCAATTACTTGCTGGCAATATACAGAACTACAACTGATTTTTATATATTGACTTTGTATCCTACAAATATGTTAAATTATCTCATTAGTTCTAGAAGGATTTTTGAGGGCCCCTTGGAATTTTCAACATAATTTTGTCTCTAGTCTTCCTCCTCCTCCTCCTTCTTCTCTCTCTCTCTCTCTCTCTCTCTCTCTTTCACCCTACTCTCTGCGCCATGAGATGAGCAGACTCCTTTGCCACACACCCCTGTTGCCATCATATTCTGTTCCACCAGAGTCCTGTAGTAATGGGGCAGCCTAACAGAACCATGGACTGAAGCTGTGAGCCCAAGCACACCTTTCCTCCTTTGTTTTCCTTGGGCATTTTGTCACAATGACAGACAGTTGATTAGCACAATCATGGTGTGCTTTTCCATTTTTATATATTGAAAGACTTGATAATGTTTGTTTAACATTTTTGATACTTCTTTTCATGAGTGATATTGACCTATAGCTAATGTTTTGGTCAGGTTTTGCATCAAAGGTATGTTAAACATTGCTGCAGACTCTGGTTATCTCCAGCTGAGAAGTAGCATCGAATTCTTTTCTTTTATTGACTTATTTGGCCAGCAGAAGGTTTGAGCTTCTCCTTGGGATGTTCACACTTACAGCCTTGACCCACCATGTAGGAGGCCTAATTACTCCGAGGTGAGTATGCTATTAGGGAATCTCAACTAGCCAAGAAGCCTTGTGAAGTGAGGACTATAGCCAGCCTGCCTCCAGTTGTTACACACACTATACATTTGATCTATCCTTGCCAACAAAGGCCCCAGACACTGTGAGCTATATCCACTGTAGTCTATAGAAACTGCTGATCCCACCTCATGAGAGATAGTAATAACAGTATGTTTTTTGCCACTATGTTTAGGAACCATTCGTCATGCAGAAATGACTAGTAGAAGGATTGTATTGGGCTCAAAAACTGATTTGGCACATATTCCTCTCTCTTTAGTTTCTGGGGGCTTGTGGCTAATGTTTGCTCCTTAATTATTTGATATAATTTACCAGTAAAATTGTCTGAGAGGGAAATTTTCACACTAAATCTAATTTCTTTCTTTTGCAGAGAGGAGTGGTTTTGCAACAAGGTCTCATGTAGCTCATGTTGCCCTTGAACTCCATTTCCTAAGTGCTGGGATTATATGTACCCCTTACTTAGCTAATTTCCTTAATAGATGTAGTTATCCAGTTTCTTTTTTGTCAACTTTTTACCTATTTACTTGCAAAGAGAGAGAGAGGAAAGAGAGAGAATGGGCGCACCAGGGCCTCTAGCTACTGCAAATGAACTCCAGATGCATGTTTCTGGCTTTATGTTGACACTGGGGAATTGAACCTGGGTCCTTAGGCTTTGCAGGCAAGCACTTTAATGACTCAGCCACCTCTCCAGGCCACAGCAGCTTCTATTTTTTTTTTTTTAACAGAATTATACTTTTTTTTGCTTTTTTTTTTGTTTACTTCAATTTTTGAGAGAGAGAGGCAGAAAGAGAGAGAGGATGGATGCTCCAGGGCCTTCAGCCACTGTGAATGAACTCCAGATATGTGTGCCAGGGGGCGCACGTGTGACATTGCATGGCTGTGTGGGACCTGGAGATTCAAACATGAGTTCTTGGGCTTTGCAGGCAAGCGCCTTAACTGCTAAGCCATCTCTCCAGCCCTGTTTTTTCTTTTTCTTTTTTTTTTTAAGGTAACAGACTGGCCTTTTTTTTTTTTTTAAATGAGTGAGAGAATTGATATGCCAGGGCCTCCAGCCACTGCAATTAAACTCCAGACGCATGCACCACCTTGTGTGCATGTGTGACCTTGTGCGCATGCATCACTTTGTGCGTCTGGCCTACGTGGGACCTGGAGAGTTGAACATGGGTCTGTAGGCTTCACAGGCAAGCGTCACCGCTAAGCCATATCTCCAGCCCTCGTTTTTTTTTGGGGGGGTGGTTTCGAGGTAGGGTCTCGCTTTAGCTCAGGCTGACCTGGAATTCTCTATGTAGTCTCAGGGTGGCCTCAAACTCATAGTGATCCTCCTACCTCTTCCTCCCCAGTGCTGGGATTAAAGGCATGTACCACCACACCCGGCTGGTTTGGTTGTTTTATTCTGAGGATTCCACTATTTACCCAGGCTTCTTTGGAACTAGTGATCCTCCTGCCTCTGCCTTAGAAATGTTTAGAAATCATGTCACTTCCCTTATGAAAACCTCCAATGGCTTTTCCTTGACCTAAACATAGAATACAAATCACCCCACAGCCTAGAAAGCCCTTTATAATCTAGTTCCTGTCTGGCTTTTCCAGTCTCACCTGGAGCCCTTTCTGGGGCCACCTCCCTCCTGTTGCCGAGACCTCCGCTCAGGTTTCACCTCTCCAGGGAAGTCTTCTTGACCACGAGTCAAAATACTCCTGTGCCTGTGGCTTGTTATACTACTCATTTGAAAACTTCTTATGCCACTGAGCGCACTCTGACGTTATCTTTATTCTTAGCTTACTTATCTCTATGTGTCCACCAGACCTTTTTCTTGAGTCTCAGGTTCATATAAACAGGGGCCTCATTGGCCTTATTCATGGCTCTAGCCCCAGAGCCTAGAACACATGATCCTAGAAGGTGGTCAATGCATATTCACTACATACATGACTTACCTATTGCCCTGAAACCTCCCGGCACAGCCCTGATCTCAGCTTACTCTTCTCTGGTCCCCCAGAAATGTCCAAAATCATGTAAACGCATGGACAGTTTGACAGTGGTCCACAAGGTTTCTTCTGTTGAGGTTGGAATCCAGGCTGTCTCCCTCTCCCATCATGAGCAGCCCAGAGGCAACTCCAAGGTTTTTGGCAGAATGAACCAGCTACAGCATTTTTTTTCAAGGTAGGGTCTCACTCTAGCCCAGCGTGACCTGGAATTCATTCTGTAGTCCCAGGCTGGCCTCGAACTCACAACAATTCTCCTACCTCTGTCTACTAAGTGCTGGGATTAAAGCCATACACCACCATGCCCAGCCAGTTACAGCATTTGGAGAAAAGTTCTAATTACTAGTTCATGAGCTTCTCTCTCTCTCTCTCTCTCTCTCTCTCTCTCTATATATATATATATATATATATATATATATAATGTATACATACATATTTTATACATATATGTATTTTTCTTTCTCTTTCTCTCTTTTTTTCTAGGTAGGGTCTCACTCTAGTCCAGGCTGACCTGGAATTCACTCTGTAGTCTCAGGCTGGACTGGAACCCACAGCAATCCTCCTACTTCTGCCTCCCCAGTGCTGGGATTAAAGGCATGCACCACCACACCCGGCATATTTTTTCAATCATTCTTTAACAAAGATCAGTCTTATTCCTCCATTTATTTTTTTCCATCTAGTGCTGGAAATGGACTCAGGGTCTTACTCGCAGCTAAGTAAAGCCTCTATCTCTGAGTTCAAGGTCCAGTCTGACCTTGAACTCACCATTCCTCCTGCCTCACCTAAGGGCTGGGATCACAAGTGTACGCCCCCATGAACAGCTTTACCTCCGCATGTCTATGGACATAAGTCGCCCTCGTAGCCTTGCTTTAGTAGAGGAAGCTGAGGCACAGAGAGGCTCTTTGGCTTTGCCCATGCCACACAGTAAAATAGCTGGAAGTGCTGGAGCTCACAGATTTTTCCCTCGATTTATGATCCACCGACGAAGGCATCAATTTCAGAGATTAACAGCTGCAAATGATGGCATCAAACCGGCTGCCCCGGCAGCCCTCCGAAGAGCATCTCCAATTCAGGTTTATCTTCATTAAGCAAGTAATTCATTACGGGCGGTAAGCATTCACATCAGAGCGAGAATATTAAAAAAGTAATTATATTTTTCACAGTGCAGCTTTCTGGGTAAATTGTATGCAAATTGCTGTCTAAATCAGGCTGGCAGATCCTGAACAAGTCTCGGCACTCTTTGGAGGGATATTTTGGAGGCCGGACCAGCCACCCTCTGCTCACCTCTATGAGGGTCTCACTTTCAGTCAGGAAAGGCCCGTGCAGGGTAGCCATGACTATGTCTCAGCTCCATCAAACCTCAACTTCCTGTCCTGAAAGCCTCCCTGGTAGGATCGGACGGTCTGTGGCATGGGGTCACTCCTGACATGGACGTAGTGCTCGGGCCACTTTGGGAAAGCAGGTTCAGGGAGGACTGCAGGTTGGATCAGTGAAGCACTGGCAACTACAGGCTGAGTAAGGGGGTTCATGCGGGGTGAAGCAGGGGGCACCCCTCTTACTATATGACCTCAAGTTCACCACTTCTCCCCTCCAGGCTCTGCTCAATATGCAGCAGTATTAAGTTCTGGGTAATGATGACCCGGCAGACGCACACACCTCATGGCTCCTGGCAGGTCCTGTCTTCTAGCCCCTGGGCTGGAAGGGGGCCTTGAAGAGCAAACACATCAGTCCTCTCATTTACAAATGGGGAAAAACGAGCGCAGGGAAGGGCAGGAGCTCTCAGAGCCACACATCAGACAAGGGACAGAGCCGGGCCCAGAGCCCTAAGTCAGCAGCTCTAATGTCCACTGTTGGTAACCTTCTTCAAGTGCTCATTGAAGGTCTACTGTGGACACTAGGAAGCGCAAGTTTGCACACAGGGTATTAGCTATTTTCTTTTTCTTTTTTCTTTTTGGGTGCATGTGTGTGGTGTGTGTGTGTGCATGTGTGTTCCCGTGAAGTGGAGGCCAGAGGAGTCGTGCTGGTCTCCCCAAGTCAGTCTCACCTTAGTGAGACAGGGTCTCTCACTTGAATGCAGAGCTCCCCACTTCAGCTCGCCTATCTACCACCTTGCCCTGGGGATGGCTTGTCTCTGATTGCAGGCAGGTTGCCGCATACACTCAGCGTTTACGTGTATGCCAGGATCTGAGCTCAGGCCTCACACACAGCAACTGCTTTGTCCCGTGAACTATCGTCCCAGGTCCCTAGTTAGCCTGAGCATAGGGTTGGAATGTGAACTTGGGCCTGGATCTGGTAGTGGTTTTTGGCTTGTTTTTAAGTTTTTTAAATTTTATATTAGAGAGAGAGAGAGAATTGGCATACCAGGGCCTCAGCCACTGAAATCGAACTCCAGATGCCTGTGCCACCTAGTGGGCATGTGCGACCTTGCATTTGCCTCACCTTTGTGCATCTGGCTAACGTGGAATCTGGAGAGTAGAACATGGGTCCTTAGGCTTCGCAGGCAAGCGCCTTAACCACTAAGCCATCTCTCCAGCCTGTGGTTTCATCTTTTTTAAAAATATATTTTATTTATTTACTTATTTGAGAGAGGGGAAAAGAAATCAGAGTAGGGGGTAAAGAGGCAGATATAGAGGATGGGCACACTGGGGCCCACTGAACTCCAGACACATACACCACCTTGTGCATATGGCTTACATGGGTACTGGGGAATCAAACCTGGATCCTTAGGCTTCTCAGGCAAGTGCCTTAACCACTAAGCCATATCTCCAGACCTCAGTTTCTTCTTACATAAACCTTAGTTTCTCCATTTGTCAAAGCTGGCAGTTGAGTCTTTATGAATCCTTCCCATGAGACTTTCTACCAGGATTTTAACCACATCCTTTCTCTTCCTCTGGGGCAAATCTATCAAAAACCTGGAACTCTCAGAGACCTAGAAATAGAGACAGCTGGGTGTCAAGGAGTGGATCTTGGGTGTCAGGTCCCAGCCTACCCTGTCCACCCACTGCACACCAGCTGAAGACCATAATTTAGGAAAACAACGCCCCTTTGTGATGGGGAAATCTGTCAGAGAGCCTCAGCAGCCCATGGCCTAGGCTCCAGGGTCAAACCTGCCCAGAGACAGTCTCAAACAGAGCCACGTAATTCCAGGCAAGTGTGGGACACTGGGGACCCAGGCCATACCTGCAGCTATAGTCACTAAAACCCAACCACATGCAGACACACATCAGCCTGGCACACATGGACACTCGTGGGATATGAAGACAGGGTCAGCTCTCCCTACCAGCCTGTCCAGATGCAGCTCCACCTGCTAATGCCTGGTCACAATGGAGCCCTTGGAAGTGGCCACCCAGCAGGGGTGCTCCACAGTCACACCAGAGTCCTTGGTTATGCCCAGATACAGACCCTGCTGGGGGGACAGAGGATCCTCCCTAACCCAGTTCTCATCATCTATGTGGACCCTTGAATCTACACTCAGAAGAGTACTGAAAACACCGGTCATCACCCCTGGACAGTATGTCCAGCTGCACATACAAGCATTCTTTTGTGCCTGGCCAGAGACACACCACTGCTACACCTGCCCCTTGAGGAGCTTCTCGTCCTGTGTGCTGCTCAGCTGGGAACATATGGTTCCTGTGTAGGATTTTAGAGTATAGCCCAGGCACAACTCTTGCCCTCTCCCATCGCAAGCAACCACAGCCCTGGCCAGTCAGCCCTCTGTCTCCTTCACTGAGCCTGGGGCTACGATGAACTGCGGCACCTTCTCCAGCCTGTGAAAATCCTTCCCAGGATTTGGAAGCTTCCTTAACTCATCCTTCCAGAAGAAGCTCAATGCTCCTGAAGCCTTTCATGACCATATCTAGCAGCCCAGCCCCTGGGAGTTGGCCATGCCATGATCCAGAAGTTAGAAACCCAGGGGTATAATCCTGGCATGGGCCTATCTGTTCTCTCCGGGCCTCAGTTTCTCCCTCTATACCATGGAGGTAGGGGTAGGGAATGAAGATCACTTTGAACAGAGTTTGAGAGACCCTGTGGCCCCCTATTTCCCAGGCCATGTTTCAGGCCCTTGTCTCTCGATACCTGCACTAGAGCCCTTCCTCCTCTATGGGTTGCACACCCAGCCCCACGGGCAAAGGCAGAACTGAGCGGTAACCCCACTGACGTGAAGTCAAGATTTCTGCAGGTGCACACTCTGCTCTGGGGGTCACTGCCTGGCTCTGAAGCTTCTTCCCAAGCCCTCCTTCCTAGCCATGGAGCTGGCTACACCTGTGGGGGGGGGGGTAGATGCTAAGAGGTATCTTGTCCTCCTTCCCTACCTAGCCTTCACTGTCACTCAGCTGGCCCGGCAGCCTGCAGGCCTGGGAGGAAGAGTTAGCCCTGAGAACAGGATGGAGGGACAGGACAAAGGAGCATTGCCAGTATCCCGGCAAAGAGCCCGAGCTGCTGAGAGCAACTTGTTTCTCTCTCTTGCCACATTGAGGGTGCCCCAAGACTCAGGGTAGGTAGCTGGGCTGGGGAGAAAAGGAAGTGGAGCTCAACACTCTCATCCAAGCCCATATATATATTTTATTGTTGCTCCCCAGGTCACTAGCCAGAGCAGCCATGGAGGAAAGGGAGCCCTCTGCTGCAGTACCATGAGCCTCTGCAGGGCAACTTCCTGCGTCCTCAGGGCCAGGAAGCCCTCACTGTGATGAGCTTAGCCAGCCTCCCTGGCGATCCTTTGCTGGTCCCGGCTGTGCCCACCCACCAGGCTGCCTACGTTTGTCTTGCTCAGATAGTGCAGGACATGCTGACTTGCTGGATGTCTTGCCCTACGGTCACCTCCTTGTCTTGCTCAAAGACTAGACAGCAATGTAGGAAGTTGCCGCCATCCCTGGGTCTCAGTTTTCTCACTTGCCCCACACATGCTTTGTGTGTAGAGGTGCACACGCACGATTGTGCACGCACAGGCACTCTTCCCAGAAGGGCACATCCACTCTCTCCTCAGCAGAAGCCGTTGTTCCTCCTCTCCTGGGCCCCTCCTCCCTGCTGCTTGAACGGAGAGCAAGGGAATGTGGAGGGGGCCATCTCCCACTGAGAGCCCTTCCCCTCTCCCCTTCCCCTGCCTTCTGCCACTTTCCTATGTCAGGGCCACGCTGATGACACCAGAGAATCCATCAAATGCCACCCCCATGTCAGGTCATGTCACAACATAATTAAAGCATTAGATCTTCGTGATGAAGCCATTGCCATCAATTCTGAGAGTGACTGATCCAATCTACAGAAAGGAAATTTCTCCCCGCCCGCCACAACCACCACAGCTGCCTTCCCTCCCCAGGAAGGGTGGTGTTGCTTGCTTGCTCTACTGAGGCTCCCGGCTTCAGCCTGGGTGCCAGGAACTGAGCCATGTGGTGGCAGGCTCGGTCTTCTGGGGTGGGCCCCTCCTGCCTCTCAGTCCACTAGAGGTCAGCGGCGTCTGAAGGCATGGGGGTCCCTCTAGGCTCAGTCACCGAATCATTCTGAGGCCTTGGGAAAGATCTCTTTCATAAGTGGGTGTGAAGAAAGGTGCTGATCTCTAAGGATCACAGGGATGGAAGAGACAAGAGTATGGAGTCAGATGTCCTGTGTCCTGTCCTGACTGGAGCTGCTGTGGTCACATGAGTTCTTCTTTCTCTCTCCTACAGGAAGGAGCAATGATTCATGGCTCACAGGAGACAGGCACACCAGTGTCTACCACACACACACACACACACACAAAGTCCCAACCCCTTAGCATCCCAGCTCTAGGTCCTTGGGCTGTTGGGCCCAAGAGGTATTGGCCAAAGGCCCAGATTTAGATATGGTTTTTCTTTGTCCATGACTACTAAGTGTGGACCCCAAAATGCTGGGTCTACAGTAACAGAGAGCAGAGGAAGGAGATAGAGCATGCAGGGACAGAAAAGTCTCCCGTGTCTCTTCTCAGATGGTGTCATCTGATGGTTGTCCAATAGGAACAAGGAGTCAGTGATGACAAAGGAGAGACAGAGAAGCTCGTTGGTCAAGCTCATGGATCAAGTCCCTCGGTCAAGCCATGGGTCTACAGCTATCATGTCAGGAGGGGGTGAGTGAAGTAGTGGGAAGTCAGCCACAGTGTTCAATCAGAGGCACATGGGAAGTGGAGGTAGAGGCCGAGACCAGGCCTCGGCCACTGCAGTGCCCCAGGCGAGAGATGGCAGTGGATGGACGGCATCCGAGGAAGCGTGAAGGGGTATTACTCGGTCTCAGTGATTGGAAGGTGTGGCCACCATTTTGAAACCAACGGCTACGCTGAGCTATTTTATCCCCAGAGCAAGGCCATTATTGCCTCCAGACAGGACCATGCTCACGCCAGAAAGAGCTAACCACAAGTTTCAACCAATATTTGTCCAGGTTACTGTGGTAGTAAAATACCTATTGAGTCATTTTTGCCTCACAACTACCCGTGTAACAGATTCCCTATGAAAACCCACATAAGGGGGCTGGGAGATGGCTCAGTGGATACGTGCAAGAGTGAGTGCCTTAGCTCGGATCCCCAGAACCCACGTAAAGCCAGACACACAGCGCAGTGTCTTTAGTTCCAGCATGCCTGTGGCAAGATGGGAGGCAAGGACAAGAGACTCCCCAGAAGCTTGCGGGCCCGCTAGTTTGGTGTCCACAGTGGTGGACAACAGGAGACCCTGCCTCAAAGGAGGAAGGTGAAGACTGACACGGGACATTGTCCTCTGACCTCCACATGGATGCTGGGGCACGTGCACACCTGCACTCACACAGGTGAACACATACACACACATGCCACACAGACAGAAGAGTCCATATAAAAACAAGCCCTATAACAATTGCTGCTCAGGCTGGAGAGATGGCTTAGCGGTTAAGTCACTTGCTGGCAAAGCCAAAGGACCCAGGGTCGATTCCCCAGTAACCACATAAAGCCAGGTGCACAAGATGCATCTGGAGTTCATTCTGGTGTGTCCATTCTATCTCTCGACCTACATCTTTCTCTCTTTCTCTCAAATAAAGAAAGAAATTTAAAAAATGTTTTAATCACCTCTCTTTTCACCGTCTGGCCCTCTACACTGCATTATAGCTAATAAGCTCTTTACTTTTGCTTGCTTTTGTCCTGGTGAAGAGACTCTGACCCACCACAGAGAGGTTACCATTGATGGAGCTGTCACCCTCCATCACGTTTGGGAAGACTGAGAGAAAGAAAGCTCCTGGCAGGGTAACCAAGGGTTAAACCTAGTGATGCTTGATTGACATCAGGTGGAAATGTTGTGCTCACCAGTCTGGTGACAGGGTAGAGGTCTGTGCTGAAGAAGTGCTCTTGACCCTCAAGAGTCGTCAGCACATAGAGAGTCCTAAATCGATGAGACTGGAGGAGACCCCAGTGGGCAGAGAGAAGCGGGATGAGGACTGAGCCCAGAGCACTGCCTGCAGGACCCCCAAGACGAGGCTAAGAAGCGGAGGCCAGTAAGGAAGAGACCAGCCAGGCCCCTCGTGCTACCTGTTTGACAGAGACAGTGTTTGAGGAAGGAGGAAGTGATTATATGGGAAGGGGGATGACAGCTTAGGCAAGAGAAGATTGAGAACTGACTGATGACAATGTGGAATGAATATTTGCTGAATAAATAGACAGGGAGTGCATTGAAATTCTACCAATAGAACCAGGGAGTCAGGTGGGATCATGGATTGAGGACAAAGGAATCCGTGTTCAACCACAGCCAAGGAGTCTGGGAGCCAGGTTTCCAAGGGGAAAGATGGGGCCTCTAAAGTCCACCAGCCTTGCATCAGGCAGGATGGGTCTTAGGGGCCAAGAGAAGACCAACTTAAGGTGAATCAGAAATGGCAGATAGGGGAGAAGGGTGGACTTCAGAGTCAAGGTAGGGCCAGAGGCCTGGGCCCAGACCACAGACCTAAGGCAGGAGGGAGACTTCCAGTGTTACAAAAGCCCACTGAGTCATGTGACATATCAGACATGAAGCCATGTCTTTTCTAGAGAGACCCTCTGTCCCACTGGAGAAGAAGACCCAAGTGGACAGAAAGCCCTCATGTCTGATGGCAAGTTCCCAAATCATACAACACATGCAAGTGCCCAGTGGAACCCCAATACTACAAGCTGGGTGGAAAGACAACCCCTTACTTTGAAGGGACTTCAGCCATCTAGGTTTTGGGTATCTGGTTTCTGACCTCATTTATTTATGGATGCACCAGGGTCTCTCACCACTGCAATTGAGTGCCTGTCAGACTTTAGATAGGCGGCTGGGGAACTGAATCCAGCTGGCAGGCTTTGTAAGCAAGCACCTTTAACCACTGAGCAATCTCTACAGGCCCGCCTGACCTCACTTCTCAATTCTTCTGTTTTGGGCCTGAGCCTCTCAATATGACTATTAGGGTTCACTAAGCCTGAACCATTTATGGCAGCCGTATCTGTCCTCTAAAGATGGGCTGTACACCCTAACAGAGCCCCTGGCTTGTTTGGCTCTTTTCCCATCCTAATCATACTCTCCTCCTGCTTCTTTTGTCATGGGATCTCAGCGTTCAGGACCACAGAACAGACTCCCCAACTCCACGCAACCTCAGCTTATGGGTCCCACTCTAGTCAGCTCTTTCAGACTCAATTCTTAACTCTCCCAGGGGCTGGTTCTCCTTACTGGCCACTTGGATCCCATCCTCATGAGCAGCATACTCACACTGCCTGTTTGTGCTGGTTTGATTCAGGTGTCCCCTATAAACTTAGGTGTTCTGAATACTATGTGCCCAGCTAGAGGAGATATGGGAACCTGGCTGCAACAATAAAGTGGTACTGAGGAGTGAGGTTGCGGCTAGACATCTGACTGTGTGGCTTTGGCCTTTTGGAGCTGATTTTCAAGAGTAATGTGGGAGGATATGAAACCCTGGCCTAAGAGATGCCTTGAAGTGCTGTAAGTACAGCTTGATGGACTGTTCTGGTCAGCACTGAAAGACCTGAATGTGGTAAGAATTATGGACTATGAGGTTTGGCTTATGAGGGTTAGAAACAAGGTTTCCTTAGACTGGGCTAGAAGCAGTTTATGTGAGAGACTTGCTGTTATGTCCCTGTCCTTGGTCGGGTGATTTCTGCCAGCAATGTGAACCTGACTGCAATACTGTTGTGGTCAGCTTCACATTACTGGGCAAACACCCAATCAGAAACAGCTTATGAGAGGAAAGGGTTTACTTTGGGCTTACAAAATCCAGGAGAACACCATCAGTGGTGGGAGAAGCTGGCTCACTTCCATAGATGCAGAGGAGAGATATACCACCAAACATCCAGCAGCACAAAACATGGACAGCCCGAGCTCAACCTGCTCTCCACACACTTTAGGGCTGGATTCCCCAGCAGGGCTCCACCCACTGGAGACTCAAGATCCAAGCCTGAGTCTATGGGGTCATGCATGTAAACTACTACACTGCCTGAGCCAGTGCCTCAGTGGAAAGAGCATGCTGTGTTTCGGCAGAAGCAACAGTTGCTATAGCGTACAGAGGGGAAGGGTGGGCTCTGGCCCAGGGAGTCAGAAGTTACTTCCCATACAGGATACATTCAGGCTAAGGAGGTTGTACAAATGCAAGACATTATCGAGGGGGGCAAATATGGCATCCCAGGGGAGGAGTGGGATATGAGATATGAAGGAGGGGTATACTTGGGAAAAGGAGTAGGGAGACGTTCCTCAGGCTGGAGAGGAGACACAGGAAGAGGAGGCTGGAAGAGGAATACTAGCGACAGCCTAGAGGCTGCCAAGTATGGCTGTGAACAGGAAGTGCTCATCTCCCCACTCCAACAGCCAGTCCCAGGGCTGACTATGGCTAGGCAGGATCCTTCCAGCTGTTCAGGTCTGGTTTTCTGGGTCAGTGATCCAGCCCTTTTCATCCATTCCATTGGTCTCTGAATGTTCTACCAAGTCCCATGAATTAAGATAGAGGTCGAGCTGGGCATGGTGGCACACACCTTTAATCCCAGCACTTGGGAGGCAGAGGTAGGGTGATTGCTGTGAGTTCGAGGCCACCCTGAGACTACATAGTGAATTCCAGGTTAGTCTGGGCTACAGTGAGACCCTACCTCGAAAAAAAAAAAAAAGATGGAGGTTGAGTGAATATTCTTCTTAGCTTACTGCAGCCTGCATCTCCCTGTGAATCTAGAAGTTCAAGAAAGAGAGGTGAGAACCAGAAGCTTCAAGACTACCTTGGAATCAGCATCACATGAAGGGAGAGAAGCAGGCCAGCCCTTGGCTTCTCTCTGCAGGGCTGGGCTGGAGGAAGGGAGTCATCGATGGGGCAGAGGCTGGGTGACAGGACACACAGGATCACAGCCAGGATGGATCTTCAGGGCAACTGGCCACTTCTGTGCAATGTCAGAGTCCCTCTTCACCATCCTTGCCAAGTGGCTGTCTGGTCTCTCATTGTGCCTGCTACCTCTTGAAGGAGCTACTTTGTCCCACTGTGGGCGCCGGGGTCTAGAGCTGCACCCGCTGGCCTCCCAGGGTCAGAGTGTTATGCTTTTAGGCTCCACAGAAACAATCCCATCCTCCACACTACAGCCTTGCAAACACAGGAGGGTGGTGACTTCGATGCCTGCTCTGAGGATTTCAGAGCCCCTGAATGAACTTGGAATCATGCCTCAGGCTTGGAGTCTAGCCTTAAGTCTTGGGTCCCTGTCTGGAACGGTGCCCAAAACAATGCCTTTCCCCATGCATGTGACTGGACGAACTTGTGACATATGTTACATGGACACTTGTGACTGAGGTTGTGCAGGTTTCCTCTGTGCCTTCTATGAGCACATATGAGAATTAACAACTGTGTCTGGGTGTGGGCAGGAGAGCTCATGATGGTCTATGAACGAAGATGAAGAAGGGCTGTGTGTAAATGACAAACTGTGATGACGAGTGTGACTATGCAAGTGTGGTTCTGCACACAACGCTCTGTGTGAACATAACTAGACAGATAAATGTGGGGTTTGTGATTCAGGTTTCATGGTCTCTGAGGGTCTAGTTGTGACTCTGTGTGAAGAGAGTGCATATGACAGATTGCAATTTAATGCATATGTGAGACTGTGTTTGTGACAGATTGTAATTTAATGTGTGTGTGTGTGAGAGAGAGAGAGAGACAGAGAGAGAGAGACAGAGAGAGAGACTGGCTGAGACTGTGAGGGTGTGAGAGACTGTGACCATGAGCCTGGGTATGCAGATGTGGTGTGTGTATGTGCTTGGATGTGCTGGTGTAGCTGTGTGTTGGTGGATGCTGATGTGTGTGTGTGTGGTGATGGTCCTGTCTGTGTGGATAATGCAATGCATGCTTGTGACTCCTCTGTGTGTGTACATGTGCACACACACATGAATGGCTGTGATGCCCATGTGTGAAGGTGGTGGTGGGAAGGTGAAGTCAGTGCAGGATAAAAAGGGGACTGGCTTGGGAAGGTCTCCCCAATCCTATTTTAATCAGAAACGGAGCAGCTGTTAGTCTGAATAGACACCGCACAAGGCAGACGTCTTAATCTCTTCTGCATTGTGATTCACTCGGCGAAGCCCTATTACTCAGCTTTTGATAGGAGCTTACTTGTCTCAAGTGTTTTCATTATTGCCCTAATACTATCTATTAACATACTGGAGGGAGCTCGCTGCTGTCTGGAGCTGGCATCACTGGGCTTTTAAAGATTATGGGCCTTGCAAATACATAACATTTTACTGCCTTGCAGACGTAATTCATTGTGTGTGGGGTGGGGGGGAGAAGCTCACGTAAATAGATAGGTAAATTGATAACTGAGTAGGAGACAGAGGGCGCTGGAGGGAGAAAATCTATGATCCAAACACGGCTGTCATCTCCAGCTCAAATCATCGCCTTCAGGAGGAGAGGCTAGGCAGCCGTCTTCTTTCTCATTTAGGGCACTTCTTGCCTCAAATCCTTCATCCCTGGGTTTCGTGGGATAGAGGTATTACATAGGCCTACTTGGAACATTAGAGGTGACCGGAGGTGCAAATTGGAGCAAGACACAAAAAACGAGTAGGGTGGAGAACTCACAGATCTAGGAGGCAAGGGTCCATGTTCCAACCCCCAGTGCACTTGATTTCCTGGGTGACTACTTCCATCTTTAAGTTTCATCTCTTTTTTAAAAAATATTTTATTTATTTATTTTAGAGAAGGAAAGAGGGAGAGAGGGGGTGGGATGCCAGGGCCTCCAGCCGCTGCAAACAAACTCCAGACACATGCGCCCCCTTGTGCATCTAGCTTATGTGGGTCCTTGAGAATGGAACCAGGATCCTTTGGCTTTGCAAGCAAATGCCTCAACCGCTAAGCCATCTCACCAGCCCAAGTCTCATCTCTTAATTGCAAAATTAGATGTTGAGGGGCTAAGAGAGATGATTCAGAGATTAAGCATGCTTTCTGCACAACCATAAGGGCCTAAGGTAGCATGAAAGTGCCCGGATTTGAATCTCCAGAACCCACCTAGCAGTTGGACATGGCCATGCACATCTGTAATGCCAGCACCCCAGTCCTATGGGGAGTAGGAAGAAGAGTAACTGGTGAACGCAAGCTCTAGGATCAGTAAGAGACTCCATCACAAGGAAAAACGGGTGAGTGACGGAAGGGGACACCTGACATTCTCCTCTGGCCAGTGCAGGCAAGCCCACAGGATGTCACAGGTGAGCACATGAGTGCCACATGCATACACCATACACACCACCATTACATATTATGTACATGTGATAAATAAATGAGATGTCAAAATCATCTAAAGAGCTAGCTCCGAAGGTCCCCATTGTACCCCAGTAGGTGCTTGAATCGCAAGAATCAATATTGGGGGCTAGAGAGATTGCTCAGTGGTTAGGAGCACTTGCTGCTTAAGCATGAGGGTCTCTTGGGCTGGAGACTGCCAAGTTTGACTCCCAAGAACTCATGTAAAAAGCTGGGCATGGCAGTACCAGAAAATGGTTACTACCCACATGGAGCTACTGATTAGTGTGACCTACAAGGTCTCCAAAACAAGACTGGCTAATGTCAAAACCCTTGATTACCCGCCTGAGGTAAAAGGTAAGACCCTATTGCTGAAGACACCACATGCTGCCAACACAGAACACCGGGAGATCTGGCTGGAATCTGGAAGGGAGCCAGTGCCCAGATGGTTAGCCTGTATAGTGCTGGAAAGCACTACATGAGCTGCTGGGGCCAAGTGGCCAACAACGTCATGTGCAAGCAGGAGACACTGCTGTTCAGAAACAAGCAGTCTGATAAGATGTACACACCTCTGCAATGGTGGCACCCAGCTTTGGCGGGTAACCAGTGGCTTTCTGATTGGCTATGAGATCAGCTGAGTAAGGAGCCCATACCTGGAACTGGGAACCAGAATCCTATAGAGGCCAAGATTATGGTCTCCAATGACAAGCTCCTGCTAGTCTTTGGCCAAAAGAGGCGCTATATCCATCAAAATCTCTCTAAATTTACAAGATTATCCCATTTAACCTATGCTGACCTCATTCTCTGTTGGAGAATCTGTTTTTCTTTTTCAGTAGGCAGCGAGAAGTGAGGAGATAAACCACCCCTCGCACCTCAGCCAGATGAGCGCTGCTTCCAAGGCGAGTCTGACAACCTGCGCCAGGGTGGAGGAGGCAGAGAGGACGCTCAACGCCTACCAAAGCAGAAGTGCAGAAGCCCCTGAGAGCTCAACACTGACGTAGCCTCAAAACACCCGCCACGACTCAGGGAATTTTGCAGAAGAGGGGGCAGAAAAATTGTAAGAGCCACAGGTTGGGCAGGCATATCTAGAGACATTGCCCCCCTCAATGACTGACTGCTGCTCTCCAACTCATAACCCACACAACCCCATGGGGAATACCAGCACTCCCACTAAGGAGGGTCCTCAGTGGAATGGGGGCAGGGAGGAGGGAAATGATGGTGCCAATACATGATGTGCCCAAACAAAGTATATATTTGATAATTTGTGGGGGGGGGGTGGTTAGAGGTAGGTTCTCACTCTAGTCCAGGCTGACCTGGAATTCACTATGTATGTAGTCTCAGGTGGCCTTGAACTCACAGTGATCCTCCTACATCTGCCTCTCAAGTACTGGGATTAAAGGCGTGCACCATCATGCCCAGCCTATACTTAATAATTTTTTAAAAAGTGGTGCATGGCCCTACAATCTATACCTCCAGTCTGCAAGTGGAGGGTTGGCAGTGTCTGGAGAATTGTTGGGGGCTTTCTGATGGACGGAAACTCTGTATGGAGGGAGAACCTCTGCCTCAATAAAAAATACATAGATGAGCAATAAGAGGACACCCACATTCTCTTTTGGCCTCCATGCACACTCTTACAGGGTGTGCACATCTGCGTACACGTGTGTATACACCACACATCACATGCACCATACACACTACTCTACACGGGCACACAAGGATCAGTATCTAACTCCATCAGCCAGACTCCTGAGCAAGAAGGCTAAAGTGCTGCATCTCCAGTGTCTCACAACTGGCAAAAACAAAAATGTCATGTAAGCCAACCACGCCGGCTCTCCACCTCGCTGTTGTGAGCATGCAGGCTTATCGTGACGAGGATCTCACTGCTTTCTTTTCTTTTTCACGACATCAATTTCATTGGAATAATAGAAACTTCAAAAGAATACAGCCTTAGTAGCCCCAGAAAACCAGAAGTGTGGCATCAGACAAATGTGAGAACCTTCCAGAAGATAAAGAGCAGACAGAATTAGATCTGCGGAGAAAATCAGAGTGGTGACATCAGCCCAGAAGAAATTGGCTATGGAGGTATATACTGTCCTTCCAACAGAACCTTGGAGAAACTCCAAGTGCCAGGAGCAGAGAGCAGGCTGTGACACAGCCATCAGGCTGAGCAGTGCTGAGTAAGCAAGGAGGCTGTCCAGCCCCTTCCTCTCCCAGCATACCGCGTGTGGCCTTTGTCCATGACACTGAAACCTGGTGACAGAGGAAAGGTCACCTCAGGAAGTACGGTAAACTGTTTCACCCAGGAAACGAGCCGCATCTCTACATTCCCATCCCCTGAATCTTGACTTGGAACAACATAGCTGGCTTCGTCCAATGAGGCGTGAGCAGGGATGATGCAAGCAGGGATGGGGTAAGCACTTACACACGGGGGTTTGTCCCTGTGGAAGCTGGCCACCACTCTGAAAGGAAGTCCATCCTAGCCTCCGGGGAGGGGTCTTCGGAGGAAATAAAACCATGTAGAGACAGAGGCCACCTGACTGAATGCACCAAAGCCCCAGAGGAAAAAAAAAATGAACCCCTCTTGGACCTGCCACTCCAACCTAATGATAAGATCAACGCAGTAAAGTGGGCTGGGCCCTATGCTGTGGAGGAAAAAAAAACAAACCCAGGAATCCACAGGAGCACGAGAGACAAGAATCCACTGTTGCCTTCAAAGCGTTGAGTTTGAAGGTTTTTTATGTGGCACAAGATGACTTTCTAGTCAGGAGGAGTATGCATGTCTTGAAACCAGAGAAGAAAAACCAAGCTACATTTCTGCAATGGAACATGGGAAGGGGAAGCAAAGGCAGTGAGACAGTTCTGTTCAGGCCATCATGCCCAGTGACGTCTTCCTCAGCCTGGTAAGTCATTAGGTCTCTACCTTCATACATGGGATCTCACGGCTCCCGAGGGGAAGCCTCCAGTACCAAACTCCCCTGATTCTTGCACAGAGCTTGCTTCCAAGGAAAAAGCCCACTCTGGAAACAGGTCCCCACAATGGGAACACACACATAGTCCAGTCTCCTGAACTAACTAATCAACCCAGTATTCATCTATAAGCCTAAAACAACACCCACTGGCCTTCAGATATTTGTGGTAAGTCAAGAATGTGAGGATGTGGGGGAGGAGAGAGATGGCTCAGTAATTAAAGTGTCTGCTGCACAAGCATGAGGATCCGAGTTCAGATCCCCAGCACCCACATAGATGCCAGGTGGTGGCTCACCTGTCACCCCAGCACTCAGGAAGCAGAGGCAAGGGCTCCCCAAGGCAAGCTGGCTGGCGAATCAGCCAGCCCTGGGTTCAAGTGAGAGACCCTGCCTCAGTAAAGAAGGTGGGGGTGATGGAGGAGACGCCAGACATTAACTGCTGGTATACACACCCCTGTGTACCTGCACACATGTGCAACCATACACATGTGAACACACACACCACACACACATACCACACAAGACACATACACACAGAGCACACACAAGACACACACACACACACAGACTCACACACAAGACACACACACACCACAAACAAGACACAAACGCACACACACCACATACGCATACCACACAAGACACATACACACATAGCACATACACACAGAGTCACACACAAGACACACACACCACACACAAGACACAAACACACACATACCACACAAGACACATACATATATAGCACATGGAAGAGACACACACACCACACAAGACTCACACACAGCCGGGTGTGGTGATGCACATCTTTAATCCCAGCACTCGGGAGGCAGAGGTAGGAGGATTGCTGTGAGTTCGAAGCCACCCTGAGACTCCATAGTGAATTCCAGGTGAGCCTGGGCTAGAGTGAGACCCTACCTCAAAAAACAACAACAACAACAAAAAAAAGACTCACACACAGATACCACAAGACATATACTCCACATACAAGACACATACATACCACACATAAGGCACACACACACCATAAGACACACATATACCACACACAAGACACGCACACACACCACACACACACAGATAGCGTGAGAAAAAATAAGATGAAACATCAAAATGATTCATCCCAGAGCCAATGAGATAATGTAAGAAAGGGCAACTATAAAGAACTCACAAATCTAAAAGATATTTGTTTTTATAAAATATGAATAAATTGCTATGGAAAAGAAATTATCAAAACAGAAATCATGCTTGAAAAATTAAAAGCAGGAAAATAAAGTCACAGAAGTTCCCCAGAAGGTACAATGAAAATATAAAAAGATACAAAATACAAGACAATATAAGATTCCACATTTACCTTTTAAGAGTTCTAAACAGAGATTAACAGAGACTAGAGGTGATGAAATAATTTTAAATATCATTTTAAAATAGAAGCTGTTGGGCTGGAGAGGTAGCTTAGCGGTTAAGCGCTTGCCTGTGAAGCCTAAGGACCCGGGTTCAAGGTTTGATTCCCCAGGACCCACGTTAGCCAGATGCACAAGGGGGTGCATGCGTCTGGAGTTCGTTTGCAGTGGCTGGAGGCCCTGGCACACCCATTCTCTCTCTCTCTCTCTCTCCCTCTTTCTCTCTGTCTGTCGCTCTCAAATAAATAAACAAAAAATTAAACAAAAATAGAAGCTGTGCATGGTGTAATCCCAGCAATGCACGCCTGTAAAGAGGTAGAGGAAAGAGCATCAGAAGTTCAAGCTCATCCTTGCTTACATATGAAACTTAAAGCCAGCCTGGGCTCCGAAAGACCCTGTATCAAACAAACAAACAAACATCTGGGTTGAGGAGATGGCTCAGACAGTAAAGTGCTTGTCTCACAAGCATGAGGACCTGAGTTCAATCCCCAGAACCCCTGTAAAAGTGCTAGGCATAGCGGCACATACCTGTAATCCCAATGCTGGGGAAGCAGAGACAGGAGGGCCGTAGGCTCACTGGCCATCCAGTCGAGCCCAATTACTAAGCCTGGGGTCAATGAGAAACACTGTTGAAAAGAAAAAGGATGGTGTTCCTCAGGACCACACGGAAAGTGGTCTAGGGGCCTCCACACTCACACCCACACGCCTGCACTGGCACACACATGTGTACATCCTCACTCACACCCACACGCCTGCACTGACACACACATGTGCACATCCTCACTCACAGCCACACGCCTGCCCTGGCACACACATGTGTACATCCTCACTCACACCCACACGCCTGCACTGACACACACATGTGCACATCCTCACTCACACCCACACGCATGCACTGACACACACATGTGCACATCCTCACTCACACCCACACACCTGCACTGGCACACACATGTGTACATCCTCACACCCACACGCCTGCACTAGCACACACGTGTGTGCATCCTCACTCACACCCACACGCCTGCACTGCCACATACATGAGTACATCCTCACTCACACACACACACATGCACTGGCACACACATGTGCACATCATCACTCACACCCACACGCCTGCACTGACACACACATGTGTACATCCTCACTCACACCCACACACCTGCACTGGACATCCTCACTCACACCCACACGCCTGCACTGACACACACATGTGTACATCCTCACTCACACCCACACACATGCACTGGCACACACATGTGCACATCATCACTCACACCCACACGCCTGCACTGACACACACATGTGTACATCCTCACTCACACCCACACGCCTGCACTGACACACACATGCGCACATCCTCACTCACACCCACACGCCTGCACTGGACATCCTCACTCACACCCACACGCCTGCACTGGCACACACATGTGTACATCCTCACTCACACCCACACGCCTGCACTGGCACACACATGTGTACATCCTCACTCACACCCACACGCCTGCACTGACACACACATGTGTACATCCTCACTCACACCCACACGCCTGCACTGGCACACACGTGTGTACATCCTCACTCACACCCACACGCCTGCACTGACACACACGTGTGTACATCCTCACTCACACCCACACGCCTGCACTGGCACACACATGTGTACATCCTCACTCACACCCACACGCCTGCACTGGCACACACGTGTGTACATCCTCACTCACACCCACACGCCTGCACTGACACACACATGTGTACATCCTCACTCACACCCACACACATGCACTGGCACACACATGTGTACATCCTCACTCACACCCACACGCCTGCACTGACACACACATGTGTACATCCTCACTCACACCCACACACATGCACTGGACATCCTCACTCACACCCACACGCCTGCACTGGCACACACATGTGTACATCCTCACTCACACCCACACGCCTGCACTGGCACACACATGTGTACATCCTCACTCACACCCACACGCCTGCACTGACACACACATGTGCACATCCTCACTCACACCCACACGCCTGCACTGGCACACACATGCGCACATCCTCACTCACACCCACACGCCTGCACTGGCACACACATGTGTACATCCTCACTCACACCCACACGGGCACACACATGTGCACATCCTCACTCACACCGCACACGCCTGCACTGCACACACATGTGTACATCCTCACTCACACCCACACGCCTGCACTGGCACACACATGCGCACATCCTCACTCACACCCACACGCCTGCACTGGCACACACATGTGTACATCCTCACTCACACCCACACGGGCACACACATGTGTACATCCTCACTCACACCCACACGCCTGCACTGGCACACACATGTGTACATTCTCACTCACACCCACACGCCTGCACTGACACACACATGCGCACATCCTCACTCACACCCACACGCCTGCACTGACACACACATGTGTACATCCTCACTCACACCCACACGCCTGCACTCGCACACACATGTGCACATCCTCACTCACACCCACATGCCTACACTGGCACACACATGTGTACATCCTCACTCACACCCACACACCCACACGGGCACACACATGTGCACATCCTCACTCACACCCACACGCCTTCTCTGGCACACACATGTGCGCATCCTCACTCACACCCACAGACCTGCACTGGCACACACATGTGCACATTCTCACTCACACCCACATGCCTACACTGGCACACACATGTGCACATCCTCACTCACACCCACACGCCTGCACTGCCACACACATGTGTACATCCTCACTCACACCCACACGCCTGCACTAGCACACACATGTGTACATCCTCACTCACACCCACACGCCTGCACTGCCACACACATGTGTACATCCTCACTCACACCCACATGCCTGCACTGGCACATACATGTATACATCCTCACTCACACATACACACTCCTGACTGAAAAACAACAAAAACAAACCAAAAAATAATTTCTCCAAGCATGAGAAAAATCTGAGTTCTCAAACTATAAAAAGACCTACCAAATGCTAAGCAGAAAGTACTAAAAAGACACACATCCTGTGACATTTCTACATTACAAAATAAAAACAAAATTTTCAATGCTTCTGGATTTTTTTGAACCTGCAATTCTATATCAGCCAAGCTATCAAGCATGAAAACAAGCCTAAGATATTTTCAGATAATAAAGGACAAAGAAAATTTACTATCTATTCACTCCTTCTGAAAAAATAATTATGTACTTCAGAAAAACAAAAAAGGAATTCAAGAAAGAGAATGTCACAGGGTACACATTTTTAAGAAACCAGTACACATCTAAGAGTCTAAACAAATAAAACTGAATCTATAAGACTTCATACAGTTTTTAAGAAATGATTTCTTTTGAAAGTATAGAAATAAATTAAAATTATAACACTTGGAATAAAGTTTCAACAAAAGGTGGGATTTAGGAGGTGATTTATGATACTACTGGCATAAAAATGGTTATCTAAAACGTTAAGCACTATAAATATGATACACATAACTTGCCAATAAAAGCAGAAAAATAAAATAAAAATTGATCAAGTGAAAAGCATGGGGAAATCCAAAAATATCAGAAATAATAATAAACATGAGTAGATTAGAACCTCCTATTAAACTACAGAGACTCTCAGAGTGAACGAAAGAGCATTGAACAACCTACCTAAGTGCTCATGTTCAGGTTCACACACAAAGTGATCATTTAAATAGTTCCACTTAAAACAATACAACACAAAAGATTTAAAGATAAAAACAATTGAGCCAGGTAGTGGTGGCACACACCTTTAATCCCAGCACCCAGGAGGCAGAGGTAGAAGGATTCCAGTGAGTTCAAGGCCAGCCTGAGACTACATAGTGAATTCCAGGTCAGCCTGGGCTAGAGCTAAACCTTACCTCAAAAAAATTGAAAACAAATATATGCTAGCAAAATAAAAATGAGCTGTACAGACATTAGTATCAGATTAAATAAAATTCAAAATAGTAGTACTACCTGGAATGAACAGAAATATGTTATAAAAGGTATAATCCACCAAAAAATGATATAATCATGATAGCTAGCTAGGAGATAGTTCAGTTTGTCCTCAATGGTTTGCAAGCATGAGGATCTGAGTTTGATGCACAGAGCCTATAGATAGATAGATAGATAGATAGATAGATAGATAGATAGATAGATAGATATTCAAGGTAGGGTGTCGCTCTAGCCCAGGCCATCAGGCTTTACAAGGAAGCATTTTAACCACTTAGCCATCTCCCTAGCTAGCCCATATTCTCAATTTTTATATACCTTTGATAGAATAAGTAGATAAAAATACTAAACCTATAAAACTTTTTGAACAATATAATTTAAAAGTTTAATTTGAGCAGGGCATGAAGGTGCACGCCTTTAATCCCAGCACTAGGGAGGCAGAGGAAGGAGGATCACCGTGAGTTCGAGGCCACCCTGAGACAATATAGTGAACTGCAGGTCAGCCTGAGCTAGAGTGAGACCCTACCTTGAAAAAACAAAAAAGTTTAATTTGATATTTGTATAAGAAAATGTACTGAAATGTGAAGACAGGTGGCTGTGATTTGAGTGTATCCCTCAAAGTTCGTGTGTTAGAAACTGAATCCCCAGTGAAAGTGCTGAGCAGTGGGATCTTAAAGAAGCAATGAGGTTACAGGGCAAAGCCCTCTTGACTGGATTAACACCATTATTTTAGGGTTGGTTTAGTCATGAGTTGGGTCCTGATGACAGGATGGATAAAACTTCCTTTTCTCCCCCATGCAATGCTTTCTGCCATGGAGATCTTTTTATTTTTCTTTTTGTTTTGTTCTTTTTTTTTTTTTTCTTCCAGTTTTTCAAGGTAGGATCTCACTCTAGCTCAGGCTGACCTGGAATTCACTATGTAGTTCAGGATGGCCTCGAACTCATGACAATCCTCCTATTTCTACCTCCCGAGTGCTGGGATTAAAGGCGTGCACCACCACACCCAGCGGTTTTGTTGTTTTTGTACTTTTGCTTTTTGGTGTGGAATGTTCATGTGTGTCAGTACAGGTGTATGCATGTGCGGCAGTCAGAGGATAACCTCAGGTGTTGGTCCTCCCTTCCTCTTTGTTTGAGGCAGGGTCTCTTGTTCTTTTGTTGTTCTCTGGGTTCACTTGAGCAACCCTGGGAGTTGCTGAGACATTCTCCTGTGTCTGCCTCCCATCTTGCTGTACATGTATTTGTACTACAGACACCAGCACAGTGTCTACAGGGTCTAGCTTTTACATGGGCTCTGGAGATCCGAACTTAGGTCCTCATGACTGTGCAGCAAGTGTTCTACCATTGAGCTATCTCCCTAGCCCCTATTTTATTTGATTTTTTTTTAATGCAAGAGTAAGAGAGAGGGAGAAAGAGAGAGAACTAGCGTGCCAGGGCCTCCAGCCACTTAATTGAAGTCCAGACACATGTGCCACTTTGTGTATATGTGCGACCTTGTGTACTTGTGTCACCTTGTACATCTGGCTTGCATGGGACCTGGAGAGTCAAACATGGGTCCTTAGGCTTCACAGGCAAGTGCCTTAACCACTAAGCCATCTCTCCAGTCCTGATTTTCTTTTGAAACACTTAAGTTACAAAGTAACCCAAGGGGCTGGAGAGATGGCTCAGTGATTAAAGGTGACTGTTTGCAAAGCCTGATGGCCCAGGTTCGATTCCCCAGTACCCACTGTAAAGCCAGATGCACAAAGTGGCACATGCATCTGGAGTTTGTTTGCACTGGCAGGAGGCCCTGTCACACCTATTTCTCTCCCTCTCCCTGCCTCTCTCAAATTAATAAATACATTTTAAAAACCCTTGAACACACTCATTAGAAAAGGGGAAGATGAGTTGAATACAAGCAGCTGTGAAAAAAAGAAAACCAGAAGGGGAAAAAACCTCTAGGAAGAAGGAATTAATAGAGATAAAAGCAGAAATGAATAAAATGGGAAGCAAATGTAGACTTAGTAAATAAAACCAAATGCTTGTCTTTCACTTCCTCCTTCCCTTAAGGGCTCAAGAAGAGGTGAAATGCTAATATCCGAGAAGTAATTGGATTGTCAAAGATCAGCTTCTAAAAACGGCATCTGGCCTACAATGGATTTAAGAGTGAGTTCTCAAACTTTCCAGGAACAAATAACTTCTGTTCTTTACATTGCTAGAGAGCATAAGACAAAGACAGAAGCCTTCCCAGTACATTCTCTCGACTGTGGTAGGCATCTGCTGTTTTTATGCCCATTCATCCCTCTGGTAGCCACACCCACACCCTGCCTTCCCTCTCCATCCCACTCTGTGGCTACATCCTTCCAGGGAAGCTGACACCATCTCCAGTTTCAGCAGAAGCCTCAGTAGGCTTTGTGTGGTCCCATCCACTGTGAGTGACTCAGGGAAAAGTGTGTGATTCTAGCCAAGGACAGCAGAAGGTTAAGAGATTATTTGGTGAGTTCTGGAAAGAAGTTGTTCTTGAAACTAAAGCCACAGACCCCAGAGTAGCACTTGCCTGTCATACGAAGTCAGAGACTAAAGCCCACACCGCAGGAAAGCAAAAGCAAAAGCAAAAGAGACGGAGAGCTGGTGAGCACTGGCTATGGAGCCTCCCCAGCCCTGCTGAGGGGTGCCCCCTCCCCTTCCGCTCACGGATCCACTGTTTAAATCAACTAAGATTGTCATTTTCAGCTGGAGCCGCTAACCCTGATGTACCAAAGCTTAACAAAGCAAGCGCATACCAGGAGATGCAGCCCAATAGGTTACTTAGCTAGATGGCCTATAAATAAAATGGAGGCCATCTTAACCTACCATACATTATAAAACTGATAAATCATGACCAAATGGGTTTATCCCAAGAATCAACCCTCGCCTTTAACATCATGACTAAACTTTATATTTAAAAAAAAAATTCACTATAGTGACATATTAAATAAAAATAAAATTAGCAGCCCTGGAAAATAAATAAAAATTGTAAGAAACTTTCTTAATGGCTGGGCTTATGGCTCAGTGATAGAGTGATTAAAGCTTAGCATGTGAGGCCCTGGGGTCAAATCCCAATGCTACTAAAAACCAAGGTTTGTTAACCAAAGTGTCCTGAGCTGGTCAGTTTCATGTGTCTAGGTGTGTGGGTGGCTGGACCGCAGTCCCTGTTCCTCAATCACACGTTCACACACGAACGCAGGTGTTGCTCTGGTGTATGTGGTAGCTGTAATAAAGGTCCCCAGGTCTCTTTAATTAAGACAGATTCTCTGGGTGGGCCCCCTGCAGTCAGTACAAAGGCTGTCTGAACAGAACCCCAAGACCATCCAGAAGAAAGGCCACCTCCAGATGACAGCTTCCCCTGGGGCCCTTTCTGGCAGGCCGTCCTGTAGGTTATGGACAGGCCCCACAGTCACGTAAACCTTCTAAGAGCCCACAGCTGAATTTCATTTCAGGAGGGCCACAGTGCTTTAGGAGACTAGGGACCAACTGATCAAAATGATTTCTTCCCCCAAAATGATGAGGGTGCTCAAGCCTCGGGACTCCACCCTTGCACAGGCTCCTTCAAAGACCCTAGCCACACGCTCACATGGTCACATATTTTGTAAAATTTGCAAAAGTAAGACTTTTTTTTTTTTGGTTTTTCAAGGTAGGGTCTCCCTCTAGCCCAGGCTGATCTGGAATTCACTATGTAGTCTCAAGTAAGACTTTTTAAAAAAACTTTATTTTTTTTTGGGGGGGGAGGCTGTTTTGAGGTAGGGTCTCACTCTAGCTCAGGCTAACCTGGAATTCACTATGTAGTCTCAGGATGGCTTTGAACTCTCGGCGATCCTCCTACCTCTGCTTCCCAAGTGCTGAGGTTAAAGGCGTGCACCACCACGCCCGACTTTTTTTTTTTTTTTTTGTACTTTTAAAACATACTTATTTGTGAAGGGAGAAAGAGAGAAAGAGAGAAAGAGAGAGAAGACATGCTAGTGTTTCTTCCAGCTACAAATGAACTCCAGATGAATGTGCTACTTTGTACATCTGGCTTTAAATGAGCACTGGGGAGTTGAACCCAGACTGGCAGGATTTGTAAGAAAGCACCTTTAGTGGCACATGCATATGGAGTTTGTTTGCAGTGGCTGGAGGCCCTGGCACACCCATTCTCTCTATATATATCTGCCTTTTTCTCTCTCTGTCGTCGCTCTCAAATAAATAAAAATTAAAAAGTTTAAAAAAAAGAAAGCACCTTTAACCACTGAGCCATCTCCCTAGCCCCCAAAAGTAAGACATTAAAAAAATATATTTATTTAAGCTGGGTGTGGTGGCACATCCAGCACTTGGGCGGCAGAGGTAGGAGGATCACCATGAGTTCGAGGCCACCCTGAGACTACATAGAGAATTCTAGGTCAGCCTGAGGTAAAGTGAGACCCTACCTCAAAAAACCAAAAAAAAAAAAAAATTATTTACTTGAGAGAGAGAGAGAGAACAAGATAGAGGGAGACAGAGAGAGACAGACTGGGCATGCCAGGGCCTTCAGCCACTGCAAATAAACTCCAGACACATGTACCACCTTGTGCATCTGGCTTACATGGGTCCTGGGGAATCTAACCTGGGTCCTTTGGCCTTGCAGGCAAGCGCCTTAACCACTAAGCCATCTCTCCAGCCCAAAAGTAAGACATTTTAATCAGCACTAGTAATGATCTCCTGAACTCTTTCTTAATTAACTTATTTGAGAGAGAGAGAGGCAGATAGAGAATGGGTATGCCAGGGCTTCCAGCAACTGCAAATGAACTCCAGATGCATGTGTCACCTTGTGCATCTGGCTTACATGGGTAATGGAGAATCGAACCTGGGTCCTTAGTCTTGGCAGGCAAGCTCCTTAACTGCTAAGCCATCTCTTCAGTCCTCCCCCACTTCGAACTCTTTCTTCCAACATCTTTTTTCAGTGCTGGAGTGGCCCCGGCATTTTGAGGATACAGTTAGGGAAAATTCAGTTACAGACTCTTGAGTTTGGGTTTGGTGGCTTATATTCATGTGGTGCATAGTTTTTTCCATGTTATTAGAAGTTATTGTCAGCTGTCCTGCAGCAAGAATGTCTTCCAGAAACCCTCCTCCCGCCCACTCTGCTGCTGTATCCTGGATCTTGACGTGAGAGAGTTAATTGAGTGTTGTCAGCTGGCAGAAGTTTTAAAAGTGAGTCACTGTCTCAGGAAACGTGAAAAACTCAGACATCTTAGAGCTCATATATAAAAGAAATTTGATAGATCTTTTACAAATTTGACAATTCCAAAAATTTACTCCCTTCACCAATAACAAGTTGTGAAAGTGTAGGAGATGTTTCTAAAGGATTACTAATTATAAAATTTTAATCAACTATATTAAAGATGATCTTTGTATCATTTTATTAAAACTTTTTACAAATCAAATTACATAAACTAATGACCAAAAATACAAAGCCAACAATTATAGTGGGGGAAAATAATATTAAAAAATTTTAAAGTAATATTGAAATATTACAGGCAACTAATAAAATGTTAATTTTCCAGATTAGGTCAGATGTTTGTGGTCTTAACTTCTTTTAATTTTCTCTGTATTTTCAAAAAAAATTTTGAAATGCAGTCTCACTCTTCTGGAACTCACTCTTTAGCCCAGGCTAGCCTCTGATTTATAGCAATCTTCTTGCCTCAGCCTCCCAAGTGCTGAGATTCCAGATGTGAGCCACCACACTCACTCCTTTACCTATTCTAAAATGTTATAGGGGCTGGAGAGATGGCTTAGCAGTTAAGGCGCTTGCCTGTGAAGCCTAAGGACCCATATCCAACTCTCCAGATCCCACCTAAGCCAGACGCACACAGGTAAAGCAAGCACAAGGTCACACATGCCCACTAGGTGGCACAAGCGTCTGGAATTCAATTGCAATGGCTGAGGCCCTGGCGTGCCAAATCTCTGCCTCTTTCTCTCTCTCTCTCTCTCTCTCTCTCTCTCTCTCTCTCTGAAACAAAGGATTTAAAAACTGTTATAGGGCTGGAGAGATGGCTTAGTGATTAAGACAGCTGCCTGCAAATCCTAAGAACCCAGGTTTGATTCTCCAGGACCCACGTAAGCCAGATGCAAAAGGTGACACGTGCATCCAGACTTCATTTGCAACAGCTGAAAGCCCTGGCATGCCCATTCTCTTTCTTTCTTTTTTTTTTTTTCTCTCTCTCTCTCCCTATTTCTCTCTCTCCCTTTCTTTGTCTCTCACAAGTGCTTATGCTTTAAGCCCTACAAGACCCAAATGTTCCTGGGAAGGAACAGAGTATGGGTGGGGGCTGGGGTCATTTTCTTCCTGTTCCATTTTTCATCCTTGCCCTGTTCCACTCTCTAGAGCAGGGAAGTGAGCCTTCACCCTGTTTCCAGGGATCCTGTCAGGACCTGGACCGTGAGAGAGGCCAGCTGGGGGACGGGAGGCTCTTCCTCCCTCCTCTCTGGCTCCAGGAGGCACTGATAGCCTCTGCTCTGCACCCCCAGCTATTACCAAAGCAGCCAGTCTCCAGCCCAGCTCCTTGCTGAGAAACTGCTGCCAAGCATGTGGGCAATGCCACATTTTCCTGTCACCTCTGTCGCCTAGGGGTGGTTGCAACTTCATGCTGCTGCTGACACTGTGCTGCCCCTCCCCACCCCCACCCCCTCACTGCCCTCTCCCTGTTCCAGCACCTGTGTGATGGGGCGCGGGGATCACGTGACGCTCATTCCTTCCTGGAATGGGTCTATATCCTCCCGCAGATCCTGACTGAAAGAAGGAGGTAGGAGAGACAGAGGTATGGGATAATATGAACATCCAGGTGAAAAACGAAGGTGACATGTTCCAAAGTTACAGCTTTTTATGCTACAAGAAGAGATAGTGATAAATGATTGAATGTGGGGAGTAAGAGAAAGAGAGGAGTCAAAGATTGCTACCAGGGCAGGGCATGGCGGAGCCCATCTTTAATCCTAGCACTTGGGAGGCAGAGGTAGGAGCCTGGGCTAGAGCAAGATCCTACCTCAAAAATCCAAAACAAAAAACAAAAAACAACAAAAAATAAGCTACAAGGTATGTTGCCTGAGCACCTGAGAAGGGGGGTTACCACTTAGTGAGGAGGCACAGCTTTGAGGGGGGACGGGAGGGGGGACAAAAAGCTTGTTTTGGGGACATGGTCAGTTTGAGATGCTTATTAAGTATTCAAACGTATAAAGTTAGCAGTGGGTATATTACCCCTCTTGGGCAAGAAATTTTATCTGCAAATATAAACTGGGGAGTTCCCATTGCAAAGATAGAAACTGCATGATGTCGAGAGACACCCATGGGTAATGTAGACAGAGAAAAGGACCACGAGCAAAACGGATGTTTGGAGGCTGGGAAGCTGAGGAGGACTGGCAAAGGAGTCTGAGAAGGGTTGCAGAGACGTAGAACACCTTCTCGTGCACTCTAGAATGTGCCTCATAAACCAAGCTGAAGGCTGGGTCACTACTGTGGGATCATTAGAAGTTGGGGTCTGGTAGAAGGAGGTGAGGTCACTGGGCTTGTACGCTTAAGGGGGATATTGAGACCTTAGTGCTCTCTCTCTCTCTCTCTCTCCCCTCTCTCTCTCTCCTAGCTACCATGAACTTACTAAACTACCTCTGCCATGTAATCCTACCATGATGATATACTGTGTCACCAAGGCAACAACAAAAGCATGTACTGAAACTTCTCAAACCAGGAGCCAAAATAAACCTTTCCTCCCTTTAAAAGTTGATTAGCTCAGGTGTTTTGTTATAGTAACAGAAAGCTAACACACAGGAGAAGCAGAACAGTGAAAGCCAAAGGAAGAAGGCATGCCTAAAAGAGGCCTGCATGTGTAATTCTGCTCACAGATGAGTTCAATAATATCTTAGCTAGACTGTCGGGTTTTGCAACATGGAGGTTATTGGTGATCCTGATAAGACCAATTTCAGAAGCATCTTGGGGCTTAAAATCTTGGAGACTAAGAGTCCAAACAAGTGGTGTTTTTTTGTTTTGTTTTCAAGATAGGGTCTCACTGTAGCTAAGGCTAACCTGGCACTTATTCTGTAATCCTAGACTGGCCATGAACTCACAGTGATCCTCCTACCTCTGCCTCCCTAGTGCTGGGATTAAAGGCGTGTGCCACTATGCCTGGATAAACAAGTGTTTTTATGTTTGGTTTTAAAGTAAAGGAGAAAAATCATATCTAGAAATTAAACTGAGATCAAGAGAAAACTAATGTACACATATATAACTTGTGACTAAAGTATAACATACATACAAAGGGGTGCACAGTCATAAATATAAACTCAGAAAGTTTTCAGAAATATATATATGTATGTATGTATGTATGTTATGTATAGAATTTTTTCCCAGTATAACCACTACCTAGATCAGGAAAGATCTTGCCCAGACTCAGGTCCCTTTTTGCTCTGTCAGTCACTCTCCTTCCTTAACGTAATAGCTCTGCTAACCAGTAAATAGGTTTTGTCTGTTACTGTAACTTCTATAGTAGAATCAAACAACGTGACTTCTTTCACTCAACATTGTGAGCCAAGGGGAATGTCGCAGTCACCTTCTTGTCACTGGGACAAAGCACCCAACCAAAAGCAGCTGATAGAAGGAAAGGGGTTATTTTGGCTTACAGACTCTAGGGGAAGCTCCATGATGCCAGGGGAAAATGTGGCATGAGCAGAGGCTAGACATCACTTCCTGGCCAAACATCAGCTGAACAACAGGAACAGGAGAGTGTGCCAAACCTTGGCAAAGGGGAGCTGGCTGTAACACCCATAAGCCCGCCCCCAACACACCTCCTCCAACAAGGCTTCAATTTCAAAACTGCCATCAGCTGGAGACCTAGCAGTCAAAACACATGAGTTTATGGAGGACACCTGATTCAAACCACCACAGGGAGCAATAGTGTGTTCCTTTCCATTGAGACTATAATGTATATGTATATATATATATATATATATATAATATATATATATATATATATATATATGTTTCTTGTATGACTAGTCCACTATTTATGTATCATTTTACTCTTGGTGAGCATTTGGATGGCTTCCCATGGGCACTATTATATTTAATATTACTTTGAGCATGTTTATGCCACCAATGGTACTGAAACAATGGTCTCTCCATTGGGAAAATAATAAAAATTCATCCCTGCCTCACACCATTTACAAGATCCACTTTCAAATGGGCTAAAAGACCTAAATATTACTTACTAGAAAAATAAAAGATGGAATGTTCTATTAATAATGGGATGAGGGCTGGAGAGATGGCTTACCGGTCAAGGCATTTGCCTGTAAAGCCAAAGGACCCAGGTTTGATTCCCCAGGACCCATGTAAACCGGATGTGCAAGGTAGTACATGCATCTGGAGTTTGTTTGCAGTAGCTGGAGGCCCTAGCGTGCCCATTCTCTCTCTGCCTCTCTCTCTCTCTCAAGTAAATAAATAAAAATAAATTTAAAAAAATAATGGGATGAGAAAGTTTCCCTGCGATAGTGTGGTAATTTGAATGTGATGTGTCATTTGTTTGTGGTTAAGCTGGATGCTTGAACCCATTTGGAAGAGCCTTTGGGGGCAGAGCCTTGCTGAAGAAGAAGAAGCACCAATGGGGACGCATTTGGGACGTTGTGATCTGGCCCATGTTTCCAGTGCTAGCTAATTGATTCTCTCTACTACGTCGCTGCTCGTATGCGATGATATGAGTCAGCTTCCTGCTTGTGCCATGCTTACCCTGTCATGATGAGTCGTCCCCTCAAAACTGTAGGCCAAGGTAGACCCTTTCCTTCCATGGGCTGCTTCTGATCAGGTGCTTCGTCCAGCAGTAGAAAGGTAACTGTTACAGATGTGAAATCACAAGCAAGAGTAACAATTAATTCTTAGTACGTGACATCCTAGAGTGGTTACTAGTCTTAGAACTTTCAGTGTGTGTGAATTCACTTAATAATACATAGCAGTCCCTCTTACTCTTGTTTTACATAAGGAAACTCAGACCCAGAATAGTTAGGTAACTTGCCCATGCCACAAGGCTAACTGCAGAACAAAAGAATTAATATTTGACATGAAAGCATAAAACTTACACATGTCATAAAGTTTAAAGAAAAAGAACAACTTGAGAGAAAATATTTATATTATAAATTACATAATTTTCTTTTTAAAACAGCGTCATTGAGGTATGATTGACATACAATAAACTACACATATTTAAAGTACAGGATTTGATGAGTTTTGACATAAGTATACACCTGTGAAACCATCACAATCAAGAATGAACATCTCTGTCACCCCTAAAAGTTATTTATAACTTTCAAACCAACTACTTCCATATTATACATACATAGGGCATTCCTCCAAATCAAAATGGCAAAAACATAAAAGTGGGCAAAGGACAGAGTCAGAAATCACAATACAAGATGTACAAGCAGCTAATAACCACATGGTAATGTGCACAGCCCAAGTAACATTGTAGGGATGCAAGTTAAAATGATGAGATAGGGCTGGAGAAATGGCTTAGCGGTTAGGCGCTTGCCTGTGAAGCCTAAGGACCCCGGTTCGAGGCTCGACTCCCCAGGACCCAAGTTAGCCAGATGCACAAGGGGGCACACGCGTCTGGAGTTCATGTGCAGTGGCTGGAGGCCCTGGCGCGCCCCTTCTCTCTCTCTCTCTGCCTCTCTCTCTCTCTCTCTCTGTCTGTCACTCTCAAATAAATAAATAAAAATCAACAAAAAAATTTTTTAAAATGATGAGATAGCATTTGAACCTGAGTGGTAAAACTTGGTATGATGTTATGCCATAGCAGTGAGGGTGTGGACATGTGGGATATACATATGTGTATATATATATATATATATATATATATATATATATATATATATAATTTGCAAACAGAGAGAGAGAGTGAATATGGGTACACCAGGGCCTCTTGTCACTGCAAAGTACAGATGCATGTGCTACTTTGTGCATTTGGTTTTATGTGGGTACTGGGGAATCGAACCTGGGCTGACAGGCTTTGCACAAGCAATCACTTTCAACCACTGAGTTATCTCCTCAGCCCCATGTGGGCTTTTTCATACAGTGTAATAACAGGCATCTGCATACATCTCTTGTGGAATATGGTAAATAAAATACACACACTTTCTTTTTGGTTGTTGTTTTTTTTTACACACACTTTCTTAATAGTATAGTTTTCTTCAGCAATAGTGACACAATATATACCAATGTAAAATGTCATGTATTTAAAGAAAATATTGAAATGGTGTTGGGTATCCCCAAATTCCTATTAATGACTAATTCATGTTTAAAATGGTATGGAATACTCTGGAACATTATTGTTCATCAAAAATAATAAGGAAGATATATATCTCAACAGGGACAGAGCCTTGTTTTTAAACAAGTGTGCGAGGGCTGGGCAGATTGCTCAGTAGGTATAGCAAACTTCTTCAGGTTCGCCAAGATGAACTTCCAGACCAGGTACAGTCATGGAGGAAGGGATATTTATTGAAGCTTACAGATCCAGGGGAAGTTCCATAATGGCAGAAGAAGCTGGCCTGCTTCCACAGGATCGAATGCACACAGAGAGAAGTACAAGCCTAAAGGTCAAAAGCCACACAGCACAGCACGCTTCCGGAACTCCAGCTAGGCACACTTTGCATATCTTTAGATTGAAATCTCAAACCCACCACCACACTTTAAGGTCCGCCCAGTGACACCGCCTCCAGCCAGGTGGCTGCAGATGCAAACTAAAAACTAACAAAACACTGAATATATTAGGGGTCATCTATCCAAACTACGATGGTAGGTAAGTGCACCTGAGTTTGATCCTCAACATCCATGTAAAAATAAAGCCAGCATGCTTACACATATCTTAATCACAGCACTGAGGGAGGTAGAGACAAGAGGATCACTGGGGTTTGCTGGGCAGCCAGTCCAGCTGGAAAAAATGGCAAGTTCCATGTTCAAAGATATACTTTGTCACAGGAAAAGGCAAAAGAGTGATAGAGGAGGATACTTAATGTCCATTTCTGGCTTCTGTACACATGCACACAGGGCACACACATGTGCAAGCACTACATGCAGACACACATCACGTGTACTACACTCACGAAAAATGCTATGTAGGAAAGATTTTCACCTTTTACTCTATGTACTTTGGAATTAATTCATTGTTCAACAAGGAGTTTAAAAATATATATAAAAGGGCTGGAGAGATTGCTCAGTGGCTAAGGCATTTGCCTGCAAAGCCTAATGACCTGGGTTTGATTCCCCAGTACCCATGTAAATGGTGCATGTATCTGAAGTTCATTTGCAATGGCTAGAGGCTCTGGCATGTCCATTCTCTCCCCCCCCCCACTTTTTCTCTATTTCTGCTTACAAATAAATAAATAGATAAAACCTTTAAAAAATACACAAAATATTGCATGTTTGTGGGTAAACAAATTCATGCAATATAGGACTATACAGGGGAAGACATGCAAGGCCTTTAGTAATTCATGAAACAGGCTAAGTGCTAATATGGGCCAAAGATGAGCAAAACATTACTCCATCACATAGAGCTTGCTCCCTGTCTTGTCACGGGCACGTGATGAGGGCTACCTAATTCAGATCTGACGAGGAGAGGCCTTTGTGGGCAAGTGAAGGATAAGGAAGGGTTAGGCAGTCGACGCATAGGGTGCAATCTGTCACGAGGGAGCTCTGCTTAGGAAGGTTGGATGCTGGCACATAGGACAGATGAGCAGTGCACAAGCCATTTGGAAACCACAAACAAAGGGGCTCAGAGAGCGATTAGACCAAAGGGGACCCATGGGAGAAGGAGGAGTATGGATTTTCAAACTCTGATAATTGCATGGCTTATCGTGAGGAAAGGTCACTTTTGTTAGGCAGACAACCTGATGCACTTTGACAATTGTGAAGTCAGGAGACTACTACCACTGTCAGGTCATAGAGCATTTCCACCACCCCAGAAAGTTCCCTTGTGCCCCTTTGTTCTTGAGTTCCCCACCACCACCATGCTGCGCCCCCATGTCTGACTCACTTGTGTGACAGCGGCATGGCCTCTGTCACAGATTGTCATAGTATGTACGGTCTATACAGCCTTTGGAACTGGTTTCTTTCTGTTCCTTTCAAATCATTTTATCTTTAATAATCTGGCAATAATATGAAATATGAAAGAAAAAACACTCAGACTTGTGCTGTTTAAGGGTGATGCCACCCGTGGTTGTCTCAAACAACCATGATCAAAGGCAATGATGACAGTGGACTCCATGAGCACGGATAGGTAAGAAGGCTTCATGGCTAACGGATTAACTTATTTGGTTACTGAGCCTCTGATGAGCGGATGGCAGAAAAGACATGATTTCAATTTGATTTCAATTTAAGGGATCCTCAGAGGACAGGGTGTGGCTGCTAGATCATAAGCACCTTAAAACATTACTTTTTTCAAATGTTTTTATGTATTTACTTACAAACAGAGACCGAGAGAAGAGAAAGAGAGAGGAAAGTGAGAGAGAGAGAGAGAAGACTGGGAGGGAGGGAGAGAGAAAGAGAGGGAGAATGAGTGCACCAGGTCTTTAGCTACTGCAAATGAACTCCAGAAGCATGCATGTACCACTTACTGCATTTGGCTTTATGTGGGTACTGGGGAATCGAACTCAGGTTGTTAGGCTCTAAAGGCAAGCACCTTAACCACTGAGCCATCTCTCCAGCCCTTGAAGCATTTCTTGATGGTGATTTGGTGTTGTTACTATGTGTCTTCTGGGAAGAACCAAACAGTATGGGTTGAGCAAGTCTGTTGTCTCATAGGGTCAAAGTTTTGAGCATAAAGATAAGACCACCCAGTTCAATCAGCATGCATAAAGCTTTAGAAATTTGTCTATGCAAATGCATCTGTGGGTATCTCATGGCTGAGATGCATCCCATTGCATAGACACATCACAGTTAGTTTAGTCAAAGGGCACTTAGATGTGTTGCGTGTTTGTAGACATTTATGTGTAGGCCTTTCTGTGGACATATCATTTTATTTCTCTCGAGTGAATATCTGAGGGTGGGATTGCTGGATCTGATGTGAAGTGTATGTTTTAACTTGTCAAGGAACCACCAAGCTAGTTTCCAAAGTGACTGTCCCATACTGCATTCCTACCAGCAATGTGAGCATATTCCAGTCGTTCTCATTCGCACCTGCCCTTGAAATGACCAGTTTTCAAAAGTCATGATTATTTTAACTATTCTAGTAGGTATGCAGTCACACCTCATGGAGGTGTTTTTTTTTTTTTAAACATTTCTCGAGCAATTAATGTTTTTGGTCATATTTCCAGCCATATCTCTTCTTTAGTAAGGTGAGCCTTGGGGTTCTTAATTTACATGAAATTATTTGTGAAACTCCCAGATCTTAAGCAATGATGTGAGTATGTGTGTGGGCACACGTGCGTGTGGAGCAAGTGTGCAGGCATGTGTACTTGCACACATGCAAAGGCCAGAAAACAACCTCAAATGTCATCATCAGAAACACTGTCCACCTCTTTGTGTGCATGTGTCTGTGCAAGAGAGAGTGAGGTTTATGTACATGTGTGTGCAGATGCACATGCCCTGTGTGCACACATGTGGAGGCCAAAGGAGGACCTTGGATGTCTTCCTCTATCCCTCTCCTGTCTTATTTCCTTGAAATAGGATCTCTCACTGATCCTGGAGCTCATGCTGTTTTTCAGTTCAACGGGCTGACCAGCAAGCTCCAGCAAGCCTCCTGGCTCTGTCCTGCTCAGTGCTGTGATTACAGGTATACACAAAGCAAGCCATGCTGACATTTTAAAAAATTATTATTGTATATGAGTACTGGGAATTGAACTTAAATTCTTATGTTTATGCAGTAAGCACTCTTACCCATTGAGCCACTTTCCCAAACCTACCATCTACCTTTTTATTTATTTATTTGAGACACAAGGGTGTTGGGGAGAGGCAGACAGAGAGAGAGAGAGAGTAAAGATGCTTCAGAACAGCTTGCCACTGCAAACAAACTCCAGACACATGCACCCCTTTGTGCATCTGGTTTTATGTGGGTACTAGAGAACTGAACCTGGGCCATCAGGTTTTGTAAGCAAATTCCTTTAACCACTGAGTCATCTCTCCAGCCCCATCTATCTTTTTAAAAAATATTTATTTTTGTTTTGTTTCATTTTTTATTTTTTATTTTAGAGAGAATGTAAGAGAGAGAGAGAGAGAGAGAGAGAGAGAATTGGTGGGCCAGGGCCTCAGCCCCTGAAGTTGAACTCCACATGCTTGCACCACCTAGTGGGCATGCGTGACTTTGCGCTTGCCTCACCTTCATGCGTCTAGCTTATGTGGGATCTGAAGAGTTGAACATGGGTCCTTAGGCTTCACAGGCGGGCACCTTAACTGCTAAGCCATCTCTCCAACCCTATTTTGTTTTTTGAGGTAGGGTCTCACTATAGCCTAGGCTGATCTGGAATTCACTATATAGTCTCAGGTTAACCTTGAACTCATAGCAATCCTCCTACCTCTGCCTCCAGAGTGCTGAAATTAAGCACATGCACCACCACACTTGGCCCTTTTTTTGGAGACAAGGCCTCTCATTGGCTTGGAGCTCACCAATCAGGCTACACTGGATAGTCGGTGAGCTCCAGGGATTTCTTGTGTCTACTTCCCTGGTGCTGGGATTATAGATGTGTGCTGGCATGCCCAGCATTTTACATGGGTACTGGGACTTGAACTCCTCACACTTGCAGGGCAAGCACCTTACCCACTGAGATTTATCCCAATCCCCATAAGTGATTATTTTTAAAAGTTATGGGCTGGAGAGATGGCTTAGTGGTTAAGGCATTGTCTGCGAAGCCTAAGGGCCCAGGTTTGATTCTCCAGGTCCCACGTAAGCCAAATGCACACGGTGGTGCATGTGTCTGGAGTTTGTTTGCGGTGGCTAGAGGCCCTGGAGCACCCATTCTCTCTCTCTCTCTCTCTCTCTCTCTCTCTCTCTCTCTCTAATAAATAAATGAAAAAAATTTTAAATGTCTTTAAAAAAAAGTTATGGACTTAAAAGTCCCAGCTGCTCAGTGCCCCCCACTGCTGCCTCCTTGTCTGCCTCTCAACTCTGAACTCTGAAAGCTGGATGAGGCCACGTTCTAACACTATAACAAAATTCCTAAGACAGGCTAACTTTATAAAGAAGAAAAGGCCTGGGAAGATGGTCAGTTGGGAAAGCACTTGCTGTGCAAGCATGAGAACCTGAGTTCAGATCCCCGTGATAACCAGGCCTGGCAGCTAGCACCTGTAACCTCAGGGCTATGAAACCAGAGACAGGAGAGTTCTTGGGGCTGACTGGCTGGCTAGTTTAGGTTCAGTGAGAGACCCTATTCTAAGAAATAAGAAGGAGGACAATTGAGGAAGGCACCACTGTTGACCTCTGACCTCTACACATGCCCATACACATGTACTTATACCTACACACATGAGAGAGAGAGCATGGGGGGGGGGCGACACAAACACACACAGAGATTATTTAGCTCACACCTGGGCATTCGAAGGCACCACACCAGCATCAACCTGGGTATGGTGAGGAACCCATGGCCTACAGCCTCACAACTGCAGGCAAGCATGCGTGAGGAAGAATCACATCTCAGTTCAGGAAATGAGAGACCAGCATGGCCAGGCTCAACATCTTAGAGAACCTGTCTCTGGCAAACTAGCCATGGTCCTATAAGAAATACCTTAATCTCTTCTGGGGACACTTACCTGGGTAACTAAAGAGCTCTTACTAGGCTCTACCCCTTAGAGGTTCTACACTATCTCCGAATATTAACACCTTGGAGACCAAGCCTTCAATGCCCACACCTTTGGTGGGGACACCCAAACATTTCCATGTGGGGCAAGAGCACTCCATGGAGCCATGTTCCAGTCATCATATTAGGAGACTGGGATCTTGCCAACCAGTCTCCAGAGATTGCTCCCCAAGAAACCCCACCTTCCTCTATCCTTACCTTTGTGAAGTCCTCTGCCTGGGGACTTCTGCACTGACTCTGTGTGTCCAAGAAAATGCAGAAGCTACCCTCCAGGACTTCTGACTCAGGAGTCACAAAGCTCCCACCTCAGCCCTTTGGTAGGCTGACTCTGGGAGAAGCCAACTGCCGGGTGAGAAACCTAGCCATGCCATACCGACTCTGTGATGAGAAAGTCCAGGTAGCCCCACAGAGAGGCCACTTGAGGAGCTAGCCCCCACTGTGTCAGCCTTTGCAAGCAGTCACCAGGTGTGTGAGAGTGAAGGAAGCCATCTTGTTTGTCTTCATGGCGTGTGTGTGGTAGGTATGATGTGGTGTATGTACATGTGTGTGCAGATAAAGTGTCTTGTCTGCACACAGAGGCCAGGAGAGAATATTGGGTGTTTCCCTCCATTGCTTATCCTCTTGTTTACTTGAGATGGAATCTCTAATTCCAGAGCTTGCTGTTTTCACAAGCTCTAGTGATTGTCCAGTCTCTGTTCCCCACAGAACTGGGGTTACTGACATGCATGGCCACATCCAGCTAGTTACATGGGTTCTGGGGAATCAAACTCAGAACTTAGTGATCTCAGATCCCCTCAGGCCCTCATGCTTGTGCAGAAAGCATTCGACTGCTGAGCCATTTCTCCTGTCCAAAGGAAGCCATTTTGCGTGCCCAATCCAGTCATGCCTTTGGAGACTCCAGCCACAGCCGCTCACTGACCAGAGCCCTGCCTGGGTCTGTGAAGTAGAAACACCTGCCACAGTCAACCTCAGCCCACAGTAATAAACTGTTCTAAGTCACTATTTTTTGAGGGCTTTGTGATGTCTCAATAGGTCACTGGGATGTGTCAGGCTTGGATGTGCTGACTTGGAAAGGTGGTGGGTCATCCTTGACAACACGACAGGGGGTGCTGGCCGTTATCACACTCCTTCCTTCTCCTTCTGCATCAAACTCCCCACCCTTGCACGATCCATGCCAGAACTGTGGGTGGCTACAAGAAAGCGGAGACTGGCAAGAAACAGGAATTGGGAAAGTCAAAGCAGATGCCAGGCCCAGGAATGAGCCCAACTCCACAGAATAATAGGAACAGCATTTCTTACCATCCACAGTCCTTCATGGTTTCTAGAGCCCTCTACAAAGTGTACCCCTACTTGACTCTCCCACCAGCCATGACGACCCCATTTAACCAGAAGCAAGAGTCTCAGCCAAGAGTTGCGGGGAGCCTCAGCCAGGCGTGTCATGGTGCTGTGAGGAAGAAACGGCTGGGACTAACTCAGACCTGGCTTTGGGGGTGAGATGGGGCTGGGGAAGTAAGCCATTTTGTACAGGAAGATGTGCTGGGGTGCAGGCGTAGCGGTGAGCACTAGCCTGACACGCATAGAACCTGGTTTTGATCCTAGCCTGAGAGGGATGGGGCTAGTAAAGCCAAACCCAAGGCTAACTACTTACTGAGCTCTGGCTCATTAAATGAGGGTCTTTACACACCTCGTTCATTTGCTCTTTGAGACCCTGTAAGGCAAGCACTGTCATCACCCTCACCAGGCCTCTGGCACCAACACTCACAGCACGTCCTTAGGGGTTCTCTGGACGCTGCTTCCGTGGGTAGATCTGGGATCTGCAGATGAGCACAGCGCCCCCGTGGGCCTTGCAGTTCCCCTGCACACACTGGTGTCCATCCTGCCTTTGTGGTCACACTGTTTCTGTGCTTGGAAACCACCAGGGGTGGGCTGGGGAGGTGGCTCCACAGGTAAGAGCACTTGCTATGTACACATGAGGGCCTGGTTCACCCGGAGTTAGATTCCTCAGCACCCGTGTAAACAGCTGCATGCCTGCAACCCCAGTCCTGCAGGGAGCAGGGACCAGGGAATTGTTGGGGCTCCCTGGTGAGCCAGTGTGACTGAAAACGGCAGCTGTGACTTCAGTGAGACTCTGTCTCAAGGAAACGTGGAGATGAGCAATAGAGAATGACATCCGATGTTCTTCTCTGGCTTCTGCACACACGCACAGAGTGTATGAATCTACACACGTGCATGCACACACCATACCACACATAGCACACCAAACACATGCACACGCACACAGACACTGCCAACAGACCACACTCCTCATCACTCCCCAACCCACCAGCCCTGCCCAAAGCTTCGGATCAAGCGTGTGCCCTGTCATGGGGACTCATTCACACATACACGCCACAGATTTGCATGAGCTGCCCACCCTGTGCCGAGCACTGTGTAGAAAGGCCTGCACAGTGTGTGTACAGTAGAGACTTTCTTTGATATAAAGGATCCTGCAATCTAGCACAACAATACAGAGAACCAGTAATTTCAGTTTTCTCAAAGACACAAAAGAGAGACTTCTAGAGCACTATGGAAGTGGGCTGGAGAGATGGCTCAGTGTTTGCCTGCAAAGCCTAAGGGTCCCAGATGCGCAAGGTGGCACATGCATCTAGAGTTCATTTGTAGTGGCTAGAGACCCTGGCGTGCCCATTCTCTCTCTCTCTCTTTCTCAAATGAACAAATAGATAATTTAAAAAAAAAAGAGCTATGGAAATGTGTTGTAGAATGAGGTAAAGGAGGTAGGGAAGTGATAGAGGAGACAGAGAGAGAGCGGCACTGCAAAGACCCCAAGGCAGGAAAGGGGACGTTACATCCCATAAGGCTTTGCAGGCTTTATGAGGGGTTTCGGCTTTGAAGTGGGCATGGAAGGTGTTGGGACAGAGGCTGTGCTTGTAGTTTGACCTGTTCATCTCAAATGACTAGGTCCTGTGTGGAGCTCTTGCCTTCATAACTTGCCACATTTCCGTACCGTGCCCGTGACCCTCTGGCCTGATGGAGCAGACAGCACTCTCCGCATTCAGTGCCCACTCCCTTTTCCTAACTGGAGTCTGATTGTGTGCAGGAATCTCCCTTCCTGTTCAGGGCCTGTGCTTCCAAGTAGCTGGCCACTGCCCCCCCCCCTACAGCTTCAGCCCCTGCAGAGGGTCCTGACCAGCACGAGGCAGTACAGGCAGCCTCCATAGCTTTTGCCAGTGGCTGATTTAGTCACAGGCATGTGGGAAGGAGTCTGATGGCACTCAGAGAAATCACCCAGAAGGAGAGTGTCTTTTCTTCTTACTAGACATGTGGTGTGTGGCAAAGATCCCTGGATCTGGGACAGCCCTTTTGTGACTATGAGGGGAGCCAGCCCAGCAAAGTCAACATACTTGGGGTAGCAGCAAATGATGGTAAGAACATGAGTCCTTGGTACCCTCAAGCCCTGAGCGGGTGCTTTTCCTCTCTCAAGGCAGCTCCTCTCGTGTGAGGCAGCTTATCATGACAGTGTCTGAATTCGAGATCTTCAGTGACTAGGATCCAAACTGTGTGTTGTACACCTGGTCTCAGGTGTCCTCTGTTCACAGCTTGAGTTTCTAAAGCTGAAGTTTCTTTTCACACTGCTGTGTGCACTGAAGAATGATGTTCCTCATTGGAACACTCCTGTCACCTGCTAGACCTGAGCACAAATCCAGAGCCCTCTCTTCCCCGACCCTCATACGTTGCACCTCAGGTTCTGGGTGGATAACCTATGCCTTTGTGCAACACACTCCTGTCCTCCTGATCGACAAACTGGCCCTGCCAAGGCCTGGTGCCCTGCAGCTGGGCTGGCTGTGTTTGGACTCCTGACCTCTTCAGCCAAAGGACAGGTAAAAGCTGTTCTATGTGTTGAACCGGCAAAGCTGTGGTCAGAAAACTGAGTCAAGGGCTGGGGAAGACAAGGAGAGGCTTATCCGAGCGTGGGAGGCAGGCCAGAGTGGGGGTGAGGCAGTGGAAGGCTGCTGGGATGGAAAGCAAGGTGAGGGTTAGGGATAGGCTCTGGCAGGTTGAAGGGTCTGAGTGGGGCTCAGCACCCCCTTTGGGTCTCTAACTGCCCTTCCTCCTCGTGTCAACCTTCATCCTGACACCTGCATAGATTTCAGTAATCCTTCAGCAAACCGCCTAGAGATCCGATAGCGGTTCCAGTTTTGACTCCAGTTCCCTCACCCCAACCCAGCAGAGCGATGCTGCTCCTGCTCCAAGCACTAAGCAAGCCTGGTGGGGACACCCCTGTCCTCTGAGAGTGCGGACACTGCCTGTCCCCCACCCCTGAAACCTGTCCTTGGGTACCCGAACGTCTGCCAGGAAGTTCTCCTGACTCTCACCATTGAGTGCTTTGTAGGCCACTCCAGCAGCCTGGGAGATTTCCTACTGAACTCTGGCCAGCTGGAATTAGCACAGCGGGTATCCTTCAGGCCTTCAGAGATGAATGCGTGTGAGTGTGTACGTGTGCAGGTACACGCGTTCCACATGTGTGTGTAGAGGCTCTCACTTCCCACCTCATGCGTGGCAAGGTCTTGCTCACTGCTCCATTCACAAGCTTTCGGTAAATTCTCTTATCTCCGCCTGCCCTTCTTGCTACAAGCACACTGGGATCACAGAAGCCTGTCACAGCTTCTGGTTTTTACATGGGGCCTGGGGATCTGAACTCAGGTACTCACGGTTGTGAGGCAATTACTTTATCCACTGAGCCATTTCCCCAGCCTCCCTCCTTTTCTCTTGCGTTTTCTTGATGTTCTGCCCAGCAAAGCTCCCTTCCTGACCTTCTCTTCCTCCTCGTCTCCCGTGGTAGGGGTGTAGCCATATCACAGCTTCACAGGCCTTCACCACGTGTGTGGCCACACCAGCCCCATGACATGAGGTCCACATTCCCACAAAGCCCAGACAAACTCAGACACTGGATCAGTCGCACAGAAGTAAGCCAGAGCCCCACAGAGAGGCGTGCTGAAACCTACCACCCACAGCGTCCCAGCAAGTCACCCAGGATGATAAATACATGTGCACACTCAAGCATACACAGTCCTGGGTGACAAGCTTTGTACCAGGAGCATTCGGGGAGAAATGAAACATCATCAAGTCCAATCATCTTGAACCCAGACCTGGGACCCGAGCCATCAATCCTGCTGAGGAGGAGGCCAGCGCTGCTGCTCCCCGCTCCTGACGCCCCATGATTTGTGCCTGCTCCGTGGGCCCCAGTGCCATAATTCACCCTCAGTGCCCACAGGATGACTACCCAACTTGGCATTTTGCCTGACACAGACTCCAGACTGTCCATGCTTGTCCTGCTGGCCCAGAGCTGGGGATGATGGTGGGAACTGGCAGTCATGCAAGGGACCGTGTGCACGCAAGCTGGTAGAGTGGACCTCAGAGATGACTGTGTCACTCCTAAGTCCTCCAGGACTTGCTGAACATTTGGCCAGGGGACTCCTAGACAACCTGCTCTATAACTCCACCAAAGCTGAATCCAAGCCACCTAGAACAAATTGACACAGAAGATCCCAGAAGCGGACACAGGGCCTGAGCACCAGTGGTGACAATGCAGCTTCCTTCACAGGGAACTTCGAAGCTCCTATTGCCATTGCCCCCCCCCCCCCCCCCCGCCCAGCTCTAGCATACAGCCTGCACACGGACTGCTTCTTTCAGAACCATACCCGAGGCAGCGGCCCTGTGGGTGAGGAGAGAGGGACGGCTTACCGCTGTGTTACTGTAGGAGTATGGAGGTCTGGGGAGTGGCTGGAGTAATAAGGTGAGACGACAAAGATCCAGACCTACAAGGCAACTTGCTCTTGACTTCAGAACAAGGAGAGTTGTCATTTTGATTTCAAAGAGCTGCCACCCCAAGGCTGCCAGCACATGACCAGGCTGCTGGAAGAGGCTCAGTCCTCTTAATGTCCCTTCCACCTGTTCAGGACCAACAGGACCACGATGCAATAGGCACCCTAGGGAATCCCTGCTCCTCTGACCTTTCGGCCTCCATCCTGTCCTGCACCATTTGCCTCTCTCCAATCCTCACTGGGCACATCAAAGAAACAGTAAGAGCACTTCTTGCACGAGCATGAGGGCCTGACGGGACACTGGAATGGCTAAGTTCAGTTCGCCAGGACCCTGAGCATGGCTGTGCATGTCTGTAAACCCAGTCCTGTGGGGAGCAGAGACTGGAGAATCACTGGGCGGAGCTCACAAGAATAGCAAGCACCAGAATCAGCAAAGAGACTCCATCACAAGCAGACACACAGATGAACACAAAGAGGGCTAGCCAACATTCTCCTCTGGGTTCTGTGCAAGCACGCGAGGCACCACATTTGTGCACACGCATGCATATACAACACACACACACATACCCCATATCACATCATACCTAATATGCACATGCAAAGAAGGAGGAGGAGGAGACAGTAACTGATGTCTTCATGAACCCACAGTGGTCGCCAGTAACCGCGTTGAGGAGGCCCTTAGTGGAATGGAGTGGGGGAGAGTCTAACCCCATGGGAAGATGACCAATTGACCAATTTTCAATATGCTCATATATTAAAGTTCTCAATAAGTAAAGAAGCAAATGTTGGGGCAACTGATCTATTGATCAATGATTTGGAAAATAATAAAGCTGGAATCACGTCTCACTCTTTACACCCACAAAAAAATGCAAAAGCATGGGCACGTGGAGTGTGAAAAGGGGCGTGCGCATGTGGGTAAGTACCAGGGCAATGTGTGCACCTTCACGTGGTTTAAAGGGAAGAGGCCTCTCTAAGCAGGGCACGAAATAGAGAAGAGATTAAGGGAAAAGCCTGGTAGACTTCACCACATGAAAATCAAGTACTGATGAAGGACAAGAACTAAACAAGGTTTAACATCAGGAGGAAGTAGAAAAATATTAGAGATATCATCTCTAATACAGAAAACAATGGCCACAAAGAAGAAAAAAGCACTCCAATAGAGAAATAGGCCAAGAACACGATTGGACATCCCAGGGATGCAGCATGGGTGTCCACTGAGAACTTAGTATATGTGCCACTGATGAAGGAGAACAAACAGAAAGGGACATTGGTCAGGACCTAACAGATGCAAAAATGTGTCCGTGTTTCCAAACGGACAGGGATGTTTGTGGTTAGCAATGGTGTGAAGGAAAGTGTGGTCTCCTAAGAACTGGTGGTGCTGGTAGGAGAGCCTGGGACAAGCGTGGTGTTTCCTGAGGCCAGTGGGCCACCATTCCCACACAGTAGCGATACATGAAGCCCTTGCCACACATCAGACGTTATTCTAAGGGCTTTGCATGCAACGGTTTATTTGCTCCTCACAGTAAGCTCACAAATCAATCCTATGATTATCCCCATTTTAGAGATGAGGAAACCGAAGCCCACAGAGGCTAAGTAATTTGCCCAAAGCACCTTTAGCAACACTGGTGTGGAGTCTCAGGAGTCTGGTTCTATCAGGCCGTTCCCCACCCCCGCCCCCACCCCCGCCCTGCACCGTGGCAAAACGTTAGTGGTGCAAACCCTTTGTCCTAGAAATTTCACCCCTGGGAATTCATCTTAAAGAGTTAATTAGGCAAGTGCACAGATATATACACATAAGCATGTTGCCCTCTGTGTCAAATATGTCAGTGTAAAGATGGGAACAGTTTCACTGCTCATCAATAGGAGAGCCATTGACTAAATTACGTTGTTTCCTTAAGACAGAATGCTATGCAACCATTAAAAAGTATGATGTATATTTATATTCGCTGATATGGAAAGCTTTCCACAACATATTGTTGAGTGGAAAAGCAGGTTGCAAAACAGCATGCCTAGTATGATCCCATTTAGGTAAAATTATATATATATCACTCAAGATCTGAGACGATGCTCACCGAAACGCTAAAGGTTATTATCTTGACGGGGATTTCAGGGAATTTTTATTTTCTCCTTTCTTCCTTTCTTGTGTTGTTTGGATTTTGTACAGCGAGCATATATTATCTTTGTAAACAGAAAAGGCAATTTTAAAAAAAAATGCGCCTCCTGGAACTGGCTCTCCTCACTTGGCTCTCTCAGGGCGTTGTGTTCAGGCAGCCCACGGTGCGAACCTACTGTGTGTTGGGCCCCAGAGTGGCATCAGGCACCTAGAGAACCAAGGACCTAGAAGGCATCAGGGCAGAGACAAGGCCACAGCAAGAAAGTCACATACATCTGTGGACGGTGGATGGCCACAGGCTCTGGCTGGGCTGGCACAGAAGAGTGGCACAACGATGCACCAGGGAGAAGTGAGGACCAGAAGGTGCAGACACAGGTACTTGGTATGGGCGCCGTGTCCTGGCTCCCAGGTTGGCTGATGCTGTCCTGTTAATGAAGTGAGTGATTAATAGCCAGGGGGATAGAGAGCTGGTCTATGAGATTAATCCCAGTTAATGAATCCATTGTTAACAGCATTAAATAGCAATGGGGGGTGGGGGAGGGAGGCAGCTCCTGTTCCTCTCAGCTCAGCTTCACAGGGAGGAAGGCCCTTGGCATGAAATGGGAGAGAGGAGGAGGAAGAGAAAGGACATGCTGAGCCACCTGCTCTGAGCCCCCGGGTTTCTCACACTGTCCCCCGTGTGCCCGCTGCTTGGCTCAGGTGGACAGCTTTGCCAACCCATTTCACTGGGCCACAGACATGGCAGCTTACAGTTGTCCCCATGGCTGAGTCCCATCTGTGTGGTGCCAGGCCGGGTATGCTTATTTTCAGGAGAAGCTGAATGGGAGGCCTGAGGAGGAGGAGCACGGAGAACCTATGGGGGAGCTGCCTGTGGTCACTGGAGACAGGAGATAAGAGGAGCTCTCCAAGAACTAGGGAGAGAACCTTTGGTGGTGACATGGAAGCAGAGAAATAGTGGCAGGCAGAAGAGCTTGGAGGACATCAGGACCAAGGATAAGGCACTCATAAGATAGATATGAGGCTTCCTGAGGCAGGGTGCCAACATGGAGCCCTCTGCCTACTCCACACCTCTCCCATACTTCCAGCCAACTAGCCCTGTGAGCAGACAGAGACTTGGCCCACCCCTGCCTGTCCAGAGCTACCCTGAGCATACTGTGTCACCTACTCACCCCCCGCCACACACATACGTGTATGGACACATGGCTAGAAGTTGAAGACATCTGGACTTGGTGATCATCACCATAACCCCAAGTACTCAATGTGACTGATTTTTTTAAAATTTTGTTTATTTTTATTTATTTATTTGAGAGTGACAGAGAAAGAAAGAGGCAGATAGAGAGAGAGAATGGGCGTGCCAGGGCCTCCAGCCACTGCAAATGAACTCCAGATGTGTGCACCCCCTTGTGCATCTGGCTAACGTGGGTCCTGGGTAATCGAGCCTCAAACCGGGGTCCTTAGGCTTCACAGGCAAGCGCTTAACCGCTAAGCCATCTCTCCAGCCCAATGTGACTGATTTTTACAGATACAAACACTGAGCCTTAGAAATAATATCTGGCCCAAGATCACACAGCAAGTTAGTGGTAGCACCTCGACTTGAAATAAATTCTACCTGGCTTCAAAAACAAAAACAAAAACAAAAACAAAAAAAAATTCAAGGCTCTTGTTATAGTTCTTTCTTCCCTTTAAATCTTAAAGTGGGGTTCCTCAAAGCATGGTCCACAATCTCACGGAGAGGTCACCTGGCAACTTTTTAGAAATGGAATTCTTGGGCCCCACCTGCTGGGGATGGACACAGCTATCTACGTCATCACAAGCCTAAATGATTCTGACGCTGATCACCCTACACAGCGCTTCCCTCACTGGCCAGAAGGCCTCCGGGGAAAGCCCTGAAAAGTCTTGGAAGTCCCTGGCTCCACCCACCTGGCCCGCAGAAGCTCCCAGGCACTTCCCTTCAGCCCACACTCTCACTCCAGTGACATCATCCTATCGATGGCTTTCAGCAACACTGTTATGCTGTGAGCCTCCCGATGTATACCTCAGTCCTGACACCTCCCCTGAACTCCCAGCTCATACATCCCGCCACCTAGCTGACATTCCCACTTAGATGTCTAAAGCCATCTCAAAATTAAAGTCAACCCTCATTGTCCCCAAACCTGCCCCTCCCCTGCCTGTCCCATCCTAGCAAACAGCACGCACTGTTACCCCCTTACTCTGGCTCAAAGTCATAGAGTCATCCTTCACTCCTCTCTTTATCTCATTGTCACATCCAATCCAACGGGAAACACTGTTGGTTCTATTTTTGAAATACATTTCAGAGCTGACTGCTGTTTACAACCCTGCGGCTGCCACTGGGCTCCAAACTGTCTTTCTCCTCTCACCTGGATGTGTCAGTAGCTTCCTAATTAACCTCGTGGCTCGCCCCACCCCCACCCCACCCCGCTCCCTTGTAGCCTTTTCTACATTCTGTGGCCAAAGTCATCTTTCACCTTTAAGCCAAGACCTTGTCCCAGTGAAAACAACACCCGTAGAATTGCATTCAGCCTTGGATTTGACCTACAAAGTTCCACATAACCTCCACCTCCACATCCTTCACTTCTCTCCACACTCATCCAGGCCGCATCTGCCACCCCACCTGGTCTTGCCACATCTTGATTACACCAGGCAGGCTGCTGCCCCAGGGCCTTTGCATGGTCTACTGTTCATCAGTCAGAGTGACCTGTCAATGCTCTCAATTTCCTTTGCTCATTTTTTTTTACTGCACAGCACCCAGGATCACCCAACATTACATCATAAGCTTAGTAGGTTTTGTCTGTCTCCCCTTCCGGATGGTAAGTTCCATGCAGCCAGTTCTCTTCAATCATTTGGCAACTAGAATGGTATCTGTTGTGGGAGCTGCTTAATCAGTATTTGCTAAGTAGATGGAAGAATGGATGGATGGATGGATGGATGGATGGATGGATGGATGAGTTTCTCTGAACTTTTGTTTCTTTACCTATAAAACTAGGCATATCCATCTGCCAAAATATCTGTGAAGACTGGATAGACATATTAAAATACCTTGCTTGGGCTGAAGAGACGGCTCAGCAGTTAAGGCACTTGCCTGTGAAGCCTAAGGACCCATGTTCGAATCTCCAAATCCCCACATTAGCCAGATGCACAAAGGTGAGGCAAGCACAAGATCTCACATGCCCACTAGGTGGTACAAGCATCTGGAGTTTGATTGTAGTGGCTGAGGCCCTGGAACATCAACTCTCTCTCTCTCTCTCTCTCTAAAACTAAATAAGTACATAGATAAAACTTTATAAAATACCTTGCTATTGATTGGCATAATGTGAATCCTAGGGAAAGGTATTTGGCACTTGTCAATCTTAGTAGCCTTGCCTTGCTGCAGAACCGCACCCGACTCTGTGCCTCCTGCCACCTTGCACGTGAGCCTTGGCCTGGCCAGGCTGAGAGTTGACAAGGATTTGCCAAGTGCTGGCACATAGACTATTGCCATACATGTCTTCTACTTGCCCCCCCTGAAAAAAGCCAACAACAATGAGCTCACAGCCAGATGATATGTCGCAGCTCTATGCTGACATCAATCTTCACACTCACCAGTGCGCCATGCCCCATTACACCCGTGGACAGGAGGCTGGCAGTGAGTGATGGAGCCAGGGCGTGGCCATGATGGAATCGGCCACCGGTCCTCTGGCGCCTCTCCTCTGCTCTTCCTCCTGCCTTAGGACCCTCTCACTGAAGCCCACACTGTCACTGGCAAGCATCCACTTGTGCCCAGTTGCCCGTTCCTCCAGCTTGATGTTCACTAGGCAATATGCGCATGTGATCACACACGTGGGCTTCCTCTTTCAGGGCTGCCAGATGGGAGCTGGGGAGGTCACTCAGTTGGCAAAGTCCATGCCTTACAAGCGTGAGAACATAGGTTCAATCCCTAATGCCCAAGGGAAATGCGGGGTGTGGTGAGGTGCACCTGCAATCCCAGCACCGGGGCTTGCTGGCTAGCTGGTGTAGCCTAACTGGTGAGATCTTGGCCAGTGAGAGACCCTGTTTCAAAGGAGGTGGATAGTGTCCCTGAGGATAACCCAAGGTTGTTCTCTGGCCTTCGCATACATGTCCACTGGCCTTCACATGAGCACCTGCACATGCATGTGCACCTGGATACACATGAACACATGCACACACATCTCTACAGAAAAGAGCTCTATGACTGTGGTCCGATGCTTTCAGTCACTTCTCTGCTGGTGGACATTAGGGTGGTATCCAGCTTTCCTGTTGAGAGAACACCTTGTAATGAACGGCCCCATGTATATGTCTGTGAATGCGTGTGTTTCTACCCCACCAGAGAGGGAACTTGAGGAGTCACAAGGTGCTGGGGTGTCACTCGCTGGTAGAGCACTTCCGACCTTGCACAAGGCCCTGAGTTCCATCTTCAGCACAGCAAAAGAAATTGGAGACCCAGGGCGAAAGTTGTCCCTAGAAAGAGGCTGGACGAATTCACATCCTGACAGTGGGAGGACACACGGAGTTGACAAAGCACTTCCTCAGGGCTCTGACTCGCTCTTCATGAGAACCCTGAGAGGGTGGCGACATTAGACTCTCTTCCAGGTGACTGGAATCTCACCCCATCCTGCTGCTGACTGGGGCCCATGCTTAGCTCTGGTTTTTCCCGTAGGAAGAAGATGGGTCTTCAGACCCCAGGAACACTGGCAGGAGTGTGTGTGTGTGTGTGTGTGTGTGTGTGTGTGTGTATGCACACGCATGCTGCGAAGTCCCGAAAGGGTTCACGAATACGAAAGGAGCCAAGGGGCTACTCATAGAGGGGGCAGGGAGTCTAGAGGTCAGGCACCTGGTGGGGGCTCAAAAGCCCCGAGGAGGGGCTTTCTTTCCACTCCCTCCATGGCTCAGAGGAGCCTGGGCTCAGGCTGAGAAGCAGGGCTGCTATGTTGCCATGGAAACAGAGGGTTCCTCGCTCCCTCACAGCAGGAATCACGGTGATTGGGGGTGGGGGGTGGAGGAGGATGTTTCCCTGGCAGCACTAAGGGTTGGGGCTAGGAGGCCGGTCACTCCTTCCACCCTCCATCCCTCCCCTTCGTCCCCCACCCCACTATTGAGACCAGTGGAGGTGGTGCCATTCGCACTAGTGATGCTGGAATGGACTCAGGAGTGGTAGGGGAGCACAGCCAGTGGGATGGGGAGTCCGGAGCTCCCCAAGAAACTATAGAAAATCCTTCCTCTTAGACATCTCACACATCAGGGGCACACACATACACCCCCAGAGCTACCCAAATTCTCCTAAGATAGATGTCCTTTCATAGTGATTCAGAGCCACTGCCAGCCCTGCATTCAAGCCCTGTGCACTCAGGCTTACTACCCAAAATACATGTGCACATGAACTTCACACACACACACACAGAGCCAACCACTCACGTGCAGGGTCGCATACTGATGTGCTCGAATACTGATGGGTTTGCACACTCATTCATACACCAGAACGCCCACACATGCACGCAACATGCCCCTGCTACCTGATGCACGTGTGATTCCACAGTCACGCTCGCATGCAAACCCGCACAGGCACCCTCGCTCTGCCTTTGTGAATGATTGTCAGTCTCTGAAAGCACCCTTGCTGCCTCCTCCTATCTGCTCCCCTCCTCTTCTCTGCGTCTCTGCCCTCAACCCTCAGCCTGTCCTTGGCAGGAGTCCTGCCCTCTGGGCTCAGCCCTGGAAGGAGATGCTGTCATTTCCAAGGGAGCCGATTTTCAGAAACAGCCGGCAATCGACCTTGAGAAAGGAGAAAGGGCTAAGGTTGGGGGTTTGATGCTCCTCCACCACCTTCTTCTTGCAGATGATACGTGTCTGATCCAGCATTGCATTGAACAGCAACAAAAGCTACCCTCCTCCCCAAATAAAAACCTCCCACAAGCTGAATATCCAGATAACTACGCTTACTCACAACAAGCAGCTATAGGGCTTAAGCACTAGGTGCTGGGCTAAGTCCACAGCCTCACTTATCCCCCCCCCCATCAGGTAATATAATAACCATATCACAGAAGAGGAAATGAGTATGCAGAGCTCCCATGACTTTCCAGTGATGGAGCTGGGCCTCGAACTCAGGTCTGCCAGACCCCAGTGATTCCTCACCTGGTTTTCAGAACCAAGACTACATCCCCCGAGTTCCTAAACCATGAGAGAGCTCTTGAACGGGACACCCAAGTCATCAGCAGGAGTCAGAAGAGTCATCCGCCAGCAAAAGCTGAATACTGGTCACCCATCTTCTTAAGGTCCTTGGGTCACTCTCTGCCTCCCACTTGAGAGCCCTTCTCTGGGTCTCTAACACACCTCTGGTTCCAGATTACCTTCCTGCTTAGCCTTCCAAGGCCCTAGCTACAAATCAAGCCTTTGACAGAATTATTCCAGTTTCATCTTGTGGCTTACTGTAGTCAGGTACCTGGTGTTTGCTGCAACCACAGTGGCTCATCAAGAGTTCTGCTAGACATGCTTAGTTAATTCCTAAGTGGGATGCCCTGCCCAGATATGACTGGCTTGCTCTCCTGCTGTACACTGAGATTATATCCTCCTAGATTTTTGAAGGTAAAATGTTCTTTTTTCAGTAAATGTCCCAGCTTAAGAAAATCCCAGGTTACTGACTTTGAGTCTCCCAGCTCCCCCACCCCCCTTTTTTAGTAAAAGAATCTGTGAACTAGTGGCTGCCTATGCATCTAATCTAGCCTCATTTTTTTCACAGGAAAAATGAAAGCAAAAGAAGCTTATCTTGTCAAAGAATTAGCTTTTTTTGTGAGCTGCACAGACCTTAGCCCAGACCACAATCATGCAAGTCAGTAGATCTGTGAGAGCCTCAGTTTCCTCATTTGTCCATGGACTGATCTGAGAATGAAATAAGACATTGTCTTGGTGATCACTCGGAAACTGTAACAGGTCAGTAGTCACAGTCTCTCAGCTGCCCAGCTTGAGCCAAAAGCTAGGATCCCTGGCCCGTGTCCTGTTACTCCGGTCTGCCCTGATGTTCCTGGGGGTGGGGGCAGGGGAGACAAGGATGGGCTGTGGAGCCATAGACCTGGCTCCAGCACTCACTGGCTATGCAACTGTGGAAAGAGTAGCTCACATCCTCTGAAGCTCTTCCTCTGACAGCAGAGTACCATGGTTGTTAGTGTGTGGTTGACGGGATGCTGTGAGTTAATATACAGATCGGACAAGACCGTGTCTAGCACAGGGCTCGTCTATTGAGAACAAGTGTTCTCTCCTTTTCCCTCACATCCTTGCCTGTAGCTGCCATTCTGAGTCGTCAGTGGTGACCCACCTTGTGCTTTTGGAGAGAGACCAAGATCACCAAGAGGCTCCTGCAGCCAGGGAGGCAGAGGGGCAGCAATGGAACCCCGGAAAGACATCCTCTGGGGGTGTAACTGAGGCAGAAGGCTTCTCCTCCAGTGGCCCAGAGTTATCTCAGAAGGACAGTCTCCCTGCGGTCCTGCACTCCATGCTGCCTGGCTCTGGAGGCCACTGAGGGAGGCAGGTTTGTATCGCCCTAGACAGGGCACTCATTGTGTGGTGTCAGCTCAGAGGGGAAGCTTCTGGCCTGGGTGACTGCCTGTCATCCTTGCCAAGCCAGATGTCAGAGCCAGCATGACACATCACTCAGTCCACACCCCCAGGCTTCTTAAGGGAGAGAAGTGAATCTCTGCCCTCCCACCCTTACCTGTTCTCTAACGGACAGGAAGGAAGTTTCAAGGGCAGCTCAGAAAGTCCAAAGCTAGAAAGTGACCTTGGAAGTTTCTAGCCCAATTCCCTCTTTCTTCTTCACTGTACCTTACAGATTAGGAGATGGAAAGCCACAGAGGAGAGAGAGAGAGAGAGAGAAAGGAGAGAGAGTAAGAGAGAGCAAGACCTCATGCCCATGTCAACAGGCCCTCACCTTATGTCAACTGACCAAGCCTCAGCTTTGTGTATGAGGGGCCAATGACTGCTCTTCCAGGCCTTCCTGGGAACAGTTGGTGGAGGTGGAGGAAAGAAGATAAGGCCGAGAGGTGCAAGGAGGAAGACAGCAACTAGCTCGGGGAAACAGGCCAAATCAATGGGGTGGCGCTGCATGCTTTTAGCCAAGGGCCCTGCTAGCGAGCTCTTCATCAGCAGAGGCCAACTAGACAGCAGCTGTGTCCCTGACTCCCTGGTGACCAGGCAAACCGTTCCTCTCCGCCTCACCATCTCTTCTGGGAAAGAGAACGTATGCTCTGTTATGTACTCCCCCGGTCCTTCACCTCGCCCCCCCTCTCCCAGAGCCACATCAGGGTTCCACTGGTCAGTGGCCTAAGTGCCCTGTGCCACAACGCCCAGTGAAGGAGCATCAGGGATCCCTGGGTGCAGGTTTTTAACCTCAATTTACCATTTTATTCATTCCCAGAATCATCTTTGCTCCTCCATTTCCCCCTAAATCTTCCCGTCCCCTTTGGCAAAATCTGCTGAGGCTTGAGTCTAGGAAACCACGCCACCTAGGGGTCGTCAGCCTCCACTGCAGCATAGTAGTGGAGGAAGGCAGCAGGCGGGGTTGACTATTGTCAGAGCAGGCTTCTTTCTCGTTGCTGTCTGATGTAAGTAAGGCAGGTCAGAGAATCGAAGACAGGGAGGCAGAGGCTAGGCAGTACCAACATGGCAGAGTGCAGGCCAGAGCTCAGGCATCCTGCTCTAACAAGCCTTTTCTTTTGTCCCCCTATTCCAAAGGGCATCTCTGATTGGAGGGACATTCACACATGAGAGGTCTTAACCACCGCTCTTTGGGTGGCCAGAAGTTACCTTAAACCACTGGGAACTGTTTCTGTTTGTTCCCACAGGAATTTAGAGTGGGCTGAGGCAGGCCGTGGGCAGGCAGTGGACTGGCGCAAACCATGGGACTTGATGGTGACAGATGGAGGCCATGGTCTGATCACATCAAGAGCCAGGCTGTGGGATTCCCAACCCGTCTCCTGAAGAAGGTCCCCGACCCAGCTGCAAAGTGGAATCACCCTTCTTCTCCGGTTCTCAGAGGATCCACAAGAAAGCGTGTGAAACACTGGAGCCGGGATGGGTTTCAGTACATCTGTCCTGCAGATAGTGGCTGGAACCCCCCTCCTCTGCTACACTAGCCCCAAGACAAGAGCCAAAGACCTACGAGCTCACTCAGGACCCACGACCCCCACCTTTCCGGCCTTTCTCCTTCACACCCCAACCTCCCTTCTGCCCACTAACCCCCATCTCCACCCCACCTGCCACTCTCCTCAGAACCCTAGATGCAATATATCTGTCGTGCCCTCTACCTCACTTAAATGTCACCTTCCAGAAGGGTTTCCCTACCTGAAATTCAACACCTGCCCTGCCCCCTCCCCCCGTTAGTATTATTCCCATTGAATATCCTTTTGTTTACTTTCTGCCTCTATTCAGTGTGTGCACTGCTGAGTTCCTGCCACAGAAAAGGGAGCTTAGTAAACATTTGTTCAACGTGTGGGTGACTATTCAAGTAGTAATTCTAAAAAGAAAGTAAAAACAGAACACTGACCCACCCACCCCCACGCCTCTTTGGAACTGAGAAAAGAGTTAGCATGTGTAATACTTCACTTCTAAAACTCTTTTCTCTGCATATTCTCTGGTCTCCAGGACTCAGGGAGGAGACGGACGGGATGGCAGGACCCTCCAGGGTGGATGAGGAAGTGGAAATCTGGAGGGTGAAGGGTGGGGTGGGGCCCATAGCTGCCCGGGGGAGCTGGGAGAGCGCAGCCCGCAGCCCGCAGCCCGCAGCGGCAGAGCCCTCTTCCCATGCTGCACTTCCGTGGAGTGGGGGACCTGGAAGTGCTTATGCTGAAGCACTCTGCTGAGCATTGTTCTTCGCATAAGCACGGCACTTAAGTGGCCACCCAGTCGGCTTTTAGAGGGCTATCTTGGGGGAAGGGCAGAGCCTTTCCTAACATGCGTGAAAGGCTGCTGGGCACCCATCCTCTGGCGGGCTGAGAGGCCAGCCCACGATGGAGAAGGCACACTGCTCAGAGCCACACAGCGGTTCCCAGAGCAGAAGCCTCTCTGTCAGGAAGTGCAGACAGGGAATGGACTTGGAGAGAAGCAAGGATCATGCAGGCAGGGGTGCACTGGAGCCAGGCGCAGGGATCCTGGGAACGAGTCCCAACTCCATTGGCAAGAGGACCTTCTACACTTCCACCTGCCAGTTCCTCGGGCCTCACCTGCCTCGCACACTCCTCCTCTGGGCTTAGCAACACTGTGGTGGCATGTCTGCCTCCGCACCCCAAGCTAGGGATTCTCAACATGGAAGAATTTGACCCTGAGGGGACATTTGGCAATGCCTAGAGACATCTTTATCACAGTTGGGAGGAGGTGTCACTGCTCCCTAGAGGGTAGAGGCCGGAAATGCCACCACACTTCCTGTATAGCACTGCATCCCTCAAGAATTTTCCAACCCAAAGTGGAGCCTGCCCCAGACCTGCTCCCTGGAGGGCGGGGACAACGGGAGTCTTCGTGCTCACAGGGCCCAGTGTGGCTCCTGGAAGAACACTCATGATTGCTTGCTGATGAATGTGGACCAGACCAGAATGCCTCAGGGTCTGTCCTGGCTCAGGCTCTATGACTTAGAGACCCAGATCTTACACAGCAGGCCTCATACAACCTTCGCACTGACAAGTTGACAGACCTGGCACTGGTGGGGTCAGAAGTGTCCTCAGAAGGGGACTCAAGTCACCCTTGTATGTGGCACCACATCTCTCTTAGGTCCCCAGTCCTTGCTCTGCCCTCAGAGAGCAGGCAGCCCTGAGCCTTGGAATTAGACCAACATGAGTTCAAGTTTAGGTCTCCACATACACACACTCTGTATGCCATTGGTGGGTCGCTTCCCCTTCTCATGTGTAAACCATGACCCTTGACCTGCCTCAGGGACCTTGTGAATACAGGTGAGAGACTGGCATGGAAAAGTCCCTAGTGAAGGTGCCATGTTAGCTGCTTTCAGTTAGAGTCCTATCTCAAAGGCCTCGTTAAAGAACTCTGCATATTATGGCTCCAGTCAGGCTAGGGGAAACAGGTGCCCAAGGAACGGGCAACCCTAATGTCCCCAGAGAGACATTCAGGGCCATGAAGCAGCCCCGCTGAGCATGGCTGCACCTGCCATGTTTGTTGGCCCATTCCTTATGATAAGCACTGGTGGGGCACATCATATCCACTGCTGCCCCCAGTGGAGGCTCACGGGGTCTGTGCCCTCTCCAGGAATTGCCACAGTGCCACGTGGCAACACCTGTAACAGAGCTTATGGGAGGAGCAAAGGAACTGGAGGGAGGCACAAAGGTGAAATATTGTAGATGGTGTTTTGGGACCTGTATCAAAGCCCGTAGCCTGTCACCTGAACGGCCCTGTAGCTCCTCTATCCACGTCTCAAGGAAGCTCTTCTGAGCGGCAATTCTAGGCGAAGTCCCCTCCAGCCAGATGCACAAAGTGGCACGTGCAACTGGAGCTTGTTTGCAACGGCTAGAGGTCTTGGTGTTCCCATTCTCCCCCCCCCCCCTCTCTCTCTCTCTCTCTCTCTCTCTTCTCTCTCTCCTCTCTGCCTCTCTCTGCTTACAAATAAATAAATTTGAAAATTTGAAAAAATGGGCTGGAGAGGTGGCTTTAGCAGTTAAGGCGCTTGCCTGCAAAGCCTAAGGACCCAGGTTTGATTCCCCAGCGTCCACGTAAACCAGATGGGCAAGGTGGTGCATGCATCTGGAGTTCCTTTGCAGTAGCTGCGGGCCCTGGTGCATCCATTCTGTCTCTGTCTCTCTCTCTCTCATAAATAAGTAATTTAAAAATTTAAAAATATTAAAAAATAAGAGACTTCCATGTTGCCCTATGAGAGGAATAAGGGAGGCAAGTTAGTGCTCAGCACCCCAGCGGAGCCCAGCAGAGCCCAGCGGAGCCTTGTCTTAGCCAGTGCAGGAGGCCCTTGCGCTAGGGAAAATTTACAACCCCCATCACCGGTTAGGGTGTGGTTATTTTCTCTGAAGTGAAATGCTCCCTCCTGGAGGCTGCAGGGAGGGATGTCAGGAAAGTTACAAGATTCACAAGGCCCCCTCCCCAAGATTGCAGAAGCAGCAAACAATTGCTGGGGAAAGGGGTCTCTGGTGGAGCTGCCTGCCAGTTAGACAAAGAGCTCCAGGGATGCAGCTTTTGTGAGCTGTCACCCATGCCTGGGCAGGTGTTTCAGTGAGGCAACTGCCTTTGATTCACGCTGCTCCTGTATGTCACCCCAGCCGACTCACTTATGCACCAAGCTAGACTTGGGTGGAATTTTCTTCAGTTTATCGTCAGTGCCTTATCTGAGGTGAATAGTCTTTGATCTTTTCTTTTTATTTATTTGAGAGAGACAGGGGGAGGAGGGGAGAAAGAGGCAGAGAGACAATGGGAGCATCAGGTCCTCCAGCCACTGCAAATGAACTTCAGACGCATGCGCCACCTTGTGCATCTGGCTTACGTGGGTCCTGGAGAGTCAAACCTGGGTCCTTTGGCTTTGCAGACAAGCACTTTAACCATTAAGCAGTCTCTCCAGCCCGTGAATCGTCTTTTGTTCTTGTCTCCCCAGGCAGTCACACACCACCCTTCCTGGCAGTTTGTGTAACTGAAGCCCAGGAATCAGTTCTCCCCAGGTACTACTCTGTGAACCTTACTCCAGAACCGCTGACACGGTTGAAAACTCGGCTAAGTGTCTGGGATTCACGACCCAGAGCTCCCGCGTGCCTCCTTCACACACTCCTGTGCCTTCCCTGTTAGTCACCTAACAGGGACGATTCACCTTTCTGTAACTGGCACCTCGCACCTCTGTCTGCACATGCTGCCCTCTCTACCTGGAAATATCTTTCTTCATCTTCTTGACCAAATAAATTCCTTCTCAGTCTGGATCCACTTACCTGTCAATTGTCACAGGACTGTGTCTTGGGCCCATGAGTTTTCAGGGATCCATGAAAATATTTCAATTTCTTTTAAAATTGGAAGGGAAAATAAAATTTAGGTCAAAGAAAATTTAATGTTAAAATTTAATATGGAGTATTAATATATTTGTCTTTATACCAAGAAGGTGTGGTAGTCAGCTTTCTGTCCCGATAATGAAATACTTGAGATAATTCAACTCACGAAGACAGAAGGTTTAGGGCTACAGAGCTAACTCAGCGGGTAAAGCGTTTACCTTGCAAGCGTGAGGACCTGAGTTTAATCCCCAGTAAAAAAGCTGGGTGTGAGGGCACATGCCTGTAATCCCAGTGCTGGGGAAGCCAAGACAGGAAGCTCCCTGGGACTCACTGGCCACTGGCCAGCCAGTCTGGCCTAATTGGCAAGTTCCAATGTGCATGAAGCTGGGCACAGTAGCTCACACCTGTAATCACAGCACTCCAGAGGCTGAGGTAGGAGGAGGACGGCCTTGAGTTCAAGACCAGCCTAGGCTACATAGTGAGCTCCACTTTCATCTGGGCCAGAGTGAGACTCTTCCTCAAAAAAAGAAGGGTCAGGCCGGGAATGGTGGTGCACGCCTTTAATCCCAGCACTCGGGAGTCAGAGGTAGGAGGACTGCCATGAGTTCAAGGCCACCCTGAGACTCCATAGTGAATTCCAGGTCAGCCTGGGCTACAGTGAGACCCTAGCCCGAAAAACCAAAAAAAAAAAAAAAAAGAAGGGTCTAGCCAGGCATGGTGGCGCACGCCCTTAATCCCAGCACTCAGGAGGCAGAGGTAGGAGAATCGCCATGAGTTCGAGGCCACCCTAAGACTTCGTAGTGAATTCCAGGTCAGCCTGAGCTGGAGTGAAGTCCTACCTTGGAAAAAAAAAAAAAAGGTCAAGTTCCCAAGGTTATCCTTTGACTTCCATATACATATGCACATTTACACACCCTATACATGCATCTATGTATGAGTGCATGCGCACATACATACACACACAAGCAAAAAAAGATGAAAGGTTTATTTCTGCTGATGGTTTTGGGAGTTCCAGTCCATGATCCATTGGTTCCATTGTTGTTGTTGTTTTTAATATTTTATTTATTTATTTATTTGAGAGAGAGAGACAGAGGAAGAGGCAGAGAGAGAGAATGGGCACACCAGGGCCTCCAGCCACTGCAAACGAACTCCAGATGCATATGCCCCCTTGTGCATCTGGCTTATGTGGGTCCTGGGGAATCAAACCAGGGTCCTTAGGCTTTGCAGGCAAACACCTTAACCGCTAAGCTATCCCTCCAGCCCTGGTTCCATTGTTTTTGACCCGTGACCAGGCAGCACATGGTGGCAGGAACATATGGCAAAGCAGAACCATTTATCTCATCATCCAGGAAGCAAAAGAGGAGGAGGAGGAACCAGAGTTTCACAGCTCCCTGTGGGGTCAGGTTCCTAGGGACTTCCCAGTAGATCTCCCCTAATCCTTCAGAGGATCTCCCAATAATGCCACCTTGGGACAGAGTTTTTAACACGTGGGCCTTTAGGGGACATTCAAGATCCAAACTATAATAGAGTTTGTAAACATACTTTTTATTTTGTTTTTGTTTGAGACAAAAGTCTCATTATCTAATCTAGGCTGGCCTTGAACTCTCTATGTAACCCAGGCTGACCTTGAACTTGTAATCCTCCTGCCTTTGCCTCTAAAGTCCTGAGACTAGAGGTGTATACCACCATGCCTGGCTATGTACTTTTTGGGTGTGTGTCCTCAAGCTTGCAATGGCCCTGTTTAGTCACCCACTGAGAGCAGTATTACCCTGAACATACAGAAACTTCCCACAAGCTATCCATTTCTGTGCTTAGCACATGATGTTATCATCATTTACAAGCTTGGTTTTCCACTCAATGATGAGCTTCATAGGACAGGGGTCTGTCTATCTCACACATCCTCATGTTCCTAGCACAGATATCAGGGTGGTACATGACAGGCACTCAGGTAACAGTACTGAATTTAGCTGGTGCCTCTTGATGCAAATCAAGAATGAAGGCCTCAAAAAACTCAGTAGCAGAGGCCAGTAAGTTAAAAAGGAGATATAAAGGGAAGAGAAAGGAAGGGAGGAGGGTACTTAATAGGTTGGTATTGTATATATGTAAGTAGAAGAATAGATTAATGGGGGTGAAAAGGCTCAAAGTGAGGTCAGGGGAAGAGATTGAGTAAAGGAAAGGTGGAGGGAGGGCTAATCAAAATCTAAGAGGATGCAAATAAATCATATGGAATCCTCCGGTTTTGGACAATGGAACTCTCAGGAGCCATAGATCATTGTTAAAAAATTTTCAGTGCCAGGGATGGGATACCTCCAGTGAGTTGTTGGCCAGAGAGGTCCCTGATGCCCCCAAAACATTATAGGCCGTTGCCAAGGCCCTTGGTTTCCCACCAGGAATAGATGGTAAGACCCTATTGCTGAAGACTCCACATACTTGGGCTGCAAGACCACTGAGAAATCCTGCTGGAACTGAGCTGATAACCGCCTCCACATAGACCAGCTGAGAGAAAGCTGGAAGAAGCCATTCTACATGTAGTTCAATGGGAGAAAGAGAAATCACCAGTGAAGATACTCAACAGTGGACACTGCAAGCCTTATAATTGGCCAGCCAGGCCAAATGAGCCAACGGGTGCAATAGTGGCACATCTGTCATGGTGGAAACCAACTGCCCTCCAATTGGACTGGAGGCCCGCTCCATGGGGGAGAATACATCCCTGATACTGAAAACTTAAAACAGGGGTAGTCATGAGCCCTAGGGGTGTAACATCTGCTGATGTCTGGATAAATGTATATACTATGCTTATCAAACTGCCCAGTAAGCACTTCTCTTAATATTAATACCCTTATATTAATGCTACTCTCACTTTGGGTAGAGAATCTTCTCTTTTCAGATGGCAGTGACCTTGGGACGACTCAGAAGGTATCATAGTGCTGGAAAGAAGTGACTGGAGTACTGAGTAACATCTCGATCACACCTTCCAAGGCTCAGGGTCTAATGCAGAAGAGGTGGCGGAAAGAATGTAAGAGCCAAAGGAAGGGTAGGACTCCTTACAACGTGCTCCCTCCAGACATAAAATGGCCTGGATATCCATGACCTCACAGTGCCTGACACTACGTACACAAGACCATCATAAGAGGAGGAAAAGATCATGACATCAAAATAAAAGAGAGACTGATTGAGATGGGGAGGGGATATGATGGAGAATGAAATTTCAAAGGGGAAAGTGGGGGGAGGGAGGGTATTACCATGGGATATTTTTTATAATCATGGAAAATGTTAATAAAAATTGAGGAAAAAATTTAAAAAACCTAAAAAGAAAAAAAGAATGAAGGCCTCATTTCCCATGTCATGCGCTAATGTAAAATGCTGAGACTTACAACACACTTGCCAAGGCTCAGGGAATACTGTGGAATAGGGAGTAGAGAGACTGTAAAAGCCACAGGGTGGGAAGGATTATCCAGAGGAATGCTTGCCCCCCCCATAACAGAAGCTGCATTCATAACCCATAATCCCATGTTGAATACCAGTAACCCACTGGGGAGGGCCCTCGGTGGAATGGGGGCCAGGAGGAGGGGCTATAATAGCATAATATGAGGGGAATGGGATGAACGCATGATTTGTCCATACAAAGTTCCTAATTAATAACAATTATTTAGTTCAGTTTTTCTTTTTTTTTTTTTAATTTTAGAGAGAGCAAGACAAAGAGAAAGAGAGAATTGGCACGCCATTGCAATCGACCCCCAGATGCTTGCATCACCTAGTGGACATGTGCGACCTTTCACTTACCTCACCTTTGTGCATCTGGCTTACATGGGATCTGGAGAGTCAAGCATGGGTCCTTAGCCTTCACAGGCAAGTGCCTTAATCAGTGAGCCATCTCTCCAGCCCATCTCCCAACTTTTTTTAAAGCTGAGCTGGGGCTGGGGAGATTGCTCAATGGTTAAAGTCACTTGCTTGCAAAACCTCTGGCCAGTGTTTAATTCCCCAACCACCTACATAAAGCTGGATGCTAAAAGTGGCATAAGAGGGCTGGAGGGATGGCTTAGCGGTTAAGGCGTTTGCCTGCAAAGCCAAAGGACCCAGGTTTGATTCCACAGGACCCACATTAGCCAGATGCACAAGGGGCTGCACACATCTGGAGTTCATTTGTAGTGGCTGGAGGCCCTGACGTGCCCATTCTCTCTGTCTGTCTCTCTCTCTCTCTCTCCCTCCCTTTCTCTGTCAAATAAATAAATAATAAAATATTTTTAAGTGGCATAAGAATCCAGTGTTTATTTGTAGGAGCAAGAGACCCTGGCGCACCCATACACACACACACAAATTTAAAAATAAAGAAGAAGTTCAGCTTTTTCCTCATACATCACTCCATTTCACCCATCATGTGGTAGGCACTGCCCTAAGAAGCAAGAATCACTCAGCATTAAGGGCACAAACAGGACCCTGTCCTCATAAGCTTACATGTGATGGCCTCTCCTGCTGGTCTCTGTCCTTGTACTTACCATTTCCCCCCACCCTGCCCCACTGATGTCCCCCCAGTGCACAGAACAAAGACAGAGACCATCAGGCCAATATTCCTCCACCTGCTCCAGCCCCCAAGGCCCACTCTCCCAGAGGGACTGCCCGCCTCCTTTGTCACCCTCCTGGAAGGTGACTACTCTGGCTCCCGTATGCTCAGCAGTTTCACGCTCCGTCTCCTGCATGGCTGACCTACTTTCTGCTCCTTCCCCATATGCCCGCCCAGCAGCTCTGGGTCTCTGTCCCACACCTGGGGCCAGGTCTCCCTCTACTTCACCCTCTTCCCTGCAGCCAGCTGTCCCCTCTGAGGCCTGGGGCTTCCCCGACCCCACCTCTGCAGTGGAGACATCCGTTGCTCTGGGAAGGCAGCTGCTGAGGACTTGTGTGCACAACCCTGGGTTCAAATCTCAGCCCATCCTTCCCAGCTGCAGAGTCCTGAGTGAGTCACTGGCCATGCCAGGCCTCCATGGCTTCATTTCTGTGTAAGCCTACCCTGTAAGTAGTATGAGAAAACAGGATCTGAGAAAGGATGTGAGGGAAATGCAGTTCATGAATTCAAAATTACATCTCGTCCAGTCCCACCCATGGACACCCTCCCCCCCACCCCAGCTGGGATGTCACAATTTCTGAAGGAGCCTGCTACAACCCCCTCTGCTCCCAGAGGTTCCCACTCTTCCAGTGGAGCCCCTTCATAGGCCTCCTGCCCTCCTTCAAGGCCAAGCACAAAGGTTCCCTCCTGAGTAGCCCCTGGCCTCCCTCTTCTTCCCACTCTTCCCAGATCCCATCACAAGACAGCCTGCATCTCTTGATACTTTGCCTCACTTGTGAACAGACTTAAGGCAGAGCTTTTCATTGGCAATCCTCATTTTCTATTCATCACATCTGGGCTGTTCTGGGAGAGCCCCAGTGTCAAATATCCGGCTTTCTCATTCCCACGAACACAGCTTGGAATAATCAAAGTGATAGCTAGCATTCACTGTGAGCCACTGTCCTCAAGTCTCCATGAATCGGCTTGTTAGACACTCATAAGGACCCTATGAAGTAGATCATATTATGACTCCTCTTTTTTCAGATAAGGAAAAATGAGGCACAAAGTAGGTTAATACTTGGAGCAGGGATTCAAACCAAAGCAGAATGGCTCCAGAGCACAGGCCCAAATCACTGCTGAGACATCCCGACTTGCACTTAAAACTGGCTAAAAAACCCTTTGTCAAAAGCAACTTCTGGGCTGGAGAGATGGCTTAGCGGTTAAGCACTTGCCTGTGAAGCCGATGGACCCCGGTTCGAGGCTCAATTCCCCAGGACCCACGTTAGCCAGATGCACAAGGGGGCGCATGCGTCTGGAGTTTGTTTACAGAGGCTGGAAGCTCTGGCGCGCCCATTCTTTCTCTCTCTCTCCCTCCTCTCTGTCGCTCTCAAATAAATAAATAAACAAAAAAAAAGCAACTTCTGGGGGCTGGAGAGATGGCTTAGCAGTTAGGGTGCTTGCCTGTGAAGCCTAAGGACCTAAGTTTGATTCCCCAGAACCCACATAAGCCAAATGCATATGGTGACACATGCATCTGGAGTTCATTTGCAGTGGCTAGAGGCTCTGACATGCCCATTCTATCTATCTATCTATCTATCTATCTATCTATCTATCTATCTCATAAATAAATAAATAATGAAACAATTGTGGGGCTGGAGAAATGGCTTTTTCCTCTAACAAACTTCATTTAGACTTACTAGCCAGAGGATTGGGAGGAGTTCTTTGGAATGCTGTCTTCTGGACGCGGCATGGCTGCTGCCTTCATGACCCCATGGCAATTGTTTTTACCTTCACAAGACCTGCACTATATTGGTCCCACCAATATGCTGCCATGGGTGATGAGAGAGAGCATGAGGATCCCAGTTAATGGTTGCTGGGAGAGGGAGGCCTTTTCTTCAGTCATGTAGTCGCTGATAAGTTGCATGTGCTCTGGCAAATAATTTCTCACTCATGTTCATGCAGGCAGCCCTAATTAAACTCAGTGGGTCACACAAGAAGACATCAAAGTTGAAGAAGGACTTGTAAGAAAAAGAAAGAATTCAATGGAAAGGGAATGAGGATATGGGACAAGAGAAGGTAATAGGAGGGAATTTCGATGGGAATACATTCTATACATGTGTAAAATTGTTAATAAAAAATTAAAATGGGGATGGAGAGATGGCTTAGCAGTTAAGGTGCTTGCCTGCAAAGCCAACAGACCCAGGTTCGATTCCCCAGGACCCACGTAAGACAGATGCACAAGAAGTTTGTTTGCAGGGGCTGAAGGCCCTAGTACAACCATTCTCTATCTGCCTTTTTTTTATCTCTCTCTCTCTCAAATAAATAAAACTGATAAATAAAAATTTTTAATGCATATTAGTTTTTGATTACAAAAAATCATGCATATTTTAAGCATTAAGAAGAGCACTTAAAGTCATCTATAATCCCACTATCCAGAAATATGAACTGTTAACACTTTGATGCCTTTTCTCTGAGACATTTTCCCATGCCTCTCTATGCTTTACATCACAAGGGTTCTAACAGTATATCATAAATATTTTTTGCATCCTGAAAACTCTCCAAACCATGATTCAAAACAGCTATGCAATGTCTGATCCTATAGAACATCTCATTAAAAAAAATTGGCATTTTAGGGCTGGAGAGATGGCTTAGCAGTTAAGACACTTGTCTGTGAAGCCTAAGGACCCAGGTTCAACTCTCCAGGTCCCACATAAGCCAAACGTATGAGGTGATGCAAGTGCACAAGGTCTGCACATGTGCACAAGATGGCGCACAGGTCTGGAGTTCAACTGCAGTGTCTGGAGGCCCTGGTGTGCCAATTCTCTCTTTCTGTCTCCCATAAAAAAAATAAAATGATTTTTTTAATTAGGCATTTTCTTCTTGTTGTATCTGTAGATGAAATCAGGTGATACAGCTGTAGATGTGTTGGATATTTAGATTCTTTTCTATTAATCCCATTTCAAACTTGCAGTGGCTGCTGGAGCCAGACGCCTATGTGAATGAAAGTAAGGGTAAGTGAACAAATCGGGTTGGTCCAGATGCTTGAGGGTCTGAAGAGCCCAAAGCGGGAGTTTGGACCCAGTGCAGGTGGAAGGCTTCCAGCTGTCAGAACACTCTTTGAACCCATCCAAGGCAGGTGCTACAGCCACAGCCCTGGCTTCAGGAGTGCCAGGAAAGAACGTGCTCTCTCTCTCTCTCTCTCTCTCTCTCTCTCTCACTGGCCTCAGAGACAAAACTCCGCAGGAACCCCAGGGGACTTGCCAACCATGCTTCCCTGGTGGTACAGAACTGAAAGAGGCACTCGCTCTACTTTCTGCAGCATTCAAAAGCAGAGCTGTCAAAAGCAGGCCCCCAAATGCTCATATTATGTGGGAGAAAGTCTTGGGGAGAAAATGAGGAAGGAGGGGAATTATGCAATTGAAAACATGTACCAATCCAGACAGAATAATGAAGCACAGACACAAGATTTTGCACTCAATGGAAATTGCATTTAGCCATGTTTTGTGGTTGGAGAAAGAGAGAGACGGATTCAGAGACACAGATGGAGACATACGGGGTGAGAAGAAAGAGAGGGGGGAAAGGAAGGAGACAGATGTGAAGAGAGAGGTGGCAGCAACCAGAGGGAGTCCTAGTGAGGAGAGGAAAAGAGCTCTGGGAGCAGCAGGCCATGGCCTTGTCCCTATCCTGTGTCCACCGTCTGTGCAGAGGTCAGTGTGGCCAGCCCAGGGCCAGGCCTGACCCAACACAGGCAAGAAGGGGCTCAGCAGATGTGCCCTCCAATCTGGGAGCTTTCGATTGTTTTCCTATATTGTTCTGTATATCTTGTGTGTTTGCAATTTTTTTTTTAGAGGATTGCTCATGGGCTACTACTTAACAATAGAAGCAAATGAACTACTGGTTCATGTGACAATTTGGATAGATCACAAAGGCATGGTGCTGAGTGGAGAAAGTCAGCCTTGAAAGGTTGCATACGAGATAGCCCTGTGTGTAAATGATGTCTTAGAAATGACAAACTTGTAGAAATGAGGAGATGAGCTGTTACCAAGGTTAGAGTGGGATGTCTGTGATGGTGAGGGCGACCCAGTGAGAGCCTTATGGTCATAGAGCAGCTGTGTGGTACCAGCAGTGGTGGGTGCATGCAGCTACATGCATGTTGTGTAGCAAGATTTCTGGGAACTGCAGAATTGAAATACTTTGAACTGAAAAGAGGAGGAGGGAGGCCTCTGCAGACCTCTCAGGAGGTCAAGTCTGGGAGAGCGGAAATTTAAAAAATCACACAACCATTCCCCAAGGTTATAGGAATGCTGAACAACGGCTGAAAGGCAGACTGACCAGTGTTGTGTAGCAATTGAAACATTCCCTCTTGGCAAGGAGGAAGAAAGCTTAGGAGACTCAGGAAGTCAACAAGTCTGGGGAAGAAGGTTCTAAGGCTTCCCCCTAAGGTTATATAAAGGGAAAACAACTGCTTGGGAAGTCTCCAACTAGGCAAGCTGCCTGCAGGTGGTACAGTAAGCTCCAGAGACACAGCTCCCGTGAGTCACCTGTGCCGGGGAGGGCTTTTCTGCAATGCAGCTGCGTTTGAGTCGCCCCACGCTCCTGTAAGCCACCCCTCACCCTGCTCTGCAAGGAACCCCAGTAAAGTCACTGGTTCACCAAAGCTGGTTTTGGTGTAATCATACTTTGATCTGTCATCTGTTTCCTTTCTGGAGTGAATAGATGTGTGCTTGTGTCTACTGAGGGAAAAATTGTCCCATAATAATGTGTAATAAACTGATGCAACACATACGTCGTGTCAGTGTTGGGGTCCTGGTTTGATACATGCAAAAAACTATGTGAAGTGTTCTGAGACGTTTGTACTATTTTTTGTAACTTCCCACAAATGTATAATTATTTTAAAAGAAAAAGTTATAGAAAAAGAAAATATTCTATTTTCATTAGAAAAGTTTTCTTAAAACGTTAAGTGTCACACAGATGAAAGCTAAAATTGTCATGACAAAAACGTCATGTCCTAAGGGTTATTATCCGCACACAAATTCTTATGTTAGCAAAAAACTCCACCCAGAGAATAGAAAGCTGAACAGAAACCAGCTGGAGGAATTGGAGAGAATGTGGCTGAGAAGGACACAGCTTCGTCCTCTTCTTAGCCACGTGACTTTGGACAGGTCATTTTGCCTCTCTGGGCCCAGGTTCCTCTTCTGTAAAGGGGTCACTATATAGACTGAGGACGTGGCGCTGGTGAAGTACTCAGGGCTCAGGATGTGTGATGTCCCTTCCTCAGGACAGCCACCAGTGGTGACAACTGCCTTGGTCTGAGAGGACCCGACTTTCACCTGCTGAAGAAGGATGACCAGCTTTTTAAGTGCTCTTAGGATGTTCCTCACATATGACCAAATGGTCTATAAAAGGTGGATATTTTGGGGTTTTGTTTTTTAAAATATTTTTATTTATTTATTTGTATGCAGAGAGAGAATGCAGACAGAGAGAATCGGTGCACCAGGGCCTCTAGCCTCTGCAAACGAACTCCAGACACATGCACCACCACATGCATCTGGCTTACATGGGTTCTGGGGAATCAAACCTGGGTCCTTGAGCTTCCCAGGCAAGCATCTTAATGGCTAAGCCATCTCTCCAGCCCCCAATAAATGGTTTTTTTTTCTCTTTTTTTAAGTTGGTTGGCTTTATTTATTTATTTATTGCAGTACAAGGGATCAAACCTCGTCATGCTAAACAAGCTCAATCCCTAAACCTAAAAATTTCTAAGTACCTCAACACAGTTGGGAGAAAAGAATATCCCTTTTTTTCCCCTCAGAAAAAAATTTATAAGATTATATTTATCTTTATTCTTCCTACTTTCCTCCCTTCCTCCTTCCTTCCTTTCTTTTCCTTTCCGTCTCCTCCCCTTCTTTTCTTCCTCCTTATTTTCAAGACAGGGGCTCACTATGTGGCCTAGGCAAGCCTCAGACTCATAATCTTTTAGCCTCAGCCTCCTGAGTGCTGGGATTACAGGTGGGCACCACAGTGCCTGGCCCTTATCTTGAACAATAATTTTAAAAAACATTACAATTGTGGCTGAACTGAGAGAGAGAAAAAAGTAGCTATGGCTTTAAAGATAAAGACACAAAACAATAATTACATTTATATATATATATGTATTGGCTTTTTGAAGCAGGGTCTCACTTTAGTTCAGGCTGACCTGGAATTCTCTATGTAGTCTCAGGGTGGCCTCGAACTCACAGTGATCCTCCTACCTCTGCCTCCCTAGTGCTGGGATTAAAGGCATGCGCCACCACGCCCGGCTACATTAGTATTTTTAAATCATGGAGCTGAAACTCGGTCTTTTTGCAATCCAGGGGATTCTGGCCTAACCCCAAACATAAGTCAAGCTCTGAAGTGCAGTAATTCTGCCAGGGTACCAATCACCTGCTAGGAGTGAGCCACTCAGGTTGGTGGACATGCATGGAGTGGACTGAGGACACTGAAGTCTCTAGAGAAGTGGGGAAGCCCTGCATTGCCTGGCTTCCAAGTTCCATTTGGGGACACTCTGAGAACCAGCAAGTTTATTCACAGATGAGACCCCAAAATGGAGAACATACGTTGCAAGTGCTTAGGGCTGCAAGTCGTGCCTAGGACGTGCTTTTGGAAAGACATCAGTGTGAGGAATGAGGCTGGCTCTCAGAGGAGCCTCTTAACAGCCACATGGCCTCCTCGAGCAGTAACAGCATCTTACAGACACTTCATGGTGCCCAGATGTGTCCACAGAGCCGTTTCCTCTGCTTCTCTCTCACTCTAAGCCTCCCTCCATCCAGGGCCCCGCCCCAGCACCCAGGGGAAGGTCAGCTGTCCACCGCTTGAGTTCCTCCAGTGACAGCCGCCCCACTCCTTGTTGGACAGCTCCTGTCGCCAGAAAGCTTTCCCCGCCAGCCAGGTGCGATGTCTCTGACCCAGCCAATCAACCCCACACACACAGCCTGTCATCCCTCGGTCTGAATTCCATTCCTGAACATTTTAAAGATGAAAACATCGCTGGGAGGCCCTTGTTGAAATGCAAATATGGCTGTGAACACCCAAAACTCCAGAGAGTGGAGACCTTGAGGTGGAGTGTTGGCAGAAAGCCTCGTGATGGAAGAACTGTGGAGATTCAGGGTGCAATGAACCACGAGCCTGGGAGGCCAGGAGGTGCAAACACACTTCGGTTCCTCCAGGGTCTGTCTTCTTGGGCAATAGAACAGAGGACTCCAGAAGGAGACTCCTCCTTCCCGTCTGCTAGCTGGCTCCTGGCACTAGTCTTTCCATGGCCAGAGATGCCTCCTCTGCACAGATTCAGAGGTCCAGAAACTTCCAGTAAAGGTGGAATATTTGCAGTTCTGCCCCTGTGGGCTAAACTGACATTGATGATTCAAAACAGAAACCATCCTGCTCAGAACCATCACTGTGGACCAGAAACCCAGGGGCTGCAGAACTTCAAAGGCAGGGATGGGGCTCCAGTAGTAGGGGAGGTGCCAGGAGTTTGGCTTCCTCGGGGTGAAAGGGCCCTGCATGGGGCTGTGCAAGACTCAGGCCTATTGATCTATAAGCATATGAAATCACCACTCTACCCCAGGACACCAGCCTTGAGTCACCTGGCAGAAAACATGGCTCAGGACAGAGGTTAGGAAGTACAGAAAGACCCCATCAAATCACTAGGCAGTGTGAGTCTATGCAGAAAGTTAATTCCATCTTAGAAATGCTTGCAAAGTAACATTTCCGAAACCATGGGAAAAATGAATGCTAACATAGATAGCCAACAAAATCAGTGAGTGGAGGGAGGGATCCATTACAGATGAAAGTTAAACCATAGGATAAAAAAATGTCAAAAGTAACATGTTTATGCTCTTTTAATAAAAGTAAGAATAACACTCATCAATAAAAATAATAATAAAGGGACTGGAGAGATGGCTTAGTCATTAAGGCATTTGCATGTGAACCCTAGGGACCAGGGTTTGAATCCCTAGTGCCCACGTAAGCCATGCACCTGGAATTCGTTTGTAGTGGCTAGAGGTCCTGGCACACACATTCTCCCTCTATCTTCCTCTTTCTTTCTCTCTGTCTCTCAAATAAATAAATAATAAAAAAAATAGGGCTAGAGAAATGACTTAGTGAGGCCGGGCGTGGTGGCGCACGCCTTTAATCCCAGCACTGGGAGGCCGAGGTAGGAGGATCGCTGTGAGTTCGAGGCCACCCTGAGACTCCATAGTGAATTCCAGGTCAGCCTGGGCTAGAGTGAGACCCTACCTCGAAAAACCAAAAAAAAAAAAAAAAAAAAAAAAGAAATGACTTAGTGGTTAAGGCACTTGCCCACAAAACCAAAGGACCTAGGTTCAATTCCCCAGGACCCACATATGCCAGATGTGCAAGGTGGCTCATACATCTAGAGTTCATTTGCAGTGGCTTGAGGCCCTGGTGCACCCATTCTCTGTCTGCCTCTCTCTCTCTCTCCCCCCTTCTTTCTGTCTCTCTCTCTCAAATAAATAAATAAAAATATTTAAACAGAAACAAACACACAAGTAATGAGAAATAGTTCTTATAAGCATATGATTGAAATAACATCAGGAGACAGAATAAATCTAGATGGATGTAGTAGAAGGTAAGATTAATTATTGGGAAGAGAGATTGGAGATTTCTCCAGGATACAACAAAAAATAAAATATAGGACATATAGAAGATAGAGAATGTTCTAAGTAATGACAGGTTGTAGACACTGTCAGTGCTTGGCCCACATGACCCTGAGAGGCTCCAACAGCCACTTGTAGACAGTGCTTTCTGACCACGCAAGCACGCTCGGCCTGCGGCAGGGGTGGGCAGAGCACTAGAGGAGGTAGCCCTTGAAACGCCGGCATTAGTCCCTGGCCAAATGCTCCAGCTTCCTTTCAACTTGTGGGACATTTACGCAGCCTGTTTTGCACAATGTCCCACCCATGTCCCAGCAGTTCAGAGCCTCGGTTGTACCAGCAGTACCGTGCTCATGACTGAATCCTTTGTTGGTATCTCCCTCTTCCTGTCCCACTAACCATCTTCCTTACTGAGCTTGTTGGGGCCATCCTCCAACTAAAGCCATTGTATGCGGATGTTTGTTTTAGGGTCTGTCTTTGGTAATCAAAACTGAGACATATAAGGAAATGGCCATGGTCTATCCAACATACAACTCCATTTGCTCTCTGGGTTTAAGGAATTTAGGACTAAGAGGCAATTTCATAAAGTCACCAAGACTCAGGCACCATCTATCTGGTTTCTACTTTGTGGCTCATTAAAGGCTGCCTCAAACTCCAGCCATCTCACCCAAATAGCCTAGAAAAAGACATGTGGTCAAGGACAAGCATATTCCTTCGCTTTAAAGATGTTTCCAGGAAGTACCACAAGATTCCCACCTTATACTCAAAGTCCATAACTCAGATGCCTGTCTATACTTAGCTCAATTGAAGACTCAAATGTGAGGTTTTGTCCCAAGAGGCCATGTGCCTAATTAAAAGACACTTTTAAAAATATTTTATTTATTTATTTATCTTAGTATAACAGAGAGAGAAAGAGAGAGAGAGTGAGAAAGACAGATAGACAGAATGGGCATGCCAGGGCCTTCAGCCGCTGTAAACAAACTCCAGGCACATGCACCACCTCTTGTGCATCTGGCTTACCTGGGTACTGGCGAATTGAACCTAGGTCCTTAGGCTTCACAGGCAAGCACCTTAATTGCTAAGCCATCTCTCCAGTCCCAAAGACAGAGATCTTATTTGTTAAGAAAAAGGGGGACTAGGCAAGAGGCATGGAGTATAGACTAGTAGAATACTGTAGAGGAGTTCCAGAATTGAGGGACTGACAAACAAGATTAAAGTAGCAAGGACAGAGAATCTCCCAGGATTAAAGGAGAATTTAAAATGCATACTAAGGGATGAACAGGACAAAGAAATAAATCCACATCTTGCCTCCAGTAGTCTTGGGCCACATTCTTCATGTGGAGCCTGGGCGCAGCAGCACGCCGGCGCCACTCGGGCTCTCTCTGGAGCACTGATGGCTCACGTCTCCTCCCAGTTTGAAGCTCAGCGAAGTCCCACTGGAAGCCTGAAATCAGCCAGAGATTAAACACTTCACATCAGAACTCCCCCCTTCTGAGAGCTGGTTGTAAGCACTTGCTAGCACACGATTCTTGCAAATGTGATGAAAAACTCCAACTTTGTTCTATGGAACCCACTGGCGGAGGGTGTGTGTGTGTGTGTGTGTGTGTGTGTGTGTGTGTACTTACACATGTATGTGTGGGTGTGCATGCCTGTGCAGACCAGAGATTGATATGCTGGGTGTCCTCCACAATTGATTTCACCCTAGTTTTTGAAATAGGGTCTCTCACTGAAACTAGAGCTCCCCCACTAGTCAGCAAGTCCCAGGAATCCTCTTGTCTCCACCTCCCCAGCACTGGTCTTAAAGGTGTGGGCCATCATGCCTGGCTTTTTTTTTTTTTTTTTTTACATGGGTGGTGGGGCTCTGAATTCAGGTAGCCATGTTTCCATGGCAAGCACTTTACTGACAGAGCAATTTCCTCAGCCTGCATCTGTCTTTGAACCCAGGGATTAGATGATGTGGTTTCATTCTAACAAGATTTCTGTAGAGAACAGACACCACATTCAATAATGGAAGCAAGCAAAATGCACTGGGAGCTACGTAAGTGGACCACATGTGCAAGTGAGGGGACAGACGGGCAGGGGAGAGTCTTGGTTAGAGAAGCAACTTGAATTCTGTGTCCTGTTCTAAGTGTTACCCCACTTACATTCCGACCAGCCTCTGTTGCAAGAGTGACCCACTGGTTGGAAGGAGCATACGTTCTTGAGATGAGTATGGTATTGGGAATCAATGGGCCTGGATCCACTGCTCAATGCTACTCCCTAGGGAAATTATTTAATTTCTCCAGGTCACAGTGTAACAGAAGTAAGACCTGAAAGGATGGCTATGAAGACCAAACGGCGAGAAGTGTGCGAGCCCGTTTATCATCCTTCCTTGAAGCAGAGCACCGTGGCCCTCAGTGCCCAGGGGTCCTGCCTTTAGGGTTCCTTGTCCCTAGAAGCAATAAGAGTGAGACCTCTGGTCACTAGGCTGGTGGCTGGCCTCTCAGTTCCTGATAGGCCTCTATTGCCACCTAGTGTTCATAATGGGCTTCTGCAGGCCAGCGTTTCCCAGAATGTGAGTTCTTTCTTTCTTTTTCTTTCTTTCTTCCTTCCTTCCTTCCTTTCTTTCTTTTTTTCTTCCTTCCTTCCTTCCTTTCTTTCTTCCTTCCTTCCTTCCTTCCTTCCTTTCTTTCTTTCTTTTTTTCTTCCTTCCTTCCTTCCTTCTTTCCTTCCTTCCTTTCTTTCTTTCCTTCTTTCCATTATGTATTTTTTTCTGTCTGTCTTTATGCCTCTTTTCCTTTAACATGAATATATGTGTATTTTACATGTTAATATGTGTGTGAGCAATGTGGCAGGTGTGCATGTGTGTATAGAGGCCAGAGGTCAATATCAGTGTCTTCCTCAATCACTAACCTTATTTTTTGAGACAAGGTCTCTCACTGAACCAGTTGGTTAAGCTAGTCAATCAGCAAGCCCCAGGGTCCCCTGGCCTCTGCCTCCTCAGTGCAAGGATCGCAGGTGCACCTCGCCATGCCCAGCTTTTACGTGGATGCTAAGGAGTTGAACTTGGGTCTTCATGCTTGCTAGGAAAGCATTTTACTGACTGGGTTACCTCCCTAGCTGGCAGCCCCTGTCATCCTGAATGATTTAAGGGTTCTGAAATAATCATAAGAATAGCAATTCTACTACCAGTTGTAGCCAAGGGCACATTAACCGTTTTAACATCCACTGTCTGATCTGCCAACAAAAATTTCTCTCGGCTCCCCTGTCCCAGCCTTGTCTCGGAACCCAGACTACAGAACACAGGGGCCTGTGTAGTCAGCATCCACTCCTTTGCTCCAGCAATTACTTTAGAACAGACATTCTGACTTCGACCTTAAGGTAAGTGCATCCTTACTCTTTATGTGGCAAAACAGAGGCCAACATATAGGAAGTGGCAATCGATGTTACCGGATGAGCAGTTGCAGTAAGATTTGCTTCCAGAGCTGCTTTTCACAAGTCCAAGAGATGTTTTCCCCCCATAAAAGAATCCAGATTCTCCAGAATGGTGGCTGGCCTCTCACTTCCTGAAAGGTGCCAAAAAAGATGTTTGGTAGGGGCTGGAGAGATGGCTTAGCAGTTAAAGTACTTGCCTGCAAAGCCAAAGGACCCAGGTTCAATTCCCCAGAACCCATGTAAGCCAGGTGCACAAGGTGATGCATGTATCTGAAGTTTGTTTGCAGTGGCTAGAGGCCCTGGCATGCTCGTTCTGTCTCTCTCTCTCTTTCAAATAATAATTAAAAATAAAATTTAAATTAAAAATGATGTTTTGTGAGCCATTCTATGTATTAGGCTCTTTTTGCATGCACATGTGTGTGTGTGTGTGTGTGTGTGTCTGTGTGAAGTATGGTATGCGTGGTGTGTATGCATGTGTGTGCAGATGCGCATGCCCTATGCGTGTGGGGTTATACTCATTCATGGTCATGCCCAGCACTTTACGTGGGATATGGCTAGTTAAACTTAGCTGTCTGTAGCCCAAGAAGCCCTCATGCTTAAGCATAAGGCTCTCTTAACTATTGCCATCTCCCCAGCCCATATTAGGCTCTTTCTACAATAGTAAAGCAAAGAAAGCACTGAACAGGGTCAGGAGATCCACAATCCTAGTCAAATTCTCCCATAAAAAATAAAACTCATTAAGTGCCGAGCATGGTGGCGCATGCCTTTAATCTCAGCACTCAAGAGGCAGAGGTAGGAGGATCGCCATGAGTTCAAGGCCACCCTGAGACTACATAGTGAAGTCTAGGTCAGCCTGCACTAGAATGAGACCCTATGTCAAAAAAGCCAAAAAAAAAAAAAAAAACTCATTAAGTGATCTTAGATGGATCAGTAATCCTCTATGGCCTTCAATATACTCATGAGTAAAAGAAAATGATTGGACCAAATGGTCTTGAAGGCCCCCACAAGTCTTAACATTTGACAGATGTAAAGTTGGGAGAGCTCTGAATGGAGGCAAGGCTGTGGTCTCTGAGACCATTGCCAGCATGAGCCCCAGCTTTGCCACTTGATAGCTGTGCCACCTTGGGTAAGCTGTGTATTTTGACCTACACGTCAGTATCACTGAAATGAAGATGATGAAAATTCTCATCTATTAGACTTGCTTCAAGCTGTGTGGTACATAATAGGTGGTAACTTGTGTTTGTTTGTTTGTTTTGAGGTAGCATCTCACTCTAGCTCAGGCTGACCTGGAATTCACTATGTAGTCTCAGGGTGGCCTCGAACTCATGGTAATCCTCCTACCTCTGCTTCCCAAGTGCTGGGATTAAAGGTGTGTGCCACCACACCCGGCTGTTTTTTTTTTTTTTTTTTTAATATTGATTCCATGTGGTACCTAACTCCTTTGGTAAGCCATTGAGTCAGGTCACACATTGAGTGAGGTGCATTGCAAGCAGGGCTGCTCATTGGTCATCCCTCTGAGGATGGACCCAGTCATACACAGAGCCACGGATAAAGCTATAGTATAAGTTAAATATCTGACAAACACATTCTTCATACGATCACCTGGATTTCTAACTTCAATAATACCTGACTTTGGACTGGAGGGATGGCTTAGCAGTTAAGGTGCTTGCATGCAAAGCCAAAGGACCCAGGTTCAATTCCCCAGGACCCACATAAGCCAGATGTACAAGGTAGAGCATGCATCTGGAGTTCGTTTGCAGTGGCTGGAGGCCCTGACACACCCATTAGCCCCCCCACCCCGTCTCTCTCTCTCCCTCTCTCTCTCTCAAATAAATAAATAAATAAATTTTTTTAAAAAACTGACTTTTTTTGAGACAGGGTCTCAAGTAGCCCAGGCTGGCCTCAGATGTGCTATGTAGGCAATGACAACTTTGAATTCTCATCCTCCTGCCTCCATCTTCCCAGTGCTGAGTCGTATAGGTCTGCATCGTCATGCTTGGTACACACAGTGCTGAGGATGGAACTCAAGACTTGTGCATGTGAGGTGAGCATTCTACCCACTCACCAGCCCCTGCAACCTGACACTCTTTAGACAAGAAGCCCAAAGGCCTTTAGTACATCCTAAATTCCATCATTCAAGATGGTTTGGAAATCTGGAGAGCTGCATCCTAAACCAGACCACTATGGGCTGGATATCCACGAAGACCCCCCTACCATGCACCAGGTGCTAACCAGGTTCTTACAGAGCAAAATCAGAAGACAGCGTGAATTGGCAAAGAGTGAAGTCACCAGCCTTCTCCTGGCTCACCAATGACAGGCACCCTGGCTGGGCAGCGGATGGGGATGTATGCCACCCTATTATTTGGGGCTTCCTCATGAATGCTTAGGTGGGGAGGCTAGAGACCTTGCCTCATGTTGGGATAAAGCCCCATCCCTCTGAGAATCTCAGCCTCCAGGGCAGCCCCATCCAGCAGAAGATGCAAATTCAGTATCTGTGTTGTGCATTATGGGGGCCATGAGCCAACAAAACATTTGAACACTTCAACCATGGCCAGTGCAGGTTAGTTTATTTTTTTGTTTGTTTGTTTGTTTTTTCGAGGTAGGGTCTCACTCTAGCCCAGGCTGACCTGGAATTCACTATGTAGTCTCAGGGTGGCCTTGAACTCACGGTGATCCTCCTCCTACCTCTGCCTCCTGAGTGCTGGGATTAAAGGCATGTGCCACCACGCCCAGTTTTGCTTTTTTTCCTTTTCAGAAAGAGAGAGAGAGAGAGAATGGGCACACCAGGGCCTTTCAGCCACAGTAAACAAACTCCAAATGTGTGCGCCCCTTGTGGACATGCATGGCATTGCATGCTTGCATCACTTGCCTCTGGCTATATGTGTGAGCATTCCAACAGGAGTTCTCAGGCTTCACAGGCAAGGGTCTTAACCACTAAGCCATCTCTCCAGCCCTATTTGCTTTTAATTAGTTGAAATTTAAATAGCCCCCTGTGGCTTTGTGGCTGGTGGTTCCTGGGGTGGAGATAGCAGCTCTGGAGTCATATGACCTATGGGCAACTTCCTGAACAGACAGGAAGAACTGAGGCACAGTGAATGAGACTCTGGTGACTGGCGTGATAGCACTCGGTGACTCGGTGACAGGACAGAAACCAGAACCGACTCCCTCGTATTTATGACAGCCCTCCCTTCTAGCACCACCACTGCGTGCTTGGAGATGTCTGCTACCCTCTCTGCCTTCCTACAGCTCAGTAGTTACCCTGCTACAATGTTCTTCTGCCCTACACCTAGACAGTCCCCATGTCTGAAGTGGGTCTTGAAGTATGGGTCAGACATCTTGACAGTCTCCGCTCCGCAGCAGCTCCTTGCCCCTACCCCATCTTTCTGGAGCATTTCATCTCCTTGAGTACTGATGATGTCATTTATTATCTGTTTGTCTTCCTCACTTGGCTAGCATCCTCCCAACAACAGACAGGGCTCCTGTACCCACCACAGGAAACTGGTAGACAAACGTGTGGAATCAACCTATCAGATGTGTTACAATTCCCAGGCTTTAAGTAAATTACACCTCACCAGTAGGTGAGGGAGGTAGAACTAGCCACGGGGACTTTCTGATTTCTGTCTGTGCCTCATGCTAAACTGCTGTGTGACTGTGGGGAAATGGGATCCCTCTCTAGGCCTGAAAGGGTTAAACTGGATCATTCCTTTAAAAAAAAAAAAAAAGATTTTTTGATTTGAGAAAGAGAGAGAATTGGTGTGCCAGGGCCTCAGCCACTGCAATCGAACTCCAGACGCTTGCGTCACCTACTGGTCATGTGTGACCTTGCACTTGCCTCACCTTTGTGTGTCTAGCTGAGGTGGGATCTGGAGAGTCCAACATGGGTCCTTAAGCTTTGCAGGCAAGCACCTTAACTGCTAAGCCATCTCTCCAGCCCTGAACTGGATCGTTTCTAAGATAAGCCTCGGCCTCCACTGGGAACATGACTCTGTGGGGCTCTTGCCCCAGCAGCTTGGGCAGGTGGAGGTGGAACCCTTGGGGAAGAATGTTGGCAGCAGTGGCTAGAGGTGGTCATCAGACTGGGGCAGAACTGCCAGAAGAGAGGTTGAGGTGACAGCTCTATCTCCAAGCCTCCCTCCCCTCACTTTCCCCTTCCTTCCCTCCTGTCTGTCCTGCTTGTCCCTGCCCCACAGTGGTGGTAACTGAGCCTTGGGCTTCACACTTACTTGGCATGTACTAAGCCACTTCCCCAACCCCTTGGCTGCTTCTTCTAATGATCTGTGAGTGCTCAGGACACCTGTCCATACGTACTTGTTGGCTAGATGAGGGAGTGCACTATGCGGATGCCTGACTGCCTAACAGAAAAGGCTGTCTGTGTCAGGACTATGCTGCCTTTTCTGCTTCCTCTGCCTGCTGTAGCTGCTTCTATGCCCTTCTTCTCCATGCCCCCTGGGTTCCTCTCTCTGCTATGTTCCAAGTCTTTCCTCTACCTGGAGTCTCCTGAGCTCTCCTGACCCAGAGGTCCATCGCCAGCAGCTGACACCCAGTGAGTGAGGAGCTGGCCCCTCCCGGCTTGCAAAGGCCCAGCTTACTCTGGCTCAGTGTTAAGGGATGTGCCTGTAAGTCGCTCTATGCGCTGTGGTGTGAGAACTTCTACCATAGATATCAGTAAATGTTACAGACCAGGGATTTAGTTTTATTTCATTTTATTTTTATTTATCTATTTCGGGGTAGAGTTTCACCCTAGTCCATGCTGACCTGGAATTCACTATATAATCTCAGGGTGGCCTCAAACTCACGGCGATCCTCCTACCTCTGCCTCCTGAGTGCTGAGATTAAAGGCGTGTGCCACCATGCCCGGCTCAGGGATTTTTTTAAAATTATTTCTTCATTTTGGATATTAAAAAGATTCAACTAAAGCTGGGCATGGTGGTGCACACCTTTAATCCCAGCACTCAGGAGGCAGAGGTAGGAGGATCGCCGTGAGTTAGAGGCTAGCCTGACACTACATAGTGAATTCCAGGTCAACCTGTGCTAGAGTGAGACCCTACCTCGAAAAATAAAAATAAAAAAAAATATTCAACTGTCAAGAATTTGCCAGCACACCACTGACTTCCCCTCCCCTGTAAGGAAAAGGAAGGATAAACATGAGTGGGGATGTTTGGGAACAACTCCTGTCAGAGTACGGGGAAACTGTGATTTTTGTCATTAATATTCATGTGGTCTGTGACTGCTTGTATCAGAATAATCAGAGAATCTGGTTAGAAGGCCTCCCAGGCTGCACTGAGTGGGACTCTCTGAAAGGAGGTGCCTAGAATCTGCATTTGGTCAGGTCTCCTCAGATGGTGTTTATGGTCCTGAGCTACAGCTCAGCTACAGCTCTGTATCCTCCCTGTCTTATCACAGAGGGCACAGTGGAGACTCTCAAAGAAAATGAAACTCCACCTCTATTTTCCGAATGCCTGCCATGCACTAGCTGAGGGTGAGTAAAGACGGACACTGGTCTCCCCTGAGGCGATGGTGAACGCTCCCTGGTGCATAGATATTGGAATCAGACACACTCCCACCCACACCATCGCCCGAGTTTTCTAGATGAGTTGACCTGCTAGATCTTCTAGTAGAATCTATTGGCATGAGAAAATGTGTAGGTGATTACTACTTATTTAAACCATTTGATATTGGGAGAAGTGGGCTAAGACCTGGATCGGACTCCCACTGAGTGTGTGATGAGAAATAAATCCCACGACCTCCCCAGGACTCAGCTGCTTCTGTACAACTAGCTTCCACTTTAGAGGTTTGTAAGACTCACATGAGGCGACACTGTGACAGCCAACTCATCCACAAAGTGCTGGGCACACATGCCTTTCCTTGGTTATCTTTTTTAAAAAAAATTTATTTGTGAGAGAGAAGGAGAGAGAGAAAAATGGGCATGCCAGGGCCTCTAGCCACTGCAAATAAACACCAGACACATGTGCTACCTTGTGCATCTGGCTTCATGTGGGTAATAGGGAATTGAACCTGGGTCTTTTTAGGCTTTGCAGGCAAGCACCTTAACCGCTAAGCCATCTCCGCAGCCTTCCTTGGTCCTTCATCATACCTGGGAGCACCTCAGTGAGGCTCGGGGCCTACTCACCTCTGCATGTTCTGGGCTCATACTGAGCACTTCTTGAAGGGTGTGGGTGAATATAACACTGAACATAAACCCAGAGTAGTCAGGGTTCTTCAGTGAAGAGAACCAGTAGCAAAGACCAATAGATGAATGGTAAAGATGGATGATAGATAGATGGGTGACCACGGGGGATATGGTGGATAGATGGATGATAGACAGATGGGTGACACGGGTGATATGGTGGATAGATGGATGATAGATAGATGGGTGACCACGGGTGATATGGTGGATAGATGGATGATAGACAGATGGGTGACACACGGGTGATATGGTGGATAGATGGATGATAGACAGATGGGTGACACACGGGTGATATGGTGGATAGATGGATGATAGGTAGATGGGTGACCACGGGTGATATGGTGGATAGATGGATGATAGGTAGATGGGTGACACATGGGGGATATGGTGGATAGATGGATGATAGATAGATGGGTGACCACGGGTGATATGGTGGATAGATGGATGATAGACAGATGGGTGACACACAGGTGATATGGTGGATAGATGGATGATAGACAGATGGGTGACACACGGGTGATATGGTGGATAGATGGATGATAGACAGATGGGTGACACACAGGTGATATGGTGGATAGATGGATGATAGGTAGATGGGTGACACATGGGGGATATGGTGGGTAGATGGATGGTAGATAGATGGGTGATCACGGGGGATATGGTGGATAGATGGATGATAGATAGATGGGTGACCACGGGTGATATGGTGGATAGATGGATGATAGACAGATGGGTGACCACGGGTGATATGGTGGATAGATGGATGATAGACAGATGGGTGACCACGGGTGATATGGTGGATAGATGGATGATAGACAGATGGGTTGACACACCGGGTGATATGGTGGATAGATGGATGATAGACAGATGGGTGACACACGGGTGATATGGTGGATAGATGGATGATAGGTAGATGGGTGACACACGGGGGATATGGTGGATAGATGGATGATAGACAGATGGGTGACCACGGGTGATATGGTGGATATATGGATGATAGACAGATGGGTGACACACGGGTGATATGGTGGATAGATGGATGATAGATAGATGGGTGACCACGGGTGATATGGTGGATAGATGGATGATAGACAGATGGGTGACCACGGGGTGATATGGTGGATAGATGGATGATAGATAGATGGGTGACCACGGGTGATATGGTGGATAGATGGATGATAGATAGATGGGTGACTCACGGGTGATATGGTGGATAGATGGATGATAGATAGATGGGTGACCACGGGTGATATGGTGGATAGATGGATGATAGATAGATGGGTGACCACGGGTGATATGGTGGATAGATGGATGATAGACAGATGGGTGACCACGGGGGGATATGGTGGATAGATGGATGATAGACAGATGGGTGACCACGGGTGATATGGTGGATAGATGGATGATAGACAGATGGGTGACCACGGGTGATATGGTGGATAGATGGATGATAGACAGATGGGTGACACGGGTGATATGGTGGATAGATGGATGATAGATAGATGGGTGACCACGGGGTGATATGGTGGATAGATGGATGATAGACAGATGGGTGACCACGGGTGATATGGTGGATAGATGGATGATAGACAGATGGGTGACACGGGTGATATGGTGGATAGATGGATGATAGATAGATGGGTGACCACGGGTGATATGGTGGATAGATGGATGATAGACAGATGGGTGACACGGGGGGATATGGTGGATAGATGGATGATAGATAGATGGGTGACCACGGGTGATATGGTGGATAGATGGATGATAGATAGATGGGTGACCACCGGGTGATGTGGTGAATAGATGAATGATAGTCAGCTAGATAATATGATTTGACTATGCAGGCTGACAAAGCTCCAAATCTGCTATCTGGTAGCCGGAAATCTAGGAAAGTTAATCCTATAGCTCCAAGCCAGACCTCAGTCTGGATGAGGAGTGTTGAGGGCAGGAGAACAGCAATATCCTAGCTCTGGCAATTGGGTAGAGAGCAAAATCAACCTTCCTCTGCCCCGCTGTTCCCTTCAGGCCCTTGGCATCATGGATGCTGCCCAGCCACACTGGGAGCTCCACTTCATGTAGTTCACCAATTCCAATATTAATTTCTTCTGGAAATGCCCTCACAGACACACCCAAAAATGACAGCTAGTCAGCTACCTGGGTGTCTCGTAGTGCAGTCAAATTGACACTTAAGAATTAGGTATCATATGGCATTGACCACTGAAGAGACTCAAAACTCACCAAAGTGCTGAGAAGAAATGGCAGTGGAGTGTTCAGCACTAAGTGAGACATCTACCACATTCTGTGAAGCTCAGGGACCACTGAAGAAGAGGTGGCAGAACAAATGTAAGAGCCAAAGGAAGGGGAGGACTGCTTTGCAATGCTATCTTCCACACACAAAGTGGCCATGGTATTCATGACCTCACAGTGGCTGACACTACCTACACAAGACCTGCATAATATGAGAGGAAAATTATGACATCAAAATAGAAGACTCATTGCAAAGAAGAAAGGATTCAGTGGAGGTGGAGACTTGGGAAAGGGAAAAGAAAGGGTGGTTGGAGGGCATTGTGATCAAGGTATGTTGTCAAGATGTATGGATGTTGTCAATAAAAAGTTTTAAAAAGGGCTGGGGAAATGGCTTAGTGGTTAAGGCGTTTGCCTGTGAAGCCTAAGGACCCTGGGTCGATTCCCCAGGACCCATGTAAGCCAGATGCACAAGGAGGTGCGTGTGTCTGGAGTTTGTTTGCAGTGGCTGGAGGCCCTGGCACACCCATTCTCTCTTTCTCTCTGCCTCTCTCTCTCTCTCTCTCTCTCTCTCTCTCTCTTCTCTCAAATAAATAAAATATTTTTTTAAAAAAAGTTTTAAAAAATGGTTACCACAAGTAGACATGACCCACAGAAGACAGAAGCAGATAAACCCACCCACGTGTAAATATGCATAGGTACTGTTTGGGGATTGTCACAGGAATGTAGCATGGACTTCGAAACAGAGCATGGGGCTAGGGTCAGGATCGTATGCACTGAGATAAATTATAAGCTGTGAGGCTTACATTACACCTTTGTGGCCTCCTGGGTTCTGATGGTCTGACATCCAGACTCAACTGAATCCTGCGCTTCTGTTCTTGTGAGGCTGCCTTGGGGGCATTTTCTAGGGCCAGAGCCATCTCTGCAGCTTGATGGAGGAGGGATCTGCTTCCAGAACCACCTACAGTGGTGACGGGATTCAATTCCTTGCAGCTGCAGGATGGAGAGGTCTGGTTTCTTGTTAGCTGTCAGATGGAGGCCACCTCAGCTTGCTCCTTACCTGTGGTCTTCTCATCATAGGCAGCCCAGCACATGTCAGCTTGCTTCTTCAAAGCCAACAAAGGATAATAGGGAGACTCGATACTATGGGTGTTACACTTTCATGTGATGTGACCTTGTCACCCCATCCATCTCACCACTGATGCTAGAGTCTATCAATTAGAAGCAAGTCAGGGGCCCTGTCCACTTTTGAGTGGAAGGAATTACACAAATCCTAAGGCTAAGGATTAAGGACTCAGGGTCAACTCCCCAGGACCCACATAAGCCAAATGCACATGTTGGCACATGCATCTGGAATTCGTCGGTGGTGGCTAGAGGCCCTGGTGTGCCCATCTCTCTCTCTCTCTCTCTCTCTCTCTCTCTCTCTCCTCTCATATGAGAAAAACCCACAATGGAATTTTCAACCATCCCAGGTAGATCTAAGTTTAAAACTCCTCCTTGTTTGGGGCCTGAATAAACCAAAGCTAAATAGCAAAGATGATTTTTTTTTCTTCCATGGATAGAAATAAATGAGAGATATACAGGAAGCACAACATAGAACTATTCCTAGTTACTAACTTTTTAGCAATGGTATGGGTCTTTCTAAAGATTGCTCTGACATCTACCTATAAACTATATTGATTATATTAGTTAATTAAAGGGTTTTTTCAAAATTTTATTTATTTATTTGAGAGAAAGAGGTAGAGACAGAGGGAGAGAATGGGCATGCCAGGGCTTCCAGGCACTGCAAATGAACTCCAGATTCATGAGCCACCTTGTGCATCTGGCTTACGTGGGTCCTGGAGAATAAAACCGAGATCCTTTGGGTTTGCAGGTAAACACCTTAAACACTAAGCCATCTCTCCAGCCCACACATCTCTCCAGCCCCTAATTAAAAGATTTTTGTGGGCTGGAGAGATGGCTTAGCGGTTAAGCGCTTGCCTGTGAAGCCTAAGGACCCAGGTTTGAGGCTTCATTCCCCAGGACCCACGTTAGCCAGATGCAAAAGGGAGCACACGCATCTGGAGTTCATTTGCAGTGGCTGGAAGCCCTGGCGCGCCCATTCTCTCTCTCTCTCTCTCTCTCTCTCTCTCTCTCTCTGCCTCCTTCTCTCTGTCTATCACTCTCAAATAAATAAATAAAAATAAACAAACAAAACAAATTTAAGAAAAAAGATTTTTGTAACAATCATTAAATGAAGTAATCTACATTGGTTGTGTTCAACTTAGAAATAAGCAAGCAGATACTAACTACTTGAAAAAAAGATGTAATATTGGGTGATACTTCGAAGCTGTAAGTCTGGGAACATTGAGATAACTTGTGATAGGTACAGAATAAATCAAAACCCATAGCATGACATTCAGGCTTATTGACTCCCTGCCCAACCAAGTTTTTGCCTCACCTCTTGTCATTCCCTGTGGTGTGTTCCATCACAAAGGACCATCTGGTGCTTCCTGGTGATGTTTCCCTCTCTTTACATATTTTCCACCAGGAATGCCCTTCATTTTCTCCCCTTAGAAAATAAGCCGGGTGTGGTGGCACATGTCTTTAATCCCAGCACTCAGGAGGCAGAGATAGGTGGATCTCCATGAGTTTGAGGCCACTCTGAGACTACATAGTTAATTCCAGCTCAGCCTGGACCAGAGAGAAACCCTACCTCGAAAAAAAAAAAAAAAAAAAAACATAAAATTTGGCTGGAGAGATTTCTCAGTGGTTAAAGACACTTGCTTGCAAAGTCTAATTGCCTGGGTTCGATTCCTCAATATCCATGGCAAAGCCAGATGCACAAGTTGGCACATGCATTTGAAGTTTGTTTGCAGGGGCAAAGGGTCCTAGTGTGCCCATCCATTCTTATTCTCTTTCTTTCTTTCTTTCCTTGCAAATAAATACTTTTTTAAAAAGAAAATACATAGGGGCTGGAGAAATGACTTAGTGGTTAAGGCGCTTGCCTGCAAAGCCAAAGGATTCAGGTTCAATTTCTCAGGACCCATGTAAACCAAATGCACAAGGTGGTACATGCATCTGGAGTTCGTTTGCAGTGGCTGGAGGCCCTGATATTCCCATTCTCTCTCTGCCTCCTTATGCCTCTCAAATAAATAAATAAAAATAAAAAGAAACAAAATAAAATTATTTATCCCTGAGTCCCAGCTCAAATGGGAGGCCCTGGCACACCCATTCCATAAAATCTTCATTAAAAAAAAAAACTTTAATTCTTGTAGGCAGAATGAATAATTCCTTCCTTCTGTTCTTATAATCTTATACAGTCTCTATTGTAGCCCTCCTCATATGTATGACACTTGTTTCTGAGCACTGTTTCTCCTATGACATGAGGACCTTAAAGCATCGTTGTTAGAAAGATGTGAAATTAATTTGGCTTAAAAAAGTCTACCATGCCAGCTGGCCCTGTCAAAAGACAACCACAGCCTCCCGCTGAGCTGAAGCACCCACAAGGATAATGAGACTATTTATTTCAAAGCAGATGTCTCTAGAAACTGATTGCAAGTCAAGGAAAGGCTAGCTCAATCCCCACCCAATTACATTCTCTTCTGTAGCTCCCCCAGGGCTTTGTTCCATTCAGGAAATCTTTGCAGACCAAACGGAATTGGACTGTCATTCATCAGCGGTAATTGATATTTACCAAAAGCTGGCAGCGTACTGAGTTCAGGTTGCAGAGATGGCAAGAGAACAAGAAAGGGGTGCGAATGATCAAAAGACCATTTTGGAGCCAAACACAGCCTGATGCAAAGCCAGATTGAGTTACTTCCTAGCCACTTGATGGTGGCTGCGTAACAACTCCTCGGACATCGGCTCCCTCTATAGGTCAAACATGGAATAACGGCATCTACTCCATGAGGGGTGTCCTGTGGATGATGGAAGATCCAAGCCTGACCATGCCTGGCACACTTCAGGGACTCATCAAACTTTAGCGGCCTGCCCCTCTCCCATTCGTAGAGAATTGATAACACGGACGCAAATCATCACACATGGAGAACAATGCTGTAACAGGTAAAACATATGAGGGAAGCACCATGAATGGGGGGGGGGGGTTGTTCTACCAAAGAGGATTTCCCATCAAAGGACAAGCAGGAGCTGGCCAAGGGACATTCATCAAAGGGAAGAGAGTTCACAAAAGCAGCATTGTCCTATGCCTGGTCTCCAGTTTTGTCTGCTCCCAAATGAGGTGCCTTCAAGGCCTTGAAATGAATATGGAGATAAAAATAATCTCTTTCTTCTGCGACAGATGACTGACATTTTCATTTCTCTGCTGTGCTGGAGAAAGTACCTTCTCTCTCAACCAGAAATATGAAATAATCCAATATGCAGCTAAGTTAATTCTGAGGATGGAAATGAGCTGAATTCCAACGTTCTGATTCTGAGAAGAATGCCAAGCAAGTCTTGCCCCCAAGTGAACGGGATACATTTTGGAATGTATTTAGATGAAATTTGATGCTAGTAGGTTAAATACACACACCCAGAGAGAGAGAGAGAGAGAGAGAGAGAGAGAGAGAGAGAGAGAGACCCTGAGAGCAATATGGTTGTTGTAGGAATAATTGGAGTATCCCAACATTTGTACATCCATAACTTCATGACCTTAATGACTTAAGCTCCCAAAAGCCCAGAATGTTAGTACTAGAAGACCCCTCAGAGGTTCAGCTTCCATGGCTCCCTATAAAGAAAGGGAGTCCAAAACACAGAAATGGCCCATCCCAGAGCGCTCCCAGCCCTCCCCCCTCCCAGAGGAGTCAGTTAAGGGTTGTCACTGGTAAGTTGCCCATGTTCCAGATACTTAACCCCACCCATGCTCGTCACACACACACACACACAGAGAGGGAGAGAGGGAGACACCTTTGGGTCCCAATGGTTTTTTGCTTTTTGTTTTTTTTGGTGGGGGGGTTTCAAGGTAGGGCTTCACTCTAGCTCAGGCTCTCCTGGAATTCACTATGTAGTCTCAGGGTGGCCTCAAACTCATGGCAGTCCTCTTACCTCTGCCTCCAGAGCGCTGAGATTACAGGCATGCACCACCACACCTGGCTTCAAATGGTTATTTTTAACAAGGTCAGTATTAAATCTCCCAGCTCCCGATCATCAATATTAAGACCCTGAAGGTAACAGAGTAAGAAATGAACTTCAGAGGTTTATCAGGTTCAACTTTCCTTCCACCAAAGAAATTCGCTTCCTGAACATGTTCAATGGTATAATTCCCCCCCCCCTCAAGGGAACATGTTTGGCCATAACTCTAAGCTTCAGAGAGTAGACAGTTTCTTTGTCTAACCTGTCTGTTAAGAAAAAGAGAAAGGAAGACTGGAGAGGGCTTAGCATTTAAGGTGTTTGTCAACAAAACCAAAAGACCCAGGTTCAGTTTCCCAGAACCCACGTAAGACAGATGCATTAAGTGGCACATGCATCTGGAGTTCATTTACAGAGGATGAAGGCCCTGGTGCATCCATTCTCTCTATATATCTGCCTCTCTCCTCCTCTCTCTCTCTTTCTGAAATAAATAGATAAAACAAATAAATTAAATAACTTTAAAAGATGGGCTAGAGGGATGGCTTAGTGGTTAAGGCATTTGCCTGAAAAGCCAAAGGACCCAGGTTTGATTCCCCAGGATCCACGTTAGCCAGATGCCCAAGGGGGCACAGGCATCTGGAGTTAGTTTGCAGTGGCTAAAGGCCCTGGCATGCCCATTCTCTCTCTCTCTCTCCCTCTTTCTTTGTCAAATAAATAAATAAAAATAAAATATTAAAAATAGTATTCAGCCTTAAGGAAGAAAATTTTAAAAAGAAAAAAGAGGCCAGGCATGGTGGCACACACCTTTAATCTCAGCACTTGAGAGGCAGAGGTAAGAGGATCACTGTGAATTCGAGGCCAGCCTGAGACTACATAGTGAATTCCAGGTCAGCCTGGACTCTGCCTCAAAAAAAAAAAGAAGAGAGAGAGAGAAATAGAGAAAGGAGGGCTGGAGATATGGCTTAGTGATTAAAGCACTTGCCTGCAAAGCCTAAGGACTCCTGTTTGATCCCAAGTAAGCCAGACACACAAGGTGACGCAAGTGTGCAAGGTCACACATGTGCACAAGATGGTACACATGTCTGGAATTCAATTGCAGTGGCTGGAGGCCCTAGTGCACCAATTCTCTCTCCCTCCCTCTTTCTCTCTCATTAAAAAAAAAAAAATTTAAGGGGCTGGAGAGACGGCTTAGCAGTTAAGTGCTTGCCTGTGAAGCCTAAGGACCCTGGTTCAAGGCTCGATTCCCCAGGACCCACGTTAGCCAGATGCACAAGGGGACGCACGCATCTGGAGTTCGTTTGCAGTGGCTGGAGGCCCTGGCGTGCCCATTCTCTCTCTCTGTCTCTCTCTATCTGCCTGTTTCTCTCTCTGTGTGTTGCTCTCAAATAAATAAAAATGAACAAAATTTTTTTTTTAAATTTAAATAGAAAAAGAGAAAATCATGCTAAATTATTGAACACACACCCAAGGACCTTGGATAAATCATCTCTCTTCACTTTTATAACATACTCTCTGTGAAGTAGATATAATTACAGGTTGAGTATCTCTTATCCAAAATGCTTGGTAACAGAAATGTCTCAGGCTACAGTTTTCCGTATTTTGGAATATTTGCATTGACTTTAATAGTTGAGTGACTTTAATCCAAAACTCTAAAACATGATACTATACTTAATCTTAGCCAAAAAAAAAAAAAAAAAGGCAGACAAGCAATACAAAACTCTGAAATATTCCAAAATGTAAAACTTCTTAAGCATCATATTGGTGTTCTGAAAGTTTTGGATTACAGATTTTTCTTTTTTTTTATTTTGTTGTTGTTGGGTTTTTTTTTTTTTTTTCAAGGTAAGGTTTCACTCTAGCCCAGGCTGACCTGGAATTCACTATGTAGTCTCAGGGTGGCCTCGAACTCACAGCAATCCTCCTACCTCTGCCTCCCGAGTGCTGGGATTAAAGGTGTGCGCCGCCACCACCATGCCTGGATGGATTTCAGATTTTCATATTTATAAGGATAGTTCATCAATATTCCAATTTATAGACTGAAAAATATTTTTAAGTTCAGGAAGTACTAAGAATGTGCCCAAGTTCATGTGCGAAAAGCACAAGATCCTGCCCATGTGTTCTCTTTGTTATGCCAAGATGCCTTGGTTTCCTAGACTCCTCTATCTTTCCAGTACAGCCCCATCAGTGCTCTGTGCTAAAGCTTTCCCTTTAAAATCAAAATCCTCTGCCTAAATGCCTCTCATAGCTCTTCAATAACCACTTGAGGTAAATAGTCCAAACTCCTTAGCTGAACAACCAAGACCCTTGACAAGCTGGCTCTAAGCAGACTTCGCATGCCCACTTCCTGCCACTCCTCCAGAGCACAGAGGTTTCCCGGGAGGGTGCTTTTCTGTCTCTGCAGACATTGTGCTTGCTGCCTGCATGCCCTGCCTCCTTTCTCTGCCTAAAGAACTCTTGATTTCCCCATAAGTCCCCCATAAATGTTACCTCTCAGGTGAAGCCTTCTCAGTCTCTTTGGGCAAAATGTCCTCTCTCTGCATTCTCTAGAACGTTACACAGGTCTCTGAGAGAAGCACCTTGGCCTGGTCTGACCCTTGTGGTCTACGATCTTCAAGGACAGGGACTGGGTTTTGCTTTTCTTTGTACTTCTAGTTGCTAACTTGATCCTTTTCCACATTAGCCCTTCAGTTGCTTGAAGATCCCTCTAAGGCCTTGACCTGTCTTACTCTACTTCCAGTTCTTTCTTCTGTGGGATGAACAGCCCTATCTCATCTGTTTCTTAGAAAGGTCCACTCCTAGATTCCTTAACTGGTTCGTCAGTCATCATATCTCTTTTTAAATATGGCATCTAGAACAACTGCCTTCAATGGCTCAGACAGTCTGGCCAAGCAAAGTAAAGTGACAGGACTCCAATTTGTACCTGGAAAAGACATTTCCTATACAATTCCCCTGTGTAGGAGCCACTGCCTGCCTGATTTTCTTAGACACTTCAGTGTGTTGATACTGGTCTCATTTCTCCTGTTTTATAAGTGAGCATTCTTAGCCATCTGGAAAAGCGTTATGAGAGGAAGTTAACAAAGTCACAAGCCCAGAGCTCAAAGTGAGGTGGTGGCCAACTAATACCTTAGATCATTTTAACATCAGCTGCTGTCAAGTTATTATTTTTACCAGACTTAAGGGCAAGTGAGGACAGAAAGAATCCGTGTCTTTAGAAGGGTGTGAAACCAAAGCCCAGAGAACTTCCCAACAATAACAGTCTTTATCTAGGAGCTTAAGCAGAGCCTGGAGTTTCTCAACCACATAGCTTCCTGGAACTATTTTTATTTTGTATTTTACAAGAGGAGAGAGTGCAGAAGTGTCTTAGATAAACAGTGAGGCCCAAGGCTCAGCACGTCTTTGCAAAGGCTGGTACCATCAGAGTCCGTGTGGCCAGTGGGTCTCTGAATTACAGAGCAGACAAGGATGCTGCTTCTCTGACCCATGGCCCAGATCAGAAAGGGTCCCATGGGGGCCCCAACTACATAGAAATCCACGGAGCATCAAGTCTGCCTCAGGCTTGAGGTGCTGGGAAAGTAATGAAGGACCTAGAGAGAGTTTCTGCCTTCTGGAGCTTATTGTAAGACAGAGGCCATTGACAGGCACACACCTTAGTAAGTAATGGAAGTGTGTGTCCAGGCTACTGGGACAGCAAAAGGAGAGCCATTTGAGCCACTCCAGGGTAAGGATGGAAGAGAAGGAATGAGAGGAGGTTCCCAGGGGATATATTTTTAACTTGTGAGTAGGAGTTCACCTGGTGAAGACAGCTGAAAGAGAAAAAATTTTAGGTATGAACAGAGCCTCAAACACAAGAACATCATGAAGTTCCCGTGAAGTGTGGGAGGAATTACAAGCAGCTCGATGTGAAAAGTTCAAGAGACTGGGGATGTAGACAGGAGGAAGTGTTTCTCGTGTCTTGGGCATTGTGATAAACTCTTCATATGCCTTCTTCCAGATCATTAACTTAGTGTGTGATCTTGAGCAAGTTATTGTGCCTCCCTAGTAAAATGAAGACTAGTGAATTCTTCTATCTAACCTCTGACTATAATATATCTGAGTGAAAAACATTCAAATCTATGCTCTGTCTACCATGTTTAACAAGTATACTAATGATATTGATTGAACCATCATGGAGGCCCTGTACCCCAAATTCCGGGCAGAGTATTCAAGAGAATCCCATTACACTTGAAAACATTAGCCAAGTAGATAATATGTGCAGAATACTGAAAAAGATTACCATCGCTGTCTGGCAGGTAGGCTGTGATAAATGCCAAATGCTATTGGAAAGGGTGAGATGGTAAGCTATGGTTGCTTAGAGCTGGGAGACCTCCCATGGCTTGGAGGGCAGAGCAAGGCTTCTTGGAGGAGGTGGCCTTAAGATGGGCCACAGGCTGAGAGCAGGCTGAGCAGGGACATTCCAGGCAAAGACAACAGCAAGGGCCAGACAAGGTTAACACCATACAACTGCTCACTGCACTGCCCCCCACACTCTGCTCACCCTCCCTCCCTTTAGGATTCTTCTCTGACATTTGAGACTCTCCATAGTTAGTTTACAGTCCCTTACTTCGGCCACACAGACCCTCTATTCTAGCTATACAAAACTGCTTGCCATTTCTTAAATGTCCCTGTAGTTTTGTGCCCCTAGTTATACCTCCCCATACAATCTCTACTCCCCTAAACAGCCCTCCAAGCCACTAATAAACTTTTCGTCCCCATTTGCTCAAGGTCCATCTAAAATCCCACCTTCTATTTGTAATCCTTCCTGAGCCTCTTTCAAACAACTCAACATTTTGGTTGCATGACCCTCATGGCACTTAAGACTTCCTCCTTGGGGCTGGGGGGAAGGTTCAGTGGGTAAAGTGCTTGACATGCAACTCTTAAGTACTGAGTTCGAATTTCTAGACTCCAGATAAAAAAATACCCATAAATTGCAGAGGGCTTCTATAATCCCAGCACTCCTACCTTGAGATGGAAGTCAGAGACAGAAGAATTTTCCTGGAAGCTCTCCAAGAGTGTGAACAAGAGATGGTTCCTCAGAGCAAGGTGGAAGGCAAGGACCACCCCAAAATTTACCCTCTGACCTCCATATTCATGCCATGACCCCCACGTGCCCATACATTAAATAAATAAATAAATATTTTAAAAAATTGTTGCTTCATTTCACACCTGTCCTTACCAGGCATGGTGGCGCACGCCTTTAATCCCAGCACTGGGGAGGCAGAAGCAGGAGAATCTCCATGAGTTCGAGACCAGCCTGAGACTACAGAGTGAATTCCAGGTCAGCCTGGCCTGGAGCGAGACCCTACCTTGAAAAACCAAAGCACAAAAAACGTATTCATTGCATCTGTCCTCAGTAGACTCTAAGCTCCTTGAGAAGGTCAGGCTATGGTGGCATCTCTCCCAAAGGTCTTACACATGGGCGTGCCCTGTGATGATAAAGCGGCCAGCTCCTAGTAAACGTGCCAGCTTTGAGCATGCTGCGCAGAGAGGAGGCTAAGTGAACTTGATGTTGACCATGACTTTAGGGCAGCCTGAATCCTCATTCTATGTTCCTTTGGTAAGCCCTGCCATCATGGCCCTAAACTCAGACATGCGCACTGGTGGTCTTGGCACTTCTAGTTTCGGCAGTGCACTCTGGTTAGTCCTCCTGTTGCTGACATGACTATGAAGATAGCTGTGAGGTGGAAATGGACTATGTGGAGCAAGTGTAAATCGACTGGTTGATTAAACTTCAAACAAAACAACAACAAAAAATCCAGTTTATGGTGATAGAAACTTAACAGCCTAGCACTAGGGAAGCAGAGGCTGGAAGACCATTAGTTCAAGACAGCCTTAGATATACAGTTCAAGATTAGCCTGGGATGCATGGTGAAACTGTTTATAAAACAAAGCAAACAGGGCAAAACAAACAAAGCCCTGTCCTAATGGGCCTGCAAAGAATGTTGGAGAGCAACTATTTAGTCAAAATGTACCAATCAGCTGGGTGTGGTGGTACATGCCTTTAATCTCAACACTCTCAGGAGGCAGAGATAGGAGGATTGCCATGAATTTGAGGCTACTTTGAGACTACATAGTGAATTCCAGGTCAGCCTAGGCTAAAGCGAGACTCTTAACTCAAAAAATCAAAATGAAGAAAAGGGCTAGAGAGATGGCTTACTGGTTAAGGCTCTTGCCTGCAAAGCCTAAGGACCCCGGTTCAATTCCCCAGTACCCACTTAAGCCAGATGCACAAGGTGGAGTGTGTGTCTGGAGATCATTTGTTAAGCCAGATGCACAAGGTGGAGTGTGTGTCTGGAGATCATTTGCAGTGGCTAGAGGCCCTGGCATGCCCATTCTTTCTCTCTCTCCCTCTCTCTGAAATAAATATTTTAAATTAAAAAAAAATACAAAAACAGGCTTAGCAATTAAAGCATTTGTCTGCAAAGCTAAAGGACCCAGGTTCGATTCCCCAGGACCCACCTTAGCCAGATGCACAAGGGGGCGCGTGCATCTGGAGTTCATTTGCAGTGGCTGAGGGCCCTGCACGCCCATCCTCTTTCTCTCTCCCTCTTTCTCTGTCAAATAAATTAATTAAATTAAATATTAAAAAAATTTAAAAGACAAAACCAAAAATGTACCAACCTGTGACATAGATACATTGTGCTTACTTTATAGATGAACAAACTCAAAGAAGTCAGGGACTCAGAGGTTAAGATGCCTGTCCTAATCGTGTGGTATGTGGTGGAGCTTAGCCGTGGAGCCAGGACTAACAAAATCTCGGCATCACAGTTGCCTGTGGGGGACAGGAGTTTCCGTTCCTAGTAAATCACATCAGAAACATTTCCAACCCTTCCTCTTATCCCAAATTTGGTGGACAGATGAAATCTGTTTAAACTACCCATTCATGACCTTGAAGCACAAAAGGAGCCACAAATGCAAACAACACGAAGGTATGAATGGGGCAAAATCAAAACCCAGAAGGAGGCCAAGAGCCTGGGTGTTCAGTGCCTGACCCTCCCCCCCCTTTAAGCACCAGAAGCCATGTTTTCCATTTCCTCTGCTGACTCTCATCAAAACACAATAAAAATAAAATACTGTTCCCTCAATTGGCAGCAACACAATAATCACTCCTTTTTGATGTCCCTTATGGAGGGCTCTGTCAGGCTTAATTCCTTAATGTAGTACATAAAACAGCTGACCTGCGGTTTTCTAGCATCCCTTCTTTAAAGAAAAACTTGCGTCCTGGCTCATCTGTTGCTTTTATCCCTCTCCATTGCCTCTGTTCTTCTTGGTGTCCCTTTATGTATGACTCCAAAGGGTCACAGGGTCTGTCATACCCCAGTTTCACTCTCCAATGCCTCGTGGTTTTTAGACCCACTTCATTTCTTGTTTTAAAATCAAAACATTAAGCAATTAATGGCATCTAGGATATGCTATAACCTGAGAACCTAAATGGGATACAAATAAAACTTGCGTGTTTAAGGAAACCAGCCTAACTTAAACTATTACAATATGATATATTTCAAAGATATTTCACTAAATGATAGTGAGAGGAAGGAGAAATGAACTCTCCCTGAGAAATGTCAGAGACATTTTGAGCTGGCTCAAAAGGAGAAGTTAGGACCCCAAAGATAGTATGTATCCTAGTATTTATGTATTTTTAAAAATTATTTACTTACATGTATGTGTGAATGTATGGGTGTGCCAGGGTCTCTGACCACTCACTGCAAACACCAGATGCTTGCTCTAGTTTAAAAACTTATTTGGGGCTGGAGAGATGGCTCGGTGGCTAAGGTGCTTGCCGGCCAAGCCTAATGACTGGAGTTCAATTCGCTAGTACCCACATAAGCTAGATGCACAGAGCGGTGCATGCATCTGGTGTTCCTTTGCAGAGGCTGGAGGCCCTGGTGTGCCTATTTTCTCTCTCTCTCTCTCTCTCTGTCTCTCTGTCTCTCTCTCTCTCTCATCTATCTCTCTGCTTGCAAATAAATAAAATATTTTTAAAAATTATTTATGAGAAAGAAAAAGTGGTGTGTGTGTGTGTGTGTACGCATGTGGGTGTACCAGGGCCTCTTGCCACTACAAATAAATTCCAGATGCATGCACCCCTTTGTGCATCTGGCTTTACATGGCTACTGGGGAATTGAACCAAGGCTGGCAGGCTTTGCAAAAAGTGTGCGTGTGTGTGTGTGTGTGTGTGTGTGTGTCTGAAAACACCTATCTGGCTTTATGTGTTTGTCTGGGGAACTGAACCTAAACTGGCAGGCTTGGCAAGCAAGTGCCTTCAACCACTAAGCCATTTCCCCACATATATATATCTTTTAAGCAAACATAAGAACACCACCTTCTTGCCAAGCCTTGTTCAAACATTAGAGCTACATGTGTGAGTGAGGAACCTGGTTACAAGAAGCCTGAAAAAGGAGTTCAAAATGTATCCCTAAATGACCATACACTGCACTTTATGACACAGAGTTACAGAACACACTATCAGGGGACTTCACAGAGAAATGTCTAAGAATAATTTCTCAGTGGATACAGTCAGTAGAATTTTGAGGCAGCCCTCGGACTCCCCACACCTGGTGATCACCTCCTTCAGAATCTCTGGAACAGTCAGTGTGATAAATTTCACTCCATTGAGTAGTTCCCTTTTTTGATGTGGCACAGTTGGCTTTCAAGTAGAAAGATTATCTGTGGGGTAGGGGCTGACCTAGTTACAGGTCTCATAAACAGCTCAGTGTACTGTGATTGCTTGAGGAAGGGAAACTAGACATGCCAAGGCTGAGGGAATTCACTGTGTAAGAAGTTCTCTGTTGATGAGCTAAGGGGATCCAGTGACAAGACCTGAGAGCAACCCTGGGTTGACAGTGAGCAAGACATTGGGGAATCTCAGTCCTATGAACACAAGGGCATGAAATCTGCCAGCAACCGGGTGGAGCTTTTAGCAGATCTTTTCCTCATTGAGGCTACACACACCTTGATTGTAGCTTTAGGGCACACCGAGAAGAAAACTCAACCACACTGGGTTGGGTTCTGAATTGAGACCTGTAGGCAGGTGCTGCTTTCAGCTTTCAGCTTGTGGTAACTGGTCATGCAGCAACAGAGATGAATATGAATGAACACTTGGAACACTGCTCTCATAGCTATTAGCACATTTGCTTCCCATGAGCACCTTGGGTCCAGGCTACATCTAATGACCCCTGTAACCTAGGACCTAGATGCTAACTCAAATTCCACTAAATGAGAGTATGAGACTCAGGGATCCAGACGTAATCTGCCCATTTCTGTCTCACCAAGATAGGCACAACTGACCCTAGCAGAAAGATTTCTGGACAGAGACCGGCACCAAACAGAAAAGAGGCTACCTTTGGTGGAATGTTCTAGGGCCTGTTCCACACACAAAGCATGTATCAACCTAGTCTGCTACAAATGTGGCTCAGGCGGACTCCCTTGCATGGAGCACTGCTCTCAGAGGCGGCATGCACCAGAACACTCCTTGTGACCTGAGAGTCTCCATGGTCAAGGTCAGGGCTTTTTGCACATTTTGTACTTGCAACTCCTTCTCACTGGGGAAAATTTTCAACCACAGATATCTAGGAATATAAAGGAGGCATACAAATAAAACATTTACTAATAAGAAATCATAAAGAAATTTTTATTTATTAATTTGAGAGAGAGAGAGAGAGACTGGGCACCCCAGAACCTCTAGCCACTGCAAATGAACTCCAGACACATGCACCACCATTGATGCACCTGGCTTCTGTGGGTACTAGGGAATTGAACCTGGGTCCTTAGGCTTTGCAGGCAAGCACATTAACCACTAAGACATCTCTCCAGCCCAATGAATTTATTTTAAAACAATCCTTTGGTATACATATAATTTTACCATTTATTAAAGACAAAAGCAAATTTGCATACTAATGACATGGATGTTCTTGTTTACTTTTATAGAATGAATTAAATCTTGGGCTGGAGAGATGGCTTAGCAGTTAAGGAGCTTGCCTGCGAAACCTAAGGACTCGTGGTCTACTATGCAGGTCTCACGTAAGCCAGATGCACAGAGACGCAAGCGCACAATGCCACACATGCATACAAGAGGGTGCACACGTCTAGAGTTCGTTAGCAGTGGCTGAAGGCCCTGGTGTGCCCATTCTCTCCCTCTCTCTCTCTCTCTTTCTCTCCCTCTTTCTCTCTCTATCTCAAGGTAAAAATAAAAAAGGAATTAAATCTTGGCTGAAGGTATGATACTATACTGTATAGGACCATCTTTCATATTTTGCAGAGTCTATTGACATTTTGATTTTATAATCAATGGTGAGAAGACCACTTTGAATAAATACATAGTACAAAGTGCAGAAATATGTTTAAAGCTATTTCAAAAATTGTTAGAGGGGAGAGACTTCTGGGTAAGATGGCTGCATAAGAGTCACACCAATCCAGCCTAAGGAGGGATTGGAGCAAAACCACAGCAAAATACACTCTTCATCTGAAAAGTGAAGGGATATAGGTTTTTATCAGCCACAGAGAAGAAGCAAGAGAGACTAAGATCTATGAGAAAGGAGGAAACCAGCCAGAATCCCACCGAGGAGCTTGAGGACCTGGATCCAATCCATAGGACCTGCATGCCTGCCTGGTGCCCAGCTGCAGGAGCAGAGACCAGACAAGGCGATTTTCCCACCTCATCAGCCTCCTTGAAAAGTCAAGAAATCTGAAGAGGAGACAGTAGGACACAGGTCGTGGACCAGCTGAGCAGTTCCAGTGCAACTCTGGCTTCCTGTACTCTCCCATCCCCCAACCGACAGAACGGCGACCTTCTGGAGAAGGTGTTCAGCTTCCAGCGCAAGGGAATCGAGCAGAGCTTATCAGAGCACCAGATTCACAGCACAACATGGAGGGATGGAGGTGGGCACTCAGCATTGGTGAGATTTGAAGCCACCCCATATTCCTTGTTGGCTTTACCATTTTCAATTAAGCTGTATATAGAGGTTGACTACTGTTGCCTTTAATGCTTTCGGATTCATAGGGCCTTTGTCTTTTTCTTCTGTCATTATTGGGGGACAGGGTCTGATTCAGACCCAGGCTGACCAGTAACCCATTTCAGAACAGAAATCTCAACCTCCCAGCTAACAGGATTAAGGGTGTAGAGAAGCACACAACCTTAGGGATTGTGGCTTTATAAGGTTATCTGTTTGTTTCAATCCCCACACTTACATACTCTGTGCTGGTTTTAATTGGATGTATATATTGATCAGTTGAATTTTAGAATTTGCCAATAAAGTGCTCTACCCAGCCCACTAGAATACTTGAATAGCAGGCAAACTCAATACCTAGGATTACTTCTGCAGTTAGATTGGAGTACAAGAGATAGACTTGGCACCTTAAACTCTTACTCTGAAGGTAAAGTAATTGGATTTCCAAATCTAAAAGCACCAAAGATTATTAGAAAACCCAGGCGTCAAATCAATTCAGGATACAAAAATCACAACATTATAATACAAGAAACACAAGGAATCAAGATAATGCAATCTCACCAAAAATTATAAATACATCAGAAATGGCCCCCAATGAGACTGTTTTAGATGAAATGCCTGAAAAGGACTTGAAAAAAATGATTTTATCTATGTTCAAAGAAATCAAAGAAGAAAACAAACTCCTGAAGGAGTTCCAAGAGAACACAGGAAACCAACTTAATGAAATAAGGAGGTCATTACAAGACATGAGTAAGGAAATAAAAATACTGAAGAAAAACCAGGCAGAAATTCTAGCACTGAGAAACACAGCCACTCAAATAAAAAAACTCTGTGGAAAGTCTCACCAGTAGAGTGGATGAAGGAAAGAACCGAATATATAAACTAGAAGACCAGATGGCAGATCTAATACAGTCCAACAAAGAGAAAGACAAGCTAATAAGAAGGTATGAATGGGAATTTCAAGATATCCAGGACACTATGAAAATATCAAACATAAGAATTCAGGGCATAGTAGAAGAAGAAGAATTTCAATCGAGAGGCTTAGTAGGCATTTTCAACAAAATCATAGAAGAAAAATTTCCCCAAATTGGGAAAGAAATTCCAATACAGGTACAAGAAGCTTTTAGAACACCAAACAGACAAAACCTGGAAAGAACCTCTGCTTGCCATTTCATAATTAAACTACTAAACACACAAAAGAAAATATATTGAAGGCAGATAGAGAGAAAAAGCAAGTCACCTACAAAGGCAAGTCCATCAGAATAACAGCAGACTACTCAACACAAACTTTAAAAGCCAGAAGGGCTTGGGATGATGTATTCCAAGTTCTGAAAGATAACAACTATCAGCCATGATTACTTTATCCTGCAAAGCTATCTATCCAAATTGAAGGAGAAAGAAAGACATACCACAACAAAAACAGGCTAAAGGAATTTATGATAACTAAGCCAGCTCTACAGAAAATATTTGAAGGAATCTTTCATGCTAAAGAGAAAGCAAAGCACACACATGAGGAAATATGAAAAAATAAACCATACTCAAATAACGGTTAAAACAAGAGAGTAAAGAGAAACAGGAAGCACTATAAAACAAGAAGAATGGTGAGAATAAATACATACCTTTCAATAATAACTCTTGCCGGGCGTGGTGGCGCACTCCTTTAATCCTAGCACTCAGGAGGCAGAGGTAGGAGGATTGCCGTGAGTTTGAGGCCACCCTGAGACTCCACAGTGAATTCCAGGTCAGCCTGGGCTGGAGTGAAACCCTACCTTGAAAAACCAATAATAATAATAATAATAATAATAATAATAATAATAACTCAATATCAATGGCCTCAATGCCCCAACCAAAAGACATAGGCTTGCAGACTAGATTAAAAGGCAGGATTCTGCTGTTTGTTGCCTCCAGGGAACTCATTGCTCAATAAAAGATAGACACTGTCTTAGGGTGAAAGAATGGAAAACAGTATTTCAAGCAAACAGGCCTAGGAAACAAGCAGGGGTTGCTATCCTAATATCTGACAAGATAGATTTCAAACCAACATTAGTTAGGAAAGATAAAGAAGGTTGCTTTATACTGACTAAAGGAACACTCCAACAGGAGGAATTACAATCCTAAACATATGTGCACCTAACATGGGGGCTCCCAATTTCATCAAAAAACAAAACAAAACAAAACAAAAAAACCCACTGTTTGACTTAAGGTCACAGATAATACCAAACACAATTGTAGTGGGTGACTTCAATACCCTATTCTCATCAATTGACAGGTCATCCTGGCAAAAAGTAAATGGAGAAACATCTGGATTAAATGATGTCATGGAACAAATGGACCTAACAGATATCTACAGAAAACTCCATCCAAATGCTACAGAATATACATTTTTCTCAGGAGCACATGGAACATTCTCCAAATTAGACCATATGTTAGGACACAAAGCAAATATTAACAAACACAGGAAAATTGAAATAATCCCTTGTACTCTATCTGATGACAATGAGGTTAAACTACAAATCAGCAACAAGAAAAACTACAGAGCATACAGAAATTCATGGAGACTAAACAGTACACTATTGAATGATGAGTGGGTCATTGAAAAAATCTAAAAGGAAATCAATAAATTCATAGAATTAACTGATGAGAATACAACGTACTATATCCTTTGGGACACAATAAAGGAGGTCCTAAGAAGAAAATTTATAGCTTTAAGTGCCTATATTAAGAAATTAGAGAGTTAACAAGTAAACAATTTATTGCTTCACCTTAAGGCCTTGGAAAAAGAAGAACAAGACATGCCAAAACTCAGTAGATGGGCAGAAATAATAAAGATTAGGATAGAAATTAATGAAATAGAAACAAAAATGAATCCAAAAAATGAATGGAACAAAGAGCTGGTTCTTTGAGAGTATAAACAAGATCAATAAACCCTTAGCAAATCTGACCAGAAGAAAGAGAGAAGAGACAAAACTTAATAAAATTACAGATGAAAAGGGCATCATTACAACAGGTACCAAAGAAATTCAGAAAATCATAAAGACATACTTTAAGAATACATATGCATCTAAATTTGAAAATCTAAAAGAAATGGATGATTTCCTTGATTCATGTGACCTACCAAAATTAAATCAAAATAAGATAAACCATTTAAATAGACCTATAACAAGTATGGAGAACCAAGCAGTTACAGTCCCCCAACTAAAAAAAGTCCAGGCTCAGATGGATTCACTGGAGAATTTTACCAGACCTTCATGGAAGAACTAACACCATTGCTTCTCAAACTCTTCCATAAAATAGAAAAGGAAGGAATTCTACCGAACTCCTTCTATGAAGCCAGCATCACCCCAATACCAAAACCAGACAAAGGCAGCACAAAAAAAGAAAATTACACACCAATCTCACTCATGAACATAGATGCAAAAATTCTTAACAAAATATTAGCAAACAGAATACAAGAATATATCAGAAAGGTTATTCAACCCGACCAATTAGGCTTTATCTCAGAGATGCAGGCATGGCTCAACATATGCAAATCAATATATATATATATATAAAGGACTGAAGGACAAGAATCACATGATCATCTCAATAGATACAGAAAAGTCATTCAACAAAATCCAACATCCCTTCATGGTAAAAGTCCTACAGAAACTGGGAATAGAAGGAACATATCTCAACATAATAAAGGCTATTTATGACAAACCTACAGCCAATATAATACTAAATGGGGAAAAACTTGAAGCTTTTCCACAAAATTCAGAAATAAGACAAGGGTGTCCACTGTACCCACTTTTATTTATTATAGTAGTGGAAGTTCTAGCTATAGCAATGAGGCAAGAGACACTCATAAAATGTATACAAATTGGAAAGGAAAAGATCAAATTATCATTATTTGCAGATGATATGATTCTATACATAAGGGACCCTAAATATTCTAGCAGCAAACTGTTAGTGCTGATAAACACTTTTAGCAATGTAGCAGGATACAAAATAAACACACAAAATCAGTAGCTTTCCTATATGCTAACAACAAACATGTGGAGGATGAAACCAGGAAATCTGTCTCATTCACAATTGCCTCAAAAAAATTAATAAAGTACCTTGGAATAAACCTAAGCAAGGAAGTGAAGGATCTCTACAATTAAAACTTTAAACACTCAAGAGAGTAATTGCAGCAGACACTAGGAAATGGAAAGACATCCCATGTACTTGGATTAGAAGAATCAATACTGTGAAAATATCAAGCTTACCAAAAGCTATCTATACATTTAATGCAATCCGCATTAAAATTCAGATGGCATTTTTCACAGAAATAAAAAAAAATCCTAAAATTAATTTGGAAGCACAAAAACCTTGAATAGCCAAAACAATTTTGAGCAACAAAAATAAGGCTGGTGGTATCCCCATACCTGATTTTAATCTATATTACAAAGCCATAGTAACAAAAACCGTATAGTACTAGCACAAAGACAGACACGTAGATCGATGGAACAGAATAGAGGATCCAGATGTTAAGCCAGCAACTATAGCCATCTAATTTTTGACAAAAAATGCCAAAAATATTCACTGGAGAAAAGACAACCTCTTCAACAAATAGTTCTGGGAAAATTGGATATCTATATGTAGAAGGGTGAAAATAGATCCTTGTCTTTCTCCATGCACAAGAATCAAGTCCAAAAGGAAAAGAGACCTTAATATCATACCTGGAACTCTGAAACTGCTAGAGAAAAAGATAGAAAAGGAAACCTTCAACATATTGGCATAGGCAATGACTTTTTGAATATAACCCCAATTGCTCAGGAAATAAAACCACTAATCAAGCACTGGGATCTCATGAAATTGCAAAGCTTTTGTACAGCAAAGGACACTGTGAATAGAGCAAAGAGACAACCTACAGCATGGGAGAAAAATCTTTGCCAGATATACATCTGACAGAGGATTAATATCCACAATATACAAAGAACTCAAAAAACAAAATAATAAATCAAACAATCCAATTAAAAAATGGGCTATGGGGACTGGAGAGATTGCTCAGCGGTTAAGGTGCTTGCCTGCAAAGCCAAAGGACCCAGGTTTGATTCCCTAGTACCCACGTAAGCCAGATGCACAATGTGGCACATGCATCTGAAATTTGTTTGCAGTGAGTGGCTAGAGGCCCTGGCATGCCCATTCTCTCTCTCCCTCTCTCTCTCTCTCTCTCTCTCTCTCTCTCTCTCTCTCTTTCTCTCAAATAAATAAATAAATAAAATATTTTTAAAAAATGGGCTATGGAACCAAATAGAGAGTTCTCAAAGGAAGACACACAGATGGCATATAAACATCTAAAAAAGCATTCTACATCCTTAGCCATCAGGAAAATGCAAATTAAAACTACTTTGAGATTCCATCTCACTCCTGTCAGAATGGCTACCATCAAGAAAACAAATGACGGGCTGGAGAGATGGCTTAGCGGTTAAGTGCTTGCCTGTGAAGCCTAAGGACCCCGGTTCGAGGCTCAATTCCCCAGGACCCACGTTAGCCAGATGCATAAGGGGGCGCACGCGTCTGGAGTTCGTTTGCAGTGGCTGGAGGCCCTGGCGCACCCATTCTCTCTCTCTCTCTCTCTCTCTCTGCCTATTTCTCTGTCTGGTCCTCTCAAATAAATAAATAAACAAAAAATTAAAAAAAAAAGAAAGCAAATGACAATAAATGTTGGTGAGGATGCAGAGAAAGGGGAACCCTTCTACACTGTTGGTGTTTATTTGCAATGGCAAGAGACCATGGCATGCCCATTCTTTGTTTCTCTCTCTCTCTCTCTCTCTCTTTCTCTCTCTCTCCTTTATCCTCTCTCTCTCTCTGCATGCAAAAATAAATAAATAAAAATATTTAAAAATTGTTGGAAATTCTGTCCCAACCATAAGTCAAAATTTATGTATTTTTTAAATTAAACTTGTCAGACATTCAAACAGCATTTTTTTAAAAAAATATTTCTTTTTATTTATTTATTTTTGTTTTTTTGAGGTAGAGTCCCACTCTAGCCCAGGCTGTCAAAAGGCAATTTTTAAAATAAAACGTTCTTGTTAAAAATATTTTATTTATTTCCAATGACAGAAAGAGGGAGGAGGAGAGAGAGAGAGAGAGAGAAAGAGAGGGAGCTAGAGAGAATGAATGGGTGTGCCAGGGCCTCTGGCCACTGCAAACAAACTCCAGGTGCATGATGCACCACTTTGTGTACCTGGCTTTACGCAGGTACTGGAGAATTGAACCCGGGTCATTAGGCTTTGCAGACAAGCACCTTAACTGCTGAGCCATGTCTCTGGCCCTAAAATTAAGCATTCTAACCTAATACTCTCTAAAGTTATGCTAATTTGATAGTTACATGTTGAGAGATGATAGGAACATATTTATTTCCGTAATTAAATCGTTATGTTTCTGTAAGAGCAGAAAATTTTGTGTGCATGATAGAAACATTGTACTTCCTAACATGTAATGGCCTCGAGGCAGAGCTGAGGTGTTTCAGGCGATGCTCCTTGGTGCTGTGTGGCATAATGACCGGCACAGTGCAATGTCCACATTGCATGCTCACAATCAAGGGTGCAATTACAATCCAACATGGGTTAGTGCTCCTGCACACATTGTGGACTCACTATGCATTTGATTTTGAATTAACTTTTGGTCATTATGCTCATTCAGAAAACGTTTGCTCTTTCCAAATTTTGCTGGCCAAAAATTGCCAAATTCAAAACCTCTACATTCAGTCATATGATCTTAGATGGGGTGTGAGTTTAGGAAGCTGGGTTCTAGATAATATTTATAGCTCTTTCACACAGCACAATAAAGATCTCAGGGTTTATATTTCACTGCAACATGTTACCAATACATGAAATCTTGTGCAGGCAAAATAGAAGTTGAAGTTTTTGAACTTCCTGATTTATGAAGTATTTTATGTTGTATCTCCATGAAATAAACAAACAAATAAACAAAAAAACCTGTGCTGTGCTTACAAATAGTTAAAATACTGTGAATATTCCCACTTCCAAACTTCTGGAGATAGCCATCACCTTAAATTTAATGTTTATTGTTTTCATACATGTCATTATATTTTTATTACATGTGTATGTTTGTCCCTCAACAAAACCAGCATTCATTTTAAAGCTTTATAAATGGCATCATACTATTTATTCTTTTTCTCGAGTATTGTTTCTAGAATATTTTCATGTTAAGACATATGGCTTAATAACAGAGGAAATAGGCCCATGTAGCACAGAAGCCACCATAGAAAATCTGGATGAATTACAATAAAATTTTATCATATAATCTTCCTATGTCATGAACATGAAATGCTGCTCTCTTCTTTGAAAATTTTTTCAACCACTTAAAAAAATATAAAAATCATTCTTAGAAAGCCGGGTGTGGTGGTGCACAACTTTAATCCCAGCACTCAGGAGGCAGAGGTAGGAGGATCGTTAGGAGTTCAAGGCTACCCTGAGACTCCATAGTGAATTCCAGGTCAGCCTGAGCTAGAGTGAGACCCTACCTTGAAAAAAAAAATCATTCTTAGCTCCTGGGCCAAACACAAATAAAAGAGGGGCCAGATTTAGCTAAGTACTATTGCTTGTCAATCTTGCACCAGATCATTTTATTGCTAGAATGTTGTACTATATATTCTTTCATTAAAAAACATTTGCTGTTTGCCAGAATCTGTTGTACATTAGACACTGACCCTACTTTTAAGAAACCTACTGTGAAGCAGGCAAACGGTATTGAAGGCCACAAGACAGAACTGCATGGCCTACCATGAGAGCTGAAAGGAAACTCACTGGGCCCTGGCACAGTGGTTGAGAAAGTAGGTCTGAAGCTGGGCTGCCAAGATTCTTTTGTTGGGCCCACTGTTTACTGGCTGCTAAATCTTAAACAATTTATTTCTCTATTCTGTGCCTCAGTTTCCTCTCACGTAAAATACAGATCCTAATACTACTTACTTCCCAGGTTTGTGTGGGAAATGAGTGTCATATAGATTAGTTAAGAAGACAGGACACGTACAGCGCCTAGAAGGGTGACTGGCTCATAGTAAGCATTGCATAAATGCTTTGCTTCTTCGAACTGGAGGCTGCATGGACTTAGAATTTTAAAAGATGAGCATGATTTAGACATATGGAAATGAAGAAAAGGCATTCTAGAACAGTATATAAGAGATTCTAGAGTAGCAAGGGTCAAATTAGAAAACAAGTAAATCAAAGGCAAATAAAGGAAGATAGTGAGAAATAACCTTAGAAAAGTTTGGCTCAGAAATGAAGAGCTTCCAGTGCCTGGCTAAGGAGTTTGGACTTTGTCCTATGGCTAATGAGGCCTTATTAAGTTTTATGAACTGGGAGACATGACACTACCAGGGTCTGGCAGCTATGGGAGACAAGTTGGACAGAAGACCGTCTGGAGTTAAGTTACAACTCCCATAGTCAATTTATTGGACTTGGAGGGTGACAGGGAGACATTTCAAAGCCATTACTGTTCTTTTAAGTGACAAGGAGGCCATGGGAATCGGTCCTACCAATGATACCAGATCCTGTTGACCTCTTCGGCCCACCTTCATGCCCTCGAATAAAATGATTTGATCATGAAAACTACACACAAAAAAACCCCTCACTACTCTTATGATTTTAATCTTAACCGCCCTCCTGCCCTGCAAATCATGGGTTGAACAGGCTTGGTCCCAGTGCTGCAGCAGCAGTATTCAGAGGTTGGATCACGAGGGAATCAAACCTCATGAATGGACTCATAGCTTACTGAGTTTTGGGGAAAGTTTTGCTATAAAACCTAGCTCTCTTCTTGCTTCCTGATTACCATACATTGACCAACTTTCACCTATAACATGCTTCTGCCATGACCTCCTGCCTCGCCATAGGCATAATAGCAGCCAGGGGAAGTCACCATGCTCTGAACTTTCTGAAATCGTGAGCCAAAATAAGCCTTTGTGCCTGTACGTTGATTTCTCTCAGGTATTTTATCACAGTGACAGAAAGCTCACTGAAATAACTACCATAGTTTGGACCTAAGTGACTATGAGTATGGTGGTGCTCTATTGCATGAGATGGGGAACAAAGATAGAGAAGGTCTAAGGATGTTGTGATTTTGCTACTTAACCTGTGAAGTTTGAGGATTCCATTTGGAATTGTACAAACAAGTCTGGTTAGAAGATAGGTGACATAGGCTTGGATAATCCTTTCAGCAACTTGACAGATCATCATCCCATCTAGAGAGCTCTCCAGCCCTGATTTACTATTTTAATGAAATATTTATTTATTATTTGTGTGGGCATGTGTACCATGGCATGTATGTGAAAGTCAGAGGATAACTTCAAAGTGTCTGTGCTCCATTTTCTTTGAGACAGAATCTCTTGTTGCTGCAAATGAATTGCCAGACTGCAAACTAACAGCAGACTAGTTGACCCAGGAGCTTTGGATTCAGTTGGCTGATTTCCATTGTTGTAGGCCACTGGGATCAGAGAAGCATGAGTCACTTTTCATCTAACTTTACATGAGTGCTAGGGAATTGAACCCGAGCCAGCCGGCTTTGTAACAGAGTGCCTTTAACCACAGAGCAATCTCCCCAGCTGCAGTGTTGTTATTTATTTATTTATTTGAGAGACAGATAAAGAGAGAGAGAGGAAAGGAATGGGCATGCCAGGGCCTCTAGCCACTGTAAATGAACTCCAAATGCATGTGCCACCTTGTGCATCTGGCTTACATGGGTCCTGGGGAATCGAACCTGAGTCCTTTGGCTTTACAGACAAGTGCCTTAATCACTAAGCTGTCTCTCTAGACCATTATTTATCTTTTGGGGTAGCATGTGACTATGTATAGCCCAGGCTAGACTTGATCTGGTGGTCACGTGTTCCCAAGTGCTAGGAGGACCATCCTATCTAGCTTTGGTTACCCTCATTTGAAAGACAAGCACACAGAAACCAGAGATGCTACAGCCAGCTCCATGGTTCATAATCAACTGCTGCTCCACTGCTACCACACGGGCCGTCTCCAGCGCTTCATCCCAACACAGTCCCCAGACCTTGTTCAGAGGCTATCTGCTATCATCCTGGTAAACTCGGATTATTTACCTTCATAAATTTAGCAGGTTAGAAGCAGGCTATAAAAGGAGACAGGAACCTCAACAGCAAAAGTGGTAGCTGACAACCAATAACTTTGAGAAACCATCATGGGGGATGGAGAGATGGCTCAGCAGTTAAAGGCACTTGCTTGCAAAGCCTGACTGCCTGAGTCTGAATTCCTAGTACCCACATAAAGCCAAATATACAAAGTGGCAAATGCATCTGGAGTTCTTTTGCAATGGCAAGAGGCCCTGGCATGCCCATTCTGTCTCTCTCTTTCTCCCTCTCCTTTTCCCTCTCCCTGTTTCTTCAAATAAATAAATAAATATTTTTTAAAAGACACCATCATGACAGGGGGTTGGGAGAAGGCTCAGTGGATAAAACACCTGATGTGTAAGCATAAGGACGTGAATTTGGATGTTCTGAACATACAGAAAGCAAGATACCATAGTGCTAGTGGCTATACTGGCTTTGAATATCCTCCTGCCTCAACCTCCCAATTGCTGAAATGAGAGATGTGTGCCACCACATTCAGCAGAACAATCAACCCTGTCATTCTACGGAATCATATGAGTGGAGAAAATATTAAATTTATCTCTATATGCTTAAATTAGGATGAAGCAGAAGTATAGAACTCATCTTCAGGGCTGAAGAGATGGCTTAGCAGTTATGGCGTTTGTCTGCAAAGCCAAAGGACCCTGGTTCGATTCCCCAGGACCCATGTAAGGCAGATGCACAAGTGGTTGCATACATCTGGAGTTCATTTGCAGTGGCTGGAGGCCCTGGCACACCCATTCTCTCTCTCCCTGTCTCTACCTCTTTCTCTCCCTCTCTCAAATAAATAAATAAAAATAAATATAAATTTAAAAAAAGAACTCATCTTCACAATGTATTTATCCTGATAGGAATGTCTGGGGGCGATTATATTCCTGAGAAGTTTTCCAGACAGGGAAGGTTTTATTATGGCTTATTCACCAGAAGAGTCCTAGAAGTTCATGGAGGCTATCCTTGCCTGTGCACACTTGGGAGACCCTCTGCCAGGGTTCCTGAGGCGGTGTCATTCCCTCTCACTAGCCTCCCTGACTTGACTGCCTCTCGGGTAGAAGGCCCTGAGGAGAGGTAACAGTGTGTTGGGGACAAAAAACGGCAGCAGCATCCACAGCAGGCAAAATTCCTCTCTACATGGGCAGAGTGGGAACCAAACTTATAAAGCCAGACACTTGCCCAGGTGCTTGTCGGGTGACCAAGCAATACCAAATTTGGAAATTATGATGACATACAGACCCCTTGTGGTTCATGAACCCTGTTCTTTCCTGTTTCTGTCCCTTTGCCTTGAATGCTTTGCTGGTGCCACCAACTCATCCCTGAGGCTTAACTTCAGTCTTGAATACTCTTTCTGAAATGCAAATCTCAAGTCCTTTCCCTACTCACAACTCTCCAATAGCCTCTCACTGTTTAGAGTAGACTTTCATAAACCTTGAGGAGGGACTCCTCTCACTCAAAACATTATTGAGGGCTTTGAAGACCTCTTTATGCGCAATTTGTTGCTTCTAATGACATTTACCACATGAAACTAAAACAGGAGTTTAAAAATATTTATTTCTTAAAATAATAAATCCCTCATTAACATACATATGTTCTAATTGAAAATTAGCTATCTTTTCTAAAGAAAAACAAAGAAAAGAGGAAACAAACAAGAGTGGCGTTTTACATTTGTGCAAATCTCTTAACACCTGGCTTAAATGAAGACAGCTGGATGCTAAAATCTGGCTCTTCATTTACTCTTTTGCAATACCATATGTTTGATGGAAAATGTCACTGTACACTTCTGTAAGAATGAGTGAAAAATAAAGCAAATAATGGTGGGACTTTTTGATGCAAAGGCAGCACGTCTGACTGCACAAAAGCAAACAATGTTGAGAGTTATTTGGGAAAAACAAAACAAAACAAATAATCAGGGGCACCCAGAGTCCCAGGACTATGCTTTACCAGGAACCTACAAAATAAATTCGAAGCTCTTTATCATGACCTGCAAGGACCTCCTTCCACATTGTGGCCTTCTTTCCCTCTCTAAATTTCAGAGCAGCACCACCATGTCCCCAGGTCTCCTGCCACACCAGCCCTTCTGGAGCAGCCATTGCACGCCATGCCTGGACAGACAGCTTTGCCCTCGTCCTCCTTCCCTCTGCCTGAGACGAGCTTCCCCTTGCATGACATCCTGCATCAGCCAGCTTGGAGCTTGGCTCGGGGACACCTTCCTGGAACCCTCCTCCAAGAGCTGACCACTCCTGCAGGCAACGCATAGCTCTGAGGTTAGCTTGCTGGACGTGAGTCTCCACTCGTGCCAAGATCAACCGTAGGAAGGACCCAGTGGTGGCACCGTGCCTGGCACACCGGTCCTCCGCGAGCTCGCCAGCACCGTTGCATCGCCTTTACAAGAGCATCAGCTTGTTTTCCTCCTCTCGCCAGCCCTTGGCGCTGCAAGCACGTCGGAGAAGAGTGCCCCGGGCGAGGTGCGAAGGTAACTCTAGGTCAGCACACTGGCAGGGCGGGGGTGTGTGGTGGGGGGACTCGAGGTCTGTCTGCCGCCCGGAGGTGGCGGGATTTGAACCGGCGTCGGAGTGGTCAGTGTAGGCCATCCGGGAGACGCGAACCCGACAGAGGTCACGGCGGTGGGTGCGAGCGGGGGTCGGGGTGGTGTAACGGGGCGGGCAGAGAGGGTCCCCGGCTGTCGTCGCCCCGCGCGCGCGCGCGCGCGCGCGCCCTACGGCCCGGGGCGCGCGCCACCTCGCGGCGGGAGACGCAGGGCGGACGGAGGGACGGACGGGCGGGCGGGGCGGAGCCGGGCAGCCCTCGCCCCCGCCCCTCAGCCGCCGCCGCCTCCGCCTCGGTGGAGCCCCCTGCCACCGCCGCCGCCCGCCGCTCTCCGGAGCCGCCGCGTCCTCCCTCGCCTCCGTGCGCAGCGGAAACATGGCGGCGGGAAGGCAGTGAGCCGCTCGCGCCCCGCGCCGCTGCGGCCCCTCAGGTAAGCGCCTCGCCGCCCGCCGAGCCCGCGCGCCCTGGGGGGCCGCCCGGGGCCAGAGGCCGGCCCGAGCCCAGCGGGGCCTCCGCGTTCGCCGCGCCCGCACACTTTTTGGTGTCCGCGGCCCTCCGTCGACCGTGTCAGCCCGGCGGCCTGCGCCGGGGCCCAGTGTGGGGCGGGCGGGCGGCCTGACGCGCCGGAGGGCGGCCGGGGGGTCGCGGCGCGTGAAGCCCCGGGCCGGGGGTCGGGGGCCCGGTCGAGGGGCGGCGTGGCGGGGCCGTCGCTCAGTCCAGGCCGCGGGGCCCGGGGCGGGGCGGGGCGGCGGGAGGTCGGCGTCCGGTCGGTGTGCGCGCGGGCCCGTCGGGCGGCCCAGACGCCAGGGGCCCCCGACCAGGCTGGCGTCCGGGCGGCCGGTCTTCTGGTGTCGGCGGGCGGGGGACCGCGAGGCCCCGAGCTGTCAGCAGCGGGGCCCCGGGCTAGGAGAACTCACGTGTGCCGCCTGCCCCTGCTCAGATCCCCGCCAAAATAAACAAATAAATAAAATAAAACAGAACGCCGGGGGGGGGGGGCAACGGGCGGGGAGTACGGGATTCAAACCTCAGACCGGGAGCGGGAGTGGTGAGGGCCGAGCACCGAGTTCGAGACGGGGCATCCCGGGCGGGCGTGACGCGAGAGCACCTTCCCTTCCCCCGGAGCCCCAGAACGTCTCCAGAACCTAAGGGGATGCAGTTATCCATGATTCCCGACTCTCATTCCACGCAGAGAGGAAGGATCTTTCAAAATCCCAAATGATGCCCTGAATAATTTGACAAACCTATCTGGACATCTCCAACAGCCATGAGAAGCTAATCTCTTCCCAGGGAAGCCCTTTCTTGTCCTGGACAGATTGGTTATAATTGGAAAGAAGCCTCCATCCTACTTCATTCATGTTGCTTATGGCTATATGTTAAGAGATGAGAGAGTAATCATGTCGTGAGTCTCCCCCCGCCCCTCCCACCCGCCTCAAGTCTGGTCTTCTCTTCAGTAATTCTAATCCTGTTTCTCCGTGGTCTCTGAATCGCCCTCTGGATGAGCACTAGTTTGTCCTTATCCCCTTCAAAGAAGAGCTGATGGTCTGAGCAAGGAGATCAAGTCTTGTAAGTTTGTGCAGGAAACTCGGTCCCAGGATTGAACTGCTTAAATAAAAAGTACTTTTCTTTCCTCAAATGTCTGCTGTGTTTTGAACTTCTTTTTTTTAAAACCTATTTTATGGTTTTTTGTTTTTTGGGTTGTTCCCCCCCCCTTAAAACTGGCCTTGAAGACTTTTATCAAGTGAGCTAATGTATATCAAAAGGTTTTAAAGTGTAATATGCCTTGAAAATAAAATAGCTTATTATTTTTATTCTAAAAAGGACTGAGACCTAGTTTGGTGCCAAATTGCAATTTAATATTTGGTTGGAGAGGGAAATGCTTTATTACACTGAACTCTGCTCTTTTCTAACTGCCAACAGAAGGCCCACATTTCTATGAAAGTAGCACTTCTGGTTGCTCATTTAGAAGCATTACTTTTTGCTTGCTTTCTAAAAAAATCACTTATTCTTTATGTTACAGAGTGTTAAATATTAAAAAGGAATTAAAAAAATCAACTTACACTCCTGCTTAAGCAACCCTGAAGATTAGTAATTTCTTAACCCAGCAGAGATGTGATGGCCTTCTAGATAAAATGCTAAGCTCTTGTGTCTGGGACCCTGTGCAACTACTAAGCAAGTTTCACTGAGCTTCCTTGTTGTTGTTGTTATTTGTTTTTAACTTAGACAAGCACATACCAGCAGTCAGAGTGGTTCTTTGTGTTTGTTCTTATCTCTTCTTGAATTGGTGATGAAGTTTGTAGCACATATGTCAGCTTTTGATTTCTGGTATGTTTGTGGAAGTGCTATTTCTCTTTTTTGTCTGTTGGATAAAATTTTATTTAGCACCGTTCTGCACAGAACTGCATAGATCCAGAAAAAAAACTCTCTGAACCCTTCAGCATTAGCACTGGCATGAACATTCCAACCTATTATGTCCTAACCTTTAAACTTACGTGGCAGTCTCTATGCTAAACTGGATATACAAAGAGGAATTTGAGACATTTCCAATCCTTGTGGACCTGGAAAGTTAGGTACTGGAATAGAGCATTGCAGAGTAAAAGGTAAGAGCCACACATAGGTATTATGGTTGCCTGAAAGTGAGGGCACTTGAGCTAGCCCAGTTGGGGTGAAGCATGGAGAAGAGATAAACCCATGCCTAAGCAAAGTGGTAAGGAGGAGTAAGCTAAGCTAGGCAAAGAGGAATAGAAAGTATGCTCCAAACAGAGAATACAGTAAAAAGGAATAGTCTGCAAAGGAATGGCTCACGATAAAGAACCACAACTGTTTGGGACTGCTGGTAATAAAACAGTAAAGATAAATGTGGTAAATTTTGAGTCTGAAATACAGGCAGAAGCTGTGTCAAGGTGGATTTTTGTATGCATAAATATCTGAAGTTAATTTAATAGGTGAATTTTAGTCATTGAAAAGCTTGTGTGGGGTGGAGAGATGGCTCAGTGGTTAAAGATGTTTGCAAAGCCTGAAAGCCTGGATTTGATTCCCCAGTATCCTCATAAAGCCAGATGCACAAAGTGGCACATGTGTCTGGACTTTTTGGTGGCACTAGGTACACACGCTTTCTCTCTTTCTATATCTCTAAGATAAAAAAAGAAAAGTCTGGGGCTGGAGAGATGGTTTAGAGGTTAAATGCTTGCCTGTGAAGCCTAAGGACCCCGGTTCAAGGCTCAATTCCCCAGGACTCATGTTAGCCAGATGCACAAGGGGGTGCATGCATCTGGAGTTCGTTTGCAGTGGCTGGAGGCCCTGGCACACCCATTGTCTCTCTGTCTGCCTCTTTCTCTCTCTGTCTGTTGCTCTCAAATAAATAAATAAAAATAAAACAAAAAAATTTAAAAAAAGAAAAGCCTTTGAAAAATAAGACATAACTGGAATAATATTAAAAAATGGTAATGGGAGGGCTGGAGAGATGGCTTAGTGGTTAAGGCACTTGTCTGTGAAGCCTAAGGACCCATGGTTGACTCTCCAGATCCCACGTAAGCCAGATGCACAAAATGAAACAAGAGCACAAGGTCTCACATGTGCACGAGGTGGCACATGTGTCTGGAGTTTGATTGCAGTGGCTGAAGGCCCTGTCACACCAGTTCTGTCTCTCTCTACCCCCTCTGTCTTTCATAAATAAAATACAAAAAAAAAAAAGTCACAAAATGGTAATGGGGAGGCTGGAGAGATGGTTCAGCAATTGAGGAACTTGCCTGCAAAGCCTAATGACCTGGGTTCGATTTCCTCAGTACCCACATAAAGCCAAATACACAAAAGGGCACATATATCTGGAGTTGGTTTGCAGTGGCTACAGGTCCTGGCGCATCGATTTTCTCTGTGTCTCTCTTTGAAAATAAATTAAAATATTTAAAATTAAAAATCTTTTTAATAGTAATAGGGATTTAAAGAGAAAGAGATGGATTTCAGAAAGCCTATGAGACTTTTTGGTGGACTGAATGGGCTGGTGCGAAAATGAGGAATCTTGGGTGCTGTTAAGGTTTTTGGCTTGGATGACCAGAAGGATAGTGATTACATTAACTGAATCAGGAAATTGGAAGATGAGTTGTTTTAGACTTGAAGACTTAGTGCTTTTTAGTTACACCACAGAGTAAATGCAATGGAACTAAGCTGGGGCAGAGGAAAAGGTTGTGGTCAGAAAGTGTAATATTAATTTATTAATTTTAATATGCAGCGTTCTGATGTGGAGCTGTTTGGAATGACCGCTAGGCCTGTGGGGAAGGGGCAGCTGAAATACAACAGAAGTGAAGGTCGGTGAAGCAGAGTATATGAGGCTAGTATGGATTGAATGTGTCATCTGTGTGTATAGAGAAGTGACTTAGGATGATGGCATATAGAGAAGAGAGGAAAATTGTACCCAGGTGCAGTAAACAGAGAGAGTTAATTGGGGGGTGGTAGATGACACATTGAGGTAAAAAGTGACAAAGCCAGATGGTGCAAACCTCCAAGGAGAACTTTTAAAGCAAAGAGTGGAAAAGTGATGTGTTTTGATTATTCCTTCTTACTAGCAGGTGCTTTCTTAACTCTTCATTTTTGTTCAGGGCTCACATCTATCACTCTGTTTCCACTGAAGAGTTTGGTTTTAGTCTCAAAAATGCAAGAGGGCAAATTTCTATATTGAATCCTTTCTATGGATTGGTAGGTGAGTAGGAATCATTCAGATAAAGCAGTGAGGTTATACCCATGGCTTTTGGGAAGGGACTAGTGGAAAGAGCCTACGCTTTGGGTTTAGAAAAACAAGGCTTCAGATCTAGACCCTTGCTAGCCTTATGGTTGTAATTGTTTAGTCTCAGTGAGCTGCAGTGTCCTTCTTTGTAAAAAAATGTATTTCTGTTTCAAGGGTTGTCACAAAGAGACCAGGAAAAAATACAGTCACTAAAAAAGCAATTGGCTTTTTATAGATGCAAAGTAATGTTATTTCCCTTCCACCTGCCTTTAATGGGCTTATGCTCTGCTTGCAAATACAAAGTTTTTCCATGCTTATCTAAAATATTGGTCAGTAATGAGTAGGTAGTAAGTATGCTAAGGGGAGTAAAAGTAGAATGAAATAACAGTTCAGAGGAGGGAGCTATCATTTTTCTACAGGAAAAAAAAGGTTGGGCTTTACATTCAGGATGAATTTTCTTTGAGCCTTAGATATCAAATTTCAATAGATTAAACAATAATTTAAGTGGAGAAAGTATGTCAAGTATAGAGATGGGCCCACTATATTTATGATTGAAACTATACAGTTTAGAGCTGGTTCTAGATATTTTAGGGAGTGATAGATTATATATCCTCTCTACTTAACCTGAGTTTACTGTGTATACAATTTATATACATTAATTTAGAACATCAGATTTTTTTTCTTTTTGAGAACTTTAGTATATGAACATATTACAAATTGGCCATATTCCCACTGGACTATTCTGTTGTGTCCACTCTCCCCCAGCTCTATTCCCCTGAATATCGGTACTCTCTGTGGGATCATGGATATACCAGTCAGTTCCTTTGGGGAAGACATGCCTTCCAGTACAGCTTCCCCCCACTGTGGCTCTTCCTTTCTTTACAGCCCTCTTCTGCAGTATTTCCTAAGCCTTGGACATATGTTAGAAGTCTGCTTTGGTGTTGAGCTCTTGGCAGCCTCTTATTTTCTGCTTTGATGAGTTGAGTCTCTTAGGTGTCTCCTACCATGTTGGAGAAGATTCTCTTGATAGCCATGGGAGCTGTACTCATATTTAATCTGCGTCTTCCTCTGTAATGTTTCCTAAGGCTTGGTGGGTGTGATAGAGATGACTCATTCTGTGCTAGGCACTTGTCTTTTTGTCATTCTGATGGGTCTTGGGTTTCTCTGGTATTCTCTGCCATCTTTAAAAAGCAGGTTCTCTAAACAAGAGTGAGAACAGCATTGATCAAAGGAGATAAACATGTACATTTAGAAGATTTTTTGATGATCCTAACCTCTCCATTTAGCCAAAGGCCAGCAAAAGCTTTTGTGATCTATGACCTTCCAAGCTATATATAGGCTTTTGACTTGGTTCTCAGTGCCAGACATTAATTCCCTCCCACTTAGTGGGCCTCATATCCAGTCAGAGAGCAATTGATTATCCCTATAATATATGTGCCACTATTGCACCAGTAGATATATCTTGCCTAGCTGGTTGATTTTGTAGTTTGCAGAATTTATTGCTTGTCACACTGTTGGTAACTTTATCCCCCCAGCAGCTCACGTAGAGCTTTCAGCACTCTGACAGCTAGCTTGTAGGTAGCTGTCTTCCATCTCAGTTCCAGCTTGATTTCTGAATGTCCTGTAATCACAGCCTTTGGTGTCTTCAGCAATAAGGTCTAACCATCTATTTCTGGTGGGTAACAAGTGTTTTGTCAATGGCCTGACCAGTAGCTCATTGTGAACATGACCCAATTCTGGCACTGGAATTCACCCCTACAGTCTGTGGTTTTAGGATGATGCTTTCTCCACCCCAGCAGAGTACTTCTACCCAAACTATCCCTTATTCTCTTTCAATTAGCTAATGAAATAGAGGTTTCTATAGTACTAATTCATGTTGTCATTAGTCAATTTTTCAGTTATTGTTTAAGAAGTGCCAAATTTGAAAATAGGTCCCAATGTAGGCTAATTTCAGGTTACGAAAGCAATTACTAAGATTTTTTTTTTTTTGAGGTAAGGTCCACGCTAGCCCAGGTTGACCTGAAACTCACTCTGTAGTCCCAGGCATACCTCAAATTCACAGAGATTCTCCTACTCCTGTCTCTCATGCTCAGCCCATTTGCTAGGAATTTTTTTTTTAAAGTTATTTATTTAAGAGAGAGGTAGGGCTGGAGAGATGGCTTAGCGGTTAAGCGCTTGCCTGTGAAGCCTAAGGACCCCGGTTCAAGGCTTCATTCCCCAGGACCCACGTTAGCCAGATGCACAAGGGGGCATATGCATCTGGAGTTCGTTTGCAGTGGCCGGAGGCCCTGGTGCGCCCATTCTCTCTCTCTCTCTCTCTCTCTCTCTTTCTCTCTGCCACTTTCTCTGTCCGTTGCACTCAAATAAATAAATAAAAATAACAACAACAAAAAATTTTTTTAAAAAAGAGAGAGAGGTAGAGAGAAAAAGGCAAAGAGAGTGAGTATGGGCTTGCCAGGGCTTCTTGCCACTGCAAATGAACTCCAGACTCATGTGACACTGAGGGCATCTGGCTTTATGTGGGTACTGGTAAATTGAACTTGGACTATCAGGCTTTGCAAGCAAGTGCTTTTAACTGTTGAGCCATCTTTCTATCCCTAGGAGTTTTTTGAAGCTAAAGTTTAATCTTTTTAATTAACTGCTTGGCAGATAGGGTTAAGTGAAATTAAGAAACATACAAAGTTTCACTGTAGAAAATGACCCAAAATACTAATTTCAAATTCTGAATTCTTTTCTATGGTGGAAAATTCTCCTTTCCACAATACTGATTTAGAGTTGAAAAGAAGCCTGGGTTCCTCAGTTTACTAAAAGTTAGCCATCCAGAGCCGGGCTTGGTGGTGCATACCTTTAATCCCAGCAGTTGGGAGGCAGAGGTAGGAGGATTGCCGAGAATTCGAGGCCACCCTGAGACTACATAGTGAATTCCAGGTCAGCCTGAGCTAGAGTGAGACCGTACCTCAAAAAACAAATAACAACAACAACAAAAAAAAAGTTAGCTATTCAGCCATTTTGCAGGTCACTTTGACTCTCAAATATTCTCTTTCTGTATTTATAAAATGAGGGAAGTATTACTGAGGTTTAACTAAGATGGTATGTTTAAAGTTCTTGTCAGAAATTTGCCACATATTAGGTACTGAAATATTGTGTCCCTCCTATCCCATCTGTAATTGATACCTTGGCTTAGACTTTAGTGCTAACTTAGTAGCCATCAGACATCTTCTAGAACTAATTATTTTGATAACCTCGTGGTCAGATAAACCCAGCAAGTCTTTGTCTTGGTCCTAGTCTTCTAGTCAGTCTTCTGTACTGTTATTCTGGCGCTGGTCTGGCTTCCTCTTCCTCTTTCTCTCAACCCTTCTTGTTCCTTCCTCTACCGTTTCCTACATTGTTGACCATTTTATTCGTGGTGGTGGTAGACCCTGAGTTCTGAAGAACATATTACTTGCTCTGTAGCCTTTTAAAATGCAGCTCATTTTCCTACATCTAATTCACCCTAGCAGAGACAGTTGAGGATGGCTGTTTTCTTTTTGCTCAGTTTCCTGACCATTTCTTTGTCTTCTTGTTATCCCACCCCACAAAGCACTCTATAGCACAGGATTATATCACCCTGTTAGATCTTCTTTATCATTTAGGACCTGGTTCACATAGTCTCCCTTCTTACCCCAGTTACTGATCTCATCATCCTGAGTCACTTTGAGTGTTCAGCCTTTTCAACTCAAGTGATCATCACTTTAGCTAATCTACTTCCTTGTGTCACCTTGTATCACTTAGGGATTGTCCACCTATGAGATTTTAAATTTTTGTTTTATTTTATTTATGAGAGAGAGATGGGGGGAGGGAAGGAGGGAGGGAGAATAGGCACGCCAGGACCTCTAGCTGCTGCAAATGAACTCCAGATGCATGTGCCATCCTGTGTATCTGGCTTACATGGATACTGGGGAGCCAAGCCTGGGTCCTTAGCCTTCATAGGCAAGCACCTTAACCACTAAGCCACCTCTCCAGCCCTTTTTGAGATTTTTTTAAATGAAGGCTGCAGCATTGTTCAAAATTTTTCCCTTTTAGCTGACCTTTGCTTCTTCCCAGTAGGTCTGTTCTTTGACTATAATTTCCATTCCTATCCAATTTAATTCTTTTTGTACTATTCTTTTTTTCACTCCCTTGCCATTATCTTCTAGAACCATGCTCCATTTTCCTGTTTCTCCTTGGACAAAGTCCTAAACGTCTGTTGAATCAAACTGACCTCTCTTCTTCTATACCAGCTCTACTGAACCCTGTCTGCGAGGGGGGGAAAATCACATAATTACATTAATTGTTGCCATCGGGCCTTTATTACATAGCTATTTTTTCTGTCCTATTTTCTTTGATGCTTTGAATCAAAAATATTCCTTTTTCAGGCTTCTGACCACCTTAATTTATCTTCTCACTCTTAGCACCTGGCCTGTCTTCTAACTTAAAAAAAAAGAAGACAGCTCACTCTGTTGTTAGCACACTAAATTACTTAAAACTATATACCTATGTTTTCCTCTTACCTAATTCTGAGCGGCATCTTTTCATTGCCTTTGACTTCTTTCTCTCTTCCTGTTGTGCGTGCATATGTGCACACACACATATCTATTACAGCATAAATGTATGTGTATATACATATTGCTATATATGTATATTATATACTAGGGTAAATCTTATAATTTGCTTACCCTTTATACATAAGTTTCTTGAGTTATTATATTGGATATATACACTTTCTGACTAAAGTTTTTTTTTTCTTCTGCACCCTGATGTTGGTCTCTGTCACTTAATAAGCTCCAGTTTCCTTATCTGAAAATGAGAGTAATAGTAGACCTAGTACGTGCTATAGTACCTCAAAATTCCTGTGTCTTTTAAGATTTTGTAATTTATGTGAAGAAGTTCTGGACAGTGTTTAGCACATTATAGGAATGTTAAATATATTTCATTTATATATATGTTATTTTTATTATTGCTACTTATCTCATATTTCCAAATACTCCTAAGATAATACTCTTCTTATTTTGCAAATCTATTTCTTTTAGGAAACTGAGATTTAAAGATTTTCTCTGAGACTGGTGTGGCTGGAAGTATGAAAGGCAGAAGTTGCCCTTTGTTAGCAGTATTTCAAGATCACAATTACTCCCTCTTCCTTAAAACATTTTCCTTTCCTTCAGACTTCAGTGCCCTTCACTGTTTTGGTACCTTACTGGCTACTTCATTACATGTTTTGGAGGGTTAGAACTTCTCTTCCTTTGCCTGTCTGTGGACCAAGGCCCTCTTCTCTACATTCTCTCACTCACTTGGCTGCAATAGCACTTACATACCCATGATTCAAATTTCTCTGTATATCATGATATCCTTCTAAAGTATTAGCTTTATGTTAGCTAATGATGGCCTCAGTAATTATGCCCTGAACAAGTACTCAATACCTTTCTCATTGTCCTCCTCATCCTCATATTTGAGGGGTACCTCTGGAGTAGAGAAATTTCAGTTGTTCATTCAGTAGTTATCTTTATCACCCAGATAAAAAAGAGAGTAAGATATAGTCCCCCCATTTTTTTTTTGAAGTTGGGTCTAGCTCTAGCCCAGGCTGACCTGGAATTTACTATGTAGTCTCAGGGTGGCCTCAAACTCATGGTGATCCAAAGCTCTGTCTCTAGAGTGCTGGGATTAAAGGCGTGTGCTACCATGCCTTGCTGAGACATAGTTCTAGGAGGGAAGGTAAGCAATATACCTTAACTCATGCTATATAAATGCATAAATATTTTAGAAACTCAAAGGTGGAGGGAAAAGTCACTCACTTTTGGGGTAGTTGTATAAAATCTCCAAATGCATTGCTTTAGTAAAGTTCAACACAGACAATTTGAGAATAGGGAATGACATAGAAAGTGTAGGACATTGGGATGAGAGCTGTTGTGGAGTGCTAAGAGTGAAGAATCTGTCATTTCTCTAAAATCCTTGAAATACTACAAATTCCATTTAGGTAATATAGGTATTTTGTAGGATAGATAAATTTTAATTGTTTCTTAGCAGAAAAATAGAATTAGTGATTTATTGAAATATTCTTTTCAGCATATGCTGCTCACTAGAAGGCAGGGAAATAGGGACTATTCAGTGCTTTGCAAGCATTCATAGTCTACTTAGACAAAAATGATAACATTGCAATGTAGTAAGTCTAGGTAATGCTAAGTATGGCATGGTAGGATATCTGTAGATCTGCCATTATGGGCTGAATTGTGTCCCTTCCTTATTTAGTTAGTTAGCTTTTTTTTTTTTTTTTTTCTTTAGGTAGGTTATTACTCTAGCCCAGGCTGACCAGTAATTCACTATGTAGTTTTAGGGTGGCCTTGAACTTATGACAGTCCTCCTAGCCTCTGGCTCCCGAGTGCTAGTATTAAAGGCATATTTCCCCACACTTAGCTTCTGTCCCCTGTTTATATGTTGAAGTCCTAATTCCCACTATCATAGAATGTAATTCTTTTTGGAAATAGGGTCTGTAAAGAGGCAATTAAGGTAAAATGAAGTCCTGTGGGTGGACTGTAATCTAATCTAATATGACTGGTGCCCTTATAAGAAGAGATCAGGACATGGACACACATAGAAGGACGACCACTGAAAACGGGGGCAAGATGGCCATCTATAAACCAATGAGAAAGGTCTCAGAAGATGTCACTGTGCTGGTACCTTCACCTTGGACTTCCAGCCTTCAAGGCTGTGAAGAAATATATTTCTGTTGTGTAAGCCATTTGGTCTATGGTTATTTGTTACAGCAGTGCTAGCAAATTAATAAAATACCTACCTCAAATTAGTATCCAGTTCTGTTTAGGAGTTACAGGAACACTGTAGGTAACATACTGTGGGAAAGTAGAAGGTGGGGAGAACAGATGATCAGAGTTACAGAATACTAAAGGATGTTCACCTGATATTTGATAAAAATGCCAAAAATACTCATTGGAGAAAAGACAGCCTCTTCAGCAAATGGTGTTGGGAAAACTGGATATATATCTGTAGAAGGATGAAAATAGATTCTTCTCTTTCTCCGTGCACAAGAATTAAGTCCAAATGGATTAAGGACCTTAACATCAGACCTGAAACTCTGAAACTGCTAGAGGAAAAAGTAGGGGAAACCCTTCAACATATTGGTCTTGGCAAAGACTTTCTGAATACAACCCCAATTGCTCAGGCAATAAAACCACAGATTAACCACTGGGACCTCATGAAAATACAAAGATTTTGCACTGCAAAGGACACGGTGAAGAAAGCAAAGAGGCAACCTACAGAATGGGAAAAAATCTTCACCAGCTATATATCTGATAGAGGATTAATATCTAAGATATACAAAGAACTCAAGAAGTTAAATAATAAGGAATCAAACAAACCAATCAAAAAATGGGAAATGGAGCTAAATAGAGAATTCTCAAAGGAAGAAATACAAATGGCATATACGCATCTAAAAAAATGTTCTACATCCCTAGTCATCAGGGAAATGCAGATTAAGACTACATTGAGATTCCATCTCACTCCTGTCAGATTGGCTACCATCATGAAAACAAATGATCATAAATGTTGGCGGGGATGTGGAAAAAGAGGAACCCTTCTACATTGTTGGTGGGAATGCAATCTGGTCCAGCCATTGTGGAAATCAGTGTGGAGGTTCCTAAAACAGCTAAAGATTGATCTACCATATGACCCAGCTATAGCTCTCCTAGGCATATATCCTAAGGACTCATCTCATTACCTTAGAGATACTTGCTCAACCATGTTTATTGCTGCTCAATTTATAATAGCTGGGAAATGGAACCAGCCTAGATGTCCCTCAACTGATGAGTGGATAATGAAGATATGGCACATTTATACAATGGAGTTTTACTCAGCAGTAAAGAGAAATGAAGTTATGAAATTTGCAGAAAAGTGGATGGATCTGGAAAGAATTATACTAAGTGAGGTAACCCAGGCCCAGAAAGCCAAGCGCCACATGTTCTCCCTCATATGTGGATCTTAGCTAGAGATGATTGGGCTTTTGTGTGAGAAGGAAAAAACTCAGTAGCAGAGGCCAGTAAGTTAAAAAAGGAGATAGAAAGGGAAGAGAAAGAAAGGGAGGAGGGCTTTTATTAGGTTGGTATTGTATATATGTAAGTAGAAAGATTGAGATGGGGAGGGGATATGATGGAGAATGGAATTTCAAAGGGGAGAGGGGGGAGGGTAATACCATGGGATTTTTTTTGTTATCATGGAAAATATTAATAAAAATGGAGAAAAAAAAAGAATACTAAAGGATGTTGTTACGTACATTTTCATATTTAATTTGAAGTGTGTACTAATTTTGTTAGTAGACTACCAGATCATTGTAAACTCTCTTTTCTAATAAGGAACTGAAGTTCAGAGGAAGAAAATAATGTGCCCAATGACAAGTAGCTAGTAGGTATCAGACTAGCTCCTCAAGACCAAGGCTTTCTGCTGAAAACTTTTGAATCTCCTGCCAATTCTCCCACAAGTCATGAGTTAATTTTATTAAAGTTTAAAGCACATAAATGCTGCTACATTATTTTACTCTCTGTTTTTATAATATTGTAGATATTATAGTTATTCTGTAAATACTATATTCACTTTTTTTTTTCTTTATTAGTTAGTTTTGTATTCAGCAAATACAGTCAGTTTGGTACCATTATTAGGCTCATCCGTGACCTACCCCCTCCCCTTGGCCCCTCCTTGTTGAGGTATACGGGTCATGCATTGTGGAGTTAGCCCACAGTTATGGGTAAGCTAAATGTCTCTGCATATCATGACCCAACATGTGGCTCTGACATTCTTTCCGCCCCCTCTTCCGCAAAATTTCCCTGAGCTATGTTGGGTTCATTTTTGGTCTGCTTCAGTGATGAGGTGTTGGGGGCCTCTGAGGCTCTGGCTCTCTGATTTGGTAGGAGTTGATTTTTCTCTGTGCTCATCTCCTTGCCCCTTGTGCTGGTATCCAGTTCATCAGGAAAACAGCCCCCTTGCTTGTTTCTCCAATTTTTCTTAGTTTCAGCCGGGGCCCTTTTGAGGTATGATGGAGTGGCTCTCTCCTTAGGATCTACATCTATCCTCTCCAGTGTCTTGTGGTTCAGGTGTTCCCTGTAAGGGCCTGGTGAAGGATCAGCCATTTGGTCTGTCCTTAATATCTTGCCTTTCTTTCCCCGGGATTTGCAGCACAGCTAGGCGGTCACCATCTTGGCCCTATATTCACTTTTAAAATTAAAGCATATACATCTGTTTTCATTTTAATCACTGTCTATTTCTCAGCTTATTTATTTATTGCATATGTGTATGATATAAGTATGTCATATGTGTATAGTGTATGCACATATACATGCAGTTGTGCATGCCTGATGCACAGGTGTATGGAGGCCAGAGGTGAACATCGGGTATCTCCTGTCACTCTTTATTTTCATGAAACAGAATTTCTTACTGAAATCAGTGCTCACCAGTTCTTCTAGATAAGCTAGCCAGAAAGCTCTGGGATTCTTCTGTCTCTGCTGGGAGATCAGGTGTTGGGAGATAACCTTGTCTTGTTCCAGATCTGATTGAGGGCTGCTTAAGTATAATGTTTACTATAGATTTGTCATTTATATATCCTTTATTGTGTCGGGGTATGATCCTTCTATACCTAATTTGTTCAGTATTTTTATCATGATGAATAAAGTTTTGTCAGATTCGTTCCTGTATCTGTTGAGATGATCATATGATTTTTTTGTTCTTCATTCTTTCATGTGGTATGTAATGGTTACTTTGCTCATCACTCTGATAACGTACCTGAAAGAAGCAGCTTTTGGGCTGGAAAAATGGCTTGGTGGTTAAGGCACTTGGCTTTGCAGGTTTGATTCCCCAGGACCCACATAAGCCAGATAAATATACCAGGTGATACATTTGGAGTTTGTTTGCAGTGGCTGGAGGCTCTCTCTCTCTCTCTCGCTCCCTCTCTCTCTGTTTCTCTCAAATAAATGAACAAAAATTTTTAAAAAATAAAATATTTTTTAAAAAAGAAGCAGCAGCAGCTTCCGGGCAGAAGGATTTATTTTGGCTTGCATTTGAGAGGTTATAGTTTATTATGATGGCAAAAGCAGTGGTGAAAGAAAACAGTGGGGGGGCAGGAGCAGCTGGAGACTGGGATAGCAATAGTATGAAGTGGTGATTACATCGTGTCAGCAGTCAGAAAGCAAAGGACTTGAGACAAGCTAGACCTACAAGACCTGCCCCAGCAACCCACTTTCTCATCTTCTGAAGGCCTCATCTTCTGAAGCTCCCACAACTTCACAGGAGCCTTTGAGGGACATTTTATACTCAAAACGTAACAGTGGATTTGCACATATGGAATAATCTTTGTATCTCTGGGATAAATACAGCTTGACCATGGTGAATGATCTTTTTGATATGCTCTTGGATGTTACTTGATATCTTGTTGAGAAAATGAAATTTCATCTATGCTCATTAGGTTTCTGTGTGTGTGTATTCTTTTCTAGTTTGGTATCAAGGTAATGTTGACTTCATAGCGTGGATTTGGAAAAATTCCTTCTCTTTCAGTTCTTTGGAATAGTTTGAAAATTTACTACTTTAGACATTTGATAGAATTCAAAGATGAAGCATTTGGTCCTGGACTTTTTGTCTTTTTGCATATGTGCACACGTGTATGTGGGTGGTATGTATATGTATAGTTTGTGCACATGCATGTGCAGATGTGTATGTCCGTGTGCACATATGTGGAGGCCAGAGAAAAGCATCAGATGTCTTCTTCCATTGTTTTCCCCCTGTTTCTTTGAGATGAGTCTCTCACCAAACCTGCTGAAGCTACCATTGTTTTCAGGCACACTGGCTGAGCTCCCTACATGACTGCAGTTACAGTGTTTGTGGGCATGCTCAGCTTTTTATGTGGGAGCTAGGGATCAGACTCAGGCTGTCTCAAGCTCTCATACTTATGTAGCTAGTACTCTTACCTGCTGAGCCATCTCCCCAGTTCTTGGACTTCGTTGGGTGACTTTTTATTGCCATTTCAATCTCACTACTTATTCTTGGTCTGTTTATGTTTTCTGTGTCTTTATGCTTCAAATTTGATAAGTTGTTTTTGTCTAGAAATCTGTCCATTTCTTCTAAGTTTTCCAGCTTGCTGGCATAATAGTCTCTACTAATTCTTTGTATTTCTTTAGTATAGGTTTCAGTGTGTCCTTTTTATTCTCTAATTTGTTTATTTGATTCCTGTCTCTTTATCTTAGTTTAGCTAAAGGTCTGCTGATTTTTTAAAATTCTTTCAAAATACCAACTCTTTGTTTCATTACTTTTTGTATTGTTAAGTATCCATCTTGTTTATTTCTGCTCTGATCTTTGTTATTCTGATTGGGTTTGGTTTGCTCGTGCTTTTATGTGTCCTTGGGTTGTATCACTCGGTTGTTTATTTGAAATCTTTCAGATCTTATGATGCAGGTATTTGTTAATATGATCATCCCTTAGTACTGCTTTTGCTGTAGTTCACAAGCCTAGGTATGTTGTGTTTCTATATTCATTTGTTGCAAGTAAAAATTTTAAGTTTCCATTTGATTTCTTCCATGACCCGTTGTTCATTTATTAGTGTGTTCTTATAAATTTCTATGTTCTATGAATTTATATAGTTTCTAAGTTCTTTTGTTATTAATTTATAGCTTTATTCTATTGTGGTCAGAGAAGACATATATGAGGTTATTTTAATTTTTTCACTTTGTTGAGGATTATTTTGTGGCCCAATATATGGTCTGGTCTAGAAAAAGTTCCATGTGCCAAAGGAAAGAATGTACATTTTGAAAGTGTTGATAAAATATTCTATTTGGGGGCTGGAGAGATGGTTTAGCAGTTAAGGCGCTTTCCCAAGAATCCTAAGGACTCCAGGTCCTACGTAAGCCAAATGTGCAAGGTGGCACCTGTGTCTGGAGTTCATTTGCAGTAGCTAGAGGCCCTGGCACACCCGTTCTCTCCCTCTTTTTCTCTCCCTCTTTCTGTGTCTTAAATAAAAATTAAAAACAAAAGAATTAAAAAATATTCTACTGGGTCCATTTGATCTATAATAGTTTAATAATGATTTTTTAAGTTTTTCTTGGTAGGGTTTCACTCTAGCCCAGGCTGACCTGGAATTCACTACGTAGTCTTAAGGTGGCCTTGAACTCACAGAGGTCCTCCTACTTCTGCCTCCCAAGTGCTGGGATTAAAGGTGTGCACCACTATGGCCAGCTAATGATTTTTTTGTCTTGTTTTGTTTTTATTGTGGGGGCGGAGGGGAGGAAGGTATGGACCCATTAGTAAAAGTTTAGAGTTTTCCTACTTACTCTATTAAATCTTTTCTCTTTCTCAGAGTTAATAATATGTTTTCTACACAATGCATGACCCATATTTCCCAACAAGGAGGGTCCCTTCAAAGAGGGGAGGGTAGGGAGGAGGCTAATGATGGTACCAACAAGACTGTATACACTGTGTACATAACTAATAAGAAAAAATTTTAAATGTGTTTTCTAAAGTTCAGTGATCCAGCACAAGGTATTTGTCATATCTTCTTGTTGAATTGATCCTGTGATCATTATAATGACCTTTTTTGTCTCTCTTCACAGTTTTTTTTTTGTTGTTGTGGTTTTTTTTTTTTTTTTTTTTTTTTTTTTTGTCTTTAAACCTCTTAAGAATAGCTACTCTTGATCACTTTTGGTTTTCATTTGTGAAATGGAAATCCTTTTGGTGAAATATTAAGTAATACTTTTATTGGCTTCTATATTCTCAACAGTAACAATATTTTCTTTTGATATGTTAAATACTCTATTAATGAGATTTAACTAAGCCATTGTGTTGAAAAGAAAAATGTCAGTTCAGGAATTTTACTAATGTGCCTGTATTTCTAAAGATATTAAGGAAAGCCTAGATTTAGATATGTAATACAGAAAATGCTTACACACTAAGTGCTACAGTGTTAGCTAAATCCAAATTTGAATTAATGAACTATTCTTATTACACCTAATTTTTTCGAGCTCCTTTATCTTATATTGAGAGAAAATTGTTTTTATTCTGACTATATATTGGAAATAGTCATAAGTTTTAAAAAATGTTTTGTATTTTATTTATTTTTTTATTTGAGTGAGAGCGAGAATGGGCACACCAGGGCCTCTAGCCGCTGCAAACGAACCCCAGAAGCATATGCCACCTTGTGCATCTGGCTTACGTGAGTCCTGGGGACTAGAAGCTGGGTCCTTTGGCTTTGCAGTCAAGAGCCTTAACCGCTAAGCTATCTCCAGCCCTTGTTTTAAGTTTTTAAATACTGGTATTGGAACTAGAGGGTTGGCTTAGAAGTGTGCCCATTCTCTCCATTCCTCTTTTTCTCCCTCAAGCAAATAAATAAAAAATTTTAAAAATATTGGTATTGTATAAACACTTTTTTCATTTTTATTTATTTGAGAGTGACAGAGCGAGAAAGAGGCAGATAGAGAGAGAGAGAATGGGCACGCCAGGGCTTCCAGCCACTGCAAACAAACTCCAGATGTGTGCGCCCCCTTGTGCATCTGGCTAACGTGGGTCCTGGGGAATTGAGCCTCGAACCGGGGTCCTTAGGTTTCATAGGCAAGTGCTTAATTGCTGAGCCATCTCTCCAGCCCATATAAACACTTTTTTGTTGTTGTTGTAAAGGTTAGAAACCCAGCCCAATCAATTGAGGAAAAGGCAGAATTTATTGGCTCACTTAATTTGAAACCAGAAGTATCGACAGTGTGTACTTTGCTTCTATATTGCATCTCTTCTTATCGTGCAGGGAGTGTGTGACTGAGATGAGTTTGGAGGACTCTAAAAGTCTCAGTCTTACCCAAAGTTGTAGATCTTCCCTTTAAGCCTTTGTTCAACTATTTTTAGACCTAAGTAGTTTTTTTCAGTGAAGTAAGGCTCCTGTTCCTTATTTAGGAACCGTATTTACTTATTTAACCTTATTTAGAAAAGTCAAGTTTCCTTCATGGTACTTTCACAGTTCACCTGAGGGCTCATATTCTTGAACATGCATTTGTATGGCCATCTTGTTTATAGGTGGCTTGTACTTAAATCAGTCAATATAATCTTTCTGATTGGATAAAGTCCAGACTATACTGGTTGTTTAATATGCTTACTAGTTCTCCAATTTCACACTAAGTAGTTTCATTTTATAGGCCCTGAGTAAAAGCCAAAATGGGGCTAGAGAGATGGCTTAGTGGCTAAGGCTCTTGCCTGTGAAGCCTAAGAACTCATGTTTGAACCTCCAGGCCCCACGTAGCCAGATGCAGTGATGCAATCATGCAATGTGGGGTGCACACGTCTGGAGTTTATTCTCAGCAGGTGAAGGCCCTGGCATGCCCATTCTTTCCCTCTCGCTCTCTCCCTCCCTCCCCCTCTCTCTGCCTCTTTCTCTCTCTCTCAAAATAATTTTTTTAAAAGCCATGATGTATGGTCAATCCACATCATAGCCTGTCTTTCCTTCTAAATCTCGTTATGCATTGTACTTCAGTAACATTGAATCCCAGTACAAAACAGTCCACAGTTTGACCAACTAATGCTATATTATATATAAGGAGGACCAGTGTAAAGTGTTCTGTATGATTTTGTTTTCAATCTTGATCTAATTAATTCTACATTTTAGAACATTCATTTGTGTCATTCATCTTCTACATGCCAATTTCTGTATCATATAAGAATCTCATGGTTGCAGATAATAGGAACTTACTTGGATTGACTTGACTTGTTGATTGTCAGAATCACCTGAAGAGGTTTTTATTTTTTTTTTTTTTTTTTTTTTTTTTAGAGAGAAAGAGAGAGTGCAAGAGAATGCCACATTAGTGCACATGTGCGACCTTGTGCTTGTGTCACCTTTGTGGGTCTGTCTTATGTGGGATCTGGAGAGAGATTGAACATGGGTCCTTTGGCTTTGCAGGCAAGTGCCATACCTGATGAGCCATTTCTCCATCCCTGTACCCCCAAGTCCATTGAATTAAAATCTCCAGTGGGGGTGGAATAAAGGAATTAATACTTTTCAAAGATTCTAGGCAGGTTAGCTATGTACTCAGTGGTAGAGCAGTGCTTGGTGTGTGTAAGGCCCTGCACTTAATCCCCAGGTATTCCCTCTCTTCTCCCCCCCCCCACAAGTTCTCATGGTACTCTTTGTCACCAACTTCAGTGAATTCACTTATTAGCTCAAGGACTGAAAAATGGGCTTCATTTTTGAGATTATTTTTTCTCATTTACATTAAGACAGTAGCCTAAATATCGAATGGATCTTTCCTTCCCTCATCTTCACTACTGTTGTAAGTTTTCCTTTTGGACCACTGGATCAACACTTCCTTCAGATCCCCTCTCCCGTCAGGAGTGTTCCCACTGGTCTTGTCAGCTATTTGTTTAAAATCTCCCGGCAGCATCTGGCTGCACTGGATGTACAATGGACAATTTCCCTTGTGCAGGGAAGAATATCAGGTGGTGTTACCACCCCCTAGTTGACATCCAAGCACATGGGCTCCTTTTGTTGTCTCTTGGATATATGTTAGCTAATAGTGACCTTTCCTTTCTGTTCACTTAAAAGTCCATATTCATCATTTAACCAGAGGCTTTACATTTACAGTCATTCTTAAGTCATTGAAATATTTACTTTTTTCATATTGTTTATTTTTTATATATTTGTCCCTTGGTCTCGCCCCACTAATTGGCCACTGTTTTTCTGGATTTCTAAATCAGAAGTCTGATCAGTTGTGGGAATTCTAGGACAATGCTTCTTAAATGATATGTCATAAAGAAGTAGTTTTATTTTCTGTTCACCTCAAACTACTAGTTTTATAAATGCTAAAAAATGAATTATGAAATTTTTAAAAATCTCAAACCTCAGAACTTCTTTATAATTAAATACAAAATTATTCTGTTATATTGCTGTATAAATTTTTAAGTGTTTTTGTACAATACTGGTTTGCTGATGAATAATAGCATGGGGTGTTAAAGTGATATTGAGTGGATTCCTTCCTGTAATCAGATAAGCCCCGTTGTTATTATTGCTGTTTTTTATTATTGTTGCATTTGTATAACAATTTGTTTGAAGATTGTTCTTTGGCTAAAAAGAGTTTGAATACCTCTAGTGAGCAGAACATATTCATGGCTCGCTCTTTCTTTCTTTCTTTCTTTCTTTCTTTCTTTCTTTCTTTCTTTCTTCTTTATTTGCCTGAAGTTGCAATTCTTTATTTTCCATGAGTCTTCATGGCTCTTTAGAAAGACATTTAAGATTGTTCATAGACTGATTCTGATTTTTTCTACTTCATTCACTGCTTTCTGCTATACAGATTATGCTTGGGTCATTTATTTTCTATAGGCCATAATACATTCTATTTAATTACTTACTACTGTTTTAATTTGTATAAAATTTACTAAATTTCCCTTTCTATATGTAATAAGATGTATTCTCCAAGTTCTGGCTTAAAAGTCACCTCTTGTGAAACCTTTTAAAAATTCTCTTAGATGCTGTTTCTACTTTTAACATGCCTATAATAAACATGTATTATATTCTGTTAGGATTAGTGTATTTACTTGTCTATCTCCCTGCATCTCAAATGACATTGTTCAAACCTATCCATCATTATAACCCTGTATTGATTAGATAGATTAGGAAAGTTGTCAGTACTGGGTGCATATGTTAAGACATTGAAGTTTTCTCTTTGGTCTTTTAAATTAATTATTTTTAGAGAGAGAATTGGCATGCCAGGACCTCAGCCCCTGCAGTTGAGCTTCAGATGCTTGTGCCACCTAGTGTGCATGAGCGACCTTGTGCTTGCATCACCTTTGTGTGTCTGGCTTACATGGGATCTGGAAAGAGATTGAACATGGATCCTTAGGCTTCACAGACAAGTGCCTTAGCCACTAAGCCATCTTTCCAGCCCTCTCTTTGGTTTTCTTAAAATTTATTTTATTTATTGAGAGAGAGAGAGAGAGAGAGAGAGAAAAGTAGGTAGGTAGAGAGATGGGCACACCAGGGCCTTCAGCCACTGTAAACAAACTCCAGACACATGTGCCACCTTGTGTATTTGGCTTACATGAGTACTGGGGAATCAAACCTGGGTCCTTTGGCTTTGCAGGCAAATGCCTTAATGACTAAGCCATCTCTCCAGCCCTCTCTTTGATTTTGAACAAAAATTATATTTCTTCTCACTAAGGGATCTATGCTTGGGTGTTGAATGTGACATACACACCAAGAGTTAAGATTTGTGCTTTAGAAGACACAAGAAATGAGTTTCATTTCACATGTTTTGTATAGATCTGCATTGAGGCTCTGTGTGGGCTTAGGGGACACAGAGAAGGAAACTAAAACTGAATTAGCTTTGACACTGGTTTGATTGAAAAATTTGGACTGGAGAGATGGCTTAGTGGTTAAGGCATTTGCCTGCAAAGCCAAAGAACTCAGGTTTGATTCCCCAGGACCCACATAGCCAGATGCACAAGGGGGCGCATGCATCTGGAGTTTATTTGCAGTGGCTGAATGCCTTGGTATACCCATTCTGTCTTTCTCTCTGCCTCTTTCTCTCTCTCTCTCAAATAAATAAATGAAATATTAAAAAAAGTCTCTGGGTAGTGTGCCATAAAACAATTGCATTGTTTGAAAAACACCTTTAATCTTTCTGAAATGTCAATTCAGAGAGGCTTTTAAAGAATAGCCCTTGCTTTTTTCTCCTTTTCAAGTTCTTTTAAAATTAATAAAAATAATACTGCATAACAGGGGCTTAGTAGCCTGCTGTCCAACCCTGCAGCTAGAACTCTGGTGCACAAATTGGGGTGCTAGCATGGCTTTTAGAATCTCAGTACTTTCCACCCACTCCCCAATCCCAGGAAAAATGGACTTCTTAGTGTACCCAAGGAGTGAACACAACCTTTTGACTGTTTGGTTAGACTCACAGCTTTGATTGATTTTCTCCCAAAAGCTCTGTTTAGATTATATTACAGAAATTCTTTTAAGTTTCTGGTCCTTTAACAATAATCTTTCCTATTTTCCAGTGTTTCTAATAGCTATGTACTCACTCAAATTTAAAAATCTTCTGGCATCTCAATGCATGTCTTTTGAATGGCTCTTAATTAGATAGAATTTGCCTTTGTGTCACATAGATTTCCTTAATAAGTTGTGAAAACTATTCAGAAGTCTTTGAAAAGCTAAATTATATTCATGATTATGTAGCTCAGCTCCTTTCATCCTCTTAGCACCTTTATGTAATGATGCTGTCAAATTTCAGTGACTTAAGGATATTAAAGTACTCAGCTCAATTTTGTTTAATTTTAAGAGATTTTCCTTAACTATTTTTCTCTCAGAAATCAACTTGTGGGTTTTAATTACAATCCTTCCAAGTAAAATACTTTTGAAATTCAGATGTAGTCATCTTGTTCTTTCTGTTCCTATAAATTTTTTAAAAGTTTGTACCTTTTTCTTTGTTATTAGCATACATTCATTTAATTCATGACTACCAGTGGTCTCCTCTGTACCTGGCACTATTCCAGGTGTGAGATCTAGTACTGGATAAAAAAGACAAGGTCACAATGGAGGAGACAAATAAATGTGTGTGGAATATATTAAATGGTGCTAATTGCTGTGTGAATAATTAAAGAATAAAATAGAGAATGTTTGTAACAGTTTTAGAGTAGGGTCAGGGAAAGTTTCTCTGTGGTGTAGTATTTAAACTGAGACCCTGAAAGGAGCTAGCCCTTTAAATGTTAGGGTGAATATTCCAAGAAATGCAGAGATTCTTGGCCTCCCACAGGGGCTGAGAAAACTCCCATGACTGAAGCAAAATGTATGTTGAGAGCTTAGGGAGATGAGGTAGAAAGGAGGTAGCTGAGGGTCAGATCACATGAACTGTGTGAGGTATAGGAAGGTATTTGGAGCCTTTGAAAGATCTTAAAGGAAAATACTATGATCAAATTTACATTAATATATTATCAGGACAACCATAAAGTGGGCAGTACTGAGGACCTCTAACTCACACATAGACAAAAGAATGTACTTATTGCTAAGTTAAACCAAAGCCCAGTTTTTCTTGAAAAAAATATAGCCTCAGAGATAAGAAATTTGTCCAGAACCTATTTCTTTGAGTCCTAGCTCTACCATTAACTAACTTTGTAGCCTCAAATTATAAGACCTCTTTTTGCAATACTGTATTCATTAAAATGAAGATAATAGTACTTACTTATAGAATAGTTCTGAGCATTGAAAAATTTAATTCATGTAAAATGCTTAGCAGTCTTTGGCATAGTAAAGACTTAATAGATGTTGAATATTATTCCATTTTTTAATAAGTATTATTGTCTGATAGTCATGTGATTGGTATTACTGGAGTTACTAAATTTATTTAATTTTAATGTAAAATTAGAAATACATCCTTTGTTAAGTTTTTGAGAAACAATTTTTCTCTTGATTTTATTTATTTTTATTTTATACAAATTATAATAGGTTGTTCACTTTTATCCCCTCACCCCAGCTCCGTTACCCTGAGGGTCCTCCTCAGTGGGGTTATGGTATTTACTGTGGGGTCATGAAGGTCTCAGTCAGACCCTATGGGATAGCAGGGGACAACGCCTCAGGGTATTCCTACTGACTCTTTGGCTCTTACAATCTTTCTTCCCTCTCTTCTGCAATGTTCCCTGAGCCATGGCAGGCCTGTTGGCAGTCTGATTTAGTGCTAAGTTCTCTGTGGTCTCTGGATTTCTGTTTTGATAGGTTTTGATAGATCACCATGTTTGTCACCATAAACCTGGAGCTGGTTGTCAGGCTAGTAGTAAGGGCAGTATTCATGTTGCCACTTTCCCTGAAATATCTTCTGGGCTGTGGTAGAAGTGACACGTCACATGGTGGACAGTCAAATAACTTCTTGTCCTATTAATGGATCTTGGTTCTCCTCTGTTTTTTCTGCCACCTATCAAATAAAGCAGATTCTTCAAACAAGATTGAGAGCAGCTTGAATTAAAGGGGGGTGTAAAAATTTGAGAGATCTACCTCCCTCCCTCCCTCCCTCCCTCCCTCCTTTCCTCCCTCCCTCTCTCTCTTTCTTTCTTTCCTGGTGTACAAGCCTATTCTTCTCCAGAGAGCAGTGAATGCTTCTCTCTGAAGTCTGTGAGTTTCCTGACAATGGAATTCTGACTTGGTTTCCAGTACCAGATATGATTCTCTCCCACTGAGTGGGCCTCATGTCCAATCAGAGGACAGTTGGTTACCTGCAGAGGCTGTGCGCCACTATTACACAACTGTGTACTTCTTGACCAGCTGGTTGATTTTGTAGTCTATAGGGTCTCCTGCTTATTCATGCTGTTGGTGACCATTGTCCTCTGGAAGCTCCAGTAGGGCTCTCCAGCACTATCAGGGCTAGCCAGGAGGAAGCTAGTTTCCCTTTTGGTTCTAGCATGGTATTCTGATGTCCCATGGCCACACCCTATGGTGTCTTTAGCAATAGGCTCTTAACCTTTTAACTCTGGTAAGTAAACAAGTGTTTTGGCAATGGCCTACATTGTTTTGGGGACCTCATGGGTCTTCCAGACCAACAGCTTACTGTAGGGGTCAACCCAATTCTGGGCCTGAGAATTTACCAGCCAGAGTCCATGGTTTTAAAGTTGAGCTTTTTCCACCTTCTATCCAAACTGTTCTCCATCTCCCTTTATTGGTGGTTGCATCTTGTAGAATGCTAGCTAGGATGAGGGTTTCTATGGAACTGGTTCATATTGTCTTAACTTATATGTAATTCTCTCCCAACCCTCCCTACCCCTCCCCCCGCCCTTCTAAACCCCCACCTTCAATGTTCTGTCCCTCCCCTAACTTGTCAGGTAATGCCTCTCCTCTCTCCTTATTTCTTCCCTCTCTCTTTGTCGCATTTACTTACCACCATTTGCACTTATCTCCAGCTGGTCCCAGTTAGAAACCACATATGAGAAAGTACATGTGGTATTTGTCTTTCTGTGCCTGCGTGACTTCACTTAGAATGACGTTTTTTCCTGAACTCCACCTATTTTTCTGCAAATTTCATTATTTCATTCTTCCTTACCACTGAATAGAATTCCACTGTTTATATGCACCACATCTTCATTATCCATTCATCAGTTGATGGGCATCTGGGCTGATTCCAGTTCCTAGTTATTGTGAATAGAGCAGTAACAAACAGTAAAGAGTGGAGTTTTTAGGGTATATTCCCAGGAGTGGGATAGCTGAATCAAACAGTAGTTCTGTTTACATCTTTTTCAAGAGGCTGCATACTGATTTCCATAGTGGTTGTACCAGTTTGCACTCCCATCTTGGAAAAAAATTTAAGTGGAATAACATCAGTATATAAATCTTTGTTTCAACTATAAACTTAAGCTGAGAGACTGGGGAGATGGCTTAGTGGATAAAATACTAGCTGAGCAAGCATAAGAACCAGAGTTTGTATCCCCAGCACCCATGTAAATGTAGGTTTGTGTGGTAGCCTGCCTGTAATCCCTGTACTTGGGAGGTGGAGACAAGCTCCCCTGATAAGCTGGCTAGCTAGAGTAGCTGAATCAGGAAGCTTTGGGTTCAAGTGAGACCTTTCCTCAGTAAATAAAAAAAAATTGGAGAGCAATGAGGAAGGTTCCTGATGTCAACTGCTGGCCTCCACATGCACATGCATATATGCACATGCATACAAACACACATGCACACACCATATACACATGCCAAAAAAGAAACATTTATGATATAGATATACAGATCAGGTATTCCTGATGCATACTTAGCATCTAAACTTAGGTTCACTATGCATATAAACACATACTAGACTTTGAAGACTTATTGTAAAAGTTTTTTCTTCAGTTTTCCAAGGTAGAGTCTCACACTAGCTCAGGCTGACCTGGAATTTACTATATAGTCTCAGGGTGGCCTCAAACTCTTGGCAATCCTTCTGCCTCTGCCTCTGCCTCCCGAGTGCTGGGATTAAAGGCATGCACCACCACGCCCGGCAAGAATATTTTCATTAATAATTTTTACAGGTTATTTATTGACCCGACATTTTGGCATGTTAAGTTAAATAAATGATTACTTTTTTTTGTGGGGGAAGGGTTTCAAGGTAGGCTGGCCTAGAATTCACTATGTAGTCTCAGGGTGGTTTCAAACTCACAGTGATCCTTCTACTTCTTTTACAAATTTAAATTACAAGATTAAAGGTGATGCCACCATGTCTCGCATTTTAAAAATTATTTTAATCTATTTCTTTTTGTTTGATTTTTAAAATGTAATGGCTAGGGCTGGAGGGATGGCTTAACGGTTAAGGCATTTGCCTGCAAAGCCGAAGGACCCAGGTTCAATTCCCCAGGACCCATGTTAGCCAGATGCACAAGGGAGCGCATGCGTCTGGAGTTTGTTTGAAGTGGTTGGAGGCCCTGGCACACCCATTCATTCTCTCTCCCTTTTTCTCTGTCAAATAAATAAAAATAAAATGAAACTGCTAGATGGACTAGAGAGATGGCTTAGCAGTTAAGGCACTTGCCTGCAAAGCCTAAGGACCCAGGTTCAATTCCACAGTACCTACGTAAGCCAGATGCACAAGGTGGCACATGTATCTGGAGTTTGAGTGCAGTGGCTAGAAGCCCTGGCATCCCTACTCCCTCTCTTCCCTTCTCCCTCTTCCTCTCCCCGCCGTCTCTCAGATATAAATAAATAAATAAAATATAAAATATATTTTAGAAAATGTAACTACGAGAAACTTAAAATTACACAGATGGCTTGCATTTATTTCTGCTAACGTCTACACCCTTTGCCCATTTTTAAACTTTTTATTGACAACTTCCATAAGTATAGACTATTTCATGATCACAATCCTTTCCCACCACTCTCCTTTTCCCCCTCCCAATCCTCCTCTCCATTGAATCCTTTCTTTCCAACTTGTTTGTCTTCTGTATTTTTAAACTTTATTTTTTTTTTTTTATTTGAGAGAGAGAGAGAGAATGGGTGCACCAGGCCTCCAGCAACTGCAAACAAACTCCAGACACATGCAACCACCTTATGCATCTGGCTTGTATGGATCCTGGGGAATTGAACTGTGGTCCTTTGGCTTTGCAGGCTCTCCAGCCCCTCTCTTCTATTTTTGATGTCATCATTTTTTCCTTTTATGTATGTCTTTTGTAGCATTGACCACTGTGGGTCATGAATATCATTGCCACTTTGTGTCTAGAAGATAGTATTGTAAGCACTCCTTCCCTTCCTTTGGCTCTTACATTATTTCTGTCACCTCTTCCTCAATGGTCCCTGAGTCTTGGAGGGTATGATAGAAATGTCTCACTTAGTGCTAAACACTCCACTATCACTTCTCAGCACCATGGCGCATTTTGAGTCACTTGAGTGGTCACTGCCATCTGAAAACAGAAGCTTCTCTAATAAAAAATGAGAGTAACATTAATATATGTACATAAATATAGGTATCTAGAGGGCAGTTTGGTGGGCATAACATATCCATTTAGCTAGACAAGAATAGTAGCCCCTCCCAAAACATAGGCTTTTCATTAGGTCTTAAGTACCAGCAGGAATTCCTTCCCATTGAGTGAACCTCAAGTCCAATCAGAGGGCAGTTGGTTTCCTCCAGAATAGACATGCCACCATTGCACCAGTTGGTACATTTGGCTTGGTTTTGCCCATTTTTGACTTACGTTGTTTGGGTTTTCTTTTTGGTATAAAAACATCTGATACTTGTTTGTGAATCCCTTATCACATGTTGCTTTGCAAATAGGAATTATCTTTTTACTCATCACAGCAAACTTTTTTTTACTTTTTAAAAATTATTTTATTTAGCCAGGCGTGGTGTGCACACCTTTAATCCCAGCACTGTCTCTGGAGGCAGAGGTAGGAGGATCATCGTGAATTCAAAGCCGCCCTGAGACTACATAGTTAATTCCAGGTCAGCCTGAACTAGAGTGAGACCATACCTCAAAAAATTAATATATATAGTTTATTTACTTATGAGAGAGAGAGAGAGAGAATGGGAATGCCTGGGCCTCTAGCCACTATAAATGAACTCCAGACGCATGTGCCACCTTGTGCATCTGGTATATGTGGGTACTAGGGAATCAAAACCTGGGTCCTTAGGCTTCATAGACAAGTGCCTTAACTGCTAAGCCATCTCTCCAGCCCCTCATCATAGCAAACTTTTTGTTGTTGTTGTTTTTTGAGGCAGGGTCTTGCTCTAGCTCAGACTGACCTGGAATTCACTCTGTAGTCTCAGGGTGGCCTCGAACTCTTGGTGATCCTCCTACCTCTGCATTCTGAGTGCTGGAATTAAAGTCGTGTGCCACCACGCCCAGCTCAGCAAACTTATGAAAAATTTTTTTCACTGTTTTGCAGTCCAGCTTAGCTATTTTTCCTTTGTTGCCTGTACTTTCATATTAAGTTCTTATTAAGTTCATGTTAAGAATCACTGACAGGTCCAGTGTAATAATTTTTCTTGTGTGGTGGTATAAATGGATGTCCTCTAATAAATTCAGGAGTTTATTAAAGCTTGTAACTTAGGTCTGCAGCTGCCTAGCTGGAGGAGGTGTCACTGTGGGTGGATCCTGGGGTTCAGATCTAAGGTGTGCTTGAGGAATTCCAGACTAAAGATGTATAAAATGTTTGAGCTTTGCTTGAAGTTCCTGGAGTGTGCTTGTTTATGGTGGCAGTTGCTTTTCTCTCTGCATGCATGGGCTTTTAAAAGGGGGCCAACTTCTTCTGCCATTATGGAACTTCCCCTAAAACTGTTAAGCTTCAATAAATTCCTCCCTCCCATAACTTGTGCCTGGTTGGAAGTTCATCCTGGCAACTGACACTGTCTACTACACCTTGTATTCTCATCTCAAAATGTTATTTTCATTTTCTTTTGTAATTTTTTTATAAGAAAGACTTGGCACACCATGGCCTCCAGCCACTGCAATTGAACTCCAGACACATGTGCCATCTTGTGCGCATGTGTGACCTTGTACACTTGCATTACCTGTGCATCTGGCTTATGTGGGATCTGAAGAGTCGAACATGGGTCCTTAGGCTTTGCAGCAAGCATCTTAACCACTAAGCTATCTTTCCAGCCCATGATTTTAGTTTTTATGTTTATTTAGCTCTTTGATGATTGTTGAGGAAATTTTTTGTGTGTGGTTTAAAGTATAGATTGAATTTCATTCTTTTACATACGGATATCTGATTTTTCCAACATTATTTGTTGAAAAGAATGCCATTTTCCCATTAAATGGTTCTGGTATCTTTGTCAAAAATAGTTGATCAGAGACTGGAGATATGGCTTAGCGGTAAAGGCACTTGCCTGAGAAGCCTAAGGACCCATTTTTGACTCTCCAGGTCCCACATAAGCCAGATGCACAAAGGTGAGGCAAGCACAAGGTTGTGCATGCCCACTAGTTGGCACAAGGGTCTGTGATGGAGTTCGATTTCAATGGCTGAGTCTCTGCCATGCCTTTTCTCTCTCTCTCTCTCTTTCATTCTCTCTAAATAAATTTTAAAAAGTTAAAAATAGTTGATTAGGGCTGGAGAAATGGCTTAGCAGTTAAACTGCTTGCCTGTGAAGCATAAGGACACGGGTTTGACTCTGCAGAACCCACATAAGCCAGATATGCACAAGGTGGTGCATGTGTCTGGAGTTCGGTTGCAAAGGCTAAGGTCCTGGCACACCAATTTTTTTTCTCTCTCTCTCATAAATAAAAACTAAAAAATCATTTGATCATACATTTGAGGTCTTGTATCTGGGCTCTCTAATATATGGATATAAATGTTTGACTTTATGCCAGGACTTACACTGTTTTGATGACTGTAGCTTTGTAGTAATTTTTAGAATCAAAGTAAATTTTCTAGCTTTGTTAAGATTATTTGAGCTATTTGGAATCCTTTAAGATTCTACATAAAATTCAAGACCATTTTCCCTATCTGTACAAGAGGAGAAAAAAGTTCATTAGAATTTTGATAGAGATTGCATTGAATCTGTAGATTACTTTGGGCAGTATTATAATCTTAATAATATTCTCTAATTCATGAACACAGGTTGTCTTTCTACTTATTGTCTTTACTATTTTCAGGATTGTTTGATAGTTTCAGCATATAAATCTTTCACTTCATTGGTTATATGAACTGCTATGTATTTTTATTATTTGATAGAATTTTAAATGGATTTTTTTTCAATTTTCTTTTAATATTGCCCATCATTTGTATCCTGCAACTTTGCTGAATTTGTTAGCCCTAACATCTTTTTTTTTGTGGAATCATTAGTTTTTCTATATGTATTAGTTGCAAAGATCATTTTCCATTTAAATATAGATGTCTTTATAATTACTTTCTTTGGCCACATTCAGTTTCTCATATTGTAAAGATATATTTTTTTCAAGGTAGAGTCTCAGTCTAGCTCAGGCTGACCTGGAATTCACTGTGTAGTCTCAGGCTGGCCTCAAACTCACAGTGATCCTCCTACCTTGTCCTCCTGAGGACCTCTGCAAAAACTCCAGATATAAGTGCCACTTTGTGCATCTGACTTTATGCGGGTACTGGACTTTATGTGGGTACTGGGGAATCAAACTCGGGTGGTTAGGCTTTACAGGCAAGCGCCTTAACCATGGAGCTATCTCTTCAAGCCAGTAAAGATATTTTATATCACATCTGTACTGATGAAATATATCACCTTTTTTTCTTGTTACTATTCCCTAACAGTACAGCACCACTATTTATATAGCATTATATTGTTACCTACAGGACCTATAGGCATTATAGTGATCTAGGGATATTTTAAAGTTTATGGCACTTGTATATAGAGTATATGTAAATATTTTACCTCTTAGGTGTGTGTATGTGTGTGTGTATATATGGTGCACATATGTGTATGCATGTGCACACATGTGTGTTTGAGTGTGGAAGCCAATATGGAGGCCAGAGGTCAACACTGGGTTTCTTCTTCAATTGCTCTCCACCTTATTTTTTGTTTTAAATCTATAATAATGTGTTTTATTTATTGGAATTAAAATGGTAGGCTTTCTTATCTTAGAGGATAAATATATAAAATATTACAAAACAAGCAATTTGGGAGAAAGGAGTTAAATATGTGATATTTTATTTCTATTAATTATGGACATTTTGAATAAATTGTATGTTGGTCATATTTCCATCAGGTTATAAACTTATGTCCCATCTCCCTTGCCCCCATTCCGCTGAGGGTTCTCTTCAGTGGGCTTATTGGTATTTACTGTGGGTCATGAATGCACTGGTCAGTCTCTGACAAGGAGACAGTACCTCAGGATACTCCTTGCCACCCTATGGCTCTTAGGTTCCTTGTGTTCCCTCTTCCATAATATTCCCTGAGCCTTGGTAGGTGTGTTATAAGTCTACTTTCATGTTGAGCTTTTTGCAACCTCTAGGTTTCTGCTTTTATGAGTTTTGAGGTTTTTGTTTTTTTTGTTTTTTGTTTTTTTTTTGGTGTCTGTTGCCATCTCCCTGGAGCTGGTTGTCAGGATAGCAGTGAGAGCAGTACTCATGTTTAAATTGACACTTCCTTTGTAAATGTATCCTGGTCCTAGCAGATGTGACTAAGGTGGCTTGTCTCATGCTAGGGCTATCCTTTTTTGTGGTATTGATGGAGATTGGTTCTCTCTGGCTTTTGCTGCCATCTGTAAAATATATGTATATGTATATTTTCTCTAACTAAGAGTGAGAGCAGCGTGGATTAAAGGGGACAAGCATGGTTATTGAAAAGACTTGATGGGTGTAGCTACTCTTCTTAGCCAAAGATCAGTGGCAGCTTCTCTCTAGAGCCTTTGCCCTTCCTATCCATAGGACTCTGACTTGGTTCTCAGTACCAGATATGAGTTCTTTCCCATTGAGGTGGCCTCACATCCAAATCAGAGAGCTGTTGATTGCCTGCATAGGCTGTGTGTCAGTATTGCATAGGTGTGTACATCTTGCCTAGCTGATTGATTTCATTGTTTGCAGGATATCCTCTTTGTTCATTTTGTTGGTGGCCATTATCCCCCAGCAGGGAGCTGGCTTCCTTCTAAGTTCCACCATGATCTCTCCATGTCTTCTGTTTGCACCTGTGATGTCTTCAGCATAGGGTCTTACCATTTAGCTCTGGCAGGTAACCAAGTCTCAACCTTGTTTATTGAGACAAGGTCTGTCACTTATCAGAGCTCACTGATTTGGCTAGTGTAGCTAGCCAGTTTGCAGGGATCTTCCTGCCTTTGTTTCCTAAGCACAAACCACCACACCATACATTTCTGTGGCTTCTGTGAATCTAAATTCAGATTCTCTTGCTTATGTGGATGCTTATGATGGTTTTGCAAACCAAGCCATCTCCTCAACCTCTACTATGCCATTTTATTTTTTTGACAAATTCATCATGTAGATAATGTATTTTGACAATATTCACTGCCATCATCCTCCCTTATCTCCCCCTCCCACTAAACTTCCCAACTAATCTTCTTTCTTCTTTATGTCTGTTTGGGGTGGACCCATTGAGTTAAATTAGTGTTGCTTGCATGAGCGTGGGTGGAAGTTATTTATTAGAATATAGGAATTTACCTATATTCAGTGGCTACACCAGTGAAGAACATGCCTCCTCCTACCTCAGCAACCATTAACTGCCAATAGCTACCCTGGAAGGAATGGGGTCTTGTGTAGGAAACCACAGTTGTACATTCATGAGTATAACAGCTATCTTGTGTCCAAAAGACACCCTTTCAAAGCACTCTTCCTCATCCTCTAGTTCCTAGTATTTTGATTTTTTGAGGTAGGGTATTACTGTAGGCCAGGGTGCTCTGGAACTCTCTCTACAGCCCCAGACTGGCCTTGAAATCACAGTGATCCTCCTACCTCTGCCTCCCGAGTACTGGGGACAGTTGCTGGCATTCTTTCTGTCTGTCTTCCACAATATTCCCTGAGCCTTGAAGTGGGTAGTATAGATGTCCCATGTAGGGCTGAGCACACAATAGTCACTTATTCATAGCACTTTCACCTATTTCTCTCTGCATTAGCCTCCTCACTGCAAAAAAAAAAAAAAAAAAAAAAGGATTATGGTCAAATCTAAAAGCAAATCTATAGGCATAAACATTAATATTTAGAAAATGATTTGACAACCTGTCCTTTTATATGAATAACTTCAAAACTCATAATATCTACTTTGACATTCGTGGGGATCCTCAAACCAGTTTCTCAAGGAGACTAAGGAATGACTATTCTTTTTTTCTTTTTCTTTTTTCCATGTGTGTATATGGTATGCATGTTTGAGTGTGGGTGCACACATATGCATGAGTTTACTTGCATGTATGTGCACATGTTTGTAGAGGCCAGAGGTAAATATAAGGTATTTTCCTCAATTGTTATCCACCTTATTTTTGAGATAAGGTCTCTTTCTGAACCTGTAATCTACCAATTCAGCTAGATTAGCTAGCCAGCAAGCCTTAGGAGTCATCCTGTCTCTGCCTCCCCAGATCTGGTATATGGACATGTACCATTATGCCTAGCTTCTCCATGGGTTCTGAGTATCCTCACAAGTTCTCATACTTACACAGCAAGCACTTTAACCACTGAGCTATCTTCCCAGCCTCTGTACTATTCTTAATAGAAGTGGTTAAAATAGACCTCCTTATTTTTCCCCCTGGTTATAGGGAAAAGCTTTCAGTCTTTCCCATTGAAAGTACTGTATTCAATATATGAGCCAGGTGTGGTGGTCCATGAATTTTTCATATATGACTTTTATTATGTTAAGAATGTTCTTAGAGGTCAGGCATGGTGATGCACATCTTTAATCCCAGCATTCAGGAGGCCAAGATAGGAGAATTGCTGTGAGTTCCAGGTCAGCCTGAGCTAGAGGGAGACCCTGCCTTAAAAAAATCAAAAAACAAAGAATGTTACTAGCTTATGATATGTTTCTTCATGGAAGTATGTTAATTTTTATCAGATCTTTTCTTAACATCAATTGAGATTAACATGTAATTACTTCTTTGGTTTTTTGTTTGTTTGTTTTGTTTTTTGAGGTAGGGTCTCACTCTAGCATAGGCTGACCTGGAATTCACAATGTAGTTTCAGGGTGGCCTTGAACTCATGGCAATCCTCCTACCTCTGCCTCCCAAGTGCTGGGATTAAAGGTGTGCACCCCCACACCTGACTGTGTAATTACTGTTTTGTTTTTGTTATTTTACTGTGTTCTAATAAGGTATATATTACACTGATTTATTTTCACATGTTGAGCCATCCTTGCATTCTGGAAATAAATCCCATTTGATACTTGCCTATAACAATCCTCTTCTATGTTGCTGAATTTGGTTTGTGTTTGTTGAGGATTTTTGCATTAATATTTATCTGGGATCTTGCCTGTTTTTAAAATGCTGGCCCACAGCAATGCCCATTAATTTCTGTACTGCCTATGACTACTTTCATACTACAACCAAAGACTTAAAGTTTGACCTGGCCCAACAAATTGAAAATATTTACTCTCTAACATTTCATAGGAGAGGTATTCCAAGCTCTGAACTTCCAAGCACTCTTCTGGTACTCGTTTGGATTTCTTGTAGATGCATCTTTAAGCTGAATGGTCCTGGTTATGTGCCATTGCATATTTTAGGCTGCTTGGCAGTTATATTTTTACAGTAAATAGCTTAGCATCTTAGTTTATCCATAATAGTTTAATGACCAATAGATCTACCCATAATAGAGTATTTTTTTGTTAGAATCAGTGCTTGGAACCCATAATGTTGAGAGCAAAATTCTGGAAACTTAACCAAATTGTTGCCCTTGGGAAGGTCTGTCTTTATCTCCAGCCTGATGACTTCTTATTGAAAACTTAACGTCTCCATATGTCTCTTGATTTACAGTAGTTCACATATATATGTGTATATATATGGCTTCTAGATTTCTCCATCATGTAAGGAAGAATGATTTCCTGTTTGGTATAGCTGATGATACTTTGCAAACTCATATTCTTCGAAAGGTCAGAGCCTGTATTTATACCTAGTAGAAATACAGAACTATCCTCTGTTCGGCAATGTATGATTGTGTATGTCATGAAAAAATAATTAAAGTGAATAAAAATTCACCCTTTATTGCCAACATAATCCTTTTTGTCAATGATGTAGCTTTTTAAAACTTAAAATCTACTTTCCATATAATTATCTCAAATATTCTTTACAATAATATCATTGGGTACATACCATTGTCAATCCTATTTTAACACAACAATGATGGGTTTAAAGACTTTCTCAAAATTTTATGAATATTTTTAAAAAATATTTTTGTTTTATTTTCTAAAAGAAGATTTTTTAAATTTTGGGGCTGGAAAGCTATATATCTGATAGAGGATTAATATCTAGGATATACAAAGAACTCAAGAAGTTAAATAATAAGGAATCAAACAAGCCAATCAAAAAATGGGCTATGACCCAGCTATAGCTCTCCTAGGCATATATCCTAAGGACTCATCTCATTACCTTAGAGATACTTGCTCAACCATGTTTATTGCTGCTCAATTTATAATAGCTGGGAAATGGAACCAGCCTAGATGTCCCTCAACTGATGAGTGGATAATGAAGATATGGCACATTTATACAATGGAGCTTTACTCAGCAGTAAAGAGAAATGAAGTTATGAAATTTGCAGAAAAGTGGATGCATCTGGAAAGAATTATAGTAAGTGAGGTAACCCAGGCCCAGAAAGCCAAGCGCCACATGTTCTCCCTCATATGTGGATCTTAGCTAGAGATGATTGGGCTTCTGTGTGAGAAGGAAAAAACTCAGTAGCAGAGGCCAGTAAGTTAAAAAAGGAGATAGAAAGGGAAGAGAAAGAAAGGGAGGAGGGCTTTTATTAGGTTGGTATTGTATATATGTAAGTAGAAAGATTGAGATGGGGAGGGGATATGATGGAGAATGGAATTTCAAAGGGGAAAGGGGGGAGGGTAATACCATGGGATTTTTTTTGTTATCATGGAAAATATTAATAAAAATGGAGAAAAAAAAAGGGCTATGGAGCTAAATAGAGAATTCTCAAAGGAAGAAATACAAATGGCATATAAGCATCTAAAAAAAATGTTCTACGTCACTAGTCATCAGGGAAATGCAGATTAAAACTACATTGAGATTCCATCTCACTCCTGTCAGATTGGCTACCATCATGAAAACAAATGATCATAAATGTTGGCAGGGATGTGGAAAAAGAGGAACCCTTCTACACTGTTGGTGGGAATGCAGTCTGGTCCAGCCATTGTGGAAATCAGTGTGGAGGTTCCTAAAACAGCTAAAGATTGATCTACCATATGACCCAGCTATAGCACTTCTAAGCATATATCCTAAGGACTCATCTCATTTCCTTAGAAGTACGTGCTCAACCATGTTTATTGCTGCTCAATTTATAATAGCTGGGAAATGAAACCAGCCTAGATGTCCCTCAACTGATGAGTGGATAATGAAGATATGGCACAATTCTACAATGGAGTTTTACTCAGTGGTAAAGAAAAATGAAGTTATGAAATTTGCAGAAAAGTGGATGGATCTGGAAAGGATTATACTAAGTGAGGTAACCCACGCCCAGAAAGCCAAGCGCCACATGTTCTCCCTCATATGTGGATCCTAGCTACAGATGATTGGGCTTCTGTGTGAGAAGGAAAAAACTCAGTAGCAGAGGCCAGTAAGTTAAAAAGGAGATAGAAAGGGAAGAGAAAGGAAGGGAGGAGGGCATTTATTAGGTTGGTATTGTATATATGTAAGTAGTAAGATTGAGATGGGGAGGGGATATGATGGAGAATGGAATTTCAAAGGGGAAAGTGGGGGGGGGAGGGTACTACCATGGGATATTTTTTATAATCATGGAAAATATTAATAAAAATTGAGAAAATAAAAAATAAAAAAAAATGGGGGGCTGGAGAGATAGTTCATCAGTTAAGAGAGCTTCCTGTGCAACCATGAGGGCCTTGAGGGGGCCTGAAACTGCCTAGGTTCAAATTCCTAGGTCCCATTTACACAGTTGGACATAACCACATGTTCCTGTAGCCCCAGTCCCACAAAGGGAAGCAGAGACCAGGGAATTGCCTGGGCTCATGAAAAACAGAAAGCTCCAGTATCAGTAAAAGACTGTGACTCAGATAAGAACTGTGGAAGGGCTGGAGAGATGGCTTAGCAATTAAGGCACTTGGCTGCAAATCCTAAGGACCCAGGTTTGATTCCCCAGGACCCACATAAGCCAGAAGCACAAGGTGGGACATGTGTCTAGAGTTCATTTGTAGTAGCTAGAGGCTCTGGCATGCCAATTCTCTCTCTGACTCTTTCTCTTTCTCTCTCTCTCTCTCTGTGTCTGTGTCTCAAATAAATAAATAAAAACTAAAATATAAAAAAAATTGTAAAAAGGAAATAGTAGAAGAGCTATGAACTGGAACACCTGTCATTCTGCTCCTGCCACAGCAGGCAAGCAAATGGAGCACTGTAAAGGCACACACACATGCAGACGCCACGCACATGTATGCATGTGTACACACACATATGCAATAAGCGAGATTTTAAATTTTATTTATTAACAGTTTTATCTATGTATATAATGTATTTTGATCATAATCCCTTTCTATCACTTTCTCTTGTTCTTCCTCATTATTTCCCTTCCACTTAACTTCTTTTTCTTCCCAACTAGTCCCGTCTTCTACTTTGGGATATGTGTGTGGGTGTGGCTTTGTAGCCAACTGAGTTTAATTTAGCTTGCATGATCATAGGTAGGGGATTATTTGTCAAAGCACATGCAATTTACTAATGGCTACACCACTGAAGAACATGTCTTCTGCTCCCCTGACAATCATTAACTGTCAGTACTCAGGAAGGGCTGGGAACTCATGCCCTCTTCCACCATTCATGATGGAATGTTGATTGGCCCAATATTGACAGGTAATGGCATCATTGTGAGATCTTGAATGCAGCATCCATATCGTGTAAAATCTTGAGTGCTGGGATTAAAGGCGTGAGCCACCACTCCTGGCTGTGTTTGTTTTTTTTTTTTTTTTAACCTGTAAATCTTACCATTCTCACCTCATCACAAATCATGATCAGTATCAGAATTTAGTAGATATTAACTGTATTAGTCAGGGTTCTCTAGAGGAACAGAGCCAATAGAATGAATTGTATTAAAAGGGGGAATTTACTGGATTATCTTACAGCAGTCCATTGTCTTTTCCTCCCTATTATGAGGGCCTTATGAAAGCATTGCTAGGCACTGCGAGGTCATGGATAACGAAGCCAGTTTCTTTTATTTCATTTTATTTTACTTTTTAAAAAATTTTTTTTCTTATTTATTTATTTATTTGAGAGTGACAGACACAGAGAAAGAGACAGATAGAGAGAGAGGGAATGGACACGCCAGGGCTTCCAGCCACTGCAAACGGAACTCCAGATGCGTGCGCCCCCTTGTGCATCTGGCTAACGTGGGTCCTGGGGAATCGAGCCTCGAACCAGGGTCCTTAGGCTTCACAGGCAAGTGCTTAACCGCTAAGCCATCTCTTCAGCCCGATTTTATTTTACTTTTTATTGACAACTTCCATAATTGTAGACAATGTCCCATGGTAATTCCCTGTCTCCCCCCATTTTCCCCTTTGAAACTCCACTCTCCATCATATCCCCTCCCACTCTCAATGAGTCTCTCTTTTATTTTGATGTCATGATCTTTTCCTCCTATTATGATGGTCTTGTGTAGGTAGTGTCAGGCACTGTGAGGTCATGGATATCCAGGCCATTTTGTATCTGGAGGAGACGTTGTAAAGAGTCCTACTCAAGGCCAATTTCTTTCTGGACATTTGCATTGTAAGGAGTCGCATCCTTCCTTTGACTCTTACATTCTTTCTGCCAACTCTTCCACAATGGACTCTAAGTCTTGGAGGGTGTCATAGAGATGTTTCAGTGCTAGACAGTCCTCTGTCACTTCTTCTCAGCACTGTGTTACCTTTGGGGTCATCCAGTGGTCACTGCCATCTGGAAAAGAGAAGTTTCTCTAACCAGAAGTGAGAGTAGCATTAATATATGAATATAAACATCAAGAGTAGTGCTTACAGGGCAGGTTGGTGAGCATAATATATGCATTTAGCCAGACAAGAGTAGGCTTTACACCCCTAAGGCTCATGACCTTCTTTGCCATAGGCTTTTGATTAGGTTTTCAGTATCAGATATGTATTCCCTCCCATGAAGCGGGCCTCCAGTCCAATATGAGAGCAGTTGGTTTGCCCCAGAACAGACATGACACTGTTGCACCCATTTGGTCATTTGGCCAAACTTGAGGCTTCCAATGTCCACTGTTTTTGCCACTGATGACTTCTGTCTCCCATAGGGCTACATGCAGTGCAGCTTTTTCCAGCTTTCACTTGGCTAGTCTATAGGGAGAAGGTTTTCAGCTCAGCCCCAGCTTGATTTCTCAGTGACCTTGCTGCCCACGCATGTGGAGTCTTCCATCTGTAGGGTCTTGCCATCTGTTTCTGGTGGGAAACCAAGGGCCTTGGCAATAGCCTGTAATGTTTTAGAGGTAACAGGGTCCTCCCTGGCCAACAACTCACTGGAAGGTATCCCATCCCTGGCACTGAAAATTTTCTAGTAACAATCTATGGCTTCTGGATGTGCCATTATGCAAAAAAGTAGATTTTCATATATCTTATTCAGAATATCTTGAATTTTGATTGACCCTCCCCCCACCCTTCTCTTACTCAATCTCTTCCCCTAGCCTCTCTTAGGCCATTCCACTCCCTGTAATCTGTTCTTCTACTTACATATATACAATACCATCCCCTTAAGTCCTTCCTTCGCCTCCTTCCCGTATAGCCTTTTTCTAGCTTACTGGCCTCTGCTACCAATATTTTATTCCAGCTCACATATAAGTCTAAACATTTATAGCTAGGAACCACATGTGAGAGAGAACATGTGATGTTTGGCTTTCTGGGCCTGGGTTACCTCACTTGGTATAATCCTTTCCAGGTCTATCCATTTCCCTGCAAATTTCATAATTTATTTTTCTTTACTGCTGAATAGAACTCCTTTGTGTAAATGAACATCTTTATTATCCATTCACTTGTTGAGGGACATCTAGGCTGGTTCCATTTCCTAGCTATTGTGAATAGAGCAGCAGTAAACATGATCGTGCAAGTGTCTGTAAGGAAGTGATAAAAGTCCTTAAGATATATGCCTAGGAGTGCTGTAGCTGATCATATGGTAGATCTATTTTTAGCTGTCTCAACTTCCACAATGGCTGTATCAGACTACATTCCCACCAACAGTGTAGAAGGGTTCCCCTTTTTTCCGCATCCTCTCCAACATTTATTTATTGTCATTTGTTTTCTTGATGATAGCCATTTTGACAGGAGTGAGGTGGAATCTCAAAGTAGTTTTAATTTGCATTTCCCTGATGACTAAGGATGTAGACCACTTTTTTAGATGTTTATATGCCATCTGTATTTCTTCTGTTGAGAACTCTTATTTAGTTCCATAGCCCATTTTTTAATTGGGTTGTTTGATTTCTTATTGTTTTGTTTTTTGAGTTCTTTGTATATTCTGAATATTAATCCTCTGTCAAATGCATATCTGGCAAAGATTTTCTCCCATTCTGTAGGTTGTCTCTTTGCTCTATTCACAGGGTGACGAGTGGTTTTATTTCCTGAGCAATTTGGGTTATATTCAGAAAGTCATTGCCTATGCCTATGTTGAAGGGTTTCCCCTACTTTTTCCTCTAGCAGTTTTCCAGTTTCAGGTCTGATAGTAAAGTCCCTGATCCATTTGGACTTGATTCTTGTGCATGGAGAAAGACAAGGATCTATTATCATCCTTCTACATATAGATATCCACTTTTCCCAGTACCACTTGTTAAAGAGACTGTCTTTTCTCCAATGATTTTTTTTTTGACTTTTTTTGTCAAAAATCGGACGGATATAGCTGCCTGGATTAGCATCTGGGTCCTCTATTCTGTTTCATTGATCTACATGTCTGTCTTTGTGCCAGTACCATGCTGTTTTTATTACTATGGCTTTGTAATATAGCTTAAAGTGAGGTATGGTAATACCACCAACCTTATTTTTGTTGCTCAGAATTGTTTTGGCTATTTGAGGTTTTTTTTTTTTCCTTCCAAATGAATTTGAGGATTGTTTTTTCTATTTCCATGAAGAATGTCATTGGAATTGTAATGGGGATTTCATTAAATGTGTAGATTGGTTTTGGTAAGTTTGACAGTTTCATGATATTGGTTCTTCCAACCCAAGAACATGGGATGTATTTCCATTTCCTAGTGTCTTCTGTAATTTCTCTGTTGAGTGTTTTAAAGTTTTCATTGTAGAGATCCTTCACTTCCTTGCTTAGGTTTATTCCAAGGTACTTTATTTTATTTTGAGGCAATTGTGAATGGGAGAAATTCCCTGATTTTATCCTCTGCATGTTTGTTCCTAGTATATAGGAAAGCTACTGATTGTTGTGTATTTATTTTGGATCCTGCCCCGTTGCTAAAAGTGTTTACCAGCTTTAACAGTTTGCTGGTAGAGTCTTTAGGGTCCCTTATGTATAGAATCATATCATCTGCAAATAATGATAATTTGATCTTTTCCTTTCTAATTTGTATCCCTTTTATGAGTGTCTCTTGCCTTATTGCTATGGCTAAGACTTCCAGTACTATATTAAATAAAAGTGTGGACAGTGGACACTCTTGTCTTGTTCCTGAATTTAGTGGAAAAGCTTCAAGTTTTTCCCCATTTAGTAATATGTTGGCTGTAGGTTTGTCATAAATAGCCTTTATGATGCTGAGATATGTGCCTTCTATTCCCATTTTCTGTAGGACTCTTACCATGAAAGGATGTTGGATTTTTTTCAAATGCCTTTTCTGCACCTATTGCCATAATCATGTGATTTTTGTCCTTCAGTCCATTTATATAGTGTATTACATTTATTGATTTGCCTAAGTTGAACCATCCTTGCATCTCTGGGATAAAGCCTACTTGGTCGGGGTGAATAATCTTTCTGATATATTTTTGTATTTTGTTTGCCAATATTTTGCTAAGAATTTTTGAATCTATGTTCATGAGGGAGAGTGGCCTGTAATTTTCTCTGTTTTTTTCGTCCTGTCTTTGTCTGGTTTTGGTATCAGGGTGATGCTGGCTTCATAGAAGTTCAGTAGTATTCCTTCCTTTTCTATTTTATGGAAAAGTTTGAGAAGCAGTGGTGTTCTTACATGAAAGTGTGGTAAAATTCACCAGTGAATCCATCTGGGCCTGGACTTTTTTAAGTTGGGAGTTTGTTTGTTTGTTTGTTTGTTTGTTTGTTTGTTTGTTTTTAATAACTGCCTGGCTCTCTGTACTTGTTATAGGCCTATTTAAATGGTTTATCTCATCTTGATTTAATTTTGGTAGGTTATGTAAATCTAGGAAATCATTGATTTCTTTCAGATTTTCAAACTTAGTATAGTATATATTCTTAAAGTATGTGCTTATGAGTTCATGAATTTCTTTGGTATCTATTGTAATGGTACCTTTTTCATTCCTAATTTTATTAATTTGTATCTCTCTTTCTCTTGGTCAGATTTGCTAAGGGTTTATCAACCTTATTTACCCTTTCAAAGAACCAACTCTTTGTTACATTGATCCTTTGTATTATTTTTTGGTTTCTATTTCATTGATTTCTGCCCTAATCTTTATTATTTCTTCCTGTCTACTTGTTTGCTTTTCAATTGAAATATTTTAACCATCACAAAATGCAGATCATCTGCATACATACACATACTGTCTATGCTGCAAAGCCTAAAACTTCCACCCTGAGATTACATAGTGAATTCCAGGTCAGCCTGGACTAGAGTGAGACTCTACCTCAAAAAACAAAAAACAAACAAAAAATCTAAAAATTCACAGTGTTACAGTGTTGTTTGTAATGTTGAAACCAGAACTTAGAATTGCAATCTCAGATTTATAAAAGATTTATAAAGGGTAACAGTCCAGTCTTCTTCTTCCTCCTAATATTTAACACTTTTTCCAAGAGATTATCTTACCTCAGATTCTGTACCATTAATAATGGCAAATTCAAATTTGTACTTTCCCACACAAGTTGCTTATCTCACTTTTTAATACTTTTGTCTGTCAGAAAGTTCTAAGTGAAGTACTGATACCTGCATACCTGTAGGTCCCATCTCTAGTTGGTGATTTTTCCCTTAGGATGATACTGATCAAAAAGAGCAGATTTAAGCCGGGCATGGTGGCGCACGCCTTTAATCCCAGCACTCGGGAGGCAGAGGTAGGAGGATCGCCGTGAGTTCCAGGTCACCCTAAGACTCCATAGTGAATTCCAGGTTAGCCTGGGCCAGAGTGAGACCCTACCTCAAAAAAAAAAAAAAAAAAAAAAAAAAACGAGCAGATTTCATCACTCTTCCACATAAGAGGACATCAGATATTTACAAACAGGTTGTGTGCTTCCCCTGAGTTTTTTCCTGGTTAAACCTCTTTAGTTTCTTAAACTTGCATTCTTTTTTTTTTAATTATTTCATTTTTTATTAACAACTTCCATGATTGTAAACAATATCCCATGGTAATGCCCCCCCCCCACTTTCCCCTTTGAAACTCCACTCTGCAACATACCTCTTTCCCCTCTCAATCAGTCTCTCTTTTATTTTGATATCATCATATTTTCTTCCTATTATGATGGTCTTGTGTAGGTAGTGTCAGGCACTGTGGGGTCATGGATATCCAGGCCATTTTATATCTGGAGGAGCACGTTGTAAGGAGTCCTACCCTTCCTTTGGCTCTTACATTCTTTCTGCTACCTCTTCCACAATGGACCCTGAGCCTTGTAAGGTGTGATAGAGATATTGCAGTGTTGAGCACTCCTCTGTCACTTCTTCCCAGCACCATAATGCCTTCTGAGTCATCCCAAGGTCACTGCCATCTGAAAAGAGGAGGTTCTCTACCAAAAGTGAAAGTAGCATTAATATTTGGGTATGAACATTAAGAGAAGTGCATACTGGGCAGTTTGATAAGCATAGTATATACATTTAGCCAGACAGCAGCAGACGTTACATCCCTAGGGCTCATGGCTACCCCTGTTGTAGGTTTTCAGTATCAGGGATGTATTCCCTCCCATGGAGCAGGCCTCCAATCCAATTAGAGGGCAGTTGTTTTCCACCATGACACATGTGCCAGTATTGCACCCGTTGGCTCATTTGGCCTGGCTGGCCAAATATAAGGCTTGCAGTGTCTACTGCTGAGTATCTTCACTGGTGATTTCTCTCTCTCCCATTGAACTGCATGCAGAATGGCTTCTTCCAGCTTTCTGTCAGCTGGTCTACATGGAGGAAGTTATCAGCTCAGTTCCAGCAGGATTTCTCAGTGGCCTTGCAGCCCAAGTATGTGGAGTCTTCAGCAATAGGGTCTTACCATCTATTCCTGGTGGGAAACCAAGGGCCTTGGCAATGGCCTGTAATGTTTTTGGGGCCATAAGGAACCTCCTTGGCCAACAACTCACTGGAGGGTATCCCATCCCTGGCGCTGAAAAATTTCAATCTACGGCTCCTGAGTGTTCCATTGTCCAAAAAAGTAGGTTTCCATACAAATTATTTATATCCTCTTAAATTTTGATTAGCCCTCCCTCCACCTTTCCTTTACTCATTCTCTTCCCCTGACCTCACTTAGGCCTTTTCACCCCCATTAATCTATTCTTCTACTTACATATATACAATACCATCCTATTAATTACCCCCTCCCTTCCTTTTTATTCCCTTTATATCTCCTTTTTAGCATACGGGCCTCTGCTACTGAAATTTCTTCCTACTCACACAGAAGTCCAATCATCTATAGCTAGGATCTACATATGAGAGAGAACATGAGACATTTGGCTTTCTGGGCCTGGGTTACCTCACTTAGTATAATCCTTTCCAGGTCCATCCATTTTCCTGAAAATTTCATAACTTCATTTTTCTTTACCACTGAGTAGAACTCCATTGTGTAAAAGTGCCATATCTTCATTATCCACTCATCAGTTGAGGGACATCTAGGCTGGTTTCATTTCCCAGCTATTGTGAATAGAGTGGCAATAAACATGGTTGAGCAAGTATCTCTAAGTTAGTGAGATGAGTCCTTAGGATATATGCCTAGAAGTGCTATAGCTGGGTCATATGGTAGATCTATTTTTAGCTGTCTTAGGAACCTCCGCTCTGATTTCCACAATGGCTGGACCAGATTGCATTCCCACCAACAGTGTAGAAGGGTTCCTCTTTTTCCACATCCTCACCAGCAGTTATATTCATTTGTTTTCATGATGGTAGCCAATCTGACAGGAGTGAGACGGAATCTCAATGTAGTTTTAATCTGCATTTCCCTGATGGCTAGGGATGTGGAGCATTTTTTTTTTAGATGTTTATATGCCATCTGTATTTCTTGTTTTGAGAACTCTCCATTTAGTTCCATAGCCCATTTTTAATTGGGTTGTTTGATTTCATATTATTTAATTTTTGAGATCTTTGTATATCCTAGATATTAATCCTCTATCAGATATATAGCTGGCAAAGATTTTTTCCCATTCTGTAGGTTGCCTCTTTGCTTTATTCACAGTGTCCTTTGCCGTACAAAATCTTTGTAATTTCATGAGGCCTCAGCAGTTAATCTGTGGTTTTATTGCCTGAGCAATTGGGGTTATACTCAGAAAAGTCTTTACCAAGGCCAATATGTTGAAGGGTTTCCCCTACTTTTTCCTCTAGCAGTTTCAGAGTTTCAGGTCTGATATTAAGGTCTTTAATCAATTTGGACTTAATTCTTTTTTTAATTTTTTTTGTTTATTTTTACTTATTTATTTGAGAGCGACAGGCAGAGAGGAAGAGGAAGAGAGAGAGAGGGAGAATGGGCATGCCAGGGCTTCCAGCCACTGCAAACAAACTCCAGATGCGTGCGCCCCCTTGTGCATCTGGCTAATGTGGGTCCTGGGGAATCGAGCCTCAAACTGGGGTCCTTAGGCTTCACAGGCAAGTGCTTAACCGCTAAGCCATCTCTCCAGCCCATGGACTTAATTCTTGTGCATGGAGAGAGATAAGGATCTATTTCCATCCTTCTACAGATACATATCCAGTTTTCCCATCACTATTTGCTGAAGAGGCTGTCTTTTCTCCATTGAGTATTTTTGGCATTTTTGTCGAATGTCAGGTGGCTATAGCTACCTGGACTTACATCTGGGTCCTCTATTTTGTTCCATTGATCTACATGTCTGCTTTTGTGCCAGTACCATGCTATTTTTGTTACTATGGCTCTGTAGTATAGGTTAAAATTAGGTATGGTGATACCACCAGCCTTATTTTTGTTGCTTAAAATTGTTTTAGATATTCAAGATTTTTTGTGCTTCCAAATGAATTTTTGGATTGTTTTTTCTATTTCTGTGAAGAATGCCATTGGAATTTTGATGGGGATTGCATTAAATGTGTAGATTGCTTTTGGTAAGATTGACAATTTCACAATATTGATTCTTCTGATATAAGAACATGGGATGTCTTTCCATTTCCTATTGTTTTCTGCAATTTCTCACTTGAGTGTTTTAAAGTTTTCATTGTAGAGATCCTTCACTTCTTAGGTTAGGTTTATTCCAAGGTACTTTATTATTATTTTATTTTGAGGCAATTGTGAATGAGAGAGATTCCCTGATTTCATCCTCCACATGTTTGTTGTTAGTATGTAGGAAAGATACTGATTTTCGCGTGTTTATTTTGTATCCTGCTACATGGCTATAGGTGTTTATCAGCCCTAACAGTTTACTGCTAGAGTCTTTAGGGTCCTTTATGTATAGAAGCATGTCATCTGCAAATAATGATAACTTGATCTCTTGCTTTGCAATTTGTATCCCTTTTATGTGTGTCTCTTGCCTTATTGCTATGGCTAAGATTTCCAGTACTATATTAAATAAAAGTGGGGACAGTGGACACCCTTGTCTTGTTTCTGATTTTAGTGAAAAAGCTTACAGTTTTTCCCCATTTAGTAATATATTGGCTGTAGGCTTGTCATAAATAGCCTTTATTATGTTGAGATATGTTCCTTCTGTTCCCAGTCTCTGTAGGACTTTTATTATGAAGGGATGTTGAATTTTGTCAAATGCTTTCTCTGCATCTAATGAGATGATCATGTGATTTTTGCCCTTCAGTCCATTTATATAATGTGTTACATTTATCGATTTGGGTATGTTGAGCCATCCCTGCATCTCTGGGATAAAGCCTACTTGGTCAGGGTGAATGATCTTTCTGATATAGTCTTGTATTCTGATTGCCAATATTTTGTTGAGAATTTTTGCATCTATGTTCATGAGGGAGAATGGTCTGTAATTTTCTTTTTTTTTTTTTTTTTTTTTCTATCTTTGCCTGATTTTGGCATCAGGTTGCTGGCTTCATAGAAGGAGTTTGGTAGGATTCTTTCTTTTCTATTTTATAGAAAAGCTTAAGAAGCTTTGGTGTTCATTCTTCCCTAAAGGTCTGGTAAAATTCACCAGTGAATCCATCTGGGCCTAAACTTTTATTAGTTGGGAGATTTCTGAAAAGTGCTTGGATCTCCATACTTGTTATAGTTCTATTTAAGTGATTAATCTCATCTTGATTTAATTTAGGTAGGTCATATAAATCAAGGAAGTCATCCATTTCTTTCAGATTTTCAAACTCCGTAAACTATATGTTCTTATAGTATGTCCTTATAATTTTTTAAATTTCTCTGGTATCTAGTTTAGATATTCTGCCCTCTCCTTCATCCATTCTACTGGTGAGGTTTTCTACAGTTTTTTTTATTTTATTGATTGTGTTTTTCATTGCTAGCAATTCTGATTGGTTTTTCTTTATTATTTCTATTTCCTTACTTATATCTTGTATTGACCTCTTTATTTCATTAAATTGGTTTCCTGTGTCTTCTTCGATTCCTTTGATTTCCTCTTTGACTTCTTTGAGCATATTTGTAATCATTCTTTCGAAATCTTTCTCAGGCATTTCCTCTAAGTCATTCTCACTGGACATCATTTCTGATGCATTAATACTTTTTGGTGGAGATAATATATAATATAATATAATATAATATAATATAATAGTCTTGATTTTTGGTGTATATATTTTTGCATCTTGGATTAATTTAATGCTTGGGTTTTCTAATTAGCTGCAGTATTATTAAATGTATCAATCAATCTGATGTTATATATCTTCAGGGTAGGAGCTTAACATGCTAGGTGTGGCTCTTAAGGCTCACAGAGTATCTACAAAAGTGACCCTGGATGTTGTGTTTGCCGGTTGTGAGAGTATTCAAGTAGGCTGAGTGGAACAAAATACAGGCAGATTTGAAAATTTAACTAAACAATGTACACATTTAATGAAAAACAGCACAGAATATTTATGCAAGAGTAGATATTATGACAACCAGATCCTCTCACAAAGTCACAGTCCCTTGGGATATGTGTTGTCCCACACCCTTAATTCTGTCAATTAGGAGGTTAAGATTTCTGGTTTGTTGAGGGTTCCAAGTCAGCTTGTGTCCAAGTGAGACACTTCCTTAATGAATAACAGAAGAGGAAACAAAGGCACTATAAATCAGGAAGCAAAAAATGACAAGCGCAAAATATAGCTTATTTAAGAATGCAAATCTGACCATCCATTAGATTTAACGTATAGTTTATCCTGTTATGGAAGGTGCAATTGGCACTTCTGGTTCAGGCCTATATACCAGGCCTTCTTTGGTGGGTACTGACCTGGTATAATCCCAGTTACCTTTTGGGATGATTTTGGTGTCAGTTATGTTGTGCTCCTGCTTGGGTCCTTCTTTGGTGCACTGTGGGTTCAAGTAGGCTGGCTGGGTTGTTGGATTGCTGCTCTGGTGGCTGGTGCTGGGTACTGTGATCTCCCTTCCTCTGGTCTCTGGTGCTTGCTGGTGCTTGCGCTGGCGGTGGGGGAGGGGAGGCTGTGGGTGTTGGCTGATGTTTTCCCACTGGTCCTCCTGGTGATTGTCTTCCTCAAGAGTTGCTCCCCCTGCTGTCCCCTCTTCATGTTTCTTGAGTTTGCGAGGAGTTCCAGTGTGAGTGGAGAATCCCCTCACCTGGCTTTTCCTGAGGCTCAGGCCAAGCCTTGCAGCTGTGGCCCTGTGGACCTGGTGCCGCCACTGCTGGAGCCGCTTCTGCCTGTCTGTGTGAGGTCTAGAAGCTATGGATCTCTCCTACTTCCCTGCTGCAGTTGGTAATTTCTTATACACCTCACTTTTTAGTAGGAGAGTGTATTTTGCTGGCTTTTTTTATTTCTTTTTTTGGCTTTTTCTCCTCTAAGCTGCTTTGGCTTGGTTCCTACACCGCCATCTTAACCGGAAGTTTAAACTTGCATTCTTATTGCTTTCACCGAAATGAGATTGTGTGCCTGTATCTTTTTCAGAGTATAGGACCTAGATTAAAACATAAAGCATCCCAGACTGTCAGTCATCTCCTTTATTCCAAATTGTATTTAGACCGGAGCCTGGTGGCACTCTAAAATGCATCTACTTGAGAGGATTGCAAATATGAGGCTAGACTGGATTGCACAGCATGACTACATCTCAAACAAACAAATCACCAAATATTAACCAACATGATGATGATATAATATTTATTTCATGATAAGGTTCCACATATGTCTTCCCTGCAGTATGATGTGGCCCTGTTGGAACCACTAGCCTCTGTTTAGACAGCACGATCCAGATATGTTCTAAAGCATCAGCTTTGCCTGCACTGTGGCTTGCACCTACACAAGCCTTTGAACAGAGGAAACATTGCATATACTTGAAGTCTGGTTATGGTCTCTCAGTCATTGATAGTTCCTTGCTGGTTAAAGGAGATACTGTCATTCTCTGGGATTCTTCTCTTTGTATGTACACACAGAGATACATTGCTACAAAGCAGTGGAGGTGAGAGGGACAGCTACCAAGAGGAGAGCTGCTAGCTCTTCTTTGTTTGCATCTGCTGTATGAGGAATCAGAATTTATTGCTTTCTGTAAGAAGGGGATTGCTTAGCTTGCTTTCCCTCCCCTTTCTGTCACATCATCCCAGAGGAATAGTCACATCTCATCACACTTATTTCTGAATGAAGGAAACATAAGAGAAGAGGAAGGATCTAGCGGCAATGAATCAGCTAAAGGTGCCCGGAATACTTGGTAATGGGAGTGGTGACCAGTGGCGCATCCCAGACCTCCCCCTGTCTGTCTTCTGCCACTATGTAGCTTACCCCGCAATACACAATGAGCAGGGGTTATTTCCAGTTCTTATATTTTTGAGCTCAGTGCACAGGCGCAGGAATGTGGCTGATCTAAAACTGAAAGAGTTCTGTCTTTCATAGTGGGTTTTTATACGTATATTTGATGCTTCCTTTTTGTTTTCCATTTTCATTTCCTAGGGAAAAATCCCTCCCTCCTTATTCCCTTTCACCTCTTCCTTCCCTATCTCACTCCATTTGTATGTGCATGAAATTCTGCTGTTTCTTTTGTTTTCCAAGCTCTGTGAACATTTAAGACATGACAACTATGGACATCCTACACATAATGTAATGTTACCATTTAAAATCCTGAACTCTGCCCAATTTTTAAAAAACAGGATCCAGTAGCATATCAAGTATTTTTTCCAAACAAATAAGGAGGCCAGGTGTGGTGGCTCACGCCTTTAATCCCAGCACTTGGGAGGCAGTGGTAGGTGGATCGCTGAGTTCAAGGCCAGCCTGAGACCACATTGTGAACTCTAGGTCAGCCTGAGCCAGAGTGAGACCCTTCCTTGGGAAAAAAGAAGAAAAAAAAAGAAGGGTGAATATTTCAACATTCTTACAGAAATTTTCTCTGTGATTACTTATCATATTCACTTCCCATTTTTAAATTTTTAAATAATTTTTTATATTTAATTTTATTTATGAGAGAGAGAGAGAGAGAGAGTGAGTGTGTGCCAGGGCCTCTAGCCATTGCAAATGAACTCTAGACGCATGCATCACCATGTGCATCTGGTTTACATGGGTTCTGGGGAATTGAACCTGGGTCATTAGGCTTTGCAAGCAAGTGCCTTAACCATGAATCCATCTCTCCAGCCCTCACTTCCATTTTTTTTAGTTTAATTTTTATTTTCTTCTTGACAATTTTATCTATATATGCTTAATCTTTTGTTATGCTTATTTGAGCGATAGGCAGATAGAGACAGGAAGAGAAAGAAAATAGGCATGTCACATCCTCCAGCCTCTGCAAATTAAATCCAGACACATACACCACCTTGTTTATCTGGCTTACGTGGGTACTGGAGAATCAAACCTGGGTCCTTAGGCTTCACAGGCAAGCACCTTAACTGCTAAGCAGCCTCTCCAGCTCAACTATGCTTAATCAGTGTTCCAGATCAAGGTAATAATCATTATTGCTTCAGTATTTTTTGGGGGGGGGTTCAAGGTAGGATCTCACTTTAGCCCATGCTGACCTGCAGTTCACTAGGTAGTCTCAGGGTGGCCTCAAACTCATGGTGATCCTCCTACCTCTGCCTCCCAAGTGCTGGGATTAAAGGCATGTGCCACCACACCTGGCTTGTACGGCTTCTTTTTGCCAGGATTTTTTTTTTAAGAGACAGTGTTATAGCACAGAGATGGGAGGCAGCATAGTCTCATTTTGTTTTGTGTTTTATTCTACTAAGTATAATATTGTCATCTCCTTGGGTGTAAAAAGAGGTAATAATATGCTACAATGCTGAATATTCAACAAGATGGTGTCACTGAGATAATTAGCATGGTACTTGGCACATGGTAATTGCTATATAATGTTAATTATTAATATTAACATCCAAGTTATAACTTATAACTGATGTTTCATAATTTAGGAAGAATTCTGGGGCTGGAGAGATGGCTTAATGGTTAAGGCACTTGCCTGCAAAGCCAAAGGACCTTGGCTTGATTCCCCAGGACCCATGTAAGCCAGATGCACAAGGTGGTACATACATCTGGAGTTTGTTTACAGTGGCAGGAGGCCCTGGCGTGCCCATTCTCTCTCTCTCTCTCTCTCCCCCTCTTTCTCTCTCTTTCAAATAAATAAATAACAAAATAAATAAAAAAATTATTTTTCTTTTTCTTTTGCATCAAGGGATGGCCAGTGTGATTGTATGATCACATTTTGAGAGAATGCGTCCATGCCCTTATTGATATTTCTACCACGTATCTTTCCGGAATTTCCAGGAATACATGTGGCTATGGTGATACACACCTGTAATCCCAGTACTTAGGAGGCTGAGGCAGGAGGATTGTGAGTTCAGAGTTCAATCCGGGCTACATAGCAGGTTTGAGGTCAGATAGGGCTATATTATATAACCTTATCTCAAATAAACAAAGCAAAGTTAAAAAAGAATTTCCAGAGATGGAAAGATGGCTTAGTGGTTAAGGTGCTTACCTGAGAAGCTTAAGGACCTAGGTTCAATTCCCCAGAACCCACGTAACCCAGATGCACACGCGTCTGGAGTTTGTTTGCAGTGGCTAGAGTCCCTGGTGTGCCCATTCTCTCTCTCATAAGTAAATAAGAATTTTCAGAAATACTGGAATCTTTGTATTCTCTAGGTCTGTGGTATCCAATACAGTAGCCACTTGACCACACCCTTATGAATTTATTTAATGGTAATTACCTCACTAGAACTCCTATGTTCAAATAGTGAACATGTGAGTGGTGGACATTTTAGCCCATAACCAGTATTAATGGGGTTTGTTTCTTTTAGATTGTCTGCCTTAATCCAATCAATTGAAAACTGTTTACATTCAATTGCATGGGGCCAAATATAGCAAATGTCTATATTTATTTCTGTGAATATAAAGGCTTATTTTATACCTATGTTACTTGTTATTAAGTACCTCCCAACTATGAGATTTTATAATGGCAAAAATGTTTCTCAAAACATATTCTTTTTCCTATAATGTATCCCAGTGTGAATACTTAAAGGTCTAAGCACAGGATAATAACTGTCCCACTTCCTTTCTACTTCCCTCCTTTACAGATGGAGAAATTAATTTACAGAGAAACTGACTTGTCAGAGGTCAGAACAAGGTATTGGTGGATCCAGGAATAAACCCCAAACCTCTTAACTCTGACCAGCTTTTAGTTCATGACTATGCAGCCTAGTGGTAAGTATTCATTTATGCCATCCTAGAGGCAAGGGGAATTAAGGAGACCTAGCAAGGATTGAATTTAGGGAATTCCTTATTACTAATTAGACCACTTGTTATCTTTTTCCTTTTCTTCATAAGCTGTAATGTCATGAACATGAATTTTCTAAGTTGGAAAGGGAGATTGGAAGTGTTGCTTCTAAATATCTAAAAATATTTCTCTAATAGTTTGGCCTCATTAGAGAATATCATTAAGAGTAGAAAAAAGAGGGCTGGAAAGATGGGTTAGTGGTTAAGGTGCTTGCTGGCAAAGCCAAAGGACCTAGGTTAGATTGCCCAGGACCCACATAAGCCAGATGCACAAGGTGGCGTATCCATCTGGAGTTCATTTACAGAGGATGGAGGCCCTGGTTCACCATTCTCTATCTGTCTCTGTCTCTGTCTCTGTCTCTTTCTCTCTCTTAAATAAATAATTTTTTAAAAAGAATGGGAAAAAAAGGGGAAAACCTATAGTGTAGTGAATTTGTTCTCTGTGTGTGACACCATGCTAGGCATTTTATATTGTCTTTCTTAAAGTATGATTTAAATAACCCATTTCTGAAAATTATGTGATCTTGTCATTTTATGATGACTTTTAAATAGTACTGGATGTATTTGTTAGAAATATATAAATTTTAAGGTTTAAACTCAAAGTCAAATTTGAGTTTCATGGAAACCTACAGGAGAAAAATTTTGCCAGCTATTTATCCAAAGGAAGGTATATATATTCATACATACATATATAAAGTTAAAAACCAAAGTTGGACTGAGTGCATTTTTCCATCTTGAGATGGTAGTGAATCCATGGGGGCCAGGAGCAGAATGTGGTTGTTTAAGTCAGATGACCTGTGTTTTGAATGCTTGGTCCCCAGCTGGTAGCAATTTTGGAGATGTAGCCTTGCTGGAGGAGGTATGTTTCTGGGGGACAGTCTTTGGGTTGTTATAGCCTAGCTTCCCCCTTACCAGAGCTCAGCTCACTCTTGCTGCTTTCTGCCACCTGTTGTGGCAAGAAGTTATGTCCAGCCTCTGTTCTAGCATCCTTTACTTGACCTCAGGAAGCTTCCCCTCAAGACTTTAAGCCATAATAAACCCTTTCCTCCCATTAGCTGCTTTTGGTTTTTGGTCAGGTGAACATAACTGATACATCCTGTTGTTCCATCTCTATATCTGAAATTATTAAGATTCCTTCTCTCTCTCTCTCTCTCTCTCTCTCTCTCTCCTTTTTTTTTTTTTTTTTTTTTTTTTTTTTTGGTAGGGTTTTACTCTAGTCCAGGCTGACCTAGATTTCACTATGTAGTCTCACTCAGGATGGCCTCGAACTCACGGTGATCCTTCTACCTGTACCTCCCACATGCTGGGATTAAAGACGTGCTCCACCATGCCCGACTTACTAGGATTCTTTAAACTACTTAGGAGGTTGAACAACCAAGCCACATAAAAAAAAATGTAATAGGCCTTTATTTTTACTTTTAAAAATATTCTTATTGGGCTGGAGAGATAGCTTAGCAGTTAAGGTACTTGCCTGCAAAGCCAAAGGACCTCGGTTCAATTCTCTGGGACCCACGTAAGCCAGATGCCCAAGGTGGCACCTGTGTCTGGAGTTTGTTTGCAGTGGCTGGAGGTCCTGGTGCGCCCATTCTCTCCACCCTCGTCTTTCTCTCTTTCTCAAAAAAACAAATAAAAAATATTTTTAAAATATGTTTATTTATTTATTTGTGAGGAGAGAGAGAATGGATGGGTGGATGAATGGATAGATGGCATGCCAGGGCCTCTTGCCACTGCAAACTCCAGATGCTTGTGCCACTTTGTGCATCTGGCTTAACATGGGTACTTATAAATCAAACCATGACATAGGCTTTGCAAGCATGTGTGTTTAATCACTGAGCTATGTCCCCAGCCGTAATAGGTCCTTGTATTAGTGCCTTCTCTATTCTGCTTCTTACCTTTACTTTTTGCTGCCTGCTGGCTTCTTCTTTGTTATTGTAAATCTGGTTTCTTCATTATAGTAAAAACTATGGCCACTGGTGCTGACCCCTTCTTACTTGTCTTACTATGCTTCTATCCATGTCTTATTCTCCAGCCACAGTGAACCAACTGCCTAACATGACATTCTCCAGTAGAAACCAATGCAATCACATATGTACTTTATAAAATTTTCTGAAAGCCACATTTAAAAAGATAAGAAAAAACGTAGAAAATTATAATATAATTAATTTACTATAGCTAAAATAGTATTATGGCATGTAACCAATTTAAAATATATATAATGTAAAAAATAATTGAAATCAGATGTTTTACATATCTTAATTCAGATCCCAAATTTTATCAGTAGTACTTAATCTGTATTTATATTTCAAAAAAAGTGCACTTGAGCCCAGTGTGGTAACGCATGCCTTTAATTCCAGCACTTGGGAGGCAGAGGTAGCAATATTGCTGTGAGTTCAAGGCCACCCTGAGACATAGTGAATTCCAGGTCAGCCTAGGCTAGAGCAAGACTATCTCAAAAAGCAAAAAACAACAACAAAAAAAGCACAGTTGAAAAAGTAGATTCACATATCTAGTTTCTCTAGTTTTGTTCAAAATATACTTAAAAATTTCTCAGGTGCTACAATTTAAAATTTTTCTAATTAGTAAAAGTAAAAAGCAACTTAAATATTCACTTCTTCAGTAATACTAACCATCTCTGAAATTCATCATTCTGCTTAGTCTTGTCAGTTGGTGATGCTTTCTGCTGCCTTTTTTATTTGATTTTTTTTCATTTCTAGAATTTCTGTTTGATTCTTTTTTGGTGTCTCAATTTTCTTGCAAAATATTTCCCCCATATTTTAATTTTTTTCCTCTAAATTACTATTTAATTCAGCTTGGTAATCTGTTGTGTAGGTCTGAATTGACTTTCTTACTTTGTTCATCTGCCTATTTGAGTCTTCTAGATGGTTGTTGATCCTTCCTTTCTCTGAACTGTTTCTCTAGTATTTCCACTCCCTCATGTTCTTTAGTTTTGTTTATTGAGGAGTTGTGGGATTGTAGATGTGCCATGGTGGGTTGTTGCATAGTTTTTGTGTTTCTTTGTTGTGTTTTGTGCATCAACTAGGATGGCTGAGTCTTCCAGTATTTTATTTTTTAAAAAATATTTTAATTTAATTTGAGAGAAAGAGGTAGGGGAGAGAGAGAGAAAAAAAAATGGGTGTGCCATGGCCAGTAGCCACTGCAAACAAACTCCAGACACATGTGCCACCTTGTGCATCTAGCTTTATGTGGGTACGGGGGAATCAAACCTGGATCTTTAGGCAGTGCAGACAAGTGCCTTAACCACTGAGCCATCTCTCCAGCCCCGTGTCTGTCATTTTTAACTTTTCCTTTGCCCCACTCTTTTGACTTGTTTTCTTTTATGTGAATCCTGCTATGAGGTTGTCTTCATCAGGAATTTAGCTGCTATTTATCAAGGGGATGACTACAGTTCCCCTGACTATTTATCATCAGTCCCTGAGTTGACTTGCAGGAGACACGGTGTGCTTGTGTTCCTGATAAAGTTCAGAGACAGTGGCAGTGGAGTACTAATTGGGGAAGTTGTAGTTTCAGATTTTTTAGACCTAGAGGTATCAGTAATTAAGGAATGAAATGAGGGACCTGAGAAAGGGGACAAGGACAAAGTATGAGTGAAAAAGAAAGCATATGGGTTCGAGATATGAGAAGTACTAGAGAGACTATCACAGATGTACAAATGTAAAGAAGATTTTGAAGTGTAGAAAAGTAAAAGACATGATCCAGGAGTGGTGGGGAAAGCCTTTAATCTCTACACCCAGAAGGCTGAGGTAGAGAATCACCATGAGTTCAAGGCTACCCTGAGACTATAGAGAGAATTCCAGGTCAGCCTTGGCTAGTGGGAGACTCCACCTCAACCCCCCCCCAAAAGTGAGGGACAGTCATGAAAGTCTTCTGGTAAGATAGAAGTTAAAACACAGATTAGCAAAGTGTAAGCTTGTAGATAATAATAGAAATGTGGAAAAAGCTAACTAAACCTACATACACACATATACCTAACATACATGTATTCTCCTCACAGTGCCTAAGCTCAGTGACAGTCACAGCATAGCACATGCTTCCAAGCTATGCTTCCATCAGCTGAAGAGCTGGACATCTGAACCATACTGTATTTTTAATTCTGAACAATTCACCCTTTCTTTTTAAAAAATCTTTTCATTTATTTATTTGTAAGTAGAGAGAGAAGACCTCCAGCCACTGCAAACAAACTCCAGACATATGCATCACCTTGTGTATTTGGCATTATGTGGGCACTTGGAAACTGAACCTAGGTTGTTACACTTTACAGACAAGCGCCTTAACCTCTAAGCCATCTCTCCAGCCCAGAATTAATCCTTTCTAATAGTAAAAATTTTGAAAAATTTAAACATAGTTTTTTTTTTTTTTTTTTTTTTTTTTTGGTTTTTCAAGGTAGGGTCTCACTCTGGTCCAGGCTGACCTGGAATTAACTCTGTCATCTCAGGGTGGCCTTGAACTCATGGCAATCCTCCTACCTCTGCCTCCCGAGTGCTGGGATTAAAGGCGTGCGCCACCACGTCCGGCTAAACATAGTTTTAATTATGATTATATTAGTGACTTTTCTCATAACAAAATACCCAATGAAATCAACTTAAAAAAATTAAGAAATTTGGCTTACAATTTGAGAGTACTGACCATCATGATGGAGAAGGTGTGGCAGCAAGAGTGTGAGGTAACTTAACTAGTCACACTGCATTCACATTCAGAAAGGAAAGAGTGATGAATGCTGACACTCATCTTCTTTTTATTATTATGTCCAGAACCCCAGCCCATGGAATGGTGTTACCTGCATTTAGGATTGGTCTTCCTCAGTTAACCAGTCTAGAAACTCCCTCACATACATGCCTGGAGGTTTGCCTCCTAAATGATTCTAGAGCCTGTAAAGTTGACATAACTGACCATCAAAAGCCCACCCCTTGTCAACTTTACACCCAAACATAATACTTATAATCTTCCACCCCTTGTCCTCATAGGATCATGGCAAAATGCATTCAGTCTAATTTCAAGAGTCTTTAATAGTGTTGGCACTGTTCAGAAGTGTAAGTCTCTTCTGAGACTCAGGCAGTCTCTTCACTCAGTCCCTATAACATTAAAAAACAAGTTACGTACTTGCAATAAATGATTGCACAAAGTGAAAATTCCCATTCCAAAAGGCAGGAATGTGAGGATGGCAAGGACTACAACAAAACTGAAACCCAGCAGGGAAAACACAAAATCCTGCAGCTCTATATACAGTATCTGGGCCTTGTGATGGAATCATCTGGACACCAAAGGATTTATTCAGCCCTGCCTCTCTGGCTCTACCTCCTGTATCACCCAGAGCCTTTCTGTAGCTCCACATCACATCTGCTGCTTTCTTCAATAGATACCCCCACTGTCCTGACATCTCCAACATCCTGTGATCTCTTTTATAACTTGAACATTACCTTCACAGCTTTACACAGTAGTCTCTCAGAGCTAACTTGCTGGTAATCCAATCCTGACACACATTGCTTGCCTCATTGGCCTTCTGGAACCTTAGCACAAACCTCTATGACTCCTCATTCTTGCATCTATCATGCCTATATAATGAATATCACATGGACAACACTGTCGAATTCTGCTGTCAGCTCAAAGTGTGGCCTGGCCCTCTTGAACCACAGTTGTATTGGAGGGAATCTGTGTGCCTTTCAGGCTCACGCTATGGAAACACTTCCTTAGGTGGCTGTTTTTAAGCATAGACCATCTTCAGTGACATTCTTAGTTTATGTTCTCTCAAATGAATTTGGATTCATAAGATGGAGCTTTTGATGGGTGGCATATTGGCCTTAGGGGACCTTTCCTCTTGTTCTAGTACAGAGCAAGAGGTATCTCCTTAATGGTGCTCATCACTTTAGCAATTATAGTTACTTTCTTGGCACCTGCCTCATCAGCAACTTTAAACTTTCCTGTTTCCCTGCCAATTGGCACACTCTCCATATCTTTTTGCTAGCTTATTCTACTCTTTTGTGTAGACTTGGATAAGTGCAGTGAGAAGTAAGAATGGACAGTCTGGATGCTATTCTGTCTTGAGATTTCTTCTACCAAACACTTAGTCCATTACATTTGAATCCAGCATCACTCAAGTTCTCAGGACACAGGCAGAATGCAGCCAGATTCTTTGCCAGAGTACAATATGAATGGCCTCTAGAGGCTCAAATAGAGTCCATATTCTCCTTTAAAATCTTGTGATTCAGGCCTTCACTTGTGTTTCTCTCAATATCCTTACTTTCCAAGTTCTTGCTAGAAGCCAGGTGTGATGGTGCATACCTTAAGCCAAGCTGAGGTAGGAGGATCACTGTGGGTTCAAGGCCAGCCTGGGCTACAGAGTGAATTGCAGGTCAACCTGAGCTTGAGTGAGACCCTACCTCAAAAACAAAAACAAATAAATGTGGGTAACCAAATTCCCTTTAGAATGGCCTGGTAAACGCTACAGAATTCTAAGGCTTTCCTAGACTGAAGTTCCAAAATCTTCCACATTCTTCCCACAAACCACTTCCAAGAGCCTAAAAACCAATCTGGTTGATCATAGCAATGATTCCACTCCTGGTAGCAGTTTTCTGTATTAGTTTCTCATTGCTGTAACAAAAATTCTTTCTTTCTCTTTCTCTCTCTCTCTCTCTCTCCTTCCTCCCTCCCTCCCTCCTTTCCTTCCTTCCTTCCTTCCTTCCTTCCTTCCTTCCTTCCTTCTTTTTAATTTTAGAGTAATCGAGCTAGCGAAAGAGTCAGAGAGAGAGAAGACAGCTAGAGACTTGGCATGCCAGGGCTTCAGCCACTGAAATCGAACTCCAGATGCTTGTGCCACCTAGTGGGCATGTGTGACCTTGTGCTTGCTTCACCTTTGTGTGTCTGGCTAACGTAGGATCTGGAGAGTAGAACGTGGGTCCTTAGGCTTTGCAAGCAAGTGCCTTAGCCACTAAGCCATTTCTCCAGCTCAGCTGTAACAAAAATTCTGCCTTAAGGAAGGAAAGTATTGTATCAGAAACATGTGACTGGCTGTCTCTGAGACAGCCAGTCACATTGCATTGGCAATCAGGAAGCAAAGAAACATGAATGCTGGTTCCTCACTTGCTTTCTCCTTTCTCCTTTTATTTATTTATGTAGTGTGTGTGTGTGCGCGCGCCCGTGTGCATGCATGCGCATGCCTGTTTGCATGTACCAAGGTGTGTATTTGGAGGTCAGAGGACATCTTTCTTGTTGTTCCCTCACTTCATTTGAGTAATGGTTTCTCTCTCTGGATCTCACACTGCTGTTGTGTTTTGCTGTGCTCACAGCAAGCTTCTGGGAAATTCATCTGTCTTTGCCTCCCATCTCACTATCAGGATGCTTGCATTACAGAAACATGCCATAGCTTCTGTCTTTTCACATTGCATCTGAGGGTTGCATTTGGGTACTCAAGCTTGAATGGCAAGTGCTTTATCCACTGATTCCTCTCCCTGGCCCTTTTTGTTGTTGTTGTTTAGACTAGTACCCCAGCCTGTGGGATGGTGCTGCTCACACTAGGGCAGATCTTCCTACTTCATTAAACCAATCTAGATATTTCCTCATAGACACTCTTGGAAGTTTACCTCAAGGTAAATAGATCCTGTCAAATTGATAATCAAAATCAACCATTATAGGGGCATTATACATTCTGATGTTACCTGAAGATCACTAGATGTTCTGATTTCTGTGAATCTAAAGAAAGATTAGTTATCAGTTAATATTTTAGTCATTTAGGTAGTTTCTCTTCAGAATTCAGAGTGCTGAACAAAAGAGAAATAGTATGCTTTTTTCAGAAAGCATAGAAGGAGAGGCAAAAGTAACTCTGCCAAAGACAACTCTAAAAGGAGATGACCTGATGCCAGGTGAGCATCAAAGGCGTGGGAACAGAAGGCAAACTTTTGCCAGTGGGTCAAGTGATTTCATTTCCATTTTACTCCTTGAGTCCTGAGCCCATGAATCCTGCCTGTCAGAGAAATAGTGTCATAAGTTGGAAATTGATTCATAGCCTGTATAGCTCTGAAGAACCTTCCTTAACCCTGCAAAATGTTGCCACTTATATGGCTATGTAACTTAGGCTTCAAAAGGCTATCTCACTGTTCTTTCTGTCAAACCACCTACCTTCCCCAGCACGGTGGGAGGTCATGGGAAGATCAGTGAATTTCATGATCATGAGCCTATTATTGCAGTTCTTTGGCTGGGAAGTGAATTCCTTGGTCACAGAGTACATGATGTTGGATAAAGGTTATAGAATATCATGATGATAGACAAGGCATTCAGTAAGTTCATGGATGATAGTTTTAGCAGAAGCATTACATACAAGGAAGGTAACTCCCTATCCAGACCTGTGTTCATTCCAGAAATGGCAAAATGCTGCCTTTGATGAAAGTTCTTCAGTACAAGCAATTTGATACCAAGTAGCTGGCTGATTGCCCTGAGGAGTGGGGCCCTGTTGTTATGGGTAGGAGAAGGCAAGGGAGGTCTCAAAAGTAGAGAGACTATATTGAAACCTTTACCTAGTATTTCCAGGTTCTTTGTCCATGATTTCAGAGGTGAGACAAAGAAAGACATTGGAAGGAAGTTTATACAGTACAAAGGTACATTCTTATAGGATGAGTTGGACTTCTCAAGAAAGAGTCGAATCATAAGATTTTGAATAGCTTATTTTAAAGTGGACAAACTTTATTAGAGGAGAGGTGTATCAAAGGCAGGAATTCTAAGAAGGGGCCAGCATTTTCCTGAATAGGGTTTTATGCCTCTTTCAATCCTTTCATAAGGTTTTCAGATATGGCATGATATCAGATGCAGACAATTTTGCAATAGCTTGGAGATAGTATTATAATGAAGCAAAAGGCAATTAGTATCATCTCAGTTGGCCTGGCTGGCTTTGGGTGCTCTCATTGTAATACAACTCTGCAATTATATCAGCCTGTAGTCATCTTGCAGTTTGTCTCTTGTTTTTCTTATGTCTTTCTGGCTTACCTCAATATGGGGCCCTTACTGTTGGCTCTACTGCTGCTGGCAAATTGGAAACTCAGCAGTGGCCATGACTATTTGACCTCAGTGAGTGGATGACTATGGAGCCAAACTCATTGATAATTTACGTGTAACAGAAGTACCATTTATTTGGATTAGGGAAAATATAAAGAGGAACAGGTTTACAGTGAGTAGCATTTAGTGTTAGCCATATTACACATGTTAAACATGTTAGCCATGTTTGAAGTACTCGATTTATAACCACATATAAGTGATCTCTAAGGCACCTGTGCATGTGAACCTAGAATTTTGAATAGAGTCTAGTCCTGGAAATATGAACCTCAATGGAAGGGTGAACAGAAAAAACCCAGTTAAGTGGGGAGATATGAAATTAAGAAGCAATAGTTATCAAGATCACAAGTTTTCCTGTGAAAGAGCAGAGAAATGGGGGAATATAATATGAGAGCTAAGTGAATTAAGTGAGGTAAGGGGAGTATTTGGGTGGATTTTGCAAAACCTCTCTTAAAATGTATTTTGTTATGTATCAATTGTACAAAATAATATGTTTCACTATGATGTGTTCCTATGTATTCATAATGTGCTTTTGTCATAATTTCCTCCCCATTACCCACTCTTGTCCACTCCACTCCCTTCTACTACTGGTTCCCTTTCCAATTAATCCTCCTTCTACTTTCAAATATAATTTTTTTTTGAGGTAGGTTCTTGCTCTCTAGTCCAGGCTGACTTGGAATTCACTATATAGTCTCAGGGTAGCCTTGAACTCATAGCCATCCACCTACCTCTGCCTTCTGAGTTCTGGGATTAAAGGCATGCGCCACTTTGCCCGGCCTCAAATATAATTTTTAATTTAGATTCTACATATATAAGAGAAAACATAAATACTGAGCGTTGAGTCAGGTATATTTCATTTAACATGATGGTCCATTTTCCTGCAAACAATCATTGTGTTCATCTTTATAGCTAACTAATATTCCACTTCACATCATGTTTTCTGTAATCATTCACCCATTGATGGGCACCTATGCTGATTCCATAAATTAACTATTGTGAATAGTATTGTGATGAACATGGATATGAGGTGGCTTAGATTCCTTTGAGCATGTACTCACAAGTGGTATAACTGAGTCCTATGGTAGTTCTATTTTTAGTTTTCTGAGGTGCCGTCATACTGATTTCCATAGTGGATGTACCAGTTTAATTTCTACCAACCAACAGAGTTTTAAGTTTGTTTATGTTTTGTTTGGTTTAGTTTTATTGTGTTTTTTGGTATTAGGGATCAAGCCCAGGGGCTCACACATAGTAAGTAAGCCCTGAGCTACATTGCTAATCATTTTTAAATAGGAAAAAGGGGATTTTAAGCCGGGCGTGGTGGCGCACGCCTTTAATCTCAGCACTCGGGAGGCAGAGGTAGGAGGATTGCCGTGTGTTCGAGGCCACCCTGAGACTCCATAGTGAATTCCAGGTCAGCCTGGGCTAGAGTGAGACCCTACCTCGAAAAACTAAAAAAAAAAAAAAAAAAAAAAAAAAAAAAAAAAATTAGAAAAAGGGGATTTTAAAACAGGAAATAATGGAGTAGTAAGAATGCTGGTGCAGCTGAACTGTTAGAAAGGGGATACTTACACAGTCCTTGAGCCCATAAAGATGATAGCATCTGGAGCAAAGCTGGAGGGTTGGCTTTTGAGAAAAACACCTGCTGCATGTACAGTAATAGCAAAGAAACCAGAAAGAACAGATTCATTCACTCACACAAAGTGAGCCACACTGCATATACACCGCTAAGCAATGGCAAGTCTCTGTCTTTTGAAATAACTGGAAGCGTTGCTACTTTTCTTTTTAACTGTTTCTTATTGAACCCTGAATTAAAGATCTTCACCAAGGAGTGACATTGGAGGGGGGAATATTTGTGGTTTTAGGAGAGAGAAAAAGATACTTAAAGGAAAAAAAAAAAGCCAACAGTGGGAAAATGCATTGTAATTTCTGGGCAGTGTACAGTGGCATTTGGGAATTCTAGCTATGGATTTAAAAGGGAAACCAGTAAGCCTACATTTGTTTTCTTCAGCACTAGTGGGATGCTGAAGTTGATACTGGCTTAACCTGAATTTGTAGAAAGGCTTTACTAGTTAAGTTTGACTTTAAAAGGTAGGAGAGAGCTAAGTGTTTTCCAGGGGCATTATTTTAATGAGAGATCATGGAACTTGAGTTGGATGAGAAGAGAATTGAATACTTAATAGGTAATTATGGGGAAAAGTGATAAAGTCACTAAATGACTCTAAAGCAAGAAAAATATATTTCTTTTTAAAAACTATTTATTTATTTTAAGAGAGAGGGAGGGGGGAGAGAGGAGAGAGAACGGGTATACCAGGGCCTGTAGCCACTGCAGATGAACTCCAGATGCATGCATCCCCTTGTGCATCTGGCTTACATGGGTACTGGAGAATTGAACCTGAGTCCTTTGTCTTTGCAGGCAGGCACCTTAACTGCTGAGCCATCTCTCCAGCCTAGAAAAATATATTTCTATTATGAGTAATGTGTCCTTTTTATAGAACATATGGCAGTTACCTTCTCATTGCTGGGACAAAATACCTAACCAGAAGCAAGCAGCTTATGGAAGAAAAAAGTTTATTTCTAGCTTATATTTTTGAAGAAAAGTTTCATCATGGCAGGGAAGCATGGCAGAAGACAGTCAGGCATCACATCTCTACATTAGCAGGGAGGAAGAAGCAAAAGTGTGAACTAAGTGCAGCAAGCCAAGCTAGACTATAACATCCCCAAGGCCCTCCCGTAGTGACACACCTCCTCTAGCAAGGCTTCACCTCCCAAAGGCTCTACCAGCTGGGGATTAAGTATGAGGCTTAATCACAGACACTTGAGGCCATGGAGGACATTTTTACATCAAACCACCACAGAGTATATATTTGAGAATATGTAAAGTTAGAAAAGAGAAAGGGAGGAAAACCCACTCAACAAAGTGTGCTTAGTTCCATCTTTTTTTTCTATCCTAGTGATAATTTTGAGGGATTCTGTTAGTTTTTTTAAAGGCTGATATAACAAAGACCACAAACTTAATTGTTTAAGCAATAGAAATTTAAGTTTCTTTGTATGTGTGCATATGAGATGTGCACATGTGTATATGCCCATTGATACATATGGGGGCATACATGTGTGCAATTCATGAACACATGTGTGCATGTAGAGGCCAAAGGACCACCTTTGGTGTTATCCTCAGGAATACTTATACACCTCTTTCTTGTTTTGTTTTTTTCAAGTTAGCGTCTCATTCTAGCCCAAACTGACCTATATCTCACTCTGTAGTTCTAGGCTGGCCTCGATCTCACAGTGATCCTCTTAACCTCTGCCTCGTGAGTGCTAGAATTAAAGACGTGTAACACTATGCCCAGTGTTGCAGCCAGGTTAGCATTGCTGGCAGAAATCACCTGACTAAGAGCAGCTTTTGGGAAAAAAAAGGGTTTATTGTGGCTTACAGACTTGAGGGGAAGCTCCATGATAGCAGAAGACGATGGCATGAGTAGAGGGTGGACTTCAGCCCCTGGCCAACATAAGGTGCACAATAGCAACAGGAGAGTGTGCCAAACACAGGCAAGGGAAAACTGGCTATAATACCCAAAAGCCTGCCCCCAACAATACACTGCCTCCAGGAGGCATTAATTCCCAAATCTTCATCAGCTGGGAACTAGCATTCAGAACACTTAAGTTTATGGGACCATCTGAATCAAACCAGGCCCCCATAAACTGATAACCATCCATGATATAAAATAATTATTATCCATCCTAATGATGTTCAAACATCCCGACAACTCAAGGTCTTTTAACTGAGCCATAATACCAAAAAAACCTCAGGGCTGGAGGGATGGCTTAGTGGTTAAGGCATTTGCCTGCAAAGCCAAAGGACCCAGGTTTTATTCCCCAGGACCCAGATGCACTGGGGGGGGGGTGCATGCATCTAGAGTTCCGTTTCCAGTAGCTGGAGGCCCTGGCACACCCATTCTCTCTCCCCCTCTTTCTCTGCCAAATAAATAAATAAAATAAAGTAAAATAAAATAACCTCAAAAACCCCATAATGGTACAGAATAAACACTCAAACTGCAAAAGATGGCATTGAGCATAGCAAAGAAATAGTCAGTCAATACAAGATTTAAACAGGAAAAACACCAAACTTAGTAGCTCTAAGTCTAACAACTTTAGCCAGTGACAAGTCTCCAAGTCCAATAATTCTAACCAGCAGCAGGTCTCTGGAGTTCCATTTCCACCCCTCCACCTAGGCTACTTACAGTCCTGGAAAACATCTGGGGCCAGAAACTTTCTTTAGCAGCCATGTTGTGGTCCTGGCATCTCCACTGGGTCTCCACTGCAACTCACAGTTCATCCTCATGGCTCCATTGAGTCTCCATGCAGTCAATCTAGCAAACCTGATACTCACTGTCCATGGCCATTTCCAAAACACAAGACCATGTTGCAAATTCAGTGACCTTCCCTTTCTTGCATTTCTCATACTCCATAATACCAGGTGGGGTGCTGGTTTGTTAATCCAGGGGGGCTATAAAGCAGACTTTGAAGAACAGGACACTCCTTAAGCATTCAGGCCCCTTCAAAAGAGTCTACATTCGTCCTGTTACCCCAATGCAGGTCAGCTGACCCAATCTCAAAGCTTACAATCTCTCATATAATTGCAGCTGAACAGGCAGAAGTATCAGCCCAAACATTTCATTTCTGTGCCAATATCCCTCTGCTCATACCAGTCCATTTCTGCACAAAGCAACACTGCACAAGTTCTCAGGTCATGGGTATAACAGTAAGCCTCTCACACAAACTGCTTCTAGCCCAGTCCAGACAAAAAACTTCCTTGCCCTCAAAGCCAAACATCACAATCTATAGTTCTTACTGCATTCAGGTCTTTCAACTCTGACCAGAATAGTCCATCAAGCTGTACTTACAGCACTGCAAGGCATCTCTTAGACCAAGATTTCAAATCCTTCCAAATTTCTCCTGCAAAGCAGCTCCAAAAGGCCAAAGCCACACAGTCAGATGTTTAGCAGCAATCCTGCTCCTTGGTACCACTTTATTGTTGCAGTCAGGTTCACATTGCTGGCAGAAATCACCCGACCAAGAGCAGCTTTTGGGAAGAAAGGGTTTGTTTTGCCTTACAGACTTGAGGGGAAGCTCCATGATGGCAGAGGAAAATGATGGCATGAGCAGAGGGTGGACATCACCCCCTGGCCAACATAAGGTAGACAATAGCAACAGGAGAGTGTGCCAAACAATGACAAGGGGAAACTGGATATAACACCCATAAGCCTGCCCCAACAATACACTGCCTCCAAGAGACATTAATTCCCAAATCTCCATAAGCTGGGGATCTAGCATTCAGAACACCTAAGTTTGTGGGGGACACCTGAATCAAACCACCACACCCAGCCTGTCTACCTCTTTTTAAGACGGGGTTTCTCAATATTCATGAGCTTACCAATTAGGCTATACTGGCAAGCCAGTGAGCTCCAGGGTTCCTCTTGTCTTCACCTCCCCAGCTCTGGGATTTCAGGTGCATGATACTATACTTGCATGCTTTATGGTTACTTGAAATGGAACTCAGGTCCTCATGCTTATAAGTCAAGTACTTTTGCCACTGCATTATCTCCCCGGCCCCTAGAAATTTGTTTTTTGATAGCTCTGGATACTGATAGTCCACGATTAAGGTGTTAGCAGTGTTTGTTTCCTCTGAGGCTTCTTGTCTTTGGTACTAGATTTCCATCTTCTCTTCTGTCATCTTTTCTTTAACCCTGTCTATACCCAAATTTCCTCTCTCTCTCTCTCTCTCTCTCTTTTTTTTTTTTTCAGGTTCTTGATATTGAACCCAAGGTCTCCCAAATGCTAGGCAAGTGGTTTACTACTCTCAGCCAAAGTTCCTCTTCTTAATAGTCATTTGGATTAGGGATCACTTAATACCCTCATTTAAGGAGTTTTAACAAACTCCTTAAAGACCTTGTCTTCAAATACAGGCACATATGAGATAGTAGCTAGTGGGGACTTAAATACAAAGTTTTTCAGGAAAAAATTCTCCAGTAGGAATGCTACTTATTTTTAGTGTTTTACATAATAATGATTATTCCATGAATATAATTCTTGTTTCCATGTCTCACCTAATAACATTATCACAACATTTTCCTATTTTATTTTGAAAACATTTAACAGCTACAAAATACTTTGCCAAGTGATTATATAGCCAAATTTTAATACACTTCTATTTTGAAAGTATAAATATTTCTTCCTTCCCTTTTCTGTAATTAGAAACAATGCTAAAGCTATTAATGAATACTGTCAGAAGTATTGAACCTTGTAATTTCCTTCTACATGATGGTTTTCTTTCTTTCTGCAGTAATAGACTGGAATGATGTTAGGAAACACAAGTATGGTCACCTACCAGAGTCTGCATCTCAGTATGAAGGTAAGATAAAACTAATTAGCATGAGAAAAAGTTGTGTTTGTAGGTTTGTGTGGTGTGTGGGGGGGGGAGGTGTGTATGTGCAGGTATGCATGCACGCATGTGGATGTGCAAGCCAGAGGTTGACATTGTCTTTCTCTATTTCTCTCCACTGTATTTTTTTTTTTTTTTGAGGCAAGCCCAACAGACTGGCCTTTTTTTTATGCAAGAGAGAGAGAGAGAAGGGGGGGGCAGAGAATTTGGCATGCCAGGGCCTCCAGCCAGTGCAGTTGAACTCCAGCTGTGTGCACCCCCTTGTGTGCATGTGCAACATTGCACGTTTTCATCAGTGTGCATCTGGCTTACATGGGACCTGGAGAGTCAAACGTGAGTCCTTAGGCTTCACAGGCAAGCGCCTTAAACGTTAAGCCATCTCTCCAGCCCTCCTCTGTTTTTTTTTTTTTTTTTTTTTTTTTTTGAGACAGGCTCTCTTACTGAATGTGGCATACTGATTTGGCTAGACTACCTAACCAGCAAACTCCAGGGCTCCTCCTATGTCTGCCTTCCTAGCTCTGGGATTACAGGCATGCTGCCATACCCAGCTCTCATATGGGTACTGGGGATTTGAACTAGGGTATTCATGCTTGTGCCGCAAATGCTTTATGAAACTGATCCATTTCTCCAGCCCCTAGCATGAAAAGAAAAAAACATGTGTTTGGTTTTTTTTAGGTAGGGTCTCACTCTAGCCCAGACTGACCTGGAACTCATTATGTATTCTCAGGGTGGCCTTGAACTCACAGTGATCCTCCTACCTCTACCTTCCAAGTGCTGGGATTAAAGGCGTGCGCCACCATGCCCAGCTATAGGATGAAAAATTTTATTCAGCATCTCTTGCCATAAAACATTTGTTCTTAGAGTCTGTATGTACAAATAATTTACTGGTTTAATCAAAAATAAATATTGTCAGGCTGGAGAGATTGCTTAGTGGTTAAGGCGCTTGCCTGCAAAGCCTAAGGACCTAGATTCAACTCCCCAGGACCCACGTAAGCCAGATGCACAAGGTGATACATGCATCTGGAGTTCATTTGCAGTGGCTAAAGGCCCTGGTGCACCCATTCTCTCTTCTCTCAAATAAATAAAAAAATAAAAAAGGTAAAAAAAAAAAGAAATATTGTCATTTATAGAGATGTTTGTCAAAAGCAGCAGTATTTTGGTTTTGAGCTAAAAATCAAGGAGCCTATATTCTGAATATAACTTTAGGCATAGCTACTTAGCCTTTCTCTAGCTCTATAATTTTTACAGGTTTAGGCTCAAGAGGAAGGCAAAATTAGGTGGTATACTTCCACAGTTACTAATAAACTCTTTTAAAATAAAATAATTGGACTAGACAAAGTTTCAAATACCTGTTTTATCCCAGAATTGCACCTTTCTGTCATTGACCTATGCTTTAACTTTTTATCTTTAATAGAAACTGCTGACATTCTGGAGATAGGTAAGATATTTTTCTTGTTCTGTTAAATAAGGGGATTTACTACACCAGGAGGTCAGCTACTAGGAAAAGAACTCCATGTGTCTCTGTCTCATAAACTAGAGAACACTTGCTCTTGTCTTCCTAATTAGCCCATGTGGTTCATCTTAGCTTTTATATCAAGTCCTACTGATCAGAAGACCATGCTAAGCAAACAAAAAGGGAAAGCGTATGGTTAGTTGTATAGGATACAGTCAGGAAAGGAACTAAACCAAACTGGAAGTGATTTCTAATTCACTAAGTTCAAGACTAAAACAGATTCCTGTTATTCATACTGCAACATTTGGTGAGATCTTCCCCCAAAAAATTTCACATAAAATATATCAAACTGAAACTAAATTTAAAGATATCCTTAATATATGAATGAAATAAAAACATATATTCTCAAGTAATGAGTCAGACTAATACTACACTTGCTTTTCATCCCTACATAGTATACTTCAGGACTAGGATTCGAGGAGTAAAGCTAATGGTAGTATTTCTCAATCAGTTTTCAGGATTTATACATAAACATCAGTTAAAGACTTAGGGTTCTTTAATATCCTTCTATATATTACATAAATGTTGATATCCAGATACTTTTATCAATTTTACTCCAGTATGATATTTTTTTAGAATTTCATGTATTCAGCTTTATCATCTGCTTTCTTTCTCTTGCCTTTTCTTCCTCTAAGATAGTTTCCATTGCTCCCTGACACAGAATTCAACATTACAAGACTGAGACTAGGAGTCAGACAGAACTCCTGGGATTATTGAGAGGCAACTTTGCCACTTAGTCACTTTGTGATTCTGACCCTTAGTTTTCTGAGTAGCAAAATGAGAATAGTAATCCCATTCTGCCTACTTCACAGGGTTGGGAAGATTACATGAGCTAATGAATGTGAAAACTATTTTTAAAACTCACACTTTTCATTCTATTCAGTGGCTGCACTTTGAGTCAAAGTTGATATTCTCTGAAGTGAAGCATTATGAATGTGAGCTGAACAAATAAATGAGGTGAAACAATGAAGGTGAAAGAATTGTTACTTGGTAAACAAATGGTAGTTATTTCTTATCCTTTAAATTTTTTCCTAAGCTTTCTAAATACTGAAGTGGGTATCAGTTACTTTCTCATAGCTGTGACAAAGTACCAATCAGAAGCAGTTTAAGAAAGGAAGGGGTTTAATTCAGCTTACAGTTCCAGAGGGCAGTCTATCATGCCAGGAGAAGAAAACTGGCATCACATTACATCTGCAGGAAGGAAGTAAAGAGAGTCATAACAAGCAGGACTGGGCTGTAACACTACAAAGCCTACTCTCAGTGCCACACTTCCTATAGCAAGGCTCAGTAACTAAAGGTTCTGTAACCTTCTTGTATAGTACCACTAACTGGGTATTAGGTACTCAAACTCATGAGTTTATGGGGAACATTTTACACTGAAGCCTCCATAGTCTGCCCTGACCACCATAGACTTATGGCCATCTCATGGTACAAATGCATTTAAGACAACTCTTAAAAGTCCCTGCAGTTAGGCTGGAGAGATGGCTTAGCTGTTAAGGACTTGCCTATGAAGCCTAAGGACCCCAGTTTGAGGCTCAATTTCCCCCAGGACCCACATAAGCCAGAGGCACAAGGTGGCGCATGTGTCTGAAGTTTGCTTACAGTGGCTGGAGTCACTGATGCATCCATTTTCTCTCTCTCTCTCTCTCTCTCTTTCTCTCTCTGTCTCCCCCCCCCCCCCTCAAATAAATAAATAAATAATAAAATTTAAAAATAAACAAAAAAAAGTCCTTGTAGTCTTTACCAGGCCCAACACTGTTCAAAACTCCCAAGTCGGCCAGGCGTGGTGGCGCACACCTTTAATCCCAGCACTCGGGAGACAGAGGTAGGAGGATTGCTGTGGGTTCGAGGCCACTCTGAGACTCTATAGTGAATTTCAGGTCAGCCTGGGCTAGAGTGAGACCCTACCTCGCAAAACAAACAAACAAAAAAAGCCCTCCCAAGTCAAGTCTAAGGTCTCAGCTGAGACTCAAGGCAGTGTCTTAACTATGCGGCCTGTAAAATCAAAACATTAATAACATGCTTGCAACATATAATGGCACAGAGTAAACATTCCCATTCCAAAAGAGAGAAATAGGAACATAGGAAGGAAATATTGGACCAATGCAAGATTAAAATGCAGCAAGGCAAACATAAAATCCTACAGCTCAGTGTCCAGTGTCTGAGACTTGTGATGAAATTCTCTGAGTTCTAAAAGACTTGGCATAGCTCTGCCCCTCCAGCTGTGCTGCCTGTATCCTCCCTTAATGGGCCAGATCCTCCCTGAGCCTATAACTTTTCTTTGCAGGTGTCTCATGGCCTTGGCATCTTGCAACATCCAAAGTCTCTACTGCAACTTAGGGTTCACTTTGTAGCTGCACATAGTGGCCCCACAGGGTCTCCTTGCAGACTTCAACCCTGCCTCATTATTGTTTAGCTTTAGTGGCTCTCTGGAACTGTGATGGTATTCCATGGCCTCCTATATCTTGTGTTTTCCATGAACCTGAATCCAGTATATGGGACCATTGCCAAGTTCTGTTACCATATCCAAATGAAGCCTGGCCTTGAACCACAGTTGTACCACTCTGCCTGTGTACACTGACCTTGGGGAACTGAGCTCTCAGCAGGCTCCCCTCAGGCCTTTTCCTTTCGAAAGAATTTGCCTTTTTACTAGTTTGAGCATTCAATGGATTGGTTCTTGTTCTCAGGGCATTCTTTCTGTTGTTCCAATGCAAAGCATTTGGCTTATCTTTAATGATAATGATCTCTTTAGTAACTATAGCCTAAATAGCTTCAGTTTCTGGGTTTCGAATTTTAAATTTACTTATATTTCTTTTTGTTTCAAACTTTGTATTTTTTCCTATCTTTTTGCTATGTATTTTCCTCTCTTTCATTGTAAAGCTGAATGAAGGCAGCAAAGAGAAGCCATGTCATATACTCAATGTTTTTTTTGCCTTGAAATTTCCTACACTAAGCACATCATTCCATTATTTTAAAGTTCAGTTAGCCAGAATATAGTAGTTTCTTTGCCAGAATATTACATGAACTGTTTCTAGCCCAGTTCCTGATAAATTCCTTTTTCCCATCTAGAACCTCATAAGTATAGCCTCCACAGTTCACATTATTCTTGGCCTCTGGTCTTCCAAAGCCCCACGAGAATAGTCCATTAAGCTCTGCTTACAGCATCCGTCCACATTCTTCTGGCAGGCCAGTTTGAAAAGGGTAACTACATGGTCAGCTTTTTCACCACATCAGCCCCACTTCTTGGTACCAATTTTCTGTGTCTGTTACTTTCTTGTTGCTAGGACAACATATCCAACCAGAAGCAACTTAAGGAAAGAGTTTAATTCAGTTTAGTACAGTTCTAGGAGATAGAATCTATCATGGCTGGAATACATGACAGGAGCAGAAAATTGGCATCACAGTATCGCATCCACAGGGAGGAAAAAGTGAGACAGCAAGCTGGATAGCAACATCTCAAGGCCCATCCTTAATGAGACACTACCTCCAACAAAGCTCACTTCCTAAAGGTTCCACAACCTTCCTGAATAGCACCACCAACTGGATATTAAGTATTCAAACTCATGAGTCTACAGGGGACATTTTATACTCAAAACACCACAGTGTATAAGTGGAAAAAGCAAGGATGCAAGAGTCAGACAGTTTGGTTCAATTCCTATTCACCACTCATTACTCATTAGTTTTGTTACTTCAGGCCAATTAGTCTTTCTGACACATTTCCTTACCTTAAATTAACATGAAACCTACTCAATAGGTTGTAGTGAATATAAAAGATACTGAGCTAGTTTGGCATCATCAGGCAAAGGAAAGAAACTCAGTGATAGCTGCCGCTCATCTTGGTCTTGTTAATATAAATAATAACAACTTAAGTTCAGTGTCAGCTCCAGAAATGTTGTAAAGAACCTGTTGATATGGAATGATGAAACTCATTTTATATAAAATATAAAAGTATAGTTTTCTTCATAAGAGCATTAGTAACACAGATATATCTGCTGATACAAGTTAAGACTGTGTATTTTATCTTGTCCATTGAGCATTAGAGCAGATTTATGGAATCTTCATGCTGGACAAGGCTCTAAAATCATCTGGTTCGCAGGGGCTGGGACTATAGCTCAGTGGTATATTGTTTGCCTAGCATATTAAAGGCCCTTGATTTTGATTCCCAGTTCTTCAAAAATAAAATAATGATGATAACCATCTACTTTGACCCAGCATTTCCGTATTTTGACATTTTGAATCTCTGATTAAATGTCTTATCGTGAATACCCAAAACTATTGGGCACATACAGCCTCTTCAGATAAATTGCTTCATATTAGATAATTCTTGAGCTAAATATGTTTCCTTGTAATTTCTGTTAGACACATTCTAATTTTTAGGGCCGGTTAGAAGAGAGTTAACCCTCTGGTTATTAGAAAGCACCTCTAAGTACTGCCACTCTGCTACTTTCTTAGCTCCATCCATACCTCAGTTTTGTTTTGTTTTCCAAGTCAGGGTTTTACTTTATCCCAAGCAGATCTGGAACTCATTTTGTAGTCCTAGGCTGGCCTTAACACTCATGGTGATCCTCCTACTTCAGCCTCCTGAGTGCTTGGACTACGGACATGCTCCGCCAGGTCCAGCTCACACCTAAATTTTTAGCACAGCTTTCTAACTAGTCTTCCATGCTCACCCCCTAGCCTTATTCCCTCCTAGTCCAACTTTTAACCCTGCAGCCAGGATAATTATACCCTAAACTCATCAATATTTGGGTTCTCGTTAACATGACATCAGGGGTACTCTGATATGTGAACACTGCCTGTATCTACAGCCCCTTTCCTAAGCTTTTTATTTGAACCCTACCCAACAGCTATGCCAAAAAATCCAGTTCTAAAAACTATCAGCTCCAAGTCTTTATACATATGCTTTTCTTTCTGTCCGATAGTTTCCTTTTCTTAACTATCATTTTATACTTTCACTTGCAGCGTAAAAGTTACTTCCTCCTAGAAGCCTTCCATAAACCTGCCAGGTGCTCCTCCACCTCTCCAATTGCAGGCCTCACCACAACATTCTGTGGTGTGCTATTTAGTCTCTGCCCCTCACTAGACGGAAACTTATGAGGACAAGAGCAATATTTTGGTCATGATAGTGCTCCGGTACAATGCTGTATTTCTTGGACAAATGGATAAGGAAATGGCTCTGAGACTACGTTCTTACTCATGCATACTGTTCATGAATTGCTTCTCTAATTGTTCCTTGAGTGACAATGGTTTTGGATCACTTTACCACTTAGTTACCATTTTGACTCTGGAGTGCTGTATCTCCAAGTATATCATGTCATCTTATTAGTCTAGGATTGAGTAGGGCTGCTGCTTCACTGCTTCTTTGACTTTCATTCACTGAAAAATTTGTATTGAGCCTCTACTATGTATCAAGCACTGTATTTAACAGTAAAGATGGAAAAGGAATAAAAAATAGTCCCTACGCCGGGCATGGTGGCGCATACCTTTAGTCCCAGCACTCTGGAGGCAGAGGTAGGAGGATCACTGAGAGTTCGAGGCTGAGACTACATAGTGAGTTCCAGGTCCCCTGGGCTGGAGAGATGGCTTAGCGGTGAAGGTGCTTGCCTGTGAAACCTGAGGGCCCATGTTCGACTCTCCAGATCCCATGTAAACCAGACACACAAGGTGACACAGTGCACAAGGTCACACATGTGCACCAGGTGACACATGTGTCTGGAGCTTCATTACAATGGTGGAGGCCCTGGCATGCCAATGTCCTCATACATGCATGTGTACTCTCACTTGCATTAAAAAAAGAAAAGGCCAGTCTGTTGGGCTTGTCTCAAAAAATATTTTTTTTAAAATAGTCTCTATCCATAAAGAGTTTGAATAACTCATTTACAGAGATGTGATAAATAAGAAAGATTTAAATGGGATATTATGGGATATAGAGAAGTGAGGAGATAGGAAAAGCAATAGTATTTTTTCTGAGTGCTAGTTACCAGGTATGGGGGAGGTGGGCAACCAAGATATATAAAAGTTGTTTCTGGAAATTCTCAGATCCTCCTCCCTAGCTTGAGTAGTATAATTCTGTATCTTTGAAGTGTCATTTCGGTTACCTGCCTACATCCTCCAGAAAGACTCTGATTTCTTCTTACCTAAGCCTCTCATTGTTGCCTAAAAAGAGGACTAAGCTTTTTCTAGATGTTTTATTTCTATTAAATAAAAGTACCATTAATGACTTCTTTTTTATCTTTTTCTCTTTCAATGAGGAAGCCACATGAAAATGTTACTGAAGCAACCAGCCTTCTGTTCCAGCCTTTAGGCATTTGATGAAAGACTGTACATATTAAATCACACTTGTTCTTCTGTGCATGAATTTTTCAAAACCATAAACCAGATGGTAGAAATGTATATTAATGAGACCATTGCATTGATATTGGGAACTGTGCTTCTGCTTAAAACCTCTCTTCTCACCCAGGGTATTTGATGAGCTCTTTGCTTATAGCTAGGAAGTAGCCTCTTGGTATATTTCGAAGGGCACAAATGATACACTTCAGTTCCTTTTGTTTGTTTTCAGAAATTATTTTTGGCTTAATGTTTTATTTTTAGATGAATCATTAAAAATATCAAGCTAATGATTTTAAAGGGCTATGAGCAACATTTTGAGAATGAATTACTGTATATCCTATTACTTAGTTTTAGATGTTTTAGAATAACTGGGTTTTATCAGAGATGAACATGCTGCCATTTATTAATCACTTGAAAAATACTAAGAAAATACAGACTTGCAGATGTGACTTATGAAAAGGAGCAGATATTTAAATGATTATAAAATGACATGAAGCAGAATGTTCCTAGTGCTATGATAGATTGATGAAAGGAACAGAAAAGAATCTAGAAATAGATATAAGAATATATAAGAAATTAGTATAAGACTAAGGTGACATTCCAAATAGGTGGAGAGAAAAAAGATGGTTCATTCAGTAGATGAAGTTGAAATACATTGATTGAATAAAAGTAAAAATGGAAGGCTAGATCCTGGCTTCATTTATTTCATAAAATAAATTGCAAATAGATTATATACTTAAGATATAAATAAGATGATACCAAGACATCCTTGAAAACATGGATAAATGTTTGTTTAATATTAAAGTGAGAAAGATATAGTATAAAAAATAAGAAACCATAAAAGATTGAAAACTTTAGAACAAATATTACCACACTAAGACAAACACCCTACTCACATGTGAGACAAAGGACTAATATTTTTAATTTACAAAGACCTCTTAGAATCTATGAGGAAATTAAAGGTTACATGAGAAGTAAGGAAATGGCAAAAAAAAAAAAAGATCTTTACAGAACTGCAAAAAAGTATAAAAGTACATTAATATTTATTTTTATCATCAAGATTTATCAAAATTTCTAGGCATAGTGGCATGTACCTATAATCCAAGTATTTGGGAGGCTGAAGCAGAGGGGTTGCTAGTTTGTCATCAGCCTGGGGTAAAAACCAAATTTCCAGGCTGGAGAGATGGCTTAGCGGTTAAGCACTTGCCTGTGAAGCCTAAGGACCCCGGTTCGAGGCTCGATTCCCCAGGACCCACGTTAGCCAGATGCACAAGGGGGCACACGCATCTGGAGTTTGTTTGCAGTGGCTGGAGGCTCTGGTGTGCCCTCTCTCTCTGTCTCTCTCTGCCTCTTTCTCTGTGTGTCACTCTCAAATAAATAAATAAAAATAAAAATAAAACAAATTTCTAAGCTAGCCTGGCTGCATAAGTGAGATCCTATTTCAAAAAAAATTATGAAGATTAGAGTTTTAACAAAGGTGTAGGAAACACACTCATGTACTTTTGATAGTAATAGAAATTAGTATAGTCTTTCTAGAGGACATTTCAGAAGTATATATCATCAAAATCTAAAATATCCATAGTTGGTTTATTAATCCTACTCTTTGGAGTTTGCCCTAAGGAGATTGTTTTAGTCAGTCTTTTTGTCTCTGTAACAAATACCAGAGAGATAATCTAAAGGAAGAAACTTTTATTTTGTTCACAGTTTCAGGGTTCTTGGTCCATGGTCAGGGACTCCATTACTTTTAGGTTTATGCTAAGGCAGAAAGACCATGAAAGAAGGGCAATGTGAAAGAAAGCTGATAATCTTATTTCAGCCAAGGAGCAAAGAGAAGTAATAGGAAGGGGTTAGGGCCAAAATATGCCCTTCAAGGTACATGTTCAGTGGCCCATTTCCTTCAACTGGGCCCCACTTCCCACACTTTTTCTTTTTTAAAATATTTGTTTATTTGCAAGAAGTGTGTATGGGGGCGGGGAGATAGAATGAATGAGAATGGGTGTGCCAGATACTCTAGCTGCTGCAAACAAACTAGATGCATGTGCCACTTTGTGCATCTGGATTTACATGGGTACTGAGGAATCAAACTCGGGTTGTTAGGCTCTGGAGGTAAGTGTCTTAACCACTGAGCAATCTCTCCAGCCCCTACTTTCCACATTTTCACCAACTCCTAGTAGTCTGTTATGATTTTGAATGTATCAGTAGATTAAACCATTGATTAGGTCAGAGCCTTCATGATACTGTCTTTTTGGAAATGCCCTCATATTCATACCCAGAAAGATGCTTGAGTAATCTTGGTGTCTCTCATTCAGTCAAATTAACAATCAAGATTAACCATAGCAGAGATTATCTTGAAGGCATTCATAAACAAAAATACAACTTTAAAATTAGAAAACATACGTTTTCATTTCAACATTCAGTTGTTGTTGGGTTTTATAAAGTTATGGTAATATACATAATGAAACAATATGTAGAGAGTAATCTTAGAGTAGTATTTCTTTTTTTTTTCTTTTTTTGTGACCCAATGAGTTTTTTTTTTAATTTTTTTGTTTGTTTATTTATTTATTTGAGAGCGACGGAGAGAAGGAGGCAGAGAGAGAGAGAGAATGGGCACGCCAGAGCTTCCAGCCTCTGTAAACGAACTCCAGATGCATGCGCCCCCTTGTGCATCTGGCTAACGTGGGTCCTGGGGAATTGAGCCTCGAACCAGAGTCCTTAGGCTTCACAGGCAAGCGCTTAACCGCTAAGCCATCTCTCCAGCCCCCCAATGAGTTTAATTAGAGTTACTTACTTGTGTATGGATGAGGGGTTGTTTACCTGAGGATAGGCAGCTTAATGGTGACTAAACGACTGAAGAAAATATCTCTCCTACCCCAAAACAATTAACTACCAATAAGCTCAGGGAGCTGTGGGACCTTATGAACCCCTCCCCATTCATGTCAAAATGTTGACCTTCTCATTCTTGAACATTGTAAGTACAGCTCCTGTGAGTTCATGAGTGCAACAGCCATGTCATATGTGAAAGACTTGTTCCACAATACTCTTCCCCTTCCTCTGGCTTTTATGTTCTTTCTGCCTCTTCTTTCCCTGTTTGCTGAGCCTTACAGGGGATGATATAGATGTCCATTTTGGGCTGAGCAGCACTCACAGTTATATATTCTCAGCACTTTAACCAGTTATGAGTCTCTACAGTAACCACTACCCACTGCAAAAAGAGGCTTCTCTCACTGAGGCTGAAAGCAGCACTAATCTATGGGAGGAAGCATTAGAATAGGATTTCTAACCTAAAGACATTGATTATCTTTTTGCCTTAGGGATTTGACTTCCATATTCAAGTGGAGCAAACTAAGGTATTAAGGAGAACTATGTCCAGAGTAGTAGTCAGCCTAAGTAGCCAGTAAATAAATAAACTAGCTTGTTTATTATACTTCCCCTTAGAATGTAAGGGGGGACAGTGACTTCGGCAGTATTGTTATTTGCTTTGAAAACTTGGTGCTAAAATCTTGACTTGGCATATGGTGGCAGATATTAAATAAATATTTATTGAGTAAATATATATTTTGAAAATATATATTGAACAAATACATATTCATTCAGGTCAGCCTGGGCTAGAATGAGACCCTACCCCAAAAATTAAAAAATTAAAAAAAATAAATTGGGCCTAGAAAAATGGCTTAGTGGTTAAGGCACTTGCCTGCAAAGCCAAAGGACCCAGGTTCAACTCCCCAGGACCCATGTAAGCGAGATGCACAAGGGGGCACACGCATCTGAAGTTCATTAGCAGTGGCTAGAGGCCCTGGTGTGCCCGTTCTCTCTCTCTCTCCCACTGCCTATTTCTTTATCTCTCTCTCTCTCAAATTAATAAATAAAAATAAAATATACAACTAAAAAAATGAATAAATTGAACTCAGGTCTTCATGCTTGTGCAGCAAGTGCTGTTACCCACTGAGCCATCTCCCTAGCCCATGGGGTGCCTTTTTTCTTTCACTTTTTACAAAATGTTTATTTATTTATTTATTTATTTATTTGTAAAGAGAGAGAGAGAGAATGAGTGAGAACACCAGAGCCTGCAGCTGCTGCAAACAAACTCCAGATGCATGTGCTACTTTGTGCATATGACTTTATGTAGGTACAAGGGAATCAAACCTGAGTTGCTAGGCTTTGCAAGCAAGCACCTTGACTACTGAGCCATCTCCCCAGCTCCCCCTTTTTTCTTTAAAAGGTACTTTTATGTAATTTGTTGGCCCCTTCAAGGAAAGAACCTTATTTTCCTAATAAAAAATGTAATTGTCATATAGTGCATGCTAGAATTTACAAGGCACTTATTAAATAGTGATATAAATGCTATGGCTACCATTTTCTCATTTGTAAGGTCTGAGCTCAAATATTTCTTCTGTAGAGCATATGTCCCTAAGTTCACTAAGATATCTCACAGTTGCTTTCACAGTACCTCATGTTATTTCTTTCAAATACTTATCACCTTCACTTATCCATGGGTTAATTGTTTCTTGCCATACACTAGAATTACTATAAATTCCATGAGACTTGCTCCCTTCAACAGCACATATACTAAAATTGGAAACATGAGATCAGGGATCCATGTTGTACTGCCTAGCTGTGTTGCTAGTTATTTACTATCTCCACTTAACTCTATATAGAAAACAACATTAATTTAAGAACTTTGTCTGTCTTGTTTCCCTAATACTTAATACACTTATTTTCACTTGGAAGAAGATTTCCAGATGAAGAATGTATATACAATTGAACTGTTACTTCCATCTTTCAGATGAATAAACTGAGGCATGGAAGTGTAAATTTACCTGAGATTTAGCTGAAGAAATAACTGTTAGCCAGTATCTTCTATTACATATGTGACTAAATCACATTCTTACAATTTGATCAGTATTTTCTAGACACAAGGTTTAATCAGAATTATCTAGCAGTACTTGAAACCTACTAAGTACTGAATAACTTCTGAAAATGATGCCCTAAACTTTGAAGAAAAGAGATACGTAGAATATGGCTTTAGGATCAGTGATTTAGACAATGGCAAACTACTGGTTGGGAGACAAATTTAGCCTGTTCCCTGCTTTTCTTAGTAGTTTTCATAGAATGTAGGCTTGTTCTCTTTCATTTGCATACTGTCTTTAGCTGCTATCACACTACTGCAATGGCATAGTCTAGTACTTATGACATAGACAATATAGCTTCCACAAATGAAACTGTATTAGCTTGCCTTTACTAATTCCTGATCTGCATCTTGCTCACTGTCTTTTCTGTTGTGATTGAGTGCTGTCAGATAGGGAGGTCATATGATGCCCGACTTTATGATGAGCGTGATAAAGGGGTTCAGATATCCTGATTATGTTAGTAAACTACCTATTCTGAAATTTACCTGATAGCAGCTGGGTGTGGTGGCACATGCCTTTAATCCCAGTACTCCAGGAGGCAGAGGTAGAAGGATCACTGAGTTTAAGGTTAGCCTGTGAGATCTTGTCTCGAGAAACCAAAAATAAAATAAAATAAAATAAAATACATATGGTAGGTACAAAGCCTTAAATAGACAAGCCAAGAAACTGAAAACTAATCTAGGTATATGATTCAAACTATTTAGCCATCAGAGTGGATGGACTGCTTTTAACCAAGAGATTCTTCTTCATTAAGTTATTATACAGGATTTCCTAAAGTGGTATAAAATCTGAGGTTTCTAGCCCTTTTACCTTACAGCACCAGAAACTGATTACCATGGTTGGTATGTGTAATAGAAAACTGTAATTAATGCTGCTATAATTCTTAAAAACAAAAGCTCTTAGGTGTCTTTTTTTTTTTTTTTTTTTTCAGAACTCAAGCTAACACAAGCAAACACTCACAATTGACCAAGCCTCTACACCTATGCTGCCTTGTACATTAGCTATCAGGCACCTGTTCTTTTAAATGCATTAAAATTAAATAAAATTTAAAGTTTAGTTTCTTAAGTTCCACATTTCAAATGTTCAGTGGCTAGAAGCTATCTTATTAGATAGCACAAATAATGGAGCATTTCTTGCAGCATAGGAAAGTTCTCTTGCACTTACTGAACTTGCTATCCTAGATACTAGAGTTAAGGAGTCTTAGTTCAGTGAAGCCCAAGTCTTACTATTTGACTTAATCTTTCATTTATAGAAATTGAATAATAATCTGTAATGTTTTCTTTTTCTAACAGCAAATAGTGATGAGATGTACTCAGTCTTTGACTTAAGGCCCTCTCAGCTAAGAGAAGATACTTTATTAAATTCTGATAATCTCTTCAAATGGTCACTCCAGAAAAATAGCCACCTCATTTACCCTATGAACTAACTGGTCATGATGATTTATCACTGGGTAATTTGTAAAATATTTCAGAACTGATAGTGATTTATGGGTCAACCCTATTTGATTGTATTAAGGATGGTGGGAAAGGGGCCAATATTTAAACAGAAGCTATAAAGTCAGTAGAGTATAAAGTCTTGGCATCATCTTTGGAGTGATTTAGATTTCATTATTCAGTGACTCATTTTTATTCCCAGCATCTAGTGCTTTTTGCATGGCCCAAAGGGGCCCTGTGCTGCTCCACTACAGAGGATACTTCAAGAATGCTGGTTTGCTACAGTGTTTTAGCTTGTGAGAGTCTCTGGGACCTTCCCTGCTCCATCATGGGGTCACCTCTAGGTGGGTATTAGGAGGAAATTGCAAACTGGCTTAACTTTGAAATAAAGAACTTGGTGATCACGTGTGGTCCAATGGTATCTGTATGTAACATCCACCCCTTACATGTTTTGCAGGCCCTAGCATAGTGTCACCTTGACAGTTGCTCTTCTGACACATTGTTCTTTACTCTTTTAAGATACTCTAAGGCCACATTAGGCTGAAGAAGTCTATAAGCAACCTGACTTACTCTTTCTTACTGTGATCAGAACTGCTTTCCAAATCTCCATTTGCTACATTCTCAGATCCTTATAATTTTGGACCTCAAAGTAGTGGCTATGGCTGGAATGGGGGTGGAGTTGGGGAAGATATGAGAAGCTAGTTTAAAAGGTGATGACCCAACTCTGTCTCATTGATCTGGCTTCCACTTGCCTCAACTTCTCTCACCCTATGTCTCCAGATAGTCTTTCCTTCATTCTTGCTGAGCTGAGGTGATGAGATCCAACCACTTTGGGTGTTGGAAACTGATAGAAGTGCAGGACCTCTCAAAGAGTTAGGCTGTTCAAAAATAATCTCACCATTACTTTCTGCCTCTTCTGTTTCCCATGGGCTTCTTGACACTTAAAAAAAAAAAAAAAAAAACACTTGTATACCCCATTTTCATTTTAGGGACTAACATGAGGAACACCTTATGTCATCTTGAGACCATGATTTTAGAATATCTAAGAAATTTACTTAGTAACTGGATTCTTCCCCTTACTTTAAGTCCAAATAGGAAAAAAGAAGTTTTATCTTAAAACCAGTCTGCAAATGGCTTAATGTTTAGTGTAGATTACATCCCAAAAATATTTTTAGGAAGTTGACTGTGATAGAGATTTCTATTTCCTTTACAGGTCATTTTACCTGGGACAAATACCTAAAAGAAACATGTTCAGTCCCAGCGCCTGTTCATTGCTTCAAGCAGGTAATTGATTCTCAACATGGTTAGTAGATGGGAGACATTTTTTTTTCTGGTGCTTAAACAATGGACACATGAAGTAGGAACTCTGACTTCTTAACTAAGGGCCCCAGAATAAACTGGTATGGGAGGAACTCAAGAAGTAAAATTTGGGGCTGGAGAGATGGCTCAGCAGTTAAGTATACTTCCTGTGCGAACATGAGGGCTTGAGACTGACTAAGTACCAATCACCAGCTCCCACATAAAATAGCTGGACATGGCTACATGCTCCTATAACTCCAGTCTCATAGGGGAGCAGAGACCCTAGAATCTTTGGAGTGCTGTAAGGTCTGGAATCAGTAAAAGACGACTCCAGCTTACAAATAAGACCAGGCAGAAGAGCAGTGTAGCCAGACACCCAATGTTCTACACCAGCCAGCACAGCTAAGCAACCCCGCCTCAGGCAAGCATATGGGGTGCTACATGGGGACAGTAAACATGCATACACTGCACACACAACATATTATACACATACACATGCACATACAACTAAAAAAATAAGTAAAATTTTATCACTGTGAGTTTCAGCCGCAGGCATTCTCCATAAGTCCATCTAAGTAACACCTTTTTGTTCTTGACCCTTAAGGTTACTCTGTGTTATTTTTTTTTAAATTGCAGTTTTTTACTGTAGCTCTTAACTCAGACAGATGAGAAAGAATTATAAGCCTAAAATAGTTCTTAATCTTGGAGTCATGTTCCTTTCTTTCCCTGTATTCTATTTTATTTTTTTGATTTTTTGAGGTAGGGTCTCACTCTATCCTGGGCACACCTGGAACTCACTGTAGTACCAGGCTGGCCTCGAACAACTCACAGGGGTCCTTCCTATCTCTGCCTCCCAAGTGCTGGGATGTGTGCCACCACACCTGGCTCCCTGTATTCTTTTTTTTCTTAATTTTTTTATTCTTACCTTTCTTTAAAACATTGATAGCTAGTCCCAGTGGTGAACATTTGAAGCTCATCACAGATCATTCAGAGCTTCTGTATAGAAAAAGGAGTTCCAGACAGTATGCAGGTGATATTGATTATGCCACTATGTAATGAGGCTATTAAGAAATGTCCTGTTAATAAACAGATCATATCATCAGGAAGTTAGCTCTCTCTCTCTTCCTCTAGTACTCATTATTCCCTTGTCAACATTTCACTTTAAGTTTGAGTTTTGTCCAAGAAAAAGTTTTTGGTTTATTTGAAATAGTACAGACTAAATACATATATCCACCAAAAACATTTTTAAGTCAAAATATACTAGTAATAGTTTTCAAGTCACGAAAGATCAGGCAACTAAACAGTGATCTGAGAAATGGGAAACAAAGGAGCTGAGACCTATATGATTTGCCATCCTCAAGTCAAGTTTCCAGATTATGGCCCAGAAAAGAGGAACCATGTTGAGCTAGTAGACTCCTAGTTCAAAGAAATGAACAAAGTACTAAAGAAGATAGACCTTCACAGAAAAAAAGAAAATTATAAGATCCTCAAGTGTGCAAGATGGTGCTATTGTTGAGTGAGTGCATGTGCATGAGAAAACTATCCAAGGCCAAAAAGAAAGCCATCTGAAAGTACAAGAAGGAAGAGCTGGGCACCCACATAGGACTCAGGATACTTTCAGATCCAGCAACTCAACTGAAACATTTCTTACTGATTGGGTCTTGGGAATTCTCAAGAAGGACTTCTTGATAAGAGGAAATAATTAGTCATAAACTGAACAATACTCTAGACCTACCTAGCAAATCATAAAAGTGGTAATCAAAAGGATCAAACTGTTCCCAGTTAATTTCATCCGGAAACAAAGCACAAGAAAATTTACAGGACTGCAAAAATATTCAGTACCCAATAGATAAGATTCACAGTGCCCACCATACAAAGACCACTGGGCATATGAAGAGACAGAAAAGTGCAATCAGTAATAAAGAGAATAGTTCGCTGAATAACAGACAAACATATTAAACTTTTTCTTTTTTTGAGATAGAGTCTCACTGTAGCCCAGGCTGACCTGGAACTCATTCTATGGTTCCAGGCTGGCTTCTAACTCGCAGTGATCCTTCTACCTCTGCCTCCCAAGTGCTGGGATTAAAGGTGTGTGCCACCACATCTGGTTAAACTATTATTTTAATTTCTTGATATGTTCAAAAATTAAGCAGAGAAATGAAAGTTAAAGACTCATATTGAGCTAATGGTATAAATATCACTAATAAAATATAGAAAGGATAGTATTAATGGTAAAAGAAAAGATTAGTAAACATGAAGACAACAATTAAAACTATCCAAAATAAAACAAAGAAAAAGGAATTCAGAAAAAAAGTGAAACGATCACCAGTGCACCATAGGATAGATTTAGGTGGCCAAGTATGCATGTAACTGGCATTCCCAAAGAAGAAAAGGTGGAAAAAATGAGTATGTGAAGTAATATGGCTAAAATTTTGCAAATAAACAAATGAGAATCACTGTGCAAATCCACACATTCAAGAAGCTCAGTGAATTCCTAAAGTAAGGAATGAGAACTAAACTAGACCAAGGCAAACCATGATTAAACTATACAAGCCATTACTGCAGAAAACCTTAAAAGCAGCTAGAACAAGGGCTGGGAAGGTGGCTCAGTGGGAAAAAAGCCTGCCACACAAGCATGAGGATCAGAGTTTGGATCTCCAACACCTATATAAATGTCAGCCAGTGGGCATGGCAGCCACCTGCAATCCCCGTGCACTAGAAGTGAAGACAGAATCCCCAGGGTAAGCTGGCCAGCTAGACTAACTAAATCAGAGAACTCTGTGCTTGGGAGAGAGTCCATAACTCAGTGAAAATAAAGACAAGAGGGGCTGGGGAGATGACTTAGCATTTAAAGGCACTTGCTTGCAAAACCTGCTGACCCAGGTTCAGTTCCTCAGCCACCCAGTTAGTAATCTCAGACATGTACTCTCATAACAACAAGAGGCCCTGGCATGTTCAAGTACATAAACTCAAACACGTGCACATGTACATGCAAGCAAATAATTTTTTTTAATGAGAGTGATGGAGGAAGACACTATCAACCTCTAGCCTCCACATGCACATGTAAAAAATAAGCAACTAGAGCAAATAAACTTCACATAGAACAAAATTGAGGTAAAAATAATACCATTTCTGGTCTGAAACAATGTAAGCAAGAACAAACTTGAGCAACATTTTTAAAGTACTGGGGAAAAAAAAACAAACTTAAAAACCTGGAATACTATACCCAGCAAAAAAGTAAAGGTGAAATAAAAATAGTTCAAATACACAGAAGCTAAAGGAATTTATTACTAATAGGCTCATACTGCCAGGAATATTAATGTACCACACACATACATTACACATATTACACAAAAGAAAAATGATGCCTGTTGGAATAAATTTTATACAAAGGAATGGCATTACTAGAAATTGCAGTAAGAATATATAGTAAGGGCTGGGGAGATAACTCAGCATTTAAGAGTGCTTGGTACTTAAGCATGAGGTCCATTCAAGCCAGAGACTGTCATGTTTGACCCCGCCCCCAGAACCCACATAAAAACCTGAGCTTTACCTGGGCGGGGTGGCACATGCCTCTAATCCCCGCACTCAGGAGGCGGAGGTAGGAAGATCGCAGTGAGTTTCAGGCCACTCTGAGGCTACATAGTGAATTCCTGGTCAGGCTGGGCTAGAGTGAGACTCTATCTCAAAAAATAAAACAAAAAAAAGCTGAGCTTGGTCACACTTGTCTGTAACCCCAGTTTACAATGGGGTATGGGAGGCAAAGCCAGAAAATCACTGGGGCTCACTGATAGACAGCAGCTCTAGGTTGGGGGAAAGACCTAATCTCAAGGAAAGAAATGGATGGATGAGCAATAAGAGAACTTCCAATGTTCTCTGACCACTACACACATGTCCATACATCTGCACATGCATGTATACATCAAGGAACATACATACATGCACACAAAAGAATACATATGTAAAATATTACTTAAATCTATAAAATATAAATATGTGTTAAGATGGTAGCATATAAATAATATGTGTGATAGCAACATAAAGGCAGGAAAAGATAACTCTATACTATTGTAAAGTTCATATACATAAAGTAATACATTATTTGAAGATAAAGTATGATAAGTTAAAGATGTTTATGATAAACCCTTGAACAACAACTGAATTAATGGAAAACAAAGGGCAAGACAATATAGTTAATCCAGCCATATTAAAACTCAAACTAAATATAAATGCTCTAAGCATCTTAATCAAAAAGCTAAGAGTGACATATTTGGATAAAAGGGAAGATCCAATTTAGATACTGCTTGCAAGAAGTTTGGTTTTCACTATAAAGACAGAAGTATGTTAAAAGTAAAAGGATGGGGGCTAGAGAGATGTCTTAGCACTTAAGGTGCTTGCCTGCAAAGCCTAAGAACTCACGTTCAAATCGGTCCAACATAGCCAGACACAGTGATACAAGCACGCAATGTTGCACATGTGCACTAGGGGGTGCACACGTCTGGAGTTCATTCACAGCAGGCTGAATGTCCTGGTGCACACCCATTTTCTCTCTCTGTTTCTTTCTCTCTCTCAAAATAAAAAAATAAAATAATAAACCGGGCATGGTGACGCACGCCTTTAATCCCAGCACTTGGGAGGTAGATGTAGGAGGATCACCATGAGTTCAAGGCCACCCTGAGACTACATAGTGAACTCCAGGTCAGCCTGGGCTAGAGTGAAATCCTACCTCAGAAAACAATAACAATAATAATAATAATAAAGTAAAAGGATGGAAGATGATACGCCATACCGACATTGGCCATAAGACAGCTGACATGATTATATGTTAAAGTATATTTCAGAGGAAATACAAGGACAAAGAAGGCAAGTTCGTAATAATAAAGGTATCAGTCCTTATATGAAATAAAAACTGATGGCATATTTGGAGATAAAGAAAAATATAAAGTGTGTCTATTGTCAGACTTGTAATATTCTCTGCAATAAAAAAGTTGACATAAAATAAGCATTTAGTAGACTGTAGTGACACTACCAACTTATTGGACACATAGAAACCAGTTGGATATTTACCTGTCTAACATCAATAAAATATATAGATACTTTTCAAATGCATGCAGAACATTTATCAAGATAGACCATATGAGAACTGTAGTTTGGCTCTTGAATATTCTTCAGAGGCCCATAGCTTAGAGGATTGGTGCCCAGGGTGATGCTAGTGGGAGACACTCTGGTTTTGGATCATTGGGATTATGCCTTTGAAGGAGATTGTGGGGCACATTCTCTTCCCCTTCTCTTTGCTTCCTGGCTCCCATGGTGAGCAGTTTTGCTCTACTACACATTCCTACCATAATATGCTACCTTCCACAGCTGTAATGCAATGGAGAAAATCAGTTGACTTGGAACTTATGAAAGTGGGAGTCAATAAGTCTCTCCTCTTTGTAATTTGATTATGGCAGACACTTTGTGTGAATGACGTCTGTTTGCCTCTTGGTTCAGACAGAGCTCTAGGACCTACTTTGAGCCTGAGAAGCATTGATTGAGGAAGAGGGACTTATCTACCCACAAATGGGATGACTTACCTCTTTTCCACAAGACCTAGTTAACTTTTAGTCCCAAAGTGCTGTGTTGAAGGTTAAAAATTATTCCAGAGTCTCCTAAGAGCCCATCACTGAAGTGGCTTAAAGCGAACCCAGCATGGCTCAGGGAGTTTTGCAGAAGAGGGGGCTGAAAAATTGCTAGAGCCACAAATTGGAACATTATGCACAGAGACATTGCCTCTTCCCCATAACTGATGGCTGTCCCCACAGTGCACGACCCACAATACCCATGGGGACGACTGGCATCCCCAAGGAGGAGGGTCCCTTTGGAGGGGGGAGGGGAGGGAGGGAAAGAATGCTACTAACATGTGCTGTTTACATACTGAGTATGTCCACAACTAATAAAAAAAAATGTTTCTGACTCAGAATTTCTGTTTACCCAAGTAACTATATTCTAAAAAGGTTATTGTCAGACAATTCTGAACCTTTCTTCCTGTTTAATGGCCCCAGATACAAAATCAACAACAAAATTCCAAGCTTTAGACATAGTTGTTTCTAAATCTTCCCCAGTTCTTAAGTTATTAATGTAATAAATAGTATGTGACTTATATCCAAGAAAAAGAAAAGATAGGCTACAGTCCAGCCCATAAAGTAAAGCTTGGGAAGTTTAAAAGGATTTAAGCACTAAAAATTATGTTCTGTAAGTATAATGGGATTAAATTTTAAAAAATAGATTAGAAACTTATGTGATATAACTCCAAATATTTGGAAAATATCCAAAGAATGCTGAGAAGCCCTTTAAGGGACATCAGGAAGTATTTTTAATTGAATGAAAATGAAAACAACATTGCAGGAGTTGTAGAGTGCTGCTAACTCAGTACTTAGGGCAAATTTTATAGCACTGAGCACTCATATTAGAGAAGTAGAAAAGCTTCAATTAGTGTCCTTATCTTCTACTAAAGAAAAGTAGGGAGATTTAAAAAAGAACAAGTTAACATCAAAGTAAGCAGAGGACAGGAAACAATAAAAATTAAACATAAATAAAAAAATAAAACACATTAAAATGATAGAGAAGATAATTGAAACAAAAAAATTAGTCCTTTGCAAAGAGTATTTGCCTTACATGTGCAAAACCCTGAGTTCAAGCTCTAATGCCACCAAAAAGTAGAATAAAAGAGAGAATATGCAAATAGCTAATATCTGAAGTAAGAGAAGCAATATGAATTCCATAGATATTGAAAATGAGGAAGTATCAACAAACATACCCTTTTATATTTGACAAGGAAAGTGAAATGGATAAGTTCTATGAATGCTACAGATCACTACAGCTTAGTCAAGATAGAAAACATGAATAGCACTATTTCTAATAGTGAACTTGAATTCATACTTAAAAGTGTTCCTACAAAGAAAATTCCAGGCCTTAGTGAATTAACTGATGAATTGTTTCAAACATTTAAGGAAATACATTACTAAAAATTCTACATAGATTATTCTAGATTTAAGATAAAGGTCCCATCAAATGAATATATCTGCTGTCATAGCCAAGCAGACATGGAAGAAAACTACATAGCAGTATCCCACGTGAAAATGCAGGCAAAAACTCTACATAAAACTTGAGGAAAAATATCTTGCCCAGTGTGGTAACACACACCTTTATGCCAAGCACTCTAGAAGCAGAGGTAGGAGGATTGCTGAGTTCAAAGCCAGTCTGAGGCTACATAGTGAATTCCAGGTCAGCCTGGGCTAGAGCAAGACCCTACCTCAAAGAGACTGTCTGAATTTGAACTGCTTTAAGAAGACATTGCATATCCCAATTCTGGGACCCTATAGACATTCCACTACACTAGCTCGGTGGGTGGTTGCCTCACATACCAGACATGGCTTGGTGAAATGACTGGCAGAAACACCCCAAGAAAGCTTCACATTGGACATCAGATGTTAAAATGGGTGGGAATGGAGGTTGCCACTTGCGAGAGCCAGGGTATTGGGGAACTGCCCTCTGAGATTGGGAATAGAGTTTTATATGGATTCTAGCACTGAAGTAGTTGCCCATGTGTGTCCTGATAACCTCTCCCAGCACCGCACACAGACTCTAGTTGCTAATACAGTAGAGAAAGAGCTCTTGAATTTCCCTTACTGCCATACTCATAGTGACATTCTGAGGTATAATTTGAGCTTCATGGCCTCAGCTATAAATCAGACAAAGTTGAGATGGAAGCCTGAACCACAGACTAAAACCATAGATGAGCAAAAGAAAGAATATTGGAGTGTAGAGACAAGTCCTTTGAAGTAATTCATTCAGATAGAAATAAGGAAAAAGTAAGAAAGAATGAAGAAAACATACAAGTTCTTTGGGATGCCATGAACAGATCTAATGTCCAGTTATCAATGTACATAAAGGGAAAATACTAAAGAATAAGAGCATAGGCAACTTACCAGGAAGCTTCCTTAATACTGGGAAAGACATGGGTGAGCACCCAGTTATTAGAAGCCTCTGGAATCCCAACTACACATGACCAGGAATCCTCACTATAGTATACTATAGGAAAGCTGTCAAAAGTACTAAGAATTTTTAAATCTGAAAGAAAAAAGAATACCAAATCACATTTAAGGGAAACCTCATTAAATCAACAACAGGTTTCTTAGTCCCTTGAAGAGGGCATAAGATGATTTATTTCAAGTAATAAAAGAAAATAACTGCCAGTCCATATCACTTGACCCAGCAAAGCTATTCTTCAGAATTTAGTAATCAAAATAAAGGGAATTCATGCTTATAAGATCAGCCTTACAAAATGTCCTACACCCAGAAGTAGAAAAAATTACACTATGGCAGCATGAAGTATAAAGCACAAATACAAATCCCATTTAAAGAGTGGGTATACAAATGAAAAACAAGTAGTGGGTCAATGAAGAAATCTGAAGGGAAATTTAAAAGTTCTTGAAAGAAATAAAAATTGAGGGCTGGGGAAATGTCTCAGAAGATAAAAGTACTTGCTTACAAGCCTGCTGACCAGAGTTCAGTACCTACCGGCACCCACATAAAGGCAGATGCAAAGTAGCCTATACATTTGTGTCCTGTTATTTCTACCATAATGGGAGGCAAAGTCAGGAAAATCCAGAAGTTCACAGGAAAAGATAGTCTGGCATACAGGTGTACACAGTGACAAAACAAAAGAGACCCTGTCTCAAAAAGGAAAGAATAGACACCTTAAGGTTGTCCAGTCACTCCTACAGACCTTGAGAGAGGCACGCACACACATACACACACACAAATTTTTTTTTTAAAGAAAAGAAAAATGAAACATAGCATAACCTGAGAATTAAAACAAAAACAGTCAAAAGAGGGACATTCATAGCAATGAATTCCTACACTAAAAAGTAGAAAGATATAAAATGAAATCTTAATGATTCACCTCAAGGTCTTAGTAAAAGCAAGAACAAGCCACACCTCAGCCTGGCCTAGTGCAAGACCCTACCTTGGAAAAACAAAACAAAACAAAATTGAAAGCTCTTTTGAGCCTGGGCATGGTGGCGCACATCTTTAATCCCAGCACTCAGGAGGCAGAGGTAGGAGGATTGCCATGAGTTCTAGGCTACCCTGAATTTCCAGGGTGAATTTCCAGGTCAGCCTGGGCTACAGTGAAACCCTACCTCAAAAAACCAGGAAAGAAAAAAAGAAAAGCTCTTTTGTTTCTAAGGCCATCATCAAAAAAGCAAAAATGTATGAATCTTTTACAGTGGGAGAATACATTTACAAATTGTTTATCCAGTAAGCAATTTACATCCAAAATACAAAGAATCCTTACAACTCAACAATAAAAAGACAACACAACTTTAAGATGGGAAAAGAATCCAAATGCTTATTTTGCCATATTTAAAATAAACTCAACATCTTTATTAAAGAAATATGAATCAAAGTTGCAGTTACATACCACTTTATATCCAGTAGATGATTTAAAAGGAAACAGTAGCAATGAGAATACGAAGTGATCCATATACTAATGCTGAGATTATAAAATCTTGTCGCTTCCTCAAACAATTCAGAGGTTACTCATAAAGTCAAACAGAACTACCACATGACCCAGCAGTCCCTCCTATAAGTATATACCCAAGAGATACAAAACTTATGTCCATACAAAAATACATAAATATTCATCACATTGCATTAATAATATCCAAAGAAGAAAGAATAAAATATGTCCATCAATTGATAAGTAAAGCATATTGTATTCATTAAATGTAATATGTAATATTCAGCAGTGAAATAGAGTTAAGCATGGACATGCTTATGCTATGCTATGGGTGAACCTTGAAATTGCCATGGTCAGTGAAAGAAGCCATTCACATACTGGCTATATATGTAATTAAATCTATATAAAATGTCCAAGATAGTCAAATCCACAGAAAAGAATAGATTAGTAGTTTATAAGGACTTAAGAGGGAAAGGGAATGTGATCCACAATGACTATGGGCTTTCTTTTTGGAGGATGATAAACAGATTATAAATTTAGATAGTAGTATTTGTACAACTATGAATATACTAAAAATATTGAATTATATACTTTAAAAAGGTAAGTTTCTAGTATATGAGTTAATACCTACCATATCATCTAGCCAGTCCACTCTCAAATGTTTCTGCAAGAGAAAAGAAAGGGGTCCTCTGGGTTCTTCATCTGTGGACTCACTGGATGCAAATCAGAAATATTGTGGAAAAGCCATGTGTGATGACTCACATCTGTAATTGCAGCACTTGAGGGGGCTGAGGCAGGAGGATCATTATGACTTTGAGGCCAGCCTGGTCTACAGAATGAGTTCCAGGTCAGCCAAGGCTACAGAGTGAGATTATATATATATGCACATACATACATGCATGCACATACACACATATGAAAAAAATTGTCTGTACTGAATGTGTATTGGGTCTTATTCTTTTTTTGTTGTTGTTTTTCTTTTTTTCTCTTTGGGTCTTGTTCTTGTCATTATTCTCTAAACAATACACTAAAACAAATATTTACAAGGTATTTATATTACATATTGTATTAATTATATGTAAGATAGATATCATTTACAATATATTGGAGAACTTAGCATGATAGTATATGTTGTAATCCCAGCATTAAGGAGCATTGTAAGTACTAGAGCTCTGCTACATATCTAGGACTATGCTATATAGAAAGACTAACGTGAGAAGAGAAAAAGTTTGTAGGAGTATTTGCATAGGTTATATGCAGAGCCTACAACATTTTATATAAAGGACATATGCATTTGTAGATTATGGCATTTGACTGGCATCCTTGAACTAATTCCTCACAGATATCAATGGACATTTGTATATTTCCATTAAAGATATGTATATGAGTGTTCATAGCAAGTTTATTTATAATAGCCAAAAACCAGAAGCAAACCATATGGCACAGTATTCAGCAAGAAAAAGAAGTGGGTGTCAGATCCAGTAGTGTCCTTTAAACTTTTTGAACTAACAGAGTTTTAACTTTCAGATTTTGGAATATTTGTATGTATAATGAAATGTGGATCTGATCCAAGTCTACACATGAAATTTATTCTTGTTTCATATATTACTTATATGCATGCCCTGAGGGTAATTTTATACAGTATTTTCTGTGCATCTGTGTTTTGACTACAATCCATCATGTAAGGTCAGATAGGCAATTTTCCACTTGTAGCAGCATGCCAATGTTCAAAAATCTTCAGATTCTGAAACATTTTGGATTTCAGAGTAGGTATATTCAGCCTGTTTTATGTTCAACAATATTGGTGAATATCAGAATAGCTGCACTGACTGAAAAAGCTAGACAAAAAATATATATATATGTCCTCCGTGGTTCCATCTAAGACTAGAAGATCCAAAGCAGTCCATAGTGATAGAAAGTAGATCAGTGGTTGCCTGGACATGGGGGTCTGGAAAAAGCCAGACAAGAAATTAAAAAGGAGATGCGAGAACTTGAAGGTGAGAGCTGTATTCATTGTCTTGATTCTGGTGATGTTTTCACAGGTATATATAGTACATAGGTATATACATATGTCAAGACTAACCAAAGTTTACAGTTTATTTTATGACAGTTATATTAGCTGATTTATAGTTGATGTTAACATAAGGAAACAAGTGAACTCCCAGTAGTCTGCATAGTAGATGTGCAATACACACCACTTATTCAATGAAAAGATATTAAGGATATGGCAGTTTAATGGGATGTTGTGATCCTGAAAAGAAAGTGTTACATCTGGAGGGGCATAGAGTTGGAGAAGATGGGTAGAGAAAGTATTTAAGTAACTAGATGTTATGAGGCACACTTATCCCTTCTTTTATCAGCATGAGTAACCATATTTGAAGTTTCAAGGAAAAGTAACCCTTTTTCCCTTCTAGAGCCTAGTTTGTATGAAACTTTTTCTAAGTGTTCAGGAAGAATTCACACTGGTTGTCCCTGGTCCAATTGTAACTGGTTTGAGTCCAACACATACATTTCAGGTTCCATCTCTGAGCATCACTGTTGAAAATGCAGTTACTCTTAGTCTGCCTTAACCCCATGGCTTGTTCTCCGCAGTCCTACACACCTCCAAGCAACGAGTTCAAGATCAGTATGAAATTGGAAGCACAGGATCCCAGGAACACCACATCCACCTGTATTGCTACAGTAGTTGGATTGACAGGTGCCCGCCTCCGCCTGCGCCTTGATGGTAGTGACAACAAGAATGACTTCTGGCGACTGGTTGACTCAGCTGAAATCCAACCTATTGGGAACTGTGAGAAGAATGGGGGTATGCTGCAGCCCCCTCTGGGTGAGTAACTAAACCTAGCTAGGTTCACTCTAATCAATTAGATTCCAAAAATTATATATCCTGTTATAGGAAAGTTCACGGTCACATTCACATTCCTATTCTTTTTTTATACCCCCCAAAAAAGGTATGAAATGAAATGAACTGTAAAATCTAGGCATTTCTATCTTTTACATTAGCTTAGAATATCCAACTTTCTCTCCACATCCTTCTTTTTCCTAATAAGAAGCTGTACCCTTACTCTTTTGGTCAGTGATCACTTACCCTGAGGGGGGAAAAAAATGGAAGATTATTTTTCCATTTAATCTACTTCAAAAGACACAAAGCTTGCCGGGCGTGGTGGCACACGCCTTTAATCCCAGTACTCGGGAGGCAAGGGGTAGGAGGATCACCATGAGTTTGAGGCCACCCTGCGACTCCATAGTGATTTCCAGGTCAGCCTGGACTAGAGTGAAACCCTACCTCGAAAACCAAAACAAAATTTTAAAAAGAAACTAAATGTATACACATGCACACATGCACACATACACACCCAGTAACATTAAAGTTTTACCAAACTTGTATAATAATGACAGTGGATGAGAGAAAATTCTCCCAGGAGAAGTGATAGTTGTTAAAAGTGTCCCTTGAAACAAACAAAAAAGAAAAGAATTGCTGGGCGTGGTGGTGCACGCCTTTTATCCCAGCACTGGAGAGGCAGAGATAGGAGGATGGAGTGAGTTCAAGGCTACCTTGAGACTACATAGTGAATTCCAGGTCAGCCTGGGCTAGAGCGAGACCCTACCTCGAAAAACAAACAAAAAACAAAAACAAAAAACAAAAAGTGTCCCTTGAGCTGGAGAGATGACTTAGCAGTTAAGGCACTTGCCTGTAAGATCTAAGGACCCAGGTTCTATTCCCCAGAACCCACATAAGGCAGGTGCTCATGATGGCGCATGGGTCTGGAATTTGTTTGCAGTGTCTAGAGGCTCTGGCAAGCTCGCTCTCTCTTTCATAAGTAAAATAAAAAATATTTTTTAAGTGTCCTTCTCTCCCCTCTCCCAATTCTCACTTGATTCATAGAATTTTATCATTTTGTGTCTTTTTTTTTTATTTTTGAGGTAGGGTCTCACTCTAGCCCAGGCTGACCTGGAATTCACTATATAGTTATATAGTCTCAGTGTGGCCTCGAACTCATGGAGATCCTACTACCTCTGCCTTCCGTGCTGGGATTAAAGGTATGCACTACCACACCCAGATGTATCCATTTTAAAAGAAAATTTGTTCTTTTAGTTAAACTAGTAACTAGATTTTTCTCTTCCAGACCAAATTAATTTATTTTGGCTTCCACATTTCTGAGAAAATCAGTCCATCTCATCAGTTACTGATGGTCATTAAATGCAGAGTGTCTCAATGAGAGAGAAGGATAATTTACAGGGGTGTCCAACCTTTTGACCCTGTGACAAGATGTTGTCATCTACAGATGTATTGGGCTTAATTTATACCTATGTTGGGATGCATGCTCCTGTGGCTACAGGTTATGCATACCTGGATAGGCTTTGGGGCCATGCTCCCTTCAGTAAATTATTTATTAACTGACATTAGGGGATATGTCTCATTTGAAAGAGTTCCTCAGGTACTAGTTTAACATTTTTCTCCCATGTAAAAGATTATTTGTACTATTAAAATTTCAAATATGTACAGTTCAAATGTGGTAATCTAAATGTATGGCCCCACAGACTCAGGTATTTTGTTAAAATTGAGCTTGCAACCTCAGCCCCTAGCAGGCAGATCCCTGCTAGAGGGATGTGTGTCATTGGGGGTGGATCTTGGGGTCTAACCCTAAGGTATGTTTGAAGGTGGATCTTCAATCCAGCACTACTAGGTGTGTTCAGAGCAGTTTGAACTCTGGTGGTTTGTGCATGCTGGGGTTGGTGTTTTCTTGCTGCAGTTATTGTTCTCTGCTTGGATATGTGGAAGTAAGCAACTTCTTCCACCATTGATGGTGTTCCCCTAGATTTTGTAAGCTTGAAATAGACCCCTTCCTCCCATAAACTGTGTCTGGTTAGATGTTTGTCCCAGCAATGAGGAACTGACTGTAATATTTAATATCAACAAATATTTGGTATTTATTTTTCCCAATTATCTTTCCTTCTTCACTTTTCTCCTTCTTTCCCTTTCTCAGCTTTTTTCTTTCTCTCCTTTACTCTTCCATCTTCTTCCCTCTCTCTGTCTTCTCCTTTCCTTTTCCTCTCCTCCTCCTTTTCTTCTCTCTCCCTCCTTCTCTCTCTCCCTTCTGCCATCTCTTTCTTCCTGTCCCTCTGTCATTACTCTCCTGTCTCCTTTCTTTTAATAAGGGGTCTACAGATCAAGGTTGGTTGATATGTCCTTTAAGTCTCTCTTGGTCTATGTGATTTCCTTCTCTCTCATTTTTCCCTTTCAGCTTATTTGTTAAAAATGCCAAGTGATTTGTCTTTAAAATTTCCCACAGATGGGGCTGTGCAAGCCTAAAGACTAGAGTTTGAATCCCCAGAATCTATGTAAAGCCAGATACATTTGTGCACCTTGCAATACCAGTTCACACACAGTAGTAGGAGGTGAAGTCAAGAAAATCCTATAGCTCAGGAGCCAGCTAGTTTGTGTTCACGGTGGCAAATGACAAGAGAGACCCTGTCTCAAACAAGGTGAAGAGAGGACTGACGCACTGAAATTATCCTCTGACCTCCACATGCACACAGTGATACACAGACATCATGAACATCTACACAGATACACACACACACACACACACACACATGCACGCACGAATTTTTCCTACAATTACATTTTGCTGATTGTATCTTAATGGCATCATTTAACATATTTCTCTGTCAACCTATTTCCTGGCCATTGGTGGCTAGATGTAGAGATTTTATCAGGTTCAGATTTGTTTTCTACTTATATGTGTTTTAGAGAAGAATATTTAACTTTCGTTAGGTTGTTCTTTGTGTTCTGATGTAGAAGCATTGGTGCCATGGCCTAGATCAAAGATCAGCAGATCTTCTTAATTGGTGACATAGCAGATATTCAGGCCTGGAGACCCTGTTTCTATGTCACATCTGCTCAACTTGGTAAGAGAAGCAAAACCTACCCTTTCCAAAGATAACTATATCAGTAGTTCAAACTTATACTTTCTACCAAAATCCAGGACAATGCTGTTTTTGCCTACTTTATCCCTAGCATATTAAATACGTAAGTTCTTTCTACTACCATAAACCCTACTTCTCCATGCCAACAGAATAATTTATTTGTTTTATTTCAAAACGCATGCAATAGCCTCAGACTCTTAGTCAACACTCTCTTATCCAATATAGTCATCATTATAATTATGGATAGTGTTTCAGTTATTTGCAGTTTTTTCTTACCCTCAAAACACATACAAATATCATGTAGTAACATCATTTGGATTAGTTTCTTTCTGGGTGCCTCTATCACCAACTTAATTAAGGTTCATTTTTTTTATTTTTTTTAATTTTTATTTATGTATTTGCAAGCGGAGAGATAGAGAGAAGAGAGACAGACAGAGAGAATGGGTGCTCCAGGGCCTCCAGTCACTGCAAACAAACTCCAGACACATGCACCACTTTTTGCATATGGTTTCAAGTGGGTACTGGCAAATCGATCCTGGGTCATTAGACTTTGCAGGCAAGTACCTTAACTGCTAAGCCATCTCTCCAGCCCCACATTTTTTTCAATATTCCTTTATCTATTATTATTTTTAATTTATTTTTATTAGATATGGGCATACTTAGTATGTAAACAACACATGTTGGTACCATCCTTTCTTTCATCCCTGCCCCTTTTCCGAAGAGGCCCTCCTCAATGGGGATGCAGGTCAACCCCATAGGGATTGTGGGTCATGCATTATGGGGCAGCAGTCAATTATGGAGGAGAGGCAGTGTCTCTGTGCATAATATCCTAACTTGTGGCTCTAACAATCTTTCTGCCTCCTTTTCCACAAAATTCCCTGAGCCATGTTGGGTGCATTTTAAGTCTATTTCAGTGATGGGCTCTTAGGAGCCTCTGGATCTCTGCTTTGGTAGATATTGAGTGTCCTCAGTTTCTATCTCCTTCACCCTTGTGCTGATAACAAATTCATGGAGAAAACAGCACTCTTGCTCATTTCCCCAATTCCTCTGTGGTTTCAGCTGGGTTTGGGGTAAAGTGTGCTGGGTTATCTCCTCAGGTCCTGCTCCCATCTGAAAAAGAGAAGCAAATTCTCCAACGGAGAGTGAAGTCAGCACATTAATGGGATAACCATTATTAATTTAAAGAGAATTTAAAGAGTATAGACCCTCTTAGAGCCCAAGATTAGTGGGTGCTTCACAATGGGAAGCAAAATGCTTATCTGGATATGATTCTGATTTTGTTTCCCAGTTTCAGATATGGTTTCCTTTCCACTGAGCAGATCTGTTAGCCAATGTAAGAACAGTTGGTTACCCACCATGGCTGTGGGCCACTATAGCACTTATGTGAGCATCACGTCAGATTGTTTGCTTCTGAGTAGCTTAGACTTTTATTTGCTTGGACAGATGTTGGCCACTTTTCCCCAGAAGCTCATGTAGCACCTTCCAGCACTAGATGGGCTAACTGTCTGGGGACTGGCTCTCTTCTGGATTCCGACTAGGGTCTCTCCATGGTCTGTGCTGACAACATATGGTGTCTTCAGCAATAGGGTCTTACCATTAACCTCTTGTGGGTAATCAAGTGCTCTGACAGAAGTCTGTCTCATTTGTTTTGGGAGACCTTATAGGTCTCTCTGATCAACAGCTCATTGTGGCTGTTAACCGCATCCGGGTACAGGGAATTACAGGCCAGTGCCAAGGGAAAAGAAAAAGACAAAGACAGAAAAAGAAAAAAAAAAAAATAAACAGGAGAAATTTAAGGATAGGCTTCATCTCACCTTCTCCAGGGCCCTTCAATTCAGGTGCTCCCCCTAGGGTCCTGTTGAGGGTTCAGATTTTCAGTCTAACTTCCAGAATATAGGTTTCTGTTATACCAGTTCAACTTGGGTTCAGTTTTGTGTCCCCCTTTCTACCCTTCCCCTTTCCCCAAGCCTACCCTCCCTATTGTCCAAGCCTCGAGATGCCGTTCAGGTATGTCAGCAACTCAGGCTGATCCACCACAGATGAGTAACAATTGTCTTTCTGTGATTGTGTGAGTTCACTTAGTATGATTCGTTCCAAGTTCAACCATTTTTTTTAATTACATTGTGTCATGTTTTCTTACTGCTGAGTAGAATTCCATCATGTAGATATACCACATCTTGGTTATCCATTTGTCCATGATGGGTACCTGGGTTGATTCCAGTTCTTAGCTATTATGAATTGAACAGCTATAAAGCAAATATCTCTGAACTGAGGTGTGAAACTTTTAGGGTAAATGCCCAGTAAGAGAATAACAGGGTCTGTTGGTAACTCTATATTCATTCTTTTTTTTTTTTTTTTTTTTTTTGGAGTCTCCATATTGATTTCCATAGTGATTGTACCAGCTTATATATTTTTTTTCTTTTTTTTTTATTTATTAGTCAGTTCTGTATTCAGCAAATACAGTCAGTTTGGTACCATTATTAGGCTCATCCGTGACCTACCCCCTCCCCTTGGCCCCTCCTTGTTGAGGTATACGGGTCATGCATTGTGGAGTTAGCCCACAGTTATGGCTAAGCTAAATGTCTCTGCATATCATGACCCAACATGTGACTCTGACATTCTTTCCGCCCCCTCTTCCGCAAAATTTCCCTGAGCCATGTTGGGTTCATTTTTGGTCTGCTTCAGTGATGAGGTGTTGAGGGCCTCTGAGGCTCTGGCTCTCTGATTTGGTAGGAGTTGATTTTTCTCTATGCTGATCTCCTTCCGCCTTGTGCTGGTGTCCGGTTCATCAGGAAAACAGCCCCCTTGCTTGTTTCTCCAAGTTTTCTTAGTTTCAGCCGGGGCCCTTTTGAGTTATGATGGGGTGGCTCTCTCCTTAGGGCCTACATCTATCTGAAAAAGAGAAGCAGATTCTCCAACGGAGAGTAAGTTAGCACCAGGACAAATGAGATAACCCTTACTTTTTTTTTTTTTTTATAGAGAATTTAATAGGTGTAGGCCCTCTTGTAGCCCACAATTGATAGTAGCTTGATACTGGAGAGTGGGCTTATGTTTGGATATGGTTCTGACTTGTTTCCCAGCTCCAGCTATGGGTCCCATACCAGTGAGGGGATCAGTTAGCCAAATTGAGAGCAGTTGGTTCCCCACCATGGCTGTGTGCCACCACTGCACTTGTGTGGGCATCACAATAAGTTATTTGCTGCTAAGTAGGTTAGACCATGCGTTGCTTCGATAGATATTGGTCAATTTCCCCCAGTCGCCCATGTAGCACCTTCTGGCACTTGACGCGCTGACTGTCTGGGGACTGACTCTCTTCCAACTTCCAGCCATGCCATTCTAATTTGCATGTCAATCACATAAGGTGTCTTCAGCAGTAGGGTCTTACCACTAACCTTTGGTGGGTCATCAAGTACTCTGACAGAAATCTGTCTGTCTTTTAGGAAACCTTGTAGGTCTCACTGATCAAAAGCTCATTGTGGATGATAGCCCCATGCTGGTTCTGGGAGTTACAGGTCAGTGCCCACTAAGAAAATGAGGAAAAAGATAACTAATATACAAGAGTTAGAGATAAGAGAGAGAGAGACAGGGAGAGGGGAAGTGAGGGAGGGAAGATGTAGGAGATTAAGGTTAGTCTTAATCTTACCCTCTCCAGTGTCTTGTGGTTCAGGTGTTCCCTGTAAGGGCCTGTACCAGCTTATATTTCTACCAACAGTAAATAAGTGTTCCTATTTCTCTACATCCTCACCAATGTTTGTTTTCATTTGACTTTCTAATGTTTGCTATCCTTACTGGGGTAAGGTGGAATCTCATAGTTGTTTTAATTTGCATTTCCCTAATGGTTAGGAATGTTGTGCATTTTCTTAAGTGTGTGTTAGCCATTTGTAATTCTTCCTCTGAGAACTTCCTATTCAGTTCTCTGTCCCACTTTTGGAGTGGGTTGTTTGATTTTTGTTATTGTTCAGTATTTGAGTTGTTGTTTTTTTTTTTTTTTTTTTTTTTTTTTTTTTTTTTTTTTTTTGAGGTAGGGTCTCACTCTAGCTCAGGCTGACCTGGAATTCACTATGGAGTCTCAGGCTGGCCTCGAACTCTTGGCGATCCTCCTACCTCTGCCTCCCAAGTGCTGGGATTAAAGGTGTGCGCCACCACGCCCGGCTCAGTATTTGAGTTTTTTGTAGATCCTAGATATTAGGCTTCTGTCAGTGGTATAGCTGGCAAAGATTTTCTCCCATTCAGTGGGTAATCTACTGGCTCTGCTTATGGTATGTTTGTCCATACAAAAGCTTTTTAGCTCCACGAAATCCCATTGGTTGAGTGCTTGTTTAATTTCCTGGGCTACTGTAATTTTGTTCAGGAAGTCTTTTCCCAGTCCTGTATCATGGAGAGTGCCTCCTATTTTTTTCTTCAAATACTTGAAGAGTTTCTGGTCTTATACTGAGGTTTTTAATCCATTTGGACTTGAATTTTGTGTATGGAGAAATGAGTAGGTGTAATTTCATTTTTCTACATATGGTCATCCAATTTGTCTAACACCATTTGTTGAAGATGCTGTCTTTTCTCCAGACTACATTGTTGACACCTTTGTCAAAGATCAAGTAGCTGTAGTTACTTGACCTAAGGTCTGGGTCTTCAGTTCTGTTGCATTGGTCTATGTTTCTGTGTCTATTCCAGTACCATGCTGTTTTTGTTATTACAGCTTTGTAATAGTGGCTTTAGATCAGGTGTGGTGACATCTCCAGAGGTGTTTTTATTGCTGAGGATATGTTTTGATATATGAGGCCTGCTGCCATTCCATATGAATTTGAGATCATTTTTTAAATCTCTGTGAAGAATGATGCCTATGGTTTTTATTGATATTGATGATTTTTATTGGTATTGCATTAAATCTGTATATTGCTTTTGGTAGAATTGCGATTTTCACAATATTAATTCTACCTATCCAGGAGCATGGGAGGTCTTTCCATCTTCTCAAGTCCTCCTCAATTTCTTCTTGAGTTTTTTTTATGTTTTCATTATATAGATCTTTCACATTCTTGGTTAATGTTATTCCAAGGTATTCAATTTTTGTTGCTATTGAAAATGGGACAGCCTCATTGATTTATTTCTCTGTATATTTGTCCTTTGCAAATAGAAAAGCTACTGATCTTTGTGTATTGATTTTGTATTCTGCCACTTTACTGAAGGAATAAATCACCTTTAGAAAAAAATTTTTTTTGTTCACTTATTTATTTATTTGAGAGCAACAGACAGAGAGAAAGAGAGAGAGAGAGAGAATGGGCGCGCCAGGGCCTCCAGCCACTGCAAACGAACTCCAGACGCGTGCGCCCCCTTGTGCATCTGGCTAACGTGGGACCTGGGGAATCGAGCCTTGAACCGGGGTCCTTAGGCTTCACAGGCAAGCGCTTAACCGCTAAGCCATCTCTCCAGCCCACCTTTAGAAATTTTAAGATGGGGCTGGAGAGATGGCTTAACGGTTATGCACTTGCCTGTGAAGCCTAAGGACCCTGGTTCGAGGCTCAATTCCTCAGGACCCACGTTATCCAGATGCACAAGGGGTGCACATATCTGGAGTTCATTTGCAGTGGCTGGAGGCCCTCGCGCGCCCTCTCTCTCCCTCTCCCCCCCTCCCTCTCCCCCTCCGCCTCTTTCTCTGTCTCTCTCAAATAAATAAAATAAAGGCCAGTCTGTTGGGCTTGCCTCAAAAAAAATTTTTTTTAAAAAGGAAATTTTAAGATGGAGACGTTTGAGTCACTTATATACAGGATCATGTCATCTGCAAATAGGGCTAACTTGACTTCTTTGTTTCCAATTTGAATCCCATTTATATCTTTCTCCTGTCTTATTGCTTGGGCTAGTACTTCTAGTACTATGTTGAAGAGCAGTGGTGAGAGTAGGTACTCTTGTCTTGTTCCCAACCTCAGTGGGAACTCCTTGAGTCTTTCCCCATTAAGTATTAGTTGGCTTTAGGAGCTTTATATATAGCCTGTATTGTGTTGCGATATAAACCCTCCATGCCTATTCTTCCCAGCATTTTGATCATGAAGTGGTGTTGTATTTTGTTAAAGGCCTTCTCTGCATCAATTGAGATGATCATGTGGTTCTTATGGCTAAGTTTATTTGTGTGGTGTATTACATTGACTGATTTCAGTATGTTGGACCATCCCTGTGTCCCTGGGATAAAGCCTGTTTGATCCAGGTGGATAATGGTTTTCATGTGCTGTTGATTTTGGTTTGCAAGGATTTTGTTCAGGATCTTTGCATTTAGTTCATCAGGGATATGGACCTATAGTTTTCTTTTCTTGTTGCATCTCTGTCTGGTTTTGGTATTAGGGTGATACTAACTTCATAAAAGGAGTTGGGGAGGATTCCCTGCTCTCCAATTATGCAAAACAGTTTGAGCAAATTGGTTTCAGTTCTTCAATGAAAGTTTGATAAAATTCGGCTGAGAAGCCATCGGTCCTGGACTTTTCTTCTTAGGGAGGTTTTTGATTAACTTTTCAATCTCCATGGATGTGATAGGTTTGTTTAGGAGATTAATCTGCTCTGGGTTTAGGTTTGATAGGTAGTATGTGTCTAGGAATTCATCCATTTCTTCCAGATTATTCAATTTTGTGGAGTAGAGGTTTTGGAAGTATGCCCTGATGATTCTTCCAATTTCATTGATGTCTGTTTTGACCTCTCCTTTTTTATTTCTGATTTTGTTAATTTGAATCTTCTCTTTTTTGCTTGATCAAAGTGGCCAAGGGTTTGTCAGTCTTGTTTATTTTTATTAATTTTTTATTTTATTTATTTTTTCAGTTCTTTGTTTCATCAATTTTTAAAATTGCTTTCTTAGTTTCCAATTCATTAATTTCTGCTGTAATCTTGATTATTTCTTTCCATCTGGAGCACTTTGGGTTGAATTCTTCTTGTTTTCCAGTGCCTTTAGGTGGACTGTTAGGTTATTAATTTGGGATCGCTCTGTCTTTGTAATAAAGGCATTTAGCGCTATGAATTTTCCCCTTAGGACTGCCTTCATGGTATCCCATAAGTTTTGGTAGGTTGTGTTTTCATTAGCATTTAATTCTAGGAATTTAACAATTTCTTTTTTGATTTCTTCCATGATCCATTCATTGTTTAAAAGTGTGTTGTTTAGTCTCCAGGAGCTGGTGGAGTTCTTGATGTATCTCTTGTTAATTTTTAACTTTAAAGAATTGTGATTTGACATGATGCAGGAGGTTACTTCAGTTTTCCTGACTTTATGGAGGCCTGAATGCTCAAGGAGCATCCTGTTCTTCAAAGTCTGCTTTATTCCACCCCCCCACCCCCCGGAATAAGAAATTGGCACCCTACCTGGTATTGTGTAGTATAAAAAATGCCGGAAAGAGGTCATTGAATTTGCAACATGGTCTTGTGTTTTGGAAATGACCATGGGCAGTGTGAAGCAGGTTTGCTGGATGCCTGCATGGAGACCCAGTGGAGTTGCTGGGACCACAGGATGGTTGCTAAGGAGCTGCTGGCCCCAATGAAGTTTTCCAGGACTGTGAGTAGCCTAGCTGGAGGGGTGGAGTTGGAAGGCCAAAGACTTGCTGCTGGTTAGAATTATCGGACATGGAGATTTGTCACTGGCTAGAGTTGTTGGACTTGGAGCTACAGAGTTTGATGTTTGCCCTGGTTGTTTTAAATCTTGTATTGGTTGAATATTTCTTTGCTATGCCCAATGCCATCTTTTGCAGTATGAGTGTTTATTCTGTGTCATTATGGTTTGTTTTTTTGGGGGGAGGGTTGTTGCTATTATGGCTCAGTCAAAAGACTGTGGACTATAGGGATGTTTGAACATCATTGGGATTATAAAAACTATGGGGACTTCTTGCTGGGTTCTCTGGCAGGTAGGGCTATAAGAGAGCTGGTCCCGCAGGTCTCTCCTTGGGGCTGAGCGGGATGGTGAGTGTCGACAACCCAGACCCTCTCCTAGTCAACGAAGAGAAACACACTGAGTTGGGAGACTTGTTGAAGCAGTATCTCACTTTATTGTAACAGGCAGGTGCTTATATAGCTTTGAGAACGAGGGTGGGGATCTCAGGATGGGATGAGGTGTAAAGGCCAATAGCATACCACGACTTTTGAAATGATTGGTTCTAAGCACAGGCGTGCGGGAATGATTGGTTCTAAGTGTGTGCGCGGGAATAATTGTTTCTAAGCACGCGCACGGGAACTCTAACTTCCTATGCGGAAGTAGCAGGCCAGAGGCAATTTGGCGTCCTGATGAGTCATAACTGGCCAGAGACAGGTCGCCAAATTTTAGCTAGGCTCAGGAAGTTTCATTAGGCCTCGCGTCCGGGCCTCTCAAAGCCCAACATCTCCCCCTTTTGTTTTTGTAAGAGCGTCAGTCATCATGGCCCCTGTCTTAGGTTGTCCCCCTCTGGGGAATCTTACCCGTCACTGGGTACCATGTGTTTAGCTCGCTGAGAACCCACTCCATGGCCTGTCTTAGATTGTCTCAGTCAGTTTGAGATCTTACCTGTCATCGGTCACATGGAGGGTAGAGAAGGTGGTAGTGGGTTATATGAGGAACTTAATTCCTGAGTTACCAGCCTGTGGTAATGTATCTCAACCTGATAGAGTTTTATTGCCTCTAGCCATTGGTGAATGAATTGTGTAATTTTGTTAATTACACAAGGCCCGACAGTGAGGATAAGGAAAAGGAGAAGGAAGGGCCCAAGTAGGGGGAGAAGGTAGGGTAAGAAGCCATGTAAACCCATCCACAGTGGGTTGTCTTGAAGGTCCCGCCATCTCCTCTCCAGGTCCTCTTGAAGCCTTTTGATCTTGTCCTGAATGATTCCCAATCTATTAGCGTAGAAACAGCATTTTTCCTGTAAAAACAAGCATATGCCTCCCTTTTCGGCCGTTAATAGGTCTAGTCCCCTCCTGTTTTGTAGGACTACCTCAACCAGGCAATCTAGCTGTTGTTGGAGATCAAGGGTAGTGTTGGACACGGCTTTTATGTCACTGATCAACTGGAGAGAGAGTTTTCTGTGGAGATGGACTGCCATACCCATCCCAGCTGTTCCGGTGGCCATGCCTGTGGTTATTCCCAACCCAACGAGTAAAGGTATCATTTGTACAGCTCTCTTAGGTCTCCCTCCAATATAATCAAAAGAGGGTATAGGGAGGGCTTCATCTCCAGGAATGATATCTACATCTGGGATCAAGAAGGCCAGGGCACAAAGGCCCATCCAGTTGGTGGGCAGAAAGTCATAGGCCATCCCGCCTCCACAAACATAAACCATTCCAGAAGGCGGGCAGTGTTGAGTACTGGCCATGGTTATATTTGAATTACAGAAGGAGGGATGGATATGTCCCACATCGATACTGGCATTATCAGGGGAAGGCGGGGTCCAAATGCAAGCTCCAGAAGGAGACATTGGGAGAAGCTGGACGGGAATAGGGAATGTGGCCGAGCAATTTTTTAGGGTAACATTAGCATCACTGGCGACCACTGCGAGTGGCTGGGGAGGCCCAGATCGGATACAAAGCCAGCAATCCTCTGCAAGAGAGGGAGTCATTTGTTTTAACAAATCAAAGACCATTTGTAAAAGGGATTCAGTATTGGGGTCGAGGGCTCGCCCTGATTCTCAGGAAGGGCAATAGGGTGATAATTAAGCTCTGGGTACTGGGCCAAAACGAGTTGTTCTATCCTTTCATGGACTTGTTTTTCCCTGACTTTCAGTGTCCCCTTGTTGGGGTAAATATTTTAGGTCCCTCCCTGGTATCCAAATGGGTCTTTTTTCATCTTGACGAAAGACACATCCAAACCCTCTCCCTGCTGTGAGGAGCGGGTCTGGTCCTCTCCAGGCCCTAGTCAATGGGTCCCTCCATCTTACCCAGATAGAACTGTAGGTAATGGATGAGGACCAATGTTTTTGAAAAGGGGATAATTGTTTATCTTCTTTAGAAAAATTTAAAATATTTAGGGTAAATAATGCCTTTTTTAGTTGGTCGTGTGGGGGTAAGGATTCCCTCTTTTGTTTTTGTAATCGATACTTGAGAGTTTGATTATATCTTTTAATGATTGTTTGACCCCGGGGGTTATATGCGATGCCTGTGGAGTGTGAGATTCTCCAGGTCTACAGAAAATTTACAAAAGCCTTGCTTACAAAGCGGGGGCCATTATCTGTCTTAACTTGGTCAGGTAGTCCAAGGGTGTCAAAGCATTGAAGTATATGGGTAATAGCATGTTTAGATTTTTCCCCGGCATGTGCCGATGCCCAGCAGGCACGGGAAAAGGTATCGACTGAAAGAAAAATATATTTAAGCTTTCCAAATGGAGAATAGTGTGTGACATCAATTTGCCAAAGATGATTAGGGCGGAGCCCTCGAGGATTGCTTCCTATAGTTTCAGTGGTGATATAAGCCTCAGCTTCTCCAAGTATATCCTGACCTAGGAGGTCGGCAGTTAGGCCGGACACCACCAGAGGGCGCACCTCCCCGTGGTTACCGTCAGGATCAGTCCAGGGCTGCCAGTTGGCCATTTCCCAGGACGTTGACTGTCCAACAACACCAAGTAAAGGCGGACCAGGGACTAACTGCCATGAAGGAGGGACTTCCTCCTTTCTAATTAGTATTACACTGAGGCATAGAAGCCATTTTATCAGCCAAAATGTTTCCTCGAGAGAGACAGTGCATTTGACCCCAGTGTCATTTTTGGCCTTAGTCCCAGAATCAGGGGCATGGTCCAGTGTGTAACGGGGCTGGGGATAGCCCCTGGAAGAGCTTAAAGGCTCACCCTGAAGGTTGAACTTGGATTTGCAATCCTTGGTCCAGTGGAACCCTTTCTTGCATCAGGGTCAGGGCGTGCGAGGAAAATTAGGGGCTGTAGGAATTGTTGGGGCACTCTTGGCCCGGTTAGGGCACTCTCTTTTAAAATGACCTTCTTTACCGCACCCTAAACAAGGTCTCCCCTAACCCCCCCCCCCAGGCCTGTTGAAGGGCATAAACTAGGGCGGCCATATCTTCATGGCGGGCGCTCTGTAGGGCCGACACCATGCCCCTTGCCTGATGGGACGTGGATCCTACATTGTTAGTGGCTATAATCCATTTACTCATAGAGTGATCTTTTAGTCCAGTGCAGGCCAACTTATGGTCACTCGTCATGCCTTCCCAGACCAGCATTTTAATGAACTGGTCTCTCAGGGGCCAGGGGGAAACTTTCTTTGTAGACTTTTTTCAACCCTCTCTATGAAGGTAGCCAAGTCTTCACTAGCCTTTTGTGTGATTCCTGTGATGGGGAGCTTAGATGGGCCTTCCTCCAGTTTCCTCCATGCGGCCATTCCCAAAGCCCGCACCTGATCCCGGTATGGATCAGGGATGGCAGCTTGCTGGAGGCCCGTGGAAAACGCATCAGCGGGCGGTGCCTGAGAGCATGCCGAAGGTGATTGGGACTGGGGGCTGAGCGGCCTGATTCTGCTCAGCCTGAGTACGGCACTCATCCTGAAAGAAGGCACACCACTTTATGTACAGGGGCCAGAAAGAATGGCTTTAGCAAGGTTATTCCAATCTGGGGTGGTACACTGATGATGAGCCAAACCCTGGAGGATGGTCTCCGCCCAGGGGGAATTAGGTCCGTCCTCTGAGACAGCCTTTTTAAGGTCTTTTAAATCATAAGCCTCCCAGGGGTACCAGGTGGCAGGGTGATTACCGTTGGGATTAACACTGACAGGGAAGAGGTTGGTTATTCCTTCCCCAGAAGTGTCATTCCCATGATAAGGCGAAGGGACAGAGGGGGTCTGGAATGGGTTAGTAGGGGGTTCTGGAGGTGGTGGGCCTTTAGAGGGCCAAGGAGCACTTCCAAAAGGATCCAAGGAGGGATACAAAGACTCAGGCAGGCCTGAGGGTTCGGGGCTTGGCTTTGCTTTTACTTTCAGCTTTTCATCGTCTTTTGTCCCCTCCTGGCTCGGGGTTTTCCTTTTTTCCTTTGGGGGCCTAGGTGGAAAACAGCCTTTTAAGGCCGATACAGTTGGGAGGGCACCTAAAGGGGGGAATCTCCCCCTTTTCCACTTGGGCCCTCCTGATCAGAACTTCAACCTGATCCCAGGTTTCCCAGTCAAAAAGATTACTCTCAGGCAACCAGGGAGCAATCTTGAGTAAACAGCCCCATGCCTGGAGGGCTTGGTTATCAGAAAGATTAAGGCCTAGGGCAACAGCAACACAGAGACACAAACACAAAGGATCCAAAAAATAGCTAAGAATTAAGTTCAGATTTAGATCCATGAGGGCCAGATGAGTCTGTGTCCTTAGGGGATGGCTTGATGATACCAAACACGGTACGGGTGGGAGCAGATCTCCCCAGCAGATTTGCTCTGTCTTCCGGGACGGAGCCCCCACTCAAATGAGGGGGCAGTACGCCTTGAGTCTCCTCCAGGTCTGCCCACACGGTGTGTCCAACAGGGACGTATGACCCGTTCAGAAATACAGACTCCACAGATGCAGCTTGCCGGCAAACCGAAAGTGAAAGGAAAGAGAAAGGGAACGAAGAGATGTTGACAAGCAAACACAGGTTACAGAAGCAAAGGTCAGCACATTAGATATGAGGACTGCCTCATAACTTTTGAGGGTATACTCACCCGCAGACCGATTGGCCCATCAGCGTGTCTCACACGGGGCACCAGTCTGCCAGGTTCTCTGGCTGGTAGGGCTGTGGTAGAGCCGGTCCCGCCAGTCTCTCCTTGGGGCTGAGTGGGATGGTGAGTGTCGACGACCCAGACCCTCTCCTAGTCACTGGAGAGAAACACACTGAGTCGGGAGTCTTGTCGAAGCAGGATCTCACTTTATTGTAACAGGCAGGTGCTTATATAGCGTTGAGAACGAGGGTGGGGATCTCAGGATGGGATGAGGTGTAAGGGTCAATAGCATACCATGACTTTTGAAGTGATTGGTTCTAAGCGCGCGTGCCCAGGAACTCTAACTTCCTATGCGGAAGTAGCAGGCCAGAGGCAATTTGGCGTCCTGCTGAGTCATAGCTGGCCAGAGACAGGTCACCAAACTTTAGCTAGGTTCAGGAAGTTCCATTAGGCCTCGCGTCCGGGCCTCTCAAGGCCCAACAACTTCTGAAGTTGGACTGAATGCATTGCATTTTACATCAAGTATGGGTTATCAGTTTATGGGGGCCAGGGCTGGAATGTGCTGGTTTGATTCAGATGTCCCCCATAAACTTAGGTGTCCTGAATGCTAGGTTCCCAGCTGATGGAGATTTGGAAATTGGCACCTCTTGGAGGCAGTGTATTGTTGGGGGTAGGCTTGTGGGTGTTATAGCCAGTGTTCACTTGCCAGGGTTTGGCATACTCTCCTGTTGCTGTGGTCCATCTGTTGTTGGCCAGGAGGGTGATGTCCATCCTCTGCTCATGCCATCGTTTTCCCCTGCTATCATGGAGCTTCCCCTCAAATCTGTAAGCCAAAATAAACCCTTTTTTCCCCACAAGCTGCTCTTGGTCTGGTGATTTCTGCCAGCAATACAAACCTGACTGCAACAGAGATCTAACACAGCCTAAAAAGTAGTAGTCTCAACTTGAGTGAAAAATATGCAGATTCAAAGTATGACCTTGTGGAATCAAGTATATGCTACTGGATAATACAAGAAGGAATTGATAGTATGAAGGACTAGAAATAGTATAGTAATCTTGGTAGGAGAACCACCTTTGTGGGAGATGAAGAGGGTAAGGGAATCAAGAAATAGAATTTAAGGCTATGTAGAACCAAAGAAGATCATAAAATCAAAACATATTCCAGGGCTGGAGAGATGCCTTAGCAGTTAAGGCATTTGCCTGCAAAACCTAAGGACCCAGGTTCACATCCCCAGTACCCATGTAAACCAGATGCACAAGGTGGTACATGCATCTTGGGTTCGTTTGCAGCTGCTAGGAGCCCTGTTGTGCTTTCCCCTCCACCACTTTCTCTCTCAAATAAATAAATAAAATATCTTTAGAAAACATTCCAGTATTGAAAGAGTGAGAACTTGCGCCAGACTGCTTCATCTTCGCCCGGCTTTGGGGAGCGGGAAGGTGCTGGTGGCCAGTGGCCATGCCCATAGCAGGTGGATGGATGGGGCTAGTGGGGTTCACCCACAAGGAGATGTGAAAGGAAGGCAGAGGTGTCCATGGTCTGGGATCGCAGCACTACGGAGGCTGAGGCAGCAGGTGGTTCATACCCAGCCTGGCTACACAGTGAGACTTTAACCTCAGAAAGGGGGGAGTGGCTGGGCGTAGTGGTGCACACCTTTAATCCCAGAACTCAGGAGGCAGAGGTAGGAGGATCACCATGAGTTCAAGGCCACCCTGAGACTACATAGTGAATTTCAGGTCAGTCTGAGCTAGAGTGAAACCCTACATCAAAAAAACAAAACAAAAAAATGGGGGCGGGGAGGTAGATGGAGAAATAGTTTAGCAGTTAAGACACTTGCCTGCAAAACCTGAGGACCTAGGTTTGATTCCCCAGTACCCACGTAAGACAGATGCACATGATGGCATGTGCGTCTGGAATTAACTTGCAATGGTTAGACACCCTGGCATGCCCATATTCACTCTCTCTTGCATGTGTGCACTCTCAAAATATTTATATATAAAAAAAAACATGGGCTGGAGAAATGGCTTACCAGTTAAGGCGTTTGCCTGTAAAGCCAAAGGACCCAGGTTCAATTCCCCAGGTCCCACATAAGAGAGATACACAAGGTGGTGCATGCATCTGGAGTCTGTTTGCAGTGGCTGGAGGCGCTGGTGCACCCATTCTCCCCCCACCCATCTCTCTCTCTCTCTCTCTCTCTCTCTCTCTCTCTTTCTCCCTCTTTCTCGCTCTGAAATAAATAAATAAATAAATAAAATATATTAAAAAAAAAAAAGATAGTCTGTTAACTCCCCCAAAACAAGACAGGCTCTCAGGCTGGAGAGATGGCTTAGCCGTTAAGGTGTTTGCCTGCAAAGCCTGAGGACCCAGTTTGATTCCCTAGTACCCACACAAGCCAGATGCACAAGGTGGTGCATGTATCTGGAGTTCATTTGCAGTGGCTAGAGGCCTTGGTATGACCATTGTCTCTGTCTCTCTCAAATAAAAAAAAAACAAAACAGGGCTGGAGAGATGGCTTAGCGATTAAGGCGTTTGCCTGCAAAGCCAAAGGACCTTGGTTCGATTCCCCAGGACCCACGTAAGCCAAATGCACAAAGGGGCGCATGCATCTGGAGTTTCTTTGCAATGGTTGGAGGCCCTGGTATGCCCATTCTCTCTCTCTCTCTCTCTGTCTCTCTCTCTCTGTCTTTCTCTCAAATAAATAAACAAATAAAACATTCCAGTCTTCTAAAAAGGCCTTTTTTAAACTTTTTATTTTTCATTATTGATAACTTCGATAATTATACACAATAACTCATAATAATTCCCTCCTCCCACATTTCCCTTCACAGCGCCACTCTCCATCATATCCCCTCCCCCTCTCAATCCGTCTCTCTTTTATTTTGATGTCATCATCTTTTCCGTCTATTGTACTGGTCTTGTGTAGTAGTGCCAGGCACTGTGAGGCCATGGATATCCAGGCCATTTTGTGTCTGGAAGAGTAAGGAGCCCTATCCTTCCTTTGGCTCTTAAATTCTTACTGCCAACTCTTCCGCAATGGACCTTAAGCCTTGGAAGGTGTGATAGAGATGTTTCAATGCTGAACGCTCCTCTGTCACTTCTTATCAGCATTATGGTGCCTTCTGAGTCATCCCAAGGTCACCACCATCTGAAAAGATGAGCTTCTCTAACCAAAAATGAGAGTAGCATTAATACATGGGTATGAACACTGAGAGAGTACTTACTGGACAGTTTGGTGAACATGGTATATATATTTAGCCAAACACCAGCAGACGTTATACCCCTAGAGCTTATGACTTCCCCCATCATAGGTTTCCAGTATCAGGCATGTGTTCCCTCCCATGAAGTAGGCCTCCAGTCTAATTAGAGAACGTTTGCTTTCCCCCATAATAGACATGCCACTATTACACCCGTTGGCTCATTTGGCCTGGCTGGCCAAACATAAGGTTTGCATTGTCCACTGTTGTTTATCTCCACTGATGGCTTCTCTTTCTCCCATGGAGCTGCATGCAATATAGCTTTTTCCAGCTTTTTGTCAGCTGGTCAACAGGGAAGAGATTTTCATCTTAGCTCCAGCAGGATTTCTCAGTGACCTTGCAGCCCAAGTATGTGGAGTCTTCAGCAATAGGGTCTTGCCATCTATGCCTTGTGGGAAACCAAGAGCCTTGGCAATGACCTGCACTGTTTTGGGGGCAATAGGGACTTCCCTGGCCAACAACTCCCTGGAAGGTATCCCATCCCTGGCACTGAAAATTTTCTAATAACAATCTATGGCTTCTGGAAGCACCATTGTTTAAACAAGTAGGTTTCCATATGACTTATTCATACCCTCTTAGATTTTGATTAACCCTCCTCCACCCTTCCTTTACTCAATACCTTCCCCCAACCTCAGTCCTCTCCACCCCCCAGTAATCTGTTGGTCTACTTACATATATACAATACCATCCCTTTAAGTACTCTCCTCTCCTCCCTCCCTTATAGCCCCTTTCTAGCTTAGTGGCCTCTGCTACCAAGAAAGAGGCCCATCTTCTAAAGAAGCTACATTTCACTATGCCAGCTCATAACCAAAGTTCTCTGCCAAATAGAACCTCTTGCTTTTGCTGATCCAGAAAAAAAAAGACACTTCAAAATGGTCAGGCATCATCCATAAAAAATGAAGAAAAACAGATGAGCACAAAACTGCTTCAACTGCTGATCATTTTGCTGCCAAAACCAGTGACTAATCAGAGGAAAATTTCACAACCTAATGAGCTAAACAAGTACTGCTGGCAGATGGGGAAAATACTTTGCATCACAGAGGCTGAGAATCATGTGAGAAATTACAGTAGTCAAGAAGATAGGAAAGAGTTATTCAGACTAAAGAGTAAATTGAAGAAACAAAACCATCTCAATTGAAGACTCAGTTCCAAGATGACCTGTAGGATAATAGATCCAACTGATGGTAATAATAAAAGGGATGTTGAGAGAAACAAAAACAGACAAGAGAATAAGAATACCTGTAAAACCGTAATATCAAACATATTCCAGTCTTCTAGAGAGGCCTATCTTCTAAAGAAGTTACATTTCACTATGCCAGTTTATAACCAAAGAAAAAGCTAAAATGGGGCTGGAGAGGTGGCTTAGTGGTTAAGCACTTGCCTGTGATGTCTAAGAATCCCAGTTTGAGGCTCCATTCCCCAAGACCCACGTAAGCTAGATGCACAAGGTGGTGCATGCGTCTGGAGTTCATTTGCAGTGGCTGGAGGCCCTGGTGCACCCAGAGATCTATCTGCCTCTTTCTCTCTCTGTCTGTCACTCTCAAATAAATAAAACTAAACAAAAATTAATAATAATAAATAATAAAATAAACAAAAAAATTTTAAAGCTAAGGTGTATTAGAAAGGAAGCGATAGAGAACATGGTCAGCAAAGAACCAGCATGTATATGTGTATATGTGTATTGGAGCGCCTGAGGAGTATAAATATAATAACAGAACAGAATTAATACTTCAGCAAAAACCTTTCCAAAAAGAAGGAAAAAAGACCTGAACCCATATTTAAAGGGCCTCCTTCAATCCTGGGAAGTTTGATTCAGGTTGGTTATCTCCAAAGTATTATTCTAGTAAAACTGTTAAATTCTAAGAAAAGCCTTTAAGCTGGGGTGGGGGGGGTCATCTTTTACAGAGGAAAATCAGGCTTGCATCAGATTTCTCAAGAGTAAAGTACATAGCAAGACACAGCAAGACAAAGTGGAACAACATTTTCAAGACATTCAGGGGAAGAAAATGGTAGTAAGGATTTTTTTTAAACTTTGTATTGATAACCTCCATACATATAGACAATATACCATGAATATAATTCTCTTCTACCACCCTCTTTTCTCCCTCCTCTATACCCCTTCTGCTGAACCCCTTCTTTCCAACTATTCTCTCTTTTATTTTAATAATGAAATACAGATTTTATATGTAGTCAAGCTAGTCCTTATATACTAAGATTATAATGAAACTATTTTCAGAATACAGGAACTCAGGAAATATTAGAATCCCAAACCCTATCTGAGGAATCAAAGAAAGAGCTTCATATAACCATGAGAGATATGACACAGAAGTTGAGACAAGGAATTATCCACCCACATACCAACTCATTCTAAATTCAGGGGTGAGAAAATGATTTTGTAATTTGAGCACAGAAAGTTTAATATAATTGTTAACTATATCAGAGAACTGGAATGAGGGGTCTGTTTAAATATAGCTAACATAAAGAGAAGCCCTAGAATAGTGGAATAGAAATAGAACTAGAATTAGAATAGAAAAGAGGCTCCCCTCCCCTTCTTCTTAAGGCTGGGGCTTACACTTTGTTAGAGAAAGGCACAGCTGTGGCTGACTAGTCAACAGAAGTCACTGTAGTGCCATGTTGTTAGAACTTGCTAGAAATTTTGCTGTCTGTGGTTCTAGGGAAGGGTACTCATTAAGACTGTCACTTGATATGACTACTGTGAAATCACCTTAGGTGATGATGGTGACTGGGGTACTACTGGATGTTACTGATTGCCATGTAGTGTATAAAATCAGCATTGGAACAAAGGGGACTCTCAAGCAAATACTAGGACCAGGTGGCAAATCCTTTGTTCCTATACTGTGAGGAGCTCAGAAAAGGAAGAAATTGGGAGCTATTATATAATGGGTACAGAATTTCAATTCAAGAAAACAAAAAAGTTCTGAAGATGGATGCAGAACATTAGGAATGTATTTAATGCTATTGAAGTGTACCATTAAAACTGGCTATAGTCTCAGGCAGTTTTGCGGAAGAGAGGGTGGAAAGATTGTAAGAGCCACAGGGTAGGAAATAGTATCCAAAGGCATTGTCCCCTCTCCCCGCCCCCCCCCATGCAATGACTGACTGCTGCTCTCACAACTCATATCCCAAAGCCCCATGGTAAATACCAGCACCCCCACTGAGGAGGGCCCTCAGTGGAATTGGGGCAGGGAGGAGGGGAATGGTACCAACACATGATTTGCCCATACAAAGGTTCTACTTAATTTAAGAAAGAAAAATAAAAACAGCAAGTCATTGACTATGGTGAGGTCCTGGGGAGATGGCTGAATGAGTAAAGATGCTTGCTTTCAAAGCCTGTCTGCCTGGGTTCAGTTCTCCAGCCACCCACATAAAGCTGGATGAATATTCATTTGCAGCAGCAAGAGACCCTGGTGACCCCCACCCACATAGACACACATGTAAACAAATAAAAAATTTTAAGCCTATAGTGGTACTTTTGTATTGTGTGTATTTTGCCACAATGAAAAATTAAACAATCAGGAAAAAAAGCAAACAATTATATTCAAGAGTCCGTACATGGCACAGATGATAGAATTAGTAGATAAGAATGTTAAATTGGTTATGAGCTATAATGAAAAGGTAGAAGAAGACTAGAGAGATGGCTCCTGCACAAGCATGAGGGCCTAAGGAGACCTGAGACGACCTGAGTTTGACTCTCCAGAACCCATGTTAAACAGCAGGATGTGGCCACATATGACTGTAACCCCAGTGCTATGGGGAGCTGAGACCCAGGAATGCTGGAGCTCACAAGGTAGGGGTGGCACAATGGGATGGTATGACTCAGGATTAGTAAGAGACTCTCAATCAAATAAGAACAGGCAGAAGAGCAGTGAAGTGGACACCCTAACTTTACACTCTGGCCACCTCAGGCAAGTACATGGCGCACCTCAAGGGCACATACATGTGTATATACCACACATACACAACATTATATACACAATTAAACTAGGACAGAAGAAATCATGAGGAAAGAAAGGTCTCAAACTCTAGAAGTGAAAATAAATATCTCAAGCAAAAAATAAACTGGATGGGAGCCGGGTGTGGTGGCACACGCCTTTGATCCCAGCACTCTGGAGGCAGAGGTAGGTGGATCGGTATGAGTTCAAGGCCACCCTGAGATTACACAGTGAATTCCAGGTCAGCCTGGACTAGAGTGAGACCCTACCTCAAAAAACAAAAAAATAATAAACTGGATGGGATCAATAGCATATTGATATGAAATGACAAAACACTAAGCAACAAGTGCAAAACAAAACAAAAACTGAGAGAACCTGCCTTAAAAGTGTAAGAAGACAAAGCCTAGGTTATCCTCAGCTCTCCACAGGTGCACTGTGTATGCACATGTGCCCATACACACATCATACAATATGCACACATGTACGTACATACACAACTAAAAAGCAATATAGCTGGACATGGTGGTGCATGCCTTTAATCCCAGCATTTGAGAATCAGAGGTAGGAGGGTCATGGTGAGTTCGAGACCAGCCTGAGACTACAGAATGAATTTCAGATCAGCCTGGGCTAAAGTGAGACCCCACTTTGAAAAACCAAAACAAGCAACCAACTAAAATAGCAATATCAACTATCCAAATGAAACACAAAAGACACTGAAAAGGAAAGAAAGAATCAGTGAATTAATATACAAATTTAAGTGACCTAACATATGTATAATCTGAATCCTAAAGGAATGGTAGGGAGCACAGAAATTACTCAAAAAATAATGGCTTAAAACTTTCGGGCTGGAGAGATGGCTTAGCGGTTAAGCGCTTGCCTGTGAAGCCTAAGGACTCTGGTTTGAGGCTTGATTCCCCAGGACCCACGTTAGCCAGATGCACAAGGGGGCGCACATGTCTGGAGTTCATTTGCAGTGGCTGGAGGCCCTGGCATGCCCATTCTCTCTCTCTCTATCTGCCTCTTTCTCTCTCTCTGTCACTCTCAAATAAATAAAATAAAAACCAAAAAAAAAATTTTTTTTTAAATTCCCACATGTGGAGCTGAAGGGATGGCTTAGCAGTTAAGGCATTTGCCTGCAAAGCCAAAGGACCCAGGTTCGAATCCCCAGGACCCATGTTAGCCAGTTGCACAAGGTATCACATGTATCTGGAGTTTGTTTGCAGTGGCTGGAGGCCCTGCTGTGCCCATTCTCCCTCCCTCTCTCTCCTTCTCCCCCCCCCTGTCAAATAAATAAAAATAAAATATTTTTTAAAATTCCCACATGTGGCAATGGAGAGATGGCTCAGCAGTTAAGGTGCTTGCCTGGGAAGCCTAATGACCTAGGTTCAATTTTCCAGTACCTAATTAAAGCCAGATGCACAAAGTGGCACATGAATCTGGAGTTTATTTGCAGCAGTAGAGACCCTAGCATTCATTCATATTCTCTCTATCACTCTCTCTGCTTTCAAATAAAATACTTTTTAAAAAAATTCCCAAATGTGTTGAAAGCTGTAACTTCACAGATCAAAGAAAATCAATGGGGGCTGGGAAGATGGCTCATTGGATAAACTCATGCAAGCATGAGGACCAGAGTTCGCATCCCGAGTAAATGCCAGCTGGGTATGGAGGCCCACTTGTAACCCCAGTACTTAAGAGGTGGGGACATGGAGTTCTCAGGGAAAGCTGGCTAGCTCAGCTAGCCAAATCTGTAAACCTGGATTCAAATAAAAGACCCTGCCTCACTAAATAAGTGGAGAGCAGTCAAGGAAGACAACTGGTGTCAACCTCAGGCCTCTGCATGCATGCTCACACACATATACCCACATGCATCCAAACATACACACCACACCACACCACAGAGAGAATGAGAGGAACTCAGGGAACCCAAATAGAACAAATATGAGACAAAGCACAAATTGCTAAAACTCCATGATTAAGAAAAAAAAAAAAAATCTTAAGAGAGCAAACAAATAATATAGAGAAGACCAAGAATGACAGCAACTGCTTGTTAAATATAATGAAAGCAAAACTACTGTGCAATGGAGTGATATGCAGTTCTAAAAGGAAAAAAAAATGTTAACCTAGAATTCTATACATTTCAAGAATAAAAATGAGTGCTGGGTTCATGGCTCAGTTGTTAAAGCACTTGCTATGCAAGTGTGAAGACCTGAACTTGGATCCTCAGCACTGCCATAAATGCCAGGTTGGTGTGGCGGCCTGTCTGTAATCCTAGCACCCAGGAAGTGAAGATGCATTCCCTGGGGCAAGCTGGCTAGAGAGACTAGCAGACTTGGTGAGTTTAGGGTTCAAGGAAGACACCCAGTATCAACCTCTGGTCTCCACATACACATGTGAACACACTGTACATATATGTGCATACACATGTAAAATAAAAATGAGTCAAAAGACATTTTAGATATACAAAGCTTAGAGAATCAGAAGCATATTAGTACTGTAAGAAATGCTAAATAAAAGAAAAAAGAAATGCTAAATGAGGATATGAGGACAATCTGGCTGCAACATTTGTCACCCCATTGATCGCCAGGATTGATTCAGCTGATCTGGCTGGCTAGGCGGGTGTCCCCTTCCTCCGTCACCACTCCATCTGTGTCCCTCCCGAAGAGGACAACCTTTCCCAAATAGAGGAGAGTTGGTGTTTGGTCAAGGGTATATGAGTAGCTGCACTCCCCTGATAGAACCTCCAAACAAGCTCAGGAAATGCTAAATGAGGTCCTTAAGCAGAAGAAAAATACCAGATGGGAAAGGAGCACTCAGCAAAGGAATGAAGAACATGTGCAGTAAACTTAGAACATACTGTGAAGCCTTTGTGATTAAAACTTTGTAACTGGTACAGGGAAAATGATAGCAGATCTAGAAGCAGATTACATATGAAAAATTGATATATGATAAAGGCAATATTACCCTTAGGCTTTCAAATGAAAACATCATCCCTCTATCCATCTAGATGCAATCACATCTGAGCAGCAAAGTTCACATCTTGATTATGGTTTCTAAATTTCATTCCTTGCTTTAAAAAAAGGCTCCTTAGAGAAATAACTGATTCCAAGGCTGAGAAGAACAAAAACATAAAGTAAATTTGTAACACAATCTTAAGTCTTGCCAACCATGGTGGCATACACCTTTAATGCCAGCACTTGAAAGGCCAAGGTAGGAGGATTACCGTAAGTTCAAGGCCAGCCTAAGACCGCGTAGTGAATTCCAGGTCAGTCTAGGGCTACAGCGTGACCCACCTTGAAAAAAAAAGTAAAATAAAAATGGTTGGGTGGTTTTGTTTCAGAGAGAGTCTTCTTACATTGCCCGGGCTGGTCTCAGACTCATGAGCTCCGCTGATCCTCTTACCTCGACCTCCTAGACTCTGAGATAACAGGTTACACTAGCAGATTTTGTGCCCCTTGTAGTATCATGAAAGTATCTAACATCATTTGTATTATTTTTGTCAAAACTCTTAACATGAACCACGAGGAAACAGTCAGGAAATTCTTTAGAAAATAGCTACCCCAGACTCTTCAAAAAATGACACCATGGCAGTGTAAGAACTCTGTATCATTAAAAAGTTCAATAAAAAGTAAATATGTGGAAAAAATGACATCAGTGCATCCATGTAAACAAAAGGTAGAAGGAGTATTCTAGATTAAAGGAAACTAAAGAAACATGGCAACTAAACACAGTATACGATTGTTGATTGGTTTTGAATTTAAAGAACATTTGAGGTACAACTGAGAATGTTTTAAATTAAGTATTTGTGTGTGATAATATTATGATTTCAAGGAGAATCCTTGTTCTACAGATATACTCGTGTAATTGGGGTGAAAGATGATGATGCCTCTAACTTTCACATAGGTCAGGAGGAAAGAGTGTAGATATGTGGAAAACAAATGCAGCAAATGTTAATGGTATTGATCTAGTTGAAGGCTATATAGTTCATTACAGATACTGGTTTTGCTACTTTCTCCTCTAAGTTCACAAATTTCTTTTTTCAAGGTAGGGTTTCACTGTAGCCCAGGCTGACCTGGAATTCACTATGTAGTCCCAGGGTGGCCTTGAACTCACAATGATCTTCCTGCCTCTGCCTCCCAAGTGTTGGGATTAAAAGCGTGAGCCACCATGCCAGGTTTAAGTTCACAATTTTTCAAAAAAGTTATTCGAATAAAATAATATAATTATATAGATATATGCGTGTATGTTTATGTTCTCCAGAACTCTGAACTTTTCCTCAGAGTTACTGAATGAGAATACCTTGGTAATGAATGAGGTTTGAAACTCTGCATGGCAAATGCTCTCCTGAGACTCTGAGAAGCAGTACTCGCCATTAAAATTGTGTCTCTCTTTATGTGTGTGTTTTCCATTTCTATTCTCTTAGGAATTTACTCTTGTTTTTAATTTTTATTTATTTATTTGAGAATGACAGACAGAGAGAGAAAGAGGCAGATAGAAAGAGAGAGAGAATGGGCGCGCCAGGGCTTCCAGCCACTGCAAACGAACTCCAGACGCGTGCGCCCCCTTGTGCATCTGGCTAACGTGGGTCCTGGGGAGTCGAGCTTCAAACCGGGGTCCTTAGGCTTCACAGGCAAGCGCTTAACCACTAAACCATCTCTCCAGCCCAGGAATTTACTCTTTTACAGAATAGTTATCCAAGGACAAAAGGTTGGAAGGTAGAATAAATCTCCTCAAAGTTTTCTCAAAGCTGGCAAGCTTTTCCTCACAGTTGCTGTTATTACTGACCTACTGCTAGATGCTGTGGTTCCTTTTAAGCAGGGCATCTGAGGTGATAGTTCTCAAACTTTACTGATAGTATCACCTGTGGAGTTTTCAAAATTTTTTGTGCCTGTGTTTTAGATGAGTTAAATCAGTATTTTAGGACGGGATAACTAGTGTATTCTGTAAGGCTCCCTTGGAAATTCCATTGTCTAAGTTTGAGAGTCAGTGGTTTAGAGCAGAAACTAGCCTCTGCTGAGGCCCCTAATCAAATGTGTTGGGATTGTGGTATAAATTGCTTGCTCAGAAAAATTGATCACATGCTGATACATATGTGGTACTTTGGTTTGGAAGGAACCCTTTCTATGTTCCTGTCTGACTGAACAATTGTTTTATTTGTTAAGTAACCTTCAGGATCAGTGGAAAGATTGGTTATTTAAAAGATGTATTTCTCATCTTCTGAACTTTATTTTATTATCTTTAAAAATATTTTGATGAGCCGGGCATGGTGATGCACGCCTTTAATCCCAGCACTCGGGAGGCAGAGGTAGGAGAATCGCTGAGAGTTCAAGGCCACCCTGAGATTACATAGTGAATTCCAGGTCAGCCTGAGCTAGAGGATACCCTACCTTGAAAACCAATATATATATATATATATATATAGATAGATAGATAGATAGATAGATAGATAGATAGATATATAGATGTGTATGTCTGGCTGTGTTTGTGTGTGTATAGAGGTGCGCATACATACAGAGGCTAGAGAACAACCTCAGCTGAATATCCTCAGGAATGCCAACCCTTTTTTTTTAAATGGGTTTTGGGTTCAGTCTCAGGTCTTCATGTTTGTAAGGTGAGCACTTTATCAACTGAGAGATCTCCTCAGTCCCATATCTTCTGAATTATATAGGAATTTATAAAAATTTGTAGAGAAGCTGGGCATGGTGACGCACACCTTTAATCCCAGCACTCGGGAGGCAGAGGTAGGAGGATCGCCGTGAGTTTGAGGCCACCCTGAGACTCCATAGTGAATTCCAGGTCAGCCTGGGCTAGAATGAGACCCTACCTCGAAAAACCAAAAAAAAAAAAATTTTTTTTTTTGTAGAGGAAAAGCAAAATTTTAGAGAGAAGTAACTTTGACTATGATGCCTAGATGCTTATTTTAGAAAAGTAATTTTTGAGGTTTTCACTGAATTCTGTGGCAAGGCTTTTGTCACTCATAATGCCAGAACTATCTGTATAGTCACACCTATACCATTGTCCAGCTCAAGATTAGTCACAACTCCTGCCCCCAGTGAAGTCCAAATGAACCTGTGATTGACTGTGTCTGTGAGGACGCAGTAAGGCCATCAGGATGGCCTAGTGGTCCAAGGCTCTGTGTTCAGGACGCAGCAGGAAGTGGTGGTGGTCTTGCCAGAACCAGGAGAAATCCTGGCAGTGCTTCCCAAATGCTTACAGGTACATGGTTTCCTCGGTACCTCTCTTCTAGTTCTGCTTCTCCTTTCTCATAGTTTGGGTGAAATTTTGATGGTCCACCAAAGTAGGCTTGGAAGTACTGCTTTATTTTATGCCCTCATCTGCATATACAGAAACAGGGAGAGAAAAGTGAGAGTTTGTGAGTTATTGGAATGCTTTACATTAGTTTCTTTGAGGAAGAAAGCATGAGCTTGGAATCATGGAATTATTGAGATGTCATAGACTCTAATTACTTTCCAAAGCTTAAAATTATGATGGTACAAAGAACAATGGTAATGGTAGAGTGGGGATGTTCTGGTCCCTGCTGCCAGAGGGCATAAGCCATAATTAGATTATCCTTCTGCTGATCTACATTTAAATCCACAGCTTCACAGGTCACTGCTAAACAGCTGGACCCTAGCTTATTCAGTGGCCCCATGGTTTTGGGAGCACCCAGAAGCTCTTTAGAACAGTTTCTTTATGAAGATTTGCAAAATAAATCTTGAGTAAGTGAAAAGCATTTGCAAGGTGTATCTGGAATTGACCACTTTAGTTGTATAGCCAAGGTTAAGTTGCTTTACCTTGACTTTTAACTTTGTCTCACCCACAAAATTATTTTTTTAATATTTTATTTTTGTTTATTTATTTGACAGAGAAAGAGAGGGGGGAGAGAGAGAGAATGGGCGTGCCAGGGCCCCCAGCTACCGCAGGTGAACTCCGGGCACGTGCGCCCCCTTGTACATCTGGCTTACTTGGGTCCTGGGGTATCGAACCTAGGTCCTTTGGCTTTGCAAACAAACGCCTTAACCACTAAACCATCCCTCCAGCCCTCACCCACAAAATTATTAACAAACTCGGTTACACATGTCTTTTGTGACAATTTAAAAAAATAACGTAATAAAGCATCTATCAGTTTTGGACATCTGTTTAACAAATGGAAATTTTTTCCTTCGTTCAATGAAATGCCTATCAAATTCTAGTTGGAAAAGCACATACCTTAAGATTTTTTTTTTTTTTTTTTGGAAAAAGGAAGTTCAGATAATAAGGACTATGGCTAAGTACAGATTGTGAGGTAAATTGAAGAGATTAATTAGGTGAAATAGTCTAGGTATGAAGAGGCTATATATAGCACAAAACTAACTGAACATTTGTGTATATGTACCACATCTTCATTTTCCATTCATCAAGTGATGGACAGCTGGGTTGATTCTAATTCTTTGCTGTTGTGACTTAAGCAGCTGTAAACATGGTTGAACAAGTATCTCTGCAGTGAGGAGTGGAGCCTTCAGAATAGATGCCCAGTAGAGGAATAGCTGGGTCAGTTGGGAGCTCTATTTCCATCTTTTTCAGGAATCTACATATTGATTTCCATAGTGGTTGTACAAGTTTGCACTCCTACTAGCAGTGAATGAGGGTTCCTCTTTCCCCATATCCTCACCAACATTTATTGTTTGATTTTTTAAATTTTTTTGTATTTTATTTTTATTTATTTATTAGGGAGGGAGAGAATGGGCACACCAGGGCCTCCAGCCACTGCAAACGAACTCTAGATGCATGTGCCACCTTGTGCATCTGGCTTACATGGGTCCTGGGGAATCAAACCTGGGTCCTCTGGCTTTGCAGACAAACGCCTTAGCCACTTAGCCATCTCCCCAGCCCTCGTTTGATTTTTTTAATGATTGCCATCCTGACTGGAGGAAGGTGGAATCTCATGGTCGTTTAAATTTGCATTTCTTTGATGGTTAAGGATGTTGAACATTTTTTTTTCAACTTCTTATTTTATTTGTCTGAGAAAGAGAGAGAAAGGGACAGAGAGAGAATATGGGCACTCCAGGACCTTTAGCCACCACAAACGAACTCCAGACACATGTACCACCTTGTCCATCTGGCTTACATGGGCCCTGGAAAATCAAACCTGGGTCCTTTGGCTTTGCAGGCAATTACCTTAACCACTAAGCCATCTCCCCAGCCCAAACATTTTCCTAAGTGAGTATTAATCATTTCTATTTCTTCCTTTGGGAATTCCCTATTTGGTTTTCTGCCTCATTTTTGGAGTGGATTGTTTGATTTTTTTTTTATTGCTTAGGTTTTTTTTTTTTTAAGTTATTTGTAGGTTCTAGATATTAGGGTTCTGTAAGTGGTGTAGCTGGTGAAGATTTTCTCCCATTCTGTGGGTAGTCTGTTGCCTCTGTTCATGGTATGTTTGTCTGCACAAAAGCTTTTTAGCTCCATGAGATCCCACGGGTTGAGTGCTTGTTTAATTTCCTGGGCTTCTAGGGTATTGTTCAGGAAGCCTTTCCCCAATCCTATATCATCGAGAGTTCCTCTTATTTTTGTTCCAGTCATTAAGAGTTTCCTGGTCTTATATTGAGGTCTTTAATCCATTTGGAGCTGATTTTCTTTTGTGAATGGTGAGAGGAGTGGGTCTAATTCCATTTTTCTACATGAGGTTATTCAATTTGTCCTGCACCATTTGTTTAAGATGCTGTCTTTTCTCCAATCTACCCTGTTGGTGGCTTCATCAAAGATCAAATAGCTACCAGACATTTTTGTCTTAGCACACGAGTTTAATAAGAGGGACAATTAATTGAGATGAGATAGCTAGAGGAAAGAACAAATTGAAAGGGATTGAAGAATCAAAAGTCCAATCAGTAAGACTTATACTCTTATTGAGATATTTTATGTATTAAAGAGCGTTCTAGAATAAGGCAGTTGTATATATGGATATGAAACTCAGGCAGAGGTTTGGACTAGAGATACAAATTGGCAGTTATCACTTGACAGGAAAAGAAGAGAGACAAAGAAGAGAAGACAATCAGTGGCTGAGCACTGAGTTATTCCCAAGCTTAGAAGCGGGTGTTTTCCTTGCAAGCACCCTGGGCAGTCATTTAACTTGAGAATCTCAAGTTGTCTATATTCCTCCCCTTTTTCTATTTTGTGACCCCAGACTCTTCTTACTAAGATATGTTGTGGTAGGACTAAGAGATGGAGTCGTTGTCAATATTAATGTGATGAGCAGTGATAGGGGCTGTGGTAACAGAGGTTGGGTTTATATCCTGGCTTTGCTTTTTACTAGCTTACATGGATAATTTACCCAGTTTCTCTAAGCCTCAATTTTTTTGTCTATAGTAATAAAAATAGCCAACATTTATATGCTAGGGAGTATCTTATGTCCTGCTCATGGATTAATATATAGGCCAACCCACTGAAGTAGTTTCTATCTTTATCCATTATATTGCTAGGGAAGCTGAAGCTAGAGAGAACTTCTGTAGTTTGCCTTAAGTCCTGTACTTTGGAAACAACAGCACTGGACTTGAACCAGGCAGTCTAGCTCTAAAGGCAATATCTCTTTTTTAGTGTCAAATTCAGAGATGTGATGGTGATTAAAAGAGATAAGCCACTTAAAGTACTTAGCTCAATGGAGCCTGACATAACATGCATAGTGTAGGGAAAGAGCAGGTAAGACATCCTGGGATCCCAGCCTGGCTATAAGAACAACTTGGGTCGCCATGAAAAGTTTCTTACTGTCTCTGAACTTTTGAATTATAAAATCTTTAGACTAGTTCACTTCTGTGGTCCTTTTTAGTGCTAAAATTCTGTACATTTGACTCTCCAAGGATATTGAGACAAACTATATTACATTTGTATTTGGTTAAGAAAAGAGATCCGTATTACTTTGGGGGTTGTGAAATAAGACTCCTTAGCACTACCTTGATAACATTTGTGTTGTACCATTTTGCTCTTGAAGATGCTAAGAGGTGGTGAAATATAGTTAAAAAAAACAACTGTGGTCTAGGGTAAAAGAATTGCATACTAAAATGTCTCCACCACCAACATCGCCTTGAACATGCTACTTCTCTCTCTCCATTTCAACTCCTATAAACTGAAGATAAATAATTGTGTCTGCCTCTTACTATTATTTCAAACATTAATAAATGGCATGTAGGTCTGGAGAATTGGCTCAGTGGTTAAAGGCACATGCTCTACAAGCTGACTGAAGTTTAGATCCCTGGAACTCATTTAAAGCCAGGTGCAAAGTGGCACACACACCTGTGACCCAAATGTGTCTATTGCAATGGGAGGCACAGTCATAAGACTCCTAAGTCTTGTAGGCCAGCTAGTCTGGACTTTCCCAGCAGTAAACAAGAGAAACCTTATCTCAAAGTAGAGAAAGATGACCAGCACCCTGATTGCCTTCTGATCTCAACACACATGCTGTGGCACACATGCACCCATACATACACATACACATGCATCCATTCAAACACACACACACAAAGAAATGGAGTGTAAAGTGATTAATATATGGTAATCATTCAGTACAGAACAGCTATTATGCTGATACTGGTTTTTTAGTTACTCAAGTTCCAAATGAGATAGAAGACGCTCAGTAACCCTTTCCTTAAAAATGGAGTTGGGAATTACCTGGCTGAACACTATAGTCACTGAGAACTGAGGACATGAATCCTGAGTTTCCAAATTGTGCAATTCATGCCTCCCTGCTCTCTTACCAAGGTTTATGGAGAACTTCTCTAGAATACCTGTACTTTGCTACAAAGTGGCTCTAGGGTTGACTTGCTTCAGCCCTTCCCTCACCTAAGAGGTCTACACACACACACACACACACACACACACGGTCTGAGTTTCTGGGAGGCTTTAATTTTTTTTTTAAACTAAGGTCAAGGAAAAGTAACAGTCAAAAACCTAGCTCAAACTAAAATGGAGAGGGGGTCGGAAAATAAAGAGGAAAGAATGATTTATTCATATATAACAAGCAGTTATCTGATGTCAAGTGTGTTAGAAAGAGGATTTTAAACAATAGTAGTATCTTCATTTCTGGCCCAATTTGGCCTAATTTTCAGGTGCATTCTCCATTTAGGCAGTGCTGACTCTATACACATGTTCATAGACGTGGTCTTCTCTAACATACATACATATAATGTAAGAAAATGAGCCGGGCGTGGTGGCGCATGCCTTTAATCCCAGCACTCGAGAGGCAAAGGTAGGAGGATTGTCGTGAGTTCGAGACCACCTGAGACTACGCCTTTAATCCCAGCACTCGAGAGGCAAAGGTAGGAGGATTGTCGTGAGTTTGAGACCACCTGAGACTACATAGTTAATTCCAGGTCAGCCTGGACCAGAGTGAGACCCTACCTCAGGGGAAACAAAAGAAAGAAAGAAAGAAAAAGAAAGAAAGGAAAATAATTGGCCCAACTTGGGATACATATACTCTTAGTCAAAGGAAGTCTGATGTACCGAAATGATAGTTTTCCACTCTGTGGCCAAGTAGATGCCATTTGATTGGCATCTCCAATCATGCAGAGGTAGGCAATTGTTTTTGTTTTGCTTTTTTCAAAAAGGAAGAAAAACAGAGAGAGAGAGAGAGAGCAGTTTCAGATTAAGTGCTAAAATTCCTACTTTGCTATTGCAGTTGATAAGGATGAGTTCTTTTTTAAAAAAAAATTATTATTTTTGAGTGAGAGACAGAGAGAGAGAGAGAGAGAGAGAGAGAGAATGGGCCTGTCAGCCACTGTGTACAAACTCCAGACGTGTACACCCCTTGTGGCACATGTGTGACATTGTGTGCTTCCATCACTATATCTGGCCACATGGGACCTGGAGATTCAAATGTCTGTTCTTAGGCTTCTCAGGCAAGCACCTTAACTACTAAGCCACCTCTCCAGTCCAAGGATGAATTCTTGAACTTGGGAAGAGAGCATTAGCCTAGCCAGATTGGGACAAAAAGTTTAAACCATTTGGAGGTGTAACTCCTTTTTTACCAACTGTTTCCATTTCTCTTCTTTGCCCCTGAACTTAGCTATAGTTAATAGTTTCTAATCCCCAAAAAATGATTTTTCATTTTCCCCCCTGAATATTGATTTTAATGCAGTGGGTTAGGGTGTGGACTCAGGACTGAGATTGCTTGAGTTTCAGTTCTGTGCTGTTGACATACTTGGTATCTTTGAGTGATGATTTTTCATTTTCCCCCCTGAATATTGATTTTAATGCAGTGGGTTAGGGTGTGGACTCAGGACTGAGATTGCTTGAGTTTCAGTTCTGTGCTGTTGACATACTTGGTATCTTTGAGTGCACTTGGAAACTTCAAGCATACATGGAAACTTTATGAAATAAAGATAATATCCATTTTCTGAGGCTGTCTGGAAGGTTAAATTCAATAGTCAGTGGCTTTTTCCTTCTCGTGAAAAATGAAGAAATTGGAGTAGGACATTCTCCATTATCATCATTTCCAAATTCTTAGTTAAGTAGACAAGTAAAACATTTTTGTACCTGGTATGTTTTAACATGTATGTGGGTATAAGACAGAAAAATAATGAGTGAGTTTATATTGAGAGAAACCAGAATGATTTGCTGCTATGTTGAGTTTTTATGTTGACACATTTGATCATTTCTAATTATTTGTTCATCCTGTCTTACTTCTGTTGTGAATTTGAAGTATTAGAAGCATTATGATACCCATTCTGTAATATTTGTCTTAGAGTTAGGACGTTGGTTCAGAGACCCTCTTACACTTCTTATGAATCATTTCTTCTATTTAGCCTTTTAATCCCTTCTAGAGCCTGTGATTCTACAGCAGAGGTTGGTGCAGGAGTAGCTGAATTCCAAGAGAAAAACTTGATACCACCCTTTAAAACATTTATTTAACCTGTTCTCCATTATGTTTGCTGCAGGGTTTCGCCTGAATGCTTCCTCTTGGCCCATGTTCCTTTTGAAGACACTAAATGGAGCAGAGATGGCTCCCACCAAGATTTTCCACAAGGTATGTTGTATTTCCAAAATGCTTAAGATAAAATATTTGCCTTCTGTCAATTTACTAAACCTCTGCTTGCCTCCATTATTTCTCTGCTTGACAATACCATCTTATGTTTTATATCTAATTAAAAAAAGATGCTGAGCTGAGTGTGGTGGCGCACGCCTTTAATCTGAGCACTTGAGAGGCAGAGGTAGGTGGATTGCCATGAGTTCGAGGCCACCCTGAGACTCCAGAGTGAATTCCAGGTCAGCCTTGACTAGAGTGAGACCCTATGTCGAAAAAAAAAAAAAAAAAAAAAAAAAAGATACCTTAGAAACCAGTTCATAAATGATGCTTTAGAACCTGTGAAGCAGCATTTATCCTTAGAGATATGCATTGGACCATAGAGACAGGATTCCTGGCTTTGAGGTCCAATCTGTCAATAACAAACTAATAAGCATAGAGTAGAACTCTGATATACAAGATTATTAGGAAATTTAAACGTGTTTGTTAGTAGCACTATAAAATGTAATACAAACATAGAGGACCAATTCATAGAGTTCTATGGTCTGTGCACTAAATAGGGAGAAAGGAAGGAGACTATTATTTGAGTACCTACAATATGTTGAGAGCTTTATTTATTATATTTTACATGTAATGTAATACATAACATGCATATTTACATACCAACATCTGATTTATATGAACTAAGAATTGTTTGTTTATTTAAGTTAAGGGAGCATACTTTTGAATAAGGAATTTGCTCAAGATCATGTGGCTAATAAGTGTTAGAACAAGTATCCAAGACCTGTATTTCTTCTTCCTGTTTTTCAAGGGGAGAGAGTCTGTCAGTCTGCTTTCAGTTGATGTCTCTAATCAGGTGAGAGTTACTGTAGAAAGGACTGAATTATGTTTGCCTGTGCTGCTAGTGAAGTCTTAAGTCCTGAAAACATTCTGGTTCCCAAAATATTATGCACTGGACAACCTGAAAACTTTCACTGAAAAATACCTCAAAATGTTTGTGTTGGTCGAGGAGAGGAAGTCACCAAATGCTTTTTTTAGTGCTTTGCTGAGCATACCAGAGAATAAGAAAAGTCTTCATAGGCCCAAAGCAAGAAGAAGCACAAGAGTGCTACATGTGTTTGTTAAACCTGTAGCCGTCTTAAGGGGCACTGCCAATCTTACTTTCCAAAAATCTTGTCTTTTTATAGCCATGGTAAGAACCAAGATGAGGCCTTGGACCTATACAAGACAGGAAATGGATCTTACAGTTATGTTGGACCTATCAGATATTTACTGCTTAGTGAAACGATGACTATACTTAAGGAAGAGTGTTTGTTGTGCTCTGGGCAGTGGTGAGGATATAACCATTTCTAAACAGTCTTTTGTCTAATAGTTGGATTTTCTGGGAGCTTCAGAGTTATATAGGAAGATTTCTGGCTGAAGAAAACTCAAAATTTCTGTAGAGGATTTCATGTCACAGTAATCCCAAAAGTGAAGCACCACTGGAAATAATCACAAGATCTAGAATTAGAAAGTCCTCAAAACCTTTCAAAACAAACCTGGCCTGATAGAGAATCAACAGATACAACCTACAGTCATATATTCCAAGAGTCTCAGATAATAGAAATATTAGCAAAAAGAGGGCTGGAGAGATAGCCTAGCCATTAAGGCGCTTGCCTGCAAAGCCTAAGAACTCATATTCAAATCTCCAGGTCCCACATAGCCAGATGTACAGTGATGCAAGCACGCAATGTTGCATATGTGCCACAAGGGGGTGCACACATCCAGAGTTCATTCTCAGTGGCTGAAGGCCCTGTCACACCCATTCTCTCCCTCCCCCTCTCTAAAAAAGAAATATTAGTAAAAGGATATAAATTATTTTAAAATGTCTAAAACTAAAAGAAGAAATGAAAAATATAAGGTAAATACAAAACACTGCTTTTCTAATTTATTAGAGAGACAGACTGTGTGGAGCACACCAGGGCCACTTGCCACTGTAAACAAATCCTTGCACCACTTTGTGCATTAAGCTTTATGTGAGTACTGGAAATCAAATTGGGGTCAACACGCTTTGCAAGCAAGTGCTTTTAACTTCTGAACCATCTCCTCAGCCCCTAAACACTATTTTTAGATAACAGATTTTTTTAAAAGACCAAATTGAGCATCTATAAATGAAAGAAATTTCAAACCATTAAAACCAAAAATTAGGACTTAGCAGTTAAGGTGCTTGCCTAAAAAGCCAAAGGACCCATGTTCGATTCCCCAGAACCCACATAAGCCAGACAGACAAGGTGGCACATGCATCTGGAGCTCATTTGCAGTGGCTAGAGGCCCTGGTATGCTCATTCTGTCTCTACCTCTTTCTCTCTCTCTCTGTCTGTCTATCTACCTGCCTCTCTCTCTCTGTCTCTCAAATAAATAAAAAAAATAGGTAAATGAATATGTAACTTAAATACATATGCATAATTAACTGAAATCCATGTATAAGGAATTATCCACACAGAGATAAAAAATGGAAAGATTAAGAAGAAAAAACAGGAAAATAATATAAGGAGGCTTCATAAGTATGACTATTAAACCCAAAAAGATTAATTAGAGAGTAACTTGCCATGTCTGCTTACCCCCTCTTTCTTTGGCTGTCTCTAATGACAGTAAAAGATCTTCTTAATAAAATTTTATATAAGAACAAGATTAATTAGAAAGAGTAAGAAAAGCCAGTATTTGAAAAAATTATAAGAGAATTTTCCAGAATGTGTTATAAGCACATACACCAAAAGTTCTTATAACTAGAAGAAACTAAAGTCAGAAGATTTGAGCAAGTAGTCAAACAGAATGCCTTCAAAGAAGTTATAGTTAGATGACAGCATATTTCCCAATGGCAGTAATTCAAGCCAAAAGATAAAATAATATTTTCCACATACTTATCCACCTAGAAGTCTATGTCTAATTATACCATTATTTCAAAATGAAGATGGAAATCATACTTATTTAATATTTATTTTTATTTACTTATTTACTTGAGAGAGAGAGATGGACACGCCAGGGCCTCCAGCCACTGCAAATGAACTCCAAACACATGCACCCTCTTGTGCATCTGGCTAATGTGGTCCTGGGAAATTGAACCAGGGTCCTTTGGCTTTGCAGGCAAATGCCTTAACCCCTAAGCCATCCCTCCAGCCCGAAAATCATACTTATTTAATAAACCAATGCAAGTGAATGAACATAGCATAACCACTAGATGAACAACTGAAGAATATGTCTCAGGAAAAAACTAATTGAACCTTCAAGTAAGAATGAGATGTAAGAAGTAATGATGCACCTGGATTCCCCAATCTGTCCATATACTATAGCATTCATTCTCCATCTGTCACCTCACCTCTGTTGGTTTATGGGTGTGATGGGTTTTTTGTGGGGGGGCAATTTTTTTTTATTGACAACTTCTGTACTTACAGACAACAAACCATGGTATTTCCCTCCCCTCCCCCACTTTCCCCTTCATAACTCTGCTCTCTGTCATATCCCCTCCCTCTCCATTAGTCTCTCTTTTAATTTGATGTCATCATCTTTTTCTCCTATTATGAGGGTCTTGTGTAGGTATTGTTAGGCACTGCAAGGTCTTGGATGTCGAGACCAAATTCTGTCCAGACAGTTGTATGTAAGGAGTGGTACCCTTCCTTTGGCTCTTACATTCTTTCTGCCACCTCTTCCACAATGGACCCTGAGCCTCGGGAGGGTGTGAGATGTTTCAGTGCTGGACACTCCTCCATCCCTTCTTCTCTGCACTATGTTGCCTTTTAGGTGATCCCAGTGGTCATTGCCATCTGAAAAGAGAAGCTTCTCTAACCAGAAGTGAGAGTAGCATTAATATATGAGTATAAACATTAAGTGTAGTGCTTTCAGGGCAATTTGGTGAGAATAATATATGCATTTATTCAGACAGGAGCAGGCTTTATACCCCTAAGGGTCATGACCTCCCCTGCCATAGGCTTTTGATTTAGGTTTTAAGTACCAGGCATGTATTCCCTCCCATAGAGTGAGCCTTCAGTCGAATTAGAGAGCAGTTGGTTTCCCCCAGAGCAGACATGCCACTATTGCACTTGTTCAGTCATTTGGCCTGTCTGGCCAAACTTGAGGCTTCCAGTGTTCACTGTTTTCACTGCTGATGAATTCTGTCTCCCATAAGACTGCATACAGTGCAGCTTTTTCCAGCTTTCAATTGGCTGGGCTACAGGGAAAAGGTTTTCTGCTCAGCACCACCTTGATTTCTCAGTGATTCTGCTGCTCAGGCATGTGAAGTCTTCAGCAACGGGGTCTTACCATCTCTCTCTCATGGGAAACCAAGGGCCTTGGCAATAGCCTATAATGTTTTGGAGGCAACAGGGATATCCCTGGCCAACAACTGCCTGGAAGGTATCCCATCCCTGGCACTGAAAATTTTCTAATAACAATCTATGGCTTCTGGATGTGCCATTATTCAAGAAAGTAGATTTTCATATGTCTTATTCAGAATATCTTGAATTTTGATTGACCCCACCACCACCTTTCTTTTATACAATCTCTTCCCTTGACCTCACTTAGGCCTTTCCCCTCTCTGTAATGATAGGTTTTTTAAGATTATTATAAACCAGTAAAATGAAAGAACTCAAAAAAAAGAAGTAATGATGAGAAAATGGATTAGTTGAAATGTGGATTACTGTATAATCTAATTAATAATAAAGTAATTGAGAGTATAACAATGTAGGACCAAATTCTCTACCTCTGTATAACCTAAGAGTAGTTAAAATGTTGCTGTTATACTGTCTAGGATTAGAAATAGTTTAAATTTTTTGTGTCAGTTATGCAGTTAAAATCCTAAAGGAATCCACCAAGCAATTATAAACAGAAAGTTTAACTTCTGAATCAAGGAAGGGAAGAAGGGGAAGAAAACATAGTTGATTGAAGAGGTTGGTGACACATGCTTGTAGTCTCAGCAGCTTGGAGAGCTGAGGCAGGATTATCACTTGAGCCCAGGAGTTTGAGGCCAACCAGGACAGCTTAACAAGACCCTATTTAAAAAATATGTAGATAAGGGCTGGAGGGATGGCTTAGCTGTTAAGGTGCTTACTGCAAAGCCAAAGGACCCAGGTTCAATTCTCTAGGACCCACCTAAGCCAGATGCCCAAGGTGGTACATGCGTCTAGAGTTTGCTTGCAGTGGCTGGAGGCTCTGGCGTACCCATTCTCTCCCTCCCTCCCCCTCTCCCTCCCCCTCTCCCTTTCCTTCTCCCTTTCCCCCTCCCCCTCTCCTTCCCTCCCTCCCATTCCCCCTCTCTCCCTCTCCCTCTCTCTCTCTCTCTCTCCATATATATATATATATATATATATATATATATATATACACACACACACACACACACACACACACACATACATACACATATACACATATGTCTCTCTGTTTCTTCCTCTTTCTCTCAAATAAATAAAATTAAAAAATAGGTAGATATGTAAATAAATGAATATTCAGATACCCTAGTTGTCATGAAAAATAATTTTAAACTTACCAGTTTAATCATATACAAATTTTTTTTAAATAGCAATATTTGGGCTGGAGAGATGGCTCAATGGTTCAGAGCACTTCCCGTGCAAACATGAGGACCCACCTGAGGAGGCCTGAGAGACTACTTGAGTCTGATCCTCAGGACCTACGTAAATAGTTAGGCATGACCATGAGCGTCTGTAATCCCAGTCCTGTAAGGGAGTGGAGATTGAGAAATACCAGGGCTTGTAGGGGGAAATAAACAACAAAAAAGGCAAGCTCCAGAATTGGTAAGGGACTCTAGCTCAAGCAAGAATGGGTGAAAGAGCAACAGAGCCAGATACCACACATTCACACACACAAGCAAAACAACCCAGAGATATTCTGTTTATAATAGACACTGTTAATCTTAGTGGCATAGCATTGATAAGAATATAAAAGATATACTGGGCAAACATCAAAATAAAGTTGATCTTAAGTGTGTTTAAGTCAGATAAAGGAAATGTTGATGCTAAAAAGCATTATAGAAGTCACTAATTATTTTTAAAATACAGTTGGGGCTGGAGAGATGCCTCAGCGATTAAGGCACTTGCCTGCAAAGCCTAAGGACCTGAATTCAGTTCCCCAGTACTCATGTAAAGCTAGATGCACAAAGTGGTGCATGCACCTAGAGTTCGTTTGCATTGACACACCCATATTCATTCTCTGTCTCTCTCTCTCTGTCTCTTTTTCTTAAATAAATATTTTTGAAACAAAAATAAATAAAAAATAGAAAATGTAGTTTACCAAGAAGACAAAGCATGTATATATTTATTTAAAAAAATTAGCCTCCAAGTATATATAAAGAAAAATTTGATAATTACATGGACAAATAGTAAAATCCACAGTTAGCAGGAGGGTGTAGTTTGGGTGTATAGTGTGTGTGTGTATTGGGTGTGGTGTGTGTGTGTGTATACATGTCCATATGTGTGAATGTGGATATACCCATGCCACAACACACACCATGTGGTCAGAAAACTTTGGGGTGTTGATCTCCACCTTCTACCTTGTTTGAGGCAGGGTTTCTCGTTGTTCACCACTCTCTTCACTAGGGCACTGGGCCCAGAAGCTTCTGAATCTCCTGTCTTTGTCGCCCATCTAGCTGTAGGTTGGCAGGATTACAGAAGCCTGCCACAGCTTCTGGCTTTATGTGTGGTCTAAGCATCCAAGCTTAGGTACTCATACTTACACAGCAAGCATTTTATACACTGACTCATCTCTGCCGTAGTAGGAGATATTTTAATGCATATCTCTCTCGTAAATAACACAGACAAAAATTGGTATCTCAATCAATATCCAATTAGTTGATCATTTTTAATTATATATTATTTACTTGTTTGTTTGCAAGGAGAGGGAGAGAAGATAAACAGAGAATGTGGGGGTTCCAGGGCCTCCAGCCACTACAAACGAACTTCAGGTGCATGTGTCACTTTGTGTATCTGGCTTTTAGTGGGTACTGGGGAATTGAACCCAGAATGTTAGGGTTTTCAGGCAAATGCTTTAACCACTGAGCCATCAACCCTTGATCAATTTTTTGAACATCAGTTTGTTCCGACTTAATATTACCTAATGATTTGATAATAAAAACCTTTTATTTTATTTTTTTTTAGTTTTTTGGTTTTTCGAGGTAGGGTCTTGCTCTAGCCCAGGCTGACCTGGAATTCACTATGTTGTCTCAGGGTGGCCTTGAACTCATGGCCATCCTCCTGCCTCTGCCTCCCGAATGCTGGGATTAAAAGGCATGCGCCACCATGCCCAGCTAAAAACCTTTTTTAAAAAATATATCTTATTTATTTATTTGAGAGACAGACAGAGAGAGAGAGATAATGGGCATGCCAGGACCTACAGCCACTGCAGACAAACTCCAGATGCATGTGCCCCCTTGTGCATCTGGCTTACGTGGATCCTGGAGAGTCAAACCGGGATCCTTTGGCCTTTCAGGCAAATGCCTTAACCATTAAGCCATCTCTCCATCCCAATAAAAACCTTTTAAATACTATTTATGATAACAATAGGATTAAAATATTCCTAGAAAACTTAGTAAAACAACATAAGATATTTTTAGAGGATACTTAAATTTTTATATTAAAGGAGAAACCTACACTAAGGAAGTTTTACTTATTTATTGGTGGGTATATGTGCATATGGTATAGATAAGTTTGAAATGTAAAAAGGCTATCATCATAGATGGGGGTTAAATGTCATGTAACAAAGATTATTCTTCCAAAATTAATATATATATAGTCATTTCAATTCCAGTCAAAACTTGAAGAGTTCTTTTATGAAACTTAAAAATCTGATTAAGGGCTGGAGAGATGGGAAATCAAGCCTAGAACCAGGGTCCTCAGGCTTCACAGGCAAGCATGTGCATAGATCTGTTCTTATAATGAGACAGGAGAATCCTTGGAAGTTTCTGGGCCAGCTACCCTGACATAAGTAGTGATGAACAACAAGAGACCCTGTCTCAAACAAGGTGGAAGGCAAAGACCAACACCGAAAGTTGTCCTCTGACTTCCACAGGTGTGCTGTGTGGCACATGCATACTCACACTCACACACATGAACACATACATGCATACACACAAATATTTGAAAAATAGCTAACAATTAGAAACATCTTTAAGTGTCCATAAAAAGAGAAAGAACAGATTGTCATTTATAACTACAAGGGATACTATTAGTAGTTAAAATAAGCTGAAGCTAAGTTTATCAATTTAACTTTTTGGTTTTATTATTTATTAGAGGGAGAGAAAGAGAGAGAGAGAGTGAGAATGGGCACGCCAGGGCCTCTGGCTGCTGCAAACGAACTCTAGATGCAAGCATCACCATATGCATCTGGCTTACATAGAACCTGGAGAATCGAACCTGGGTCCTTAGACTTTGCAGGCGAGTACCTTAACCGCTAAGCCATCTCTCCAGCCTTTTTCTTTTATTTTTTATTTATTTATTTATTTTTTTTTTTTTTTGAGGATAGTTCTCACTCTCACCCTGGCTTACCTGGAACTCATTCTGTAGTCACAGGCTGCCCTTGAACTCATGTAATCCTCCTACCTCTGCCTCCTGAGTTCTGAGATAAGCCATACACCACCAAGTGTGGCCTCCTCAATTTAGCTTTTAAGATATAATCTTGAACAAAAAACCAAGTTGATGTAAATAGTACTGTACCATTTATCTAAAATTAAAAGCATGCAGATGATATGTACATATATAGTAAAGTATAAAAACATGCATGAAGGCTGGAGAGATGACTTAGAAGTTAAGGCACTTGCCTGTGAAGCCTAAGGACCCAGGTTCAATTCCCCAGTACCCACATAAGCCAGATGCACATGGTGGCACATGTGTCTGGAGTTTATTTGTAGTGGCTAGAGGCCCTGGCATGCCCATTCCCCATCCCCTTCACCTCTTTCTCAAATAAATTAATTACTTAAATATTTAAAGAAACATGCATAACTAATTATTACCTCAATAGTAGATAGAAGGAAAATGGGAAAGGAGAAGGGCACAAAGGGAAATTCAACTTTATGTGTAACCTTTTATTTTAGTCCAAAGAAAAGCTGTCAAAATTTTAGGACTGATAGAGTAATGCTTTGGAATCCATTTAAAAGAAAGACTGATTCTCATGATAAATCTTACATAGTAATCACTTTTCATTCATCCAAACAAGACAGCAGTCTGCTGCCTGCTTTGTGTCTAGGTCTGAATATTTCTGTTTCTCCTCTAGGAGCCACCATCACCTTCCCACAACTTCTTCAAAATGGGAATGAAGCTAGAAGCTGTGGACAGAAAGAACCCTCATTTCATTTGCCCAGCCACTATTGGGGAAGTCCGCGGCTCAGAGGTGCTTGTCACTTTTGATGGGTGGCGAGGGGCCTTTGACTACTGGTGCCGCTTTGACTCCCGGGACATCTTTCCTGTGGGCTGGTGTTCTTTGACAGGAGACAACCTGCAGCCACCTGGCACCAAAGGTAAAGGCAAAACTGTAGACTGTTGAAACCAGGACCAAGAATAGGAGGGAGGTCACCAAGTCTGTTGAGTGACAGCCAGGGTAATAGTGAGGACCAGCTCCTTGGGAACAAGCCAAGACCTTCCAGAAAATAATTGCTAACAGCTCAGAAGAATGATCAAATGAAGTCAGACATGGAAGTTGGGGTAAAGTAAATATACATTTTGAGCTGGAGAAGTAGTTCAGTTGGTAAAATGCTTGCCCACCATGCACAAGACCTTGGCTTCAGTCCCCAACGCTGTATAAACAAGGGTGCTGTGTCACTTGCCTGCAATCCTAGCACAGGAGATAGAGGCAAGAGGATCAGAAGTCCCAGGTCATTCTCAGGCTACATAACATGTTCAGTCCAGCCCTGGGATGCATGAGACCCTGCCTCCCCACAAAAATATATCTTTGTTCTAAATATCCTGACTTATTCTCAGATAGCTCTTTTGCCTCTAACACATTTCAAGAGTTTTAAAAGTGTCATTCGCAAGCTGGGAAGATGGCCCAGCAGTTAAAGGCACTTGTATTCCAGGTTCATTCCCCAGTACCCACATAAAGCCAGACACACAGTGGCTGGAATTTGTTGTCAGCAGCAAGAGGCCCTGGCATACACATATTCTTTCTCCCACCCCTATCTCAAATTAATAAATAAAAATATTAAAAATAAAAGTGCCATTCTCAGGGGAAACAACTTCTTCAAGCCTTAGTGGCTGTATTATGAGCTGGGGTAACACTGTGTTGTAAAACATTTGAGAAGCACTGTAAAAGGATAGAAAAAGCATGGGCTGACAGGTGTGGTGGCGCATGCCTTTAATCCCAGCACTCGGGAGGCAGAGGTAGGAGGATTGCAATGAGTTCAAGGCCACCCTGAGACTACAGAGTGAATTCCAGGTCAGCCTGAACTAGAGTGACACCCTGCCTGTAAAAAAAAAAGAAAAGAAAAGAAAGAAAAAAGAAAAGGCATGGGCTTTCACATCAGACTGTCATGAGCGTGGGGACCCAACTCTGCTTTTTCCGAACAGTTAATTCACCTTTGTATGTCCCTAATTCCCATAGCTTTAAAAGAATACCTTCTTCAGAAAGTTACTGTGACTAAACAGGATTGCATGGCCAGACTGTTCACAGCTGGCAAATTGCAAGTGTTAAGACAGTTTCCATTATTGCTACTATTATCATAGCTATATGCTATATTATCATTATCATATAAAACTTGTTATTTTACACTATTGTCATAGTATACTACACCATCAATAATATAATATTCTTATAATAACCAGTGGCAGGGTACATATAGATACTATGGTAGTGCCATAGACTGAATGTACCATAAATGATGCTTGTAATGATGCTAGTAGAGATCACCTAGGGTAGATATTTAAATAGCTGTTTTTAGCAATAAAAATAACAACAATCTAAGTGTGCTGGTGAGTCTGAGAGAATGGAAAGTTAGCCTGTTGTTTCAGTCTCTTTTCTAAACTTATATGGATGTATTTATTAATTAACCAAATATTTATTGAGCACCTACCTGTAAACCAAGCTAAGAGTATAACAGTAACAAAGATGAACAATCTTCCTACTGTCATGACACTTTTGTTCTAGTTAGGTGAGATAAAACATCAATATTTAAATCAAGAGATAAGGTCCACTCAAAACTCATCAAAGGGCTAGAGAGATGGATCAGCAATTAAGGCACTTGCCTGCAAAGCCAGAGGACTCAGGTCCAATTCTCTAGGACCCACATAAGCCAGATGCACAAGGTGGCACATGTATCTGGTGTTTGTTTGCAGAAGTTAGAGGCCTTGATGTGCCCATTCATTCCCTCTCCCATTCCCTTTCCCATTCCCTCCCTCTCTCTCTCTTTCTCTCTCCCTCTCTCTCTCTCTCTCTCAAATAAATAAATTAATTTTTAAAAAACTCATCAAAGCAAAAATTTGGAGATTACAGAGAGCTTAACACTAAAGTAGACATAACACACAGGTCAAGGCTCAGGAAACATTGCAGAAGAAGGGGTAAAAGATTGTAAGAGCCACAGGATGAGACAGAGTATCTTCAGGCATTGTCCCCATCCCCACAGACTGACTGATCCATTCATGACACTACTGAGGAGGGCCCTTAGTAGAATGGAGGTGGGGGAAAAGGGATATAAGACTATAACCCGATGGGAATATAAATGACCTACATGAGACAGTCATACAGTAAAGTTCATAATTAATTTTTTAAAAAAGAGAAAGATTGGGCTGGAGAGATGGCTTAGCGGTTAAGTGCTTGCCTGTGAAGCCTAAGGACCCTGGTTCGAGGCTTGGTTCCCCAGGACCTACGTTAGCCAGATGCACAAGGGGGTGCACGCATCTGGAGTTCGTTTGCAGTGGCTGGAAGCCCTGGCTCACCCGTTCTCTCTCTCTCTCTCTCTCTCTCTCTCTCTCTCTCTCTCTCTCTCTCTGTCACTCTCAAATAAATAAGAATGAACAAAAAAAATTTAAAAAAAATAAAAAAAGAAAGATAAGGTCATTTCAGGAGCTAGAGATAAAACTTAGTAGCAAAGTATATGCATAGCATGAGTAAGGCCCTAGGTTCAGTCCCCAAAGCCAAAAAAAAAAAAAAAAGGTCATATTTAAAATGTACAATTTGAAAGTTTCTTTGTGAAGAGAGAACTTCTTTACATAGAATTTCTTTTTGGAACATTTTATCTGAAGTTACTATTTGAATTAAGACCAAAGGGATGAGAAGGAGCTATCCAGGGAAAGAGAATGCAAGCATGCAGACAGGATAGCTAACACTGATGCCAAGACATGAGTGAGCTCCCATAATTTAGGGACAGAATACAAACTGCTCTGACTAGAACTCACAGCCTTAGGGACAAGATGGCATAGGCTGATGCTATGGAAGCAGGCAGGGGCCAAATCATGTTGGGCTTTGTAAGCCAGTGACAGTTCTGTACTTTATACTACATTTATTAGCCCAGGAGTGAAGTGATCTGCTTTACATTGTGCAATCACTTGAACTTGTTTGCAGAATATACAAAAACACTTACAACTCATTAATAAAAAAGATAAATAACCCAATTTAAAAATAGGCAAGGGGCTGGAGAGATGGCTTAGCAGTTAAGGCACTTGCTTACCTGCAAAGCCTAAGGATCCAGGTTTGATTCTCCGGTACCCACATAAGCCAGATGCACAAAGTGGCACCTGTGTCTGTAGTTCGTTTGCAGTGTCTAAAGGCCCTGGTATGCCCATTCTCTCCTTCCCCACCCTTTTCCCTCCCTCCCTCCTCTGTCAAATAAATAAATTAAATTAAAAATTAAAAAATAGGCATGATGTCTATCAACAGATGAATGGATAAAGAAAATGTGGCACATATATACAGTGTAATTTATTCAGTCTTTTATAAAGAAAGGTGAAATTATGACATTTTCAGGAAAATGAATATTCAGCAAGTTAAGACAGATTTGGAAAGACAAACCACACATTTTCTTCCTGTGCCTACTCAATATGTAAAGTAACCTCAATCTCTCTCTCTCTCCTTCCCTCCCTCCCTCCCTCCCTCCCTCCCTGTAGATCAGGGGACCATGAGAGGGGAGAAAGAGATCTTGAGATCTTGGGGCTGGGAATGAGAGAAAAAAGAATAATAGAATATAGAAGATATGAAAGCAGAAGAGACTTTTTTGGAGAGGAAGGGAACCAGCAAGAGGGGCACAGGGGGCACAGAGAAATGCCATGGAGGAAGATGAAGAATAAGGACAAACAGTTGGCATATATGTATGAAAATACCATAATAGCCGGGCGTGGTGGCGCATGCCTTTAATCCCAGCACTCGGGAGGCAGAGGTAGGAGGATCGCCCTGAGTTCAAGGCCACCCTGAGACTCCATAGTGAATTCCAGGTCAGTCTGGGCTAGAGTGAGACCCTACCTCGAAAAACCAAAAAAAAAAAAAAAAAAAAAAAAGAAAAAAAGAAAATACCATAATAAAACTTATTACTTTAGGGGCTAACTTAGAACAATAAATTAGGGTTGAAGAGATGGCTCAGTGGCTCCACTTCCTATGCAGGCATGCAGGCCTCAGTGGTCCTGAGATGACCATCAGAGTTTGAATATCGAGATCCCACATAAATAGCTGGGTGTGGCCACACATACTTAGGACCCCAGTCCTACAGGGGTGCAGACACCCAAGAATCATTGGAGCCCCACAGCTCCAGAATCATTAAAGAGATTCCAGCTCAAAAATAAAACCAGGAGGAAAAGCAATGGAGCAGAATACCCAACATTCTTGCTCTAGCTGCTTTAGGCAAGTGCCCAAACCACAAGCAAACATATGGGGCACTGCAGCATACTATCCACTTACATACACAAGCATAATAATAATAATAATAATAATAATAATAATAAACTAATGAATAGATAAATAGGGAAATTATGTGGGTATATATACAAGCCCTAAAACGCCCTTGAAAATATCATTCATCATTAGGGAAATATTAATGAAAATCACAGTTAGGTACTACTTCACACCCATTGGTATAGCTATAATCAAAAGATGGATAAGCCGGGTGTGGTGGTGCACACCTTTAATCCCAGCACTGGGGAGGCAGAGGTAGGAGGATCACCATGAGTTCAAGGCCACCCTGAGAATACAGAGTGAATTCCAGGTCGGCCTCAGCTAGAGTGAGGCTCTACCTCAAAAAAAAAAAATATATATATATATATATATATATATATATGGTTAAGAACAAGTATTTCGGAGTATGTGGAATAATTCCAACCCTCATACATTGCTGATGAAGTTGTAAAATGCTGCAGCCACATCAGAAAATATTTTTGAAGTTACTCAAAATGTTGAACATAGTTATGTTCTGTATGATCCAGAAATTCTACTCATAGGTATATACCCAAGAAAATGGAAAATATATGTCTATACAAAATATATTGGTAGAACTAGTTACTTCAGCCCTAAATTGAAACAGCCTAAAAGTTTATCACCCAGTGAATGGATAAATAAAATGTGTCTTAGCCAGTCAGGCATGGTGGCACATGACTTTAATCCCAGCACTCAGGAAGAAGAGATAGGAGGAGGATCACCATGAGTTCAAGGCCACCCTGAGACTACATAGTGAATTCCAGGTCAGCCTGGGCTAGAGTGAGATCCTACCTAGGGAAAAAAAAACAAGCCAAGTGAAATGAGGGTGGCTTGGATGAAGTTCATGGTGGTGAGGTGGAAGGATCTTGGGACAAGGTGGAAGGAGACATGCTTCTTGACACTGGAAAGTGCCACCTTTCTATATGATGCAAGAGATGCAAGCCATAGGTCAGTATGAGAAATCTCTTGCCATTGTGGTACATGCCTATGAGACTTTAGGAAGTAACAAAAAGAGGTACCTTAGAACTGGAGATGAAGTCAGTTTTGTTTTTCTGAGACTATAAAAAGGTTAAGCTCTGATGCCCCAGGCTATGTTCAGTAGAGTGGACTGGTTTTGCTTACCTTCTTGCCTAGAAATTTCTATGACTTTACTGGAAAATCTACATCAATCAGGCAACTCCTCAGAGACAGAAGAGCATGAAGTCTGCATCCAGCAGTTGCTAGCCATGCATTCCTTTCTGACTGCACCCATGCTGATAAGCATGACTCAGTGTGTTACTTATGCTTCCAGAGGAATGGGCTGGCTGTCTTCTCCTCTGTGTCTTTCTGGAAGCCATAGCCTTAATAACACATATCCAGAAGAATCGTGCTCAGAAAACAGAGATCTTATTCCACATGGCATTTCCAGGCCCTTTGGTCATCATTCCAGCATTTATCATTTCTCCTTCCCTCCAGTAACTCTGTCCTCCCTGCCCTCCTGCCTCAGTAGCACAGTGGAGCTTTTTGAGATTCAGCCAGCTCCCTGCCCTGGCAAAGAAGTAAGTGATACAACATGGAAGGAATGTGATGCCGCAATTCATTTTATAAAACAAGTTGTTTTCTGCATGTTTGACTGTTCTCTTTTTAAATTAATTTATATTTTTGACAGTTTCATACACATATGGCGTATTCTGATCATACTCGACAACCATTATCTTATCTTATCCCCCTGCCCACCAACCACTTTCTACTTCCTAACTAGCTGTCTTTCTATATTTATGGGTTTTTTGTGTGTGACCCACTGAATTTAATTAGTGTTGCTTGCATGAACACAAGTTGGGGGTTATTTGCTGGAGCATGGGCAACTTACCAATGGCTACTCCACTAAAGACAATATTTCTCCCTCCCCCCAGCAACCATTAACTGCCAATAGCTCCTCAGTGAAGGGCAAGGACTTTGTCCTTCCTCCCCCCCCCCATGATGACATGTTGGCAGCCCAGTCTTGAGCAGGCCTTGTGCTTATGAATTCATAAGTGCAGCAAACATGTCATCCTGGAAGGCAGCATTCCACAGCACTCCTCCTCATCCTCTAGCTCGTGTAGTCTTTCTGCCCCCTTTTCATGATACTCTCTGTGGAACAGGTGATGCAGATATCCCATTTATGGTTGACCATTCAACCATAGCTTGTATTCGACACTTTGACCAGTTTTGAAACTGTGTAGTAACCACTGCAAGAAGCTGACCAAGGCTGAGAGCAGCACTAAATGGGGACATAAACATAAACATTTAGGAGACACAGTAAGTCCATTTAGCAAAGCAGTAGTTGCTTCCCCATTAAAGCCTGTGACTTTCCCAGCCACAGGCTTTTGTATAAGGTTTACTTACAGTACCGGGCATAAATTCCCTCATGTGGAACAGGCCTCAAATCTAATCAGAAAGTGGTTGGTTACTCACATAATAGTCATGCCACTATTGCACCAGTTGGAATATCTTGCCTGGGGCTGGCAGTTCAGTTGTATAGCACACAGTGTCTATGGTTAGGCAAGACTACTGATGACTTTTCTCCTCCAGCAACCTGCACAGCACCTTCTAACAAGTGAAAGCTACCTATAAGGGAGGATTCTTCCAGCTCAGTTCTTTCCAATTTGGTGCCTTTATGTTCAACAACAAAAGCATGTGGTATTGTTAGCAATCAGATCTTACCATCTAGTTCTGATGAGCAACCAAGAGTAGTAGAAATAGCCTATATTGTGTTGGGGGCCTCAGGGACTTCCCTAATCAACAACTCCTAGGGAAGTATCCCACCTCTTGCAATGAGATTTTCTTTCTTTTTTTTTTTTTTTTTTTTTTTTTTTTTTTTTTTTTTTTGGTTTTTTGAGGTAGGGTCTCACTCTAGCCCAGGCTGACCTGGAATTCACTGTGGAGTCTCAGGGTGGCCTCGAACTTGCAGCGATCCTCCTACCTCTGCCTCCCGAGTGCTGGGATTAAAGGCGTGCGCCACCATGCCCGGCACAATGAGATTTTCATTTAATAACCTATGGCTTCTAAGGACATCAGTATTCATTCATCTACTCAGATACCTCCATTCAAACTCTTATTTTTAAATTATATTTTTAATTAACTTACAAAGTAGTAGGTTTTCATATGGATATTTTATGAATTCGTGATTTCCACTCCCTCTCATTCCTTGCCCCATCTCCATTTAAACTTCATCCCCAGTACTACTTCTCTTGACTTTTATATCACATGTATTCTTTTTTTTTAATTTTTAAAAATATTTTTATTTTATTTATTTATTTGAGTGAGAGAGAGAAGCAGAGAAAGAGAGGCAGAATGGGCATGCCAAGCCAGGGCCTCCAGCCATTGCAAACAAACTCCAGATGCATGCGCCCCCTTGTGCATCTGGCTTACATGGATCCTGGAGAGTCAAACACGGATCCTTAGGCTTTACAGGCAAGTGCCTTAACCGCTAAGCCATCTCTCCAGCCCACATATCACATGTATCCTATCATCTCTACTTAATATCTCTTTTTCTCTCTCTTTCATGGCTCCCTTCTAGCTTCTTAAGTCTCTTCACTCATTCCAGTTTAAACACACAGATGTAAAAATTTGAAGCTAGAATCTGTATATGAGAGGGAACATGCAGTGCTTGTTTTCCCAAGCCTGGGTTACTTCTCTTAGTAGATAGTCCAGTTCTATCCATTTTCCTGCAAATTTCATAATTTCATTTTTCTTCATGGCAGAATAAAAGTCCAAGTGTGTATTTGTATATTTTATTACTCTAATCATCATTTAGGACATTTGGGATGATTCTATTTCCTTACCTATTGTGAATAAAGCAACAATAAACATGGACATGCAAGTATCTCTATGGTAGGATATTTAATTCTCTGAGAGTAATATGACTGGGTCATATAATAGTTCTGTTTTTAGCTTTTTAAAAAACTCCACACTGATTTCCATGGGCTGTTCCAGTTTACATTCCCACCAACAGTAAATCAGGGTTCCTGTTTCCATATATGCTCACCAGCATTTGCTGTCATTTCTTTTCCTTCTTTTTATATTTTAAAATACTTCTAATGTATACGTTCAGATTGTAAAGGTAAATCTCTCTACTGGGTTTTTACTGCCCCCCCCCAAAAAAAGTCTCTAACTCTCCTTTCTTTTCTATTCCCCAGAGAGTTTTGTTTTATCTTGTTTTTTTAAATTTCATATCAATAATTTTCATACATGTCTATAATGTATTCTAATCATAATCCCCTTCCATTCCTTCTTTTTTTTCCCTTTCTCCCATTCCCCTCACTTCTTTCCATCTAGTCCCTCTTCCATTTTGATGTTGTTGTTTTTTTCCTTCTTCTGTCACCCATGACAGTGTTAAAGGGTCCAGTATTGTACAGGTCTTGTGTGGGTATCTGTAACCACTGTAAGGTCATGAATTCAATGACCTCTTTTATATCTGGAAGACAGAATTCCAAAGCATTCCTCCACATTCTGTGGTTTGAACATTCTTTCATTCCCTCTTCCACAGTGTGCTGTCAGTCTTGGAGGATGTGATAGAGATATCTCATTTAGCACTGAGCCTGTAAAACTAACTTATTCTCAGCACTTTTATGAATTTTGTGTCTCTCCAGTAGTTACCACCATTTTGCAGTAGTTCTGTACAAAGAAACTTCTCATGGGGCTGGGAAGATGATACAGAAGTTAAAGGTACTTGCTTGCAAAACCTAACAACCTGGGGTTCAATTCCTCAGTACCTGTATAAAGAAAAAGGCAAACTGGCATATGCATCTGTGATCCCAACGGACTACAGCAATGGAAAATGGAGCCCGGAGAATCTGAAGCTCAAAGGCCAGCTAAGCTAATGGGCCAGCTAGTATGATGTTCATTTGCAGCCTGGCATTTCATTTGCTGAGTAGCAAGAGACCCTGTCTCAAAGAAGGTAGAGCACTAATACCGCAAAATTGTCCTCCGGCCACCACATGTGTGCTATAACACACACATACACACAAATAAAAAACAATTCAAGGAAGCATCTCAGACCAAAGCACTATATATTAGCAGCACTAATATGTAGGCATAAATGTTAATAGTTAGAGGTCAATTTTATGGTTATAACATAGCCATTTAGTCAAACAACAGAAGTAGCTCTCCCACTAGAGAGGCTTTTGACTAGGTTTTCAATACTAGACATATTTTTTTCTTTTTTTAATATACATTTTATTTATTTATTTGAGAGAGAAAGAGACGGTGGGGGAGGAATGGGCGTGCCAGGGCCTCCACCACTGCAGATGAACTCCAGGTGCATGCGCCCCCTTGTTCATCTGGCTTATGTGGGTCCGGGAGAGTCAAACCGGGATCCTTTGGCTTTGCAGGCAGACACCTTAACCACTAAGCCATCTGTCCAGCCCTTTTTTCTTCTTTTTATCATAGCCATGGAATCTCAAAGTAGTTTTAATTTGCACTTTACTAATTGCTAAGAATGCTATACACTTTTGAGAATATTGATTCGACATTTCCACTTCTTCTTTTGAGAACTCTGTGTTCATCTTCATAGCCCACTTTTTGATTGGAATGTTTATTTGTTGTTTAGTTTTTTTTTTTTTTGAGTTCTTTGTATGTTCTAGACAGATGTATAGCTAGAAAAGATTTTTTTCTCATTCTACAATCTGCCTTTTCTATTGATTAACAATTTATTTTGCCGCATAAAGCTCTTTAATTTTATAAGGTCCTATTTGCCAGTTGTTAGCCTTATTTCTTGAGCAACCAGAATCTGATTCAAAAGTCCTTATCATACCTATACTGAAGTGCTTTTCCTAATTTTTCCTCTAGTAGTTGTAGAGTTTCAGGTCTCATGTTAAAGTCTTTGATCCATTTGGGGTCATTTTTTGTGCAAATGAGAGATAAGAATCCAGCTTTATACTTCTGCATATAGATGTCCACTTTTCTTGGCACCATTTGTTAAAGAGTATTCTCCAGGGAGTATTTTTAGCATTTTTTTTTTTTTTGTCAAATAGTTATCTCTTCATGGGCTTATGTCTAGATCTTCTATTTTGTTTCATTGATCTACATGTCTTTTTTGTGTGTGCCTATACCATGCTGTTTTTATTTCTGTGGCTCTGAACTAGAACTTGAAATCAGGTATGGTGAAATATTTAGCCATTGCCCCCCCCCCCATATTGATCTAGCTATCCAAGGTATTTTGTACTTCCAAATGAACTTTAAGATTTATTTTTCCATATCTGTGAAGAATGGTAATTGGAAGCCGGGCGTGGTGGTACACGCCTTTAATCCTAGCACTCAGGAGGCAGAGGTAGGAGGATTGCCGAGAGTTTGAGGCCACTCTGAGACTACATAGTGAATTCCAGGTCAGCCTGAGTCAGAGTGAGACCCTACCTCAACCCCCGCCCCCCCCCAAAAAAGAATGGTAATTGGAATGTTTTATCTACTGTAATTAACTACATGTTGTAGTCAACTCCACACTGCTGGGATGAACCTCCAAACCAGACACAGTTTATAGGAGGAATGGAGTTTATTTCAGGCTTACAGATTCAGGGGAAGTTCCATAATGGTAAAAAAGAGAAAACCCACCACCTAGAGCAAGAGCAAAAACCAGCAGCCAAACAGCAGGGAGCCCAGGAGAGCTCCTGTTGCTCTCTGCATGCCATAGACTGGAATTCAGATCCACCCCCAAACACACCTTAGGTCTGGACCCTAGGATCCACCCACAGTGACACCTCCTCCTGCCAGATGGCTGGAAATCCAAGCTTACAATCTTGACTAAACTCCTGAATCTATTGGGGAATGCCCATTCAAACTACCCCACTACTGTAAATTGTTTTCCGTACAGTAGAAGACATTTGCACAATATTGAGTCTTCTGATCCATGAACATGGATCATCTTTCCATCTTCACCTATCTTCTTCGTTTCCTTCTTCATTGTTTTAATGTTTTCATTGTAAAGGTCTTTGACTTCCTTGGTTAGATTTATTCCAAGGTGTTTTTTTGTGGCAATTGTGGATGGGATTTTTTTCCCCCTAATTTCTCCTTCAACAATTTGTTATTGGTATATAGGAATGCTACTGATTTTTGTGTTAATTTTGTGTTTTGCCACTTTGCTGGAATTGTTTATAAGTTTTCTGGTAGAGTCTTTAGGGTCTCTTAAATATAGGACAATGTCCTGTGCAAATAAGGATACTGAGACTTCTTTTCCTATTTGTATCCCTTTTATTTGCTTCTTGTCATATTTCTCTAGCTAAGATTTCCAGTACCAATATTTAATAAGAGTGGAAAAAACAAACACCTTTGTCGTGTTTCTGATTTGCGTGCGTGTGTGTGTGTGTTTCTGATTTTTAGTGGAAATACTTCAGTTTTTTCTACTTAGCATAATATTGACTATATGTTTATTTTATATAGTCCTCATTGTGTTATGGTGAGGACCCCCAGGGAAGACCACACGGGCACCAAGTAGTAGGAAAGGAATCTTTATTAGCCAGCTGGAGACTACATCTCCAGGACTCGGGACCCTGAATGCACAGGGCTCCTTTTATAGGAGAAATCTATATAATTACCCATCTTAGTTTTACATTTCAGAAGTTCAGTAATCATAATCTTACAAAACCAAGAGTTAGTTTCAGTTGATTTTAGAAAAAACAGAAACTTTTCCAGACTCTCCCCTCCGTGCATTTCTCTCTCCTGCAACTACAAGCAAGCAGCAGTTAATACAGAAGCTAAAAATTGCATTTAGCAACAGCAAGAAAGACGTTTTATCTTGTGGTGACCCATTGTGTTAAAGCAAGCCAAGCATAAAGTTCAAGTGTAGGTGACACCATATCCTGAAGTACCAGCTAAGCTGAACTTCCTTGTATAAGTTCACAGTATGGAGTCACTTATGTCCTTCTCTGGCTTAGGCTCTTGTCAGAATTATGTACAAATATGTTCCTTTTATTCCTAGTTTCTTCAAGATTTTAACATGAAGAGATGTGAGATATTTTTTTTCAAAAACTATTTCTGCATATATTTTAATGGTATTTTGATTTTTTTATTGACAACTTCCATAATTACAGACAATAAACCATGGTAATTCCCTACCCTCTACCACCACTTAGCTTTTTGCAACTCCACTCTCTTTTCCTTCTCAATCAGTCTCTCTGTTTTGATGTCATCATCTTTTCCTCCTTTATGCTGGTCTTGTATAGGTAGTGTCAGGTACTGTGAGGTCATGGATATCCAGGCCATTTTGTGTCTGGAGGAGCACACATTGTAAGGAGTCCTACCCTTCTTTTGGCTCTTACATTCTTTCTGCCACCTCTTCTGCAATGGACCCTGAGCCTTGAAAGGTGTGATCGAGATCTTTCAGTGCTGAGCACTCCTCTGCCACTTCTCAGGGCATGATGCCTTCTGTGTCATCCCAAGATCACCACCATCTGAGCAGAGAAGCTTTTCTAACCAAAAGTGAGAGTAGCATTAATATATGGGTATGAACATTAAGAGAAGTGCTTACGAGGAGTTTGGTGAACATAGTATATACGTTTTGCCAGACACCAGCAGATGTTACACCCCTAGGGCTCTGTCGTAGGTTTGAGGTATAAGGCATGTATTCCCTCCCTTGGAGTGGGCCTCCAGTTCCATTAGAGAGCAGTTGGTTTTCTGTATAACAGACATGCCACTATTATGCCCATTGGCTCTTTGGCCTGGCTGGCCTATTTTAAGGCTTGCAGTGTCCACTGTTGTTGATCTCCACTGGTAATATCTCTCTCGCCCATAGAATTGCATGCAGCATAGCTTTTTCCAGCTTTCTGTCAGCTGGTCTACATGGAGGAGGTTTTCAGCTCAGCTCCAGCAGGATTTCTCAGTGACCTTGCAGCCCAAGTATATGGACTCTTCAGCAATAGGGTCTTACCACCTATTCCTGGTGAGAACCAGGAGTCTCGACAATGGCCTATAATGTTTGGGGGGTATCAGGGACCTCCCTGGCCAACAACTCACTGAAATGAGATCTCCTTTCCCCCAAATTAATTTCCTTCCTCATCCCTTCTCCTTCCCTCCCCCTCACCTTCCCTCCCCTTCCTTTTGCTCCTTCTTCTCCCTCCCTGTTCTGGTTTTTAAAATTAATTATTTAATTCATTTTTATTGAAAAAATTAGTATATAAACATTGTATGTAATTTGATCATATTTTAAAAATATTTTATTTTTATTTACTTATTTGGGAGAGAAAAAGGAAGAGAGAGAGAGATAATAGGCATGCCAGGACCTCCAGCCACTGCAAATGGACTCCAGACATATGCACCATTTTGTGCGTCTGGCTCACATAGGTCCTGGGGAATGAACCCAAGTCCTTTGGTTTTGTAGGCTTTAATTGCTAAGCCATCTCTCCATCCCATTGGTTTGTGTTTTTTTGTTTGTTTGTTTGTTTTTGTTTTGTTTTCTGAGATAGGGTCTTACTCTAGCTCAAAAGGTATCCCATCCCTGTTGCTGAAAATTTTCTAGTAACAATCTGTGGCTTCTGTATATGCCATTGTCCAAAAAAGTAGGTTTTCATGTGACTTATTCATATCCTCTTAGATTTTGAATAGCCCTCCCCCCACCTTTCTTTACTCTAGCCCTCCCCCAACCTTTCTTTACTCAGTCTCTTCCCCTGACCTCACTTGGGCTTTTTCCACCCCCAGTAATCTGTTCTTCTACTTACATATATACAATACCATCCTCTTAAGTACTCCCCCCTCCTCCCTCCCTTTCTATGATAGTGTGATTTTATACATTTATATGATATATTACATTTATCAATTTGTATATGCTGAACTATCCCTGCATCTCTGGAATAAAGCCAACTTGATCATGGTGAATGATCTTCTTCTTGTATTCATGTATTCTTTTTACCAGCATTTTGTTGAGAATTTTTGTACCTATGTTCATCAGGGAGATTAATCTAATTTTCTTTTTTTAGTCGTTTCTCTACCTGGTTTTGGTATCAGGGTAATACTGGCTTCATACAAAAGAGTTGGGTAGTATTCCTTCCTTTCATCCTTTATGGAATAGTTTGAGAAACACTGGTAGTTCTCTTTGAAGGTCTGGTAAAATTGACTAGTGAATCCATCCAGGATTAGACTTTTATTTGAGGGGAAATTGTTAATACTGCCTTAATCTCACTGCTTATTAAAGATATGCTCTAGGGCCAGGTGTGGTGGTTCACACCTTTAATACCTAGAGGTAGGTGGATCACCATGAGTTCGAGGGCACCCTGAGACTACATAGTGAATTCCAGGTCAGCCTGGGCTACAGTGAGACCCTACCTCGGAAAAACAAAAAACAAAACAAAACAAAAATGCTCTAAATTGTTTAGTTTCTTTCTTTCTTTAGTTCTGAGACGGGGCCTCACTCCATAGCCATGGCTGATCTAGAATACACCATGTAAACTAGGCTAGCCTAGAACTTGTGGAAATCCTCCTGCTTCCACTTCCCATGTGCTAGTATTAGGTATGTACCACCACACCCAGCATTAAAAACAATATGACCAGGGCCGGATGTGGTGATGCACACCTTTAATCCAAGTACTTGGGAGGCAGAGGTAGGAGGATCACCATGAGTTCAAGGCCACCCTGAGACTATATGGTGAATTCCAGGTCAGCCTGGGCTAGAGTGAAACTCTACCTCAAAAAAAAAACAAAAAAAAAAAAAACCCGGGTGTGGTGAGCACGCCTTTAATCCCAACACTTGGGAGGCAGAGGTAGGAGGATGGCTGAGAGTTCGAGGCCAGCCTGAGACTACATACTGAATTCCAGGTCAGCCTGAGCTAGAGTGAGACCCTATCTCAGAAAACCAAAAAAAAAAAAAAAAAAAGACCAATGGGATGGAGAGATGGCTTAGCATTTAAAGCCTACAAAACCAAAGGACTTGGGTTCATTCCCCAGGACCTATGTGAGCCAGATGCACAAAATGGTGCATATGTCTGGAGTCCATTTGCAGTGGCTGGAGGTCCTGGCATGCCTATTATCTCTCTCTCTCTTCCTTTTTCTCTCCCAAATAAATAAATAAAAATAAAATATTTTTAAAATATGATCAAATTACATACAATGTTTATATACTAATTTTTTCAATAAAAATGAATTAAATAATTAATTTTAAAAACCAGAACAGGGAGGGAGAAGAAGGAGCAAAAGGAAGGGGAGGGAAGGTGAGGGGGAGGGAAGGAGAAGGGATGAGGAAGGAAATTAATTTGGGGGAAAGGAGATCTCATTTCAGCCCCCTGACTCCTGGCATCCATGTCTGGTTAATTTGCAGTAATTACATGCCAGTAATTGCTGTGCTTATACCAAATGTCAGGGCTGAGTGGCCAGCCCTTGGGAACTCAAGCATGGTCCTGCCAGCTTCCCCTTGGAGGGATGCCATAATCTTCTCTTATCTCTGTTGCCTGGGGCTCAGGACTCATGTCTCTGAGGACCTAGCTCCCTACCATCTGGGTGTTAAACATGGACAACTAGAGTCCCTCTCTTTGTGACTGCCACCATTTGTTGAGCACCTGTTTTATGGACACATTTCATACATTATTATATTTAGTTCTCATAATAATCTCAATAATCTGTTTTGCAGAGGAAGAAACTAAAGCTCAGAGAAGCAAAATAACAGACACTATGTCACAAAGTTAGAGGAGGCAGAGCTGGGGTTTGAGTGAACAAGCACATCTTTCCCTATTAAAATAAATAAAGCAAAAGGGAGGGAATGTGGCTGAAAACGGGGAAACGTTTATAAGGAATGCACACTGAAGGAGTGGAGCAGTGGTGAAGCTAAAGAGAAAGATACAGGAAATGCCATGATTTCCTTAGTCGCCATTTGAAGGAACTGGATGTTTCATCCTGTGAGCCATAAGGTTCAGGTCAAGTTTGTCTTCCAAAGAATCGTCCTGGCAGCCCAAAGATGGATGGCATTCAGAGCTGGAGGCAGAGCTGTCGACTGCTAAGCCATCTATCTTCCAGATGCAAGAGAACAGAAGTAGTGTGTGAAGAGGGGGATAAGACTGAAGACACGGCTATCTTTGTTAATCCTAGATGCAGGGTCTTGAAATTTACTTCTACACCTATTATAAAAGTATTATTTTGAGCCGAGTGTGGTGGCACACGCCTTTAATCCCAGCACTCAGGAGGCAGAGGTAGGAGGATTGCCATGAGTTCGAGGCCACCCTGAGACTACAGAGTGAATTCCAGGTCAGCCTGGGCTAGAGTGAGACCCTACCTTGAAAAACCAAAAAAAAAAAAAAAAAAAGTATTATTTTGTTTAATAAATTACCCACGTAATATGTAAAATCGCCTTCAGAATAATCATAAATGGGGAGTTACATTTCTTCTTTCTGCCATGACAAGTAAATTAGAATTTTATTTACCTGAGCCCATGTTAAATGGGACTAGTTTATTAGTTGCATCTTTACATCCCCAGGACCTGGCATGTTGTAGTCATTTGTAATATTCCTTGAGGGAGGTACGTTATATTATTCTTTCTGATTCCATTTCTGTTTATTCTCATCTGAAACCATTATTCAGATATAATCTACTTAATTACCAAAAAAAAGATAATCTTATAGCTGGGCATGGTGGAGCACGCCTTTAATCCCAGCACTCGGGAGGCAGAGGTAGGAGGATCGCCATGAGTTCAAGGCCACCCTGAGACTACATAGTGAATTGCAGGTCAGCTTGAGCTAGAGTGAGACCCTACCTCGAAAAACCAAACCAAAACAAAAAGATAATCTTACTTCTACATACTACAATTTTAAAAGCAGAGCAAAAACCACTCTAACTAATGTTTTACTTTTTAAGTTTTGGAAACTTGATGGCCACAGTTAAGAATGACAAAGTGCACTAAACTCTTTAGAGGTAATATGCACCACTTCCCAGTTTCTAAACATTTGTACACCTCTGTTCCAGAGCACTCCCAGCTCCCATGCTTCTATTTCCAATCAGCCGCAATAAAAAACTTACGATGACAAAGATACCTCTCTTGTCTCTTAAGGAAGTGTTGAGTAGCCATGCTAGAAAAGGTATTGGCATGTTGGCTAATAAATGAAGCACATTCTTTGGTACCCTGAATGAGAACAGACACTTGGCTTTTTTTTTTTCCTTTTACATCTCAGACATTATTGTATCTACCCTTGCCCTGATTTAATATTCTATTTTCCCTTCAGTTCACACAGCGACATACTCACAGTCTCTGTCCTTACTCCAGCTATGGACATTTGTGGCAACACTAGCCTCTATTCCTGCACCTCCCCAAGAAATATAGAACATCTGCTGTTAGCAATTTGAGGTTCAGTGGCTGTTGATTTAATGACTGTAATGAAAAGTATGTATGTAAAATGCATAGCACCTCATAGATGCCTACTATAAGTTAAGATGCTCAGGAATTCTAAGGAAAAAAAGCTACACATAGAATCATAGAAAATACTCTTATTTTGATCAGGAAGAATATATTTTGTAAGATGAGGTTTATATAATGAGCCAGTATTCTGTAACTAGTCTTACCTTGATTGTTTGATTGTGGGTATACAAATAGAAATAGGAATATGGGGAAATGTGATGTGTGGCACTATATTATAAAGCAGGGAATCTGTGTTCTCCCAATAGTCCTAATTAGATCTGCGCAAGGGACCAAACATTTTAAACCATCCCAGTCTATATTTGGCCAGGCATGGTGACACACACCTTTAATCTCAGCACTTGGGAGACCCAGGTAGAAGAATCACTGTTTGGCCAGTCTGGGCTACAGAGTGAATTCCAGGTCTGCCTAGGCTAGTGTGAGATCCTGCCTCAAAAAAAAAAAAAAAAAAATCATATTTGAAACCAGTAACATAAATTCTTTGTTAGTAAAATTTCCTCTTAATTCCCTAGATGATTGGGGAAAATACTACAATTACAAATGAGAATTTCTTGGTCTTAATAATAACTAACTAGAAGAAGAATAAACTGTAAACATTCATGTACATCAAGGACATGAGAGGAATTTAGCAAACTTTTTTTAAAATTTTTGTTTTTATTTGTTTATTTGAGAGTGACAGACAGAGAGAGGAAGAGGCAGATAGAGACAGAGAGAGAGAATGGGTGCTCCAGGGCTTCTAGCCACTGCAAACGAACTCCAGATGCGTGCGCCCCCTTGTGCATCTGGCTAACGTGGGTCCTGGGGAATCGAGCCTCGAACCAGGGTCCTTAGGTTTCACAGGCAAGCACTTAACCACTAAGCCATCTCTCCAGCCCCTTAGCAAACTTTTTTATTTAAAATAGTTTTTTATTTATTTGGAAGAGAAAGAGAGTGAATGGCATGCCAGGGCCTCTTGCCACTGCATATGTACTCTAGATGCATGTGCCACTTTGCACATCTGGCTGTACATGAGTACTGGGGAATCAAACCTGGCCCATTAGGCTTTGCCCATTAGGCTTTGCCACCTCTCTGGCCCTAGCAAATACTAAATAGGCCAGGCATGGTGGTGCATGCCTTTAATCCCAGCACTTGGGAGGCAGAGGTAAGAGGATCCCTGTGAGTTTGAGGCCACCCTGAGACTACATAATGAATTCCAGATCAGCCCAGGCTATAGCGAGACCCTACCTTGAAAAACAAAAACAAAAACAACAAAACAAAACCAAAAAAAAAACCTCCTACAAGGATGATATGACCAGAACAAAAATTTTATTATAAGCTTTTAAAATGCATTGTCTCAGGAATGAAGAAAAAGCTCAATGGTAGGGCACTTGCCTAACATGTGAAAGGCCCTGGATTGGGATCTCTAGCACTGCATTTAAAAAAGAGGGCTGCATGGGCTGGATAGATGGCTTAGCAGTCAAGGCACTTGCCAGCAAAGCCTAAGGACCCAGTTTCGATTCACCAGTACCCACATTAGCCAGATGCACATGGTGGCACATGCATTAAAGTTCATTTGCAGTGGCTAGAGGCCCTGGTATACCCATTCTCTGTCTCTCTATCTGTGTGTGTGTGTGTGTCTCTGTCTCTCAGTTTCTTTGTGTGTACTAAATTTTAAAAATAAAAAAAAGATGGCTCAGTGGTTAAGTGAGCTTCCTACACAAGCATGAGGGCTTGAGGGGGCCTGAAACCTACCAAGTTTTTAATCTCCAGATCCTAAGTAAACAGTTGCACATAGCCATGCACATTTGCAGTCCGAGTTCCACAAAGGGAGGGCTCGTGAAAAACAGCAAGCTCTGTTATGAGTAAGAGAATCTGGCTCAAATAAGAACAGGCAGTAGAGTAGTGGAGTATTACACCTGATGTTCGGCTCCAGCCACTGCAGGCCAGTGTGTGGGGAACCACAAAGGCACATGCAGGTGCATAACCCCCGCCCCCCCCACACACACACATTCACACAAGCCAAAAAGGAAAAAAAAAAATCGTTTTATACTAAGAGACGTTGGAAAGTGTTTATCTGACTGGCTGACTGATAGATGCTTCATCACAATGCGTTTTCATGACCCTGTCAGTCCTGAGCTTAGCGGAACAGATTAGCAGGCCATCTCCTGAATAGATAAGACCCTCCTCCTGCTGGGTTGCTTCTTTTACTTGTAACTTTATTCAACTTAATCTGTGGCCCCATACTGCAGGATTTTAGTTATCTTTTTGTTTCCCCACTCTACAGATTTATCGACCCAGAAGTCCCTGGGGAAAGATGGCAAGTCTTTGTAGTTGCAGAGATCCTCTTCCCAGAGCCCAGGGCTGAGGGTCAGGAGGGAATAAAGGAGCTGGACTGGGGATAGTAAACAGGGTCACTAGTCTAGGAGCAGGAGGCAGCTAGGCTTTATTAATACAACTTGAGCTCGTAGTAGTAACATTTCAGTCTTGGCATCAGCCCAGCTGGCGCCACAGAGATGAGCCCAGCCAAGCTGAGCAAAGCTAATAAAGAACATACCGTCTACATGGCTATGCCAAGTCCAGTGAGAGACCACATGAATACAAATGAGATTCCAATCCAGGAAACTGATAAGCCGACTGGGCTTCCTCAGTTCATTTTTTCCCTTTTCCATTGTTCTTGTGTCATGTGGACACACACACAACATATACATGCTAGACTGTCTCAGATTTTATGAGTCTATTTCCAGTGCCACATGCTCTGCTGCTACTAAGATAAAACCAATAATAGCTCCTTTGGGGAAGTAGTGACTACTAAGAATTATTTAGAGAACTTTAGACAGTAGCAAGATCCTTCATCATTATAAGTAGGCATGCTTTGTTTCTTTCTTCATCTGTTTATCAGTTTTACCATAGTGGGAAAAGCATAGACTTTGGAGACTTGAAAGATATAGGCTATAGGTCAAATCTTTAGCTATGTGACCTTTAGCAAGTCATCTAACCACTCCAAGTTCACTTTCTTTATCCTTGAAATACTCAAGTGTGATGGCTGTTTCAAAATAAAGTACTTATGTGATTGAGTTACAGTCTAAAGTATCCATTTTTTCATCAAAAACTCATCTTGAAAGAATAACTTGCTTGTATATTTGACAGACATTTTCCTTAAAATTAAATGACTTGGTCAAGGCAAGGAGGACCACCTGTATGATCAATTTAAGCTTTAAGTGACAAAAACAAAATGTTGGAAAATTTGTATCTACCAACATGAATAACATTTTCTCAATATATAGAGTTTAGAGTCATTCTCATCTAAAGTTACTTAGGTTGATTCAGTTAGTTGTCTTAATATTGAATGTGAGCTATAGGAAAAGTAAAAAAGTGAAAGTGTCCTACAATCTCATGGCTAGAGGAAACCTTCAGAGGTTTAACGTCCCACCAAGACTCACCTTAAAAGCATACCCTATAAATGCTTTTTACTTCACTTAATTTCTTCCACAGAGAGACTATACCCCTCCAAAGAAGTACCTTCTATGTGTTGGTAGCTCTGGTGGGTAAAAATATTCTAATTTATTTAGAGTTAAATATGCTGTCCCCCAGTATCTGTCCTTTGGCTCTAATTTGTTTCTTGTTTCATTTGAAGCCTTTTCACACAGGTTTTGATAATCTTGTTCCCCCAAGTTTTCCATTAAGTGATTAGAGACGATAATTTATAACATTTGGGAAGTGCTTTTACAATTTTGTAATACCCAGGTTGTGATTAACTAAATGTTTTCTTTAGTGAAAGTTTCATCAGATAACTCCTCTTTTTTCTGTAGAAACTTCTCTTCACTGATCTCAGTAGGAAGATAAAGCATTTGCTGTGTAAGAACGTGGGAGCTTACCTTAATGATGAGTTTACTCACATTCATAGTCAATAATCAGAATGTATCTTACAGAGAAAAATACAAATCACTAGACTAGATCGTAGCAGTATGTTCAACCTTTAATGGGGTTTGTGCTAGATTAAAGTAATTGTTTTTTCTAGTGTTAAAAGGAGTATGGCCATGAGATCAGGGCCAGTCTGAGACTATATAGTGAATTACAGGTCAGTCTGAGCTAGAGCAAGACCCTACCTCAAAAAAAAAAAAAAAAAAAAGTCTAATGAACACCATTTTAATAAGAAAGAAATTTAGCTCCTTTTTACCAAACTCATCCAAGGTCCCAACAACAAGCTGATATATTATCTCACCATACTTCACAACCTCTGTGGGATTTATAGTACTTGCCCTGTTTTACAAGGAAATAGGGAACTCCAGAACCCTTAAACTAACATCTGGTGGTTGGGAAGCTTGAAATATATGCTGAGAGTACAATGAAAAGGACTAGGAATGGGAAAGAGATCCTTCAAAGCACTGGTAGTTATTGTTCATTTGGACAAGAGAAGTCAGCTTTCCAGGTTAAGGCTTGTGAATGCTAGGCAGTCACACTGCCAGCTGAGCGGTATCCCCAACCCAAGCCTGTTCTCTTTTGAGCCACATGTTTTTAAGCTTTCACTGCTATCAAATCCTAAAAGCATGCTAAGACAAAATTTTGGAGACACCATGGACTTGATGCCAAACTAAGCAAGCTGAGTAAATGCTGAGTTGGAGGCAGATCGTGGTATCAACAGAATATGTCAAGTGTAAGCATGGGCATTTTTTCAGACTAGCTAAGTCTGAAGTCAATACCAGTTATCCAGATGAACTGTGACAGATACTGCCTAACTTTAAAGCCAAAGTATTCTGAGCCAGCTTCTGACAGGCCAACTTCTAGATCTGTCTTCTGATTCAGGGACCCAAAAACAATACCATACATCCATCCACTATTTTAGGTAAGTTGTACTTTCCTTTTTGTATACCTAAACATATTATACACTGCCAAAGTTAGAATGGAACTTAAACTTCTGAGTGGGGGTGGGGGACAACAAACTAGCTTCTTTCTGGCTTGCAATGAATGTAGTTAGGAACACTGTGTCTGTACTTGGTATATAATGCTGACTTCTAAGCTTCTTGTCTTAGACCTTGGTTTGATTCCTCAGAATCCACATAATCCAGATGCACAGGTGGCACATGTGTTTGTCTGAGGTGGCTAGAGGCCCTGGTGTGCCCATGTTCTCCCTCTCCCTCCCTCCCTTTCTCCCCCCCCCCACCTTTCTCTCTCAAATAAATAAATAAATAATATTTTTTTAAGTACACCATAGAGAAGAGAATGCATGTAGTCTCTCCAAAGCCTATGTTGAAGCTTTTAGGGACTGCATAAAATGTAGATGCCAATTAGGAGAATTCATAGTCAGCTGGGGTGGGGGGAAGCATAAGCCATGGAAAAAGCATCATCAAAACAAGCAAAATCCTAAAACCAGTTGATGGGTAGTAGGTTACAATGGTTTATGCAGCTAACATTTGTTGAACACCTTCCATGAGGAAAATACAGTCCTAGGAAGTGGATGTAACAGGATTGTCCGTAGGAAGTTATGTTCCTAAGAAAATAAATATAAAAACACGAAGTTAAAACTATATCTCGGTGGTAGACCACTTGCCTTGCATGTGTGAGACCCTAGGTTAAATCTCCAGTACCACAAAAAAAGACTACATAAATAGATACTAATACTTAAAAAAAAATAAAGCAGGATAAAAGAGAAGTATAGAAGAGACATTGCCAGGGGTTTAGGAATAGGAACAGGGAAGTATTGTTTAAATAATGTAATAGAGGAAGTTCAGCCAAAGGATTCCATTTAAACAAATATACACATTCTAGGAGGAAATAAATTCAGCAAATTTCATAAAATATGTTAATATATGTTTCTGTTAATTTTAAATATCCTCTTACTCTCACTCTGTGTCTTTGCCAGCTAAGTATGTTTCTTGCAGGCATCCAAGAGTTGGATCCTTGGGGCTGGGGAGATGGCTCAGTGGTTAAGGCACTTGCCTGCAAAGCCTACAACCCAAGTTCAATTTCCTAGTACCCACATAAAGCCAAGGTGGCACATACATCTGGAGTTCATTTGCAGTGGCTAGAGGAGGCCCTGGTGTGCCCATTCTCCCTCCCTCCAGTTATGTCTCTCTCTTTCTCCCTCTGCTTGCAAATAAATGAATTAATTTTAAAAAAATTAAGTGCTGGAGAGATTTCTCAGTGGTTAAAGCATTTGCCTGCAAAACCTAAGGACCAGGTTTGACTTCCCAATACCCATGTAAAGCTAGATGCACAAGGTGGTGCATGCATCTGGTGTTCGTTTGCAGTGGCTAGAGGCGCACCCATTCTATCTATCTGCCATATTCTCTCTCTCTCTTTCTCTCTCAAATACATAATTAAATTTAAAAAACTTTAAAAACAAAAGAGTTGTCTCTTGTTTCTTAATCCAGTCAGCTAGCCTGAATCTTTTAATTGGAGAGTTAAGACCATTTACATCTAGGGTTACTCTTATTATTGAGAGGCATTATCTGATCCCCATAATTGTTAGCTTGAATATTGTTTGTTCTTTTCTTTCTCCCTTACTCATCTTAGGGGTTTGCTGGCTTACTGAATAGGACATATTTGATTCTTTCCTACTTCTCATTTATATACTCCCCTTAAGAAATTGATATTTCCTGTGTCTCAAGATTAAAACTATCATTTTTCTCCTTTATAGGATTTCTGTAAGTATCTTCTGCAGTACTGGTCCAGTGGTTATGGATTGTTTTAATGCATGCTTCTTTTGAAAGGTATATGTTTCTGCATTGATTTTAAAACATAACTTTGCTGGTTAGGGCAATTTGGGTTGGGAGCTATTCACTCTCAGAGCTTGAAATATATCACTGCATGCTTTCCTGGCTTAGATTTTCTGCTGAGAGGTCTGATTTTATTCTGATGAGCTTGCTTTTGTGAGTTAATGTTCTCTTGTAGCTTTTATTAGTGTTTCTTTACTCTGTAGTCTTTGCATTTTAACTATGATGTGTCATGGAGAAGTTCTTTTCTGGTCATGTCTATTTGGGGTTCTAAATGCCTCTTGTATTTGGGTGTCTATAATCTTTACTAGAATTGTCATTTTTCTGCTAAAATATAATTGACAAGGCTTTTGTATGCTTTTATCTTATATATTAGCTCCTTCTTCCAACCAATAGATTTTTTTTCTTTTTGATTTTTTGAGGTAGGGGCTCACTCTAGCTCAGGCTGACCTGGAATTCACTATGTAGTCTCAGGGTGGCCTCGAGCTCATGGTGATCCCCCTACCTCTGCCTCCTGAATGCTGGGATTAAAGGCATGTACCACCAAACCAGGCCCAACCAGTAGATTCTTGTTGCAGTCAGGTTCGCTGTTAGAAATCACCCAACCAAGAGAAGCTTGTAGGAAAAAAAGGTTTATTTTGGCTTACAGGCTCGAGGGGAAGCTCCACAATGGCAGGGAAAACCATGACATGAGCAGAGGGTGGACATCACCCCCTGGCCAAAATAAGATGTGCCGTAGCAACAGGAGGGTGTGCCAAACACTAACAAAGCAGGAGCTGGCTATAATACCCATAAGCCTGTCCCCAACAATACAGTGCCCCCAGGAGGTGTTAATTTCCAAATCTCTATCGGCTGGGAACCTAGCATTCAGAACACCAAGTTTATGGGGGACACCTGAATCAAACCACCACAATTCTTTTTTTTTATTTTTTTTATTTTTTTTTTCTTAATTTTTATTAACATTTTCCATGATTATAAAAAATATCCCATGGTAATACCCTCCCTCCCCCCACTTTCCCCTTTGAAATTCCATTCTCCATCATATCCCCTCCCCATCTCAATCAGTCTCTCTTTCATTTTGATGTCATAATCTTTTCCTCCTCTTATGATGGTCTTGTGTAGGTAGTGTCAGGCACTATGAGGTCATGGATATCCAGACTATTTTATGTCTGGAGGGAGAATGTTGTAAGGAGTCCTACCCTTCCTTTGGCTCTTACATTCTTTCCGCCACCTCTTCCGCATTAGACCCTGAGCCTTGGAAGGTGTGATCGAGATGTTACTCAGTACTCCAGTCACTTCTTTCCAGCACTCTGATACCTTCTGAGTCATCCCAAGGTCACTGCCATCTGAAAAGAGAAGATTCTCTACCCAAAATGAGAGTAGCGTTAATATGAGGGTATAAATATTAGGAGAAGTGCTTACTGGGCAGTTTGATAAGCATAGTATATACATTTTTCCAAGACATCAGCAGATGTTACACCCCTAGGGCTCATGACTACCCCTGTTTTAAGTTTTCAGTACCAGGGATGTATTCTCCCCCATGGAGCGGGCCTCCAGTCCAATTGGAGGGCAGTTGGTTTCCACCATGACAGATGTGCCACTATTGCACCCGTTGGCTCATTTGGCCTGGCTGGCCAATTATAAGGCTTGCAGTGTCCACTGTTGAGTATCTTCACTGGTGATATCTCTCTCCCATTGAACTAAATGTAGAATGGCTTCTTCCAGCTTTCTCTCAGCTGGTCTACATGGAGGAGGTTATCAGCTCAGTTCCAGCAGAATTTCTCAGTGGCCTTGCCACCCAAGTATGTGGAGTCTTCAGCAATAAATTCTTTTTCTTAAAAATATTTTTTATTTTTATTTTTTTATTTGAGAGCGACAGAGAGAAAAAGGGAGAGGGAGAGAGAGAAAGAATGGGCGCACCAGGGCCTCCAGCCACTGCAGACGAACTCCAGATGCGTGCGCCCCCTTGTACATCTGGCTAACATGGGTCCTAGGGAATCAAGCCTCGAACCAGCATCCTTAGGCTTCACAGGCAAGCGCTTCACTGCTAAGCCATCTCTCCAGCCCAAACCACCACAATTCTTAACTTTGGTTTCTTCATGATGTTGTAGGGTCCTTGAAAGTTGTGGTGATAACCTGTTTGCTGTTGTTTATTTTGCTTGTGTGTGTGTGTGTGTGTGTGTGTGTGTGTGTGTGTGTGTTTGTATGTATGTAGATAAACATTTATGCATATACATGCATGTGGAGGCCAGAGGTTGACACCACATGTCTTTCTCAATTGCTGTCCACTTTTTTTTTCTTTTCAGGCAAGCCCAATAGACAGGCCTTTAAAAAAAATGCAAGAGAGGGTGGAGAGATGGCTTAGCGGTTAAGCACTTGCCTGTGAAGCCTGAGGACCCCGGTTCGAGGCTCGATTCCCCAGGACCCACGTTAGCCAGATGCATAAGGGGGCACACGCGTCTGGAGTTCATTTGCAGTGGCTGGAGGCCCTGGCGCACCCGTTCTCTCTCTCTCTCTCTCTCTCTCTCTCTCTCTCTCTCTCTCTCTCTCTCTTCCTCTTTCTCTGTCTGTTGCTGTCAAATAAATAAATTTTAAAAAGTGCAAGAGAGAGAGAATTGGCACATCAGGGCCTCCAGCCACTGCAATCCAACTTCAGATACATGCACCCTCTTGTGTGCATGTGCGACCTTTGTGCATCTGTCTTACATGGGACCTGGAGACTCAAACATGAGTCCTTAGGCTTTGCAGGCAAGTGCCTTAACTGCTAAGCCATCTCTCCAGCCTGCTGTCCACTTATCTACTGAAGCAAAGTCTGTCATTTGAGCCGGGTGTGGTGGTGCAGGCCTTTAATCCCAGCACTCAGGAGGCAGACGTAGGATGATCACCGTGAGTTCGAGACCACCCTGAGATGACATAGTGAATTCCAGGTCAGCCTGGGCTAGAGTGAGACCCTACCTCAAAAAAAAAAAGTCTATCACTTGAACACAGAGCTCACCAAATCAGCTAGTCTCGTCAGCTTGCCTTAGAGATCCCCTGCCTTAATCACCGGAGTACTAGGATTACAGATGGGCTACCACACCCACCTGGCATTTACATGAATGCTGAGGAGCCAAACTCAGGTCCTGGTGTGTGCACACAGAATTTTATCCACTGAGCTATATCTTTGGCCTCCCCCCTCCTATTTTTTGTTTTTGTTTTTGGTTGGCTTTGTTCGGTTTGGTTTGGTTTTTCAAGGTAGGGTCTTGCTCTAACCCAGGCTGACCTGTAATTCACTACGTAGTATCAATCTGTCATCATCTCTAATATTATTTATTCTGTTTGATTAAGTCTTTTTATGGTGCTTTTCTGTGTGTTTTTATTGAATTTGTTGAATTTTTCACTTCTAACATTTTTAGGAGTTTTGCTTTGTTTGTCAAAATCTGTTTCCTTGCTGAATTTCTCATCTGTGTTGCTGACTTTCTTATCTAGGTCATTATATCTGCCTTTCAGTGACAGTTTTTGGTCATGACCAAGGGATCAGATATACATACATGTGTATATATCAGACGATACCTAGAAAGCCATATGGACTCTTCAAACTCACTGTAGCATCTCTTTCAGGCTGTATTTATTTCTCCTTACTGTGGGCTTAAGTCTCAACAGCACTATCCATGTGTCTTCATATACTGTCCAGATCCTACTGTATAAAGCACTCTTACCTGCCCCTTCACCTATGCCCTTTTCTTCTTTCTTTAATTTTTTTTCTGAGCTGACTGTAGTTTTTTGTTGTTGTTGACAACTCCCATACTTACAGACAATAAACCATAATTCCTTCCCCTCCTCTCTTTCCCTTTCACAAATCCATTCTCCATTATATCCCCTCCCTCTCTTCATAAGTCTGTCTTTTGTTTTGATGTCATTATCTTTTCCTCCTATTATGAAGGTCTTGTGAAGGTAGTACTAGGCACTGTGAGGTCATTGATATTGAGGCCAGCTTCTGTCTGAACATTTGTATTATAAACGGTCTTACCCTTCCTTTGGCTTTTACATTCTTTCTGCCTCCTCTTCCACAATAGACCCTGAGCCTTGGAAGGGTGTGAGAGAGATGTTTCAGTGCTGAACACTCCTTTATCACATCTTCTCAGCACTATGGTGCCTTTTGGGTCATCTCAGTGGTCACTGCCATCTGAAAAGAGAAGCTTCTCTAACCAAAAGTGAGTGTAGTATTAATATATGGGTATGAACGTTAGGTAAAGTGCTTATAGGGCAGTTTGGTAAACAGAATATATGCATGTAGCCAGACAAGAGCAGGCATTACACTCCTAATACTCATGTCCTTCCCCACCATAGGTTTTGAGTAGGTTTTCAGTACCAGGCATGTATTCCCTCCCATAGAGCAGGCCTCCAGTCCAACTAGAGAGCAGTTGGTTTCCCCATAACAGACATGCCACTGTTGCATCCATTCTGTCTTTTGGCCTGGTTGGCCGGACTTGAAGCTTGCAGTGTCCACTGTTTTCACCACTGATGGCTTCTGTGTCCCATAGGGCTGCATTCAATGCAGCTTTTTCCAGCTTTCAGTCAGCTGGTCTATAGGGAGGAGGTTTTCAGATCAGCTCCAGCTTGATTTCTTAGTGGCCTTACAGCCCAAGCATGTGGAGTCTTCAGCAACAGGATCTTACCATCTGTTTCTGGTGGACATGAACTTTTCTTGATGCAAAGTCACTCATTCTTCCGTGATTGGTTAAAATGCTTTGTTCATATTTGTCCTGATGAGTTTCGCTTGCCTGTGTCCCTTGTCCTTCCCCTCTCCTTGTAGGGAGTCTTTCCTCCACTGAATTCTGGAAATTAATACACACACACACACACACACACACTACTAAATTTTTAAAATAAATATTTTATTTCAACATAATTCCAGCTTGTCAAAAAAAAAAATGGCAACACTAGTACAAAGAATTCACCTATGACTTTAACCAAGATTCTCCAAATAATAACATTGCATCCCATATACATTAACCTCTCAGTGCATAATGTATAGTATTTCTTGCTACTTCTCCATTCCATTACTGTATATAGTTACTTTTATTACTTGAATCAGGCGTTGTCTACCAAGTTTCTTCTCCATAGAGTAATACTATTTTTCCCTTGTAATTATCTTATAGAAGAATATAATTGTCCTACTTTCCTTTCTAATTTATTATTATTTTTAGTTGACATACAAAATAATGGGTTCCTGTATGATATTTTCATACATACATATCATTGTACTTTAAATCTATATTTAACTCTAAATTCTACATATAAGAGAAAAAATGCAATATTTGTCTTTCCCTGAAATACCCTGGTTTTCATCAGACTTTACCCTGTAGCATCTATTCATTAATCTTGCTTACATCAATTATTTCTAAATTATTTCCTAATTTTTTCATTTTATGTATATTCATAAACCTAAATTCTATAATAAGCAAGAACTTTCCCTCTCCCTGATTATTATTTAGTTATATCAGCATGGGCTCATAGGTTCTTATTTTATTCAAGAAGTTATATGTTATTGTCATTTGTTTGATGTTCAACTTGTCCTATTTGCCCCTTGAAATGTGTTTTATGTTCTTTCAACATGGCCAATTCTTCTTTAAGTAAGGTGCCCAGGCCTATCTTGTAACTTCTACACTCTTTGAATTGTGCAAAGTTCTGCCCAGACAGCTAGAGATTATGCTCCTCTAGTATGAGTCACATTGATTTTTTTTATTCTGTGTAGATGTTAGGCAGCCACAATACTTTAGCATTTTCTAAATTTTCAATTAACACAGTCAGGTTAATTAGCATATAAATTGCCACTCCCAGGTCTACCACCAATCCAGAGAGATTCCTTTCTCCCTAGGCTACATGACAGTGTGTGCAGCAAAAAAAAAAAAAAAAAATCTAAACACTAGAATCATGTCCATCTCTGCCACTTTTACCTTGATGAAGCTTGCTTTCCCCATTTGTTACATGAGGCAGTAAATGTCAGCCTTCACAAGACTGTCATGAAGACAATTCAACCACAAGTGTACAAGAGTTTTCTCCAAGTATTGTTGCTGATTAAGGTTCTAATTCATTAACCTTAGTAGCATCAAAAGGTAGACTATATTCCTATCCTTTGTCTTTGTCTGAAGTAAGGCAGTCATTAAATTATTTGATTAATTACATGTGGAAAAATTTTAAAAAAAGATTGTGCTTAAATGACAAACTCAAGGTCATATCATAAGGGACAGAGTTAGAATTAGATCACTGGTCCCCTGACACCACTATAATTATTTTTGTCCACTAGGATAATTAAATTAGAATGTGAAAAGGCAGGTCAGGGCTTCCTGATAGGAAGAACTTCCAACTTGAGATCCCTCAGGATAGGTTTTTAAAATGCATTTATTAAGAAGCCATAAAATTAGCATAAAACCTAATCTCAGTGTTGCTCACCAAAGACCTTTGTAACCTGATTTTTTAGAATTGTTCAATGTAATTGGTTGGTTTATTTTATCTGTCTTTCAGCCCAGTGAGGGCAACCTCTTTGACAGCTGGCATTTTGGACTTTTATGTCTAACCCTCAGAGAAAAAAGAGAAGCAAAAATTTTTTTTCCAACTGTTAGAATTGCTGAGTAAATTCCTGTTATGTTCTCTTGTTATCTGTCTCTATTTTTATTCTGTAAGCATGCCTGGGTAACAACTAAGAACTCAGTTGTCCTGTGATGGCAGAAATTCCAAAATGAGTCATTTACCTCCCTACACAACTTAAATTCTGTGGTGCATTACTATAGTAATATGTATCAGTCTTGGAGTTTATAATGAACAGTTTAAAGTGAGATCATCCAGCTTATTCAGTTACTCAGAACAAGATATAATTTATGGGGCTTAGCAAGGCCTAGAGAGATGGTTAAAGTATTTACCTGCAAAGCCAAAGGAACCAGGTTCAATTCCCCAGGACCCACATAAGCCAGACTCACAAAGTGGCACATATGTCTGGAGTTCATTTGCAGTGGCTAGAAGCCCTGCCCATTCTCTCTCTGCTCTCTATCTGCCTCTTTCTCTCTCTCCCTCTCTCAAATAAAAAAATAAATAAATATTTTTTTAAAGGAGGAATGTGGAAGGATATTCATTACCTTGCAGTGCCTGGAACTACCTTCACAAGACCCTCATAATAGGAGGAAAAGATGATGACATCAAAATAAAAGAGAATAATTGAGAGGGGGAGGGGATATGATGGAGAGTGGAGTTGCAAAGGGGAAAGTGGGGGGATTATCATGGGTTTTGTCTATAATTATGGAAGTCATCAATAAAAAAAATTTTAAATAAGGCCAGGGGCTGGGTATGGTAGCGCGTGCCTTTAATCCCAACACTCATGAGGCAGAGGTAGGAGGATCGCCATGAGTTCAAGGCCACCCTGAGACTACAGAGTGAATTCCAGGTCAGCCTGGACTAGAGTGAGACCCTACCTCAAACCCCCCCCCAAAAAAAAAAACAGGCCAGGGGCAGAATATGGTGATTTGAATTAGACATCCTCCCATAAACTTAATGTGTTTTGAGTGCTTGGTCCCCAACTGGTGGCATTTTGAGAAAATGGAGCCTTGCTAAAGGTAGTGTGTTGTTGGGGTCGGGCTTAAAGGTGTTATAGCCAGCTCCCCCTTGCTAGAGTTCGGCTCACTCTCCTACTGTTTTCCACCTGCTGTGGCAGGGGTAATGTCCATCCTCTGTTCATGCCATGCTTTCCCCTTCTATCATGACTCTAGGACAAAATAAATGTGTTCCTCCCATCAGATGCTTTTGGTTGTGTGCTTTATCCCAGCAATGAAAGGTAACTACAATAGCAAACATGTTAGAACTTTCTCAAAGTATTGTTATTAACTAGGACTGTAGTTCTGTCAACCTTAGTAGTATCAAAATGTGTTGGTCCATTTTGCAAATCTTTTGTATTATATTAGTTACTTTATTTTTTTTACTGTGGCAACATGTCTGACAGAAGTAACTTAAGGAAGTGCTTATTTGGGTTCATAGTAAAGTTACAGTCCATTGTGGCAAGAGAAGGTGGTGGCAAGAGTGGCTCTAGCTGTCAGGAAGCAGAGAAAGATGAATACCAGTGCTCCATTGATTTTTCTCCTTTTTATTCAGTCTAGGACCCTAGGAACATGAAATGGTACCAGTTACATTCAGGATAAGTCTTCCCACCTCATTAAACCTCTCTTAGAAATGCCTTCACAGGCACACCTAGAGGTTTGTCTCATAAATATTTCTAATTCCCATTAGCTTGGCAAGTCCCTCAGTAGTATTGGGGCAAGAGGGGGGTCCGTGTGTGCAACCTTTCTATTAAAAAAAACAATTAATAACCAGGCATGGTGGCGCACACCTTTGATCCCAGCACTCGAGAGGCAGAGTAGGTGGATCACCATGAGTTTGAGGCCACCCTGAGACTGCATAGTGAATTCCAGGTCAGCCTGGGCTATAGTGAGATTCTACCTCGAAAAAACAAACAAAAAAAATCAGTTAAAAAAAGATTAGTGGGAGCTGGAGAGATGGCTTAGCAGTTAAAGCACTTGCCTGCTAATCCTAAGGACCCAGGTTTGATTCCCCAGTACCCACATAAAGCCAGATACACAAGGTGGCACATGTGTCTGGAGTTCATTTGCAGGGGCTAGATGCCCTAGCACACCCTTTCTCTGCCTTTCTCTCTCTCAATCTCTCTCTCTCTCTCTCTCTCAAATAAATAAGTAAATTATATACATATATATATGCACATATATATGTGAATATGTTAAGAAAAAGATTAGCCATCAAACATATCCTTAAAGATCTCAAAGAGCACATGCATGCACGTGCACATACACACACAATCTTCATATCATCATAATAGAAATTAAAACTTGGAACTTCTTTTTAAAACAGTATCTATGGACAGACAAACATAAAAAAAATCATGATATATTTATACAATAGAATTCAACCCTAAAGAAGTAGAGTGAAGCCGGGCATGGTGGCACACACCTTTAATCACAGCACTCGGGAGGCAGAGGTAGGAGGATCGCCAAGAGTTCAAGGCCACCCTGAGACTACATGGTGAATTCCAGGTTAGCCTGGGCTAGAGTGAAACCCTACCTCGAAAAACCAAAAAATAAAAAGTAGAGTGAGAGAGAAAGAAAGGGAGGGAAGGAGTATACCATTTGTAACACTATGGCCAAACTCGGAACATTTTTACTAAGTGAAATAAGCCATTCATAAAAGAATAATAATGTGTAACTCTACTTATCTGAAGTATCTAAAAGTCAAATGAATAGAAACAGAGACTAGAATGATAGTTGCCAATGTTTGGGGGAGGGGGAAATGCAGAGTGTTAGTTATACATGATGAGTAAGTTCTATAGGTCTTGTAATGTAGTACCTATACATGGTGTACACTTAAGATTTTGTTAAGAATGTAGATCTTGGACTGTAGAGATAGCTCAGCAGTTAAGGCATTTGCCTGCAAAACCTACTGCAGGTTTGATTCCCCAGTACCCATGTAAAGCCAGATGCACAAAGTGGCACATGCATCTGGAGTTCATTTGCAATGGCTAGATGCTCTGGCATGCCCATTCTCTTTCCCTCCCTTCCTCTCTCTCTTTCTCTAAATAAATAAATAAAATAATTTTTAAGCAGAATATAGATCTTTTATTTGTCCCTAGCAGCCACACAGAACCAAGTGGTTTATTTATTTACAAACAGGGGTGGGGGCAGAGAATAGGCACACCAAGGTCTTTTGCCACTGCATACAGACTCCAGACAATGTACCACTTTGTACATCTGGCTTTACATGGGTACTAGAGAATCGAATTCAGGCTGTCAGGCTTTGCAAGCAAGTACCTTTCTGAGCTATTTCTTCAGCCCCAAAGTAATTCTTTTAAGCATATCTTGTCACTCATCTGCTCAATGGTTTTCCTTTTTACTTAGCATAAGTGCAGTTCATTTTCAGTTTGCAAGTCCTATTCAGTCTTACTGCTGCTCCTCTCTAATCTCCCTCCATTTTCCACATTGCTCACTTAAGTCTAGTTATGTTGACTTCAAACATACTGGCATGTTCCCGGTTCAGAATCTTTGTGCTTGTTACCCCCGCTGGTCTTTGTAGGCTTGTATTTTAGTCTCCCTTGGGAGCTATGTGTGAGACTTGTCTTCACAAAGACTTTCCATGTAACTTACTCTCCTTACCCTGCACTGAGTGAATCAGCACTTATTCCTTCCTGGCATTATGTGTTTGTTTTCTGAGTTTCCCACTGAGAGGTAGGTTCCATGAGAATGGAACTGTCTGCTGTGTTTACTTCCTGTCTAAGGACTCAGAACAGTAGAGAATCCCTAGTAAGTGTCTAACCATTCGTAGGATGAATTAGCTATTTCTTGTCACAAAACATTCTCAGTTTAAAGAGAAGATCATTAGCATAAAATCAATTAGCCCTCAAATGTAGATGGAAGCGCTAACTTGGCGGCTTCATCAGAGAAGGCCTCAAATGGGAGAGGCCCTGGATTGAGTGTTGAAAACTGAGTAGTGGTTCATTTCTAACCAAGAATAATAAAGAATTTTATCTAGGGAGCTACTAGGATATAAGATGGATGACAAGATGTGATATCAGACATAACTAGAGAGCAAATCAGGAGCAAAGGCACAAAGCCCTTAGGTATCAGAATAAAGAAATTAGACATGGGCTGGAGAGATGGCTTAGCAGTGAAGCGCTTGCCTATGAAACCTAAGGACCCCGGTTCAAGGCTCAATTCCCTAGGTCCCACGTAAGCCAGATGCACAAGGGGGCACATGTGTCGAGTTCATTTGCAGTGGCTGGAGGTACTGGTGCGCCCATTATCTATCTGCCTCTTTCTCTGTCTGGCTGTTGCTCTCAAATAAATAAAAATAAACAAAAAGAAAAAAGAAAAGAAATTAGATGTTACCTTAAAGGTAATAGGGAGCAGAGTTTTTTGGTTTTGTTTTTGTTTTTGTTTTTTGGTTTTTCGAGGTAGGGTCTCACTTTAGCCCAGGCCGACATGGAATTCACTATGTAGTCTCAGAGTGGCCTCAAACTCATGGCAATCCTCTTACCTCTACTTCCCGAGTGCTGGGATTAAAGGTGTGCACCACCATGTTGGGAGCAAAGATTCCCCCCCCCCCAATCCCCAGCTTTTTCTTTTAATTAGAACAGAAATAAAATATAGACTGGTAACATTTGGTAGACAGACTGGAGACCATGATTTGAGTAGCACTGAAAAACAGAATACAGTAAAAACATTTTGCATAACCTGAGTTCAAACTCTGATTCCATTGTTAGTAGTGGATGGCCTTGGAAAGCTCACTTAATCTGGCTAAGCCCCAGTATTCTCATTTAGATCGTTAAAAACCAATGATGAGACTTTTCATGAGGGCTCAATGACAATGTACTAACCTCTCAGAAGGCACTCAAATGTTAGATGGAACAGAATGATAGGTACATTTACATATTAAATAAATTTTTCTCTGATCTCCACTCCATCATTGTACGGTGTGTTTTTCATGAATAGGAAACAAAAAAGGGCTCACTTGATGCTAAAATACAGGACCTTGAGAGCTTGTTTGATGGCTCTATTGATGTAAGCACAGTGACTTGAAGGTCCTCGGTAATAAAAACCCATTCACTTCCTGGGTAGTAAGTCCTCTTCCACTGTGATAGCCTTGGTGGGAGAACGACAACAGCGCGTGGGGGTTAGAAATGTTTGGGAGCAAAGATTTTTAAGGTAAAGAGGATTTAATCAGATTTCTGTGCTCATGTGTTTTCACTTCTACTTCAAAAGCTACATTAAAACCGTAAAGGATTTTGTGTAGGTTTAGTTGTTAGAGCTGTCTCAAAACAAAATCCCTTGTCCCAACTTTCTAAGTAACCTGGAAGAGGCATCCTCTTCTATGTGTCAGATCTTCATTTTAACAGAAGGTGATAGACTCCTGAGAGCCAGTCCAGTTCTGATTCTATCCTCTATCCATGTGTTTTTACCTTTAACTTAGGTCACAATGCTTTTCTAAGGAAACTCAGAAAATTTTAATATTTTTTGTGCATCTACTAGAAATAATTTAAAACCCTCTATTGTAGCAAATCTAAATTGAATTTTATTTTGCAACTTTCTAAGCATTTGTTAAATACTAGGAAGCTAGTATCCTGGTATAAAACTATCTGAGCAGAAATGCAAGGTTGTTTTTTTTTTTTTTTTTTTCTTCTGTCTGGGATGGGAATGCAGGGGGGAGAAGGGGATGATGGAATGAGTCTCTTTCTTGCAGTTGTGATTCCAAAGAATCCTTACCCTGCATCTGATGTGAACGCTGAGAAGCCCAGCATCCACAGCAGTACCAAAACTCTCTTGGAGCATCAACCAGTGCAAAAGGGGCGTAAACCAGGAAAGAAGCGGGGCCGAACACCCAAGGTCCTTATTCCCCACCCCACCTCCACCCCATCCAAGCCAGCTGAAACCTTGAAATTCCCAAAGAAGAGAGGCCCCAAACCTGGCAGTAAGGTAGGTAAAACAAAACAACAACAACAACAAAAAAAAAAATCGGTTTTCCCAGAAAGGGGTAAAGGAGCAAAGGGGCTACAGCTACAAAAGGTAGTTTGTCCATATCTGTCCATCCTAGAAAGCAGCACCCCTAGCCTCCTTCTCCACCTACTATATGGTTTTACTAGGAGTGTCCTAGAATGTCTATCATCCTTACTTGCCACTTACCTATTAGAGATAGGATAGTAGCCAGGTGTGGTGGCGCACCCCTTTAATCCCAGCACTCAGGAGGCAGAGGTAGGAGGATTGCTGTGAGTTCAAGGCCAGCCTGAGACTACATAGTGAATTCCAGGTCAGCCTGAGCTAGAGTGAGACCCGGTCTTGGAAAAAAAAAAAGAAGAGATAGGATAGTAGCAATAGGTTACTTACTATCCCTTACATTACATTTCTGAGGTGTGGGAAAGAAAGTTACATTCCTTGGGATTCTAGAATGAAGTCTTCCACAGATGGAAGATCTTCCTCCTTCCAGAGTGGATACCTAGCATGTGAATGCAGTATATTCTGTAACTGAATTTATTTTTCTATCTCTACCTCTTCTTTTTAAATTACTGATTACCTACTTAGTGTCAGACTCTGCTAGACTCTTCTACATACATACCACATTATCATCACAAAACAAATACTGTTAGCATTATTGTGTTACTAAATAAATGAGAACTTGGACATGTAAAATGATTTTCCTAAGGTCACATAGCGAGTAAATAAAAAAGGTTACATTGATTGGTCCCCAGGTCCAGGGTTACTGCTGCTCTACTACATAGTCATAGTCACCTCTGCATGTCTTAAAGAACATACACTTACCTCTAGTGTAGGAAAGGACTGCTGGCTCAAGCTTCATTGAGCATGGTTACTGAAAGTACTACCTTTTAGTCATCCCAGTTTATTTTTTTCATTCCAGTTTTTCATTAATAACTTACCTAGGGAAAGTGTTGATGTGAAAAGGCTTCTCTGCTGCTTCCCTTGGGCTCCTGTTAGCATTACCTTCACTTACTTCCTCACTAGCAGGAATTTCCCAGCATCTCCTTCAAGTAGATTATTGAGTTCCAGTGTGGAAATGATATCCATTTCCTTGGACAGTCCATTGCGTTCTCACATTTTTCCATAGGGTTGGTTGGTTAGTTGGTTGGTCTGTTTGCTTGTCAGTAGCCCTACCCAACTTTAATCCTAATAGGGTATAAGCTCCTCAAAGTCAATAACCTAGTCTTTTTCTTCTATTTTTCTGTTGCAGTTTCTTGTATCTCAGTCTCTTGGGAGATGTTTCTATATGCAAGGTGGGTGTGGGTGGATGGATGGATGATTTTGGTCGTGATGTTTTCAATCTTAGTTTTCTCATTTATTGGTTTTGAATTCTTAATGTCACCTCTTAATCTTCCTGGGTAACATATAATGTTGATGAGAAGTTAAAAGCCCTAAGGATGCCAAGACCAGAGAGGCATGGTTTTGATGGTGTGGACACATCTCAACTCAAGGCTAGTTAAAAGAGGGAGAATACATATCTAAGGGACTCCAAAGGCAGAACCAGAGCCAAACACAGAAACTAAAACATAAGGTCTTTGTCTCAATATATAAGGAATAATTAAAGCTATCTCAAAAGGGAAATAAGGACTGGACAGATGGGTTAGTGGTTAAGGCACTTGCCTGTGAAGCCTAAGGACCCAGGTTCAATTCTCCAGTACCCACGTAAGCCAGATGCACAAGGAGGTGCATGCATCTGGAGTTTGTTTGCAGTTTGCAGTGGCTAGAGGCACTGATGTGTCCATTCTGCCTCTCTGTCTCCCCCTCTAATAATAAAAGGGGGGTAGTGAACTTCTGTTACTAGAGGACTTTCTCAAAGACTAGATGACTCCATGGAAGACATGCCTTCAGGAAATGGGATGCAGAGGTATTGGGTAGGTGACTGAATTAAAGGCTTTTAAGATCCTTTGTAAACCAAGAACTGTGATTGGCTCGGTTTTGTTCCTTCTTGAACATAGTAGTCAAAGTCCTCTGTCCATTCTTCTTAAAGGCACAGTATTCTGTATTTTGTGTTCTGGCATTTGACTCACTAATTCCCCTTCTTATGTCTTTGTCTATCCCTATAGAAGTATATGCCTTCCATGTAACCCAGTGTCTTTTTGAAACAAAAAGGTAGACTTTGGGCTGGAGAGATGGCCTTAGCAGTTAAGCGCTTGCCTGTGAAGCCTAAGGACCCCGGTTCAGGTCTTGATTCCCCAGGACCCACGTTAGTCATATGCACAAAGGGGCGCACGCGTCTGGAGTTCATTTGCAGTGGCTGGAGGCCCTGGCGCGCCCGTTCTCTCTCTCTCTCTCTCTCTCTCTCTCTCTCTCTCTCTCTGCCTCTCTCAAATAAATAAACAAACAAAAATTTTTTTAAGTAGTTTTTGAAGCCACTCTCTGTGTCTGTCACTCTCAAATAAATAAACAAAAAAAAAATTTTTTTAAAGTAGTTTTTGAAGCCAGAAAGATTTAAGGTTTAGATCTCACCTCCATTTGTGGCAACCTGTGTAACTTAGAGAAAGCATCTTTCAGTAAGCTGCTGAGCTCATTTTCCCTCATGTAAAAGGGAGATGAGGTAATAAGTGAATAGATAGAACACATGTAAGTATACCTGTCTAAAATGGTGCCGGGCGTGGTGGCACACGCCTTTAATCCCAGCACTCGGGAGGCAGAGGTAGGAGGATCACCGTGAGTTCGAGGCCACCCTGAGACTCCATAGTGAATTCCAGGTCAGCCTGGGCTAGAGTGACACCCTACCTCGAAAACCCAAAGGAAAAAAAAAAAGAAAAATAAATAAATAAAATGGTAATAGCACCTTCCCTTCCTGCTTTCTTCAGATGCACTAACTCACCAGGCCTGCACCCTGAAAGACCCTTGAAATCTTACAAGTTTGACTAGTACTCCCTTCTCCCACTCATTATTTATATGCAGTTTCACTTTTAGCAATATTAGAAAATATGAATATTCCATTTCTTTTTCGGCGGCGGGGGGTAGGGAATTCAGTAGGGTCTTGGTCTAGCTCAGACAAACTTGGAATTTACTATGTAGTCTCTGGCTGACCTTGAACTCACAGTGATCCTCCTACCTCTGCCTCCCAAGTGCTGGGATTAAAGGCATGTGCCACCACACCCGGCATGGATGTCCATTTCTGATGAGGGCCTTTATGATGACTTCCCCAAGCAAGGCCATCTGATGCATGCCTGCTGCCATCAATGTGATCTCTTTATATATGTGACCCTAGAGGGCAGACAGAATCATACAAATTCTAGCAGTGGACGTTACAGGAGGCACTAGTGAAAGGAGATTTTTGAGTCTCTGTGATGGTTGCTTTCCTTGCACTCAGAAAGGATTTTAGAACTGTTTCCAGCATACAGAAAATAATAGGTTTCTCCCAAATCCTCTTAATAACCCCATTATTGGTGACCTGTACGCCTCATGAGAAGCATTTTTTAGCCAGGCGTGGCAGCACACGCCTTTAATCCCAACACTTGGGAGGTAGAGATAGGAGGATTGCAGTGAGTTCCAGGCCACCCTGAGACTACATAGTGAATTCCAGGTCAGCCTGGGCTAAAATGAAACCCAACCTGGTGGTGGGGACGGGGGACAAAACAACAACCAAAAAAAGCATTTTTAAATACATTTCACATCATGCTAAAAGGCTAGTAGGGAGCACCGTTATGTAAATAGGTAATGACAATACATTGACAAATGCAATCATGCAAAGTACTGAAACAGCAGTTAAAAGAAAACTGAGATCCCTAGATGAATGGAAATGTATAATGTAAATAAAAAAGAAAGGCATAAGACATTTCTTATTGAAGAGACAGGTTAATATTGTAAAGGTAAAACCAGGTAACCAGGTAAAACTCCAGGGGTTTTAAAGAAGTAATTAGGGATTTTGTTGTTGTTGTTGTTGTTAAGAGAAGTGATGACGTATCATGAACTGAAGAGAGGAGACACAGAGGAAAGCAGTTTATAGAGTTAGATTTATTTACATTTAAAGAAAGAAACCAGGGTGGGAGAGCTGGAGAGATGGCTTAGTGGTTAAGGCACTTGCCTGCAAAGTCTAAGGACCCATGGGTAATTTACCAGTACCCACGTAGAGCCAGATGCACAGGGTGGCCCATGTGAATGGAGTGCATTTACAGTGGCTGGAGGCCCTGGTGCACCCATCTTTCCATTCTCTCTATCAAATAAATAAAATAAAGAAAAAATAAAATAAAATAAAATAAAGAAATAAAGTACAAAGTCATGTTAACATAAAATTAAGCCATACTGTACTTGTTTCTCTATTTTTGCTTTTATCTGCTTAATTTTTAGGCACAAAAGTACATTAAGCTCTATCTCTGCAGAAGATACATAGGTTCAGAAAATGCTTATTAAATATCTATTATATGTTTAGCTTTAGGCCAGATGCTGAATAGTAAATAAAAATAAAACACAAGGCTGGAGGGATGGCTTAGCAGTTAAGACATTTGCCTGAAAAGCCAAAGGACCCAGGTTCGATTCCCCAGGACCCATGTTAGTCAGATGCACAAGGGGGACGTGTGTGTCTGGAGTTCATTTGCAGTGGCTGGAGGCCCTGGCGTGCCCATTCTCTCTCTCTCTCTCTCTCTCTCTCTCTCTCTCTCTCTCTCTCCCTCCCTCCCTTCCTCCCTCCCTTCTTCTTTCTTTCTCTGTTACATAAATAAAATATTAAAAAAATAAAATAAAACACAGTTTCATTCATGAATGTAGGTTTGTTTCATAGGTGAAGTAAGTACTAGAAATAGAGGAATGAAAAGGCAAGTTACCTATCATGGGTAGCAAACTTTTTCCCATCCATTTTTGCAGAGGAAACCTCGGACTTTGCTGAGTCCACCTCCCACCTCACCAACAACCAGCACCCCTGAACCGGACACCAGCACTGTTCCCCAAGATGCTGCCACCATCCCCAGCTCAGCCATGCAGGCCCCTACAGGTAAGAGCAGAGCATGGAACTAGCTATTGTAAGCCAGGGCCCAGTGTCTACATGTCCTTTTGTTTTTTACTAATAACTAGCCCCCTGTTCGTTTGTAAACCTAGCTAGAAGCTTTTTAAATATTACCTTTGGCATTTCAAATGGTCTCAGAGAAACATTCATTTTGTTAGAACAAAGAAAAAACTTGAATAATTGTTCTTGTGAACTTGAAGCTAAAGAAGTGTAGCCACTTGGGGGTGGTAGGAATAAAGAACTCTCCGATCCCATTTAGATTAATACTTGTCTTTCCTACATAAGTGCTCCCTTCTTAATGATCTCTTCTAGGAACCTATAGTGTTCCATTAATGTTACCACGCTTCAAAGTTGTATGAAACTCTTTTGGTTTTTTTAATTTTTTTTTTTTTTTGGTTTTGTTTTGTTTTAGTGAGAGAAAGAGAGAGAGAAAGAGAGAGAATTGATACACCAGGGCCTCAGCCACTGTAATTGAATTACAGATACTTGCACCACCTAGTAGGCATGTGTGACCTTACACTTGCCTCACCTTTGTGCATCTGGCTGATGTGAAATCTGGAGAGTTGAACATGGGTCCTTAGGCTTTACAGGCAGGCACCGTAACCACTAAGCAATCTCTCTAGCCCCTCTTTTGATTTTTTAAAAACAATCATTAATGATGGCAAACTTTGATACAATGAGAATGAGCTTAACTTTGGAGAAAACCAGCCAATGAATGGTTGATTCAAAGCCAAATATAATGGCTAAAGAAGGTGGGTGTGTGTGTGTGTGTGTGTGTGTGTGTGCGCGCGCGCGCGTGCGCGCGCGTTCACATGCACTAAGAGCTATACATATTTGTCCACATTTTATAAAATAACAATAAATAACTATAAAACAACTATTCTTTTAAGGTAGATATATAGCTTTCCAATGGGAATTTATTTTAAATAACTACTCATTTGTACATGTGAATTAAAATATTTGTGTGAAAAAAATAAAATAAAATATTCTATAGTTATTCCATCTTTGTGAAGGATGTCTAAGCAGTTAAAATGATGTTCAGGATATGAGGGTGGTCTTTCTCTTTGAGTTAAATATGTCTCTACCCAAATCTTAAAATGTTAGAGTTAGGAGGAAATGTTCAGCCTTAGCTTCCTCTCCAGATAGCCTGGAGATGATTGTAGCATGTGCATTCAGCCCTGATCAGGATCACATGACTTCTCCGGCCATATCATCTCCCAGCTCTGTCTAGTTAGTGTGTCTGCTTAGTCTAAAACTGTCATTGGAGTAATGAATAGCCATGAATGAGGAATTGAGAACATATACATATGCATACACCTCCTGACACACACACACATAAAAATATTGATTACATCTTCAACTTCATTACTTACCTCCAAATGCCTGTATATCTGCTTGGTTTAGCCTACATCATTCTAGGTACCACCTATGTGGCAAAGTACCTTTTCAGTAGGCTTTAGAAGACCTACATCAACAAAAGCTTCATGACTATACCTCATTATTCCTTTTAAATCATGCAAACCATCTTGCTTATACTCACTAGGTTCTTGTTTCTTCCTTGGCCTAAATCTTACGGCCACAACAGTTGGAGCTTATTTTGTGTATCCTTGTCTTCTGCTTGTGTCAGGGTATTACAATTAAAAAATAATTGTGGAGCCGGGCGTGGTGGCGCACGCCTTTAATCCCAGCACTCGGGAGGCAGAGGTGGGAGGATTGCCGTGAGTTCAAGGCCACCCTGGGACTCCATAGTGAATTCCAGGTCAGCCTGGGATAAAGTGAAACCCTACCTCAGAAAACAAAAAAATAATAATAATAGTTAATAATAATTGTGGAGCTGGAGAGATGACTTAGTGGCTAAGGTACACACGCCTGTGAAGCCTAAGGACCCAAGTTTGATTCTCCAGGTCCCACATAAGCCAGATGCACATGGTGGTACATGCATCTGGAGTTCGTTTGCAGTGGCTAGAGGCCCTGGCGCACCCATTCTCTCCGTCCCTCTCTGTCTCAAATAAATGAATAAATCTTTTTAAAAAAATTTTTTTTGGCTGGGCGTGGTGGCGCACGCCTTTAATCCCAGCACTCGGGAGGCAGAGGTAGGAGGATCACCGTGAGTTCAAGGCTACCCTGAGACTACATAATGAATTCCAGGTCAGCCTGAGCTCTAGACTCTACATTGATAAACAACAACAACAAAAAAAATTGTCTATGTGTGTGTGTGTGTGTGTGTGGTGGGAGGTGCACCACGATCTCTTGAGTTCGAGGCCACCCTGAACTACATAGTCAATTCCAGGTTAGCCTGAGCTAGAGTGAGACTCTACCTCAAAAAAAAATTAAAAATTAGCATTGTACACATTCATTATTTAAGAAATAAAAAATTGGGCTGGAGAGATGGCTTAATGGTTAAGGCACTTGTCTGCAAAGCCTAAGGACCCATGTTCGATTCTCCAAGTCCCACGTAAACCAGATGCACAAGGTGGCACATGTGTCTGGAGTTCATTTGCAATGGCCAGAGACCCTGGCACACCCATTCTCTCTTATCTCTTTCTCTCTCTCCTTTTCTCAAATAAAAATAAGTAAATAAATAAATAAAATTTTAAAAAAAATAGAGAGTCCACATTACATATGAGAATAAAATAAACAGGTCTTCTTCAAGCCTCCTGTCAATTTCTTTCTAGAAGAAATCATTTTTTTTTTCTATTCTTTTCTTTCTCTCTTGCTCAGTTTAAGGTAGGGTCTTATTGCAGTCAGCTTCATGTTGCTGGCAGAGAACGCACAACCAAGAGCAGCTTGTGGGAAGAAAGGGCTTATTTTGGCTTGCAGATTTGAGGGGAAGCTCCATGGTGGCAGGGGAAGATGGCAGCAGAGGATGAACATCACCTTCTGACCAACATTAGGTGGACAGCAGCAGTATGAGAGTGTGACAAACACTGGCAAGGGGGAGCTGGCTATAATATCCATAAGCCCACCCCCAACAATATGTCACCTCCAGGAGGCTCTGTTTCCCAAATTACCACCAGCTGGGGACCTAGCATTCAGAACACCTCTAAGTTTATGGTGGAGGGACACTTGACTCAACCACCACATTCGACCCCTGGTCCCCATAAACTGATAACCATCCACAATGTAATATGCGATGCATTCCGTCCAACTTTAAAAGTTACCATAGATTTTATCAATCCCAATGCTGTTCAAACATCCCCATAATCCAAGGTCTTTTAACTGAGTTGTAATACCAAAATAATAATAATAATGATGGCATAGAATAAACACTCAAACTGCAAAAGATGGCATTGGGCATAGCAAAGAAATATTCAACCAATACAAGATTTAAAACAAACAGGATAAACATCAGACTCTGCAACTCTGAGTCTGACAACTCCAGCAACAAGTCTCCAAGTCCAATAAGTCTAACCAGTGATAAGTCTCTGGAGTTCCAATTCCACCTCTGCAGCTAGGCTACTCAACTCATAGTCCTAGAAAACTTCATCCAGTGCCAGCATCTGTCCTTGACAGCCATCCCATACTCCTGGCATCTCCACTGGGTCTCTGCTGCAACCCACGGTTCATCCTCATGGCTCCAATGGGCCTCCACGAATGTAATCCAACAAGCCTGCTTCATACTACTCATGGCCATTTCCAAAATACAAAACCATGTTGCTAAATTAGTGACCCTCTCTTTTCTATACTTGTTATACTCCATAATAACAGGTGGGCTACCAACTTGTTAATCCATAAACAGACTTTAAAGAACAGGACACTCCTTCAAAAGAGCCTGCACTCTTCCTGTTGCCCCCAGTCTCAGTGGTTATAATCTCTCAAACAATTGCAGCTGAACAGGCAGAAGTTTAAGCCCAAAGATTTCATTTTTTTCTGTGTCATATCCCTCTGCTCACACCAGTCCATTTATATGTAATGCAACCTGCACAAGTTCTAAGGACACAGGCAGGCAGAAAGCAGCAAGCCTCTCATACAAACTGTTTCTACTAGACCAGTCCCATCAAAGTTCTTTCTCACCCTCATAAGCCAAACCTCACAGACCATAGTTCTTACTACATTCAGGTCTTTTCAACTCTGACCATAATGGTTGATCAAGCTGTACTTATAGCACTGCAAGGCATCTCCTAGGCCAAATTTCAAATTTGTCCACATTTCTCCTGCAAAGCAGTTCCAAAAGGCCAAAGCCATGAAATCAGGTTTCTAGTAGTAGTGACCTCACTTCTCAGTACCAGTTTTAATGTTGCAATCAGCTTCATGCTCTTGGCAGAAAACAGCTGACCAAGAGCAGCTTGTGGATGGAAATGACTTATTTTGGCTTACAGACTTGATGGGGAGCTCCATGATGGCAGGGGGAAATGATGGCATGAGCAGTAGGTGGACATCACCTCCTGACCAACATTAGGTAGACAACAGCAGCAGGAGAGTATGCCAAACACTGGCAAGGGAAAGCTGCCTATAACACCCATAAGCCCACCCCCAATAATACATCACCTCCAGGAGGCTCCATTTCCCAAATTGCCACCAGCTGGGGGCCTAGCATTCAGAACACCTAAGTTTATGGGGGACACCTGAATCAACCACCACAAGTGTCATATATTCCTAGGCTTCCCTTGAACTCATTATATACCTGAGAATGATCTTGAAATTCAGAGTCTTCTGCCTCCACTTCCCTAGGATTACAGATGTATGCCACCACACCCATGCTACAGGTGTTGAGGGTTAAACCCAGAACTTCAAGCATGTTAGGCAAGCACTCTACCAACCGAGCTACATCCCCAGTCCTAGAAGCATTCATTTTCTATTCTAGTAAGCATACTAAGTATGGCAGTTTGATTCAGGTGTCCCCCATAAACTTAGGTGTTCTGGACGCTAGGTTCCCCAGCTGATGGTAGTTGGAAATTAAAGCCTCCTGGAGTCAGTGTATCGTTGGGGGCAGGATTATGTGTATTATAGCCAGCTTCCCCTTGCTAGCGTTTGGCACACTTTCCTGTTGCTATTGTCCACTTGATGTTGGCCAGGGGGTGATATTCACCCTCTGCTCATGTCATCGTCTTCCCCTGCCATCATGGAGCTTCCCCCTCAAGACTATTAGCCAAAATAAACCTCTTTTTCCTACAAGCTGCTCTTGGTTGGGTGACTTCTACCAGCAATGCAAGCCTGACTGCAACACTACATAATAGTTTTTAATAATATTTTCATTCATGTATATCTTTATAGTTTGCTTGTATTTGCCCTACCATGACTTTCCCTTGTCATTCTCCCCTTTAACTTACTCTTGTATTTGTTTACCTCCATACTTATATAATATAATATCCTGAGGGTTTTTGTTGTTGTTGTTGTTGTTGTTGTTTTTGAGACAAGAGTGTCAGTAACCCAGGCTGAGCTTAAACTCACAGAAGTCCTCCTGTTTCAGCCTCCCAAGGGCTAGGATTATAGGTGTGAGTTCACCAGTCCTGGCTGATATCATGTTTATATTGCTAATTTTTTAGCTTTACGTATTTTCCTACTGACTACCCACTTTCGAAGATGAGGATTTCATTCTTCTTCATTTTGCCCCTTATCCACCCAGACATAACTTTCCTAACCTCATTCCTTGAAAGTACAATTTTGATGAATCAGACTTCACTGTTTTGTTATCACTGATTAAATGCTGTACTCAGTTGAACTCTGTCATATACTGCAGTCACTTTTCCTTGATATACAACATTTTGTTTTCAAGTAAAATTTATTAATATCTTTATTTGTATGTTTGTTTTCCTGTATGTTATATTATTAATTCAATCCTAAACTCTCTTCTGACTGTTCAAGCACATTATGTAATCTATCCATATCAAACTGAATCCTTGAGATCCTCTTCACCTTTGTCACTAACCCAGATTTGGACATTTGTCCGTGAAAGGCAAGTTTAAGTCAGGAAACACCATAGTGAGGCAAGGAAGATGATTTTTCAAAAAGCCAGCTTGTTGAGAAGATAGAGGATTCTTCTCAAAAGCCCAACTTTCCAGAAAGCTGACTTGGGGTGCACCATGTACGTGTTTGATAGGTGTTCCACACTGGCGGACACCTTCCTCTCACAGTGGTCCAGATAATGCATCTGTGATCCTTTCTGTTTTAGTCATGAGATGCTTGTCAGTTTTACAAGTCTCAAGAACATATTATTATTTTCTCAGTTATTCTTGTCACTAGTGAGTTTGTCCATGTGCACTTCATGACTGTTAAAACAGGTTGGAGGGAGTAGCTGCCCTCAGAACTTCTGACTGCCAAACTCACAGTTATGAATGAAAACACCCTCTAATGCTTGGATTCAACCTTCTTTTTAGTTAGATTCCTTTATTTTCCTTGTGTCTGTTTCCCCATGTAAATCTTGCTAGATTTGTAGCTGTTAGTTTTTTGTTGTTGTTGTTGTTCATTTGTATTTATTTATTTGAGAGAGAAAGAGGCAGATAGAGAGAGAGAGAGAATGGGCGCTCCAGGGCCTTCAGCCACTGCAAACGAACTCCAGATGCATGTGCCCCCTTGTGCATCTGGCTAACGTGGGTCCTGGGGAATCGAGCCTTGAACCAGGATCCTTAGGCTTCACGGGCAAGCGCTTAACCGCTAAGCCATCTCGCCAGCCCTAGCTGTTATTTTTGTAGAAAACCTGTTTGTTCTCTTGAAGCCTTTCTTCATCCCCAGTGTTCTGAGATTTCAACTTAAATGTATTTTCACTTGTCATACTAAGACACTTCACTCTATGAAATTTTCTTAAATTTGTTCATCACCTGTTCCAGTATATTTGCTATACCAAATGTTGAACACCTTGAACTGGCCCCTGATGTTCATACTCTCTTTATTGTTATCCTTAGTCTTTTTGTCTTATTATTCAACTTCTTTAGAGTTTCACTCTTCATCTCCCGAACTTTGTACTGAATTGCTTTTTCTACCATCTTACTTTTTAAATTATAGTGTGTATTACTCTGGTGGCAAAGCATGCTTCACAGGAAAATTTAATAGAGGGCACAGAGGTTTCCCATATATATTCCTGTCCCCATCTAAGGAAAGCGTCTCTCATCCTTCATCAAAGCACTTGGTACATTTGCAAATTTACATTCATTGGTTAACTTACATCATTATCATCCATAGTCTATTAGGGTTCTCATTTATGCTTTACATTTTGTAGGTTTTAAGAAATGTATAATGGCATATGTCAATAATTATAGTATCATGCCAAATAGTTTTACTCTTCTAAAACGTCCCCTTTGTTCTTCCTATTTATCTATCTTCTATAACCCCTAGAAACCAGCGATCTTTTCCTTCCTCCATAGTTTTGCCTTTTCAAGAACATCATGTGGTGGGGATCATATAGTATTCTCTGGCCTTAGATTGGCTTCTTTTACTTGGTAATATGCACTTAACTTTTCTCTATATCCATAGGGCATTTTAGATGAGGTAGTGGGGGTTGCTGGATATTGAACCCAAGCTAGCAAACACTTTACCACTGACTTACATCTTCAGTCTTCCTCCGTGTCTCCTCATGACTTGATAGCTCATTCTTTTCCTTCCTTCCTTCCTTCCTTCCTTCCTTCCTTCCTTCCTTCCTTCCTTCCTCCTTCCTCCCTTCCCTTCCCTTCCCTTCCCTTCCCTTCCCTTCTTTCTTTCTTTCTTTCTTTTTTTTTTTTTTTTTTTTTTTTGGTTTTTCGAGGTAGGGTCTCACTCTAGCCCAGGCTGACCTGGAATTCACTATGGAGTCTCAGGGTGGCCTCGAACTCACGGCGATCCTCCTACCTCTGCCTCCCGAGTGCTGGGATTAAAGGCGTGCGCCACCACGCCCGGCTTCTTTCTTTCTTTCTTTCCAAGTAGGGTCTCACTCTAACCCAGGCTGACCTGGAACTCATTCTGTACTTCCAGGCTAGCCTCATAGTCACAGCGATCTTCCTACCTCTGCCTTCCTAGTGCTGGAATTAAAGGCATATGCCACCACATCAGGCTAGCTCATTCTTTTTAGCACTGAAAAACAATGTCATTGTGTGTGCCATACCTAGACATGGATACATTATCTAGAATTTATCCATGTGCTTACTGAAAGACATCTTGGTTGCACTTGGCAATTATGAATAAAGCTGTTATAGCCATGTAAGTTCAACTTATCTTATAGACATAAATTTTCAACTCCTTTGAGTAAATACCAAGGAGATCAACAGTTGGACTGAATAGTAAATGTTTAGTTTCATGTTAAGAAAAAGCTGGGCTGGAGAGATGGCTTAGTGGTTAAGCGCTTGCCTGTGAAGCCTAAGGACCCCGGTTTGAGGCTCGATTCCCCAGGACCCACGTTAGCCAGATGCACAAGGGGACGCATGTGTCTGGAGTTCGTTTGCAGTGGCTGGAAGCCCTGGCGCGCCCATTCTCTCTCTCATTCTTTGCCTCTCTCTCTCTCTCTCTCTCTCTCTCTCTCTCTCGTTCTCTCTCGCTCTTAAATAAATAAAAATAAACAAACAAAAAAATTAAAAAGAAAAGAAAAGAAAAAGCTGGGCATGCTGGTTCCAATTCTGTTACAGCTTGCTTTCTCAGTATCCACAACTGACATGTGGTGTCTTCAGCAATAGTTTTATTTTTTAGTGGCATGATATGCAGGTATGCTATATGCACATGCATATTCAGATGCATGCTTCTTATGCACACATGTGTGGAGGCTAGCAGAAAATGTCAGGTGTCCTTTTCAGTTCTTCTGCTTTATGTCCTTGACACAAGTCTCTCAGTTAACTGGAGCTGTCATTTTTGGGTCAGACTAGTTGACCAGAGAGCTCCAGCAATAATACTGGGATTACAGGTATGTTTGGCCACGCCAACTTTTTCTTACATGGAGGCTGTGGGTCAAGCTCAGGTCCTCATACTGTGCAGTAAGTGTTCTTACCTCCTGAGCCATCTCTTTAGCCCCACGTGTATTTTTTGTTGCTGTTGTTTTATTTTTCATGACACAGTACATTTAATGAGGATTGCTTATAGAATTATGGGTGAAGGGTTATTTATAAGAGCATGAGCAATTTACCAGTGGCTACACCAGCTGAAAAAAATGTCTCTCCTTCCCTCAGTAACCATTAATTGCCTATGAATCCTCAGGGGAGGGAGGATAAAGCCTCGTGAGAATTTTGACAGGCCCAGTCTTGTGTGTGTCTTGTGTAGATAATTGCATGCGCTGAAAGTTCAAGAGTACAACACCCATATCATGCCTGGGAGACAGTATTTCACAACATTGCACTCCAGCTCTTATATTCTTATCCCCCCCCCCTTTCCATGATGTTCCCTGAGCTTAGAAGGGGTGAGCATTCAACAGTCACTTATTCTCAGCACTTTGACCAGTTATGAGTCTCTGCAGTGACCACTGCCCACAGCAAAAAGAAGCTTCTCTGACCAAAGCTGATCTATGGCCATAAACATAAATATTTAGAAAGCAGTTTGATGAGCACATGTCCATTTAGCAAAACAGTAGTAGTAGCTTCTCTTCTTGCCTATGACCTTTCCAGCCAAGCTTTTTTTGCTGTATGTTTTGTTTTTCATTTTTCAAGATAGTCCAGGGTGACCTGGAATTCACCATGTGGTCTCAGGTGGCCTCAAACTCACAGCGATTTTCCTACCTCTGCCTCCCAAGTGTTGGGATTAAAGGTATGCACCACCACGCCCAGCCCAGCCATAGCTTTTGACTCCAATTTTTGGCCCTGTTTTATAATACCAGGCATGAGTTTTGTCCTATGGAGTGGGCTTCAATTCCACTCAAAAAGTGGTTGGTTATCTATATTACAGCCACAGTACTTGATTATACCAGTGGGCACATCTTGCCAGCAGGTCAGTTCTGTAGCATACAGGGTCCAGAGGTGAGTAAGACTGTTTGACTTTTCTCCTTCAGCTGCCTACATAGCACCTTCCAACACTATGAAAGCTAGTCGTATCATTTATGAGCAAAGAAGTCTTTATTTTTTTTTCTTTCCCAATGTGCATACCTTTGTATCTTTTTTGCTGTACTACATTATCTAGGAATTCCAGTATGATGTTGAAAAGGAGTGATGAAAGGAGATGTCTTTGCTTTGCTCCTGGTATAAGTGAAAAAAGTAGTTTCTCTAGTTTCTCATCATTAAATATGATTTCAACTATAGAAGTTTTATAGTTATTTATCAAGTTGAGGTCTTCTGACTTCTAGTTTTCATTGTGAGTGAATGTTGAATATTGTCAGATACTTTTTTAAGTTTTTTAAATTAATTGATATGATCATGTTATTTTTCTTATTTAGCCTATAGATATGTTAGATTACATTAGTAGTTTTTTTTTTTTTTTATTGAAATAAAGCCTTGCTATGTGGCCCAGGCTGACCTGGAACATACTGTGTAGCCCAATATGGCCACTAAATCACAATCCCCTTGTCTCAGCCTTATGAGTGCTGGGATTGTGTTGTAGTTACCTTCTTGATGCTAGGATACAGCACCCAACCAAAAGAAGCTGATGGGAGGAAGGTTTTTATGTTGATTTACAGTCTCAGGGGGGAGGGAAAATCATGGCATGAGCAGAGGCTGGAATCACCTCTGCCACAGCAGGTGGAAAATAGCAGCAGGAGAGTAAGACAAGCTCTAGCAAGGGGGAGCTGGCTGTAACAGCCCTAAGCCGGCCCCCAAGAACTTACTACCTCTAGCCAAGCTGCACCTTCCAAATTGCCACCAGCTGGGAACCAAGCATTCAAAACACATGAGTTTATGAAGGACATCTAATACACCACAGATTACAATCGTTAGTTACTATTTTTTAAATCTTTGTACGTGTATGTATGATGTGTACATATGTATGGATGCTTGTGAGTGTAGGCATGTGAAGATCAGAGGGCAACTTCAAATGTCAGTCCTTACCTTAATTTGTTGCTATTAATCATTTTACTTATACATAATATAGTCACATGTAAGCACATAGGTTAAATATAGTATTGATATTGTTGTTTTAGGGTAGTATTTTTATCTATTAGGTAACTAATAATAAAACTAACTTTTTTTTTTTATTAGTCAGTTCTGTATTCAGCAAATACAGTCAGTTTGGTACCATTATTAGGCTCATCCGTGACCTACCCCCTCCCCTTGGCCCCTCCTTGTTGAGGTATACGGGTCATGCATTGTGGAGTTAGCCCACAGTTATGGGTAAGCTAAATGTCTCTGCATATCATGACCCAACATGTGGCTCTGACATTCTTTCCGCCCCCTCTTCCGCAAAATTCCCCTGAGCCATGTTGGGTTCATTTTTGGTCTGCTTCAGTGATGAGGTGTTGGGGGCCTCTGAGGCTCTGGCTCTCTGATTTGGTGGGAGTTGATTTTTCTCTGTGCTGATCTCCTTCCCCCTTGTGCTGGTGTCCGGTTCATCAGGAAAACAGCCCCCTTGCTTGTTTCTCCAATTTTTCTTAGTTTCAGCCGGGGCCCTTTTGAGGTATGATGGGGTGGCTCTCTCCTTAGGATCTACATCTGTCTGAAAAAGAGAAGCAGATTCTCCAACGGAGAGTAAGTTAGCACCAGGACAAATAAGATAGCCCTTACTTTTTTTTTTTTTTATAGAGAATTTAATAGGTGTAGGCCCTCTTGTAGCCCACAATTGATGGTAGCTTGATACTGGAGAGTGGGCTTATGTTTGGATATGGTTGTGACTTGTTTCCCAGCTCCAGCTATGGGTCCTGTACCACTGAGGGGATCAGTTAGCCAAATTAAGAGCAGTTGGTTCCCCACCATGGCTGTGTGCCACCACTGCACTTGTGTGGGCCTCACAACAAGTTATTTGCTGCTAAGTAGGTTAGACCATGTGTTGCTTCGATAGATATTGGTCAATTTCCCCCAGTCGCCCATGTAGCACCTTCTGGCACTAGACGCGCTGACTGTCTGGGGACTGACTCTCATCCAACTTCCAGCCATGCCATTCTAATTTGCATGTCAACCACATAAGGTATCTTCAGCAGTAGGGTCTTACCACTAACCTTTGGTGGGTCATCAAGTACTCTGACAGAAATCTGTCTGTCTTTTAGGAAACCTTGTAGGTCTCTCTGATCAAAAGCTCATTGTGGATGATAGCCCCATGCTGGATCTTGGAGTTACAGGTCAGTGCCCACTAAGAAAATGAGGAAAAAGATAACTAATATACAAGAGTTAGAGATAAGAGAGAGAGAGACAGGGAGAGGGGAAGTGAGGGAGGGAAGATGTAGGAGATTAAGGTTAGTCTTAATCTTACCCTCTCCAGTGTCTTGTGGTGTTCCCTGTAAGGGCCTGGTGAAGGATCAGCCATTTGGTCTGTCTTTTAGTAAGTAGAAGATTATGGTACCATTGCCGTTTGGGTCTAGATTTGTGTTTCCCACCCCTTTGATGCCCTCCCCTCCCTCCCCTTCCATCCTAGTGTCTAATCTAGGAGATGCTTGCTGGGTATGTAAGGTATCTTCAGTAGATTCAGGTTAGGTGCTGTAGATGAGTGAGACTATGTGGCGATTTTTTTTCTGTGATTGGGTAAGTTCGCTGAGAATGATCTGTTCCAGGTTCAACCATTTTTCCTCAAATTTCATTGTGTCATTTTTTCTTACTGCTGTATAGAATTCCATTGTGTAGATATACCACATCTTAGTTATCCATTCTTCTAGTGATGGACATCTGGGTTGATTCCAGCTCTTAGCTATTACAAATTGAGCCGCTATAAACATGGTTGAGCAAATCTCTTTAGTCTGTGGTTTGAAGGTTTTAGGGTAGATGCCCAGTAAGGGAATAACTGGGTCTGTTGGTATCTCTATACTCAGCTTTTTCAGAAGTCTCCATATTGCTTTCCAAAGTGGTTGTACCATCCTACATTCCCACCAACAGTGGATGAGTGTTCCTACTTCTCCACATCCTCGCCAGCATTTATTTTTATTTGATTTTTTGATGCTTGCTATCCTTATTGGGGTAAGGTGGAATCTCATAGTTGTTTTAATTTGCATTTCTCTGATGATTAGGGATGCTGAACATTTTCTTAAGTGTATGTTTGCCATTTCTATTTCTTCCTCTGTGAACTGCCTGTTGTGAGTGGGGTGTTTGACTTCTTACTGCTTAGATTTTTGAGTTCTTTGTAGATTCTAGAGATTAGTCCTCTATCAGTTGGATAACCCACAAATATTTTCTCCCATTCTGTGGGTAATCTATTGGCTTTGCTTATTGTATGCTTGTCTGTAAAGAAACTCTTCAGCTTCATGTGGTCCCATTGGTTGAGTGACGGTTTAAGTTCATGAGCTACTGGGGTTTTGTTCAGGAAGTCTTTTTCCATTCCTATATCATGGAATGTACTTCCTAAATTTTCTTCCAGTAGTATTCGAGTTTCTGGTCTTATATTGAGATCTTTGATCCATTTGGACTTGAGTGTAGTGCATGGTGAAATGTGTGGGTCAAGTTTCAGTTTCCTGCATATGGTTATCCAGTTTGTCCAGCACCATTTGTTGAAGATGCTGTCTTTTTTCCAGCCTATATTGTTTGGGCCTTTATCGAATATCAAGTAGCTATAGTTGCTTGACCCAAAGTCCGGGTCCTCAAGTCTATTCCATTGATCTATAGTCCTGTTTTTATGCCAGTACCATGCTGTTTTTATTACTATGGCTTTGTAATATAGCTTTAGATCAGGTATGGTGATGCCTCCAGAGGTATTTCTTTTGCTGAGGATATGTTTGGAAATGCAAGGCCTTCTGCCTTTCCATATGAAATTTGAGATCATTTTTTCTATCTCTGTGAAGAACACTGTGGGGATTTTAATTGGTATTGCATTAAATCTGTAAATTGCCTTTGGTAGGATTGTCATCTTCACAATGTTAATTCTGCCTATCCAGGAACATGGGAGGTCTTTCCATTTTCTCAAGTCCGCCTCAATTTCTTTTTTGAGTGTTTTTATGTTTTCATTGTATAGATCTTTCACTTCCTTGGTTAACATTATTCCAAGGTATTTTATTTTTTTTGTTGCAATTGAAAATGGGACTATGTCCCTTATTTCTTTTTCTGTATCTTTGTCCTTTGCATAAAGGAAGGCTACTGATTTTTGTGCATTGATTTTGTATCCTGCTACTTTGCTATAAGAGTTAATCACCTTCAGGAGTTTTGGGATGGAGTCTCTCGGGTCTCTTACATATATAATCATGTCATCAGCGAATAAAGCTAACTTAACTTCCTCCTTTCCAAATTGTATCCCTTTTATTTCCTTCTCCTGTCTTATTGCTTGAGCTAGGACTTCCAGTACTATATTGAAAAGCAGAGGTGAGAGTGGACAACCCTGTCTTGTTCCTGATCTTAATGGGAATTCCTCCAGTCTCTCTCCATTAAGTATTATTTGGGCCTTCGGAGCTTCGTATATTGCCTTTATTAGGTTAAGATATGAACCAACCATGCCAACTCTCTCCAATGTTTTGAACATGAAGTGATGTTGAATCTTGTCAAAGGCCTTTTCTGCATCTATCGAAATGATCATGTGGTTTTTATGTTTAACCTTGTTTATGTGGTGTATTACATTGACAGATTTCCGTATGTTGAACCACCCCTGTGTTCCTGGAATGAATCCCACTTGGTCAAGGTGGATAATGGTTTTGATGTGTTGTTGGATTCGGTTTGCAAGGATTTTGTTTAGGATCTTTGCATCTAAATTCATCAGGGAAATAGGCCGGTAGTTATCTTTTCTTGTGGCATCTCTGCCTGGTTTTGGAATTAGGGTGATGCTAGCTTCATAAAAGGAGTTGGGGGGGCTGGAGAGATGGCTTAGTGGTTAAGCGCTTGCCTGTGAAGCCTAAGGACCCCGGTTCGAGGCTCGATTCCCCAGGACCCACGTTAGCCAGATGCACAAGGGGGCACACGCGTCTGGAGTTCGTTTGCAGTGGCTGGAAGCCCTGGCGTGCCCATTCTCTCTCCCCCTCTCTCTATCTGCCTCTTTCTCTCTGTCTGTCACTCATAAATAAAAATAAATGAAAAAAAAATTTTTTAAAAAAAAAAAAGGAGTTGGGTAGCTTTCCCTGTTCACCAATTGTGTGGCACAGTTTGAGGAAGATTGGTTTGAGTTCTTCCATGAAGGTTTGATAGAATTCAGCTGAGAAGCCATCTGGTCCTGGGATCTTCTTTTTTGGGAGGTTTTTTATTACTTTTTCAATCTCCATGAGTGTGATGGGTTGATTGAGGTGATTAATCTGCTCTGTGTTTAGCTTTGGTAGATGGTATGCGTCCAAGAATTTATCCATCTCCTCCACATTATCCAGTTTTGTGGAGTAGAGGTTTTTGAAATAAGTCCTGATGATTCTCCCAATTTCACTTATGTCTGTTGTGATCTCTGCTTTTTCATTTTGAATTTTGTTAATTTGAAGCTTCACCTTTTTTTGCTTGATCAGATTGGCCAGGGGTTTGTCAATCTTGTTTATTTTTTCAAAGAACCAGCTCTTTGTTTTGTCAATTGTCTTAATTGTTTCCTTGGTTTCCAATTCATTGATTTCTGCTCTGATTTTAATTATTTCTTTCCTTCTGGAGCTCTTTGGGTTGGATTTTTCTTGTATAAAACTAACTTTCTATCTTATTTTCACTTATTCTTTCTCCTATGCTCTTTTTTTTTTTTTGTTTATTTTTTGTTTTTCAAGGTAGGGTCTCACTCTAGCTCAGACTGACCTGTAATTCACCATGTAGTCTCAGGGTGACCTTGAACTCACTTCGATCCTCCTACCTCTGCCTCCCAAGTGCTGGGATTAAAGATGTGCACCACCACACCCGGATTTCTTCTTTTTTATTTATTAGCTTATTTATTTATTTACCAGTTCTGGGAATCAAACTTCAGAGTTTTGTTTGTTTTGAGGCAGGGTCTCACTGTAGCCCAAGCTGACCTAGAACTCACCTTGTAGCTTCAGGTTGGCCTTGAACTCAACAGAGATTTTCCTACCTCAGCCTCAGCATGGGCCACCATCCTAGACCTCAGGTCTTATACAAGGCAAGCATTCTACTGTTGAGCTATATGACTGGCACCTCCTTTATAATCTAAGTTTCTGATCTATTTAATTTCTCACTGAAGAACCTCCCTTAACATTTCTTGCAAGGCAGCTATACTGGCAACATTCAGTTTGAAGGACAGTTTCCCAGGGTTCATAAGTCTAGGTTGATGGGGCTTGTCTCTAAATATTTCACTAACCTCTTTGTTTACATGGTTTCTGAAATGGTGATTGTAATTTTGTCTTTATTCTCCTATAGGTAAGATGATTTCTCCACCTAGCCTCTTTCAAAACTTGTTGTTGCTTAATTTTTTTAAGACAGTGTCTTTCTGTATAGTCCAGACTGGTCTTGAACTCTCCATTTTCCTGCCTCATCCTTCCAAGTGCTAAGATTATGGATGTATAATATCACACCCAACTCTGAAGATTTTTTTCTTTGATTTCCTGTAGTTTGAGAATTATATGCCTAGGTATAGTTTCTTGCTATTTTTCCTGAATAATTGTGCTCTAAACTTCAAAGATGTGTGATTTAGTGTCCGATAACAATTAGAATTCTCCGTCATTAGTGCTTTGATTTCTTTCTCCTCCTCCTTCACATCTTCTCCATCTCTTATAGTTGCCCCATTCTTGGTTTATTATGTTATTTTTCTCCAATCATTTTCTCTTTGCCTTCAAGTTTCAACTTTCTATTAAGTTATCTTCAAGCTAGTGAATTCTTTTGTTGTTGTTGTTTGGGGTTTTGTTTGTTTGTTTGTTTGTTTTTGGTCTTTCATGGTAGGTTTTCACTTTAGCCCAGGCTGACCTAGAATTCACTATGTAGTCTCAAGGTGGCCTTGAATTTACAGTGATCCTCCTACCTCTGCCTCCCGAGTGCTGGGATTAAAGGCATGTGCCACCACACCCGGTGCTAGTGAATTCTTTCTTCCACCATGTGACGTCTATTAACCAACCAAAGGCATTCTTTATTTCTGTTAGTTTTTTGTTGGTTGGTTGGTTGGTTGTTGGTTGGTTGGTTGGGTTTTTGTTTGTTTGTTTGTTTGTTTTGTTGTTGTTTTTCAAGGTAGGGTCTTGCTCTAGCCCAGGCTGACCTGGAATCACTCAGTAGTCTCAGAGTGGCCTTGAACTCATGGTGATCCTCCTACCTCTGCTTCCCAAGTGCTGGGATTAAAGGTGTGTGCCACCACACCCATTGTTTTTCAAGGTAGGGTCTTGCTCTAGCCCAGGCTGACCTGCAATTCACTCAGTAGTCTCAGGGTGGCCTTGAATTCATGGTGATCCTCCTACCTCTGCTTCCCAAGTGCTGGGATTAAATGTGTGTGCCACCACACCCAGCATCTGTTAGTTTTGATCTTTGGTGTTTCATTTTTTAATCTCTTAAAAATTTTCATGTTTTTGCTCTCCATGTATTCTTGCATGTGTATTACTTTAAGTATTCAAGGCTCAACATATTAATCATAGTTGTTTTGAATTTCAGTTATGAGCCAGATCACACCTATAATCTTAGCACTTGGTTGTCTGAAGCAAGAGGATTGCATGAAAAGTTCAAAATCAGCCTGGTCAATATAGAAAGTTCAAGGCCAACTGAGGCTACATAGTAAGACCTAATTCCAACACCTTTTAGCATATCAACACCAACAGCCCTTTCAGCATCTGCCTCTCACATCTGCTTCTTTAAACTTTGTTGTTGTCTTGGGGTGTTCTTACATGTTTAAGTTCTTTTTCTTGATTACTGAGCACATATTGGATTAAAAGAACTTTGGTAAATAGGCTTTTAGGGATATAGGACAAGGGGACAGTCCTTTCATTAGGTCTTAGTCTTTTAGTGATCCTCTGTCCCTGGGCTGTGCAGACTTTGCAAGTGATCCCTAATCTACACCCTCTTCTGTTAAGTGGGCCAGGATAGCCTGAGTTGCCTAGAGCCAGGTATTTCTCTTTTCCCATGTGGAAGGCTAGTATGGACTCTAAGTCAGTTATGTTCTGAATAACACAAAGTGCTTTAGGCCCTAGCAAAATGGCTTCTCATGAAGAAGTTTCTTTTAACAATTTTATTGACAACTTTCATAAATATAAACAATATGCCATAATCATAATCCGTTCCCACCACCCTCTCTTTCCTTCTTCCTAAGCCCCCCCATACACATTGAATCCCTTCTTTCCAACTAGTATTTCTTCTATTTTGATGTCATCATTTTCACCCTATTATACAGGTCTTGTGTAGGGTGACATAAGCCACTGTGAGGTCGTGAATGCCACAGCTACTCTGTGTCTGAAAAACAGTATTGTAAAGGACTCCTCCCCTTCCTTTTCCTCCTACAGTCTTTCTGTCACCTCTTTCATAATGGCCCCTGACCTTGGAGGGTGTGACAGAAATGTCTCATTTAGTTCAGAACACTCCGCTGTCTTTTTTTTTTCAACACTTTGGTGAGTTTTGAGTGATCAAAATGGTCACCGCCATCTGAAAACAGAAACTTCTCTAACCAAAAATGACAATATTTAGAGGGCAGCTTGGTGGGCACAATATATCCATTTAGCCAGACATCAGTAGTAGTCTCCCCCCTAGGTCTTACAACCTCTTCACCCATGGGCTATTGATTAGGTTTTTAGTACCAGGCAGGAATTCTCTCCCATGAAGCAGGCCTCACGTCCGATCAGAGAACAGTTGGTTTCCCCCATAAGACACATGTAACCACTATTGCACCAGTTGGTCCATTTGGCCTGGCTGGCCAGCCTTAAATTTTGCAAGGTCCACTGCTGGTTAACACCATTTGACTTTTCTCTTCCAATAGGCTGCATGGATTCTTCCAGCATTCATTTTTAGAACAGAATGCTCTGATATATTTTCCCTCTCCCTTCTGGAAACACTGTGAGAACTTAGCTGAGCTCTTGAAGGTAAAATTCACAAAAGTGTGTGAATCCCCACCCCCATAGTGGAGATGTCCCAAGTTTTCTGTCCAGACTCATCATTTATACATACCAACACTGGACTTCTAGCTGCTCATCAAACAGTTTAGATTCTTCTACCCTGGTCCTTGTTCTTCTTTGGTTTTTTGAGGTAGGGTCTCACTCTAACCCATTCTGATCTGGAATTCACTGTGTAGTCTCAGGGTGGTCTCAAACTCACAGTGATCCTCCTACCTCTGCCTCCCGAGTACTGGGATTAAAGGTGTGCACCGCCACGCCTGGCTGAGTCCCACTATTCTTATGTGCCAGACCCTTTTCCAGATTTTTTTAATGGCCTCCAATTCTGATTTCATGGCTGTAGTAGGAAACAAAACAGGGAGGTATACCAAAGACATCCTTGTTATATTAATATTTGGAGTGGTTATAAACAAAAACACTAAGTATGAACTATAAAGGCTTATAATATGTAAATTCACTTGCATATATGAAGTGTAAGAAAGCTCATTTCTGCTCTGTGTGGCTTAGTTAGGGCTGAGAACTCTTCATTCTGGACATTAGAAAAACTAGTACCATTAGCTCTTCTCTACACAGACTTCTCCAAAGAGTAGCTTGGGCTTCTCATACTTATAGTGGCTAGGTTTCAAAGAAAAAGTGCCTTAAGATGCAATGAAGGCCACCATCTTCTTAATACCTAAGCTTTAAATCTAGCATAGCATCATTTCTATCATATTCAGTCACAGAGCCCAGGTTCAGGAATTGGGAAATAAACCTCACCTTTTAGGGGCAGGAAGACCAAAGGATTATGGGCAATATTTAAAACTACTTCAGGGATGTACAGATGACTCAGCAGTTAAAGGTGCTGATAGCCTGGGTTAAGTTCCTCAGTACCCATGTAAAGCCAGATGCACAAAGTGGCTCATGCATCTGCAGTTCATTTGCAGTGGCAGAAGGCACTAGTGTGCCCATTCTTTCTTTCTTCTCTCTCAAATAAATAAATAAATAAATAGGGCTGGAGAGATGGCTTAGTGGTTAAAGCGCTTGCCTTCAAAGCTAAAGGACCTCATTTTGATTCCCCAGAACGCACGTAAGCCAGATGCACAAGAGGGCGTGTGCGTCTGGAGTGTGTTTGCAGTGGCTAGAAGCCATGGCACACCCATTCTCTCTTGCTCTTGCTCCGCCTCTTTCCCTCTCTCAACTAAATAAATAAAAATAAAATATTTTTAAAAAATTAATGCCAGGTATGGTGGCGCATGTCTTTAATCCCAGCACTTGGGAGGCAGAGGTAGGAAATCAATGGAGTTTGAGGCCAGCCTGAGAACACATAGTGAGTTCCAGGTCAGCCTGGGCTAGAGCGAGACTCTACCTCAAAACAACAAAAACAAAACAAAACAAAAATTTAAACACTTCTTATTAAATATAAATTATTTAGATTTTTCCTACTTGAAAATTTCATTCTTTTCATAAACCTCATCAAAAGTCTCCTCCCAGTCCAGTGTGGTGGCACATGCCTTTAATCCCAGCATTCGGATGGCAGAGGTAGAAGGATCACTGTGAGTTCAAGGCCAGCCTGAGACTACATAGTGAGTTCTAGGTCAGCCTAGGCTAGAGCGAGACCCTACCTCAAAAAAAATAACAAAAAGGTCTCCTCCCTTCAGAGTCAGACTAAGGTCCAGCATCTCATCTAAGTGAGGTGTAGATTCATGAGACCTCTTCTGTGAAGTTTTTGAGCCATACCTCCTTGGGTGTGATTCCACTCCATCTGAAGTGGTCTAAAAGAACAGGTTATCTGCTTACCATGTACTAACTGAACAATGATGGAGCAGGTTTTAACATAACTTTTGTATTTACTCTCATCAAAACAAAAGAAAACTGACAGGCATGGTGGCACATGCTTTTAATTCCAGCACTTGGGAGTCAAAGATAGGAGAATCACTATGAGTTCAAGGACACCCTGAGACTACACAGTGAATTCCAGGTCAGCCTGGGCTAGAGTGAAACCATCCCTTGAAAAACCAAAGGAAAACAAAGTTACACAGGGACCATTAGTCTATAGAAATCCTGAATTCCAGCGAGGCACATGTTGTCAACACCCTAAATAAATCGAGTATAACTTCCTGGAAGTTGGTTTTTATAGTTCTTTGTTTTGTCTTCCGAGTCATCCTTCCTCTGCCATGAAACAACTATTCTTGTCTGTAAAACATTGAAAGTCCAGAGAGATTGAAAATGGAAAGAGGTGTTAGGGAGATGGCTCAATCATTAAAGTGCTTGCAGCACAAGAATAAAGATCTGAGGTTTAGATTCCCCAGCACAAACCCAAAAAATAAAACCAGGTGTGGTGGCATGTGCTTATAATCCCAATGCAGGAAGATCCCCAGAGCAAACTGGCTAGATAATCTAGCTAAATTGGTAAGCTCCAGATTCAGTGAGAGACTCTGTCTCAAAACTAAGGTGGAGAGCAGCTAAAGAAGACACCTGACATCAACCTTTGATCTCTACATGCACATATGTACACACACATACACCACACACACAAAGAAATGGAAAGAAACAAGATTCTTTCTGTCGTACACTATATCTGAACCTTTTAGTCCATTTTGACAGTCATTCTAAATTAAGGTAGGTGGATTTCCCTGAGGTCGAGGCCACTCTGAGACCACATAGTGAATTCCATGTCAGCCTCAGCTAGAGTGAGACCCTACCTCAAAAAAAAAAAAAAAAAAAAATTGCCGGGCGTGGTGGCGCACGCCTTTAATCCCAGCACTTGGGAGGCAGAGGTAGGAGGATCGCCTTGAGTTTGAGGCCACCCTGAGACTCCATAGTGAATTCCAGGTCAGCATGGGCTAGAGTGAGACCCCACCTCAAAAAAACAAAAACAAAACAAAACAAAAAAATTACAGGGGGCTGTAGAGATGGCTTAGCAGTTAAGACACTTGCCTGCAAAGCCAAAAGGACCCAGGTTTGACTCCCCAGGACTTATGTAAACCAGATACACAAGGAGGTGCACACATCTGGAGTTTGTTTAAAACATTACAGGGATAGCTGGGCGTGGTGGCGCACGCCTTTAATCCCAGCACTCGGGAGGCAGAGGTAGGAGGGTCGCCATGAGTTCGAGGCCACCCTGAGACTCCATAGTGAATTCCAGGTCAGCCTGGGCTAGAGTGAGACCCTACCTCGAAAAACCAAAAAAAAAAAAAAAAAAAAAAAAATTACAGGGATAGAGAGATGGCTTAGGGGTTAAGGCACTTGCCTACTAAGCCAAAGGCCCAGGTTCAATTCCCCTGCACCCACATAATCCAGATACACAAAGTGGTAAAAGACCTACCCCAACCACTCTATAAGAACTTAAAAGTTATTCTCTGAAATAAAGTCTTTACCCTTTAAAAATCTTATTGTGTGAGCTAGAGAGATGGATCAGTGGTTCAAGATACTTGCTTGCAAAGCCTGATGAGCTGTGTTCAGTTCCCCAGTACCCACATAAAGCCATGTATACAAAGTAGCTCATGCATTTGGAGTTTGTTTGCAGTGACCAGGGACCCTGGTATGCCCATTCCCTCTCTCTCTTATTCCCTCTTCTTCCTCCTCCCCCTCCCTCTCACCCCCTCTCTGCTTGCAAATAAATAAATATTTAGAGGCATTCCCTCCCCGAAAAAAATCAGACTGCTGCTCCCACAACACATAAACCATGACCTCATAGGGAATACCTGCAACCCCACTGAGGAGCGTCCACAACGAAATGATGTATCCATATGAAATATGTTGTTGTTGTTAATAATAATAATAATGCACATTTTAAATTTTTTTTATTTTTGTTGTTTTTTGAGGTAGGGTCTCACTCTAGCCCAGGCTGACCTGTAATTCACTATGTAGTCTCAGGGTGGCCTCGAACTCACAGCAGTCCTCCTACCTCTGCCGCCCAAATGCTGGGATTAAAGGCATACCTGGCAAAAATATTTTTTTTAAATCCTATTGTGTAAGGAGAAGAATCTGAAAGGCTTGCCCTTAACATTCCTAGAGAGGCTTTTGTTCTGAAAGAGTTTATAAAGCATATTCTCAGGCCGGGCATGGTGGTACATGCCTTTAATCCCAGCACTGGGAGGCAAAGGTAGGAGGATCACCGTGAGTTCAAGGCCACCCTGAGACTACATAGTGAATTCCAGGTCATCTTGGGCTAGAGTGAGACCCTACCTCAAAAAGAAAGGAAGGAAGGAAGGAAGGAAGGAAGGAAGGAAGGAAGGAAGGAAGGAAGCTGGGCGTGGTAGCACATGCCTTTAATCCCAGCACTCGGGAGGCAGAGGTAGGAGGATCACCATGAGTTTGAGGCCACCCTGAGACTACATAGTTAATTCCAGGTCAGCCTGGACCAGAGTGAGACCCAACCTCGAAAAAAAAAAAAAAGCATATTCTCAGATCTTCATGACATCTTATTAAAAATACTTATTTATTTATTAGAGAGAGAGAGAAAGGCAGATATAGAAATATAGAGAGAAAATGGGCACACCAGGGCCTCTACCCACTGCAAACTCCAGACACTTGTGCCACTTAGTGCTTTTGGCTTTATCTGAGGAATCAAATCTGGATCCCCAGGCTTTGCAGGCAAGTGCCTCAACCACAGAGCCATCTCTCCATCCCCTTTCTTACATCTTAATAAAGGATTTTATCTCCTGGAATTGATCTTTGGCGCTCTCTTACTTTATACTTGTTGACTTCCTGAAGAGTGTAGAGAGGGGAAACAGTATTACTTATATGCCCCAGGTGTGAATATATACATTTTATAGGCTTAGATTTCATTTTATTATAAATAGTGGTACTTTGATGGCTTTGGAATCCTGTCAGGTACATTTCCTGTCTTTATACCACTATAAATAGCAGTCTTGTAAGACTTCAGTCACTGCCTAGCAAATGTCCCCCGTCCTCCATCTCACAATAACATTGTCCTCACTTGCCTTTAAACTCTCACTGACAGACTCACAGCCTCTTGGAGAACATTAAGCTTCCATTAAAATTTCTTCCAAAGGGTCTGGGAGTGTAGGTCAGCATAGAGCACTTGCTTATCCTTGTGTGAGGCCCTACATTCACTCCAGCATTAAAGAAAACAATAAGCCGGGTATGGTAGGACATACCTTTAATTCTAGCACTCAGGAGGCAGGGGTAGGAGGATCACTGTGAGTTCAAGGCCAGCCTAAGACTACAGAGTGAATTCCAGGTCAGCCTGGACTAGAGCAAGATCCTACCTGGAAAAAACAAAAAATAATGACTATCCCTATTGCTCTTTGATTTTTCAGTAACAATTTGTTGCGCTTTCTGCTGCCAGTTCCAAAGCCAGTGCCATGTGCATTAGGCTTTTGTTATGGAGCATCTTTGATCTCATCACAATCTGCTCTGGGGCTCAGGAACTAAACATGGGGGATACAAGATAGTGGGTGACATGCGGGCACAATCTGCTATACTCTCCATGGAATAAACTGGGGAAATCTGATAACAGCTATCAGATGAGATAGGTAACAGCTGAATAAAATCTCTAGTATAATAGAAAAGTAAAATAGGACACTTTGGGGGGATGCAAAACACAAAAAGTACAGCATTCGTCTGGTGAAGCCTAGGGAGCTCTGCACTGTCTGAGAGTGTAACTGGGTCCTTGCTGAACAAAGAGAAACTCGAAATTGGCACTTTTCTCTCAGTAGCAGACATTTTTAAAGAGGGGAAAAAACAAGGAAGTTAGACAATACACAGCAACAACAAACAGAGAGGAAAAAGATATTACCAAGAAAACCCTTGCCTCTCAACACTCAACCAGAGCAACCATGAGACACCATCTTAAAAAAGACCAGATCGGGGATACTACACTGTTTTAGAAAGACCCCTGCTGAGTTGATGACTTGGCAGCCTTAAACCTTCATTGAATTGCACTGTCAGGAATATTCAGGACATGTGTTATGGGACTGTATTCTGAAACCTGGTCAGTAATATATCTCTAGATTGTGAGAAATATTTTTCAGAACACCTCAGTACTCAACAAGCTGGAAAACTGGTCAGAATTTGCAGGGAAACAGACACAGGTCCAACCAACATTGAGTGGGACATCCTAGGGGTAGCACTAACATTTGCAACCAGACTCCAGACAAACCACCCAGAGGTATGACCAGCATTGGTGACTCAACCTATCAGAGTTTTCCTGGTAGTATCTCTCCCAACCTATGGAAGAAACCATCCCCTAGGTTCCAACTTTGACCTCACAGAGGACCAGCTAGAAGTAAGAACTGTATTCACATCCCAGCGTATGAAAGACTGACCATCACCCATGACCTGATCCACACAGGACCACCCAGGGATGTGACAGACATCTGAGACCCCAAGGAGGAACACACAGAGCTGAGGCTGTAACCAAATATCAGACAGTATTATACTTTCAGGGGAGTATTAAAGACTGAATCCAGTGCCCAGAACATCAGTCTAACAGAGAAAACTAAAATCTCAACACTATTACAGCCTAGTCTCCCTTGAATTTGCAAATACTTCATCTAGAAGATTTAAAGAAAAAAATAAGTCCAACCAATCATGACCCCCAGATGAACAAGTCCCAACACAAAAACCTAAAAATCTTGAAAACCCAAGTCAACATAACTCCTGTAAAATGAAAGTGAATTAGGTAAAATCCCAGAAAGAGTTAAAAGAGTAATTATGAGCATGTTCAAAGAAATCAAAGAGGATATAAATAAACTCTTGAATGAATTCCAAAACAGCTGAATAAAATAAGGAACTTCATACAAGATAGGAAAGTACAATTCAGTAAAGAAAGAAATACTGGCCCGGTGTGGTGGCGCACACCTTTAATCCCAGCACTCGGGAGGCAGAGTTAGGAGGATTGCTGTGGGTTCGAGGCCACCCTGAGACTCCATAGTGAATTCCAGATCAGCCTGGGCAAGAGTGAGACCCTACCTCGAAAAACAAAATAAAAGAAAAAAGAAAAAGAAAGAAATACTGAAAAAAATTGAAATACTGGAAATGAAAAAGTAAGTCAGAAAATTTCAATGAAAGCTTCACCAATAGAATAGATCAAGAGGAGGACAAACTATCAAGGCTTGAAGACAGGAGAGGAATTGGAGCATTCAGGCAATGGCCAAGATAAATTAATAACAAAGTAAAGTCAGGGGCTGGAGAGATGACTCAGTAGTTAAGGCACTTGTCTGCAAAGCCAAAGGATCCCGGTTTGACTCCCCAGGACCCACATAAGCCAGATGCACAAGGTGGTACATGCATCTGGAGTTCGTTTGCAGTGTCTGCAGGCCCTGGCATGCCCATTCTCTATCTATCTATCTATCTATCTATCTATCTGTCTGTCTGTCTGTCTGTCTATCTATCTATCTATCTATCTCTTTCTCTCCCTCCCTCTCCCTCTCTCTCATGCTTTCTATCAAAAAAAAAAAAAGGAAGAAAGAAATAAAATAAAGTCTAGCCAGACGTGGTGGTGCATGCCTTTAATCCCAGCACTTGAGAGGCACAGGTAGGAGGATTGCCATGAGTTCGAGGCCACCCTGAGACCCTGAGTGAATTTACCCTGAGTGAATTCCTGGTCAGTCTGGGCTAGAGTGAAACCCTACCTCAAAAAAAAAAAAAAAAAAAAAAAAAGTATAGGACACCATGAACAGACCAAATCTTCGAATTATGGGCATATAAGAAAGAGAAGAATTTCATGCTAAGGGCATAGAAAACATTTCAAATAAAATCATAGCCAGAAATATTCCCAAATCTAGAGAAAGAGATGCATCCAAGTATGGTATGCATTTAGAACACTAAACAGAAAAAAAAAGGCAGCAAGAACTTCTCCATATCACATTACATTCAAAACATAGAAAGTGTATTGAAAGCTAAAAGAGAAAACATCAAGTCACATATAAAGGCAGGCCCATCAAAATAACTGCAGATTTATCAAGAGAAACTTTACATGCTAGTAGAGAGTGGAATGAAGCTCTGAAAGACAACAACTGCAACCCCAGACTACTATACCCAGGAAAATCTTTGTTTGTAAGTGAATAAGAAAGAAAAACTTCCCATGTTAAAAACAGGGGTCTGGAGAGATGGCTTAGCAGTTAAGTGCTTGCCTGTGAAGCCTAAGGACCCCGGTTCAAGGCTCAATTCCCCAGGACCCACATAAGACAGATGCAGAAGGTGGTGCATGCATCTGGAGTTTGTTTGCAGTGGCTGGAGGCCCTGGTGTACCCATTCTCTCTCTTTCTGTGTCTCTCTCTTTCTCTCTCTATCTGTCTCTCTCAAATAAATAAATGAAAAAATTAAAAATAAATAAATAAAAACAGGCTCAAGGAATTTATGATAACTAAACCAGCTCTACAGAAAAAACTTGAAGGATTCCTTCAGACTGAAGAGAAGGTAAATACCCATAAGGCTACTAGAAAGAATGAACCACACTAGAACAGTAGGAAAGCAAATGAGGAATAGGAAAGTACCAATTATCACAAAATCAAGTATTAATTAACATATACCTTTCAGTAATAATTCCAAATATTAATGCTCTAGATCCCCCAACCAGAGGCTGAGAAGATGGTTCACTGGTTAAAGGAATTTGCTTCTAAGGCCTGTCAGCTCAGGTTTGATTCCTCAGTACCCATGTAAAACCAGATATGCCAAGTGACATACACATCTGGAGTTTGCTTGCAGTGGCAAGAGGCCCTGGTGTGTCCATACATCCTCATACTCTCTCTCTCTCATATATATATATATATACACACACACACATACATACATACACACACACACAAAATCAAAAAATACAGTCTATCAGAATGTATTAAAAAACAGGCCATCTAGCCACATCTTTAATCTCAGCACTGAGGAGGCAGAGGTAAGAGGATAAACATGAGTTTGAGGCCAGCCTGGGACTACAGAGTCAGTTCCAAGTCAGCCTAGGCTACAGTGAGACCCTACCTCGAAAACAAACAAATAAAAAAATTTAAAAAAACAGGCTATCGGGCTGGAGAGATGGCTTAGCGGTTAATGTGTTTGCCTGCAAAGCCAAAGGATCCTGGTTTGACTGTCCAGGACCCATGTAAGCAAGATGCATAAGGGGGTGCATGCATCTGGAGTTCGTTTGCAGTGGCTAGAGGCCCTGGCATGCCCATTCTCTCTCTCTCTCTCTCTCTCTCTCTCTCTCTCTGTTTCCCCCCCCCCCTCAAATAAATAAAATATATTTTTTTAAATCCAGCTTATCTATTTGTTGCCTCCAAGGAATACACCTCACCATCAAAGGCAGATGCAAACTTAGGGTAGAAAAAGGTATCTCAAGCAAATGGACCTAGGAATAAAACAGGTGCTACTGTTCTAATATGTGACAAAATAGACTTTAAATCAAAATTAGTTAGAAGAGCCGGGCGGTGGTGATGCACGCCTTAAATTCCAACCCTCGGGGGGCAGTGGTAGGAGGATTACCATGAGTTTGAGGCTAGTCTGTGACTACATAGTGAATTCTAGATCATCCTGGGCTATAGTGAGACCCTATCTTAAAAAAAAATAGAAGAGATAAAGATGGCAACTTCATATTGATTACGGGAACAATGAATGAAGATGACAGTATGATTTTGAACAAATACACACTGAACACAGATGTACCCAGTTTCACCAAACAAAACAAAAAGAAAAAGTGAGCGTGGTGGTGCACCTCTTTAATACCAGCACTTGGGAGGCAGAGGTAGGAGGGTCACCGTGAATTCGAAGCCACCCTGAGACTAAATATTGAATTCCAGGTCAGCCTGGGCTAGAGTGAGACCCTACCTCAAAAAAAAAAAAAAAAAAGGGGAGATGCCAATGAAATTCAGAAAATCATTAGGATATATACCATAAAGACATATTCCACTAAACTGAAAAATCTAAAAGAAATGGATGGATTTCTGGGCATATATAATCTACCAAGAGATAATAATTTAAGAGATAAATAATTTAAACTAATTTATGACAAGCAATGAGATTGAAGAATAGTAAAAGTAATACTTGCCAGCTAAGAAAAGTCTAGGCCCACATAGAGTCACTGTTGAATTCTAGTAGGTCTTCAAGACCTACTACCAATGCTTCTCAAACCATTCCATAAAACCAAAAAGGAAGCCCATATTATCCTGATATCAAAACCAGATAACAAAGAAAAGTTGGCTGGGTGAGGCAGCACATAGCCCTCCGGAGGCAAAGGTAGGAGGAGGATTGCTGTGAATTCAAGGTATAGATCAATTTCCCTAATGAACATAGATGCAAACAGTCTTAATAAAATACTTGCAAACCAAATTCAAGGACATATAAAAAGATTACTCATCATGATGAAGTTGTCTTTATTCTAGACATGTAGGGATGGTTCAATATATATAAATTGGTAAATACAATACATAACATAAATGGACAGATACCACAAAGTTTATCTTTGGCATCTTTGTCTTAAGTCATATGGTAGAGTTTTACTATACTGCACCAGACTGGCCTTGATATGCCACTGGTGGGAAAGTAAACTAGTTCAGCCAGTATACAAATTAGTATAGAGTTTCCTCAAGAAACTAAAATTAGGCCTACCATATGATGCAGCTATACTGTTCTTGGTTATTTATCTAAATGACTCCAAGTGGACATACCACAGACACATAATATATGACAGATGTTTATTGCAGCACTGTTCACAGTGGTTAAACTCTAGAACAAACCTACATGTTTGTCCACAGAGAAATGAATTAAGAACATGTGGTTTATGTGCACGATGGAATTTTTTCAGACGTAAACAATAGAGTTATATTTGCAGGAAAATGGATGCAACTGGGTGTAATTATTTCCAGTTGAAAATTTAAGCCAACCCCAGAAATAAAAAATGTATTTTTTCTTTTATTTATGGTTCCTAGACTTTATATAAATGAACAAAATCGTGTATGTATATATGACATGACAGTAGAAGTAAAACTACCTAGGGGAACAAAGGAGACTGGCCTGAGAGGAGGATGGGGAAGAGAAGGGCCTATGGGGGCAAATGTGCTCAACATGTTATATATATTTATATGGTAATGTCTTTATATAAGACAAAAATATGTTCTTCTACATAACAAACCACTGTCAAACTACATAGCTTAAAACAGCAAGGGCAGGGCTGGGTGGAGACAGCTCATCGATTGTATATCATGCCAGTTGGAGTGGTTGACTAGGACTGTGGATCATTTCCCCACATGACTGACAATTTTTTTCTCTGGTTAGTACTTCCTTTTGGCCTGAGTATTGATGTGGAAAATAACAAAGCAACTCTTAAGACCCAGAACAGAAAGCAAAGCAAATGACTAGTGGTGTGACAATTCTAAGCCTAGTGCCAAGCATGCACACACAGCACACTCTTGCTTCTGTTACCTCACAGTTCTATACATATGCTACAAAAAATGCATGAAGCAGCCAAGTATAAGAAATGGAAGTACATATATCTGAAAAAATTGTTTAGATTCTCTTTTCATGGATCAGAAAACAAAGCACAAATTCCATACCCTGGTTCTTGTCGGAGTTCCTCTCCCAGTAGGCTGTATTCCCAGAGCCCTTGGTCATGCAGCTTAGGCTGGGGACAGCTGGGCACAGGCTTTTCTTAACCCCCATCCTTCCCTTTATCCTCCACAGTGGACCTGTTGGGAATCCCAATGGGGAGCAGAGTCCTGGGTATGACAGTTGAAGAATACTGTTCTCTGACCTCTCCATGCAAAGCACACTATGAGGTTCTTGGATTCTTTGTCTCCTATAGTTTGTATCTACTTGAACAAGAGTGGCAGCACAGGTCCCCACTTGGATAAGAAGAAGATCCAGCAACTCCCTGACCATTTTGGGCCAGCCCGTGCCTCCGTGGTATTGCAGCAGGCTGTCCAGGCTTGCATTGACTGCGCTTATCACCAGAAAACTGTCTTCAGCTTCCTCAAACAGGGCCACGGTGGTGAGGTCATCTCAGGTAAACATTTTTGGGTTGGGATAGCCTCCTAGTCTTCATTGCTTCTGATGAGACATCCTGGTTCCCACTTCATATTTATGGGCTCTAGAAAAGTGCAAAAGTATCCCACACTTCATGAGTCCTTATTTCCAGCTCCCAAGCTCTGCAGAGCCATGTGCGTATCTCTACCAAGAATAGCCAAACAGACTGCCTAACTAAGCCTCTGAACAGCCTCTCTGTCCCCACACAGAAAATATGAATGTGTGGCTTAAAGCCATTCCAGAAAAAGAATCAGAAGGGCTGTGTTGTGGCAACAAGAGTTTCTCCTGACAGCCTCCCTACTGACCTCTTCTCTCCTTTTAGTCCTTAGCTTCCTGGTTGTACACCAGACATATAAAAAGGTTGCTGAATCCCAGGACAGAGAAGTGTAATTTCCATGTTCTTTCCTCTTGTGATTTATTTAATAGCATTGCATTTTTTAAGTATTTTTATTTATGTGTTTGTGAGAAAGGGTGAGCATGGGTGCCCCAGGGCCTCTTACCACTGCAGATGAATTCTAGATGCAGGTGCTGCTTTGTGCATCTAGCTTTATGTGGATATTGTGGAATTGAACCCCAGCCAGCAGGCTTTGCAAATTAGGTGCCTTTTACCAGTAAGCCATCTCCCCAGCTTATGCATTTTATTTTTTGCTCTTGCTGAAAATAGTTTTCTGCTATACCCTGCTTCTATTTCAATTTTCCTAAGTTTAAAACCTTGCACACCAAATCTATGAAGGTTTAACCTACAGCTTTCCAGTGTTGACTGTAATGCTATCTCACAGTCCACTTTCCTTCCTTAACATGTTCCTGTAACTAGCTTCAGCTGACATACAAGACCCTATAAATAACTAAAATATTTGTTTTTTTGAGGTAGGGTCTTGCTATAACCCAGGATGACCTGGAATTCACTATGTAGTCTCAGGGTGGCCTTGAACTCACAGCAGTTCTCCTTCCTCTGCCTCCCAAGTGCTGGGATTAAACGCATGTACCACCATGCCCAGCTAAAATAATCTTTTAGCAAATACTTATTGGGCCCTTCCTATATGGTATAAGTTATTGCCAGACACTGGCACTGGTGGAAAAGAAGATCTAACTAGCTAACCATGAGAAGGGTGACAATAGAGAAATGTGGAGGAACCACATTTCCTGGTTGGTTTAGGCAATAATTGGCTGCATGGAGGATGGAGGCATACAGTGACGTAACTCCTGCAAGAGTTTGGGTACTGCTGGTATCTTAAACCTATCTCCTTCTGAGACCCAGACCACCACCTGGTCACCCCTCAGCTTCTGTGCAACAATTTGCAAAGACTGGGTCTTTCTTTACTCACAACTCTGCTCCCACCCTCAGAATTCTCTACTCCAAAACTAGTTCCTGCCAGGCATGGTGGTACATGCCTTTAATCCCAGCACTCAAGAGGTCAAGGTAGGATTGCTGTGAGTTCAAGACCAGCCTGAGACTACATAGTGAATTCCAGGTCAGCCTGGGCTAGAGTGACACCCTACCTTGAAAAACAAACCAAAAAAAAAAAAGATAGTTCCTTAGAGTGACCTATCCTCCAAGTCTCCATTTCCTCACTACCCTCAGAGACAATTACACAGGCCTTTTGCTTCTTAAAAAACTATGTCAGCATTTTGCTAGAAATAACAGGGAATAAAATAAAATCAAGTACGAAACATTTCCGAATGTTGCCAAAATCTAGTGTGCTTAAATAGATTGGAAATTGTGTGCCTAAAGTATTTCTAGCAATGGCAGCTGGTGATTCTCCTCTTCTGCCTAGTTTCTCTGTTCTTGGGCAGTTCTTGTGAAAATAGCACCCTAAATGAATGCATTTCCTGGAGGCAGCCTAGCCAGGTGGTGAAGCATCTAGAATTATGTTCACAGTTGTTTTCACATGTTGAGTAAAATCATTCCAGAACCCCGAGGGTGCAACAGACCTGGCCTGGCCACTCCCATTATTGCACACCCTTTGGAGCTAGAGGCAAAAAATCAAAGCCCTAAAGGAAGGGAGGGAAGGAGGAAGGAAGGAAGGGCAAGGAACAAGAGAAAGGCAGGCAGTCAGCCTGGGCACTGATTGTCTTTGTGTAACTAGCTAAGCCTGAGACAAGCAGTGGGCTGGACTCCTTCTGCCCGGCACAGCAGTGCACTGCACTGCCCAGCTGACGTACATGCCTCTGTTTACTCAACTCCACAGCCGTGTTTGACCGGGAACAGCATACCCTCAACCTCCCAGCAGTTAACAGCATCACCTACGTCCTCCGCTTCCTGGAGAAGCTCTGCCACAACCTTCGGAGTGACAATCTGTTTGGCAACCAGCCCTTTACGCAGAGTCACTTGTCACTCACTGCCACAGAATACAGCCACAGCCACGACAGGTACCTACCAGGTAGGAGCTGGGATGGGGCCTGGGCTGAGAGGGGGGCAGGGCTGGCAGCAGCACCTACGAGGGCAAGGCCAGCCCTCGGACCTGCTGGCTGGGCACCTACAGTTCAGAGATTCCGTTTCTCATCCCTTACCTTTGCCATATCTGGAATGCATATAGCACTTTTTGGTCTCCTCTCATCTTTACTTTCATCAGGATTTTGTCAACTAGCTCTAGAATTACTCTTCTTTCCTCTGGACCCCTAGCTCCAGAAGAAATTGGCCTATGATTCCCCTGTGAGCTCCAAGCCATGTGAAGTCACAGTGCATCTTCCAGTGTGAATCTGGCGACAGAGGCCTAATGTAGCTCTCCTTTGCCAGTAGAAAAGTTTAGTCTCAGGCTAGAGCTTAAGAAATTTGCTCCCTGATGATTGGCCATCCATTCTTTCCGTTGGCACTTGGCCCTAACTCTTCTAGCACTGCCAGTCTAACAAGTCAATTCAAGTTCCTGTTGTTTCCAGCCAGGCTAGAAAATAACTTTTTTCAGTTAACATACCAGAATCACAATGAAAAAGTGGATGCCACATGGCTTATCAGTGACTAAGCACTTCCAAGAGAGTTTGAACAGTGAATGGAGCTAGGCATCTCTAATCTGGAGTACCTGAAGCAGAACTAAGGGAGGGAGGGAAGGAAAGCTCAGTCCTAAACATAGCAAGGAAGGTTGCTGTAGGGAGGGAGGAATGGCTCTGTAAGAGACCAGTAGATAGTGTCCAGAGCAGAAAGCAGAGAAGCCGTGCTGTCAGCATGGAGCTATGCTGTTTTCCATGAGCTTCCATGGGAGTTCATGAGTCTGAAAGGTGCCCTGAGACCTTTTATATGAGTCTCATTCCCACGCCGCCTTCCCTGTTGTCTTTTCACTGTACTCTTAATGGAATCACTTCCGATTAAAATGCCACTTCTAGAGAATGTGCTCAGGGAACTGACTATACACCCAGTCCCCAGCTCCCCTGGCTCCTCTATACTTCTATATCCAGATGAGCATTATTTATGTGACTTGCAGGTAGGGTGGAAAGATTTCTGAATTCCACATACCCCTATGCAGAACTCAGACCATCTGGTCCCTGTGACTATACTGTGTCCCTCTGACTATTTTCTTTTCTGCAGAGGGAATTTCTCACACAACCTGTTCTAGATGGCTTTTGTCAGCATCAGAACCTCTAAGAACAGACCTGCAGTTAGAATATTGCACTGGACATGGTTGAGTTGGAACAGACAAAAAGCAAGTTATTAAATAGTCTCAGCCCCTGGCATTTAGAAACCCTGAGCTATACTTCAGTAACAAAAAGTTGAACTGGAGTAATGAAAGACAACATGCATGAGAGGGGATGGCATGTTCATGGGGAGAGATGCTAAAGACATTTCTCAAAGAAATGAAAACAGAATTCTTAAATGAAATTATTGTCATTAAAGAAGTGGGGAAAAGCCGGACGTGGTGGCACACGCCTTTAATCCCAGCACTCGGGAGGTAGAGGTAGGAGGATCGCCATGAGTTTGAGGCCACCCTGAGACTCCATAGTGAATTCTAGGTCAGCCTGGGCTAGAGTGAGACCCTACCTCAAAAAAAAAAAGAAAAGAAAAGAACAGAACAGAACAGAACTAGGGAAAATATACTGGCAGCAACATTCAGAGACTACTGGGAACAAATACATCACAGGCCTCTAGTCATGAACATGGTTTGGAATTGGGAAATCTGTTCTAGTTTACAACTCTCTAATTCAACACCAAGTAAAAAGAACCAAGCTGTAGACAGTAGTATCTAATACCCAGCCTCTTAAACTGTTATCCCATATGGAATTGTGCAACTGAATGTGGGGGTTGAGAAAAATTTGACAATAGTAAAAGGTTTCTGAACACTCAGTAACCAAAAGTTGAATCATAATCAAATTCATAATAAACCTGAAGGTTTCCGGAGCACAAAAAAAAAGAAGAAGCAAGATGGGCTGAAGAGATGGCTTAGCAGTTAAGGCACTTGCCTACGAAGCCTAAGGACCCAGGTTCGACTCCCCAGAACCCACCTAAGCCAGCTGCACAAGGTGGCACATGCATTGGGAGTTTGTTTGCAGTGGCTAGAGGCCCTGGTGTGTACATCCTCTTCCTCCCTCCCTCTCTCTGTCTCTCTCTCTCTCTCTCAAATAATAAATAAAATATTTTTTAGAAAGAAGTAAGTTAAGCCAGACTCCTTGCCTACCTCACCAACTTAACAAAAAAAAAAAAGGGCTGGAAAGATGGCTTAGAGGTTAAGGCACTTCACTTACCTGCAACACCTAAGGACCCAGGTTCAACTCCCCAGAACCCACGTAAGCCATATGCACAAAGTGACGCATGCACACAGACTGTGTAGGTGCACAAGGTGGTGCACGTGTCTGGAGTTTGTTTGCTATGGCTAAAGCCCTGGCATACCAATTCTGTCTCTCTCTCCCCCCACCATCTCTCTCTCATTTAAAAAAAAAAAAAAAGACAAAGAACGGGGTGTCACTTTCAGCTACCACCTGTCCCTGCCCCTGTTTCCAGACAAATTGCACCAACTCTGATCCCTTCTCTGCTCTTCAAACTCAGTTTTTCATAGTGAGTGTTCAACACATTGTCTACTTTCATCCTGGCTTCTAGTTGCTTCCTGGAATCTGGGTTTCAACTGTGCCCAGACAAGCCAGGGCCTTGTCTGGACTTCTAACTCTTGTGTTCTTCATAGATTAACTTCTCTGCTTGCCTTCCTGCCCACGTGCCTTACGAATTTTTTGTCCTGCCTCTGATACCTTATCAGCTCCTGTGTTTTTCTGATTACTTACCTGCCTTCTGCCAAAGAGTGTGATCAATACCAGAGCTTTCTTTTGTTTTTCCCTTTAGATCTGGCGTTTGCCACCTCTGACCATCTGTGTACACACTTCTACTGTCACATTCGTGCCATAGGTCATACCTTGGTTGTCTCTCAGCTTACTGGGGTTCTTCTCCCTGCCTTGTTGCCATGCCGCCCTACCCCTATGGCTTTTGCCCAGTTGACCATGAACTTCCAATATGACAAATAGCCACCAAAATTTCATATTCCATTAAGCTTCCTCACCCAAGTTGAAGTTGCTTTCCTCACTGTTCTATTTTGGAAGCTTTCAAACCTACAGAAAAGTTGCAAGAAAAAAGAAAAAGAAAAAGTGCAATGTGCCAGGTGTGGTAGCACACATCTTTCTTTAATCCTAGCACTAGGGAGGCAGAGATAGGAGGATCACTGTGACTTTGAGGTCACCCTGACACTACATAGTGAATTCTAGGTCATTCTGGGCTAAAGCAAGACCCTACCTTAAGAAACCAAAAAAAAAAAAAAAAAAAAACAGTGTATCTATTACCAAGATTGATTTCTTAACTTTTTTTGCAACATTTTCTTTTTTTGTTGTTAACTAGTTATACATGTAGTTGTATATTTAACACATGTTTGAGCCGGATGTGGTGGTACATGCCTTTAATCCCAGCACTTGGGAGACAGAGGTAGGAGGATCACTGTGAGTTTATGAGTTCGATTACACTCTGAGACTACATAGTGAATTCCAGGTCAGCCTGAGCAACAGTGAAACCACCTTGAAAAACCAAAAAGAAAAAAAAATTGTTTGTATATGGCTTTTGTTTATTTATAATTTGAGAGTTAACTATAAATAAGATACCTCATCCTTAAATACTTGTATATACGTTTATCTCTTTAAAAGGTGCACAAAAAAAAAAAAAAAAAAAAGGCGGGCATGGTAGTGGGATTAAAGAACCCCAGCACTCGGGAGGCAGAGGTAGGAGAATTGCCGTGAGTTCGAGGCCACCCTGAGAATACAGAGTGAATTCCAGGTTAGCCTGGGCTAGAGTGAGACTCTGCCTCAAAAAAACAAAAAACAAAAAATAAAAATAAAAATAAAAGGTGCACAAAATCCAGCTGTGCTGGAACATTCCTGTAATCCTAGCCCTCAGGAGGCTAAAGCAAAAGGATCACAAGCTCAAGGCCAGCCTGGACTGCCCATTGAGACCTTGTCTAAAAAAGGGCTGGGAAAATAGCTCAGTTGGTCAAGTGCTTGCCTCATAAGCAAGAGGACTTAAGTTCAATCTCCAGAACCTACATAAAAATGCTGGAGAGTACTCACCTGTAATCGGGGAGGCAGAAGCAGTTGGTCCCTGGAGCTCACTAGCTAGCTAGTCTAGCCTAATTGGTAAGCTCAAGGCTAATGAGGGACTCTTGTCTCAAAAAGAAAAATAAGTGGATGGCATTCCTGAGGATAACACCTGAGATTGTCCTCTGGCCTCACACACACATGCACACCCTTAGAACATGCATAAAAAGAGGACTACATGCCGGGCGTGGTGGCGCACGCCTTTAATCCCAGCACTGGGGAGGCAGAGGTAGGAGGATCGCTGAGAGTTCGAGGCCACCCTGAGACTACAGAGTGAATTCCAGGTCAGCCTGAGCTAGAGTGAGACCCTACCTCGAAAAACCAAAAAAAAAAAAAGAGGACTACATATTATGCTCGGCAAATCTAACATAAAATACTCCTGGCTAATAGACAGTCTGTATCAGAGCTTCCTAGTTGTCTCAGACCATTTATAACTGTTTGTGTTTTGTTTTTCTTAATTCAGGATCCAATAAAGGATTGTCTAGGGTATTTCATTTTCCATCCGTAGCATACTTTATCTAGAATGTCCTGCAGCCTTTTGCTATCTTCCATGACCTGCACTGGCATCTTGAAGGATCTAAGCCAGTTGTTTTGGTGTTAGATCATCAAACATTTATTAAGTACTCAGTGTCTACTAAACTCTATACTGGACTCTAGGGAGACAGAAACAAAACCGATTAACCCCTGTACTCAAACTTGAGAGTGGGAGAGGTTTGTAATCATGTGTGGTTAAGAATATAGAACAGTGGTGCTCCTGCCCAGACACTCATGATGAGCAAGGAATAGGGTGAAAGGAGAGGGGAGGGGAGGGGAGGTCCCTGGAGCAAGCAGTATCACAGCAGAGGCCAAGACCCATGTGTTCTGGGTCAAGCACAAGGCTTGTGGAGACGTTGTAAAGAGGACTCCTTTGGGCTCCTTTAAAAAAACTAGTAATAAGAGTCCAGAAACTATTTAATTCAGCTAGTCTCAGTGACTGGTAATTGAGCTATAACTGAAATCTGTCCAACATTAACCTCTGAGTCTGCTATTTTGAGAATTCCCACTTCTCTGCTAGAGAAAGTAGCTCACTTGTCCCAGGACAGTGAGATCCTTGTGCTGTTGTTTCTAACTGCCATCTAGACCTTCATCATTAGTTATAAAGTAATTCTCTCAAAACCCTGAGCTTTACAGAGATTAAAGCCAAATCAGAATTGCAAGGCCTGTTAGAGTGTGCTTTATCACCATATAGGTTTCCTAATAGGACTCAAAGTTTTCAAGTAACTAATTGTTTATCAGAACACATTGTCTGAAATACATTCACTTCCCAGGTGTCCACTCTCTCCTACAGGCCTATTTTAACATCTAATTATCAGGGCGACTCCTCACCTAAGAGAATTGTCTGTCTGAATACCCTTGTTTCTTTCCTTTGTAATATAGACATTTTTAAAAAATCTACCAGTATTTTGTCATCCTCTCCATTAAACTAAATGTCTCAGAGAAGAGGAGCTATGTCCTGCCCTTCTTACTGCCCATAATCCTAAGTCACTTGGAATTTGATAGTATTTTCTGGATGAAAGAACAGCAGAGGGTATGGGAAAAATGCTTGAGAAAAAAGATATTCTTTAACATGGAAGTGACTGCACATGCACAAGCCTGCATGTGATGTGTATCTGCAAGTTCTGTGCTGATGAGAGAATTGCCTGAGATCCACAGCTCTGACTTGGTGTTTGCTCCGCTCACCCTGGCAGGGGAAAGCTGGGCTTAAAGATTGGAACTTTAAAACCTCAGAAATAAGCCGGGCGTGGTGGCGCACGCATTTAATCCCAGCACTTGGGAGGCAGAGGTAGAAGGATTGCCATGAGTTTGTGGCCACCCTGAAACGACATAGTGAATTCCAGATCAGCCTGAACTAGGGTGAGACCCTACCTCGAAAAACCAAAAAAAATAAATTAATTAATAAATTTAAAAAATAATAAAACCTCACAAATAGAAAGTACTCTACTGGTAGTCCAGTAGCCATTTTCTGTCTTTTGGCAATCAATTTTTTTTTTTTTTTTTTTTTTTGGTTTTTCAAGGTAGGGTCTCACTCTAGCCCAGGCTGACCTGGAATTCACTATATAGTCTCAGGGTGGCCTCGGACTCACGGCGATCCTCCTACCTCTGCCTCCCGAGTGCTGGGATTAAAGGCGTGCGCCACCATGCCTGGCTTGGCAATCCATTTTATTGTTGGGCAGTTCTGAAAATGGTCTCCTTTTTTGAACTGAAATAGGCCTTCTTATAACTCCTGTAACCTTCTTTACTCTCTGTATTTCTTTTTTTTTTTTTTTTCAAAAGGATTTACATTTATTTTTGGATCAACACATCCATGTAGATCGATAGAAAGTAAAATAGGATTTCAATTTAACATGCAGAAGCCTCTGCAGTGCTGACATTTTGGTAGAATCAATCGTAGAGTGTGCAGATCCTTACAGACCCAGCTTGGTTCTCCTCCAATGTCTTCTCTTAGACTTGTACCTGATTTTGTTACCAGTTTTCATCCGAATCTGTTGGGGAATGGGACAGTTTTGCTTTTGTATCTTGGCAAGGAATGGCTTGATTCTGAAAGTCTTGTGAGAAGACATGGTGAGATATCAGGCAATGGCACTGAACCACGATGGCGGAGGAAGTGAGAAGAAGGCTCTCTGTATTTCAAAAGAACCTAAGGCCTTCCTTCCAAGGCTGCCCTTAGGCTATTTGTCTCCAGTAACTTTTCTCCAGACTCTATCCTCTGCCTCAGGTCCTTTTACCCCTTTGCCACATCTTGAGACTCTTCATCTCCACACTGGCCACCTTCCACTAGGAACACGAATGTTAGGGCAGCTTTGTAGTGCCACCCTTGAGAAGAGCTACTTCTACTGAGAGTGCATACAGAGTAAGGGCTCGCCTCCACTTACAGTCACCTGGCAGAGCACTGGCACAGAGGACACTGAGTGATCCCTGCTTCATGTACCCAGCATCACACAGAGTTAATTTGCATTGACTAGATGGTCTGTGTAGATGGACAAGACAAGTCCCAGAAAAAGGCATTGATTATTGATGAAGGATCATGCCAGTCTGTCTCTCAACCTGTGAAATTTGTTTTTTTTCTTTTATGTGTTTGTGTTTTTTTTATTAAAACTCTGAGTTTTTTTTCACAAGGTAAGATTATATGAACCTCCAGGGTTTTGAAATTAAAGATTTTTAAAAATTGTTTTAGATGTATTTTTATTTATTTATTAGAGACAAAGAGAAAGGGGGGGGAGAGAGTGAGAATGGACGCACCAGGGTCTCTAGCACTGCAAACAAACTCCAGACGCATGCGCCACCACGTGCATCTGGCTTACGTGGTGGAGAATCGAACCTGGGTCCTTAGGCTTCGTAGGCATGTGCCTTGACCACTAAGCCATCTCTCCCCAGTGTTTAGAAATTAAAAGCACAAATGTTTTGGCAAAAGCTGGGATGTGAAGCCCAGAGACTTCCTGTAAAGCCCCCTCAGGGCTATGTGGAACATGGGTGGAAAGGACTGTGGTCTTCTGCTCTGACTTTGTCCTCCAAAGGCAGCCAGGGACCCATGTGATCATCCTTAAGAGGGCTGGCATCTCACAGGGTATGAACATAATGCTTCATTTTCTCTTAATATATCTCATTAGGACAATATATAATGACCTTCCCTAGTTCAGACATCAGTAGTTCAAATTGTTCACATTCCAACTCAGAATCCAGCTCTAAGTTAGCATCCTTAGCATTACTGCAAGGAAGAGACGCCCACAAGTGAGTCCTGGTACTGTCATCCTAATGATTTTATGTCTAGTAGTTCCCAGGAGACAGCACTATCCACAGTCCTGTCATGGCTGAATAAAGATGACTAGGGAAGGTGAACTGCCTGCTGTTAAGTGCAGCAGTAGCAAGATCATTTTTTTTCTGAAGTATGGCAGAAAGCTTAGGTTTGCTGTTCTAACTCTGGATGAGGTAAAACACAATCATCTCCATAGTCTTTCCCTTCCATTTTCTTATTTGGTGCTCTTTGCATAATGCAGTGGCTTTTCCCCATTTTAAACACAACAGTGCTAGTTATCAAAGAGGAAAGTATTTGTTTAGTAAAAGGAAAGAACCACATATAAAATGAGGTCTTCTGCTTTTACAGTTGGGTCTCTCTTTACCAGTTGGGTGTCTCAAAGTGAGATCTGCCTCCTATCTCCCCTAGGAAGTGGGAATCAGAAACCTCATCTGCAGAAAGACAGTGAGACATGGCTTAGGTGTCCTGGAGCGTCAACAACTTTTCTTCCCAGATCATTTCAAGGAAAGATCTTCCACAGTTAACCCATCTTGCAGAGGGCAGCTAGCTGTCTCATACTAGATTTGACTAGAGGTTGTCCTAAAACCCTAAGCTCGGTCTTGTGTGCCAGTCATGAATGTATATGTAAATGCCCGATCACCCAGTGAGACAAATGACAGTGACGTGTTCTGATACCCAAGACTACCCCCAAGCAGTCAGTGCTGTGAGCAGGGCTAAGGAACTGATTTGGTTTGGGTAGAACTGTTCTAAGAGGGATTTAGCTTCAGGTTCCACATGGCAGTGACTGGGAGCTGCTCTCTGATGTAGAATTGGGGTGAGATTCCCTTTCCAAAGGCTCTCAGATATTCACAAGCCTTTTGGAAGGCTTCCCACAGTATGGGCAAACTTCCCCTGGGTTTCTTGGGGGTTTTTATAGAGAGAGAGGGAATTGGCATGCCTCAGCCACTGCAATCAAACTCCAGACATTTGCACTACCTAGTGGGCATGTGCGACCTTGCACGTGCCTCACCTTTGTGCATCTGGCTAACATGGGACCTGGAGAGTTGAACATGGGTCCTTGGGCTTCGCAGGCAAGCGCCTTAATTGCTAAGCCATCTCTCCAGAGCTTGGGTTTCTTTTTTATTTATTTATTTAACAGAAAGAAATACAGAGAGAATGGGCATGCCAGGATCTTCAGCCGCTGCAAACAAACTCCAGATGCATGCGCTACCTTGTGCATCTAGCTTACATGGGTCCTGGGGAAGCGAACCTGGGTCCTTTGGCTTTGCAAGCAACCACCTTAACCATTAATTAATCTCTCCAGCCCCTTCCCCTAGGTTTCTTGTAATATGACGTACTCTGTGAGTGACAGTGCCAAATTCTAGCCCTGATCCTAATCTTCATGCCTAAGCTCTTCCCAGTATACAATCCCAGCTTTCTTAGAATGTTCATATAGAAAAGGGTAAAAACAAATGTCTGGAGGGACTAAAACAGCAACCTGACCCTTAACCAGATCTCATAAAGCATTTCTGAGCTCCTGCTGCTGGAGTAGTGTCAGGTTCTAAAGAACTCTTATCTAAAGAGCTAAATTCTAGTTCAGTTGTCTTCTGTGAAAGCATAAGAACCTGAATTCAGACCCTAAGAAGCCACATAAAATGCTGGGTGTGGTAGTATACCATAATTCCAGCACTGGATTGGCAGAGACAAGGAATCCCTGGGACTCACTGGCTACCTAGTCTACTCAAATTAGTGAGCTCTAGGTTCAGCGAGAGACCCAGTCTCAAAGAATAACATAGGGAATGATTGAGGAAGACATTGGATGTCAACTTCTGTCCTACACACGTGACTACTCACCTGTACATGTGCTCACACATATATACATGCAACAACAACAAAAAACCATCTGAGCAAGTGTATCCTTACCTGCCACCCTTATTCACCACTCTACATCTTTGACACAGGAGGCCTCTTCCATCAGAGTGGTTCTGTCTTTTCTTGAAAGATTTTCTTAAAACTGGGTGTGGTGGCACATGCCTTTAATCCCAGCACTCGGGCAGAGGCAGAGGTAGGAGGATTGCTGTGAGTCCAAGGCCACCCTGAGACTACATAGTGAATTCCAGGTCAGCCTGGGTTAGAGTGAGACTCTACCTCAAAAACAAACAAACAGACAAACAAAAAGCCGGGGAAATGGCTTAGCAGTAAAGGTGTTTGCCTGCGAAGCCTAAGGACCCAGGTTCAATTCCCCAGGACCCATGTAAGCCAGATGCATAGCAGGCACATGTGCCTGGAGTTCATTTGCAGTGGCTAGAGGCCCTGGCATGCCCATTCTCTCTATCTGCCTCTTCTTCTCTCTCTCTCAAATAAATAAAGAAATAAAATATTTAAAAAAAAAAAGAAAGAAAAGATTTTCTTACATATTTTTTTATTTGCAAATGGAGGTTTAAAAAAAAAGAGTGACAGAGAGAATGGGCCTTCAGCTTCTGGAAATGGACTCCAGACACATGCGCCACTTTGTGCATCTGGCTATACGTGGGCACTGGGCTATCAAACTCAGGTCCTTAGGCTTTGCAAGCAGATACTTTAACCACTAAGCCATATTTTAATACAGATTTTTTATTTATTTATGAGAGAGAGAATGAACTCCAGATGCATGCACCACTTTGTGCAATTGCCTTCACATGGTAGGAGGAAATAGAACCTGGACCAGCAGGCTTTCTAAGCAAGCGCTCTTTAACCACTGAGCTATATCCCAGCCTTTATCTTTTTTTTTTTTAATTGTTCCTATCCAGGAAAAGTCTAAGACATCCAGACCAGAAATCTACTCAAAGTCTCCCAGTCCAAAAAAAGGAGTTTCTAAGGAAACTAACATCCAGAGAAGAATCCAAGTCCTGAGCTTTGCCAAGGTCACCTAATGAGAACCAGAGATATGACTGGTCCACAGGGCTCCTGAGTCCCAGAAGGGCCTTCTTAGCCACCGAGCCATCTATCCAGCCCCCCAGCAGGGCTTTCTGTCTCTGCCTCTTGTTCTACTCAAGCAGGTACCTGGGAACCAGCACTCTGCCAGTTCTTCTCAGCAAGTCCCTATTCTTACCCTTTGTGATTATCTTTCAGGTGAAACCTTTGTCCTGGGGAATAGTCTGGCCCGTTCCTTGGAGCCACACTCAGACTTGATGGACTCTGCCTTGAAGCCTACCAACCTTGTCAGCACCTCCCAAAACCTTCGAGCTCCTGGGTACCGGACCTTGCTTCCCTCCTGTGGCCTCCCACCCAGCACTGCCTCAACTGTGCGCAGGCTATGCTCCAGGGGTAAGCTAACCAGGATTCTGACCCTCTCCCTCCTTTCCCCTTCCCTTCCTGAGTTCCAAGAGATCATGAGGAACTTAGCTATGTTGCCCCTGCATGACTTTGAGACTGGGGTTAGGCTTACTGTTGTGCCTGCCTGAGCTCTGGGATGGGCTTAAGAACAGCAGAAACTAGAGCCAAAGACCTAGAGCCCAAAGGCACAGGGAAGGAGAATTCATTTGATCATTTGCCTTTTATTTAAATACCATTGGTATGAGGATATAAAAATCACTTTTCTTATATGCCTCATGGGGAGACAACTTAAAAAATAGGGTCTGGGAAGATTGATCAGTGGTTAAAGATAACTGCTTGCAAGCCAGGCATGGTGGAGCACACCTTTAATCCCAGCACACTGAAAGCAGAGGTAGGAGGATCGCTGTGAGTTCAGGGCCACCCCTAAGATGACATAGTGAGTTCCAGGTGACCCTGAGATGACATAGTTCCAGGTTTTCCTATCTCGAAACCAAAAAATAAATAAATAAATAAATAAAAGACGCTTGCATAGGCTGCCTGCCTGTGTTCAATTCCCAAGCCACCCACATAAGCTGGACAAAAAGAAAACTGGCACAAGAGTCTGGTATTCATTTATAGGAGTAAGAAGCCCTGGCACCCCCGTACACACACACACAAATACATTTTTAAAAGTTTAAAAATGTATTTGTAGCCGGGTGTGGTGGCGCGTGCCTTTAATCCCAGCACTCGGGAGGCAGAGCTATGAGGATCACTGTGAGTTCAAGGCCACCCTGAGACCACAGAGTGAATTCCAGGTCAGCCTAGGCTAGAGTGAAACCCTACCTTGGAAAAACCATAAAAAGGAAAAAAAAAAATGTATTTGTAAAACCATAGAAATATGCTATAGGGTCTGGGGGAATCTTGCTTGCAAAGCCTAAGAGCCTGAGTTCAATTTCCCAGTACCCATTAAAGCTAGGCCAGTTATCCTGACATTTGTGTGAAGCCATTTGTTGGAAGAGGGAAGAGACCCTGTCTGAAAGAAGGTGGAGCACAATTACCTCAAAGTTGTCCTCTGACCTCCACGAATGTGTCTCTACATATATACACATAACTTTTTTTAAATGTGCTATGTATAGTATTAAAATACAGGAAAGGGGCTGGAGAGATGGCTTAGCTGGTAAGGGGCTTGCCAGCAAAGCCTAAGGACCCAGGACCCACATAAGCTAGATGCACAAGATAGCGCATGTGTCTGGAGCTTGTTTGCAGTGGCTAGAAACCCTGGCATGCCCATTTTCTCTCTCCCCCCCACCTTCTCTGTCTGTCTGTCTGTCTCAAATAAAATAAATTTTGAAAATCCAGGAAAATTTTAGGTCAGCCTGAGCTTGGATGAAACCCTACCTCAAAAAAAAATAAAAAATACAGGAAAGGATTCATACATAACCCCAGGTGGACATTTAAGACCACCTTCCCTGAGGAGAGACACCATGTTTGAGACTAGATGCATGACCATGACTAGGTAGGAGAGTGGAGAGGCTGTCTAGAAAGTAGCACATGTCAAACTAGGACTTTATGCACTTTGGTATTGCTAAGCCATAACATATCATACTGAGACTTCATAGAGAAAAGCCTAGAAAAGTCAAGAATTGTATTGCTTATGACTTTAAATGTGCTAGAGTTTGGAGCTGATCTTGTCGGCAATGTTAAGCTATCAGAGGTTTCTAATTAGAGGCAATACACAAAGAGGTTTCTGTTTGAAACAGTCCATAGGCCATAGTACTGGCTTGATTGTGGTCTTGAGGAAGGACAAGACTAGTTAAAGTATGAGTGGGTCAGATAAGAAGTGAGAAAGGCCTAAATTAAGGTAGATTTGAAGAATAGTGTATAAATTTGAAAATACCAGGTAAATTTGGAAAGTTCTTGGAGACTGGTTTGCCAATTTTCAAGAGCTATGGTCTTCTTCTGTTGTTCTTAAAGACTTAGGTATGGGGTGATAAAAAACAGTTTGAGGAGCAAGGTTTTATACTAAGCTTGTGAGGAGGGAGTAGGACAACATTAAAGAAATCAAAGGCGGTAGAGCAGTGGAGCTCACAGACAGCTGGGTCTAAGTAGTAATAAAAAGTGTTGTGATACAATGGCTGGAGTGGAGGTAATCTCAAGAAAGTTGGAAAGATGAGTGATTGGTGTCAGGGGAGAGAGAGAGATGTTTAAAATGCTAAAGCAGTTTTTCTAAGTGTTGATGAGAACCAGACAGTGGCCTTGGCAGTAGGTGTCTGAAATAGAGGGGAGGTGAAAGCCACTGGAGATGTGCTAGTTGAGTGGATGGCTTCCAAGGATAATAGCAGGAATTTAGGTGGAACAGAAGGTAGTGAGTGAAGTATCAAAAAGGCTTCATTGCTGGGCGTGGTGATGCATGCCTTTAGTCCCAGCACTTGGGAAGCTGAGATAGGAGGACCACCATAAGTTCAAGGCCACCCTGAAACTACATAGTGAATTCCAGGTCAGCCTGGGCTAGAGCAAGATGCTACCTCAAGGCTTCATTTAATAAGAGGAAGTAACCCAAAGATCTATAGATAAATATAAGCAGTGGCCAGAAAGCTGATTAATATGTTTGGGTTTGGCCTCTGAAGCATGTGTTTCCTAGAAGGATGGTCTAGAAGCAACAGTAGGGAACCAGGAGGATGATATATTTAGCCTAGTCTCTCCCAGGGGCGTGTGAAGAATAAGAAACAAGATTTCATTAGCAAGGAAGGAAAAAAGGAAAGCGTTCTCATGAAGACTGAGATAGGGAAAGAAAACTCTGCTGGCCCCTGAACCTATCCAGGGGACACAATGGAGTAGGAGTAGAAAGAGCTGTCAATTACAGATAGAGCTGAGAGCTGGTTCTAGCCTCACAGTTCCTCAGCCTTTAGACTTGGGTATGTTGTCTCACCTCCCCGGTCTTCCCTTATGTAAAGTGTTCCTCATGTGTAAATGGAAAATCACATACCAACCTGCTTTTTCCACAGGAATGTTAAAAGGATCAAATGAAAGAAGGGATATGGAATCATTTTGGAAACTGAGTCATTCCTCAGGTATGCAGGGAGTTAACTATTACTGTTGTCCTTCCTAAGGCTTGTTTCTGGTCTGGTGTATGTTATGATAAACTTCCTGTCATGGTATTGATACTGGTCCAAATGCACTGTGGTCTCCTAGGCTCTTCCCACTTCCTTTCATCATGAGTCAGTCTTTAGATCATGTCTAAACATCTTTGGACCCTGAAGAATCTCTAAGGCTAGAGGATTCTATTTGATTAGTTCTAGAGGTATTTGTCTCAGTTCAGAAGTATTCCCTTAATATATGCATATTAATTATATTCATATTAATGAAATATTCCCTTATTTCATTAACCCAGAAGATTAGATTTGTGATTGTTATTCTAGACCTTAACTTAGTCATTCTCAAACTGAGACAGTCAGCCTTCCTTGAAAGGCAACCAGCAGGTGGGAAATCTGTGATTGATGTATGATGTATGGAAAGGGAACAAAGGGATTGGAGAGATTGCTTAGTGGTTAAGGCACTTGCCTGCAAAGCCAAAGGACCTAGGTTCAATCCCCCAGGACCCATGTAACAGATGCATAGGTGGCACATGTGTCTAGAGTTTGTTTGCAATGGCTGGAGGCCATTCTCTTTCTCTGTCTCTCCCCCCTTGTATCTTTCTCTCAAATAAATAAAAGTAAAATATATATAAAAAAAAAAAAAAAGAAAGGGAACAAGGAAAGTCAAAGATAGAACACTAATTTACCTCCTTTCTAGCTGGGTAGACTTAGGCAAGTCATTTCATCTCTCTGGACTTCAGTTCCCTTCTCTCTAAAATGGTGATAACCTCCTCCAAGGGATACTTTATTGGTCACAGGAGCTGAAATGGTGGGAATTCTAACTTAATATTGGAGTTCTGTTTTTATCTCTAGGGACTTTCCTCCTCTACTACTGGTACATGCTGCCATTGTCCCTTGCTTAGACTGTTACTGAACTTCTCTCTTTGCCCTAAAATCTGTTATCAGCACACTGTGAGAGTTAGTCTGCATGCCATTCCTCATTCAAAACCTAGGGAGATGGGGCTGGGGAAATGGCTTAGCAGTTAAGGCATTTATTTGCCTGCAAAGCCAAAGGACCCTCGTTCAATCCCCAGGACTCACATAAGCCAGATGCAGAAGGGGGCACATGCATCTGGAGTTCGTTTGCAGTGGCTAGAGGCCCTGGAGTGCCCATTCTCTCTTTCTATCTGCTTCTTCCTCTCTCTCTCATAAATAAATAAATAAATAAATAAAATGTTTTTTAAAAAACGTGCTCCTCCAGACACAAAATAGCCTGGATATTCATGACCTCACAGTGCCTGACACTACCTATACAAGACCATCATAATAGGAAGAAAAGATGATGACATCAAAATAAAAGAGATACTGATTGAGAGTGGGAGGGGATATGATGGAGAGTGGAGTTTCAAAGGGGAAAGTGGGGGGAGGGAAGGAATTACTGTGGGATATTGTTTACAATCATGGAAGTTGTTAATTATTTTTAAAAAATAAAATAAAATAAAAACCAAGAAACCAGTGGTTTTCAGTGGTATACAAGGTTCTCTGCTATTAGCCACCCTGTTCCTCTCCCCCTCAGTATACACAAACATGCCACTGAGGTGTTATTTCATGTCAGTCTGACACTCCTTTCCCTCCAGCACACTGACCTTAGACATAATGATCATTCTGCTGCTTCAGGTCTGGTTCAAATGTTACCACTCAGGGACACCTCTCCTGACCATCACAGTAATCACAGCTTCCCACTTCTCAAGGGGGTATTTGATATGTGCATTGTCTTAGCACATTTGGGCTTCTATAACAAAATGCATTAAAGGAGATGGCTTATAAACAACAGAAATTTATTTCTCCTAGTTCTAGAGGCTGGGAATCCCAAGATCAAGGTGCCTGAGAAGGGGCTTCCCTCTTCCATCTATAATGTCATATAGCCTAAGGCCTCCTTTATAGACGGTTCTGATCTCTTTCATGAGGGCTGTGCCCAGACCCCTAATATGAACACCTTGAAGGTTAGGATTTGCACATATGAATTTGGAGGAACACAGATATTCAGTTGACAGTGTATGAATGTGTAATATTATATGTTATATGAGTATGTACTGTGTTATATACTTAGGGTTTCTAGCCCCTGATTAAAGGCATTAGCTAGAATGTCCAAATAGGACACATTCACTATGCCACCACATCTCCTTTCTACTCTCCAGGGCATTTGGAGATGGTTTCTCTCTTCTCCTCACAGAAGACTTTAAAGCAACGAGCAGTAACTTGCTCACAAAGCCCCTCTCCAGCTTCCTATCCAGTTGTAGTTGCTATGCATCTAATCAGCCTACTTGCTCTAGCACACTTCTGCCCTGATCTACTCAATGCCCAACCACAAGATTTGTTAGAATCTCTCTGCCAGGAGGGAGTGGCTGGGCAGGACCAGCTCTGTACTTTTAAACCCAAAATCTAGAGTGAAGGAAGGTAGGAGGAGATTCCCACCTCTGCAGAAAAGAGGTGCGGTTTAGGCCCTTCTTTCACAAGTCTATTCTAGCTCTGCCGTGTGCTCATTATGTGACATGGTGTCTGCAAGTGCTAAAAATGCAGCATGTGCAAAGCAAAGGCCTTGCCTTAACAGAGACATTTTCTTGTGAGGGAAAGTGGAAAATAAGCAAGTGGCTATCTCACCACCCATCCATTCAACAAGCATGCTTGAACATTGACTGAGGCCAACCAGACACTCATGTATGAGGAACGGAGGAAGTAACACAGATAGTATTCATAAAATAGATGAATGCATGAAAGTATTCTGTGTGCTGACATATGACCAGGGTAATTGGATTGAGAGTGATTATGTGGGGAATTGAGTACTTATATTGGATCAGGGAAGGCTGATATTTGAGAAAAGTCCCAAATGTTGAGGAATCAGACATGGAAAGATCTGGACAAAGGGCATTTGAGACAAGCCAGAGGATAAGCTGGCCTGTTGTAGAAATAGAAAGAAAGTGTGTCTGAAGTGGGTAAGGGGCAGGGATGATGGGTGAGGAGTGTGAAGTGAGGTGGGAAATAGAGATGACACAGTGCCTCCTTGCCTATGGTCAGCAATGTTAGGAGTTCACATTCCATTTCCTGGGCAGTAGGAGGATACTGCACTGAGTATTCAAGGGACTGACAGAATTCAGTTAGTGCTTTGCAAAGGTTCCTTTGGCTGCTTTTCTTTTTTAATTTTTTGTTCGTTTTTATTTATTTATTTGAGAGTGACAGAGAGAGAGAGAGAGAGGCAGATACAGAGAGAGAGAGAATGGGCACACCAGGGCTTCCAGCCACTGCAAACGAACTCCAGACACGTGCGCCCCCTTGTGCATCTGGCTAACGTGGGTCCTGGGGAATCGAGCCTCAAACTGGAGTCCTTAGGCTTCACAGGCAAGCGCTTAACTGCTAAGACATCTCTCCAGCCCCCTTTGGCTGCCATGTTTTTTTTTTGTTTTTTTTTTTTTTTTTTTGGTTTTTCAAGGTAGGGTTTCACTCTAGCACAGACTGACCTGGAATTCACTATGTAGTCTCAGGGTGGCCTCAAACTCATGGCGATCCTCCTACCTCTGCCTCCCGAGTGCTGGGATTAAAGGCGTGTGCCATCACGCCCAGCTTGGCTTCTTTTTAAAAAAGTATTTATTTGTTTATTTATTTAAGAGAGGAAGAGAGAGAACATGGGCACATCAGGGCCTCTTGCCACTGTAAAAGAACTCCAGACACATGTACCACTTTGTGCACTGACTTTGGGTACTGTGAAATTGAACCCTGGCTGGCAGACTTTGCAAACAAGTGCTGTTACTCACTGAGCCATCTCCCCAGCCCATTTTGACTGCTTTTAGAGCATAGGTTACTAGGGTGGTAGGATAGAGGGACTATCTACAAAATGCACTGTAACCCAGATACAGGAAGTGCTTTGAGAGGCCTTTTATTTTAGGATTAGAATAAAAGAAGCTAGATAGTCCTTGGAGCCAAGACCTACATAGTTAATCTGGAATTTTCCTGAAGAAAAATGGAAATTGAATGAAAAGAGAACAGTCTAGACAGAAGAAATAAGCATCAAAGAATCTGTGGCCATGGATGATCAAAGTAGAGAGATCATAAATCACATAGGGGGAATGGAAGAGCTTTATTTGAGCCAAGATTCAGATAAAAATTATAAGCAAAACACTAAATTAACATTGAGATTCCTGGAAGCCAAGGCAAGAACTGTTTTCTGCCTTAGAATATCAAATCTTCAGGCCTTAAAAGAGGACCCAAAGTATGATCTGTCACAGTTTTCTTCCTAGTCCCCAAAGACTTGGCACTTAACTTATTCACATACCAGCTCCCTGGTCCCCAGAGCGAAAACTAAAGCAAGACCCCTTCTCCCTTCTCTGCCACTGAACCCAAGTAAGTAATTTCCTACAACATTGGTACCATCTCAGGTTCAAGCTGACTCAAAGTCTCAATGCAGAATTCTTCCTAACCCTATTCAAAAATCAGATCTACCCTACAAAATAAAGACTTAACTTACCCTTTGTGGAAAAAAATCACTCCCTAGATCATCTGTCCCTCTCCTAGTGTTCAACTGCTATTATGAACATCACCTGTGAGGCCCTTGAGTGTGCCAGGGGAGTGATAGGGACAGACTAGCCAGTCCCATGAGTTTATGATAGGTGCCCTCCTATCCTGCAGGGTCCGAACGGTACCTGGAGAGCCGAGATGTCTCCCATCTGAGTGGCCGGGACCCCTCCTCATGGACAGTGGAGGATGTGATGCAGTTTGTCCGGGAAGCCGATCCTCAGCTTGGACCCCATGCTGACCTCTTTCGCAAACACGTAGGTGCACTGCCTGACCACCCTGTGCATGCTAGGAGTTTTGTGCTGCAACTTGTAAATCCTGGTGGGCATGGCTGTCTATTCCCAGTCCCTCACAACAGAATTCAGGAGCTGCCACGTAATTTAGACAGTCTAGGTCCCAAACAGATCCCTCTGGGCACTGTGTTCACCTCACTCTTAGTAGAGGGCCTGATTCAGCCCACTGGCTTTGGGGCCTAGGCTCAGTTCTAGGCACAGAATCAATCTCTCTCTCTCTCTCTCTCTCTCTCTGTCTGTCTCTCTCTCTCTCTTTTCTGAGGTAGGGTCTCACTGTAGCCCTGATGGACCTGAAATTTACTATGTAGGCTCAGGTTGCCTTTGAATTCATGGCAGTTCTCTTGGCTCTGCCTCCTGAATGTGGGATTCATTCCCAGGCAGAATCAGCTTCTTTTCCCTAGGAGCATCCCTATCTACGACCTTGGGCCTCAGTCCAAGTTAAAGAATCCTTGGCATTTGGCTCCTACCCTCCTCTTCACTTTCCCAGTGTCGGGTCTTCTATTGGTCTCTCTATGAGCCTGCAGCCTCTCTTCAGGGGACACTTGGCTCCATGGACAGACATTGTTCTGAGCCTCCCTGCCATCACTGTACTTTGGGGCACAAATACATGTCCCTACATTTGCTGGTGCTTGGTATGCTCTTTCCTGTGGCTACAGAAAGCAGCTCTGCTACCTGTCATGACCATGGAAATTTTTCAGGCAGGTGGGTTTGCAGGGACTCCAGAGTAGGCCTGAAGGTGTCCCCACTGCTTCTTGAGGCTTGCCTTGGGCCCAGCCCCCTGAGATGTGTCTGCTTCTCAGGAGACAGAATGAGCAACAGGATGCTATGGCGGGTTAGTGTCAGCGGTCTGTACAAGTGCAGTCAGAGGCTCGAGGGTGGGGAAAGTGCATGGGAGGCAGCAGAAAAAGAAACAGAGAAAACATGTGCAAGGAGTCAGCCTGCAATGCACATCTGGGGAGGAGGGATGCTGAGCATCCTAGAGAAGGAACAGGCTGGATACCTGCAGCCTGACTACATTCCATATGGCTAGCACTGCCCTGGGTGGCCTTTGATGGGTACCTGAGGCACTCAGACCAATCAGGCCTCTGATGGTGGCTCTTCTCCACTTCTTCCCCCACCCCCGCCCCCACCCCTAGGAGATCGATGGCAAGGCCCTTCTCCTGCTGCGCAGTGACATGATGATGAAGTACATGGGCCTGAAGTTGGGGCCTGCCCTCAAGCTCTCCTTCCACATTGACCGGCTGAAGCAGGGCAAGTTCTGAATAAGAGGCATTCTTCTCCCAGGAAGGAGGCCGCAGCTGGCTCCCAGGAGCCTCAGTGGGGCTCCAGGTGACCTCAGGACTCCAGGAGGCTGGAAAGCAACCACTGCTACCCCTCCTGCCATGATGTGTCCTTCCATGAAGGACTGAGGAGGGGAGAGTGTGGGCCCATGGCTGGTGCTGCTCTTCCCTCAGCCTGCTGTGGCTCCAGCCCCCTCTATTTATTTCTTAAGCCAGCCAGCCTGTCACCAGGAGCTTAGACTGAGCACCTTGTAGTGACGAAGGAAGAGGCCAGATCCAGACCCTCACCACCTCCTAGGCTTGGAGTGGTGTCCTATGGCCCCAGATCCTGCTTCTTACCAGATCCCTGACTCTACACTCATGGTGCAAACCTCTGCCTTTTCAAAAACATTTCTTATTGCTAATTTATTGCTTCTGGCACTTGGACAACCACTCTAGTTTATGCGCTTCTTGCACCAGTTTCAGAAGGAGGGAGACCACCCTGCCTTGATCTCAGAGAAGCTCTCTCCAGGTAGGCGTGGTCTTTCTTCAGAGGACACTGCCCTAGCTCAGTTCTTCTCTGGAATGGACAGACCCACATGGCTCTCTGGGCATGGGAAGGTGATGGTCCTGTCCTGTGTCCTCTTCCCACACAGGGCCCTTTGTAACCCATCTCTGATGGAGTTCTGTTACCACACTGTCCCCACACAGCTCCCTGCCCTGGTCAGAATTGCTGCAGAAGATGGGGCCTAGGTTAAAAGGCTCTATGGTGGGAGGGTGGGCTTCTGCCAGCTCCTGTGCTTCCTTGTAAGCAACTCAGCAGCACCGCTGCCCCCGCTGCCATCTGGACTATTTTATGTCAATCTGTTTATAAATAAAAACCAATACAGATGTCAGTGTCTTTTTTTAAGGCTTAGAGAGATTTTATTAGATTATAGATAGAATAGACAGTGCCTGCCCATGAGAAGACAGGAGCAGAGTAAAGCCCCTCAGAGTCTTTTTAACCAGTTGACAGCCAGATCACTCAGTGAGCAGGTTGCTCTCCTTCTATTGGTCTTGGTTTTCACACATCTAAAGGAAGGAAGTGGAGCTGATTAGCATTAGTTGCACTTCTTATTCCCCAGTACTAAAGAACAAGCCATCTTCCAAATGCCAGCTGGGCCCACACCTTAAAGGGCTTCAATCTCTGTAGCTGGGCAGAATGAGGGCTAGCAGTCTGCAAAAGTTTCAGTGGCCTTCGTAATCTTCAGGGTGAGAAGAGAAGCAGCACAGGCCTGTACTGTACCCACTGCCCTGTCCAGGACCAGGTTCTCAAATCGGTACTGCACAGCCTACTGGCTTACAGTAGGGGCAGAGGGTTGTCCAGAGATGGAGGGAAGGGTGTCAGGAGCCACAGCTCAGGACAAGATAGCCTGAGCATGATCATAACTTTCAGATCACTTCCCTCATACAACCCAGCCTGCTGTACAGGAATTAGAATCATCTGACTTAGTCCTCACCACAAACCCACTTTATTTTTTTAAGAGAGATGAGTATTGTTTAACATTTTATTTATTTGTTGTATTTATTTATTTATTTATTTATTTATTTAAGAGAGTGAGAGAAAGATAAAAAGAAAATGGGCACATCAGAGTCTCTAGCCACTGCAAACAAACTCCAAACACATGCACCACCTTGTGCATCTGGCTTTATGTGTGTACTGGGGAATTGAACCTGGGTTCTTTGGCTTTGCAGGCAAGCGCCTTAACCTCTCAGCTATCTCTCCAGCCCTTTTCCCTTCTTTAAGCTTAGCTGGCTATGAGGGATTTTGGTGAGGGGACTCCTGTGGGCTCTGCTAACTGTCACCCATGACCTCTTCTGATAGTGGGAGCAACTTGTCCTGGCCTTTCCACTTGGCCGCTACAAGGTCCTAACTACTGTCATACTGGAAGAGTCAGGGTCAAGGTTTCCAAACTATTTAGACTTCTTGCCATGGGATTTTGGTGGGCCAGGCTGAAGGTACTCCTGGAGAGGGTCTGTCTGAGCCCTAGCAAGACTTCTGAATGTGATCCTTATTACTGAAGAGATCCAGGATTTGGAGCTAATGCTTGTCTACATAGCAGCCCAGATGTCTCATGAGATGGCCTTGAAAAGCAGATGCCACTAACCACTTTACCTCCTGTTACCAAGAATGAACAGCTTACTGACAAGCAGCTTGGTTGTCTTATACTGAGTCTGGTAGGTATGTTATTAAATCTCACAACACCCTACAGCACAATTGCTTCATCCCCCAATCTTTTGGTTTTTCAAGGTGGAGTTTCACTCTAGCTCAGGCTGACCTGGAATTCACTATGTATTCTCAGGGTGGCCTCAAGCTCACAGCGATCCTCCTGCCTCTGCCTCCTGAGTGCTGGCATTTAAAGGCAGCTGCCACCACGCCCAGCTCCCAGTCTTTGTTTTTAATGGAGCTTCATCACTTTATTGAGCTGCAACCACAATGTACAGAGAGACACATAACACCTCTATACCTGCCAGTGTGTAGTCAGACTTCACATGCACATACCCAAAATGTAGATGAACTGACATTATAAGATAAAATCCAATTTCAAAAATAAAAATCAAAATATGATGGATTCCTAAGGTACTTTCTATTTCTTTCTTTGTGAGGGTGCTTTATTTTCATTAAATCAGAATCTCCCATAGCCCAGACTGGCCCAAAATTTTTAGCCAAGGTTGGCCTTGAGCAACTCATCCCTTGCTTCCATCTCTCAAATGCTGGTAGCTCATGTGCCATTTTTGGATCCCTGTACTATTCTTAACCTTAATAAGATTTCACTGGTCTCCAGCTGGAGAAATAGCTCAGTGGTTAAAGTGCTTGCTTGTAAAACCTGATGGCCCAGATTTGATTCCCCAGTATCCACAGAAAGCCAGATAGATGCACAAAGTGGCATGTGCATCTGGAGTTCATTTGCAGTGGCTGGAGGCCTTGGCACACCCATGCTCTATTCCTTTGTCTCTCAAATAAATTTAAAAGAATTTTTTAAAGATTTTACAGGGGGCTGGGGAGATGGCTTAGTGGTTAAGGCACTTGCCAGTGAAGCCCAAGGACCTAGATTCAATTCCCCAGGACCCACGTAAGCCAGATGCACAAGGGGGCACAAGCATCTGGAGTTTGTTTGCAGTGGCCATAGGCCCTGGCTCTCCCATTCTGTGTATGTGTGTGTGTGTGTGTCAAATAAAATATTGAAAAAAAGTTTTCACAGGCTAGAGAAATGGCTTAGCAGTTAAGGCACTTGCCTGAGAAGCTTAAAGACCCATGTTCGACTCTCCAGATCCCACATAAGCCAGACTCACAAAGGTGAGGCAAGTGCAAGGTCCCACATTCCCACTAGGTGGCACCTTTGGTGTTCAATTTCAGTGGCTAAGGCCCTGGCATGCCAATTCTCTCTCTCTCTCTCTCTCTCTCTCTCTGTCTTAAAGGAAAAAAAAAAAGATTTTACTAAAAACAAAAGATTTCACTGGTCTTGAGCCATTTTACAGTGGCACATACACAATATGGTTTTTGGGTTTTTCAAGGTAGGGTCTCACTCTAGTCCAGGCTCACCTGGAATTCACTCTGTAGTCTCAGGGTGGCCTCGAACTCACGGCGATCCTCCTACCTCTGTCTCCCGAGTGCTGGGATTAAAGGCATGTGCCACCATACCCGGTTCTCAAAAATTCTTTATAGGGCTGGGCATGGTGGCTCATGCCTTTAATCCCAGCTCTTGGGAGGCAGAGATGGTTGAATTGCCATTGAGTTTGAGGCCACCCTGAGACTACAGAGTGAATTCAGGTCAGCCTGGGCAAGAGTGAGACCCTACATCAAAAAAAAAAAAAAAAAAAAAAAAAAAAAAAATTCTTTATAGGGCTGGAGAGATGGCTCAGCAGTAAGGTACTTGCCTCCAAAGCCCAAGGACCCAGGTTCTGTTCCCCAGTATCCACATACAGCCAGATGTACAAAGTGTCACGTGTGTCTGGAGTTTGTTTGCAGTGGCTAGAGGCCCTGGCACACCCAGTTCTCTCTGTCTCTCATCTCTCAAATAAATAAATATTTTTAAAAATTCCTTATAAATAAATTTTTTCAATGAAAAACGACTGAAGAAATGGCTCAGCAGCGAAAGGTGTGCTTGCTTAAAGCCTGGTGGCTCAGGTTCAATTTCATAGGACCCCTGTAAAGCCAGATACACAAAGTGTGGTGCATGTGTCTGGAGTTCATTTGCAGTGGCAAGAGGCCTTGACACACCCATTCTTTCTCCTTGTGAATATAAATAATTTTACTTTTTTTTTTTTTTTTAGTTTCCCTTCCTTTAATGATGCAATCAGCTACTTGGTTACTTAAAGAATAGACCCTAGGGGCCCCACCGATCGAGAGGTGAATCCACTGAATAGGCTCACCCTTTTGAGCCAACTGAGCAGCGGTCAGGGTCTCCCCAGGGAAAAGGTAAAGGGAAAGAGGGAGATCAGGGTCGAATCGTTTGAGATTAGAGTTATCTATGGCCTCCTGGACTCTATGGAGGACTTGTCTCTGCCCAGGTGCTAGGGTTACTTGGAACAAAAGATCAAGGCCCCTTAGTAGGTTGAACAAGGGGGATAATTCCTCAGTGGTTATAGGTATCCAGGGCCTCATCCAGTTAATTTCTCCTAAGAGCTTCTGGAGTTGAGGCAAGGTGTAAGAATCCTGAATATAAAGGTTTGGCTTAACAGGTGAAACTGTATCTACGGTAAGGATTGAGCCCAAGATCTTAAAGGGAGGCATAGTTTGAACTTTCTCAGGAGCTACTTTAAAGCTGTGAGTATGAAGGATAGTTAGACATTGGTGGGTAAGGTCCTAGAGTGTGGAGGAATCTAGGCACCCAAGAATAATATCATCCATGTAAATATAAAACAGGGTATTGGGGAGATTGATAAGAGAAGACAAAATGAATGACAGGTAATATTGACAAATGTGTGGGCTATTAGCCATGCCCTGAGGTAAGACAGTCCACTCAAATCTCCTATCTGGTCCACAAAAATTAACAGCGGGTACAGAGAATGCAAATTTTTCCATGTCTCCTGGATGGAGAGGGATAGAGAAGAAGCAATCTTTAATGTCAATGATAGTAATATGGTATATATTGGGAATAGCTGGGATCCATGGGAGTCCCCTCTGGGGGGTTCCGAAGGGGATCATGTGTTCATTGATCTTCCTTAAATCATGTAAAAATCTCCAGAACCCATTAGGCTTTTTTATGACAAAGACAGGAGAGTTCCAGGGACTAGTGGAGGGACGGATATGTCCAGCCTCCAACTGTTGATCAATAAGTATGTGGAGTTGGTGTAGCTTAAAAGAAGGGAGAGGCCACTGCTCAACCCATATAGCATCCCCTGGTCTCCACTGGATTTTAAATGGGGGGGGGGGCTGGGCAGTGGCCCTTAGAATTGGGGGTGTTTATTGGACTACTTTTGTCTGAGTTGCTCAAAGTAAGGGTCATCTCTATAATTGGGACGACATTCCCTCCCTTCCTCAAACTGTTGTTGATATTCTTTTTTATCTAACAAATCATTATAAAAGGCCTTATGGTCAGTAATCTCCAAGGATGTCTTGCCCCAGTAAGTTAGCAGTGAGCCCAGTCACCACGAGAGGATGGACTTCTCCCCTGTCCCCACTTGGGTCAGTCCAAGGGAGCCACGTCGCAGTTTCCCAGGAGGTGGATTGCCCACCAACTCCCAATAGGGGAGGGCTGGGCACAAGCTGCCAGGAGGGGAGCACTTCCTCCTTTCTCCGGACCGTTCGGTCCACTCCAGTGTCGATGAGAAGTTTGAATGTTTTATTGCCAATATTTAAAAATTTTTTGGGTCTAAGGTCGGGGACCAGAGGGACGGTCCAATGGTCTTTTTCCCCTTATTTAACGGGGCTGGGGGGAGCCCCGGGAGGAGTTTAAAGGCTTTCCCTGTATGTCAAACTTCAACCAACACTCCCTAGCCCAATGAAACCCCTTTTTGCATTTAGGGCAGTGGGTGTGAGGGGTGTTGGTCATCCCCCCAAAGGGCGGGGGAGGCTTTGTCTTGTTGGGGCACTCCTTTTTAAAGTGGCTCTCATCCCCACACCCACCGAATATGAAGGAGGGGCTGAGGGGGTCTTGGCGGCCGAATATGAAGGAGGGGCCAAGGGCGTCCAGAAAGGGTTAGTTGATGGACGAGGTGGAGGAGGTCCCCCGGAAGGCCAGGGAGCACTCTCAAAGGGATGGAGTGAGGAGTATAAAGATGTACCCTTTTCTGGGGTTTTTTAAGTGGTATCTCCAGGAGGAGTAGCTCGATTAGGCTGTATATTATCTTTTTCTTTTGTCTTTTGTTTTTGTTTGGTTGGCCTTGGAGGAAAGCAGCCCGTGAGGGCCAAGATTGTAGGGAGGACCCCTAAGAGGGATATTTGACCCTTCTCCACATGTGCCCGACAGACAAGGGCCTCTACCCTATCCCACGTGTCCCAATCAAAGAGATTTCCTTCCGGCAGCCATGGCGCCAGCTTGAGAAGGCAATCCCAGGTCTGTTGAGCCTAATTATCAGTCAAATTAAGCCCTCTACTCCTTAGGAGTGCCCTGAGAGATTCTAAGGCAGGATTGGATTTAGAGGTAGACTGTCCCATATTATAAAGTCGAGAGAGAAATGTCCATAAAATTAGGGCAATAGCAACCCACAGACACACGAGTACAACACAAACACAAGGATCCAAAAGATAGGTAAACATGCTGTACAAAAGCTGCAGATGCAGCTTGCCAGTGAACCGAAGGTGAAAGGAAAGAGAAAGAGAACGAAGAGATGTTGACAAGCAAGTACAGGTTATAGAAGCAAAGTTTAGCGCATTAAATATGAAGACTGCCTCATAATTTATGAGGGTACACTCACCCACACACATACACCAATTGACCTCCTCAACGAGAATGCCTCACATGGGGCACCAGTCTGCCGGATTCCTGTTGCCCCACATTGGGTGCCAGACTGCTGGGCTCCCCTGGCAGGTAGTGCTGAGGAAGGACCAGGCCCGCTGGTCCCTCCCAAGGGGGTTGAGGAGGAGGGTGAGTGTCCACGGCCAGGAACAAACCACCGAGCCACAGTCTTGTTGAAGCAGGAACTCCTACTTTTTCATTTTTATTGACAATTCTATACAGGTATATAATTTCTTTTTTTTTTGTTTTGTTTTGTTTTTTTTTTTTTTTGTTTTTTGAGGTAGGGTTTCACTCTAGCTCAGGCTCTCCTGGAATTCACTATGTAGTCTCAGGGTGGCCTCGAACTCACGGTGGTCCTCCTACCTCTGCCTCCCGAGTGCTGGAATTTAAGGCATGCGCCACCACGCCCGGCTATAATTTCTTTTTAATTGAGAATATATTTAGTATGAGTACATCATGCGTTGGTACCATCTTTTTCCTCCTCCCTGCCCCCATTCCACTGGGGGCTCTCCTCAGTGGAGTTGCTGGTACCTGCCATGGGGTTGTGGATTATGTGTTTTTGGAACAGCAGTCAGTTATTGGGGGGAGGCAATGCCTCTGGGTATGACATCCCAGCCTGTGGCTCTTAAAATCTTTCCAACCCCTCTTCCACAAAATTCCCTGACCTGCAGTGGGTGTGTTTTAAGTCTACTTCAGTAATGAGCTCTTAGGAGCCCCTGGATTTCTGCTTTGATAAGTATTGAGTACCCTCCATATCTGTCTCGTTCACCCTGGCACTGATTGTCAGGTTCACTAAGGAAGCAGCAATCTTGCTTGTCTCCCCAGTTCCTCTGTGGTTTCACTTGGGCTTTGTCTGAAATGCAAGGGGTGGTTTACCTCCTCAGGCCTCGCTGCCTTCTGAAAAAGACAGATTTCCTTGCACACATCCTCCTATCTGCCTCTTCCTCTCTCTCAAATAAATTTTAAAAATAAAATATAGGGCTGGAGAAGATGGCTTAGCGGTTAAGGCATTTGCCTGCAAAGCCAAAGGACTCCAGTTTGATTCCCCAGGATCCACATTAGCCAGATGCACAAGGGGGTGCATGCATCTGGAGTTCGTTTGCAGTGACTGGAGGCCCTGGTGCACCCATTCTCTCTCTCTCTCAAATAAATAAATAATATATGTTAAAAATAATAATATAAAATTTTAATTTTTAAAAAAGTAACAGAAGAGCTGAGGACTCACATAGGGCTGGTTAGGGAAGGCCTGGCCTTCTAGACTCTGTTGTCTTACCATCTTTAACTCCTTCTGCCTACCAATGAAATAGTCCATGTCCTCCACTCAGTTGCATTGTCTAGACCCTTGTCCTAAGCAATAATGCCAGTGAGGCACTCATGGACATCCAAGACAAAGATGCGGACACTAGGATGTAGCCCTCTGCACCATCGAGATACCTTGTGTGTGGCTGGGGCTGGACCCTGTCAAAAGTCAGGTGGGAATCAACAGGCCATTTTGTTTAAATATTAGGGTTCAAGACTAAAGTGGGAGTGGAGTTGCTTTCAGGACCATGAAGACTGTGTCTGTAATCCCCCCCCACAAGAGTTTTCAATACCTTTTAAAAATATTTTATTTGAGCAAGAGCAAGAAAGACAATGGGTGCACTAGGGCTCCAGCCATTGCAAACAACCTCCAGATTCATGTGCCACCTTGTACATCTGGCTTACATGCATACTGGGGAATTGAACCTGGGTCCTTAGGGTTCATAGGCAAGCATCTTAACTGCTGAGCCATCTCTCCAACCCTTTTGCCTTTTTTGTTTCTTTGTTTTTGTTTAAGATAAAGCATCCCAGGTTAGCCTCAAACTCATAGTGTAGCCAAGGATGATCTTGAACTCCTGATTATCCCGTCTCTACTTCCCACGTGCTGGAATTACAGGGGTATGCCTGTACCATCCTTGTCCTCTCCCGGAGATGGCTGAGCTCCTTTCTCAACCCTGTCCCTCCCCCTCAGTGGCCTCCCTGGACAATGAGCCCAGATTGATTAGGGAGGAAGAGGGAAGGCAGACCCCAGCACCTGCTGCGGGTCCAGCGTTCGTAGCCACTCCACACTGCAGGAAGAGGTGCCCACAGCACCTCGGCTCCTCAGCTTTGACTCACAACTCACATCTAAAGAGCTTTAAAGTCCAGAGGCCTTTCCCCTGGTGACAAATGAAGTTTGTCACTGTGATCACAGACATCTAGCTGCGAGACTGCTTACCCAGTCCATCGCACTGCTGAACTCTGCAGAGGACCTGCCTGTCTAAACCCACAGGAATCCTGAGGCTGGAAACTGCCCAATCCAGCCGCAACACTTCCATGTTCATACATGAGTTTGTAAATGTATTTATCTCGTGCTTGCAAGGAAAGACAATTTTTTTTGTAATTAAATATAAGAATTTTATTTCTTCTGAAAGCAATACACTATCGTTCTTATATGTGGCCAACTAGAAAGGACTCTGATGCCTTTTCCAAGGCGGTTTTTTGAATGCTGTATACACATGTGAGTCTAATTCTAGAGTTACAGACAAGCACTGTGTGAGGGCACTCTTCAATGAACATCCTAACTGCCATTCTCATAGGACACCATTTATAGATTTCTAAGTATTTCTTTTTTTTTATTAAGAACATACTTTGTATGGACACATCATGTGTTGGTATTATCTTTTCCCTCCTCCCTGCCCCCATTCCACAGGAGGCCCTTCTCAGTGGGGTTGCTGGTATTCCCCACCGGGTTGTGGGTTATGCGTTGTGGGAGCAGCAGTCAGTTATTAGGTGGAGGCAGTGCCTGTGGGCATAATGTTCCAACTTGCGTCTCTTACAATCTTTCCACGCCCTCTTCCACAAAATTCCCTCAGCCTTGGTGATCATGTTTTAAGGGAAAGACAATTTTTTTTAAGAAGTGGAACTTGATGTCCTACTTACATAAGCTAGAAAGCTCTGAGAGGCTGCAGGCAGCTAAAGAGATTGTAGTGGAGTGGGGGATGTGGCTCAATGGTATAGATCTTTCCTAGGACGCATGAGATTCTGGCTTTGATTCCTAGCAGGCCCTTCCCCAAAAAGAAGGTTGCCAGTGGGCTAGAGAGATGGCTTAGTGGTTAAGGCATTTGCCTGCAAAGCCAAAGGACCCAGGCTCAACTCCCCAGGACCCATGGAGTTCATTTGCAGTGGCTGGAGGCCCCAGGACTTGTCCCCAGTGACACCTCCTCCATCAGGCAGCTGGAGACTTAAGTGGGTAGCTTAACCTTAACCAAAAGAGGGCCGGGCGTGGTGGCACACGCCTTTAATTCCAGCACTCGGGAGGCAGAGGTAGGAAGATCGCCATGAGTTCAAGACCACTCTGAGACTACATAGTGAATTCCAGGTTAGCCTGGGCCAGAGAGAGATCCTACCTAGATCCGCCACCCAAAAAAAAATAAAGCACCGCAGGCTATGAGGGACATTCACCACATTGGGCAAGTGTATATGCTTACAGTGTTTGGCAGAGTTCAAGGTTGTTAGGGCGTGTCCTTGTTTGATTCCCCCTGCCCTGACTGGCCCAGAAGCCATTGTTGACCCTTATGAGATCACACAGGCAGTTGCGCAGGCCCCACCCACTTTCTAGAACTCATTCTCTCTACCGCATGTCCCATGTGCCCTGGAAGCTGCTGGCCAGGGATTAGGGCTGGGGGAGCTCTGGGCTGGCACCTCCCATGCCCCCCCCCCAGCCCAGAAGCCAGCAGGACATGAAGGTCAAAGGCCTTTTCTTCCCACCTCTTCCTGTTTACCCTGAATGCCCACACTGTGGCTCTCAGGTCCTGACCGCCTCCAGGACCTAACTTGGAAAAATGCAAGCTGGTGGTGCCTGCCACCCAAGCTGGAGAATGGGAGTGTGGGGGTGAGTGGAGGGTGAGTAGTGCATGCACCTACGGCACAGTTGGGAGTAAGCTCCTGGACCTGGGGTGGAATGCGAGGGTCTAGCTCTATCCTTCCTTCTGAGCCACCTCCAGTTGTGTGTGTGTGCACGCGCATACAAAGGCTGTTTTACTGAGGACTATAGCCATTGTCAGTGTACCCCAAAGCCTAAGAAATCCTGACTCAGTCCTGACTAGTTCCAGAGGCCCCACGAGCCTCAGTGGGCTTGGAGCAGGCAGCAAGAGAAGCAGCCTTTGGGCCATAGACCATCTCATAGGGTCCTGGGCTAAGACCTCATCTCCAAGGTCCTCTTTATCTCACTGATGCCTAAAATCAGTAAGAAACCCTACTGGCCAAAAACCCGAAGGGCTGCTGGGAGGTTCCTAGCCATGAATCCGGGAGTGAGACAAGGCCATCAAGAAGATACAGAGAACCCAGGTGTACACGCCTTTAATCCTAGCACTCAGGAGGCAGATGTAGGAGGATCTCAATGAGTTTGAGGCCAGCCTGAGACGACCACATAGTGAATTACAGGTCACCAAGACCCTACCTCAAAAAAAAAGCTGGGTGTAGTGGCGCACACCTTTAATCCCAGCACTCGGGAGGCAAAGGTAGGAGGATCACTGTGAGTTCGAGGCCTCCCTGAGGCTAAATAGTGAATTCCAGGTCAGCCTGGGTTAGAGTGAGACCCTACCTCAAAAAACCAAAAAAAAAAGAAAAAGCGGGGGGAGGTCTGCAGAGATGGCTTAGCAGTTAAGGCATTTAACTTTGCCTTTAAAGTCTAAGGACCCACATTAGATTCTCCAGGTCCCACGTAAGCTAAGCCAGATGCACACGGTGGCACAAGCATCTGGAGTGGCTAGAGGCCCTGGTGTGCCTCATTCTCTCTCTCTGCCTTTCTCTCCCTCTCTCGCTAAACCTTTAAAAAACTTAAGAAGATATAGAGGGGCCCTCAGAGATGTAAATTCTGGTCCCTCCTGGGCAAATCTCTTTTCTGCCCACAGGACCTGTGGACTGTCTCAGACCCATTCAGTTCTTTGGTGTCCTAGCCCCCAGGTGAGTGGCCAGCCCCTTCCTGCTGCCCCTCTGCCCTCCTCTTTCTCTGGCCTTGCCCAGCCTCTGCCAGTCTTCGAGCCTTCAAGAGCCTTGGCATCCGTGAATCCCCTTGGGAGGCCCTGGAGGAGGAACCAGAAGTGAGGAATCCCAGAATCCTTACCGAGGAAGACCGCCATGATCCACAGAAAGACATCAGAGCCGACACAGATATGGGAGTCCCCTGTGGAGTCCCAGGTCAAGCAGCCCCTACCAGAACAGCCTCCAAAACAGTCCCTGCCTGAGGACTCTGGCCTCAAGGCAGTTTCTGGCATGCACACTCTCTACGTGGGCCACCTGAACCCCCAGTTCTCAGTGCCCGTACTTGCCTGCCTGCTGCGCGATACCCTGGAGCGACTGGAGCTGCCAGTGGCACGGGAGCACATTGAGGTGGTGAGGCGGCCCCGGAACACATATGCACTGGTGCAGGTGGCCACCCCCAAGGCCACCCTGGCCTCCCTCCCCGGGCGCCTTCAGATGGCCCTGGAAGAGCAGCTGATCCTCAAAGAGCTCACTGCTCGTGGCAAGGAGCTGGTGATGAGTGAGGGCTGGGACCCCTTAAACCACAGGGAGGTAAGTGGGACTTGCCCAAGCACCAAACGCATACTAGGAAGTGGCCACAAGTGTAAATGTCATGAGGAACTGGGGACAAATCCATACTCTCGGGAGGTGTGACTCAAGTGACTATCCTGTTTCACCCTAAGGCCTCTCTTCTCAACCCACCCCTGGGTCTGTGAGGGTATGCCCAGTCCTGATTCTCCTTGGCCCATCCCATTTGTCCTCTTGACAAACACCAGCACCCATGCTGGGCCAGGAACAGGGCTGAGAAGGGCAGTTCAGATGCTACCGGTCACAAAGTCAAAGTGGCTACAGGAGGAAACAGGCCCTCGCTGTAAGTGGAGGCAAATAAATAGGAGACCTAAAATCCAGGCTGGGACTTGGAGAGCTAGGCAGACACTTGAGGAAGGACGTGCAGGCGGGACAAGCAGCACAGGCGAAGGGACTGGGGTGAGGGATGCTACACTTGCAGGACAAGCCTCTCCCCAGCCCTTTATTTTTTTAAGTATTCTTTATTTATTAATTAGGGACACAGATTGAGAATGTGTGTGCCAGGGCCTCTAGCCACTGCAAATGAACTCCAGACACATGCGCCACCATGTGCATCTGGCTTACATGGGACCTGGAGAATCGAATCAGGTCCTTAGACATCTCAGGCAAGCACTTTAACCTCCAAGCTATCTCTCCAGCCCTTTATACTTTTTTTTGAATGTTTTCTTTTTATTTATTTGAGAGGGAGAAGAAGAGGTAGGGAGAGAGAATGGGTGTGACACCTTTTGACACATGTGTGCCTGCTTTCATGTTTCTATGGAAGTTCTGTAGTGTTTTCTCATACTAAATTCATCTACTCTGGGGAGTTGATGGGCTGGCAAGGTCACACCCTTCACCTCCAGGTACAAGCCCGGCTAGTGGACAGGAAATAGGGAGTGACCACTGAGCTGGCATTTAGGACTGCTGAGAACTGTTAGAAGAGTCTGGCTCCCAGTCCCAAAGGAGCCATCTCTTCCTTCCTTGCCCCAACACCCCACATCAGGTGCCTACGAAAAGCCTAGCTCAGCAGTTGCCCATGTTGGATGCAGGACATGGACAAGACTGGTCCCTTAGCTTGGGCAGGCAAGGGCGTGCATCAGGGATACCTGTAAGAGCTAGATCACAAGTGAGGGGATGATGGGGTCTAGCGTTCGGTTTTAAGATAGGGGTTCCTGCTTTCAACCTGGGCTTATACACCCTGCTCATGACTCCCAGCAGGACAGTGGCCCAAGCCCAAGCCACAGCCCTGGTCCCAGCCCTGGTCGTAACCCAGGCTTCAGCCTCCCACTGCCAACCCAGCCTGCAATCTCCTCGCCTAGCTGGTACCATGCTGGGCAGCGGCAAATCACCCAGAACCGGCCAAGTGGTGCACGCTCTGACAGTGCCATTGCGCACCAGGAGATCCTGGGCCAGGAGCAGCTCTTCCAGGGTGCCTTCCTGGGCAGTGAGACACGAAACATGGAGTTCAAGCGGGGCAGTGGTGAGTACCTGAACCTGGCCTTCAAGCACCATGTGCGGCGCTACGTGTGCGCCTTTCTCAACAGTGAGGGTGGCAGCCTGCTCGTGGGTGTGGAAGACAGCGGCCTGGTGCAGGGCATCCGCTGCGGTCATCGTGAAGAGGACCGCGCCCGCCTGCTGGTTGACTCTATTCTGCAGGGCTTCAAGCCCCAGGTCTTTCCTGATGCCTACACCCTCACCTTCATCCCTGTCATCAGCACCTCCACCACCAGTGTGCCCCTCAAGGTGAGTTGCAGGCCCCGCAAGCCAGGCAGCCACCCAGCAGGATAGTAGCTGTGTGACTGCTGAGCAGAGAGCTGGGGTGGGAGGAAGTGGAACAGGATTTGGGGAAGCGAGCCCACCAGGCTGCCTTAGGGAGCCAGGATGAAGTATAGGGTGATCTGGGCAAGCCTACGACTGCCGTCAGATGTGGCATCCCCTGAGCTGCCACTGCTCCTGCCAAGGTACTCCGCCTGACTGTGCACTCCAAAGTCCAGGGCGAGCCACAGCTGTATGAGACAGACCAGGGGGAGGTGTTCCTGAGACGTGATGGGAGCATCCAAGGCCCGCTGTCTGTCGGCGCCATCCAGGACTGGTGCAGGCAGGTGAGGAGGCTAAGGTCTGAGGGTTGTTGGGCCAGTCCTTCCTGGGCTCCTTTGGTCACTCACCGCGCAGTCCCAGGCAAGCCAGGATCCTGCACAGAGGCTGGATGGAGACCCCCACCTCCACCCATATGACACTGCTTGGTGGCTGGGGAGGATGTCCCAGCAGTCTCCCTAGAGAAATCTCTGTATACCTTTCCATTGACCTGATAGCCCCAGCCCACCCTGCTTGGGTAGTTTAGACGTTCTGTTGTTGAATGACCAGGGGACAGGGAGATTGGAATACAGAGACACTACAAATGGGGGAGGCCATGATGACAAGGGACAGGTGGGTGCTAAACTGAGTCCTAGGAGGAGCCTTTCTAAGAGGAATTACCAAGTGCTGAAAGAGTAGTGGAAAACGGGCGCTGACAGAAGGACGTGACCACGTAGCAATCCTGTCCCTGCCCTGGGAGGCTGCGCCATCCTCATGTGTGGTTTGCCAGTAGCTTCAAGACCCCGGGGCTCTTGGCCAGAGGCAGCAGCATAGCCAACCACCCTCAAACTGTGGTTCACCTGAGGAGGGTAGACAGCCAGGGACAATGTCAGCTCGGCCATCTACTGCCATGCTGTCCCCTCAGAAGTGGACAACAGAGTTGGGCAAGCTGGAGGAGAAGGTGAAGGTGCTGACGGGCGAGAAGGAGCAGCTCCAGCTGCAGCTGCGGCAGCACCGGTCCAGGCTGTGCGGCTGCTGCGTCCTGTGACGACGTGCTCCATGCTCCGCGGGAGGCCCAGCCTCTGGATTCCTCTGCACACACACGGGCCGCATGCAGACAGATGAATGCAGCTCTGGCCTCTCCTTCAGCACTGCAGATGCTGGGCCCATGTGGTAGCGTAGCTCATCAACTGTTCTCAGCACAGCCCCAAGGAACCTTACTTCAGAAGGAATTTTAGCTGAGCTAGTATAAAGGACTCTCTCTCCTTAACTGCTCCTTTTGCCCGAGCTGGGTACTGTAGTCAACTTGACAGGCCAGAAAGGAATTTGTCATCTTGGGAAGGCCACTTGCAGCCAGCAAAACCTACATGGTAACCGGGTATGGGGCAAACAAACCACCCTGCAGCCCCACCACTAACTTGCTAGAACTTGCCATTGTCAATGTTCCTTAATAGATTACACTCATTACAACCAGGAGCGCCTGGTTATTTCTAGGACCCTTGGTCAGCCAGCCAGATACTGCAGATCACAAGTCCCATACCCAACCCACCTCCGCCCGAGAGGCAGAGCTTGTCCTGGGCTACCACACGGCTCTGTGGCTACTCAGTACCCAGTCCAGCTCTGTCTGAAAAACCAGGTGCCTGAGGCAAAAGTACTCACCTCGGCCTCAGTCTCTTTACCCATGTGACAGTGGGCTATCCCTGCCAGCCGTACCCAAGCAGCTCTGAGAGGCCCTGGAGAAGGTTCTAACCATTCTCATGCTTCTCTACCGACTGACCTTAAAGCCCAAGAAGATCCTGTTCTCCCGCCCTCCATGCCGGGCTGTTTCACCGTGAGATGCCCTGTGCTCACCTCCTGCTGCCCCTTGCACCAGCCATGCCAACTGCACTGGCTGCTCCCCTGTCCTGTTACCCTTTTCCCTCAGAAAGCTAAGTGAACTTGGTTTTCTCTCCACCTTCAGGTGGAACCCAGACTGGCCTTGAACTTGAGGCAATCTTCCTGCCTCAGTCTCCCAAGTACTGGGATTACAGGCAGTAGTTCCTCCATCTCCCCTACCCCCACAGTACTGTCACCAGTTGTTTCCCCACCAAAACACAGGGTTCAGTCTAATGAGTGTTTGCTGGACCTTAAACAACATGCTTGATTGCTTAAAAAGATGTCAGTCATCAGCGCTCACTTCTGCAGGTAGAGGCCCTTGACCACATCCATACAGCGGGTATTACAGGAAAAACTTTGAAAACCAGCACCTACTTCCAGCCCATTCACCAGCCAGGGACACCTCCTAGACCACCCACAACTGCTCCGAGACTCGATCTTCCTGTGCATCAAGCAGGATCCAACCCCTGCCACCACTCACCAAGCTTACAGGAGCCAAATATGACTGCAGATGCTCAAATCTTGGCAAGTCATCTGCCCACTGTGATGTCCCCAACAACACAGAATGTACTAAGGCTGGGGCGTGGCTTAGGGGACGAGCATGTCACTAGCTAGCACATGTAAAATCATGGGTTGTATCCCCAGCACAATAAAAAATAAAATGAAGCCAGGTGTGGTGGCACACGCCTTTACTCCCCAGCACTCGGGAGGCAGAGGGAAGAGGATAGCCATGAGTTGAGGGCCACCCTGAGACTCCATAGTGAATTCCAGGTCAGATTGGACCAGAGTGAGACCCTACCTTAGAAAACAAAACAAAACAAAATATAAAATGAATCCAGAAGGTAGTGTTTGAGTACCATCCATTGGCAAGCACGCCAGATGCTGGTCCAGACATCTAGACCCTCAGAAGTATTTCACTGGAAGAAGCAGGGGAGCACAGCTAGCTGCTCTTGCCTCAGGGCACTGGTCAGTTGACACTGAGCATGGAATGCTGCCTTCTGGTGCCATCTGTAGCCAGCATGGCAAGCTCTGGGGAGCCAAGTGAGGGCCTCTCTGTCAAAAGGTTATGCAGGTGGCCAGCATAGCGCAACTGTTCAATGTTGAGGCCATCTTCACCAAGGGCAGAAACACAAGAAGACTTCCATACAACCCCCACACCTAGCCATGTCCTTACTGTTGTGGGGCACTGTTGTCCCCAAGTATGCATATCCCTTTAGTAGCACTCCTTCAGAATGGGGCATGAAAGAAAAGTCTAGAAGCACACTCAATCAGCCACAAGTAAGGTGTGAAAACTGTGGAAGTGAAGATGTTCTGCTTTGAGAAACAGGCCGTCAAAAGTAGGCTTGAGCTGGGCATGGTGGTGCACACATTTAATCCCAGCACTTGGGAGGCAGAGGTAGGGTGATCACCATGAGGCCTCTCTAAAGTCTAGAGTGAATTCCAGGTCAGCCTGGACTTACAGTGAAACTCTATTGGGGGAGGGGGCTTGTTCATGGTCAGGAGGCAGAGGATGTGCTTCTGAGTCTCGAGGGTGATAGTGGACCAGGGAGTCTTAAAAAGAGTCTCTAAGATTTATCATGGTTTACTATCTGGAATTATGGAAGCTGCTGTCAATACTAATAAGAACAATAAAGGGTCTCTGAGATAGGAGCTGCTAAAACAACTTGTGACACATTTTCCTCCCAAACTCCCATACCTGGCTAACAAATGAAGGCTGTGACCAGCAGAACTTGTGGCCAAAGCCCAGGTAGCTGCCAATGTCACCAATGCCCCACAATTTCTCTTTAGAGGGAACCCTGCCTCCAGTGACCTTGCACTGTTAGATCTGAATTGCAGAGGCTGGGTAGGGCAGAGAGCAGTCGCGCCTGCCAGCTGAAAGCTCCTGTGATCAGCTAGCTGTCCAGCTCCATCTGTGAGATGTGGCCTCACAGCAGGCAGAGAAAAGAAGCCTGCATAAGTGGTCTACAGCACCGCCTGTTCCCCATGTTAAGTAGCACACACAGCACTGAGTAACTTTCAATCTCTTGGCATGTGACAACTGAGATGTGAACCCTAGTTGGAAAATCCTGGTTTCTACTAACAAGAAAAGCTCAGGCTGGGATCATAGTTAGTAAAATGCTTTGCAAACATAATGACCAGACTTCCATTCCCAGAATCCACATAAAAAACCCAGGTGTAAGCCAGGCGTGGTGGCACACACCTTTAATCCCAGCATTTGGGAGGCAGAGGTAGGAGGATCGCCAAGAGTTCGAGGCCACCCTGAGACTACATAGTTAATTCCAGGTCAGCCTGGACCAGAGTGAGACCCTACCTCAAAAAACAAAAAACAAAAACAAAAACAAAAAAAAAAAAAAAAAAAAAAAACAGGTGTAGCTGGGTGTGGTGGCACACGCCTTTAATCCCAGCACAGGGAGTCAGAGATAGGAGGATCAGTGTGAGTTCAAGGCTACCCTAAGAATACATAGTGAATTCCAGGTCAGCCTGGGCTAGAGTGAAACTCTTATCGCAATTAAAAAAAAAAAAAAAAAAAAAAAAAAAACAGGTGTGATGGCACACACTTGGAGTCCTAGTACTGGGAAGACAGAGACAAGCAGATCCTGGGGCTCGATGGCCAGCCTGTCTAGCAGAATTGCTGAGTTCCAGGACAGTGAGAGACCCCGTCTCAGAAAGGTAGATGACACCTGAGAAATGACCCAGGGCCTCCACACCCAGAATCTTGTTTCTTAGTTATAAACAAAACATCAGGTGGCTCACTGGTCACTGTGCTCCTGGAAAAGCCCTGGCACCACAGGTCAGTGACCACACATAGGTGCCCCCAGCCAGTGACATAAAGAGAAGCAGAAATTAAGCACACCTCTGGTTCTCCATTATTTATTTAAGAGTAATACTACATCCAGCCAGAATAGGGCAAGCACACAGCCATGCCTATTACTGTGCCACATTAAGAAAATAACTTTTCATATTGCATTTCAACTGTAGTAACACCATTCTGGAACAAAGAGCACCCTCAAGGCAGAGCCAAGTGCACACCAGAGGGTTTTAGAGACAACTTCCCCAAAGATCCCTTGTTTTAAGTGACCCCTTGATGCAAGGAGTGTCCCCAGGCCCAGGAACAGGAAGCATAGCCAGAGGCACAGGGTCTTTGAGCCAGAGAGAGCCTGTCATTTCATGTGGCATCAAACCGGACATCCTCTTGGATGAGGACCCGCCCCAGCTGGCACCAAGAGTCCCCTACATTTGAGCAGCAATGAAATTTTGGTTGGAATCACACTGCTCTATGTGGCAATGCCCCCAGGCACCAGCACGAGCTGCGTGAGTCCACGAGGCACTGGGCACTGTAAGACCCCAGAGAACCCAAGGAAAATCACCAGGCAACGCACTCAAATCCATTGGCGATGCGATGCGAGGTAGTTTGAGAAACAAGGTGTTGATGGCCCTCTTAGCTCTGGCTATCTATCAGCAGTTCCCAGTCAGTCCGGCTTCCTATCTCAGAAACTCAAACTACAGAGTAGAGTGTCAAGTGTCATGGCAACAGTCAACATGTCAAAGAAGCCAGTATAAATGATGGGACATGCAAGTGACAAAGTTTTCCAAATACCTTTTCCCATAATAAAATAATCTTAATAAAAACATAATTTAAAGGAAGTGTCAAAAGCTGAGTGTAAAATCAAAGCTGTAAACTCTATCAAAGTTGAAAGCTTTCTTGAAGAATCATCCCTGTTTGAGAGAGAGAGGAAGAGAGTATTAATGGAGAAAGTCAGTCAACTGCCACAGGGAATGATGCCATTTCCATAGAAGAACAGGACGACAATGTAACTGGAAGTTACACTTGCAATTCCCACGAAGCCATCCATTTAAGGCCTCAGAGACCCCCGTGTCTCAGCCAGATGCAAGCACTCTGTCCACAGAACCAGCAGCTCATACTCTGGCTGCTGACAGGTAGGTCTCCACATGGCTGGCACAATCCTCCATTTAAGTTTTCTTTTTCTCTACATCAATTCCTTACGCTGTCCAACATCTTACATCCAACTCCCTGAGTAGGTTACCAAGTGTACCTGTGTCATACCCTCCTCCCTGGCAAAGCAAACCCCTCTTTCTGGTGCTGACTTCTCCTGCACACCCACGTCTAAGGTCCTTACACAGCAGGCGGCCAGTCACCAAGGCAGAAAAGTGACCAGTCAGGATCGCAGAATCAAACCAGCACAGGTCAGCACTGAGGTCCCTAGAGATGAGTGCTGGGTATATGGGATCTGGGAAGAGCTGTCCATCTCAGCCTTGGGACACGATCTCATCTGACTCACAGTCCCGGCTCTCCTTGTAGATCCTCATCTTCTGACACCCTCTCCAGCACAATCTGCATTTCTGCCAGCACGGTCTACTCAGTAAATGACTTTCACAGCTCTCAGGCTGCCTGTGGTTTGCATAATTAGAAATTTGCATGCCCTGCCACTAAAAAGACACATTCAAATCTGCTCTAGGATGGTTTGGATTTGGCAGGACTTCTGGAAGTAGCAGCCATCGACAGCAAGCTGTACTCAAGCATGTGAGTGCTGAAGCACTTCCTGATGAGAGCTGGAGCTGTAAAATGGCATGCCGTGCTGCCATGCCTGCCCACCTCCCTCAGGGGCTCCAAGCTCCTAACAGGGCCTAAAAGTCAGCTCCCCAACTGCTCAGATTGGCACCTGCACATAGCCCACCGCAGTGCGCAGAGCAGGGCAGATGACTAGGAAGAGGGTGGCCCACTGACCTGACTAGTTCCATTCTCCAGTAGAAAAAAATCTTTAGCACTAATTTTTCATGATATTCCTACAATTCTAGTGTAATCACCAATTTCCTTTTCTTTCTTTCCTCCTTTCTTTTCCTCCCCCCACCCCCCACGGTAGGGTTTCACTCTAGCCCAGGCTGACCGGGAATTCACTATGTAGTCTCAGGGTGGCCTTGAACTCATGGTGATCCTCCTACCTGTCTCCCCCAGTGCTGGGATTAAAGGTGTGCGCCACCACGCCCAGCAATTTCTTCCCCCCCTTTTTTTTAAAAAAAAAATCTTTTATTTATCTTTAAGGAGAAAGAGAGAATGGGCATGCCAGGGCCTCTAGCCACTGCAAACGAACTCTAGACGTGTGCACCATTTTGACCATTTTGTGCATCTGGCTTTTTATGAGTACTGGGAATTGAACCTAGGTCATTAGGTTTTGAAGGTAAGTGCCTTAATTGCTGACCATCTCTCCAGCCCACAATTTTTTTTTTTGTTTGTTTTTGTTTTTTGTTTTCTGAGGTAGAGTCTCACTCTAGCTCAGGCTGACCTGGAATTCACTATGTAGTCTCAGGGTGGTCTTGAGCTCATGGCGATCCTCCTACCTCTGCCTCCCGAGTGCTGGGATTAAAGGCGTGTGCCACCACACCCGGCAATTTTTTTTTAAATTAAAGATTGCAAATACTACTTACTAGGGATCAGTCATGATTTATTGATGGAAACTTCAGCTCTGTGATTTCAGAGTCGGGGGAGCTGCTCCCACTTCTGTCACTGTAAGTGTCCCTGCAGAATTCAGAAGGTTAATATTTATCTCCTGCCCACCAAAAACTCACTTTACTTCCTTATTTTTGTAGCTACCATTACAGGGACATGTGCCCACACAAACAAGAAATCTATACTATAGAAATCTAATACTATCAGAAATCTATACTATATATATATATATACACACACACACACACACACACACACACTATATTTAGCAGAGGCCATAGAGGAATTTCTCTCCTCTGGGTACAAGAGTTACCACCCCCCATACTTCATCTTCACATGCTAACTAGATAAAGGGTGCAATAGAGAGTAAGTCCACTTGACTGTGGAAACTCAACCCCCTTAACACGGACCAGGGCATTGCCTGCCAAACAAGATCTCTCAGCAACATCACCAGACCCAAACACTACAAGGAGGAAAACTGGACAATACAGAAGGGAGAACAGCCCGAGAAAACCTTAGGAAGAGTGGAACCTCCCCAGCAATGTGAGGAGAGCATGGACACCCAGTCCTGGCTCTCTGGACATGACTCACTGACCCCTGCTTCCAGGACAGAAGCCCAGAAATTGGTATCAGAAGCAGTGTTCCCACCTGGGAGAAAGCCGGCAGCCTTTCTGGAGGTAATGTGGGAGCCGCCCCACGGAGGCCAGGAGTAGGCCAAAGTAGGGTGGAGAGGGCTTGATAGGCCTGGACAGGAACTCGGGGTGGTACTGGACCCCAACAAAGAAAGGGTGATCTGAAATAGAAATTCAAAGGTCAGTCATGTGCACTGTGCATCAAGTGTAGAAGAGGAAGGGAAAGTCCTACAGACACCCTGCAAGTATTGGAAGGTAATGCCATTATTTGAACCCAGGTAAAGAAAACCCAGGCATGAGCTAGCTGAGGCCCTTTCCCCAGTACTGTGGTCCCTTCCAGCAGAGGGGTCTGCTCCAGCCTCCTCCTGTCTCCTGTGATCTACATAGGTTGAGGCCAGAGTTCATGCAAGAGCTGAAAAGAGGTGCAGCCCCCCACATAGTGCTGCTTCCTACTTCCACCAACACCTTCTTCCCTCCCTCCCTTCCTCTTTTTATGATTACTTTTTATTTACTTAAGAGAGAGAGAGAGAGAACAAAAAGAGGGAGGAAAAGAGAAACAAAGACAGTGTATATGAGGAAGCCAGGGCTTCCTGCCACTGCAAATAAAATCCAAACACACATGTCACTTTGTGCATCTGGCTTTATGTGGATACTGGGGAACTGAACCCGGGTTGTCAGGCTTTGCTGGAAAGTGCCTTTAACCACTTGAGCCACCTCTCCAGTCCCTCTTTCTAAGTCAGGCTCTAGACATGGTCTAGAACTCATGATCACCCTGCCTCAACCTCCTGAGTACTGAAATTAAAGGTATGTGTCACCACACCTAGGTAACATATATTCCTTACATTTTACTGATGTTTTACCATTTTTAAAAAAGTGGGGGTGCTGGAGAGATGGCTTAGCAGTTAAGGCACTTGCTGGTGAAGTCTAGACTCTCTGGGTACTACAGAGCACAAGGTTGCACATGAGCACAAGGTGGCGCATGCATCTAGAGTTCAACTGCAGTGGCTGGAGGCACTGGTGCACTAATTCTCTCCGTCTCTCTTATTAAAAATAAAAAAGAGTTTACCACTGCCCAGGTACTCACCTTCCAACTCCACAATTTCCATCCTTTGACCTTCAACATCTTGGCCAACAAACTTCAAACCTTGCTCCTCCAAGCACTTTTTCAAGACCGGATTCACCTGGTGAAGCAGGAAGACTCATTGTGCTGGCCTCTCTATTACTGCATGTGCAGAGTAACAGAAAGGAACAGGCTCCCATCCTCACCTCGAATCGGTGGCGGTGTCTCTCTTCCAAGTAGTCTATGTCACCGTAGAGTTTCCCTGCAAAATCCCAGGCTGGATCTAACACTTGTGATTTCACAAAGAGCCTATACATAGCTGGCCTTTTCTTTTTTATTGGGGGGTTCAAGGTAGGGTCTCACTGTAGTTCAGGCTGACTTAGAATTCACTCTGTATCCTCAGGATGACCTCAAACTCACAGCATCCTCCTACCTCTGCCTTCCAAGTGCCAAGATTAAAGGCGTGCGCTGCCATGTCCAGCTTGAAATTGCCATTTTTGTGGAATAAAACCCACCAAACTCCACATAGTTTAACTTACACATTAATGGATTTAACTGTCTCGCTGAGGCACTCACACCCCAGGACTCAGATGCACTGCCAGTGACCTAAGGCCCGCACTGCTCTCTGGCTAGCACAATGTACCCTAAACAAGGATTAATAAGAGGAAAGAACCACAAAACCAAGAACTGCTGGCTAGGCTCTTTGGAGCTGTAGCACCACCCTAACACATGAGCCCAGGATGGACAGGCCAAAGGCCCGCCTGAGGTAGCTTACTCATGACTGAGTTCTTGGTCTGGAACAGGGTTCTCCTCTTGCCCAGCCTCATGGTTCCGCCCATCTGTCCAGGGTTGTGTTCTGGCATGTCTACGACCTGCAGATATTCAGAAAACAAACGTGGACTTCCAAACTGTGCTTCCCATAGACACCAGACCTTTTCTTAGTCACGTGAAGCACTTCCTGCAAGATGCAGTTGGGAGAAACCACCTCCCAGCAATCATTACACTCCCGGGCAGGGATCCAACCCTCCAACCTGCCTTCAGGGTGCTGTCCCTGCTCTAGCCTACTGGCCTGTTAAGACAAAAATGGGAGAATGACTAGTACCACAGCAGAGACACTAAACTATGTCATGACATGAAGGTACCCTGGGCCTAGGACAAAGGGTATAGTGTCAGCACTCGGTTGCAAGGGGATGCTGCAGCTGACCTCCCTGCCCAGCACTCCTGAGCACTTGGTGACCTCAAGATCTTCCATATGTCCGCTCCCTCCACTCTGCTCCACTCCACAAGTTCAATTTCATGTCAACAAATATACTGATGCTAAGTGGATGAACTCAATAGCTTTGTCCCCTTCTATGTTCTCACACTGTTGTCTTAGTTGTCCTTGGTGACAAGAACAGGTCCCTAGTACACAGTAGCTACTTAGCATTTCTAGAATACTGGGGGGGAAAAAAAAAGCCTAGACATGCCTGTCACATATGGGCTAGGGACTCAGAGATGAATAAAAGCACTGTGTCTCCTCTGAGTGTGTGTCAGTAGTGACAGGCTGTTCAGGCCAGTCTCAGGTGTGCCAGTCTGGGAAAGCTCTCCTCCCTACCACCCTTCCCCGGCAGCTCTTTCATCAGGTCCCGCCTACCTTTCTGAACTGTCACTGGGGTAATGTGAAGTGGTAAATAGAAACTGGCGAGAAAAGCAGCTGGCATGGAGGAAGTTCCTGCGCTCACACTTCCTGTGGGGACCATTTATAAAGTGCTGTGGGAGCTGGGGGCACGGGAGAGCGATTTCTTATCTGGTAGGTCTGAGAGTACAGGACCTAGAGTTCAAGCCCTCAGTGTTCTTTGGAAACAATCAAGTGGTCTCACTGCCATCCTACCATCATTTGTGTCACAGACACCCTTTACCTCGTTAAGCCCCAGCAGGTTCAAACACTCCACTCACCACAGGATGACTGGTCTTAGGATCAAACTCTGTAGAATTGGCATCTGAAAAATTAAGATACTTAGTTATGAAAATAGTTATAAACAAAACTGGTTACTTAATGGCTTCATACTAAGCCCTCAATCATGACCAACCCTCAATTGAAAGTCAAATGTTTAGCAAACCGGGGACAGCATTCTTAAGACAGTACTGAACACACAAACACAAGTGAGCCAACTCGTTAATATGGTAGAAAATTAAACTACACAAAACAGACCGCAAAACCAGCACTTATTTTAGATAATGTGTCCTTATGGCAGTTCCTATACTGTTTTTTTTTTTAACTTTTTCAGATTGTCTCTCCAAAGCAAACAAGAACTAGACCATCTAACTTTCTTTTCTTTTCTTTTCTCCTCAACATTCAATATGTTGTCTACTCAAGTGTCTCAGCCAGTCACTACATTAACTAAGCTTCATCCCAGCCTGTTTCTGTGTGAGTGTGTGTGTGCACACGCATGGTAGCAAACATGTGATGCATGTGAAGCTCAGAAGACAACTTCAGGTGTCAGTCCTACCATCTGCCTTGGCAGGGTCTCTTGTCCACCACTGCACACACCAGGCTAGCTACAGGCTTCTGAAATTTCCTTTCCTATCTCCACTTCCCATAGGAGGGCTGCCATAGGAGGGCTGAGATTACACATGCTCACTCGTGCATGCAGCTTTACGTGGGTTCTGAAGATCCAAACTCGGGCCATCAGGCTTGCACATTAAGTGTTTTTACCCAGTGAGCCTCTCCCCACCTCCCCCCCTTTTTTTTATTTTGAGAAAGGCCTTGCTATATTATGTTGTCCAGGCTGTCATGGAACTGGTTCTGTACCCCAGGAAGTCCTCTAACTTGTGATCCTCTTGATTAAACCCAAGTCCATGGGATGAGATTAACAGATTTCAACATAAACAATCTTTCTATCCTTTACTGAGCTTACTAACAATAAGCAAAGACAAAAAGGTAAAGGACAAGCTCCTGGCACTGCTTGTTGGCTTTCTGTGTGAATGTGCGATACCTCTTCCCTCCCGGGCCCAAACCAGACCTGGTCTCTCTCTCTGCTCAAGGGTAAGCACTCCCCCAGGTCATCTGCCCATCCAGGAGCCCTAGTGGGTGGGCAGTCCTTGCCAGAACTAAGAAGCAAGCTGCCTATTCCACTGAGCCACGGTCCCAGGGCTGCTGTGGTCACAGTGGCTGCTGAAGAAGTACTGGCACTGCACGAGCCAGGCTGCTTTCACTATCTGCTTCCTTTTACAGCCAACATAGGACTTGCCTAGTACTTGAGTTACAGCTGGAGCACTCTTCTACTGTCACTCCATAAACCACTCCCATTATCTATGCCATGGGGCCCCTCTCCCACTGACTCCAGGCTTGCCCATGTGACTTGCTTTAGGCAGTGATACACTGGCAAGTCTGTCAAGTGTTTGCCCAGTTAGTCTGCCATTTTGGAAGTAAGCTGGCCACCATGTGCAAAGATGTTTGAGCTGAATTAATAAATGATGCACCACCAAGTAGAAAACATCAACTTAATGTCCTCACTAGGCTAAGGGCACTGCTGAACCAGGCAGCAACTGACCTGGCTGAGTCTCCCACAGAAACCTGAAAAGTGATGAATCATTGTGTTGGAAGCCTGTGAGCTGTGGACTAGAATGCCACAGTAGTCCAGAGTAGGCATGTATTTGAACATTTCCCACACAAGAACTGCTAAGGACTATTTGCATATGTTATTTCACCTTATTTACAGCTATGTGAAGTGGGAAGCATTTTGACATCTATTTCATGGAGAAAAAAACAAAAGCTGGTTGTGGTGGTGCATGCCAGTAGGATATTGCTAAAGGGGCGGAGGCAGGAGGATCACTGGAGTTCAAGGCCAGCCTGGGCTACACATTTATGCTGGGCGTGGTGTCACACACCTTTAATCCCAGCACTCAGGAGGCAGAGGTAGGAGGATCGCCATGAGTTCGAGGCCACCCTGAGAATATATAGTGAATTCCAGGTCAGCCTGAGCTACAGTGAGACCCTGCCTCCAAAAACCAAAAAGAAACAGAAGCCCAGAAAGACCAAGTAACATGCCTGAAATAGCAAGTAGCAAGGCCAGAACCTGAGTCTAAGACTGATAGTCCCAGAGCCCATGTTTTAAGGCACTATCTGGGTGGTAGCCACAGTGATCAAAGTGAAAAATCAGAAAACAGGAAATGTCTTGGATGGAGGAATGTGTGACACTCCCATGTGCCAGGCGCCTGCTTTATTGCACACTGAGAGGTACGAAGAAAGCAGGCATCTTGCTCACAGCTCCCAACCACCAGCACCCAATGGCTGTCACACCCTCCAAGGAACAACTTGGCAAGAATCCGTTTCCAAGCACACTTACCTTGCCATCCCAGAACATTTCGTGAAAATTCCACCACTGCCAGCTGCATTCCTAAACACACGCCTTCCAGGAAGAGAGAAAAAGCATGTGAAGTTCCACTGAGAAGGCAGCTCCCACACTTCCTCTCAGCCTGCCAAGGTCCATGTCCTGAGTGGCAATCACACCCTGCTAACTTTCTGAAAGCAACTCTACTCCCATGCTTTATTTACCCTGTACTGATTTAAATACTAAGTCTAAGTGTGGAGGTTTGATTCAGGTGACCCCCATAAACTTAGGTCTTCTGAATGCTAGATTCCCAGCTGATAGAGATTTGGAAATTAACGCCTCCTGGAGGCACTGTTTTGGGGGGCAGGTTTATGAGTGTTATAACCAGTGTGCCCTTGCCAGTGCTTGGCACACCCTCCTGTTTCTGTTGTCCACCTGATGTTGGTCAGGGGGTGATGTCCACCCTCTGCTCATGCCATCCCCTGCCATCATGGAGCTTCCCCTGGAAATCTTTTTTTTTTTTTTTTTCCCCCAAAAGCTGTTCTTGGTTGGGTGATTTCTGTCAGCAATATGAACCTGACTGCAACACTAAGTATACACAAAGATTCCAGGTGTTGAAAAGTTACCCAATGAAAGAGACAAGATTCCAGCTTTCTTATTCTCTCTTATTAAGTTTTCATTTACAAGCTAAAATGTACAGCTTCAGAAGACATTCAAAGTCACTTTGGCCAGTTAGTGGCTGGTATGCCAAGTAAGTAGGACATAAACCCAATCTAACATCATGCATTGCAAACAGATTGTTTTAGCCAACAGTTCATTCTCTCAAAATTCCATGTCATCTAAATGTAGCCCATAAACTTTCCATATACACAGTCTAAATTTCTCCCCAAGTAAACCAAAAATGCTTCCACTTAAGTTCTTCTCTTAAAAAACTGCATGTCTTGGGCTGGAGGGATTGCTTAGCAGTTAAGGCGTTTGCCTGCAAAGCCAAAGGACGCAGGTTCGATTCACCAGGACCCACGTTAGCCAGATGCACAAGGGGGCACATGCGTCTGGAGTTTGTTTGCAGTGGCTGGAGGCCCTGGTGTGCCGTTTCTCTCTCTCTCTCTCTCTCTCTCTCTCTCTCTCTCTCTGTCTTCCTCTTTCTCTGTCAAATAAATAAATAAAATACTTAAAAAAAATGCATGTCTTGTTTCACTGTCACTCTGCCTTAGTTACACCCTGGGCACCTTTTCTACTTAAGAGTGAAGGGACACAGCATAGCTCCTCACCCAAGAAAGGTTTTTTCTGTTTCCGAGCCCAGGCAATTGCTTGAATTTTTCCTTCTGTTCCTCGAACACCAAATCCTCCTGGAACCAGCACTCCACTGCACAAGAGAACAAACCACAGGTAAATGACTCCCTTTGCCACTTACCCAGCTTTCAGCACACTAAAGCAGTCACTGCCATGACACTGCTACCATGTACTGGACACATGCAGCTAGCCAGGGGTGGTTATTTAAAAACTGCTGGTGCTCTGTGCATGTAAACACTACAAACGTAGAAGGTCCAAACAGAACCTACAGCAGTGTGCGTTGCTACTGATACTGCTACTGCACTTGCCCAAAGCACTTTGTTCATAACTTTTCTGAGACAAGGCCTGGCTTCAAGCTCACCTCCTGCCTCAGACTCAAGTGCTGACACTATAGGCATGACACTAGGCTTAGCTTTTGTTCCTAACTTTTAAGTTATATTAACACAAAGTTTATTTTCCCTCCTGATTTTAGTACTCTCCTAGTCTGAGAAGGACCTTTCCACCTCAGCAGCAGGGCACGATGACCGAGCATTTCGGCAGCAGTTGTAGAGCCCGAGACATCAGCCGCTCCAGTGCAGCAAACTGCTCGCTCATTCTTCACTACTGTAACTAATAGCTGCCAGGAGGAGGGTGCACCTCAGTGCTACAGCACTAGCCTAACCTGCACACAGCACTGAGTTTGACCCTCAGCACCACAAAAATAATAACAATGACTAACAAAATTAACGCGTGCAACTCCACTGACCCTGTAGGCTTGTGTGGCAAGTGTTTCATCCACTGAGCTATCTTCCCCAGCCCCAGAAAGTCTTTACATAGGCCTCATAATTAAATGTACATAGCTAATGTTATGAATAACATAACAGATTTTCTTCAGATGAAACTGCACTGGTAAGCTGGGGCATTAAACATTTTTCGGTGTGTCATATGCATGACTGTTGTACTGTTGTTCGTATGTGAGTGTGGAGGCCAGGTCAATGTCAGATATCCTGTCAGTCTCTCCCCTATGACAGTTTCTCACTGAACCTGCAGCTCACATTTAGTGAGTTAGCTTGTCCTAGAGAGCGAAACTGTCTCCACCCTGAGTACAGACCCACAAACACATCCAGCATGTACATGGGTGCTTGAAATCCAAACTCAGATTCTGTGCTTGCAGTGTGCTCAGCTGAGCCATCACCACAGCCCCCAGCAAGCTCTGTTTCTGTACAGCTTAAACCATACACTAGGCAGTCTAATAATGAAGACACTGTAGCAAGCAGATTATCTGTTTTGGCACAAGAACAGGCCCATGTTCACGCATGCAAACACTACCACAGAGAACACTACTTACTGAGCACTACAGAGCTTCTGCCATGCTTCGTGGTAGCGTACAGGCTCCTCCTGCAGGGTGCTTGGCTCCAGGTCCGTGGAGTCTATATACTAGGGCACCAGGTGGGAGAAGAAGCAATTGGTGATTCCAACCACAAATATAACTTTTTTTGGGGGTGGGACGGGTTTGAGGTAGGGTCTCACTTTAGTCCAGGCTAACCTGGAATTCAGTCTGTATTTTCAGACTGGCCTCAAATTCACGGCGATCCCCCTACCTCTGCTGGGATTAAAGGTGTGTACCACAACGCCCGGCCAAAAATACAACTTTTTAAAAATTTTATGTTTTTAGTTGAGAGGAAGAGGCAGACAGAGAAAGAATTGGTGCAACAGGGCCTTTAGCCACTGTAGACAAACTCCAGATGCATGTGCCACCTGATGCATCAGGCTTACGTGGTCCTGGGAAATCAAACCTTGGTCCTTTGACTTTGCAGGCAAGCACCTTAACCACTAAGCTATCTCTCCAGCCCCAACACATTTACAACTTTTAAATAACATTATCAATGCTCCATCTCCCTTCATTTTGGTTCTAACGTAACAACATATTTAAATTTGTTAATAATTTAAATCTTTATGGAATATTTTAAAGTAGGGAGTCCCCTTTAAATCATTTAACTTCCAAATGTAGGTCCACTGATTCCATGCGTGGTCTGTTTAGGACCTTGCACAGCTAAGCCACTAGGAGTCTGGTGTTCTCTGTTCAAATGACTCTCCCCACCCAGGCCATCTCCACCCAGGTTTTTAGTTTTGAGGTTTATTTTTTCCTTTCTTAATGTGTATCAAAGTATAATTGACATACAATAAAATATAAGCATTTTCAGCATATTTGCCCAATGTTCCTAATGAGGGTATAATGTGCCCCAAATTGACACCAAGTAACAGTACCCCAAAGCACACCACCTTTCCCTCTGCGGACAGTTCCTTCTCTGCCTTCTACTCCAGATAACCCCAGAGCCAATTCTGTCTCTTCTAGGATTTCATGAAATTGGAGTTCACATCATTAGTTTTGTCTGTTGTGTAGCTTCATTTTGGGTTGCTTACAGACTTGGACTGTTGTGAATAATGTGCCCATTTGCATAAAAATCTTTGGTGAATATATTCATTTCTCTTGAGTAAATGTGAAGCTACATGGTCAGTAGATCTACCTTCATATGAAACTACCAGACTACTTTTGTTATTGTTGTAAAATATTTTATTTATTAATTTGAGAGATAAAGAGGCAGAAAGAGAAAGACAGAATAGGCACACACTGCAAATGAACTCCAGAGGCATGTGCCACCTTGTGCATCTGGCTTACGTGGGTACTGGGGAGGTTACCTGGGTTTTTTGGCTTTGCAGGCAAGTGTCTTAACTGCTAAGCCATCTCTCCAGCCCTGGCCTTAAACCCATTCCTCCTCCTGCCTCCACCTCCCAGTGTTGGGATTACATGTGTGCACCACCACACGCAGCTTTTGGGAAAGGTTCCCAGGCAGTGCCATTATCTATGCACCATGCCTCGGCCTACCAGGCCCTCACACTCAGATCCAGGCACTAAGTATATCAACCTCTACACTCACCATCACTTCCCTCCGTTTCTGGAAAATATCCTAGTAGTTTCTCAAGGACAGGAGCCAATCACAAACCTTTCTTATCCCAACGAAAGAAATCCAGGGGCTGGAGAATAGCTTAGCTGTTAAGGTGCTTGCCTGCAAAGTTAAAGGACCCTGATTTGATTCTCTAATACCTACATAAAGGCATAGGCACAGGTGGCACCTGCACCTGGAGTTCATTTGCAGCAGCTGGAGGCCCTGGCGTGTCCATTCTTTCTCTCTCTCTCTCTCTCTCTCAAATAAATAAAAAAAGAAAAAGAAAAGAAGAAATCCAGATGTCCAAAACTTTAAGATGATACGCAGGCAGCAACTGCAAGCACACAGCTGCTTCCACTCATCCTTTGGCTGTATTGCACCACCCCTCCTTACCTTGATTTCCAGTTTGTGGTTGATGGCTAATGCAGAATGTTCTAGAGCTTTTATGACAGAGGCATATGAGTCTGAGAATTTGGTGTACTTCCCCACAAGGGCAATCGAGCAGGTCTCCAGTAAGCGATCATATCTAGCAATGAAAGGTCAAGAAAGTTACCTGGAATGTGAGTGAATATCATCATGAGCCCAAAAGTACTTTTGCAAGGGAAGGAAATTTGCCTAGGAAAAATTATAGTGAAAATGAATAGCACAGAGCAGTAAAGACCAGTTTTCAGATTAGTAAGGCAGGCTTTAGGAAGAAAGTAGGATTTCAGAAACTATTCCATAGGAACTCTTTCAAAAATCTCACACAAATTTGCTTCAATTTTTTTTTTCAATCCTAAAGAGTCAAACAAAACAAAAGGCTCTGAACAGCCGGGCGTTGTGGTGCACACCTTTAATTCCAGCACTTGGGAGGCAGGGGTAGGAGGATCACTGTGAGTTCAAGGCCATCCTGAGACTACGTAGTGAATTCCAGGTCAGCCTGGGCTACATTGAGACCCTGCCTCGAAAAACAAACAAAAAAAAAAACAAAAACAAACAAACAAAAAAAGGCCCTGAACAGACAATATGTGAAAAGGGGATATTCAAAATAGAAACACCCATACTTACTAAAAATTTTCAACCAGGCATGGTGGCGCACACTTTTAATCCCAGTACTTGGGAGGCAGAGGTAGGATTGCCATGAGTTCAAGGCCACCCTGAGACTACATAGTGCATTTCAGATCAGCCTGGGCTAGAGTGAGACCCTACTTCAAAAACCCAAAAACACTGATGAGCATGGTGGCACACGCCTTTAATCCCAGCACTTGGGAGGCAGTGGTAGGGATCACCATGAGTTCAAGGCCAGCTTGAGACTACATAGTGAATTCCAGGTCAGCCTGGGCTAGAATGAGACTCTACCTCGAAAAGGAAAAAACAACAACAACAAAAACAGGTATGGTGACATACGCCTTTAATCCCAGCACTTCGGAGGCAGACATAGGAGGATCACCATGAGTTCAAGGCCACCCTGAGTGAATTCCAGGTCAGCCTGGGCTACAGCAAGACCTTACCTCGGAAAAAAAAAAAAAAAAGTATGTATTTTTTTTCAATGTTAAGTGCACTAGTAACAAACCATAATGTTTCATGTTTGATGAAAAAAGGACCATAAAACTACATGGCATTTTAGTAGCTACCTGAAATGGACATATAAGATGTCCACATAAGTGGTCAGAGATTAACATGGAAACTATCAAAATGAAAACAGTTCCCACAGAGCAATGTGCTCACACTGCTGACTTGATGAACTAGATACACTAAGGCGCTCTCTGCGATGAGACACAAATGAGGATCTTACAAATGAAAATTCACAAGGGAACAACAGTGCCTCCCTGCAGAGCCCTTTCCAGTATGGAGTGCATGGCATGTTCCCAACACAGCAATTACATGGGAATACATGCCACCCTCTGACTGACTGTAGAGACCAAGGTGGCAGAGTGCTATGATCTGAACTCAATGCCTAGAGGCCTGGGAACTGGCCAGGCCCTGCCAGGACCTTCTCCTTTGTGCTGTGAGAGGACGACAACAGACTCCTTTCTTAGCCTTCTGAGCACCTTTTACTACAAAGGCCTCTCTAACACAAGTTGAGGACAGAAATGCTAGCATGTTACGACATGATTGAATTCCTTGAGCCCCTAGAAAAGAGAAATAAGGCGAGTGAGAATGCCCAGGTACTTATGAGGAGGCAAACCTGTCTGCCATCTCTTTCCACTTCATCAGCATTTTTCGTGATTGCCTCTCAATTGGAAGGTCCAGTCTCCGAAGAAAATAGTCTACAACACCTTGCTCTTCTAACAACAAGGGGACCCGGTAGATGGACGAGACATCATGGACACAGATCACCTATTTTTTTTTTTTCAAAAGAAGCAAGTGATTTAACAGTTAGCAAGTAACTGGTAAGTGTACATAAAGCCTCCTACTAGCTAGGTAACCTTAAAAAATGACTCGGGCTACAGAGATGGCTTAGTGGCTAAGGCATTTGCCTGCAAAGCCTAAGGACCCAGGTTCAATTCTCCAGGTCCCATGTAAGCCAGATGCACATAGTGGTGCATGCGTCTGGAGTTCGTTTGCAGTGGCTACAGACCTGGGTGTGCCCATTCTCACTCACTCTCTATCTCTCCCCCCCCCCCGTCTAATAATAAATAAAAGATGAAAAACCAAAAATATGTATTTAAAAAAATAATTCCTAATTAAAAAACAGAAAGGGGCCATTTTAAGAAAAAGAAAATTTTCAAAACTGATTCAAAAGGAATAGAATATGTGAGACTAAGCTATTATTAATAACGTAAATGAAGAGCTGGAGACATGGCTTAGTGGGTAAAGCACTTGCTATCCAAGTTTGGATCCCTAGAATCATAAAGCCAAGTTATACATAATCCCAGCACACCCACTGTGGAAACAGGAGAATTCCTGAAAGCTTGCAGGCCAGCAAATAAGAGACCCTGCCTCAAGCAATGTGGAAAAGTGAGAAGAGGGACCTAGTTATCCTCTGACCTTCATGTGCACACTGTGGCACACACCATGACATACACATAAGACACGCACAAAGACTTTTAAAAAGGCCTGAGGATGAACTGCAGAAATGGCTTAGAGGTTACAGCATTTGCCTGTGTAGCCAAAGGACCCAAGTAATCCAGATATACAAGGTGGCCCTTACATCTGGAATTTATTTACAGTGGCTGAGGCCCAGGTGTGCCCATTCTCTCTCTCTCTCTGTGTGTGTATCTGCCTATTTCTCTTTCTGTCTCTGAAATAGTTAATAAAATATTTTTTCTGTCTCTCTCTACAATAAAATAAATTTTAAAAGGCAGGGCATGGTGGCACACGCCTTTAATCCCAGCACGTGGGAGGCAGAGGTAGGATTGCGTGAGTTCAAGGCCACTCTGACTACTGAGTGAAACCCAGGTCAGCCTGTGCTGAAGCAAGACCCTGCCTTGAAAAACAAAAACAAAAACAAAATTTTTTAAGGCCTGGAAATGTTTTAGCAGTTAAGGTGCTTGCCTGCAAAGCCTAATGACCCATGTGTGACTTACCAGATCCCATATGCACAAAAGCCAAATGCACAAAGATGAGGCAAGCACAAGGTCTCACATGGCCACTAGGTGGTGAAAAGCATCAGGAGTTTGATTGCACTGACTGAGGCTCTGGTGTATCAAGTAAGTGTGTGTGTGTGTGTGTGTGTGTGTGTGTGTTACTCTAAAAATAAATTAAAAAGTAAAAAATTTAAAAAAAAATTTTCAACAGACTGGCTTTTGTTGTTTTCTGGGTTTTTTTTTGGGGGGGGGGCTTTTCTTTTAATGTGAGAAAGTGAAAGTGAGAGAGAATTGGTGCATCAGGGCCCTCAAGCTCCAGATGTGTGTGCCACCTAGTGCACATGTGTGACCTTGCACACTTGCATCACCTTGCATCTGGCTTACATGGGACCTGGAGAGTTGAACCTGGGTCCTTAGGCTTTGCAGGAAAGCACCTTAACCACTAAGCCATCTCTCCAGCCCAATAAATTTTAAAAATAAAAAGTGCTGAGGATACGGCTCATTGAAACAAAAAGCTGCTCACCACCAGCATGTGTGAGACATACAGGCAGTCCAGAGAAGGAAGTAATTAGCCCTGAGAGTTAAGGAGGTTGTAAGTGAAGCTCAGACAGTACTATGTCCTAATTAAACCCTAAAAAGGAGACTGACAGGCCAACAGGGAGAAGGACCATGTTCTTGACAGAAATGAGCAAGTACAAAAGTAGAGCACCAGCCAGGCTGGTTGGTAGTACACACCTATACTCCCCGCACAGGGAAGGATCGTGGCTGCAAGCCTGGACCTTTTAAGCTAGCGTGGGCTACATATCAAAACCCTTTCTCAAAAAACTAAGGTTTGGCCGGGCGTGGTGGTACACGCCTTTAATCCCAGCACTCAGGAGGCAGAGGTAGGAGGATTGCTGTGAGTTCAAGGCCACCCTGAGACTACATAGTGAATTCCAGGTCAGCCTGGGCTAGAGTGAGACCCTACCTCGGAAAACCAAAAAAAAAAAAGAAAGAAAGAAAGAAAGAAAGAAAGAAAGAAAGAAAGAAAGAAAGAAAGAAAGAAAGAAAGAAAGAAAGAAAGAAAACAACAACAACAGAAGAAAAAAAAAAAAAAAACTAAGGGTTGGGAACAGCTCAGTGATAGAGTAACTTGCCTAGCATGTGCAAGGCTCTGGGTTCCCCAGAAAGAAAAGTGAGCAGAAAGCCACTCCGCCTGGAGCATAAAGAATAAGTAGGGAGAGGAGAGGAAGAATTAAAGATGTATTTCAGCAATTAAGGGACAGACAGTCTCTACTTATGAAATAACAACAGGGGGCTGGAGAGATGGCTCAGTTGTTAAGGCACTTGCCTGCAAAGCCTAACGACCTGAGTTCGATTCCCTAGTACCCACATAAAGCCAGATGTACAAAGTGGCACATCCATCTGGAATTTGTTTGCATTGTTTGCCCTGGCATGCCCATTATGTGTGTGTCTCTCTCTCTCTTTCTCTCTCCCTTCCTCCCTCCCTCTGCCAAATAAATAAAAATAAAATTAAAGAAAGAAAGAAAGAAAGGGAAAGAAACAACAACGGGCCTTGTGAAATAGTCATGGTGGAGGGCTTCAGGCAATTAGAAGCAAGCAACCATTTCCACAGAGGTGGGATCTCTTACTTGTTCAGGTTCCACATGGCAGAACATTGATATTTTCTCTTTCACAGATGTGTCAAGAGGATTTGAGCACCTGCATACCACCTAAGAGTAAAGAAAACAAAAATGTGAAGGTAGAGGGAATGGTTACAAAGCTGGGCTTTTCCCCAGCTGGACTGAAGACAGATATAACATCAGAAAGACGGACAAAATGTCTGCTTTCAGCACAATGTACATTATCTATGAAAACATTACCACCTGTTTTCATAACCAAAATTCCTAAATCCTAAGTGCAGGATGAAAGGATGGCAGGAGTAGACAGGGTGAACTACAAAGCCAGTTTTTTCTCCTCCATAAATGTTCTTGGTATGAGTGGGGAAAAAAGGAAAACAAGAGAAAAAATAAGGCACAGAAGTGCAAGACCTCCACATGCCAGTAAGAAAATCTTGCTCACTGCAGCCCCATTCAAAGCATTCAACTAGAGCTGGAGAGATGGCTTACCGGTTAAGGTGCTTGCCTGTAAAGCCCAAGGACCCAGGTTCAATTCCCCAGGACCCACAGAAGCCAGATGCACAAGGTGGCGCATGCATCTGGAGTTCGTTTGTAGTGGCTGAAGGTCCTGGTTCGCCCATTCTCTCTCTCTTAAATAAGTATTTAAAATAAAGAAACAAAAAGAAGCATTCAACTATTTCCTCCACCATCAATTACCATGAAAGCCTGCTGACAAGACAAAGATCCTCCTGTCACGGAGAGTGACTTTAGTTAGGTATGGGAGAGGACACTGAAATCAGGAAATCTTACCAGGTCAGGGGAAAGCCCAAGCCCTCTAAGCTCCCGAACACTGTTCTGGGTAGGCTTTGTCTTCTGTTCCCCTGTTGAACTTGGCTGTTTAACAAAAAGGGGGGGGGGGGGAAACCAAGGTTAGTTTTTCTTTGACAAAGAATTTCCAAGCTTGACTTGTCCCAAAGCCTCAATATTGAATATCTGATCATTTCTATAATTCAGCTTTTATTTTTATTGGAGTCACACATGCATATAAGTTAGAGTCTAATAGTCCTATGGCCTCATCTACTCTCTAAACCCTACAATGGCTTTTTTTACTTATCTTTGGTGCAGGGGTTCTCATCCATAATGACCTCTATCCCCAGCCCATGTGACCTTTAATCCATTCTTCTGTTATGCTTTATTGCTACTTCCTGACACTTAGTTTAAGGCATGTTCGGCTGCTCCAGCTCTCCTCTCATTGCCCGTGCCACACTGTCCTGTTCAGGAGCACATACTTCTGAGTATCTAATAACCAGACATCCTGGAAAACCATGTGCTATACTTTCCCTTCTCTATTAAATTATTTTTAATCTTCTCCCACAGTTAAGATTTGCTGAGTTTTGAATTCTAGATTGGAAATAACCTTCATTAGAATTTTTTATTTTATATGCTCCGTGTGTGTACACGCATTAGCATGTCAGGGTCTCTTGCTGAGCACATCAGTCTTTCTGTGGGTGCTAGGAAAAGGAACCTGGGTCCCGGAGGCTTTGCCAACAAGCTCCTTTAACCTTCAAGCATTCTCCAGCCCCAACTTTGGAATTTTTATAATTTTTTTTCATCTATTTATTTGAGAGGGACAGAGAGAGAAAGAGAAGGGAGAATGGGTATGCCAGGGCTTCTAAGCCACACCACACAAACTCCAAGCACATGTGCCACTTTGTGTATCTGGCTTGCTTAGATATTGGGGAATAGAACCTGGGTTCTTAGGCTTCACAGGCAAGTGCATTAACCACTAAGCCATTCTCCAGCCCCAACCTTCGATTTTTTTTTTTTCCTTTGAGGTAGGGTCTTGCTCTATCCCAGGCTGACCTGGAATTCACTATGTAGTCTCAGGGTGGCCTCAAACTCACAGAGATCCTCCTACCTCTGCCTCCTGAGTCCTGGGATTAAAGGCGTGTGCCACCACGCCCAGCCAACCTTGAATTTTTAATGCAGTGGTGTCACTATCCTTAATTTTGTCATACTGACTTGATTTTCCTCCTTAGAGCCTTTGAAGATTTCTCCAGTATTTCAAACTTTCACAAATTAGCCTTGGTGTGGGTCATTTTTCATCCAGTATGCTAGTAACTCAATGGGCTCTTTTAATCTAGAAAGCTTCATTATTTAGACAAAGAGGTAGGAAACATACTATAAAGGTACCATCTAATACATAATTTAGGCTTGAGCCAGGCATAGTGTTTCACAACTATATCCCTAACACCAGGGAGGCTTAGACAGGAGGACTTCCATTAGTTCAAGGACAGCCTGAACTACATAGTGAGACCCTATCTCAAAAACCCAAAAATAAGCCGGGTGTGGTGGCACACGCCTTTAATCCCAGCATTTAAGAGGCAGAGGTAAAGAAGGATAGCCATGAGTTCGAGGCCACTCTGAGACTACAGTGAATTCCAGGTCAGCCTGGGCTAGAGTGAAACCCTACCTCAAAAAAAAAGGGGGGGGGGGCTAGAGAGATGGCTTAGCAGTTAAGGCATTTCCCTGCGAAGCCTAAGGACCCAGGTTCGATTCAGAGGCACATGGTGGCATATGCATCTGGAGTTCGTTTGCAGTGGCTAGAGGCCCTGGTGCGCCCACTCTCCCTGTCTCTAATAAATAAAATCTTTAAAAAAGGGGGGGCTGGAGACATGGCTTAGTGGTTAAGAGCTTGCCTAAAATGCCAAAGGACCTCAGTCCCATTCCCCAATACCCACATAACCCAGATGCACAAAAGGGCGCATGCATGGCTGGAAGTCCTGGCGTGCCCATTCATATTCTCTCTCTCTCTCTCTCTCTCCCTCTTTCCCTCTCTCAAATAAATAAAATATTCTTTTTAAAAAAGCGGGAGCCTGGGGAAATGGCTCAGTGGATAAACACTTGCTGTGAAAGTGTGAGGACCAGGGTTCAGACTTCAGAAATGCGAGCTAGGCAGAGCAGCTGCCTGTGATCCCAGTACTTGGAAGGTAGAGACAGGTGGATTGTGGGGACAAGCTAGCTGGACTAGCTAAATTGTGAGCTCTGAGCTCAAGTGAGAGATCTTGCCTCTGTAAAGAGGGCAGTTGAGTAAGACAGCATCTGATATCAACCTTTGGTCTCTACATACACCCATGCACACAAGTGCACCCACATGCATACAAACACATATACACATGCGTGCACACCACACGTATACCTACAGAAGAAACTTTAAAAAATTTTTAACCCTTCAATTTTGTCATAAAAATAAAAGTACACATGTTCAATCCACTGTCTTCAACTGACCTCATGTATTTTTCAAATAAACTCACACAGACATTCTTTATTTCCTATTTCCTAAACAGGAAATGTTGGGGGTGTTTCCCACCCCCAACATCAAACAGCAATGCCGTGCTGGAGAGATGTCTTAGTGGTTAAGGTGCTTGCCTGCAAAGCCAAAGGACCCAAGTTCAATTCCCCAGGACCCATGTAAACCAGATGCAAAAGGTGGCACATGCCTCTGGAGGTGTTTTGTTGTTGTTGTTGTTTGCAGTGGCTGGAGGCCCTGGAGCACCCGTATTCATTCATTCTCTCTCTCTTTCTCTCCCTCTCTCTCAAATAAATAAAAATTTAAAAAAAAAAAATTTTTTTTTTTTTAAACTGCAATGCCTTACCTGAGGAACTAAACTGACGTGGATATTACAAAAGTTCTCCCTCTTGACCTTGAACTGGAACTGGCGGAAGGCCTCGATAAAGGGCATGCTTTCAATATCACCCACTGTTCCGCCAAGCTGGAAAGACAGCACCATATCAGAAGTTCAGCATTCAACCTTTTTCTAGTGGTTTCCTGCTGTAATATCTGATCTGTCACCTCAATTCAGTGGCCAATTCCCATGTGATGCCAATTCCCCAGCCCTGCAGAAAGCCAGTCAGCACACACTTCTTTGTGCTGACAGCTGTCACTTTCAGACAGGCTGATGACTCCAAGGTTATAGATGTTGCCACAACGTTTTAAGGAAAAGGTCAGGCAAGAATGGTACCAGGAACTAAACTGTGGACCTCCTGTACCTTTTGTTCATACGGAAGTCACAAAGAAAAAGAAGTAACAAAAACTTCAGTCTTCCTCCACAGTTAACCATAAATAAGTTTTCTACTAAAAAGCAACAGTTATAACAAAACTTTTGAGATCCAGCACCAGGATCAGCAGAAAGGAGTACAGAAACCAAAGAAAGCTCACTCAAGGATGAAATGTTCTAGCAGAAGTCAGCCAACATCAAGAGAAGGATGAAAATGTGGCCTGCCACTCTGTACAGCTGGCATTAAGTGGACTCAAACATGGTGTAAAGATGCATTACTTGGAGAGTACTGCTTTCCTCTGCATGCCATTCCACATGACTTAACTGTGCCCCCACCTGCCATGCTGCACATGGACAGAAATGGAAGGTCAGGGCACTGAAGATAAAGCTGAGCAGTTAAGGTGCCTGCCTGTAAAGCCTAGCATTCCTGGTTTGATTTCCCAGTACCCAGGTAAAGCCACATGCCCACTGGCAGGAATCATACAAACCTCGATGACACACACTTGAGGTTCCAGGCCATCTTCATCTACAGGGATTAAAGCCTGTCTCATCACCCACTCCTGGATTGCATCTGTGATGTGAGGGACAACTGGGAAAGAAAAAAGGAACCTGTGACTTACACTTATGAGTAGAAGGGTGGGTGAAACTACAAGCCAGTTTTTTCTCCTCCATAATGTTCTTGGTATGAGTGGGGAAAAAAAAGGAAACAAGAGAAAAATAAGGCACAAGAGAAGTGCAAGCCTCCATGCCGTAAGAAAATTCTTGTCACTGCAGCCCCATTCAAAGCTTCAACTAGAGCTGGAGACGATGGTTACGGTTAAGTGCTTGCATGTAAAAGCCCAAGGACCAGGTTCAATTCACCAGGGACCACAGAAGCCAGATGCACAAGGTGGCGCATGCATCTGGAGTTCGTTTGTAGTGGCTGAAGGTCCTGGTTCGCCCATTCTCTCTCTCTTAAATAAGTATTTAAAATAAAGAAACAAAAAGAAGCATTCAACTATTTCCCTCCACCATCAATTACCATGAAAGCCTGCTGACAAGACAAAGATCCTCCTGTCACGGAGAGTGACTTTAGTTAGGTATGGGAGAGGACACTGAAATCAGGAAATCTTACCAGGTCAGGGGAAAGCCCAAGCCCTCTAAGCTCCCGAACACTGTTCTGGGTAGGCTTTGTCTTCTGTTCCCCTGTTGAACTTGGCTGTTTAACAAAAAGGGGGGGGGGGGGGAAACCAAGGTTAGTTTTTCTTTGACAAAGAATTTCCAAGCTTGACTTGTCCCAAAGCCTCAATATTGAATATCTGATCATTTCTATAATTCAGCTTTTATTTTTATTGGAGTCACACATGCATATAAGTTAGAGTCTAATAGTCCTATGGCCTCATCTACTCTCTAAACCCTACAATGGCTTTTTTTACTTATCTTTGGTGCAGGGGTTCTCATCCATAATGACCTCTATCCCCAGCCCATGTGACCTTTAATCCATTCTTCTGTTATGCTTTATTGCTACTTCCTGACACTTAGTTTAAGGCATGTTCGGCTGCTCCAGCTCTCCTCTCATTGCCCGTGCCACACTGTCCTGTTCAGGAGCACATACTTCTGAGTATCTAATAACCAGACATCCTGGAAAACCATGTGCTATACTTTCCCTTCTCTATTAAATTATTTTTAATCTTCTCCCACAGTTAAGATTTGCTGAGTTTTGAATTCTAGATTGGAAATAACCTTCATTAGAATTTTTTATTTTATATGCTCCGTGTGTGTACACGCATTAGCATGTCAGGGTCTCTTGCTGAGCACATCAGTCTTTCTGTGGGTGCTAGGAAAAGGAACCTGGGTCCCGGAGGCTTTGCCAACAAGCTCCTTTAACCTTCAAGCATTCTCCAGCCCCAACTTTGGAATTTTTATAATTTTTTTTCATCTATTTATTTGAGAGGGACAGAGAGAGAAAGAGAAGGGAGAATGGGTATGCCAGGGCTTCTAAGCCACACCACACAAACTCCAAGCACATGTGCCACTTTGTGTATCTGGCTTGCTTAGATATTGGGGAATAGAACCTGGGTTCTTAGGCTTCACAGGCAAGTGCATTAACCACTAAGCCATTCTCCAGCCCCAACCTTCGATTTTTTTTTTTTTCCTTTGAGGTAGGGTCTTGCTCTATCCCAGGCTGACCTGGAATTCACTATGTAGTCTCAGGGTGGCCTCAAACTCACAGAGATCCTCCTACCTCTGCCTCCTGAGTCCTGGGATTAAAGGCGTGTGCCACCACGCCCAGCCAACCTTGAATTTTTAATGCAGTGGTGTCACTATCCTTAATTTTGTCATACTGACTTGATTTTCCTCCTTAGAGCCTTTGAAGATTTCTCCAGTATTTCAAACTTTCACAAATTAGCCTTGGTGTGGGTCATTTTTCATCCAGTATGCTAGTAACTCAATGGGTTCTTTTAATCTAGAAAGCTTCATTATTTAGACAAAGAGGTAGGAAACATACTATAAAGGTACCATCTAATACATAATTTAGGCTTGAGCCAGGCATAGTGTTTCACAACTATATCCCTAACACCAGGGAGGCTTAGACAGGAGGACTTCCATTAGTTCAAGGACAGCCTGAACTACATAGTGAGACCCTATCTCAAAAACCCAAAAATAAGCCGGGTGTGGTGGCACACGCCTTTAATCCCAGCATTTAAGAGGCAGAGGTAGAAGGATAGCCATGAGTTCGAGGCCACTCTGAGACTACAGTGAATTCCAGGTCAGCCTGGGCTAGAGTGAAACCCTACCTCAAAAAAAAAGGGGGGGGGGGCTAGAGAGATGGCTTAGCAGTTAAGGCATTTCCCTGCGAAGCCTAAGGACCCAGGTTCGATTCAGAGGCACATGGTGGCATATGCATCTGGAGTTCGTTTGCAGTGGCTAGAGGCCCTGGTGCGCCCACTCTCCCTGTCTCTAATAAATAAAATCTTTAAAAAAGGGGGGGCTGGAGACATGGCTTAGTGGTTAAGAGCTTGCCTAAAATGCCAAAGGACCTCAGTCCGATTCCCCAATACCCACATAACCCAGATGCACAAAAGGGCGCATGCATGGCTGGAAGTCCTGGCGTGCCCATTCATATTCTCTCTCTCTCTCTCTCTCTCCTCCCTCTTTCCCTCTCTCAAATAAATAAAATATTCTTTTTAAAAAAGCGGGAGCCTGGGGAAATGGCTCAGTGGATAAACACTTGCTGTGAAAGTGTGAGGACCAGGGTTCAGACTTCAGAAATGCGGGCTAGGCAGAGCAGCTGCCTGTGATCCCAGTACTTGGAAGGTAGAGACAGGTGGATTGTGGGGACAAGCTAGCTGGACTAGCTAAATTGTGAGCTCTGAGCTCAAGTGAGAGATCTTGCCTCTGTAAAGAGGGCAGTTGAGTAAGACAGCATCTGATATCAACCTTTGGTCTCTACATACACCCATGCACACAAGTGCACCCACATGCATACAAACACATATACACATGCGTGCACACCACACGTATACCTACACAAGAAACTTTAAAAAATTTTTAACCCTTCAATTTTGTCATAAAAATAAAAGTACACATGTTCAATCCACTGTCTTCAACTGACCTCATGTATTTTTCAAATAAACTCACACAGACATTCTTTATTTCCTATTTCCTAAACAGGAAATGTTGGGGATGTTTCCCACCCCCAACATCAAACGGCAATGCCGTGCTGGAGAGATGTCTTAGTGGTTAAGGTGCTTGCCTGCAAAGCCAAAGGACCCAAGTTCAATTCCCCAGGACCCATGTAAACCAGATGCAAAAGGTGGCACATGCCTCTGGAGGTGTTTTGTTGTTGTTGTTGTTTGCAGTGGCTGGAGGCCCTGGAGCACCCGTATTCATTCATTCTCTCTCTCTTTCTCTCCCTCTCTCTCAAATAAATAAAAATTTTAAAAAAAAAAAAAATTTTTTTTTTTTTTAAACTGCAATGCCTTACCTGAGGAACTAAACTGACGTGGATATTACAAAAGTTCTCCCTCTTGACCTTGAACTGGAACTGGCGGAAGGCCTCGATAAAGGGCATGCTTTCAATATCACCCACTGTTCCGCCAAGCTGGAAAGACAGCACCATATCAGAAGTTCAGCATTCAACCTTTTTCTAGTGGTTTCCTGCTGTAATATCTGATCTGTCACCTCAATTCAGTGGCCAATTCCCATGTGATGCCAATTCCCCAGCCCTGCAGAAAGCCAGTCAGCACACACTTCTTTGTGCTGACAGCTGTCACTTTCAGACAGGCTGATGACTCCAAGGTTATAGATGTTGCCACAACGTTTTAAGGAAAAGGTCAGGCAAGAATGGTACCAGGAACTAAACTGTGGACCTCCTGTACCTTTTGTTCATACGGAAGTCACAAAGAAAAAGAAGTAACAAAAACTTCAGTCTTCCTCCACAGTTAACCATAAATAAGTTTTCTACTAAAAAGCAACAGTTATAACAAAACTTTTGAGATCCAGCACCAGGATCAGCAGAAAGGAGTACAGAAACCAAAGAAAGCTCACTCAAGGATGAAATGTTCTAGCAGAAGTCAGCCAACATCAAGAGAAGGATGAAAATGTGGCCTGCCACTCTGTACAGCTGGCATTAAGTGGACTCAAACATGGTGTAAAGATGCATTACTTGGAGAGTACTGCTTTCCTCTGCATGCCATTCCACATGACTTAACTGTGCCCCCACCTGCCATGCTGCACATGGACAGAAATGGAAGGTCAGGGCACTGAAGATAAAGCTGAGCAGTTAAGGTGCCTGCCTGTAAAGCCTAGCATTCCTGGTTTGATTTCCCAGTACCCAGGTAAAGCCACATGCCCACTGGCAGGAATCATACAAACCTCGATGACACACACTTGAGGTTCCAGGCCATCTTCATCTACAGGGATTAAAGCCTGTCTCATCACCCACTCCTGGATTGCATCTGTGATGTGAGGGACAACTGGGAAAGAAAAAAGGAACCTGTGACTTACACTTATCTGTCCATCAGGACTGATGATACCAATGCATCTGCTGTTAAAACAAACTGCTGCACCCATTGCCTGGACAAAATAGCAGTGGGACAATAGAAATACTTTGAAGGGCCTTTAAATGGTCACTACAAATATTTGGCCTCCAAAAGTTGTTTCAGGGAAACCTCAAAACAATATAGGGCTGGAGAGATGGCTCAGCGGTTAAGACACTTTCCTGCAAAGCCTAAGGACCTAAGTTCAGTTCTCCAGGTCCCATATAAGCCAGATGCACATGGTGGTGCATATATCTGGAGTTCATTTGCAGTGGCTAGAAGCCCTGGGCATGGCAATTCTCACACACTCTCTTCTCTCCTAGTAAATAAATAAAAATTAAAATTAAAAAAAAGCCAGGTGTGGTGGCGCACACCTTTAATCCCAGCAATCAAGAAGCAAAGGTAGGAGGATCATCATGAGTTTGAGGCTACAAAGTGAATCAAGGACTACATAGTGAATTCCAGGTCAGCCTGGGCTAGAGTGAGACCCTACCTCTGGGGGAGGAGGAGGACAATGTGGCTGACAGTAGTGCCCTGAACCACCTCAGGACATGTGCCCCATGCAGTTTACCTTCTAGCCACACCCAAGCACAAGGACCATGTGACACTCCTACTGTTCACAGCTGAGGCTAAAGTGAACACATCAGACCTGAACTCTTCTCCAGGAGCAACAGACCACCAGAACCCAGCGCCACATGTTTCCAACTTACTGACAGTCTGGCATGGCAGAGTAGTTAGGAGCATGGCATCTGGGGTCTCCATTCAAATCTTAGCTCACCACATATTAGCTGTGGCTTACAAAGCCAATTACATCCCTATTTTAAAGCCTGGTTTCCCCATCTGTTAAATAATAGCTCCAACATCATAAAAGTGAGGAAATTTTATGAGAGCTAGAGCTCAAAATGTGCCAGCTACTGCTGTTACTTTTTTTTTTTTTAATCATAGTTGTTTCTAAGTAGCAAAGATGACTGAGTTACTGAATAATCTAGGGTTATAATGTAGTACCTCCAGTGGGATATTAATTATTTGTCTCATACACAGAGACCAAAGTGATCTTTTATTTTTATTTATTTTATTTATTTATTATTATTATTTTGGGGGGGGGTTCAAGGTAGGGTCTCACTCTAGCCGAGGCTAACCTGGAATTCACTATATAGTTTCAGGGTGGCCTTGAACTCATGGAGATCCTCTTACCTCTGCCCGGGCCCACTCCAAGTGCTGGGATTAAAGGCATTTGCCACCATGCCTGGCTCAAAGGAATCTTTTAGACATCCAAGTCAGAATTAATCAGTTCAGTTTGAACTGTCATGACCTCTTCCTGTTCTCAGTTAAATCCTAACAGAAGGGCTCACTTGGTGACCTCATAGCTCGGGGCCACTGTATCTCAGCCACACTGGCCTCCTCTGTTCCCTGACCAGAGTCCTCAGTGGTCCTAGGCCTATGTGCTTGTGACCCTGCCTTCACTTGACCTGTGAGTAGCTCCTCAGCTCAAAGGCCATCTCCTGGATTCCAAGTGGCTTTCCCCATCATGCTTCTGGCTACCACTTACTTCCTTCACAGCTCTTCTCAGACACCTTGTTTTACTTGTTTATTTTATATCTTTCCCAGCTAACTACCATGAGGACAGTGACCTTGCTGATCTCAGTCATCACATGTTCTCAGCACCAGTCTGACTGTAGTGAGTATTCAATAAATATTTGATGAACGATGAACAGATGAATGAGCACACCAGAGGCCTAGAACAACAAACTGTACAAACCAACCAACACACTTTTTAATTTCTAATGGATCCTTTCTTGTGTCAGGAACTTGGGGAAGCACTGGGTTTATGCAGCTCTTTAGACCTCCCCACAGCCCATGAGGCAGGTGCTATTACTGTCTCCATTTTACAGAAAAGAAAACCACACCTCAGGAGGATATGCCATCTGCCTGTGTCCCTAAGGCCAATAAGTAACAGAGCTAAGACCCCAATATGACCTGACTGGGGCAGTATCAGGCCTGAGCCATCCTGAGCCATCTGTCAGTATGACCCTTGGCTCTCAGTGCAGTCAAGTCAAAAGCCAAAAGTAAATTTGTTCTCACAAATCCAAGAAAAGTACTCTTCAGCATCCTCAAAACTGGGGCTGTTCTCTTTATAAGACCAGCGGTTTTCCAACACTACCTTTTAAAGCAGAACACTTCTTTAAACCAAAACAGCCAACACAGCTAAGCAGAACTGGTAAGTTTGGTAGGGCCGAGGAGCCTACTTCAGACTCCCACTGGCCCACATGACAGATGAAAAGCCTAAAAGCCAATACAAACAAAGGAAGCAACTTTCCTCACCACCACCTGTGCACGCCACCTGGCTTCATGTCTTTCACCTCTCCTTCAGCACAGCATCAGTTCTCTGCACTCAAGCCGGGTGGTGGTGCAGACCGACAGCCTTCATGCTACTTGCGGGGCAGCAGGGCTTCTTCAAATTACTTTTGAAAGTTTTAGTTGAAAGGGTATTGTGGTAATAAAACCTTAGCAAAATGCTGAAAATACTTGAAAGGATAAATACATATACCCAAATGAAATTAAAGTGGTTTTAAGATTGTAAACCTAAAGGTAAATCCAGTATTACCTTGGACAGTTTTCCCCAAGTAATCTCCTTTGCGCTCCTTGTTAATGACGTACTGGTATATTTTCCCTGTGGTCAGATTATTGTCCTTGGTAAGGCGAATATCAAGGAATCGTTCATAGTTTCCCAGGTCAAGGTCAACTTCTCCACCATCATCTAGCACAAAGACTTCACCTGTAGTGAATAGTGCACACATTAAGGGACATGAAAATCCTATTTGCCATGGTGCAAAAATGAATTCTTTAATTATCAATACTCAGGTAGAACATAGTCTACATTAACCTGACATGAAACAGAAAAATCCATTTCTAAAAACAAAACATGACATAAAGGAAAAATTGCCAATTATTCTCTGAAAGCCAGAACTCACTCTTTACCAGAAAGAGATATGAAACAGAATGGAATGGAGGAAACACTAGCCCCAAAGGCTGTAGATGAAGGGACTTTACAATAACATGGTGGCTAGAAAAAATATCCCTATGGTTCCCTAAGGCAAAAAAAAAAAAAGAGCCTTCAGCAGTCTCCGACCTAAGTAGTTAGGTTTACATTACAATAGAACAGAATTCTAGGGTTACTGGAGAGATGGCTTAGCAGTCAAGGCACTTCCCTACAAAGCCCATGTAATCCAGATGCACAAGATGGTACATGTGTCTGGAGTTCATTTGCAGTGGCTAGAGGCCCTGGCATTCTCTCTCTCATATTAAGTAAATACAGTATTTAAGTCAGGTGTGGTGGTGCACAGAGGTAGGAGGATCACTATGAGTTTAAGGCCACCCTGAGACTCCATAGTGAATTCAAGGTCAGCCTGGGCTAGAGTGAGACTCTACCTCAAAAAACCAGAAACAAAAAGAGAGAAAGAAAGAAGAAAGAAAAAGAAAAAAACAGGGTTGGAGAGATGGCTTGCCAGCAAAGCCAAAGGACCCAGATTCCATTCCCCAGTACCCATGTAAAAGCCAGATACAGGCTGGACAGATGGCTTAGCGATTAAGGCACTTACCTGCAAAGCCAAAGGACCTAGGTATGATTCCTCGGGACCCATGTAAACCAGATGCACAAGGTAGCGCATGCATCTGGAGCTCATTTGCAGCAGTTGGAGGCCCTGGCACACCTATTCTCTATCTCCCTCCCTTTCTCTTTCTGCTTCCTTCACTCAGCCTCAAATAAATATAATATTTTTTTTAAAAAGGCAGGTGTGGTGGTGCACACCTTTAATCCCAGCACTTGGGAGGCAGAGACAGGAGGATCGCCATGAGTTCAAGGTCACCCTGAAACTACATAGTGAATTCCAGGTCAGCCTGAGCTAGAGTGAAACCTTACCTCAAAAAACAACAAAAAAAAAAGATTTAGGAGGTTGAGACCAGAGGATTGAGAGCACAAGCCAGTCCAGGTGGTGGCTCACACCTTTAAATATATTTACTTATAATCCATTATTTATTTATTTGACAGAGAAAGAGGGAGAGAGAGAGAAAATGAGTGCACCAGGGCATCCAGCCAGAGGTAGGAGGATTGCGATGAGTTGGATGTCACCTTGAGAATACATAGTGAATTCCAGGTCAGCCTGGGCTAGAGCAAGACCCTCCCTCAAAAAAAAAAAAAAAAAAAGAGGGCTGTAGAGATGGTTTAGTGGTTAAAGCACATGCCTGTGAAGCCTAAGGACCCAGGTTTGATTTTCCAGGTCCCACATAAGCCAGATGCACATGGTGGCACATGCATCTGAAGTTCATTTGCAGTGGCTAGAGGTCCTGGTGTGTCCATTCTCCCTCTTTCTCTCTCTGTTTCTCTCACTCTCTCCCTCTGTATCTAATAAATAAATGAAAATAAAATCTTTGAAAAAAAAAAAAAAAAAAAAAAAGGAAGCCGGGCGTGATGGCACACGCCTTTAATCCCAGCACTTGGGAGGTAGAGGTTGAGGCCACCCTGAGATGACATAGTGAATTCCAGGTCAGCCTGAACTAGAGTGAGACCCTACCTCGCAAAACCAAAAAAACAAAAAACAAATAAACAACTCTTGTAAGGTCGTTGCTGTACCTGGTCCAATAAAAGACAAATTTCCATTAAGCTGCCACCTCCCTCTAAATCACTTCTATTATAGAAGCTCATGGATTCTAATCACTAGATTGTTACTAAGATATTTGCTTTCTCTTGTCCAAGTGAAAAAGGACATCATTCTGCTATGCTAAGGACCCTTTAAGAAAGCAGGAAAAAGCCAAGCATAGTGGTGCATGCCTTTAATCCCAGCACTCAGGAGGCAGAGGTGGGAGTATAGCCAGGAGTTCAAGGCCACCCTGAGACTACATAGTGAATTCCAGGTCAGCCTGGGCTACAGCGAGACTCTACCTCAAAAAAGAAAAGAAAAAGAAAAAAAGAAGAAGGCAGGAAATAGAAGTTATACGAAATGTACACCTGGTACCCAGAAGCTGACAGGGTTTTCAGCATACACAATAACTATTTAAGAGAGAGAAAAATACAGTTTGCTTACCATGCTCATATGGAGAGAATGTTCCTGCATCAATGTTAATGTAGGGATCAATTTTAATTGAAGTTACATGTAAGCCACAGGACTTCAGTATTGTACCCACACTGCTGGCAATGACTCCTTTTCCAATTCCTGATATTACACCACCAGTAACTAGTATGTACTTCATTTTTCTTTTTGAGCTGAAAGAAAAATAACAGAAAAAAAATATGTATCTCAACAAGCCAAACAACCGGTTCAAATATTGGATCTGCCAGTTACTAGCTATGAACTCTTTTGAGCCTATCCCATGGCTTCAAAAGGTTGTCAGGCTTAAATAGGATCACAACAGACATTTCTTGATCACTGAGTACCACTAATCAAATAGGAGTAGGAAAATAAATGCTACAGAATAATGCAAATTTTGTTTAAAGTTTTGATAATGACCTTGAGAATCAAACAGCTCAAATATTCACTGAGATACCAGGCAGGTGCCTCATAATTTTCCCTGCTTTGGGCTAAATGAGTGCTCCAATTCTCCAAGGAAGAAATAATGTCTTTGGCTAAACTACAGCATATCATGGAACAAACACAGCTCCTCTAAGTTCTAGAAGAATGACCAAAAGGAAAGAACTATTAAATATTCAAAAGAAGTTACAGCTAAGCCTAAAATTCTTTTGATTACATGCAGTTCTCTCCTGTAATTTAATAAACTGCTTCCTGACAGCAGTCTCTCCCAGGTACGCTATGAATAGACTGTACATACAGCAGGAAAGGGACCTTGAGCAACAACCCAGTGTGAAGCACACAACGGGCAGAAGTCAACAAGGGAAGACCAGATTAAATTAAAAGAAATGGAGTTGTAGCAAGGTATGAAAGAAACAGAGCTTGGGCAAGAATGAGAATTCAAAAAGTAGGTGAAAACAGTGGTCAAACAAGCTGTGAGGAGACAGTGTCTCGCTCACCAAGAGATCTATTTTATCACCAGTGCCCAGCTTGTAACCACTAATTGGTCAGCAAACCCAAATGTGACCCCAAAACAGAGACACAGTCACCAAGTACCAGAGAATAATACTCCACCTGGTATGGAGAAGACATTGCTCAAGGAATGTTTCATGGGAAGCCAGATAATAACAAAAGCAAGCCACGAAAGCAACAAGGAAAGGGGAGTTCTGCCTGAAGCATTTCCCAGCCCCAGAGGAATGAACACACTTGGCAAGCAAACAACAATGCCTGACATGCCTTCCCCTCAAACAGCAAGGAATGCTATTCTGCTCTTTCCAGCCTCTGCTGCAAGAGCTACAAAAGCATGATCTTTACTAAGATATTTGCTTCCTCTTGTCGAAGTGAAAAATCATTCTGCTATGTTAAGGACCCTTGAAGAAGGCAGGAAGTGGAAGTTATATGAAATGTAGACCTCCTACCCAGAAGCTGACATGATCTTCGGCATACAGTTAACTATTTAAGAAAGAGAAAAATACAGTTTGCTTACCATGCTCATACGGAGGGTATGCTTATGGTTTCCCAAAAAAAGGATTTTATGGCTGGGAGTGATGACACATGCCTGTGATCCCAGCAGTCACTAATAAGCAAAGGACAGAAGGTCACCCCAAGTTCAAGGATACCCTGATCTACATGAGATTCTGTCTCAAAAAGGGGGGGGGGCGCGGGCATGGTGGCACATGCCTTTAATCCCAGCACTCGGGAGGCAGAGGTAGGTGGATCGCCGTGAGTTACAGGCCAGCCTGAGACGACATAGTTAATCCCAGGTCAGCCTGGACTAGAGACCCTACCTCGGAAAAAAAAAGGGGGGGGGGAGGAAAGGGAATTTATGGACTAATAAATCAAAGAAAATGACTGTCTGAACAAAGTTACTTAACTCAAAATCTTTGGGCATATTCAGTATTATGGACTGTGAACCCCCAAAAGGTCACAGAGTATACAATACAGACTTCTCCAAATTTACTTGACACTTAATAACTATTATTTGGGAGAAATACTACTCTATCTCATAACTGAAAGGTTCCTTACTGACCTATATCAAACTTGGCTACATTTTAGGTATGTCCAACCCAGACATCCCTTGCCAGGACTACAACTTGGTCTCAACTGAGTATATTTGCATGTTCCTACATATTTCTCAGCTACCTTAAGTGGGTTTACAATGAAGACTCACCTTGCTTGCTTGCATTGACTTTTGCCCCAGTTTTGCTCTAAGAGGGTAGACTTCTCTTCAGGGGAGATTCTGGCAGTCTCCCACGGTGCTGACAATAACAACAGCCACAAAGATCCAGTGGGAGGAGGTCTATTCACTAACATTTACAGAGTACCATTCCATGGGAGAGCCACTCACATGCTATAGGCACCACAAAAAATTAATTTTTAGCCCATACCTCATGATGCTGGCAGTCCTGTGAAAACAGTACGCTTGGGCTGGAGAAGATGGCTTAGCGGTTAAGGCATTTGTCTGCAGAGCCAAAGGACCCTGGTTCGATTCCCCAGGACCCTCATAAGCCAGATGCACAAGGAGGCGCATGCATCTGGAGTTCGTTTGCAGTGGCTGGAGGCCCTGGCATGCCCATTCTTTCTCTCTCTCTCATAAATTAATTAATTAAAAAAAAAACAGTACACTTGCAAATGAAGAGTAAACAGTGATAGGAGGCAGAGGACTATGCATAAAGGCTCTACGAGGAAAATCGTAGAAAGCTTTCAATCGTAGAAAGCTTTCAATGCCAGGGCCTTTCAGAGGACGGAGGGGAACGACCTGGGGCAGGAGAGGATCCATATGTCCTTATTCTGAAGACCTGCCTATCAATGGGCCCTAATGGAGCAGCTGACCTAAACGACCTAAAGCACTGCAAAGGGGACAGCCTTAACAGGCAGGCGAAAGGGGCATCATGTGCTAACTTGAATGCCCAACCTGGTTTTTCAGGTAGGGTCTCACTCTAGCCCAGGCTAACATGGAATTCACTATGTAGTCTCAGGGTGGCCTTGAACTCATGGTGAGGCTCCTACCTCCGCCTCCCAAGTGCTGAGATTAAAGGCGTGCGCCACCACGCCCAGCTTCCCAACTTTTTTGTCTATAGGTGATGAGTTTTTCAGCACAGAAGCTACTCGCACAAAGATGCAACAGAAATTTACCAAAGATAGAAAATAAGAAGGCTGGGTGTGGGGGAAGGAGAGTAAGTAAAGTTATGAGATCAGGTCCCAGGTGCCCCCGTCCCGTCCGTGAGCCGAGAATCGGATGGCAGGCAGCCTGCGCGCACCGCCCGTCACACAGGTCCGCTGAGGATCCAAAGAAGTGTGGACGTGCGAGCGCCACTCAGGCACAGTGAACTCAACAACGCCGGCATCTGCATCCCGGCCTCTAAGAAGACACCAGTGGGGACACGGAGGACCAGTCCAGGTCGGAAGGCCCAGGGAGCGCACAAGCCCCTTCCTCCCACGGGGGTAGGGCCCGAAGAACCCCAGGCCGCCGCTGCGGGATACGTGAGGCCGAGAAGCCTCCTCCGAGGTGGGCCAAGCCCGAACCCCGAGGCCGAGGATCAGGACCGTGGAACCGAGCGGCAGCAGCACGGTTTCCCGGGATGGCTGAGCTCATGGGGAGGGGGGCTCCTCTTACAGCGCTCTCCGCCTCACGGCCAGATAGAGACGACCTGCCAGCCGCTGGGACCCCGAGACCTCCGCGGCCGTCCCACCGCGGTCAACCCTTCCACTCTGCAGGCGGGACCACGCGGCCTTGCGCGCGGGAGCCGGCTCCTCGCGGGCCCGGGCCACCCGCCACACTCCCTCTAGACACGCAGCCCATTGGGCCGGGCGCCGGGCGCCTTCACCCCTGATTGGTGAGGAGAGACGCCTATCACCAAGGCGGCGGGGCCGGCGGCTTTGGGCACGGCCGGCGCCGTGAACTCCGGTATCGGAGAACGGTTCCTCCGGGATTCCTCGAGGTCAGCCTACCTGAGGTAGGCTTCAAGACTCTCGCGTCAGCCTCACAGATAGGCCGGCGGGGTCGCGGTGGAGCCCTGGCAGCCAGTGCTCTAGCGGGCCGCATGCGCCAGCGGTCTTTATAGGAGGCGGGCTCTAGGCGGTGCGCACGCAGAGGGCGGGGCGGGGCCAGAGCGCGCAGGCGCAAATCGCTTTCCGGGCTGGCTGCCAGTGCTGCTCTGCCCTGAGGCTCGGGCCTAGCGGGTGGTCCACGTTGCCTCATCCGAAGTGGGTCTGCGGTGCTTGAGATTCCCGCCCAGCACATCCATCCCAGCCCTTTGCTTCCTCCTGCCATGTTGTCGTCAGCTTCCCGCGGGGCTTCCAGCCAGACCATCTCATGGTCGCACAGCGCCGTGGACTTCTGATGGTGCCGCCCCAGCCGGTGTCCTGCCCGTGGCGTGCCCGCGGAGTCACTCACGTGTTCCCCGAAGGCACCTGGTACAGAAGAACAAGGGTCGCAAGACTGATGTTGATCCCTGAGCACCCACTCTGCCTCGACTAGGCTACACACCAAAGGACCCTATCCTCTGAGTAAGGGGAAGAAGTGTGCAAGTGATACGCTCCTTAGACTTCGTGGAGATTTTCACAAGACCGCTGCTGGGGCCAGAGACCAAGCGGGGGAGGGATGGCTGTCTGGAGGAGATGGGAGATAGGGAAACCACTACAGAAATGACCGAGCTGGGTGTGGTTGTGCACGCCTTTAATCCCAGCACTCGGGAATGCAGAGGTAGGAGGATCCACGATGAGTTTGAGGCCAGCCTGAAAACTACCACCCCACAAAAAAAGTAAAACGAAAAGACTGAAGCGGAAGCGATGCAAAAAGTATCATTCAGGCAGCGCGAGGCCCGGCTGAGTGGAGAGAGAGCAGGCTAAGAGAGGTTGGCAGGAACAGCCCATGCAAAGAATTACAGACCAGGGTTTTCTTTCTCCTAGGACAGTGGAAAGCAGTAGAAACTTTTTTTTTTTTTTTTTTTTTTTGGTAGGGTCTCTCTAGCCCAGGCTGACCTAGAATTCACTATGTAGTCTCAGGGTGGCCTTGAACTCACAGTGATCCTCCTACCTCTGCCTCCGAAGTGCTGGGATTAATAAAGGAGTGTGCCACCATGCCTGGCCCACTAGAAACTTTTGAAGTGCATGCAGATTTCTAATTCCCCGCCCCCAAACACTACACAAATATATCCTTGGGAAGTCAGTCTCACCACAAACCCAGTATGCCTGTTTTCTTCCCTAGAATTAATTCACTACAAATTCTTACCTGTCTTTAGTGCAAGAGTTAGAGGAAAAGTGTGGCATGATCACACTGTTTTCCTGGAAAATGACTCCAGCAAGTAGATTCCAAGAAACTAGTTAGGGTAGCCAGGAGGGGTGGCCCTGCCATCCTACCCAAACTGTTCAGCCCCAAGTCTAATGAAAATACTATAAGAGGCACAAAAAAATGAGGGGCTGGAGAGGTGGCTTAGGGGTGAAGGTGCTTCTCTGCAAAGCTAAAGGACCCAGGTTCAATTCCCCAGGACCCACATAAGCCAGATGCACAAGGTGGCCCATAGGTCTAGAGTTCGTTTGCAGCAGCTGAAGGCCCTGGTATGCCCATTCTCTCACTCACTCAAATAATAATAAATAAATAAATGAGCCCGGTGTGGTGGTGCACGCCTTTAATCCCAGCACTCGGGAGGCAAAGTTAGGAGGATTGCCATGAGTTCGAGGCTACCCTAATACTATGGTTAATTCCAGGTCAGCCTAAGCCAGAGTGAGACCCTACCTCGAAAAACAAAGTAAGTAAATAAATGAACCATTCACCCAACCACACTGCTGGAGGATGCCTTCACAAACCCCTCTGTCGCTTTCCCATATTCTCTCTGAACTGATTGATGGTCTTGCTCCCTGTTTCACAGAGAAAACAGAAACTTCTGTAACCATCACTTATTTTATCTATGCACACAGCTCTTTTTTCCTGTCCCTGTGGACAAACTGCCAGGACAAAGAGAAGCCCATCTCTCCTCTTTGCTTCAAATCACTCTCTCCAGTCTTATCTGGGAGTTCTCCCCTCCTGCATCATCAGTTTTTATTTTTATTTTATTAATTTAATTTATTTATTTGAGAGAGAGAGATCGAGAATGGGTTCACCAGGGCTTCTAGCCATTGCAAACAAACTCCAAATGCATGCACCAACTTGTGCATCTGACTTATGTGAGTTCTGGGGAATTGAACCTGGATCCTTAGGCTTTGCAGGCAAGCGCCATAACCACTAAGCCATCTTTCCAGTCCCAACATCATGTTTTTACTGTCATTTCTATATCCTGAATCAAACACGATTCCCATGTTCACCCTGTTTTGAGTTTTTTTTTTTTTCTTTTTTTTTAGGTAGGGTCTTGCTCTAGACCAGCCTGACATGGAATTCACTATGTAGTCTCAGGGTGGCCTTGAACTCACAGCAATCTTCCTACCTCTGTCTCCCAAGTGCTGGGATTAAAGGCATGTGCCACCATGCCTGGCCTTCTCTTAACTTTTCATCATTCTCTGGCCCCTTGTGGGCCAGGGGTGTCACCACTGGCATCTCTCAGAAGGCTTACCAGGAGATGGAGCCTGGGATGGCACCATCAGAAGGCCATACCTAAAGAGACCATGAGCTGGTCTGGCTGGCAGCCCTTAGGGAAGGTGGTGAAAACATTCAAAGGTTATGGCAAAGGCTGCAGAGATGGCTCAGCGGTGAAGGCACTTGCCTTCAAAGCCTAATGACCTTGGTTCCCTTGTACCTACATAAAGCCAGGTGCTCAAAGAGGCACCTGGAGTTCCTGTGGCTGGAGACCTGGCGTGCCCATTCTCTGTCTCTCTTCTCTCTATCTCTCTGCTTGCAAATAGATAAAGGCTATGGCAAGAGGAGGCTAAAGCCCCTCTTTAGTTGTATGTGTGTGGTATATGATGTATGTGGTATATGCACATATGTGCATGCACACATGCAAAGGTCAGAAGGATATCAGGTATTCTCATCTCTATTGCTCTTCCACATTATTTCCTCAGAGTCTCTTACTAAACTTGGACTTTTTCAGCTAGACTGGCTGACCAGGATACAGGAAAGTTACAGGTATGTAACTATGTGGCTATGCCTGGCTTATTTTCATGGGTGCTGAGGATCCAAATCAGAGCACCATGCTTGCCCTGTAAGCACTCTTGCCCATACCTCGTCCCTAGCCCTTCATTTTTGTCTGTCACTTTCCAGCACAACTGAAAAATATTGGTACTTGCTATCTCCAGTGTCTTCCCCCTCTTGAACCTGTTCAGTTCAGGTCATGACTCCTGGTCAAACATTCATCATAAAATTTCCCTTTTCAAAGCCAGGCGTGGTGGCACACGCCTTTAATCCCAGCACTCAGGAGGCAGAGGTAGGAGGATAGCCGTGAGTTCAAGGACACCCTGAAACTCCATTGTGAATTCCAGGTCAGTCTGAGCTAAGAGTGAGACCCTACCTCGGAAAACCGAAAAAAAAAAAAAAAAACTTCCCTTTTCAAAAATTGACCTCAGGCTGGGGTTCGTTTGCAGTAGCTGGAGACCCTGGCGTGCCCATTCTCTATCTGCTTCTTTCTCTCTCTGTCTGTCGCTGTCAAATAAATAAATAAAAATAAACAAATTTTTTTTTAAAAAATTGACCTCCACTCTCAGGGGTAAGCTACTACTGTTGTTTAGCTAAGTGGATATGCTGTGCCCATCAAATTGCCCTCTAAATTTTTGTTTTGTTTTTTTCAAGGAAGATCTCACTTTACCCCAGGCAAACCCGGAATTCATCGTGTACTCTCAGGCTGGCCTCAAACTCACAACAATCCTTCCACCTCTGCCCCTGAGTGCTGGGATTAAAGGCATGCAACACCACGCTCAGCCCTGCCCTCTAAATATTTATGTTTACATCCATAGATTAGTGATGCTTTCACCTTCGGTCAGAGAAGCTTCTTCATGTAGCTGGAGGTGACCATTGGGGAGACTCAAAACTCATTAAAGTGCTGAGGATGTGGCTGCTAAGTGCTCTGCACTACATCAGACACCTCTATCACTCCCTCCAAGACTCAGGAATATTCCAGAAAGGGAGAAGAAAGAATGTAAGAGCCAGCTGTCATTATCTGAACAAGATTTGCATAGTATTGGGCCCATTAGCATATATTTATGGATAATGGAGGAAAGCAAAAAAGAATAAAAAAAGGGGGAGCTGGAGAAATGGCTTAGTGATTAAGGCACTTGCCTGCAAAGCCAAAGGATCTAGGTTCAATTTTCCAGGACCCACCTAAGCCACATGCACAAGGGGGCACATGCATCTGGAGTTCGTTTACAGCATCTAGGGGCCTTGGAACACCCATTCTCTCTGTGTCACTCTCTCAAACAAGTAAAGAAAAATAAAATATGGGCCAGGCATGGTGGCACACGCCTTTAATCCCAGCACTTGGTAGGCAGAGGTAGGAGGATCTCTGTGAGTTCAAGGCCACCCTAAGAATACAGAGTGATCCAGGTCAGTCTGTGCTACAGTGAAACCCTATCTCAAAAAAAAAAAAAAAAAAATGGGGCTGGAGAGATGGCTTAGCAGTTAAGGGCTTGCCTGTAAAGTCTAAGGATCCCGGTTCGAGGCTCCATTCCCCAGGACACACGTTAGCCAGATGCACAAGGGGGCACATGTGTCTGGAGTTCATTTGCAGTGGCTGGAGGCCCTGGCGCGCCCATTCTCTCTCTCTTTCTCTCTATCTGCCTCTTTGTCTGTCACTCTCAAATAATAAAAATAAATTTTAAAAAAAGAATATTTAAAAAAAAGTGGTGGCACACGCCTTTAATCCCAGCACTCTACCTCAAAAAACCAAAATAATAATAATAATAATGAGTAAATAAATATAAAAAAGAAAGAAAAAAGACATCAAAGTAGAAGAGGGATTAGTTGGACAGAAGAGGTTCCGTGGAAAGGAGATGGGGAGGGAAGACAAAAGAAATTATGGGAGAGGACTATGATCAATATATACATGTATGAAGATTGCCAATAAAAACAGTTAAAGATGCCAGGCATGGTGGCACACACCTTTAATCACAGCACTTGGGAGGCAGGGGTAGGAGGATTGCTGAGAGTTCAAGACCACCCTGAGACTTCATAGTGAATTCTAGGTCAGCCTAAGCTAGCGTGAGACCCTACCTTGAAAAAACAAAAAAACAACAGAACAGTTAAAGGGGGCTGGAGAGATGGCTCAATGGTTAAGGCGCTTGCCTACAAAGCGTAAGGACCCAAATTCGATTCTCCAGTACCCAGATAACACGACATGTACAAGGTAGCACATATGTCTGGAGTTCACTTACAGTAGCTGGAGGCCCTGCCATGCCCATTTTCTCTCTGCCTGCCTCTCTCTGTGTCAAATAAACAAATAAAATATTTAAAATAAAAAAATAGTTAAAGAGCACTGGGGAGATGGCTCAGCAGTGCTTGCCAACAAAGCCTACCAGCTCAGGTTTGATTCCCTAGTATTCATATAAAGGCAGATGCACTAAGTGACACATGCATCTTGAGTTTGTAGCAGCAAAAGACCTTAGCATGCCCTTTCTTTCTTTCTCTCTCTCTCTCTCTCAAATAAATAAAAATTAAAATTAAAAAAAGTTAAAGACCCGGGCATGGTGGCGCACACCTTTAATCCCAGCACTCGGGAGGCAGAGGTAGGAGGATCACAGTAAATTCAGGAAAAAACTTAAAGAAATTGACCTCCGTGTCCTCAAACTTTTTTTTCTGTACAGCAATGTAGATTCTAATCTGATATCTGTTTCCACATCCTAGAGGAAGACAAAGGTGGGTCCATATGCACGCGTGTGTCTGACTGCCTGTTTGGACTGCTTGTCTGCACAACCTTGGGCTCGCTCTCCCTGCGAGCTTCGGTTTACAGCCATACTAGAACCTGTACCCAAACTGACATCGTTCCTGACACCATCTGTCCCTGCTGGTCATTATCTCCTTAGAATGTGTTCTTCATGTAGATTCTAGGGAGCCATGTTCAAGTTTTCCTCCATTCCATGGGGCTCTCCTGGATCTCCCTTCCTAGAGCCTTTCCTTGACCAATGAACATTGGTCCACCCCAAGGCTCATTCCTGAAAGCTCCATCTGAAGTCATCTTCTAGACAATCTCACTCTTATTTATTTATTTATTTATTTTGGTTTTTCAAAATAGGGTCCCACCGTAGCCCAGGCTGGCCTGGAATTCACTATGCAGTCTCAGAGTGGCCTTAAACTCAAGGCAATCCTCCTACCTCTGCCTGGGATTAAAGGTGTGTGCCGCCATGCCCGGTTTACAAGGCAAGCAAGCTACCTTTAATGGACCAGTAATAATCAATACTTTGGGCTATAAATGACTTAACTACCTCAGTAGCACAAAAAATAGAGACAGATCATGCATAATGCATAAATTACTTAAGTGTGGCTTGTTTGCAAGAAACTTGAGTTCGAGGCCACCCTGAGACTACATAGTGAATTCTAGGTCACCCATTCTCTCTCTCTCTCTCTGCCTCTTTGCCTCTCTCAAATAAATAAATAAATAAATATAAAATATATTTTAAAAAAGAACTAAGTCTTAAACTGACTGGTTTCTGGATGCCAGTGTGATGTATGAAATTGGTGACCTTGTCCATATAACATCATACCCATAATCCCAGCACTCAGGAAGTGGAGGCAGGATAATCATAAGTTTGTCATCCTCAGCTACATAGAATGTTCAGGGCCAGCTTGGGCTATGTGAACCCTGATGGATAAAAAGCAAAAAGAGGGCTGGAGAGATGGCTTAGTGGTTAAAGCATTTGCCTGCAAAGACTAAAGACCCAGGTTTGATTCCCCAGTACCCACACAAGCCAGATGTACTATGTAGTGCATGTGTATGGAGTTCCTTTATAGTGGCTAGAGGCCTTGGCACACCCATCCTCTCCACTTCTCTCTTCTCTTCTCTTCTCTTCTCTTCTCTTCTCTTCTCTTCTCTCTTCTCTATCTCTCTCTGCTTCTTTCCCCTCTGTCTCTGTCTCAAATATATAAAATAAAATAAAAATCTTTAATTATTTTCATTTATTTATTTGAGAGAGAGAAAGAGGGAGAGAGAGAGAGAATGGGCACACTAGTGCATGCAGCCACTGCAAATGAATGTCACACACATGCACCACCTTGTGCATCTGGCTTATGTGGGTCCTGGGGAACTAAACCTGGATTCTTTGGCTTTGCAGGCAAGCACCTTAACCACTAAGCAATCTCTCCAGCCCAACATAAATATCTTAAGGAAGGAAGGAAGGAAGGAAGGAAGGAAGAAAGAAAGAAAGAAAGAAAGAAAGAAAGAAAGAAAGAAAGAAGAAAGGAAGGAAGGAAGGAAGGAAAGAAGGAAGGAAGGAAAGAGAGAGAGAGAGAAAAGCCAGGCATAGTGGCACACGTCTTTAATCTCAGCACTCAGGAGGCAGAGGATCACCATGAGTTCGAGGTAACCCTGAGATTATGTAGTAAATTCCCAGTCAGCCTGGGCTAGAGCAAGACCCTACCTCAAAAAACCAAAATAATAAAATAAAAATAAAAATAAAAAACAAAGAAAATGGGGCTGGGGAGATGGCTTAGCGGTTAAGTGCTTGCCTGTGAAGCCTAAGGGCCCCGGTTCGAGGCTCAATTCCCCAGGACCCACGTGAGCCAGATGCACAAGGGGGCGCACGCATCTGGAGTCCGTTTGCGGTGGCTGGAGGCCCTGGCGCGCCCATTCTCTCTCTCTCTCTCTGCCTCTTTCTCTCTCTGTCTGTTGCTCTCAAATAAATAAATAAAAATAAAAAAATTAAAAAAAAAAAACAAAGAAAACAGTGAGGTGGGGTGTGTTGGTTTGATTCAGGTATCCCCCATAAACTTAGGTGTTCTGAATGCTAGGTCCCCAGCTGATGGCAATTTGGAAATTAAAGCCTCCTGGAGACAGTCTATTGTTGGGGGTGGGCTAATGGGTTTTATATCCAGCTTCCCCTTGACAGTGTTTGGCACACTCTCCTGTTGCTGTGGTCCATCTGATGTTGTCCGGTGGGTGATGTCAACCCTCTGCTCATGCCATCGTTTTCCCCTGTCATGATGGAGCCTCCCCTCGAGTCTGTAAGCCAAAATAAACCCTTTCTCCTACAAGCTGCTCTTGGTCAGGTGATTTCTTTTTTTTTAATTTTTTAAAAAACTTATTTTTATTTATTTATTTGAAACAGAGAGAGGGAGAGAGATTGAGAGAATGGGCACGCCAGGGCCTCTAGCCACTGCGAACAAACTCCAGATGCATGTGCCACCATGTGCATCTGGTTACGTGGGACCTGGAGAATCGAACCTAGGTTCTTAGACTTTGCAGACATGCACCTTAACCGCTAAGTGAACTCTTCAGCCCAGTCAGGTGATTTCTGCCAGCAATGCAAACCTGACTGCAACATGAGGGAAAGAGAGAGGAAGGGGAAAAGAAGAAAGGAAGGGAGAGAAGAAAAGAAAGAAAGAGAAGGAAAGGAAGGAAGCAAGCAAGCAAGAAAGAAAGAGAAAAAAGAAGGAAGGCAGAAACAGAAGATTTAACTCTTGACTGAATATTTGGTACTACAAGATATAGAGTGTCTTCAATGTTTTTACAGAGTTCATCAATATTTTAGTTTTAGGGCTGGGGAGATGGCTTGGTGGTTAAGGCACTTGGCCAGCAAAGTCAAAGGACCCAGGTTTGATCCCCCAGGACCCATTTAAGCCAGATGCACAAGATGGTGCATGCATCTGGAATTCGTTTGCAGTGTGGGCCCATTCTCTCTCTCTCTGCCTCTGTCAAATAAATAAATAAAAATAAAAGCTGGGCATGGTGGTACAAGCACCTGGGAGGCAGAGATAAGAGGATTGCTGTGAGTTCAAGGCCATGCTGAGACTACATAGTGAGTTTCAGGTCAGCCTGGACTAGAATAAGACCCTACCTCAAAAAACCAAAAATAGGCCGGGCGTGGTGGCACACGCCTTTAATCCCAGCACTCAGAAGGCAGAGGTAGCAGGATTGCTGTGAGTCCAAGGCCACCCTGAGACTACATAGTGAATTCCAGGTCAGCCTGAGCCAGAGTAAGACCCTACCTCGAAAAACAAAAAACAAACAACAATAAATAAATAAATACATAAATAAATAAAATAGCTTTTGTTTGCTATGATTATACCATAAGAGCAGAAAACTTTATATGTATAGTAGCACTTATATGTATAATAACATTCAGTAGACTAGAGCTGGGCCAGTGTGTCTCAGGCAGCTCTGACTGGCACTGAGTGGTGGTGACAGCATGCACAGTGCAAAGTGCACGTGCGCGTTCAGATCCAAGGCTGCAGTAAAGCTGTATGATGCATCACAGTGAGCCCTGTCAGACACCTCCCACTCAGTACGCATTTCACGTTTTAATAACTGTGTGTGTGTGTGGATGCATGTTTGTATGTGTGTGGGTGTGAGTATGCGGAAGCCAGAAGTCAACATTGTTGCCTTCCTCTATCACTCTCGACCTTATTATAATTTTGTTTTGTTTTGGTTTGGTTTGGTTTTTCGAGGTAGGGTCTCACTCTAGCCCAGGCTGACCTGGAATTCACTATGTAGTCTCAGGGTGGCCTCGAACTCACGGGGATCCTCCTACCTCTGCCTCCCGAGTGCTGGGATTAAAGGCGTGCACCACCACGCCCGGCTCTTGTTGTTTTGTTTTGTTTTGTTTTGTTTTGTTTTGTTTTGTTTTTAGAGGTTGAGTCTCACTGTAGCCCAGGCTGACCACAAACTCACAGTGATCCTCCTACCTCTGGCTCCCAAGTTTTTGGAAATTTGTTTTGTTTGTTTATTTGTTTGATATAGGGTCTTGCTCTAACCCAGGCTGACATGGAATTCACTATGTGGTCTCAGGCTGACCTCAAACTCACAGGGATCCTCCTCCCTCTGCCTCCTGAATGCTGGGATTAAAGGTGTGCACTATCACGCCCTGCTCACTTTATGTTTTGATGAGTCAGTGTCTCACTGAACCTGGAGATCACCAGTTCAGCCACACTAGCTAGCCAGTAAACCTTAGGGATTCCCTGTCTCTGCTTCTTCAGTGCTGGGGTCACTGGCACTACTATACCCAGCCTTTACCTGGGGGCTGGGGATCCGAACTCAGGTCCTCATGCTTGTGCAGCAATCGCTTTATGCGGTGAGCCATCTTCCCAGCCCTTGAGTTCATTTTGGTTGTTGTACATTCAGACTTGTTTTACATGATCCCCATCTTTGATTACATAACCTTTCATGAGGTCGCAATCTTGGTCTAAGAAGCTGAGCCCCAGGATGCTGCTCAGTCACCCACTGAAACAAGACTCCCCTCAGGCTGTGTTCCCAGGTGAGCCAACTATGACAGCACCCCTCCTAGACGTCCTTTAGTGTGTTAGATAGCTGCCCTGAGGTGATTCTCACAGTGTGCTGACATTGCCTATTTACTAGTCTGTCTCCTCCACCCTAGATTGGAATCTCTTTGAGCTTACTTAACCTTTCTTTGCCTCCACTTCCTTATCAAGTACAGTCATGTTCAACTTTTAATAAACAGCATCTAACATTTGTAATTCCCACCACTACCCTATAATAAAAATGCCGTTTTACTATCTTAGTAATGATGGCAAGATGGAGTAAATGCAGATGGCCTCCTGAGGCACGGTAAAGGTTCACTTTGAATCATCCTCTTTCCATGCCACCCTCTCATTCTGCCCATCATAGAATCTTAGTTTCCTTGCCAAGGCTTCCTTTCACATCAATATGTTGTCACCCTCGCCTGACATTCCCATAGATCACCTGGCTGAGAAACAGGATAGAAGAGAGATGGCAACTACTAACAAATTTGATGTGATTTTTTCATAGGTTGAGAGTATTCTAAAATCAGAGTTTATCTATTTTTTTTTTAGTAAATATACAAATGGTACAAAATTAAAGATTAAAAAGGGGGTGGGAGAGATGGCTTAGCGGTTAAGGCATTTGTGAAGCCAATGGACCCAGGTTCAATTCCCCAGGACCCACGTAAGCCAGATGCACTAGGTGGTGCATATGTCTGGAGTTTGTTTTCAGAGGCTGAAGACCCTGGCGTACCCATTCCCTCTCTCTCTCTCTATTTGCCTCTTTCTATCTGTCTCTCAAATAAATAAAATAAAATAAAAAGGAAGGGCTAAAAGAGATGGTTTAGCCTGCAAAACCTAAGGATCCAGGTTTGATTCCCCAGCACACATAAACCCAGATGACAAAGTGGAGCATGCATCTGGAGTCTGTTCGCAGCAGCTAGAGGCCCTGGCGTGCCCATTTTCCCTCCCTCCCTCCTCTCTTTTCTCTCTCCTTGCAAATAATTTTTTAAAAAGTAGGGCCAGATAGATGGCTTAGTGGTTAAGTGCTTGCCTATGAAGCCTAAGGACCCCAGTTCGAGGCTCAATTCCCCAGTACCCACGTAAGCCAGATGCACATGGTGGCACAATGGAGTTTGTTTGCTGGAGGCCCTGGTACACCCATTCTCTCCTTCTGTCTCTCTCAAATAAATAAAGCCTGGTATCACAGTTCCACGGACAGGAAAAGGATGAAAGATTTAAAAATAATAATAAAAAAGTAAAAAGGCAAGCATAATAAATGCCTTTTCTTACACCCATTCCCCAAATTCCATTTTTCTTCCCATAGGCAATCACTCTAAGCAGTTTCCCTCATGAGAGTTAACTTTATTTGTTTAATGTTATTTACATATGAGAGAGAGAATGGGGGCACCAGGGCTTCTTGCTACTGCAAATGAACTCCAGATGCATGCACCACTTCATGCAACTATCTTGATATAGGTACTGAGGATCAAACTCAGGTCAGCAAGCTTTGCAAGCAAGCACCTTTAGCCTTTAACCACTGAGCCATCTCCCTACCTCCCTAACTTTTTTCTGTTTGGTTTTTTGTTTGTTTGTTTTTGTTTTTGTTTTTCGAGGTAGGGTCTCACTCTAGCCCAGGCTGACCTGAAATTCACTATGGAGTCTCAGGGTGGCTTCGAACTCACAGCAATCCTCCTACCTCTGCCTTCCAAGTGCTGGGATTAAAGGCGTGTGCCACCATGCCTGGCCTGTTTGTTTGTTTTAAATATATTTAATTAATTTATTTATTTGAGAGAGAGAGAAAGAGGCAGAGAGAGAGCCCCCTTGTGCATCTGGCTTACGTGGGTCCTGGAGAATTGAACCAGGATCCTTTGGCTTTACAGGCAAATGCCTTAACTGCTAAGCCATCTCTCCAGCCCTGTTTTTGGTTTTTTGAGGTAGGGTTTCACTGTAGCCCAAGCTGACCTAGAATAATTCATTATGCCTAATTTTCTTCTTTCTTTCAAATATTTTGTTTATTTATTTATTTGAAAGGGAGAGGAAGAGGCAGATAGAAAGAGAATTGGCACACCAGGGCCTCCAGCCACTGCAAATAAACTCCAGATGCATGCGCTCCCTTGCACATCTGGCTTATGTGGGTCCTGGAGAATCAAACTTGGGTCCTTACACTTTCCAAGCAAGTGCCTTAACCACTAAGCCATCCCTCCAGCCCCCCCCCTAACTTTCTTTAACAATGTTAGTGATTTTTTTTTTTTTTTTGGTTTTTCAAGCTAGGGTCTCACTCTAGCCCATGCTGACCTGGAATTCACTATGTAGTCTCAGAGTGGCCTTGGTTTGTGAATGTTTTTTAGTTGTATTTCTTTTGTTTAAGAAAGGATTTACCGGGGGCTGGAGAGATGGCTTAGCGGTTAAGCACTTGCCTGTGAAGCCTAAGAACCCTGGTTCGAGTCTCGATTCCCCAGGACCCATGTTAGCCAGAAGCACAAGGGGCGCACACGTCTGGAGTTCGTTTGCAATGTCTGGAGGCCCTGGAGCACCCGTTCTCTCTCCCTCTTTCTCTCTATGTCACTCTCAAATAAATAAATAAAAATGAACAAAACAATTTTTTTATTTTTATTTATTTTTTTCAAAACAATTTTTTAAAAAAGGATTTACCAGGTATGGTGGCACACGCCTTTAATCCCAGCACTTGGGAGGCAGAAGTAGGAGGATTGCTGTGAGTTTGAGGCCACCCTGAGACTACATAGTGAATTCCAGGTCAGCTTGGACCAGAGTGAGACCCTACCTCAAACCGCCCCCCCCCAAAAAAATAGGAAAGGATTTAAAGTTCTGTCTTCTCTCTCTCTCTCTTTGTGTATGTGTAAAATATGAGAGAGAAAAATGAGGCAACAGAAAAATAAGAGTGGGTAAAAGATCCTGCAGAGCTGAGCAGTCAAACTTGTGAGTTCACTAAAGACCAAACTGCAGAATTAGAGGCCCTCCAACTCTTTGACCAAATAAGTGATGGCGAGTTCCTATACAGCTAGTGTGGATCTGTGATGGGGGTTCTGGGCCAGAGCCCACCAATGTAGAGGTGCTCAAAGTTGTTAAAAAGAGGGAGGGAGTGTCACAGTGTGACAAGATGGTGGAGGAATAAACGAGGACACCCGTGGCAGGGTAGCAGCGGTTGTAAAAATGGTGACGAACTCATCTGGATGGTCCTGAAGGCCTGAGGCACCCCAGTACCCACAGAGCCTGTGTCTTGCCTTGTGGGAGATTTTTCTGTGGCCCCAGTGACTTACTAGACTCCCTTATCACAACATCTTTCTCATTTCTTTTCTCTTGGATAATATTAACCACTAGAATTTAAAATTCACCAAATAAACTTTTTCTCTTTGTCTCCCCCTCCAAAAGAAGAAGGAAAGAAAAAAAAAAAAAGAAAAAATAAGGACAAGAATTTCTTTTCTTCAGTGACACTCTGTTTCCTTCAGGATAAAATAAAAACCACACTATAATGGATGAAGATTTGTACAACCTGCCTCAGCTTACCTACTTCACCATAGCTCAAGCCACACAGTCCTTCCCTCATCTGGATCTTTTCACGGGCCTTTGTGGGCATAACCTCCCTCCCTTTAGCAGTACTGGCATCCCATCTTAGCTTGGTCTTCAGTTCTCAACGTGATTTTCTGGAGGGCCTCCCCCCCCACACCGCCATTAGTGTCAGCATATCTCTCCTTTCTGTTTCCCTGAACACTTACACCATTACCCTTTAGGACTTCATTTCCTTCTCCAAATCTCCCACTTGTCCATAGGCTCTGAGAGGTCAGGTACCTGTTTGTTTCATGCGCCTTTTTTTGCTCCGTGTCTGCCTAGCATAACCACACCACAGGCTTTTAGTAAAGAGTTGCTCCACTAAGGAGTCCAGAAATGGAATAGTTCACAAATCCTGCCTAGAGGTGAGTCACAAGCTTAACTTTTAGCGTCCTGGCAGCCAGAGTGAGGACAACCAGTGTGACTAAGTAGAAAACTCTATATAATAATTGCTCAGGGGAAACGGCTCATCTTCAAGCCTTCATTGGTCCTTAGGTCCCCTTACCAACATCCCTAAATCCCTTTTATTTTTCCTAGGAGCATTTATCAAAATTATAATGATCAAGCCGGGCGTGGTGGCGCACACCTTTAATCCCAGCACTCCAGAGGCAGAGGTAGGAGGATCATTGTGAGTTCAAGGACACCCTGAGAGTACAGAGTGAATTCCAGGTCAGCTTGAGCTAGAGTGAGAAAAAAAAGTGGAGGGGCTAGAGAGATGGCATGGCAGTTAAGGCACTTGCCTGCAAAGCCAAAGGATCCAGGTCGGATTCCACAGGACCCACATAAACTAGATACACAAGGAGGCATTCTCTCTCTCTCTCTCCCTGCCTATTTCTCTATTTCTCTCTCTCTCTCTCTCTGAGGGTCCCAGGCCTGTTCCTCATAATGATCAGAGTTGAAGATGGCCACGCCACCAAGTGCAGGTCAAGTAAAGTGTTTCTACTTGCTTATTTTTTAGAGACAGGGAGAGGGAGAATGGGCGCACATCAAGCCAATGCAAACAACTCTAGATGCATGCGCCACCACCTGCATCTGGCTTACATGGGACCTGGAGAATTGAACTGGGGTACTTAGGCTTCGCAGACATGCAACTTAACCGCTAAGCCATCTCTCCAGTCAAGTAAAGTGTTTTAAAAGAAAGCCATAAGGATGCTGCACCAGGGAGAGGCTGAAGACCTGGCTTGTTCAGGGACGATTGGCAAGCATCTGCTGCTGTTCCTCTATAAAGCTTCGTCCTGGATACTAAGTAAAATTTGAGGTTCAGGGCCGGGGAGATGGCTCGGTGGATACAGCACTCACTACTCAAGCCTGAGTCTCTGAGTTCAATCCTCAGACCCCCCGTAAAATGCTAGAAAGTGTGGCGGGCTTCTCTAATCCCAGAAGGTGAAATGGGAAGCAGAGACAGAATAATTTACAGGAAACTTGCAGCAAGTACAACAAAGAACAAAGAGTGAGATCCAGAGACAGAAAAATGACTCGGAAACATTGTCCTCTGACTTAGCACTTGTATTCCCACACAGACACACACCCATTACAAAATTAACTAATTACTTAATTGAGGGCTAGTAAATTCAGTGCTAACACTGAGAGCTACATGGTAGGAAGCTACTCTGAATATTAAATTAATTCCAGAGACCTTCAACAAGCAGTTAGGTATGGGGATGAGTGTCATATCCGCCTCAGATTAACTGGTGCCCTTCACAGAGAATAATCTGTGGCGACATCTGTCTCATGTAGGGTCTATAATCATGTACACTGCTGGTATCTATGACCAGACAGTACAATCATACACTCATACTTCCACAAGCTCAGGAGAAAATGCAGAGAAAGAAAAAGCTATTTTATTAAATTGTTCTTGGGTTGGGGCCGTTGTTCTGTTGGTCGAGTGCTTGCCTCACTGGTGTGAAGCCGGGGTTCAATTTCCAGTACCATATCAACTGGTTGCAGTGGTTCACACCTGTAATCCTAGCACTCAGTAGGTAGAGACTGGAAGTTCAGGGTCCTCCTCGACTACATAGCAAGTTGTATTAAAAAAAAAAAAAAAAAGAGATCGCCAGGTGTGGTGGTGCACGCCTTTAATCCCAGCACTTGGGAGTCACAGGTAGGAGGATTGCTGTGAGTTCGAGGCCACCCTGAGACTACATAATGAATTCCAGGTCAGCCTGGGCTAGAGTGAGACCCTCCCTTGAAAAACTAAAACAAACAAACAAACAAAAAAAAACTTCTTTAGCAAAATAATGAATTCTTTTTGTTTGTTTCATAGCTAACATCACCACATATACCAGATCTAGGGGAAGAGTATTGATTTCTTGGAGTCAGTTTTTAAAACTATCTATTTATTTATTTATGAGAGAGAGAGAGAGAGACAGGGAGAGAAAGAGGAAGATAGAGGAAAAAGAGAAAGAAAATGGACCAACCAGGACCTCCAGCCACTGCAAATAAACACTCCAGACACACATGCCACCTTGTACATCTGGCTTGCTTGGGTACTGGGGAACTGAATCTGGGTCCTTAGGCTTTGTAGGCAAGTGCCTTAGCTGCTAAGCCATATCACCAGCCTTGGAGTCACTATTTTTAGCAAAAGTATTATGTGGGCTGGAGAGGTGGCTTAGCAGTTAAGGCACTTGCCTGTGAAACCTAAGGACCCAGGTTCAATGCCCCAGGACTCACATAAGCCAGATGCACAAGGTGGCACATGTATTTGGAGTTCATTTACAGTAGCTAGAGGCCTTGATGTACCCATTCTCTCTCTCTACCTGCCTCTCTCTCTCTCTCTCTCAAATAAATAAATAAAAATAAATTTATTTACTTATTTTAAAAAGTATTGTGTTACATGTATAGCTATGAGACTTGGTAAAAAAAAATAGACAAATAAGCAAATAAATACTTTTCAGGTCATATATTCTGACAGGATCGTAAGACACAGCAAAGAGGACTCGTTTCTGGCATACCTGCCTGTGAGACTTCTCAGGCTACTGTTATAGGAAATAATTGAGTCAGTGACCAAAATCAGTTAAAAATCCACTTCAGAGAGAGGGAGAGAGCCTTTATTCACTCTTGGACCTCTGCTAGCTAACACCCGAAAGACAGAGACCCTGAACTCAAGTTGTGCTGGACTTATATGCTTTTTACAATCCTTTGTCTGAATTCTCCGGCGACTGGAGAGGGAAGAGATTTACATCCACGAGTGTAGGGTTCTGACAAATAAGATTAAGTGCAGGCAGCTGTCTCCTGAGATAAGGTAGTTATATATTGTCCAAAGGAGCCAGGCGCAGAGTCAGAATCCTTGTTAGCTACCATGGAGGAATCTCCCCCGCTGCAGCGTCAGAGGAGGGAAGTGTAACATCTGTCGCTTCACTGGAAGTCCTGGGAACATTTACATTTCATATAGATACATTGATTATGCTCCATCTAAGCGAACATACGCTAGAATCATTAGATAGATGGCACTCCTTCAATACTGCTTAGGTAAGTCTTCTTTGCGAGTCCCCATCACCTCTCACCTTGTCTGCCTGTACTGGGTGCCATAGATACCCCCACACATGCAGAGCCATTCTCTCTCTCTCTTGTTTTTGAGGTAGGCTGACTTGGAATTCACTCTGTAGTCTCAGGATGGCCTCAAACTCACAGCGATCCTCCTCATGGTGATGCCTCCCAAGTGCTGGGATTAAAGGTGTGCGCCACCATGCCCGGCTAACCTTTCTCTTTTTTTCCTTTTCTTTATACATTTTTTTTATTGACAACTTCTATAATTATAGACAATAAACCATGATAATTCCCTCCCTCCCGCTTTCTCCTTTTCAAATCCATGCCCCATCATATCTCCTCCCCCTCTCAATCAGTCTCTCTTTTATTTATTTATTTTATTTTATTTTATTTTTTGGGGGGGTTTTCGAGGTAGGGTCTCACTCTAGCCTAGGCTGACCTGGAATTCACTATGGAGTCTCAGGGTGGCCTCGAACTCACGGCGATCCTCCCAACTCTGCCTCCCAAGTGCTGGGATTAAAGGTGTGCGCCACCATGCCCGGCTCTTCTCTTTTATTTTGATGTCATCATCTTTTCCTCCTATTATGAGGGTCTTGTGTAGGTAGTGTTAGGCATTGAAAGCTCATGGATCTCCAGGCCATTTTGTGTCTAGAAGAGTACATATTAAGGAGTTCTACCCTTCCTTTGGCTCTTACATTCTTTCCACCACCTCTTCTGCAATGGACCCTGAGCCTTGAAGGGTGTGATAGAGATGTCTCAGTGCTGAACACTCCTCTGTCACTTCTTCTCAGCACTTATTTTTTTTAAATATTTTATTTATTTGAGAGAGAGAGAGAGAGAGAGAGAGAGAGAGAAATAGGCAGACAGAGAGACAGAGAAAGAAAATGGGTGTGCCAGACCTCCAGCCATTGCAAATGAACTCCAGATGTGTGCACCCCCTTGTGCATCTGGCTTACGTGGGTCCTCAGGAATAGAACCTGGGTCCTTTGGCATTGCAGGCAAGTGCCTTAACGGCTAAGCAATCTCTCCAGCCCAGCACTTATTATTATTATTTTTTTAATAAAGTAGGATCTTTGGAAGTCAGGCGTGGTGGTGCACGTCTTTAATCCCAGCACTCGGGAGGCAGAGGTAGGAGGATCGCCGTGAGTTTGAGGCCACCCTGAGACTCCATAGTGAATTCCAGGTCAGTCTGAGTTAGAGTGAAACCTTACCTCGGAAAAATTTCCTGAGCTGCAGTGGGTGTGTTTTAAGACGACTTTAGTGCCATGCTCTCAGCAGCAGAACCTTTCTGTCCCAGCATGTAAAACATAAGAGATTATCTGAATTTGCTATTTGTAGACTGAAGGAAAGAATTGTCACCCTTCAGCTCCAATAGCTGTGCAAAAGGATAGTTGGGATGAAGAAATTTACTCAGCAGTTAAGGCACTCCCCCACAAACCCTAAAGACCCAGGTTCAATTCTCCAGTACCCACATAAAGCCAGATGCACAAGTGCACAAGGTGGTGCATGAGTCGGGTTTGTTTGCAGCAGCTACAAGCCCTGGTGCACCCATTCTCTCTCTCTCTGCCTTTTTCTCTCTCATATTCTCTCTCAAATAAATAAAACATTTTAAATACTTTATTTTGATTTACTTATTTGAGAGAGAGAGAGAATGGACACTCCAGGGCTTCCAGCCACTGCAAACAAATTCTAGACACATGCACCACCTTCTGCATTTGGCTTATGTGGGTCCTAGGGAATTGAACCTGGGTCCTTTGGTTTTAAAGCAAGTGCCTTGACTGCTGAGCCATGTCTCCAGCCACAAATAAAGCATTTTTTTTTTTTAAAGAAAGGATTGGGCTGGAGAGATGGCTTAGTGGTTAAGGTGTTTGCCTGGGAAGCCTAAAGACCCAGGTTAGATTCCCTAGATCTCATGTAACCCAAATGCACATGGTGGTGCATGCATCAGGAGTTCATTTGCAGTGGCTAGAGGTCCTGGTGCACCCATTCGTTCTCTCTTTATCTAGTAAGTAAATTTTTAAAAATAATTTTTTTTCAAAAAATAGAAAGGGAGCCGGGCGTGGCGGCGCATGCCATTAATCCCAGCACTCAGGAGGCAGAGGTAGGAGGATCGCTGTGAGTTCTGAGGCCACCCTGAGACTGCATAATGAATTCCAGGTCAGCCTGGGCTAGAGTGAGACTCTACCTTTAAAAAAAGAAGGAAAGAAAGAAAGGAAGAAAGGGTTAAGGCACTTTCGACCTTTGACAAACCCTCTAGACCATCCAAACATACACATGCAATCTACATGAAACTGCACTTGTTATGCAACAGAACTTCAAGAGAAGTTCCGATCACTGACCTTAAGGTAGCAGCCCTCAACCAAATGGTCCCCCTCCCCTACCAGGATGGCAGTTCTAGAAACAGCATCCTGTCCACAGTTCCCAGCACAGAGCTAGGCATGAGAGAAGGCCTTCAATAAATATTTGATGAACTGAATTAAAACTAAAATTGCCTCGTGACTTCTAACTTCTTCGTGGTCTGGCTTTTTTCCACCTATCTGACTAAGACAAATGAGTATCCTCGAAAGCAGACCAATTATTGTGTTTCAGTTGGTGGGACAATACTATGAAAATCATCTACACATAAACCTAGTTCAATAATCTGAGGGTCCCAAGTGTTTCCAGACAATATTTCCCAAAGGTGGTTTGTGGCCTGGGGATTGCTAGGGGGTCAGTAGGTCAATATTCTCTGGGTACCCACTATGCACCCAGCATTCTCCCAGCGGCCGCAGAGTGGAATGACCTAACCTCATGACGCAAAGTAGATGGACAATCAGGAGATTTTTCATCCACCAAGCACTCAGTGGAGCTATTATATGTTTATAAAACTCGATAGTTGTAATTTCAAATTCTGGGCCAGGCTCCAGACATCTGTATCTAAGATCTATCTAAGAGATATATTTCTGTCTCCAAGAGCAACAACTCCCACTCCTGTCATTAGGACAATGCTCACTTGAAAGACACATTTTTAATCTGGGGGAAAATAGGCCCTCTAACAACCCCCAAGATTACATAATGAGCACTTGAATTCCTATTGTACACGAGAGTTTTAAATGATTCAACCTTTTAAAATAACTGCATTCAAAATATATTTACCCAATCTGAGCTCAAAGGAATATAAGAACACTTCCATCTGTGGGTTTAAATAACTTTGAGGACTGAAGAGAATCTGGAGAAAGAAATTTAGGGCTGCGTTGTTTTTGTTATGTTTTTGCTGATGTTTCACAGTTAAAAAAAAATTATATTGCAAAATTTGCAGTTTAAAAACTTATTTGGCCCGGGCGTGGTGGCACATGCCTTTAATCCCGCCACCCGGGAGGCAGAGGTAGGAGGACTGCCGAGAGTTTGAAGCCAGCCTGAGACCACATAGTGAATTCCAGGTCAGCCTGAGCTAGAGTGAGACCCTACCTTGGAAAAAAAAAAAAAAAAAAAATTGGTGTGTGTGTGTGTGTGTGTGTGTGCGAGCGTGCAGGTTTGTGTGGGTGGGTGCACATGTGTGCTCATACATACGGATCATTAGACACAGCAGAGAGGACAGCCTCAAGTATTGTTCCTCAGGAATGCCATCCACTCTTCACTCTTTTGTTAGAGACAGGGTCTCTCATTGGCCTGCAGCTTGCCAAGTAGGCCAGGCTGGCTGGCCAGCAAGGCCCAGGGATCCTCCTGTCTTCACAGCACTGGATTGCAGGCACACATCGCCATGCCAGGCACTGACCTGGGATCAGACTCAAATTCTTATGTTTACAAGGTAAGTACTTTATTGAACTGAGGTATCTCCTCAGCCCCTCCTTTTTTTTCTATATTTTTGAGATTTAACCTACAGAAAAAAGTGTGAAAATCATAACTGCACAACTGGATGAGTTTTTCGTATCTGTTTCACCCCCAAGAAACAACACTGCCAGCACCCTAGATTCTCTTCCATCACCACTCTACCATAACCACAGTGTCATGAGTTCACTTTCTCTTGGCAGGGGTGTGTGTGTGTGTGTGTGTGTGTCACACCTCCAGTGTTGGTGCTCTCCTCCTCGACTTCCATCTTATTTGAGGCATTCTTTTTTTTTTTTTCAAGGTCGGGTTTCACTCTAGCCCAGGCTGACCTGGAATTCACTGTGCAATCTCAGGGTGGCCTTGAACTCACGGTGATCTTCCCACCTCTGCCTCCTGAGTGCTGGGATCAAAGGCGTGCGCTGCCATGCCTGACATTCTTCTATTGCTCATTGCTGCATATGCCATTCTAGATGGGCCAGGAACTTCCCCAGCTTCTCCTTGTGTCTGCTTCCCAGCTCACCTTAGGAACACTGGGATTACAGACACTTGTCCTACTATGCTTTGTGTTACATGAGTTCTGTGGAACAACTCAGGCTGTCACACTCACACAGCAAGAGCTTTTACCCACAGAGCCACCTCCCTAGGCCTAAGGACATTTTCAAAAGCTGAACTTAGAATAATGGTTTATCTACCAGTGCTCTGGAGAGAATTTTCTTGTTTTTAAAATAATTTATTTATTCATTGACTTAAGAGAGAGAAGGAATGGGTGCACCAGGGTTTCCTACTACTGCAAATGAACTCCAAATGCATGGGCTACTTTGTGCGTCTGGTTTTACTTTACTTAGGTACTGAGAAATCAAACCGGGGCAATCAAGTTTTGGTTTTTGTTTTGTTTTGTTTTTGTTTTTTCGGGTTAGGGTCTCACTATGGCTCAGGCTGACCTGGAATTCACTTAGGGTAGCCTTGAACTCACAGCGCCACCACACCCAGCTACTGGGCTGTCAAGTTTTGTAAGCAAGCACCTTTAACCACTGAGCCATTTCCTCTGAAAATCATTTTCTAAGCATGGCAACTGTGGTAGTTTAAATAGATGTCCCCCAATATATTCAAAATTTTATCATGGCTTATTGTCTATAATTATGGAAGTTGTCAATAATAAAAATAACTTCCATAATTATAGACAATAAGCCATGATAATTCCCTGCCCCATCACTTTGCCCTTTATAACTCCACTTTCCATCATACCTTTATTTTGATGTCATTATCTTTTCCTCCTATTATGATGGTCTTGTGTAGGTAGTGCCAGGCACTGCGAATGACCTTCAACTCTTTTTTTGTTTTGTTTTGTTTTGTTTTTCAAGGTAGGGTCTCACTCTAGCTCAAACTGACCTGGAATTCACTTCGTAGTCTCAGGGTGGCCTTCCGAGTGCTGGGATTAAAGGTGTGTGCCACCACTCCTGGCTGACCTTCAACTCTTTTTTTGTTTTTGGCTTTTGGAGGTAGGGTCTCACTCCAGCTCAGACTGACTTGGAATTCGCTATGTAGTCTCAGAGTGGCCTCAAACTCACAGTGATCCTCCTACCTCTGCCTCCCAAGTACTGGGATTAAAGATGTGCGCCACTACGCCCAGGTCTTTTTCTTTTTTTTTTTTAAGTTTATTTGTTAATGCACGAGAGAGAGAGAGAGAGAGAGAGAGAGAGAGAGAGAGAGAGAGGAGAGAATATGAGTGTCAGGGTCTCTAGCCACTTCAAATAAACTCTAGATGCTATGCACCACCATGTGCATCTGGCTTACATGGGGTCTGGGGAGTCGACCCTGGGCCCTTAAACTTCGCAGGCAAGCACCTTAACCAGTAAGCCATCTCTCCAGGCCTGTCCTTCAACTCTTGATCCTCCTTTCTTCACCCCCCAAAGTCCTGGGATTATAGGCTTGCAACATCATGGCCTACTTGGTCTCGCATTTTAGGCAAACAAATCATCTTTCTTGGATGACAACGATGTAGCTATACAAACATAACAGAGGACTCAGTAGGATGGGCATCTACTTCTTTCATGCATTGGCTGAGTATTTATCAGCAACGCGCATGTGCCAGGCACTGCCACCCTCACCACAGTCCACAAAGACAATTGCAAGCCTGAGGTCAGTGTTGTAGTAGGGAAGGTGGTAGGGACCCGCTGGAAGATCACATCGCTCACACATGTGGCCATAGAGACTCTTCAGAGCGAAATCTCTAGGGATAAGCAGAGGTCACCACAGATAGGAAATGACCCAGTGGGGCCCCTTGACTTTCTTGGCTCCCGTAGAACCGACTGCACTTTGCTCTACAAGCTTCCCTCCTGGTAAGTGACTCTCTCTCACCCCACCCCTCCCCTCACTTCTTCAGAGGTCTCCTTCACAGCTAGCCGAGGCATGGCTTTGAACAGCTCAGGTGTTCTCAGGTGTCGGGGCACAGGATGCTTCCATCTTCTGCAAAGGCTGTCTGCCCTGCCTTATAGGCTGAGCGTCCACGACCATGGAAGCCCAACACCGAGGAGTTCAACAAAGGCAAGTATTCATCTGTCAGGATTGCAGCAGCCTTAGAATAATGAACCATGTAGGCTTCCTTCCATCTTTTCTCTCTGCCTACCCACAGGGCATCCTCCTGTCCCTGCCATGTTTGTGTCACTTTCTTGTAGGAATGGGGAAGGAAAGAAATAAAAGAAGAATAATTTCCTGGGATTTTTGCTTGTTTGTTTTCGAAGCAGGGTCCCACTCTAACCTAGGCTGACCTAGAACTCACTCTGTAATCCCAAACTGGCCTCAAATTCACAGCAATCCTCCTACCTCTGCCTCCCAAGTGCTGGGATTAAAGACGTGCGTACCCTCCAGCGACCCTTTATTTATTTATTTATTTTCAAGGTAGGGCCTCTCTCTAGCCCAGGCTGACCTTAAAGGCCTGAGCCACCACACCCGCCCAGGAGACAGTGAGAGAGCGAATGGGCGCTGCAGGGCATCCTACTGCTGCAAAGGAACTCCAGACACATGTGCCACCTTGTGGGTACTGGGGAATCCAACTGGGTCCTTAGGCTTTGCAAGCAAGCTCCTTCACTGCAGAGCCATCTCTCCGGCCCTATATAAAATGTTTTTAGCAATAAAACTATAGTCATTCAATAATTCCCAATGTTTTTTCACACTGTGAGTGACACATATGGAAAACAACAAGAACTTGAAGGACTCAGGAAGCCATAATAAGCCTCAGAATCATCAATAGGCCTAAATTTCTGCTTCCCAGCAAGGTCAGTTTCCTGATAAGGGGGAATAGACTGCACCATGCGTTCCCGTGGTCATGGATAAAGTTTGCTTAAAATAAGTTTGTTTAAAGTTCCTCAAACACACATAGCCAATCACAATAAAGGTTATCTAATCTGCTTGGAATCCCCCTAGCCCTCTGCCCACCAGCTTTGCCCACCAGTATCCTAAGCCTATCAGAAAAATACAAGTGCAGTTACTGCTTAAATCAACCTACTTCTCCCTACTTCTTTGTTCAAATCCCTGTAAAAAACCTGCCCCCCTGCTGCTCAGGGCTCTTGTACGGATCCACTGCGCTGGTGAAGTCAAGAGTCCGAGCTTAAGACAGAAATAAAGCCCTTTGCTGTTGCATACGTGTCTGACTCCCGGTGGTCTTTGGGGACCCCGTGATCTGAGCATAACAAACTGTGAGTCTGTCAAGGACTTTCTACTTATCACATTTTTCTTACAGTATGGATGAAAAGAGGCGAAATACAAAGACTTAGGACAATGGTAAATATTTAGTTAGGATAAAATGTCCGAGTAGAGCCAGGCATGGTGGTGCACGCCTTTAATCCCAGCACTCGGGAGACAGAGGTAGGAGGGCTGCCATGAGTTCGAGGCCACCCTGAGACTCCATAGTGAATTCCAGGTCAGCCTGGGCTAGAGTGAGACCCTACCTCAAAAAACCAAAAAAAAAAAAAAAAGTCCAAGTAACATCTTGTCAAAGTTTTCATGAGAAATCAGCTTTCTTCTGTGAATGGGTTTGTCTGTATTAGATTGTATGCTTGAAATGGCTACAAAATGTCTTTCTAATCATTCTTTCTTCAAATTCACGATCATCACCATTGACAAGAATCTGAACACATAGAAAGTGCACACAAAGGCAGAAATAGCCATTATCTTCCTCCCATTGTCAGAATGCCTTTCTTGTCCTAATAGAATTAGTCTTTAGAATTCCCTCTACTCAATGTCATTGTTATCTCCCATCTAACAGTTTTGCCTTTTCTTTCATAGACAATATATAATGTTGTATTATCTGTAATCATAAAAAGAAATCAGAATGCAATAGGACTTTATTTTAAAATTAAGATGAAATTCTCTTCAAACACATATAGCTACTGCTTTCTGTAGACTTTTTTTTTTTTTTTTTTTGTGGTCTTTCGAGGTAGGGTCTTACTCTAGCCCAGACTGATTTGGAATTCACTATGTAGTCTCAGGCTGGCCTTGAGCTCATATCAATCCTCCTATCTCTGCCTCCCAAGTGCTGGGATTAAAGGCATGTGCCACCACGCCTGTTTTTTTTTTTTTTTAATTCATTTGGTAAGTTTATCTCTTCTCTGTAGTCAATAATTAGACTTCACATAATAACTCCAACTCCCTTCACAAGTAGAACATTTGTAATTTCACTCCTACAAAGGTAAATTTCTTTCTCTGACTCCATAGTATTGGTAGCACATGTTAATATGATTAGGGGTTCCCAAGGCACCTTTGAGTATAATGGCTTGCTGAGCTTCTCAGAGCTCAGAACAGCTGTTACATGCAAGGTTACAGTTTATTACCATATGTGAATATAAATAAAGGTTAGTAAAGGAGAAGTGTCTGGGTGAAGGCCAAGGGAAACCAGGCTCAAGTTTCTTATTGTCCTTCAAAAGATTCACCTTGAGCCCAGCATGGTGGCAGGTCGCCATGAGTTTGAGGCCACCCTGAGACGACATAGTGAATTCCAGGTTAGCCTGGGCTAGAGTAAGACCCTACCTTGAAAAATGAAAAAAAAAAAAAAAAAAAAAAACGTTGCCCGAGTATTGTCAAGCCTGGCTTGGTGTCCAGGATTTTTTTTTTTTTTTTCGAAGTAGGGTTTTACTCTGGAATTCACTATGTAGTCTCAGGGTCTCATGGCGATCCTCCTACCTCTATCTTTCGAGTGCTGGGATTAAAGGTGTGCACCACCATACCAGGCTACAGTGTCCAGGATTTTAATTAGGATTCAGTCACATAGGAATTCATGGGTCTCCTAAGCTAGATTAACCTCTAGAGATCAAAGTGACAGAATTGTTCAGGGCCTCAACCCTAGGAAGACACTCCTGTTAGATATTCCAAGAATTCCCAAGATTATGTTCCAGAGCTGATCAAGGGCTGAGCTATCTGGGCTGGGGCAGAGGGGACCCAGGCCTCCTGAATTAACTCTTTTTTTTTTTTTTTGGTTTTTCGAGGTAGGGTCTCACTATAGCTCAGGTTGACCTGGAATTCACTATGTAGTCACAGGGTGGCCTCGAACTCACGGTGATCCTCCTACCTCTGCCTCCCAAGTGCTGGGATTAAAGGCGTGTGCCATACACACTCATACAATTCTCAGAGTTTTCTTTTTTTTCTTTCTTTCTTTTTTTTTTTTTTTGAGGTAGGGTGTCACTCTAGCACATGCTAACCTGGAATTCACTCTGTATTCTCAGGGTGGCCTTGAACTCACAGTGATCCCCCTATTGTGCCATCACCCCTGACCAGGAGCCAAGACCCCCGGTCACCCAGGAGTCACCCATAGAACCGCCACAGAAGCCGAGACATTCGAATGTAAAAGCAACAGGTTTCTTTTTTGCAAGCCTAGGCCTGGGCTCCGTCCACACAGTCCGGCACAGCGGTAGTGAGGGAGAGAGCCCCTTTCTTTTGGGGGAAGGGGTTCATATAGGAATTCGAACAAAGAAGTAGGGGATAGATACATGATTGGTTGATTTAAACAGTTCTGATTGGCTTGGGGTTTCGGTGGGCAAAGTTGGGGGCAGGAGCTAGAGTTGGGGGCAGGAGCTAGGGGCACTCTAGGCAGGTGAGGTAATCTCCATTGTGATTGGCTAAGCAAGCAGTGGTACATTCTGCAATGTCCTTGAAGTGGAGATTCCTCAGTTTCTTATGTAAGCAGGTGGTGGGAAGCCAGAGCCCCCCACAGTGGAGTGTTTTTGCAATGTCCTTGACATGGAGATTCCTCAGAAACTTTAGGGGGAAATGCAGCAATTGAGCAAGCAAGCAAAGTTTACAGAAGCAAAGGTCAGCACATTAGTCGGCTAGTTCTCTAAGTCAGGCCTGGGCCTTTTTACTTAAAATGGTTATATTTGGTCTCTCACTCCTACCTCTGCCTCCCCAGTGCTGGGATTAAAGGAATGCGCCATCATGCCCAGAAATTCTTAGAATTTTTAAAATAACATTTTTATTTATTTATTTGCAAGAACACACACACACACACACAGAATGGATGTGCCAGGGCCTGCCTCTAACTGCTGCCAAAGAACTCCAGATGCATGCACCACTTTGTGTATCTAGCTTTATGTGGGTACTAGGGAATCAAACCCAGGTTATTAGGCTTTACAGGCAAGCACCTTGACTGCTGAGTTATCTCTCCAACCCAATTCTTTTTTTTTTTTTTTTGCTTTTTTTTTTATTGACAGCTTCCATAATTATACACAATAAACCACTGTAATCCCCCTCCCCGCTTTCCTTTGGCAATTCTACTCTCCATTATATCCCCACCCTCTCTCAATCAGTCTCTCTTTTATTTATTTATTTATTTATTTATTTATTTATTTATTTATTTATTTTTTGAGGTAGTGGTCTCACTCTGGCCCAGGCTGACCTGGAATTCACTATGTAGTCTCAGGGTGGCCTTGAACTCACGGTGATCCTCCTACCTCTGCCTCCTGAGTGCTGGGATTAAAGGCATGCGCCACCATGCCCGGCTTCTCTTTTATTTTGATGTCATCATCTTTTCCTTCTATTATGATGGTCTTGTGTAGGTAGTGTCAGGCACTGTAGGATAGTGTCAGGCGCTACCTAGGCCATTTTGTGTCTGGAAGAGTGCCATGTAAGAAGACCTACCCTTCCTTTGGATCTTTTTTTTTTTTTTTTTCAAGGTAGGGACTCACTCTGTCCAAGGCTGACCTGGAATTCACTATGTAGTCTCAGGGTGGTCTTGAACTCTTGGTGATCCTTTTACCTCTGCCTCCGAGTGCTGGGAGCCACCACGTCTGGCTCTTACATTCTTTCTTCCACCTTTTCCACAATGGACTCTGAGCCTTGGAAGGTGTGATAGAGATATTTCAGTGCTGAGCACTCCTCTGTCACTTCTTCTCAGCACTATGGTGCCTTCTGAGTCATCTCGAGGTTACCACCATCTGAAAAGAGAAGTTTCTCTTACCAAAAGTGAGAGTAGCATTAATACATGGGTATGAACATTAAGAGAAGTGCTTACCACACAGTTTGGTGAGTATAGTATATACATTTAAAGCTGGGCATGGTGGCATATGCCTTTAATCCAGCACTCGGGAGGCAGAGGTAGGATGATTGCCAAGAGTTTGAGGCTACTCTGAGACTGCATAGTGAATTCCAGATCAGCCTGGAGCAGAGTGAAATCCTACCTCGAAAAATAAAAAAAAAATAAAGTATATGGAGCAGGTCTCCAGTCCAATTAGAGAGTGATTGGTTTCCCCCATAACAGACATGCCACTATTGTGCCGGTTGGCTCATTTGACCTGGCTGACCAAATTTAAGGTTTGCAATGTCCACTGTTGCTTATTTCTGCTAGTGAGTTCTCTCTCTCCCATGGAACTGCATGCAGTGTAGCTTTTTCCAGCTTTCTGTCAGCTGGTCTATAAGGAGGTTTTTAGCTCAGCTCCAGCAGGATTTTTCAGTGATCTTTCAGCACAAGCATGTGGAGTCTTCAGCAATAAAGTCTTCCCATCTATTCCTGGTGAGAAACCAAGAGCTTTGGCAATGGTCTGTAATGTTTTGGGGGCATCAGTGACCTCCCTGGCCAACAACTCACTGGAAGGTATTCCATTCCTGGCACTGAAAATTTTCTAGTAACAATCTATGGCTTCTGGGTGTGCCATTGTCTAAAAAAGTAGGTTTCCATATGACTTATTCATACTCTCTTAGATTCTGATTAGCCCTCCCTCCACCTTTCCTTTACTCAATCTCTTCCCCTGACCTCACTTGGGCCTTTTCACTACTATTAATCTGTTCTTCTTCTACATATATACAATACCATCCTATTAAGTCTCCCTCCCTTTAAAAAAATTTTTTTTGTTAATTTTTATTTATTTATTTGAGAGTGACAGACAGAGAGAGAAAGAGGCAGATATATATAGAGAGACAATGGGCGCACCAGGGCCTCCAGCCACTGCAATGAACTCCAGACGTGTGTGCCCCTTGTGCATCTGGCTAACGTGGGTCCTGGGGAATGGAGCCTTGAACCCGGGTCCTTAGGCTTAACAGGCAAGTGCTTAACCACTAAGCCATCTCCCCAGCCCCCTTTTTTGGTTTTTCGAGGTAGGGTGTCACTCTAGCCCAGGCTGACCTGGAATTCACTCTGTATTCTCAGGGTGGTCTCGAACTCATGGCAATCCTCATACCCCTGCCTCCCAAGTGCTGGGATTAAAGGCGTGCACCACCACACCCGGCTCCTCCCTCCCTTTCTATTCTGTTTATATCACCTTTCTAGTTTACTGGCCTCTGCTACTGAGTTTTATTCCAACTCACATGGAAATCCAATCATTTGTAGCTGTTACGTCCAGATCACAGAGTCCCCAAAGACCACCGAGAGTCTGACACGTATGCAACAGCAAAGAGCTTTACTTCGGGCTTAAGCTCGGACTCTTGACTTCACCAGCACAGTGGATCTGTACAAGAGCCCTGAGCAGCAGGGGGTGCCCCTTTACAGGGATTTGAACAAAGAAGTAGGGAGAAGTAGGGGAATGGTTACATGATTGATTGATTTAAGCAGTAACTGCACTTGTATTTTTCTGATAGGCTTAGGATGCTGGTGGGCAAAGCTGGTGGGCAGGGGGCTAGGGGGATTCCAAGCAGATTAGGTAGCCTTTATTGTGATTGGCTATGTGTATTTGAGGAATTTTAAACAAACTTATTTTGAGCAAACTTTATCTATGACCACAGGAACGCATGGTGCAGACAGTTTATTCCCTCTTATCAGGAAACTGACCTTGCTGGGAAGCAGAAATTTAGGCCTATTGATGATTCTGAGGCTTATTATGGCTTCCTGAGTCCTTCAGTAGCTAGGATCCACGTATGAGAGAGAACATGTGATGTTTGTTTGGCTTTCTGGTCCTGGGTTACCTCACTAAGTATAATCCTTTCCAGATGCATCCATTTTCCTACAAGTTTCATAATTTCATTTTATTTTCTTTATTTTTATTTATTTATTTAATTTTTGGTTTTTCGAGGTAGGGTCTCTGTCTGGTCCTCCAAGCTGACCTGGAATTAACTATGGTGTCTCAGGGTGGTCTCAAACTCATGGAGATCCACCTACCTCTGCCTCCCGAGTGCTGGGATTAAAGGCGTGCGCCATCACGCCCGGCAATTTCATTTTTCTTTACTACTGAGTAGAACTCATTGTGTAAATGTGCCACATATTCATTATCCACTCATCAGTTGAGGGACATCTAGACTGGTTGCATTTCCTAGCTATTGTGAATAGAGTGGCAATAAACATGGATGAGCAAGTATCTCTAAGGTAGTGAGATGAGTCCTTAGGATATATGCCTAGGAGTGGTATGACTGGGTCATATGATAAATCTAATTTTAGCTGTCTCAGGAACCTCCACACTGATTTCCACAATGGATGGGCCAGCTTGCACTTCCACCAACAGTGTAGAAGGGTTTTTCTTTTTCTGCATCCTCACCAGCATTTATTGTCACTTGTTCTCATGATGATAGCCAATCTGACAGGAGTGAGATGGAATCTAAAAGTAGTTTTAGCCAGGCGTGGTGGCACACGCCTTTAATCCCAGCACTCGGGAGGCAGAGGTAGGAGGATTACCATGAGTTCTAGGCCACCCTGAGGCTCCATAGTGAATTCCAGGTCAGCCTGAGCTAGAGTGAGACCCTACCTCGAAAAACAAAAACAAAAACAAAAACAAAAAAGTTTTAATCTGCATTTCCCTGATGGTTAGGGATGTAGAGCACGTTTTTAGCTGTTTATATGCCATTTGTATGTCTTCTTTTGGGAACTCTCTGTTTAGTTCAATATCACATTTTAAAATTATTTTATTTATTTATTTATTTATTTGAGAGAGTGAGAGAAGGAAAGAGGTAGAGAGAGAGAGAGAGGGAGAGAATAGGTGTGCCAGGGCCTCCAGCCACTGCAAATGAACTCCAGACACGTGTGCCTTCTCGTGCATTTGGCTTATGTGGGTCCTGGGGAATCGAACCTCCAGCCCCATAGCACATTTTTTAATTGGGTTGTTTGATTTATTATCTAGCTTTCTTTCTTTTCTTTTCTTTTTTTGGTTTTTCGTGGTAGGGTCTTGCTCTAGCCCAGGCTGACCTGGAATTTACTATGCAGTCTCAGTGTGGCCTTGAACTCACAGTGATCCTCTTACTTCTGCTTCCCAAGTGCTGGGATTAAAGGCGTGCACCACCATGCCTGACTTATTTAGCTTTTTGAGTTCTTTGTATATCCTGGATATTAATCCTCTGTCAGACATATAGCTGGCAAAGAGTTTCTCCTATTCTGTAGGCTGCCTCTTTGCTCTATTCACAGCGTCCTTTGCTGTCCAAAAGCTTTGTAATTTCATGTGGTCCCAGGGGTTGATCAGTGGTTCTATTTCCTGAGCAACTGGGGTTATATTCAGAAAGTCTTTGCCAAAACCAATATGTTGAAGTGTCTCCCCTACTTTTTATTCTAGTAGTTTCAGTTTTGGGTCTGATAGTAAGGTCTTTGATTCATTTGGACTTAATTCTAGTGTATGGAGAGAAATAAGGATCTATTTTCATCCTTCTACAGATACATATCCAGTTTTCCCAGTACCATTTGACTTACATCTGGATCCTCTGTTCTGTTCCATTGATCTACATGTCTGCTTTTGTGCCAGTACCATGCTGCTTTTGTTACTATGGCTCTGCAGTATAGGTTAAAATCAGGTATGGTGATACTACCAGCCTTATTTTTGTTGCTCAAAATTGTTTTAGATACTCCAGGTTTTTATGCTTAAAAATGAATTTTAGAATTGTTTTCACAACACTGATTCTTCCAATCCAAGAACATGGGATGTCTTTCCATTTCCTAGTGTCTTCTGCAATTTTTTTTTTAAAGACATCTTTATTTATATTTTTATTTATTTATTTGAGAGAGAGAGAAGGAGAGACAAAGAGGTAGAGAATGGACACGACAGGGACTCCAGCAACTGCAAACAAATTCCAGATGCATGCGCCCCTTGTGCATCTGGCTTACATGGGTCCTTTGGCTTTTCAGGTGAATGCCTTAACCACTAAGCCATCTCTCTAGTGCTCTTCTGCAATTTCTATCTTGAGTGTTTTAAAGCTTTCATTAGAGATCTTTAACTTCCTTGGTTAGATTTATTCCAAGGTACTTTACTTTTTTAAAAAATTTACTTTGTTTATATATTTGAGAGAGAGAGGGAGAGAAATAGGCAGAGAGAGAGAGAGAGAATGGTTGTGCCAGGGCCTCCAACCACTGCAAATGAACTCCAGATGCATGCACCCCCTTGTGCATCTGGCTTACGTGGGTCCTGGGGAATCAAACCTGGGTCCTTTGGCTTTGCAGGCAAGTGCTTTAATGACTAAGCCATCTCTCCACCCAACATTTTTTTCTTTTTTATGTAATTATAAATGGGAGTGATTCTCTGATTTCTTCCTCAGTGTGTTTGTTGTTAGCACATAGGAAGGCTACTGATTTTTGTGTGTTTACATTTCAACCTTTCTAATTTCTTAATATAGGAACTTAAAGCTATAAATTTCCCTCTTAGGACTGCCTTCATTGTGTTCCAAAGGTTTTAGTATGTTGTGTTCTCATTATCATTTGACTCTATGAATTTTTTGATTTCCTTCTTGATTTCTTCATTGACCCATTCATCATTTAGTAGTGTATTGTTTAGTTTCCATGATTTTGAGTATGCTCTATAGCTTTTCTTGCTGTTGATCTATAGTTTAATCCGATTGTGGTCTGAATTATTTCAATTTTCCTGTATTTGTTAAGGTTTGCTTTGAGTCCTAATATATGGTCTACTTTAGAGGATGCTCCATGTGCTGCTTAAATGAATGTGTATTCTGTAGCATTTGGATGAAATGTTCTGTAGATATCTGTTAGATCCATTTGTTGTATGAGCTCATTTAATCCAGATGCATCTCTGTTCATTATTTGCCAGGATGACCTGTCAATGGATGAGAGTGGGGTGTTGAAGTCACCCACTACAACTGTGTTTGGTGTTATCTATGAACTTAGTCCTAGCAGTGTTTGACGAAATTGGGAGCCCCCATATTAAGTGCATATAAGTTTAGGATTGCAATGTCCTCCTGTTGGAGTGTTCCTTTAATCAATATAAAGTGACCTTCCTTATCCTTCCTAACTAATGTTGGTCTGAAGTCTACCATGTCAGATATTAGGATAGTGACCCTTGCTTATTTTCTAGGCCTATTTGTTTGAAACACCATATTCCAACCTTTCACCCTAAGATAGTGTCCATCTCTTGTGGAAAGGTGAGTTTCTTGGAGGCAACAAATTGAAGGATCCTGGTTTTTAACCCAGTCTACCAACCTGTGTCTTTTGGTTGGGACATTGAAGCTGTTGATATTAAGAGTTATAATTGAAAGGTGTGTATTTATTCTTGCCATTTTTCTTGTTTTGTAGCTTTTCTGGTTCTATCTTTGCTCTCTTGTATTAACTATTATTTGAGTATGATTTATTTTTTCCAGGTTCCTTATGTGTGTGCTTTTGTTTCTCTTCAACATGGAGGATGGAGGATCCTTTCAAGTATTTTCCTTTCCTTTCTCTCTCTCTCTCTCTCTTTCTGAGGTTGGGTTTCACTCTAGTCCAGGATGATATGGAATTCACTATGTAGTCCCAGGATGGCCTCAAACTCATGGTTATCCTCCTACCTCTGCCTCCCAAGTGCTGGAATTAAAGGTGTGCACCACCAGACTGGGGCCTTTCAAATATTTTCTGTAGAGCTGATTTTGTCTTCAAATATTCTTTTATTCTGCTTTTGTTGTGGAATCTCCTGATTTCTCTGTCTATCCGAATGGATAACTTTGCAGATGAAGTAATCTTGGTTGACAGTTATTATCTTTCAGAACTTGGAATGCATCATTCCAAGCCCTTCTGGCTTTTAAAGTTTGTATTGAGTAATCTGCTGCTATCCTAATGGGCTTGCCTTTGTATGTGACTTGATTTTTCTCTCTAACTGCTTTCGATATAGTTTCCTTGGTTTGTGTGTTTGTAGTTTAATTATAATATGATGGTAAGAGGTTCTTTCCTGATTTTGTCTGTTTGGCATTCTATTTCGTGTATTTGTATTGGCATCACTTTCCCTACTTGGGGGAAGTTTTCTTCTATGATTTTGTTGAAAAGAACTGTTGTCTTTGGACTGAAATTCTTCTTCTACTATGCCCTGAATTCTTATGTTTGATCTCTTCATAGTGTCCCAAATGTCTTGAAATTCCCATTCATGCTTTCCTATTAGTTTGTCTTTATCTTTGTTGGATTGTATTAGATCTGCCACCTGGTCTTCTAGTTTAGATATTTTGTCCTCTCCTTGATCCATCCTACTGGTGAGACTTTCTTTTCTTTCTTTTTTAAACAGGTAGATAGTTTTAATTCAACAGATAATAAGTAAATGAATATGCCCACAAGAACACAACCTGCTTCTCCCACAGAGTAACTCAGATACATGAGTATCTGATATATGGCATTCTGATATGTAGATCCAAGGAGAAGAACTTTCTACAGAGTTTATATTTGACTTTGTTTTTTATTTCTAGTATTTCTGATTGGTATTTTCCCATTATTTCTATTTCCTTACTTATGTCTTGTATTGACCTTCTTATTTCACTAAGTTGGTTTCCTGTGTTCTCCTTCAGGAGTTTGTTTTATTCTTTGATTCCTTTGTTTTCTTCTTTGATTTCTTTGAGTATAGATAAAAGCATTTTCTGAAATCTTTGTCAGGCATTTCATCTCAAACAGTCTCACTGGGGGTCATTTCTGATGGATTTATAATTTGGGTAGGATTGTATTGTCTTGATTCTTTGTGTTGTTTGTATTATATATTTTAAAGATATTTTATTTTTATTTATTTGACAGAGAAAGAGGGAGGGGGGAGAATGGGTGCACCAGGGCCTCCAGCCACTGCAAACAAACTCTAGATGTGTGCGCCCACTTGTGCATCTGGCTAACATGGGTCCTGGGGAATCGAACCTGGGTCCTTTGGCTTTGCAGGCAAACACCTTAACTGCTAAGCCACCCCTTCAGCCCATCGTATTATATTTTTAAAAAGTTTTTTCACTTATTTATTTGACAGAGAGAGAGAGAGAGAGAGAGAGAGAGGGAGAGAGAATGGGCACACCTTGGCCTCCAGCCACTACAAACGAACTCCAGACACATGCGCCACCTTGTGCATTTGGCTCACGTGGGTCCTGGGGAATCAAACATGGGTCCTTTTGCTTTGCAGGCAAATGTCTTAACCACTAAGCAAACCCACCAGCCCTCTTGTATTATAATGTAGAGATTTTTGCATCTTGTCTTAATTTGATGCTTGGGTTTTCTATTTATCTGTAGTATTCTTGGCTGTGTAAGTCTGACTTTATATATCTTCAGTGCAGGAGCTCAAGGTGCCAGGTATAGCTCTTACCTCCAAGAGAAATAGAAGAAGTGACTCTAGGTGTTGAGTTTGCCTGTTATTCAAGTATTGTAGTAGACTTGGTGAAGCAATTACTGGCAAATTCTAAAATACACTTGAACATTATACACATTCCATCAAAACCAGCACAGAGTATACAAGCAACTAGCACAGACTATATACACAAGTGTGGGGATTAAAACAAACAGATAATTAGCAAAGCCAAAGCCCCTAAGGGTATGTGTTGCCCCATACCCTTACTCCTGTCAACTAGGAGGTTGAGATTACTAGTCTGAAATGGGTTCCAATCAGCCTGGGACCAGTCAGAACCTGCCCCCGATGACATAAGAGAAAGACCAAGGACCTAAAAATCAGGAAATGTCAAAAACAACAATAGTCAACACCAAAATACAGCTTATTTGAGAAGGGTAAAGCCAACCAAGAATATATCCTTCAAATGTAATACATAACCGTTTCCTGACATGGTAAGAGAGATTAGCTCTTCCAGTGCAGGCCTATGTATCTGGCTTTGTATAAATAGGCCCTGTTACCTTTTGGGATGGCTTCCAATCTCACCAATGCTAAATACCCACCTTGATCTCTCTGGGTGCTGGGCAGCTAGGGGTGAATGAATGCATTCTCCTGATGTTCACAGCCCTGACGGTTGGGGGATGGGAGACTATGCAGGGTGCCTGGAGTTGTACCCTAGCTGCTCAACTGGTCCCATTTGTACTTCCTTCAGCAGCTGCTCAGCTGGTCTCTGCTCTCTTCCCTTTCAGGCTTCTTTTCTTTTCTTTTAAGATTTATTTTTATTTATTTATTTATCAGAGACAGAGAGAGAGAGATTGAGAATGGGCACGCCAGGGCCTCTAGCCACTGGAAACAAACTCCAGATGCATGGGCCACCTTGTGCGTCTGGCTTACATGGGACCTGGAGAATTGAACCTGGGTCCTTGGGCTTCACAGGCATGTGCCTATACCATGAAAACCCCTTCCACTTGTTTCTGCTCTTGCAGCTTGGTGCCACTCTGTGCTGCCAGGCCAGCAGGCTCACGCACGAATCGGGCTGCTGGCACCTCAGCAGGATTCTGGCCAGTTTCCTCCTTTCTGGAAGATCTTGGTCTCTCCTGCGTTTCTGCTGTGGTTGATAATAACTTATACACCTTCACTCTTCAGTAGAAGATTGTATTTTGCTGTGTTTTCATTTATTTCACTCCCTAGGCTGCTTTGGTGTGGCTAGTATGCTGCTAACTTCAGAAATATTTTTTAATTTTTGTTCATTTTTATTTATTTATTTGAGAGTGACAGAGATAGAGAGAGAGAGAGAAAGAGGCAGATAGAGAGAGAGAGAGAATGGGCGTGCCAGGGCTTCCAGCCACTGCAAATGAACTCCAGATGTGTGCGCCCCCTTGTGCATCCGGCTAACGTGGGTCCTGGGGAATCGAGCCTCGAACCGGGGTCCTTAGGCTTCACAGGCAAGTGCTTAACCACTAAGCCATCTCTCCAGCCCCAGAAATATTTTTATCTGGTTCATTCAAAGATGCAAATAATGTCATAAGTCAGATTTTGAAGCTTCAGAGAACTATCAGAGGGCTTCCAGTTAAGATGGCAGATTAGGAGCCAGACCAAAAACAACAGGGAAAAATAGAGACAACATTCTTCACAAAAATCTCCTCTCCCAAACCATGAAAATGGCAGAGAAAACTGAGGAGATCCAAGATCCATAAATATGACAAGAAAAGATAGCAAATCTGGGCATGGTGGCGCACGCCTTTAATCCCAGCACTTGGGAGGCAGAGGTAGGAGGATTGCTGTGAGTTCAAGGTCACCCTGAGACTACATAGTGAATTCCAGGTCAGTCTGGGCTAGAGTGAAACCCTACCTCAAAAACAAAACAAAACAAAACAACAACAACAAAAAAGATAGCCAAATGCCTACCATAAAACAGGCTACCTCTACTGGGGCCACAAGAAATTGCAGAGGAAGTGGCCACACAAGTATTGCTCCCACTGCTAGCCTGACAACCAGCTCCAGGGGGAAGGGTACTGACACTGTGGTTAATCAAAACACATTGAATCAGAAACCCAGAGGCTACAGAGAACTCAGCCCTAAAGCAGAATGCTAACCAAGGTTCAGGGACCATTATGGAAGAGGGGATGGGCCCACTGTTTGTTTTTGCTTGCTGGAAGGCTTTAAAAGCTATGCACTCTTCTGCAGAAGCAAACATTGCCTTGCCAATATACATTGGATTGTGTGGTCATGTGCAGATCTTAGACTCATTTCTAACACACTGTAAGCAAGTATCTCCTTCTTTCACTTTGGATTTGCTTATTGATGTTACATGGGTGAAGTCACCAATTTTATACATCACCTTGGCACAGAGAGGCCAACTAGTGTCATTTTCTACCTCTCCTGGGTCTCTAGGAGAGTCAGTCACTTTGCATATTATGACAAAGATGTTACTGGGGTGGGGACTGGAGAGATTGCTCAGTGGTTAGGGCACTTGCCTGCAAGGTCTAAGGACCCAGGTTCAATTCCCCAGTACCCACATAGATTCATGGGACGATACATGCATCTAGAGTCTGTTGGCAGTGGCTGAAGGCCCTGGCATACCCATATTCTCTGTCTTTCTTCTATCTCTCTTTGCTTGCAAATAAATAAATTAACTTTTTTTTTTTTTTTTTTTCCCCGAGAGAGGGTCTTACTCTAGCTCAGGCTGACCTGGAATTCATTGTGTAGTCTCAGGGTGGCCTTGAACTCATGCAATTCACCTACCTCTGCACCACCACACCCAGCAAATTAACTTAAAAAAAAAAGATATTAGTGGGTCTCACACCCAGATGTACCATGACAGAGTTGTGGATGGACCAACGCCCCAAGAAAACCTGTACAAAGATGACTTTGAGTTTTGGCTCTTGAAAATGATTACCAGTGGTTTTTTTTTTTTTGTTTGTTTATTATTTATTTATTTGGGAGTGACAGACAGAGAGAGAGGGAGAGAGAGAGAGAAAGAGAGAGAATGGGCGCGCCAGGGCTTCCAGCCACTGCAAATGAACTCCAGACGCATGTGCCCCCTTGTGCATCTGGCTAACGTGGGTCCTGGGGAATTGAGCCTCGAACCGGGGTCCTTAGGCTTCACAGGCAAGCGCTTAACCGCTAAGCCATCTCTCCAGCCCAATTACCAGTGTTTTCAGATAGAGCAGTTTGTAAGCTCCCACCGTTGCAGTATGCATTGTGAATGATCACCCTTCTTCCACGAGGAATAAGAACGTAAGACATGGGGGTGACACCCAAGCACTACACGAGCATAAGCCTTGTACAAATCCACAGTCATTTGACAATCCTGAAGAAGTTTTCATAGAGCACTTTATTGCATAAACACAACCATCCAGCGCTCTTCTTTTATTTTTTATTTTTACTTTTTGGTTTTTCGAGGTAGGGTCTCACTCTAGCTCAGGCTGACCTGGAATTCACCATGGAGTCTCAGGGTGGCCTCGAACTCATGGTGATCCTCCTACCTCTGCCTCCCAAATGCTGGGACTAAAGGCCTGCGCCACCACACCCGGCTCTCTTCTTTTATTTTTAATTTTTTTCCAAGTTAGGGTCTCTCTCTAGCTTAGGCTGACCTGGAATTCACTGTGGAATTCAGGGTAGCCTTGAAGTCACAGTGATCCTCCTCCTACTTCTGCCTCCCAAGTGCTGGGATTAAAGACTTGTGCTACCACACCTGGCTTTATCTTTATCTTTCTTTTGAGGAGTGTCAAGTTCATGTCTGAGGGTAGTCCTGGGAACCTCTAAATCCTCAGCCTCACCTCACTTGGGAATTTGCCTCTGGACTTCCCCACTCTCTCATCTTCTGTCCTTCATTCTCAGGCTCTCCTTCACAAAAGGAAAAATTCTAATTTCTGATTCATCTCTCTGTCATCCGTCTGAGTGAGGGAGCTGACAGTGTAGGTCAGGAGATCTCCAACAAGGGAGCACTGTAAATTTACAGAAGTAAAGGGAGGAAAGAAACACCTGCAAGTCCCACAACTTTAGCCTGCCTTTCTTTTCCTCCACCAACTTGCATTCTTCTGGCTCATGAACTCTTGAAGAAGCTGTTCTTTGCATAATTAACCCATTTCTGTATGACAGTGAGGATAATTCTATTCTGTAATTCTCATAGCTGACAACAGGCAGGGCTTGGGCTTTTTGTTTGCTTGCTTTGTTTTGTTTTAAGAAAAAATTTTACTGTTAATTATTATTTTAGCAAAGTTTACACTGGGTTTAAAAAAGGCAGGCATGCAGGGATGGGATACCTCCAGTGAGTTGTTGGCCAGGGAAGTCCCTAATACTCCCCCAAACATTGCAGGCCATTGCCGAGGCCCTTGGTTTCCCACCAGGAATAGATGGTAAGACCCTATTGCTGAAGACTCCATATACTTGGGCTGCAAGGCAGAAAGCTGGAAAAAGCCACGCTGCATGCACTTCAATTGGAGAGAGAGAAATCACCAGTGAAGATACCCAACAGCGGACATTGCAAGTCTTAAATTTGGCTAGTCAGTTCAAATGAGCCAATGGGTGCAATAGTGGCATGTCTGTTATGGGGGAAACTAACCGCTACCTAATTGTACTGGAGGCCTGCTCCATGGGAGGGTATACATGCTTGATACTGAAAACCTATGACAGGGGAAGTCATGAGCTCTAGGGGTATAATATCTGTTGGTTTCTGGCTAAATGTATATAATATGCTCACCAAACTTCCCAGTAAGCACTTCTCTTAGTGTTCATACTCATATTAATGCTACTCTCACTTTTGGTTAGAAAAGCTTCTCTTCTCAGATGGCAGTGACCTTGGGATGACTCAGAAGGCACCCTGGTCCTGAGAAGAAGTGACAGAGGAGTGCTCAGCACTGAAACATCTCAATCACACCTTCCAAGGCTCAGGGTCCATTGCAGAAGAGGTGGTGGAAAGAATGTAAGAGCCAAAGGAAGGGTAGGACTCCTTACAACGTGCTCCTCCAGACATCAAAGGGCCTAGATACCCTCACAGTGACATGATACTACCTACACAAGACCCTCATAATAGGAGGAAAAGATGATGACATCAAAATAAAAGAGATCTGGGCGTGGTGGCACACCCCTTTAATCCCAGCATTTGGGAGGCAGAGGTAGGAGGATCACCATGAGTTCAAGGCCACCCTGAGACTACATAATGAATTCTAGGCCAGCCTGAGCTAGAGTGAGACACTACCTCAAAAAACCAAAAAATAAAAAATAAATATAAAAATTAAAAAAAGAGAGACTAATTGAGAGGGGGAGGGAATTTGTTGGAGGGTGGATTTGTGAGAGGGATAGTGGGGGTGGGGAGGGAATTATCATGGTTTATTGTCTATAATTATGGAAGCTGCCAATAAATTTTTTTTAAAAAATTAAGCTAGCAGCTTCATTCTCTCCTAATATTTTCTCTTTGTTCCAAATACAGTGCTCTCAACCCCCTTCCCCCAAAGAATGATGGGCATAAGAAATTAATACTAAGAACATATAGGTGAAAGAAGAGCTCCAAATCTCGACTCTGACTTGCCAGTTTAACTTGGAAGTCATTCAACTTACCTGAACTAGTCATAAGATTGCTACGCACTGAAAATTGTATGTGAAGAATCTGTGAATCATAAAGTTTGCCACTGGGGTTGCCGATTAGTAACATACACTATCATCCTTATCAAATTTTTTCAAGTTATATTTATAGTAAAACTATAGTTAAAATGCCTATGACACTTACTAATTATACATTTGGGGCAGAGCATGACCTGTATGTCTCTGATGGCTATCTACTTGTGTTTATGTGTTTGTGGAGTTTCTTTACTTTTTTTTCTTTTTCTTTTTTCTTTTATTTATTAGAGAGTCAAAGAAAAAGAGGCAGAGAGAGAGCAAGAGAGAGAGAGCACATCCGGGTCTTCAGCCATTGCAAACAATCTCCAGACATGTGTACCCCCTTGTGTGCATATATAACATTGCATGCTTGCGTCACTGTCTGGCTTACATGACACTTGGAGATTGGAGATTTGAACATGAGTTCTTAGGCTTCACAGACAAACACCTTAACTGCTAAGCCATCTTTCCACACCTTTTTTGTTGTTGTTTTTTGAGGTAGGGTCTCACTCTAGCCCAGGCTGACCTGGAATTCACTATGTAGTCTCAGGGTGGCCTTGAACTCATGGTGATCCTCCTACCTCTGCCTCCCCATGCTGGAATTAAAGGTGTGCACCACCATGCCCAGTTTGTTTATGGAATTTAACAAGAAATACACACCGCATTGTTCCAACAATGGATGGAATGCTTGCTAACATCAACGTCCCTAAGAAAATAACTGCAAAGTGCATTGAATGCTGCTTTAATTAGAAATAATTGCTATAAGCCAGGCTCGGTGGCACACACCTTTAATCCCAGAACTCAGAAGGCAGAGGTAGGAGGATTGCTATGAGTTCAAGGCCAGCCTGAGACTACATAGTGAATTCCAGGTCAGCTTGGGCTAGAGCAAGACACTACCTCAAAACTCCCCTCCCCCCCAAATCCAAACAAATAATTGCCATAATCAGGGCTGAGCACATGGCTCAGTAGTTAAAGATGCTTGTTACTAAAGCCTGCCATCCCAGGTTTGATTCCCCAGTACCCATGTAAAGCCAGATGTACAAAGTGGTGCAGATGTCTGGAGTTCGTTTCCAGCACAAGGAGGCCCTGGTATGCCCATGCTCACTGGTTTTTTATTTCTCTCTATGCTTGAAAATAAATTATATGCATATATTATATATTAATATATTATATATTAATATTAATATATAATATAATATATAACATATATCATATAATTACATATTATATAATATATATTATATTATGATTATATATATATATATATATATATATATATATATATATATATACTAAAAGAAAGAATGGCGGGGCATGGTGGCACATGCCTTTAATCCCAGCACTCGGGAGGCAGAAGTAGGAGGATTGCCATAAGTTCAAGGTCACCCTGAGACCATATAGTGAGTTCCAGGTCAGCCTGGTCTAGACTGAAACCCTACCTTGAAAAACCAAAAAGAAAAAAAAAAAAAAAAGAAAGTAAATAAGAAAGAATGGGGCCGGAGAGAAGATGGTTCATTTGTAGTAGCTAGAGGCCCTGGTGTGTCCATTTTCTCTCTCTCTGCTTGCAAATAAATAAATTAAAACTAGTTTTTTTTTTTTTTTTGTTTTTCGAGGTAGGGTCTCACTCTAGTCCAGGCTGACCTGGAATTCACTGTGGAGTCTCAGAGTGGCCTCGAACTCACTGTGATCCTCCTACCTCTGCCTCCCGAGTGCTGGGATTAATCAATGGCATGCGCCACCACACCCAGCAAGCAATAAATACTTTGTAAAGCAGAAACATAGCACATATACTCTTCTTTGCTTTTGTCCATGGATCTTGGAGATTTACCACCACCACCGTTGGGGCTGGCTGCACACTCTCCATGGTGTGGCTTATCATAATGTAGCCAGACACATTTTAAAGTATTAGGTACATTTTTTTAGTGAGCTTTTATTGGAAGACAAAAATAAATCTTAATCTCTAAATCATGGTGAAGCTAGCTGTTCTTTGATACCTGGGAGATATATTAGCAAAACCGCAGACACAATGCAGCCCTCCCCTGGAGAAAGGCCTTTCATTTGGGGGAACGAGCCTGAACATTGGCCAAGATACAGTTTGTTGAAGTCTCACCCAAGGAATGAAAAAACTCAATGGTACTTGTGGCAGATAAGAAGTAAACTTGGCAGTGGACTGACCATGTGCTTTAAAGGGCTTTGAATAAACAATGTGAAATGCTTCACCATGGTATCTCCAAAATGAATCAAAAGAAACAGAATCTGGGCTGGAGAGATGGCTCAGTGGTTAAAGCACTTGCCTGCAAAGCCTAGTGAGCAGGGTTTGATTCCTGAAACTCACGTAAAGCCAGATGGAGTTCATTTGCAGTGGCTAGAGGCCCTGGCATGCTCTTTTCTCTCTGTCTGTCTTTTGTATGTCTGTGTCTGCTTGCAAACAAAGAAACAAATACATAAATATTTTTAAAAGATTACAGTTTGGAGACACAAAGTGGGTGCTGAGTGACTAGAGATCCCTCCAGGAATTTTAGAAAGCCAGTGCTTGGAACAGGTGGTGCAGTGGCTCTGACAGAAGATATGGAATACTCTGAGAGAAGTTGCGAACACTGCAGTCCACTAGTGGATAGACCAGGGAACCAAGGTGCAGGGGCTCTTTCATTCTGTTTTTTAGTTTTCCACTGCTCATGTGCCTATCTTCATAGAAGGAAGTCTCAGTCATTCAAAGTCTTCTCCTCGTGACATCTGTCAGGAGGTCTTGGAGAGCACACACCTCTCATTCTCTTTTTACATATATTTGGAGACTTTCTTCAAAACCTGTCTCATAATGAGTTTCCATGCAAAAGAACATGGTGTAAGCTGTTAAACAAGGCAAAGCCTTCAAGATACGACTCGTCCCCAAATTTCTGTGCTTTTGCATAAAAGTTATTAGAGTTTAAACTGTTTCATTGATATATGGCCTAATCATCCTGTTTGCCAGCCCCATAGGGTTCTGGAACCGACAAGCATGTACCACTACTCCAGTCTTTTTCTTTTAACTTTTTAAGAATTTTATTTATTTATTTATTTGAGAGAGAGAGAGAGACAGAAATAGGCAGAGAGAGAGAGAGAGAGAGAGAGAGAGAGAGAGAGAGGGAGGGAGGGAGAGAATGGGTGTGCCAGGGCCTCCAGCCACTGCAAACAAACTCCAGATGCATGCGCCCCCTTGTGCATCTGGCTTACGTGGGTCCTGGGGAGTCAAACCTGGGTCCTTTGGCTTTGCAGGCAAGCGCCTTAGTCGCTAAGCCATCTCTCTAGCCCAAACCTGAGTATTTAAGCTCTATAGTTAAGCACCTTAACCACTGAGCCATCTCTCCAGCCCAGCTATAGGCTTTTGATTAGGTTTTCACTACCAGGCAGGAAGCCTTCCCATGGAGAGGGTCTCAAGCCCAATCAAAGAACAGTTGGCTTCCCCCATAACAAACATGCTGCCATTGCACTGGTTAGTACATTTGGCCCGGCTGGCCAGTGGTAGAACCTGAAGGGTCCAATGGCTGACCACTGATAACTTACTATTGTAGTCTAGCTGAATGAACACCTGCCCAGTTACCTGCACCTTTCTGTGGCCTCATGATGAGGACAGGACCCACCCCTCCAGCTGCTGTCCAAGGCTTGGATTTTAATTCATCATTTATTGTGGCAGTCAGTTTTTTCTTTTTTAAGGTAGGGTCTCACTCTAGCCCAAACTGACTTGGAATTCACTCTGTAGTCCCAGGGTGGCCTCGAACTCATGGTGATCCTCCTACTTCAGCCTCCCAAGTGCTGGGATTAAAGGCGCGCACCACCACCTGGCAGTTAAATCTTTTTTTTGTTGTTGTTGTTTGTTTGTTTGTTTTTGTTTTTTCAAGGCTGACCTGGAATTCACTATGTAGTCACAGGCTGGCCTCAAACAATGATCCTCCTACCTCTGGAGTGCTGGGATTAAAGGGGTGAGCCACCACACCCGGGGCGGCATTCAAATCTTCAAGGTAGCCTTTACACACAGGAACTTGTCTGAATAAAAGAATGTGCCACTGAATCCTGGGCTCTTACAAGGGAACTTGTGTGAGCTTGAATGCTCGCCGTGGTTGCAGACACCCCATGGGAACAGACTTGCCGAGGGGCCCACAGATCTCAGCAGACTCAACATGCCCCTTGGCCCCTGGCTACTTCCTGCCCACTGGCTTCTAAATGCCCTGCTCATGCTCCTAGCTAGTCATGGATATCCATGCCTGTGGACTCAGTGGACACTCTTTTGAGCCTTTGGGTTAGCCTTAGTAGTTACCTGAGATGTTTTTTGGCACATTTTCAGGATCGTTTGGAAGGGGCAATTCTTCCATTTGCTTCTTCAGCTGCAAACTTGTTATTCATCCTTTTCATGTGAGCTGGTAAAATGAACAACTCTGCATTGTGGGCGACATGTTCTTTGGCCTTTGGTTATGCAAAGCAGGATTTTGTCTTGAGCTCTGCCTGAAAGTGATGTGACAGAGTTTACAGCAGGCAGAGATGACCGGGGCACCTTGTTTCCCAAGATGTTTTCCAGGACAGGCAATTTATGGCCTTGTGGGCCATGGCCTAGAACTGGAGGGGCCCAGAGTATAAATGTGAGGTCCCCCTTTGCTACATTTGTAGCTCATCAAATGACAAACACTTTTTGGATTGCAGTGTTTAGAGATTCTGAAACTTCTCAGTTGGATTTTAAAAAGGTTTCTTGGGCTGGAGAGAGGGCTCAAGGTGTTAAGAGCAGCTTCCTGCGCAAGCAGAGGGCCCGAGGAGGCCCGAGAGTCAGCTTGAGTTCAGTCCTCAGGACCCACATAAACAGCTGGGCATGGCCACCCATGTCTGTAACCACAATCCTGTGATGAGCAAAGGCCAGAGAATCACCAGGGCTCATGGTGGGGACGGGGAGGTGGCAAGCTGTGGGGTGAGCAAGAGAGTCTGGCTCAAGTAAGAACAGGAGGAAGAGTGATGGAGGAGGACGCCTGGTTTTCCCTTCCGGCCACCAGGGCAACAGGCACACACATGCGTACACCACACACTATACCACACCACATTCTCTCTCTCTCTCTCCCTCCCTCTCTCTCTCTCACACACACATTTATTATCACGGTGGGGTATTAGCTACTTTTCTCATCACTACGACAGAAAGCCTGCCAGAAACACCTTGAAGGAAGGCTTGTCTAGGCTGCTGTAATGGCGGTGACGGTCCACACGGTGGAAGGCATGGCAGCAGAAGCAGGCTGATCTGCAGGACCAGGAACTTTGGGCATCGCTTGTTCAAGGCTTGGTGCGTCAGGAGCAGAGAACTTTCAGTCCAAAGCAGAAGTGGATAAAATCTTCAAAGTCCACCTGCAACCACTGCTGCTAGCTAGGTCCTGTATCTGGAAGGTTCCACAACCTCCCCAAAATACCACCACCAGCTGGAACCAAGTGCTCAAATTAAGAGTCTGTGGAGGGCGTTTCACATACAAACCATACTAAGTGGGGAAAGTATAAGCATTAAATCTATTTAAATATATGATGCTTAGGTTATGTTAGGCAATCTAGACTTGCATTTCTAAGAATTTTTAAATTTCATTTATTGACAATTTTATACATGTTATCACATTCGCCTCTCCTCCAGCTGAACCCCTTGTTCTTCCAACTAGTCCCACTACTAAGAATGTTTTATATGCACTTTGTTGCAGTTATTTATTACCTTTTTAAAAAATTATTTACTTTAGAAAGCAAGAGAGGGAAAGAGGCACACACACACACACACACACACACACACACACACAGAATGGGCGCACCAGGGCCTTCAGCCACTGCAAACAAAGTCCAGACACATGTGCCACCTTGTGCATCTGGCTTACATGGGTCCTGGAGAGTCAAACCCAGGTCCTTTGGCTTTGCAGGAAAGCGCCTTAACAGCTAAGCCATCTTTCCAGCCCCCTTTATTGCCTTTTAAAAAATATATATTTTTAAAATATTTTATTTTTATTTATTTGATAGAGAAAGAGGGAGAGAGAGAATGGGCATGCCACAGCCTCCAGCCACTGCAAACAAACTCCAGATGCATGCGCCCCATTGCACATCTGGGTAACGTGGGTCCTTGGTAATTGAACCTGGGTCCTTTGGCTTTGCAGGCAAACGCCTTAAATGCTAAGCCATCCCTCCAACCCTACCTTTAAAAAATATTTTTAAGGAGGATCACCATGAGTTTGAGGCCAGCCTGAGACTACATGGTGAATTCCAGGTCAGCCTGGACTAGAGTGAAACCCTACTTCAAAAAAATGTGTGTGTGTATATATATTGAACCAATCGAACCTTGGGCTTTGCATGTCACATCTAGTGCACTTGAGTAAGAGCAGGCACTCTGCTCTCCTTTCAGGTGGGAAGCTATGTAGCTGGACACAGTATCTGAGGGCATGTCGCTCGGGCTTATGCCCAGCTGCATACAATCAAAAGCCAACGATGGGGCTGGAGAGATTGCTTAATGGTTAAGGCACTCACCTGCAAAGCCTAATGACCGGAGTTCAATTTCCCACTACCCATGTAAAGCCAGATGCACAAAGTGGATGCATTCATTTGGAGTTTGTTTGTATCCCTGTAGGCCCTGGTACATCCATTCTCTCTATTCTCTCTCTCTCTCTGCTTACAAATAAATAATTAAAAAAATTTTTTAGAGAGAGCGAGAGACAGAGAATTGGTGTGCCAGGACCTCCCTTAACCACTGCAATCAAACTCCAGATGCTTGCGCCATCTAGTGGGCACGTGTGACCTTGCACTTGCCTCACCTCTGTGAGTCTGGCTTATCTGGAGAGTAGAACATGTGTCCTTAGGCTTTGTAGGCAAGTGCCTTAACCACTAAGCCATCTCTTCAGCCCACAAATAATAATAATAATAATAATAATAATAATAATAATTTTTTTTTGAGGTAGGGTCTCACTCTAGCTCAGGTTGACCTGGAATTCATTATGTAATCTCAGGGTAGCCTTGAACTCATGGTAATTCTGCTACCTCTGCCTCCCAAGTATTGGGAGCGTACCACCACACAAGGCTCCAAGATTAGTTTTTTAAAAATGAGCCAATGTTGGGCTGGAGAGATGGCTTAGCGGTTAAGTGCTTGCCTGTGAAGCCTAAGGACCCTGGTTCGAGGCTTGATTCTCCAGAACCCACGTTAGCCAGATGCACAAGGGGGCGCACGCATCTGGACTTCGTTTGTAGTGGCTGGAAGCCCTGGCACACCCATTCTCTCTCTCTCTCTCTATCTGCCTCTTCCTCTCTCTGTCACTCTCAAATAAATAAATAAAAATGAACAAAAAAATTAAAAAAAATGAGCCAATGTAAATGTATATACTATGCTTATCAAACTGCCCAGTAAACACTTCTGTTAATATTCACACCATTATATTAATGCTACTCTCACTTTTGGTAGAGAATCTTCTCTTTTCAGATGGCAGTGACCTTGGGATGACTCAGAAGGTATCATGGTGATAGAAAGAAATGACCGTAGTGCTCAGTACTGCAATATCTCTATCACACCTTCCAAGGCTCAGGGTCTAATGTGGAAGAAGTGGCAGAAAGAATGTAAGAGCCAAAGGAAGGGCAGGACTCCATACAACATGCTCCCTCCAGACACAAAATGGCCTGGATATCTATGGCCTCACAGTGCCTGACACTACCTGCATCAGACCATCATAAGAAGAGGAAAAGATCATGACATCAAAAGTAAAAGAGAGACTGATTGAGATGGGGAGGGGGTATGATGGAGAATGGAGTTTCAAAGGGGAAAGTGGGGGGAGGGAGGGTATTACCATGGGGTATTCTTTATAATCATGGAAGTTGTTAATAAAAATAAATAAATAAATTTAAAAAATGAGCCAATGACTTTATCAGATAGGGTTTATTATGTTCCCACAAAAGAAGTCTGGGGCTAGGCATCCCAGGCTGGTGTCACTGCTGCTCAAGATCCTCAGCACCTCAGGGCCTGTGACAGTTAAACCTCTACTGTCAAGGTGATAAGATTAGCAATCAAGAATTAGACATGCCTCTTGGGTAGGTCTGAGAGAGTATTTCCAGGAAAGATTAACTCAGGGGGAAAGTTCCATCTGGTGGCAACCTATATATAAAGACTTTCCAGAAACAAGTGGCTCTTTTGCCAGGCTGTCCTTACTCCTTGCTACTGTCCTTCACTGGCATTGGGACCCAGCTTCTTTGCTCTTTTAACATGCACTGGAAGACCAGGGGCTCTCCAGGGATCTTCCAAGCCTTCACAGCCAGGTTTGGGACTGCTGAGGTATCCAGCCTCATGGACCAAGAAGCTACCAGATTGTCAGAGTTTCCAGTGTGCAGACAAGACAGCCATGGTGGGACTACCCAGCCATATTGTGTAAGCCAATCTAATAGCCCCCCCCCCTTTTTGAATAATAAGCGTCCCTTTCTTTTAATACCTCCTTTTATAATACACATTCCTTCTACCAGTTCTGTTCCTTTAGAGAACCCTAACTAATACAGGTCCCTTTGCCACGCTTATCATGATGATTTTAATCTCCCATTTACTTCATTGTGACCTCCTGGTTATAAGATGGCTGCATTATCCTAGGTTCAAACTCCAGGCAAGAAGGAAGTGTCAAGGAGAAGGATGCAATGTCTATCAGCAAAGCAATGCTCTCTTAGAAGCTTCTAACAGATGTTTACTAACACATCAGTTTCTAGAATGGCCACCCCTTGGAACTGGTAGCTATTTCAGCTTGGCCTGTTGCCTCTTGCAGCGCAATCAGACACTGGTCTCCCTGAGCTGTCCCAGCTGCCTCTGCTCTGCTTTTCTCAATTCTCATCATTGACTACAACAGATCACATTGGCGCTCACTGCTGGCCCATTACTCCCCATTTCCCACATTCTTTGTGTTATTTTTCTTCCAGTACCACAGGGTCCTGGAAGTGGGAAACTGCTGTTCCCATGGGCTAGAGCCCACACGCAGTGCTGAGAGTCTGCGTGTCTCGGGCACAGCCCTGCACCAGAGGCACATGAATGGGAGTTTGAGTCTTAATACTGCCTCAGGGTGGAACAAACAGGGTGAGCCTGTATACCTGAGCTACCCTATGGGAATAGCCTGAGCGCCCTCCCCCCACCATGGCAGGATTTTACCCAAAATCACACCATAATTTGCTTGGCTTCCCCAATATCCCCAGCCTACCCCCTAGCCAAGAATCCTCAGCATCTGCCTCTTGATGCTTGGTCCGAGATACCAGTCTTCCAGCTGTTCCTCCAGTAGCTATACAGGCTCCTACCCCAGGGCCTTTGAAAGAGTATTTGAGAGAGATACAGAAACAGAGAAAGAGGCACACACACACACACACACACACACACACACACACAGAGAGAGAGAGAGAGAGAGAGAGAGAGAGAGAGAGAGAGACAGAGACAGAGACACACAGAGAGAGAGAGAGACAGAGAGAGAGAGAGAGAGAGAGAGAGAGAGAGTGCAGAGGTGCGTGTGTGAGTTTATCAGTGTTCCAGGGCCTCCTGCTGCTGAAAACAAACTCTTTTTTTCCTCTCAATTTTTATTAACATTTTCCATGATGAAAACAAACTCTTGATGCAAGTGTCACTTTTGCCCCTGGCTCTATGTGGGTACTGGAGAATTGAACTCAGACCATCATGCTTTGCAAGCAAGTGCCCCCCACCTGCTGAGCCATCTCTCCATCCGCCCCCAGGGCCTTTTCCATGGTCAGCAATGCCATCCCCAGATATGTGTGTTTCACATCTTTCTTCAGCCTGTACTCAAACGGCACTTCATTGATGAAGATTTCCTTAACTGCACTACCTAATCTCTATTCTGTTTCTCTTTCTTTTCTTTTTTTTTTTTGAGGTAGGGTCTTGCTCTATCCCAGGCTGACCTGGAATTCACTATGTAGACTCAGGCTAGCCTCAAACTCACAGTGATCCTCCTACCTCTGCCTCCCAAGTGCTGGGATTAAAGGCATGTGCCACCACACCCAGCCTCTCCCTTTTAACCAATTTTATTTATTTATTTGCAAGCAGAGAGAGATAGAGAAAAGAGAGACAGACAGGGCCTCCAGCCACTGCAAAGACACTCCAGGTACATGTACCACGTTGTGCATCTGGTTTTACTGGGTACTTAGAAATTGAACCCAGGTTATTAGCCTTTGCAGGCAAACACTTTAACCACTGAGAAATTTCTCCAGCCCCCAATCTCTGTTCTTTTTCATATTTTATTTATTTATTTACTTGAGAAAGAGGCATGGGGGTGGTGGTGAGCGTGCCAAGGCCTCTAGCCACCTTGTGCATCTGATTTATGTGGGTACTCGGGAATCAAACCTAGGTCCTTAGGCTTCGCAGGCAAGCGTCTTAACGGCTAAGCCATCTCTCCAGTCCCCAATCTCAATTATTTAGCCTGCACTTATCACTGATTAGCAGCATTTAATAAATTCTGTTTATTATTCATGGTCACAAACTAAAACCTGAACTCAGAGGCCAAGCTGGGCATGGTAGCACACGCCTTTAATCCCAGCACTCAGGAGGCAGAGGTAGGAGGAGCATAGTGAGTTTGAGGCCAGCCTGAGACGACACAGTGAATTCCAGGTCAGCCTGGGCTAGAGCAAGAACCTACCTCTAAACAAACAAACAAAAACATAGACCCTGTAAGCAGGCGTGGGAACCCTTGACTTGAGACTCCCTCCAGCCTCAGAGCCCAGGGCGCAGTGGGGTCTCTGGAGTGCGAGGCCATGTCTGACATTGAAAGAAGTGCAGTCCAGTCCAGTGAAGAGGGATGCGTGTGGAAAGTCACATAGTTCATAGCCTGTCTATGTGGATGAAGCAGAAAGTGCTCCCCTTTTCCGCGTGTCCCACCCCGGAGAGTGACAGGCCACTGAACAGGAAGGCAGGAGAGTCACTGCTGAGCTTGGTCCGGGAGGGAGTGGAGAGCCACGAGTGGGGAATAGGGACGAAGGGGAACGCAGTCAAGGATGCTGGGTTCTAGAAAGTTACCCTTGGTGGTCACCTAGGTGAAGTCAGACTGGGGTGGGGGTAGCGTGGGGTGGAACCAGGGGCTGTGTGGTCAACTGGGGACCCACGTACTTGCAGCTCCAGGCGCAGGGCTGAGACGTTGACACTAGAGGGCGCAATGGCCTAGGACAAGGGGCACTTGCCTCTGGCTTTCAGAGACAGCTCAGGCTTCTGGCGGGTCAAGAACACGGGACACATAGGGCCAGTTTATTACGGCCGCTGCGAGTCCTAGGCAAATGCAGGCAGCCTCTCTGGCTCCTTCGGCTCTAAAAGGAAGCCAAGAGTCCTGCTGGGCATTTGTCGTGGCCAGGGGAAGGGAAGGTGATCTGGCAGGAACTCCTCAGCTCATGGGCCTTAGGCAATCTCTGTACTGCATCTGGCTGTTTGACAAACAGGAAACCGACGCCTGTTGCGTCCAAACCGATGGTTCCCCGGGGCCAGCTGCACGAACGTCTCCTGAGAACATGGGGGGAAGGCAGGGTCTCCGAACCTCCTCCGCTGATCTGAAGGGCAGCAGTCTCTGGACTAACAAGCCCTGGGGTGATGCAGTAGAGACTGAATCAGGGGTCCCAGAAAACTGCACAAATGTAGTAGGTGCTGCAAAGGACCTAGCCCAGCAAGACTGAGTCAGAAGGTCCCAAACGAGCCAAGTAAGGACCCAGGAGAGCTTCCTGGTGGAAGAGAGAGAGAGAGAGAGAGAGAGAGAGAGAGAGAGAGAGAGAGAGAGGAGAGTCAATCAAACTCCAGCTTCAGTCAGTCTAACAGAGGGCTCAGCCTTTGTCAAACCCTTCCACAACTTCTCTCCAGGCAGGTCTCAAGTTTTGGAAGATGCTGTCTCCCAAACAAGTTGCTCTACATAGTTAATAATTCATTCGTTTCCTACTACTTATTAATCAATACATATATAGCTCTGACCAGAGTTTCTGATTAGCACGAGATGTCCAGACTTCCTATTCTGAATTAATAATGATGATAACTGCCAACTGCCTAGGGCTGCCAGGCTGGTTGCCAAGCAATTTATGTAGACTAGCTCTTCCAGTGACCACCATAAACCTCGGAATGGGATGCTCTTCTTGGCCCCGTGTTGCTAAAGGAGAGGTTAAGTCCCTTGCCCGATGTCACATGGCTAGACACAGTCTAACCCAGGCCAGTCGCTCCTTCAGAACAAAAGTGAACCACACGTTGCCCTGTGCGTGGGGAGTGGTGGATCTTCAGCCCCAAAGCCAAATTCCTGGCCTGTCAGCACATACGCTCTTCCCTGGAGCAAAGGCTTCCCTCCTGCTCAGCTGCCGGTGTGGAAATAGCTGCAGGTACCCGTTTCTATCTTGGGAGTTCCCTAGGGTTCTGGGGCTTCAGGTCAGAAGCACCGAGCTGGTGCAACTTCTCTCTGCACGGCCCCTCCACCTTCTTTGCAAGCAAGAGGACAGAAGCTCTGGGCTGAGGAGATGGCTTAGCAGTTGAGGCGTTTGCCTGCAAAGCTAAGGACCTCGGTTTGATTCCCCAGGACCCACGTTAGCCAGATGCACGAGGGGGCGCATGTGTCTGGAGTTCTTTTGCAGTGGCTGGAGACCCCTGGTGCGCCCATTCTCTCTCCCCCCCCTCAAATAAATAAATATCATAAAGAAAAAAAAAAAAGAGAACAGAAGCCCAAGGAGGGACTGTCCAGCTGAGGAAGTCCTCTGAAAGGCTCCTCAAAGCATCCTAAGACCACGGTGTTAGAAAAGAGCTTCTTGGGCCATCATCTCTATCTCCTCCCTTCCTGCTCCTTCTCCTGTCTCCCTTGCTTCCTTCTCAAGCATCCTACTGAGGTCCTTCCTCTGTGCCAAGCCCCTGGCACTGGGGATACAGGGAGAAATAAGTCCTTCTTGCCATACTTACTGTGTCTCATAGAATACAGCATGCAGCTACTACATGCATTCTTCCTGAGCAATCACCACCACCAGGCAGTTTCTGGCAGATGTCAGCAGCGACACCTGCCTTAGCCTCAGCAGTGGAAGGCAGGAGCTTGGCATCTCCAACACCAGCTGCCTCCTTCCCACCCTCCTCTTGGCCCCTCTCTCTGATATGGGTGGACTCCATGCCCTTGCTTTATGGGGTACAGGCTGCCTCTCCTTTCCTCAAAGGAGCTATCTGGTAACTGATGTGCTAACTCTGCCTTTTATCCCTCCTGCCCTCTGCCATTAATGGCTGCTAATCAGTGTTCTCTCTTCCTTACACCAGTTATATAGCCAAGCTTCTCATTGCCTGGTGGGCAGTTCACTTTGTGCTGTGTTTATAAACTTGTTTATGGATTTTCTTTTTGCTTGTTTGGGTTTTGGTGTTTTATCTTGTCTCCCTCTGTAACCCAGGCTGTCCTCAAACTTGTGGCAATCCTCCTGCCTCAGCTTCCCAAGTCCTGGGATGACAGGTATGAGTTACATAAACTAACTTTAAGTAATATACTCTGTGCTGTCTCCTAGGAACACACGCAACAATTAGATCCAGGATCTGTCTTGGCAACTTGCAGGCTGGGGTGGGAAATGGGAGACTGCCCACACCCTGGGTGAAAGTTAGTCAGCAAGGTGGCCTGACTGTTGTAGGGGGAGTGGCTGCCCTTAGGACATGTTTATTACATCCTAGGGAGTGCTGAGAAAAGCCCAGGCAGCCTTTCTAGCACTCTGAGCTCTAGGAAGACAGGTGTCTTGGTGGGAAGTCTCTGGTGGCCAGGGGAAGAGACTGCTGTTTTTGTGCGTTATCTAGGAGTCATCTGTCCTTCAAGGCCGACTTTCCATAGCCAATACCTACATCAAGCATCAGTTAAATATGCTTAATAAAAGTAATTATTGGGAGCTGGATAGATGGCTCAGTGGTTAAAGCGCTTGCCTGCAAAGCCTAAGGATCAGGATTCAATTGGCCAGTACCCACATAAAGCCAGATGCACAAGGTGTCACATGCATCTGGCATTCATTTGCAGTGGATAGAGGCCCTGGTGTGCCCATTCTCTCTCTCTCAAATAAATAAAAAAGTTTTTTTTTTTTTAAACAAAAAACATTTCAGGTGTGGTGACACATGCTTTTAATCCCAGCACTTGGGAGGCAGAGGTAGGAGGATCACTGTGAGTTCAGGGCCACCCTGAGACTACATAGTGAATTCCAGGTCAGCCTGGGCTAGAATGAGACCCTACCTTGAAAAAACAAGGAAAAAAAAGGGAAAAATATTAAAAAAGGAAAACAGTAATTCTTGGGCTGGGGATATAGCCCAGCTGGGCAATGCTTGTTTGGCCTGCATGAGCCTCTGAGTTCAATTCCCAGCACCGTGTGCACCACTATGCCTGTAATGCCAGCACTCGAGAAACATCTGTCCCGTGTGGGGCTTGTAACTCTGCACACTGCTACTATCTATGATCACACCACGTAATCATATTCCCATACCTCAACATGCTTAGGAGGAAATGTCATGAAGGAGAAAGAAAAAGCCACTTTATTAAATGATGTCCTTGGAGCTGGAGCTCAGTCAGTCGAGTGCTTCTCTAGTAGGAATGAGGTCCCAGGTTCAATGTCTGGCACCACATAAACTGGTTCTGTAATCTCAGCATTCACTAGGTGGAGGCTGGAGGATCAGAAGTTCAAGGTCAGCCTCAGCCAGCCAGGGATATATGAAATGATCTCAAAAACAGGTTCTTTTTTTTTTTTTTTTTGCTTTTCGAGGTAGGGTCTCACTCTAGTCCAGGCTGACCTGGAATTCACTATATAGTCCCAGGGTGGCCTTGAACTCACAGTGATCCTCCTACCTCTGCCTCCCGAGTGCTGAGATTAAAGGCATGTGTCACCACACCTGGCAAAAAGGTTCTGTTTTAATATAACTTTTTATCAACAACTTCTATACATGTAGACAATGTAACATAATCATAATCCCCTCCCACCACCCTCTCTTTTCCTCCTCCCCAGTCCCCCCGCCCCTGAATCCCTTCTAAGAGGATTCGTTTTTTTTTTGTTGTTGTTGTTATTTTTATTTATTTACTTGAGAGCGACAGACAGAGAGAAAAACAGGCAGATAGAGAGAGGGAGAGAGAATGGGCGCACCAGGGCCTCCAGCCACTGCAAACGAATTCCAGACACGTGCGCCCCCTTGTGCATCTGGCTAACGTGGGTCCTGGGGAGTCGAGCCTCGAACAGGGGTCCTTAGGCTTCACAGGCAAGCGCTTAACCACTAAGCCATCTGTCCAGCCCAAGAGGATTCTTAATGTTGCAACAAAAGTACACATGCTCATTGAAAAAACTTCAAAGTATCATTTTCAACCTTTAACATCAATCAAAATCACTGTTAACATTTTGGTGTATAAGTTTCTGGATAGATAAAATCTCAAATTGATACATCATATTTATTTATATACAAATGTATTTGGAGAAAGTAAAGAAACCATTTTCAAAATATAAATTTTTGGCTGGGGAGATGGCTTAATGGTTAAAGGCACTTGTTTGCAAAGTCTGCTAGCCTGAGTTCAATTCCCCAGTATCCACGTAAAGCCAGATGCACAAAGTCATGCATGTGTCTGGAGTTCACTTTCAGTGGCAAGAGGTCCTAGTGTGTTCACTCTCTCTTGCAACTAAATAAATAATATTAAAAATAAGCAAAACTCAAATTTCAATATAGAGAATATTAAAATATGTCATATGGTATGTGTTAGAATATACATCTTTAGATGTTACTCAATTTGCTTCCTTTTCAACTTGGAGCACTAGGTTGTGGACATTGCTCCATGCTAGAAATATGGATAGAGCTCCCAGGTTTTTAATCGTTTCTATAGTATGGACATGTTGGACCACGAATTGCTGATACACATATATTTTCAGTCTTTTGCTATCACCAACAATGCTACAAAGAGTCTTCTCTATATTTATCTTTGCCCACTCTGCTAGGATTTCAGTAAAATAATTTCTCAAAGGTAGCTTTGCATTGCTGGCACAAAGGACCTGACCAAAAGCAGCTCGTGGGAGGAAAGGGTTTATTTTGGCTTACAGGCTAGAAGGGAACCTCCATGATGGCAGGGGACAGAATGGCATGAGCAGAGTCTGGACATCACCTCTACCATAGCAGGTGGAAAATAGTAGCAGGAGAGTGTGCCAAACACTGGCAAGGGGAAGCTGGCTATAACACCCAGAAATCCCCACCCAACACCCAACAACACACCTTCAACAAGGTTCCAATTCTCAAATTGCCATCAGCTGAGGATCAAGCATTCAGAACACATATGTTTGTGGGGGACACCTGAATCAAACCACCGGAGGCACATAAAAATACGATAAAAATTGATGATTTTTTTTTTTCTCCAAAACAAATGTACCAATTTACACTTAGGGCAACAGTGAAAAGAAGCCTGTTGACACTCTTCCTGGCACTTGGAGTCTTCATTTTTGCAAATCTGGTACTTGAAAAATATTTGCTGGGTTTGGATGTGCAGGTCTGTAATCCCAGCTACTTAGGAAGTTGAAGCAGAAGGCAGCCAGCCTAGGCTACACAGTGAGTTAAAGGCCATCCTGGGCAACTTAGTGAGAACTCATCTTAAAATACAGAGTAAAAAGAGAGCTGGGACATAGCTCAGTGGTGGAGCAATCACTTCACAAGCTTGAGATTGTATATTCAATCCCCAGTACTGAGAAGAGGAGGGTGGCATCTACCTGGGCTCAGAAGTCACTACAGTGACACGAGTACTGCTCTCATTGCTGTCCTGAAAACCAGCTCCAGGGAGATGGCAACAGATACTGTGCTCACTCAAACCTCATCAAAACAGAGTTCCAGAGCCTACAGAAAACCTGACACTAAATCAGATCCCTAACATGCCCACCAAGGCTCAGGGAACATTGTGGAAGAGTGGGTAGTGGGTGGAAAGATTGTAAGAGCCTCAGGGTGGGAAAAGCCTGAGACACCCATCCCTACTACAGAGATTAACTGAAGCCTCTTGGTCTCCACAATAAATACCAATTACTCCACAGAAGAAGACCCTCAGCAGAATTGGGGTGGGGGAGAGGGTATACAACCTTTTTTAATTAAAAAAATCAATAAATATATTTTTTAAATGTAAAAAATAGACCTGGGCATGGTGGCATATGCCTTTAATCCCAGCACTCAGGAGGCTGAGGTAGGAGGATCACTGTGAGTTCGAGGCCACCCTGAGACTACATAGTGAATCCAGGTCAGCCTGGGCTAGACAGTGAAACCCTACTTTGGAAAAAAAAAAAAAAAAAAAGGCTGGAGAGACAGCTTAGCGGTTAATGTACTTGCCTGTGAAGCCTAAGGACCCATGTTCAACCTCTCTCCAGATCCCACCTAAACCAGACACACACAGGTGAGGCAAACCAAGGTCACACGTGCCCACTAGGTGGCATAAGAGTCTGGAGTTTGATTTCAGTGTCTGAGGCCCTGGTGTGCCAATTCTCTCTATGTGTGTGTGTGTCTCTCTCTCTCTCAAAAACATATTAAAGTAAAGAAGGAGGTGGAGGAAGAGGAAGAGAAGGAAGAGAAAAATATATATTGTTTAAAATTTGTACTTGATGTCATCTGTAAAATATATTTTCCAGGTGTGTTTATTACTTCTCTCAATGCTGTGACAAAGTGCCAGACAAAGCAACTTGAGGAGGCTTTTCTTTTGGCTCATGGTATGAGGGGATATGGTCCACGATGGTGGGGAAGACATGGCAGCAGGAGATGGCTCGTCACATTGCCCGGTGAAGCAGAGAGAGATGAACAGTGGTGCTCTGCTCTTCTTCTTTCTCCCTTTTTTGGAAGTCTGAGACCCCCCCACGCAAAGGATGGTGTTGCCCACTTTCAGGACAGATCTTCCCTCTGCAGTTAAATCTCTCTGGAAATTCTCTCACAGGCCCACCCAGAAGTATGTCTCCTAGGTGAATCTAAATCCAGTCAAGTTGACAATGAAGTCTGACTATCACACCATTATTTGCATTTTTAAATTTTTTTATTTTAGAGAGAGAGAGAGAGAGAGAGAGAGAGAGAATTGGCACACCAGTGCCTCAGCCACTGCAATCGAAACTCCAGATGCTTGCACCACCTAGTGGGCACGTGAGACCTTATGCTTGCCTCACCTTTGTGCGTCTGGCTTACGTGGGATCTGGAGAATTCAGCATGGGTCCCTAGGCCTTGCAGGCAAGCAGCTTAACCATTAAGCTATCTCTCCAACCCGTTTCTTTTCTTTTTTCTTTCTTTCTTTTTTTTTGAGGGACAGTCTCACTCTAACCTAGGCTGACCTGGAATTCAAATTGTAGTCTTGTAGTCTCAGGTTGGCTTCAAACTCACGGCGATCCTTCTACTCTGCCTCCTGAGTGCTGGGATTAAAGGTGTGTGCCACCATGCCCAGCTGCTTTTATTTCTTATTCATAGTTTTCTTTTTAATGTTTCTTCCTGTGTGGTTAATGTTAAAGTTGAGCTGTAGGAGTTCTCTTTATATCAGATTTCCAGCCTTCATCTGTTATATGGAAAGTAAATCAATATTTCTTTCTGTTTGTGTTTGTCACTGTCTAGAAGTTTTAAAATATTTATGTTATCAAATCTATCTATCTTATTATTATTTTGAAAGAGAGAGAGAGAGAGAGAGAGGAGAGAGAGAGAGAGAGGAACGAGCTTGCCAGGTTCTTCAGCCATTGCAAATGACCTCGATGTGTGCACCCCCTTGTGCATATGTGTGACATTGCACACTTGCATCACTGCATCTGGCTTATGTGGGACTTGGAGATTCCAATAGGAATGCTTAGGTAACGCAGGCAAGTGCCTTAGCTAAGCCATCTCTCTAGCCCTCTATCCATTTTTTGATAACCTCTGGGATTTATATCATGTTTCAGAGAGATTTTCCCCACTCCATGATTATGGAAACTTCTGATATTTTCTTCTAGTATTTGTATGGTTTTACTTTTTATTTATATGTGTTTTATCCATCTAGAATTTATTTTACTGACTACAATGAGTTAGAGATAAATTTGATTTGCTTCCCAGATGGTTCTTCAGTTACCCTAACATGTATTTTTCCCTCATGTATCTGTAAATTTCACCTGTGTTATATACTGAATTTCCTTATGTTTGGGTCTGTTTGAGTCCTCTCATGAGCATCCTTTTCTCCAAGCTTTTCTCACTCCAAGGTCACCAGCTCTTTCCCTGGCTACATCAATGCCTTTACAACCAGGTCAAACCAGCTCCCCAAGTGACCTTATTGTAAAGGCATTTTTTTGTTGTTTTGATTTTTTGCATTTCTGTAACCCTGTTCATTTGTTCATTCAGTAAATACTGAGAACCTACTTTGTGCCAGGAGCCACGTGGGATCAGAAGTGACAGGGGACAATGCAGACATTGGCCCTGCCTCACATGCTGATTTTAACAAGTAACCCTCCTTGAATCTCAAGTTCCAGGACCACTGCCGCCCCCAGAGGCTTTCCTGGAACCTATGCCCAGAAGTTGAATTTCAAGTAAAGAATGTTGGAGAGGGCTGGAGAAATGGCTCAGTGGTTCAGGCGCTTGCCTCCAAAGTTTAATGTTCCAGGTTCAGTTTCCCAGAACCCACATAACCAAATGCACAAAGTGGCACATGCATTTGGAGTTTGTTTGCAGTGGCTAGAGGCCCTGGTGTGCCCATTCTCTCCTCTCTCTCTGTGTATCTGTCTCTGCTTGTAAATAAAAATAAACACATAAATACATAAAATAGATTAGATTTATTAAAAAAAAGAAAAGAACATTGGAGAGACCCTTATCCAACTCGGTCCATTCCCATCAGATCAGAAAAAAGCAGAAGGATCCATGGGAAATGGGTTCATTGTTTCTTCCTTACTCTTTCTTTCTTTCTTTCTTTCTTTTTTTTTTTTTTTTTTTTTTGGTTTTTCGAGGTAGGGTCTTACTCTTCACTTCAGGGTGACCTTGAATACACAGCAATCCTCCTACCTCAGCTTCCTGAGAGCTGGGGTTAAAAATGGCGAACGCTACTACACCCGGCTTGTTTCTTTTTTCTCTCTCCCTTTCTTTCTCTCTCTCCTTCTCCCACTTTCATTCCTCCTTTCCCTCATCTCTCTGTCTCTTCTTTCTTTTTTGAGAAAAGGGAAGGAAAGAAAATAAAAGAAACTGAGAAGTCTCCCATCTAGAAATTCTCTGAATGCTAGCAGTGAGCAGGCGTCTCTGAAGGTCAGTCTAGTTATATGACCTTCAGCATGCCACCTCTTCACTTCTCTGGGCTCCATTTCACAAGCACGGGCTCAACAAACAGGAGCTGTGCCAGGAGCTCTTCTTACACACTGTTTACCTTGGACCTCAGAAGGCCTTGGGAGGTGTTGTCATTACTCCTGGTTTACGCACAAGAAAAATCAAGATGCCAAGAGGAATTGACATGCCTGAGGCCATTGGTTTAAGAAGGAGTACAGTGTGTGTGTGGAAGGGGGGGGGGAGGAACAATCTGGATCGCCTTTTTGGCTTACTCATGGTGGGGGTGTCATGTAGGTGAGCTAGAGCCTACCCTGGCTCACTTAGGTTATCTCTGAGCAGAAATCAGGACCTAGTATGCAGCCACTAATACAGCATGGTATCCACACAGGGACAGACTGCATACCCATGCATACAAGATACAAGTATACACACACACACACACACACACACACACACACACACAAGAACGGGGCGTGGTGGCACATGCCTTTAATCCAGCACTCGGGAGGCAGAGGTAGGAGGATTGCTGTGAGTTCGAGACCCTGAGACTACATAGTGAATTCCAGGTCAGCCTGGACTAGAGTGAGACCCTACCTTAAAAAACCAAAAAAAAAAATAATAATAATAATTAGAAGGAGGTCTGGAGAGATGGCTCAGCCATTAAAGCGCTTATCTGCAAAGCCTAAGGACCCCAGTTTGATTTCCCAATACCTACGTCAAGCCAGATGCACAAGGGGGCACATGCATCTGGAGTTCGTTTGCAGTGGCTAGAGGCCCTGGCACCCCATTCTCTATCTTCCTCTCTTAAATAAATTTTAAGTATTTTTTAAATTAAATAAAATTAGAAGAATGGACAGAAGGAATAAATAGGAGTTTCAGAGAGGAAGAAATACAACCAGTTAAGAAGTGTAAAGAGGGCTGGAGAGATGGTTTAAGTGGTTAAGGTGCTTGCCTGCAAGGCCAAAGGATCCAGGTTCAATTCCCCAGTACCCACGTAGGCCTGGCTTGCCCTCCATACTTTTAAGGGCTTTTTTGTTCTTTTGAGGTAGGGTCTCACTTTAGCCCAGGCTGACCTGGAACTCACTCTGTAGTCACAGGGTGGCCTTGAACTCACAGCGATCCTCCTCCCTCTGCCTCCTGAGTGCTGGGATTAAAGGCGTGCATCACCACACTGGGCTATTAAAAAAAATTTTTTTTATTATTATTTGTGTGTGGGTGGGCATGCATATCATAGTGTGTATGAAAGTTAAGAGCACCTCTGGGTGTCATTTCCACCTTGTTTGAGACAGGGCCTTTCTTTTTTGCCACTAGGAACACCAGAATAGCTGGCTTGCAAGCTTGGGAAATTTCCTGATTCAGCCTCCCATTGCCATAGCGTCATCAGGAATACAACACATGGCTTAAGTGGGTGCTGGGAATTTGAACTCCAGTGAGCAGACTTGTGGAGTTGAATACCTTTAAACACTATGTAAGTCTCCCTGGTCCCCCAAGGAAATATTTTTAAAAGTATTTTATTTATTTATTTGTAAGCAGAGAGAAATAGAGAGGAGAAAGTGAATGGGTGCACCAGGGCCTCTTGCCACTGCAAACGAACTCCAAATGCATGCACCACTTTGTGCAGCTGGCTTTATGTGGGTACTGGGGAATCAAACCGTGGTCTTCAGGCTTTCCAGGCAAGTACCTTAACTGCTGAGCCATCTCTCCAGAACCCAAGGAAATATTTAAATCTCCAAAACTTAAAAAAATTAAATACATGTGTATATGAAGAGGCTCATATGGGTAACGTGTGAGATTCACACTGTCAGAATGTGGTGCTGGGGTGGAAAGCAGAGCATGAAAAGAAGAAATTTATAGTTACTTACTTGTAGGTTATGGTCAAAATACTAGCTTTGGTTTTAGGTGACATATTGCATTATAATAAATAACCAAAATGTAAAAATACATAAACCAGGCGGTGTGGTGGTGTACGCCTTTAATCCCAGTACTTGGGAGGCAAAGGTAGGAGGACAGCTGTGAGTGTTGAGGCCACCCTGAGACTGCATAGTGAATTCCAGGTCAGCCCAGGCTAGAGTGAGACCCGACCTCGAAAAACAAAAACAAAACCAAAAAAAACATAATCCAAGCCAGGCATGGTAGCACCTGCCTTTAATCCCAACACTTAGGAGGCAGAGGTATGAGGATTGCCGTGAGTTCAAGGACACCCTGAAACTACATAGCGAATTCTAGGTCAACCTGGGCTAGAGCAAAACCCTACCTTGAAAAACCAAAATAATAATAATAATACACAAACCATATGGAAAAATATGTCATAAACCAAAGATTATGATAATATAATTTTGTGTGCCTGGGATCCCTGTGATGCAGGATTGGGGTTCAAGAAGAGTCCCTCCAGTCCTGTGAACACCAAACTTTGGGTCCTTATCCCCTTATCCTATTTTAGTAAAGAACTGATAAGATGGACTCTGAGAAGGGTAAATTATGAATTACTAAGTGTACTTATAGAAAAAATCCATGAATTATAGAATTATAAAGTTTATTGGAGGAGGAATTAAGATCCAGGGCGGAGACTAGCTGAAAGACTCAAGCCAGAGGAGAATTCCCCTCCTTGCCCTGTTAGAGAGTAGGGATACGGAGAGAATGTCCACTGCAGAGCCCTGTGAGGATAAAAGGGCTCTGGAGGAGGGACACACACACACACACACACAAATGGGAAGGCAAAATGTAAGAAGCAAGATTTCCTTCACAGAAAAGACCAGGGAGGATGAAGAAATCATGAAGGACTCAGACATCAAAGAAAAATCATGCATCTAATCAACATGAGAATTCCAGGTCAGCCTGGGCTAGAGTGAGACCCTACCTCGAAAAAACAAAACAAACAAACAAATAAAAACAAGCGAGCTGGGCGTGGTGGCACATGCCTTTAATCTCAGCACTCGGGAGGCACAGGTAGGAGGAGCACCATGAGTTCCAGGCCACCCTGAGACTCCATAGTGAATTCCAGGTCAGCCTGAGCTAAAGTAAAACCCTACCTTGAACCGCCCCCACAAAAAAAGTGAGAAAGCACCCCAAAGCAAGACACAGAGAGCAGGCAAGTAAATGCCCAGGCCAAGGCACGTGCTCTCCCCTTCCCAGCCTGGCTAAGAAGGGAAGAGCAGAATTACATACATGTTCAGGTAGGCAAAGTCACAGGGAAGAAAAGTGGAGGGACTCATACGTGGTCAACCTCCTTTATAAGAAGTAAACAATCCAATTAGAGTGAGCCTTGTTACCAGACTCCCGTGTGTATGGAGATGCCTGATTGGTTCTCATTTCACAGAAGGGCTGACTCAGGAAAGAGTGAGACCTGGTTGGTTCATGGTCATAGGGCTGACCCAGAGAAGCTGAGCTGAGCGAGAAGCAGGGAGCTCCGGCTGAGGAATGTCGCTGGCATTGGTCTTGGATGAGACCCTGTGTTCTGGCTTTGCCACGGCGGACAGAATGGCGTCTCTTTGTTTCTTCTTTCGGTTTCTGCCTCCTCTTTGGGCTGATATCTTTCTTTTCTTTTTTTTTAATATTTATTTATTTTTTGTTTATTTATTTATTTGAGAGTGACAGAGAGAAGGAGGCAGAGAGAGAGAGAGAGAGAGAGAGAGAGGGAGAGAGAATGGGCGCGCCAGAGCTTCCAGCCTCTGCAAACGAACTCCAGATGGGTGCGCCCCCTTGTGCATCTGGCTAACGTGGGTCCTGGGGAATTGAGCCTCGAACCGGGGTCCTTAGGCTTCACAGGCAAGTGCTCAACCGCTAAGCCATCTCTCCAGCCCAATATTTATTTTTTATTTATTTGAGAGAGGGGGGTGCAGACAGAGAGAGAATGGTCATGTCAGGGCCTCCAGCCACTGCAAACGAGCTCCAGATGACCTGCGCCCCTTGTGCGTCTGGCTTAGTGGGTCCTGCGGAATTGAACCAAGGTCCTTTGGCTTTACAGGCAAGTGCCTTAACGGCTAAGCCATCCCTCTGCCCCTCATTTTTTTTTAAATAAAGGACTATGAGTTTAATCTTTGAAAAGATTAATACTATTGACAAACATTTTGCCAAATTAAATTTAAAAGGAAAAAACAGATTTTTTTTTTTTGAGAGAGAGAGAGAGAAGGACAGAAAAAGAGGCAGACAGGGAATGGCACTCAGGGCCTCCAGCCACTGCAAATGAACTCCAGATGCATGTGCCCCTTGTGCATCTGGCTTATGTGGGTCCTGGGAGTTGAACCTGGGTCCTTTGGCTTTGCAGGCAAACACCTTAATGGCTAAGCCATCTCTCCAGCCCAAAACAGAGAAATCTTGATTAACAAAATTAAGGATGAAATGGTAGTCATTGCAACTGATAACACTAAGACTTAGAAAACCATTATGACATACTTATGAACTTAAAAAAATATGGCACGCTTCACGAATTTGTGTGTCCTCCTTGCACATGGGCCTTGCGAATCTCTGTATCATTCCCATTTTAGCACATGTGCTGCTGAAGTGAGCACTTGGGGCTGGTTTCTGTCCTAACGCCCTGTGAAAAGCGACCTTACTGCTGTGTCTCCTCCTTTAAAGAGCAATTAGCAAAACACTAAATGTTGAATTTATAATTACTCCAAATAAAATATTTTACTTAGAGCTGGGCGTGGTGGTGCACATCTTTAATCCTAGCACTTGGGAGGCAGAGGTAGGAGGATCGCTGTGAGTTTGAGGACAGCCTAGGACTACAAAGTGAATTCCAGGTCAGCCTGGGCTACAGTGAGACTCAACCTTTCAAAAGCCCAGAAAAAAGAATATTTTACTTCTTTGAGCATCCATTTTTAGATCAGATTTTGTGTTTGCAATGGCTGCAAAAGAATCATCAAAAATAGGGTTGGAGTGGTGGCTTAGGGGTTAATGCACTTGCCTGTAAACTGTAAGGACCCAGGTTTGATTCTCCAGTACCCACTAAAGCTAGATGCACATGATGGCTCATATGTCTGGAGTCTGTTTTCAGTGGCTTGACACCTTGGCGCTCTCTCTCTCTCTCTCTCTCTCTCTATATATATATATATATATATATATACACACACACACATATACATACATACATACATACATATACATCCCCTCTATCAAATAAATAAAATATTTTTAAAAATTAAAATAGGGCTGGGGAGATGGCAAGTGGTTAAGGGAGCTTGATTACAAAGCCTGATAGCCCAGGTTCAAATCCCCAGTACTTCTGTAAATAAAGGCAGATGCACAAAGTGTTTGTGTATCTGAAGTTCATTTGCAGGGGCAAGAGGCCCTGACACTCCTATTGTCTCTGTCTCTCTCTGCTTGCAAATAAATAAGTAAAAAAAAAAAAATTGTTTGTTTTTGAGGTAGGATCTCACTTTAGCCCAGGCTGACCTGGAACTCACTCTGTAGTCCAGGTTGGCCTTGAACTCACAGCAATCCTCCTACCACTGCCTCCCCAATCCTGGGATTAAAGGTGTACACCACCATGCCCAGTTAAGTAAAAATAGTTAAAAAAAATTTAAGCTGAGTGTGGCAGTGCACGCCTTTAATCCCAGCACTTGGGAGGCAGAGGTAGAAGGATCACCATGAATTCAAGGCCACCCTGAGAATACAGAGTGAATCTCAGGTCAGCCTGGACTACAGTGAGACCCTACCTCAAAAAACAAAACAAAAAAAATTACATTAAAATGATTGCCCCTATACATTACCATCACCATATTTTTGCAACCACTTAAGTGCATAAACCAATTGAGATTTTACTCAAAGTCTCTTAACAGTGCCTCCTTGGAATTACTTGAAGTGATGTAAGCGAGCTTTGACTTCAATAGGACTTTGTTGTATTAAGTATTTCAAAATACTCATAAAGCTTGTATTTATGGAACGTTCATTGTTAGAGCAGTCAGATTTCAGCTACCTTGGGTACCATTCATGAAAAGAGTACAGCTTCTAGAGACAGATCCAGGTTATGTGGAAGATTATTTATTGCTAATGAGAGAATAAATCACAACAGAATAAAAAAAATCTCAGCAACTGGAGCTGGAGAGATGGCTCAGTGGTTAAGGCGCTTGCCTGCAAAGTCTAATGACCCAGGTTTGATTCCCCAGTACCCATGTAAAGTCAGATGCATAAAGTGGCGCATGCATCTGGAGTTCATTTGCAATGGCTAGATGCTCTGGCATGCCCATTCTCTTTCCCTCCCTTCCTCTCTCTCTTTCTCTCTCTAAATAAATAAAATAATTTTTAAGCAGAATATAGATCTTTTATTTGTAGTGGCTAGAGGCCCCAGGCAAGTCCAATCTCTGTCATTCTCTTCTTAGAAATAAAATATATTAAAAACAAAACAAATAAACAAAAAACTCAGTTACTGACAAGTAGCTTATAAGTCACAAAATCCAGAAAAACACTTTACATTCCTATTAATTGCCTGTCTGACCTGCCTCTATGAATGACTACATTTTGGGCTCCATTTTCATTGGCTGCCTATTCGTATATGACAGTTTTGTAATTGCGTGTTTCTAGAGAGAGAAGAAAGAAATCATTCTGCCTTTTCTACAGCATAGTTTGTTTTGTTTTGGTTTTTGGAGGTAGGGTCTCACTCTAGCCCAGACTGGCCTGGAATTCACTATCTAGTGTCAGGCTATCCTCAAACTCATAGTGATCCTCCTACCTCTGCCTCCCAAGTGCTGGGATTAAAGGTATTTATTTTTAAATATTGCCTTGGGCTGGGAAACAGATCACTCAGTAAAGTGCTTGCCTCACAAGCAAGAGGTCCTGAGTTCAATTTGAGGACCACATGATGCTGGGCATGTAGCTGGACAGGCTGGTTCACACCTATAATCCCAGTGTGCAGGAGGCTAAGGTGGGAGTTTGAAGCCAACCTGGGCTATGGTGTGAGTTCCAGGTCAGCCTAGGTTGAAGTGAGACCCTGCCTCAAAACAAACAAATACACAAAGATTCTGGGCATGGTGGCTCACGTTTGTAATCCCAGCACCAGGGAGGCTCTCTGGTCATCCAGTCTAGCCTAACTGGTGTGCTCCAAACCAATGACAGACCCTGTGTGGAGAAAAAAAAAACAAACAAAAACCAAACAACCATGGGCGATGTTCCTGAGGATGACGCTTGCTTGTGGCCTCCACATGTGGGGTACAGGTCCACACGCGCACCTGCTCACATGCAAACATGCACACATACATATATACATATTTTTTTTTCCTAGTAATTTTGGAGTGTTTCTTCTGGCTTCACAATGTGCAATGCTCTTGTTGTGCAAATTTTTAGGATTGCTGTAAAACTTGGGACAGCATCTGTCAAGTTTCTTTCAGGACATTTTCAGTTTCCTTGCACAATGACTAATTCTAAATCCTCTTTTAATTGACACTCATTATCCAGTTTGTCATCAACACCCTTTTGAAGTGGTACATTGTTAAGTTTTTATGCTTTCTCAGTAAGTTCAGTAATTTGTGCCAAACCAGCAAAACATTTAAATACACTTTTATCAATGTGTTCATGAAATCTGTTCCTTTTGAGGGGATTATCAAGAACTGCAGGGCTTCTTCATACTGACTTTTTTTTCAAATATACCCATTCTTAATGAGTTTCTGCTTCCAGAGTGAACAAAAATGTTCTTTTGGTTTCTCAAGGTAGGGTCTCACTCCAGCCCAGGCTGAGCTGGACTTCACTATGTAGTCTCAGGCTGGTCTCAAACTCATAGTGATCCTCCAACATTTGTGTTACGGTCAGGTTCGCATTGCTGGCAGAAATCACCCAACCAAGAGCAGCTTGAGGGAAAAAAAAAGAGGTTTGTTTTGGCTTACAGGCTTGAGGGGGAAGCTCCATGATGGCAGGAAAAACGATGGCATGAGCAGAGGGTGGTCATCACCCCCTGGCCAACATAAGGTGGACAATAACAACAGGAGAGTGTGCCAAACACTGGCAAGGGGAAACTGCCTGTAACACCCATAAGCCCACCCCCCAAAATACACTGCATCCAGGAGGCGTTAATTCCCAAATCTCCATCAGCTGGGAACCTAGCATTCAGAATACCTAAGTTTATGGAGGACACATGAACCAAACCACCACACTTTGCTTCCCAAGTGCTGGGATTAAAGTCATGTACAACCAAGCCCAGCAAAAATGTTTTAAATAACATTTTGTCCTGTTGATTCCTATCAGCTTCTTTGTACATTTTTATAGATTTTATTTCATAGTCTGTTGTTTTAAATATCAAATATTTAAAAATTATTATTTTTATTTATTTATTCGAGAGAGAGAAAGAGAGAATGGGCACTCCAGGGCCTCCAGCCACTGCAAACGAACTCCAGATGCATGTGATCTGGCTTACGTGGGTCCTGAAGAATTGAACCTAGGTCTTTTGGCTTTGCAGAAAAGCGCCTTAACCGCTAAGCCATTTCTCCAGCCCAATATTTGACAGAGAAAGAGGGAAGGAGGGAGGGAGGGAGGGAGAGAGAGAGAGAGAGAGGAAGAGAGAGGGAGAGAGAGAGAGAGAGAGAGAGAGAAATGGGCACACCAGGGTCTCCAGCCAACTGAAAACAAACTCCATATGCATGCGCCCCCTTGTGCATTTGGCTAACGTGGGTCCTGGGGAATTGAACCTGGGTCCTTTGGCTTTGCAGGCAAACGCCTTAACTGCTAAGTCATTCCTCCAGCCCAAGATTAAGTATTTTATGTCAATTATTTAACACATAAATGTAAAGATGACAAAAATAGGAAGCTATGTGTCTCCAAGTCACAAATGTGTAAACTGAGTGGGGTGGCACATGTTGGTAACCCCAGCACTTGAGAGGTGAAGGCAGGTGAATCAGGAGTTGAATGTCATTCTACGCTACGTGGCAAGTTCAAGTCCATCCAGGGCTATAAGGAACCCTGCCTCAAAAGGGAAGGAAAATTAAAAAAAAAGATGAAGGGAGCTGGAGAGATGGCTCAGCAGTCATGATGCTTGCCTGTAAAGCCTAATGTCCAGTACACTACACTCCCAGCATTTGGGAGGTTGAAGTAGAATTCAAAGCCAGCCTAGACTATAGAGTGAGTTCCTGGGCTGCAATGAGAACTTCCTCAAAAACACAGGGTCTAGAGAGATGTCTCAGTGGTTAGGAGTGCTTCTTGTGCAAGAATGAGGGCCTGACTCGCCTGCAACCCCAGTTCCTCAGGTTAGCAGAGACCCACAAGCTCCAGAAACAGCAGGAAAAAAAAAAAAAAAAGATTCTGGTTCAGAAATAAGACCAGGTAGAAGAGCAATGGAGCAGGATACCTGGTGTTCCACTCTGTAGGGGACTGTATGGGGTGCTGCAAGCATATGTACATTGGTATACAACAGACACACAGACACACACACACACACACACCATGCACACACACACAAGCAAAAGTTTAAATAAATATATATTTTTTTTAAAGAAAGGAAAGAATCTCTGATTTCTCAGTTGTTTTACTGACAGTCAAGTGTTTCTCCTTCAGAGATGCTTGGATCACTCAAAGCACAGAGTTCTCCTCATTACTGTCCAATCTTGAAAAAAAATATATATATATATCAAATACTGAGACAGGGTCTCACTTTGCAGCCCAGAGCCCAGGCTGGCCTCACACTCTCAGTGATTCTCCTATCTGACCCTCTAAAATGCTGAAATTATAGGTATGAGCCACCATGCCCAGCTCCAATGCCAAATTATATACTGACATGTTTGTTGTCTGTGTCTTGCAGTAGAAGCTAAGGTATTTTCAGGTCACTATTATATTCCCAAGAACAAAAGCAGTGAATGAACGAACGAATGAATGAATGCGTGAATCTCCTAAGGGACATCAGTCTGTAACTTTGACTTCTGTCAAGATGTTTCTGCTACTGCCAGGACTAGTAAGAGCCAGCAACTGTGAGCAATCTACTATGGCCTCTACCCTTCCCAACACCCCCTCCCCCACCCCCCGCCACATCTTCGCATTAAAACTGGTCTCTATTGTAGCCTTTTTCCACAAAAAAGGGATCAACAAAAGCCCCCCTCCCATCCCTTTTTGATATGAGAGTCAAGAAATCTCCCCCCTCAAGTCTCTGTTCAACCTATAATTACCTTCCCTACTTTTGTATCCTAATATAGTATGATCTGGCATCGTGAGTTATTTTTACTTCTCTTGAATGAGTAACCCCCATCTGCAACCTCAGACCCAGCGTGTCCCAAACCAAAGGCACTGTATCCCCTACATGGGCAAGAGCGTGTCTCAAGTAGATCAGACCGTGACGTGTGTACCAGAGGCGTTGTCCCCTACTCCGCTCCCTTCCCACCTCTGGCCACTCCGTTAGTCTTTCCTAGACCTCCTAGTCATTTCTCTCCTTCAGCAAGACAGCACCGTCTTTTCTTTTTCCTGGATCAACCCGCTGGTGGGGTCTTCCAAGCTCTGGGATGGTCTGTCAGGAAGCATGTGTAATGGGGTCACTGTTCTAATGGAAACCTTCAAAGGCCTCCCAGTGCTCCTGGGGAAGACTCCAGTCCTTGCCATGTCCTGCCAGGCCCCTCCCAATCTGTCCCCCCAGCTCATCTCCTAGTCTGCCCTCTGTTTCCTCGACACCCTTCTCCGCTCTTTCACCTCTGACCTCTGAGAGCAGCACCTCTGAGCATGCTGTGTCTTGATGGAATGCCGTCACTCCTCCCCCTTCCCTTGACCTGGCAATGGTTGCCCATGTCCATCTTCACTTAAATGTGGCGTCCTCTGAGAAGCCTTCCTGGACAAGCCTGGCTCTTCTGTTTCATACTCCCGAGATGCACTGAGCGGACACAAGGTCTCCTAGTGTAGCCTAGGCTGTCATTGAATCCCAATCCTGCTGCCTCAGCTTCTGGAGGGCTGGGATCACAGGCTTGTGCCACCACCCCCTGCTCTGACTTTTTTTTTTTTTTTTTTTTTTGGTTTTTCGAGGTAGGGTCTCACTCTGGTCCAGGCTGACCTGGAATTAACTCTGTCATCTCAGGGTGGCCTCGAACTCACGGTGATCCTCCTACCTCTGTCTCCTGAGTGCTGGGATTAAAGGCATGTGCCACCACGCCCGGCTGACATTTTTTTAAAATTATTTATTTGCAAGCAATGAGAGAGAGAGAGGAGAGAGAGAGAGAGAGAGAGAGAGAGAGAGAGAGGGAAGAACAGAGACAGAGAGAATGGGTGCACAGGGCCTCTAGCCACTGCAAATGAACTCCAGATGCATGTGCCACTTTGTACAACCGGCTTAACATGGGTGCTGGGGAATCAAACCTGGGTCATAAGCTTTGCAGGCAAGTGCCTTAACCACTAAGTCATCTCTCCAGCACTGATCTGACTTTTTGTTCTTGACACATCAGAAACAGTGAACTAGTTACTTGTAGAATTGGCTACTCAATAGTCATCTTTTCCTTCAAACAGTAAACTCTCGAAACAACAACAACAAAAAATCTATTACAATAATAACGTCTAACCCGTTGCTACGGACAGGGACTGCTCTAGGCACTTTTTATGTGTAATCTAATTAATTCCTCACAGGAACCTGTAAGATGAAGACTTCATCTTTCCCTGTTTTATGAACGAGGGGACAGAGAGGTCAAATTACTTGCCCAGGGATGCACAGATCAGAGGTGATGGGACCAGGACTTGAAGCTAAGCCCTCAGTCTAGTCCTTGCTTCTGCCACCTCCCCAGCTGACTCCCACGCCTCCCATTTCCTGTTATCCTCCTGGTGCTGGGCACCAGGCACATGCCAGGGGTTCTGTGAGAATGAGCTAGAATCAGCCTGCTTGTGCTGGGCAGCTTCTAAGAGCAGAATGGAGAGACCACAGCATGCCCCAGTCCAGCAAATGCTGTCTTTCTGAGGTCATGCCAGAAAGATACACTCCCTGCCGGAGGGTGCAGACAAGCTTCTGCGGGAAGAGCTGCTTGCTGTCGCCCAGAAAGACAGGACTGAAGTGGGCAGGAGAAGAGGGCCCAGGGGAGCCAGCGTTCTTGTGGCGCTGGGGCTGGGTGGGGTCATGGGCAGGGCTGAGGAAGGCAGGGACTGGCAGTCTGGGCTTCTAGGGGACACGGGATCTTATGGAGGGAGCAGGACAGGAAATGGCAAAAGTGCTTAGGAACGAGGGCACGTGTTGTGAGCTAGGATGAGGAATCAGCTTTCCCAAAGCCATTTGGAAACGTGTGGCTTGAACAACGTCATCCAGGTTTCTTTGCTAAGAATTTCTCAGAACACTTAGCATGTTCAAGTGCCTGGGGTTGTAAGACAAAGATTTAGGAGACACATTTCCGACATGGCTTATTACCCCTACAGCACATTCATTATAAAGGGAAAAAAAGCAGGCAGCCAAAATGGCTTGGGGCAGAGGAAAGAGTTCAGACTATCCCAGATTGCGCTGGAAGACTAACAGATTGTTCTGTCCCCAAGTGACAGAGCCGAGCCCAGGAGGCTGCCCCTGTGGACAAGGGTGACAAGAGAAGGAAGGAGGCTGACCTGTCTGGCTGGCTTCTAGGCTCAATGCCAGTGAGCCCTGTGCATATACAGGTTCTTGAGTTTTCCCTACTCTAAAGTTGGGGGACCTGAGGCTCAGAGAGGCTGCTGGGTGCCAATCTACACCTGGCAAGTTGGAAGGACCACTTCTTGGATCCAGTCCAACCAAGGTGGATAGGAGGTGCAAAAACACTCTGATTCCCATGCCCTGAGTACCTACAGCTGTCTGGAGCCTTCTCCCCACCTCCTAGGGCTTGCCAAGCCTTCTAGACAGAAGCTGGGGAGCCACCAGTGAGCAGCGCAGGCTCCTCACACCAGCACCCATCCCCAGCAGAACGGAACTGAGGACCCCAAGGCTGGCAGAAGGAGACTAGGCCTAGGAGTTGACTGTCTTACTCTTTCCCACCTTGTCCGCACCGTGAGAACGGACAAACTGGTTCCCACCAGCTCTTCCACCCCCGTGCTGGTTGACCTGAGCCACTTCCCCCTCTGAGCCTTAGCACCTCCTGTGTGTTAGGACCATGGCTGACTCATGCCTGGATGCCCCGCCCCCAGCACCAGAATTCTTTCCACACTGGTGCTATATTGCAGAATCCCCACTCAGATCCTTTCTCGAAGAGCTTTGGGAAGTGCCTGTAGACATCTGGGACACTCGCCTCCTCTCTCAGCATCTCTTACAGCATCTCTTCAAGCACGCTGACACATTCCCTCACTGAGAATTGACAGCCCATCCTTTGCAGCGCTGTCCTATGCGAGGGGCGTGTCCGGAGCACCTACCTTACAAAACAGACTCTACAACGTCCCCCACCCTTGTGCCTTGTGGAATCTTGGCTAAGTTCCCAGCCGCGATAAGATATGAAATCTGGTCTGTCCACACCAACGTCGGCAGGCACCCTACTTCACTGCGGCTCACCTAAGCCCCTGGGCTTAAGGCTGGCGCCCACATCAGCCACAAGTGACGATCAGGTTTTCAGCATGACTTCAGTCCAAGCTGCTTGTGATTCCTTCACTGACCTGCTAGCTGAGTCACACAGGACAAGTCATTTCACCTCCCTGAGCCTCAGTCTCACCTGCGACCTTGCCCTAGCAGTACTGACCCCAGAGTTGGGGGAGGGGAGGAAATGACACCTCTCAGCACAGTAAATACTGCTTTCTTTTTGTTATTTGTTTATTTAAAATTTAAAAAAAAATTTTGTTTATTTTATTTATTTATTTATTTGAGAGCGACAGACAGAGCGAGAAAGAGGCAGAGAGAGAGACACAGAAAGGATGGGCGCACCAGGGCCTCCAGCCACTGCAAACGAACTCCAGACGCGTGCGCTCCCTTGTGCATCTGGCTAACGTGGGTCCTGGGGAGTTGAGCCTCGAACCGGGGTCCTTAGGCTTCACAGGCAAGCGCTTAACCGCTAAACCATCTCTTCAGCCCTTAAAAAAAATTTTAATGACAGCCTCCATACATATCCACAATGTACCCTGACCATAATCCCCTCCCCCAACCCACCTTTGTCCCTTTTGCGTATGCCCCCTCCATTGAGTGACTTCTTTCCAACTAGTTCTTCTTCTATTTTGATGTCTTTTTTTAATTAATTTTTTTTCCTTTATTAGTTAGTTTTGTATTCAGCAAATACAGTCAGTTTGGTACCATTATTAGACTCATCCGTGACCTACCCCCTCCCCTTGGCCCCTCCTTGTTGAGGTATACGGGTCATGCATTGTGGAGTTAGCCCACAGTTATGGGTAAGATAAATGTCTCTGCATATCATGACCCAACATGTGGCTCTGACATTCTTTCCGCCCCCTCTTCCGCAAAATTTCCCTGAGCCATGTTAGGTTCATTTTTGGTCTGCTTCAGTGATGAGGTGTTGGGGGCCTCTGAGGCTCTGGCTCTCTGATTTGGTAGGAGTTGATTTTTCTCTGTGTTGATCTCCTTCCCCCTTGTGCTGGTATCCGGTTCATCAGGAAAACAGCCCCCTTGCTTGTTTCTCCAATTTTTCTTAGTTTCAGCCGGGGCCCTTTTGAGGTATGATGGGGTGGCTCTCTCCTTAGGATCTACATCTGTCTGAAAAAGAGAAGCAGATTCTCCAACGGAGAGTAAGTTAGCACCAGGACAAATGAGATAGCCCTTACTTTTTTTTTTTATAGAGAATTTAATAGGTGTAGGCCCTCTTGTAGCCCACAATTGATGGTAGCTTGATATTGGAGAGTGGGCTTATGTTTGGATATGGTTGTGACTTGTTTCCCAGCTCCAGCTATGGGTCCTGTACCACTGAGGGGATCAGTTAGCCAAATTGAGAGCAGTTGGTTCCCCACCATGGCTGTGTGCCACTACTGCACGTGTGTGGGCATCACAAGTTATTTGCTGCTAAGTAGGTTAGACCAAGAGTTGATTGGACAGATATTGGTCATTCTCCCCCAGTCGCCCATGTAGCACCTTCTGGCACTAGACGCGCTGACTGTCTGGGGACTGTTGATGTCTTTTTTTTTTTTTTTTGGCCCTCCTATTATGTAGGTCTCGTGTAGGTAGTGTCAGCCACTGTGAGGTCATGAGTGCAATGGCGACTTTGTACCTGGAAGGCAGCACTCCAAAGCACTCCTCCCCTTCCTTTGGCTCCTACATTCTTTCTGCCACCTCTTCCGCAATAGTCCCAGAGCCTTGCAGGCTGTGGTAGAGATGTCTCTCAGTGCTGAGCACTCCGCTGTCACTTCTCAGCGCTTTGAGTTCACCGGGGTCAGAGTAACACTCTGTGGATTAGACCCACATGAGAGCCCAGGGCTTACCAACCACTCCTTATCCAGGGTCCAACATTTGTCCATTGCCTTCTGCTCTTTCCTCTCTCCTTCATTCAAAAAGTGTCTGTTGGACTGAGGACATAGCTCAGTTGCCATAGTGTTTAGATAGCATGTATGAACCCCTGGGTTCAGTCTCCAGCACTGTATAAACCAAGTGTGGTGCAAGAGGATCAGGTCTTTAAGGTACTTCACCCATAAAGGGAGTTCAGGGCCAGCCTGGACTAGAGACCCCCTCTCTCTCTCTCTCTCTCTCTCTCTCACACACACACACAAAAGCATTGAGATGGGGATATGGCTCAGTGGTTTAAAGGTGCTTGCTTGCAAGCCTGCAGGCCCAAGTTCTATTCCCCAGCATCTACACAAAGTTGGATGCAAAGTGGCACACCCATCTGTAATCCCAATGTGTGTATAGCAATGGAAGATAGAACCAGGAGAATCTGGGAGATTATGGACTAGCTACAGTGATGCACATGCAGCCAGGAAAACAACAACAACAACAACAACAACAACAACAACAAGGGAGGCCTGGAGACATGGCTTAGTTGTTAAAGTGTTTGCTGACCAAGCTTAAGGACCTGGGTTCGAGTCCCCAGTACCCACATAAAGCCAGATTCACAAGGTGGCACATGAATCTGGACTTTATTTGCAGTGACTGAAGGCATTGGTGCATCCATTCTCTCTCTCTCTCTCTCTCTCCATCTGCCTCTTTTTTCTCTCTCAAATAAATAAATAAATATTTTTTTAAAAAATGTGTCTTGTGCTGGAGAGATGGCTCAGCAGTTAATGTATTTGCGACGCAAAACCTAGTGACCTGGGATTGATTCCCCAGTACCCATAAAAAGCCAGATGCACAAAGTGACACATGCATCTGGAGTTTGTTTGCAGTGGCTAGAGGCCCTGGTGCGCCCATTCTCTTTCTCTCTCTCTGGGTCTCTCTTTGCTTGCAAATAATAAATAAATATTTTTAAATGTGGCTGGGCCTGGTGGCACATGCCTTTAATCCAGCACTCAGAAAGCTGAGGTAGGAAAATCAACTGTGAGTTGGAGGCCAGCCTGAGACTAATTCGAGGTCAGCCCAGGCTAGAGCAAGACTCTACCTCAAAAAAACAAAACAAAGGCGTCTTATCTATTAAGTGCCTTGGAAACATCAGGCATGTTCCTGGGAGCTGGAGATAAGCGATGAAGAGAGTGAAGGAGATCCCTGTTTCAGTGACAACTACATGGAGACCCAGACATTCAGCAAGGAAACAAATGTACAAGCCAGAAAAATACCACCCGGCCATGGTGGTGCACCCCTCTAATCCCAGCCCAAGGTATGAGGACTACTGTGAGTTCGAGGGCACCCTGAGACTACAGAGTGAATTAAAACAAGAAAGAGAAAAAGAAAAGAAAAATACCAGCCAGTGAGTCATGCAGAGCTCAGATAGACTTGTATGCAAGAGTACCTGGGTGGGTGTTTCTGACAAGTGGCTGGGGAGGCCTCTCTTAGAAGGTGACAGTTTTGCTAAGGCCTGAGATAGGAGAGCTAGCCATCTGAAAGCCAGGGGAAGAGTCTCCTAGCAGTAGGAATGGCAGGTGCAAAGGCTCCAAGATGGGAGAAAAGCGGTCCTGCCTCGGGAACAGAAGGGAGCTGTGTGTAGCATACCCCTGAGGAAGGAAGGAAGACTGCAGACAGGAGCCAGGGGAAGGAGCTGCATTATTTTTTCAGGGCACAACAGGAAGCATGAGGAGATTTTAAGCAAGGAAATGACATCGTCTGATTTTTAAAAAATTAATAGACTCCATTTCTATGGTAGCTTTAGATTTATAGAAAAAGTCAGTAGAAAGTACGGAGTGTTCCCTCTCACTTTTTTTGTTTTTTTTTTCTAGGTAGGGTCTCACTCTAGCTCAGGCTGACCCAGAACTCACTATGTAGTCTCTGGGTGGCCTTGAACTCACAGCGATCCTCCTACCTCAGCCTCCCGAGTGCTGGGATTAAAGACGTGTACCACCACTCCCGGCTCCTCTCACTTTTTACCACCCACATTCATATTCTTTTTCTCACGCACACACTCTCACACTTGTGTGCACACACACATACACATGCACACAATTTCCTGTTCTTAACATCTTCCATTGGTGCAATAGTTATGACATGATGTATAATTTGTTTTTGAGACAGTCTTTTTTGTTTTTTTGGTTTTCCGAGGTAGGGTCTCACTCTAGCCCATACTGACCTGGAATTCACTGTGTAGTCTCAGGCTGGCTTGAACTCACAGCGATCCTCCTACCTCTGCCTCCCGAGTGCTGGGATTAAAGGCATGCATCACCATGCCTGGCTTGAGACACAGTCTTATTCCACTCTCTAGACTGTCCTGAGCTCATTATATAGAGCAGGCTAACCTTGAAACTCATGGCAATGCACCTGCATCAATCTCCCAAGTGTTGGGGTTTGCAGGCATGATCCACCACACCTGGCTTAAGACACACAGTTCGCTCTTTGGCCTGCACGTGGGTGCTGCTCGCTGTAGATGTGGATCCCCAGGGTAGCGTGAGGCAGGGGCTGTCACCGCCTCACAACCGGCCTGTCCCCCCGCCAGTACCCTGGCAACCTGCCACTCTTTTTCAAAATATATTTTTATTCATTTGCAAGCAGAGAGAGAGATAGAGAGAAACAGAGAGAATGTACGAAGACCTCCAGCGCTCCAAACAGACTCCAGATGCATGTGCCACTTTGTGCATCTGGCTGTACGTGGGCATTAGGGAACTGGACTCTGGTCCTTGGGCCTTACAGACAAGGCCGTCAACCACTGAGCCATCTCTCCAGCCCAACCACTGACCTTTTTACTCTATCAATAGCTTTTGCCTTTTCTAGAACATCCTGCAGTTGGAATCATAAAGGTAGCCTTTTCAGAGTGGCTTCTGTCACTTGGTTTTTTTCTTTTTTCTTAAAGATCATGTTGTCTGTTTTGTGGAGAACAGATGGAGCGGGATAGAAATAACCACAGAAAGACCAGCAAGGAGGTGAGACAGCCATCCTGGGGCTTGAGGCTGTGGTTGGCCAGGCTGGGGAGATGAGAACCTGGGAGCAGCGTGGAGCTCACAGGCTGGGAGCTGCTGCAAGGCAGACGACAGGGCAGTCGAGGCAGAGCGGGGGGAGGGGAGGGGCGTGTGTCACAGGTTGAGCCAGGCCTGGGGAGAGCAATACCTTAAAGTTTCCTTAGATATTGCAGTGGGTATTTTTTTTTTTTTACTTTTTTTTGGGGGGGGTGGGTTTTGTTTGGTTTGGTCAGGGAGCGGGGGTTGTTTGCATGTATATGTGTGTGTTGTGTGTGTGCTCATGCACATGTGTGCACATGCATGGGGAGGCCAGAAGTTGATGTCTCGTATCTACCTTAGCCACTTGCCACCTTAGTGTGTGTGTGTGTGTGTGTGTGTAGAGTACGTATGTAGTGTTATGTATGTGACAGATGCTGTTTGCACATGTGGATACAAATGTGCACTCCCTATCATAGTATCATAGGCAGCTCCATGCTGCTGGGATGAACCTATGAACTAGACAAAGTTCAATGGAGGATGGGATTTATTTCAGGCTTACAGATCCAGGGGAAGTTCCATAATGGCGGAAGAAGCTGGCGCCCTTGACCAAGTCCACACAGAGAGAAGACCCACCACAGGCACCACAAGCAAGCTCATTCTAGGAACCCACAGTGACACCTCCTCCAACCAGGGCCCTGGAAACCCAAGTTACACGCTTTAATAAACTCCTGAGTGTATCAGGGGACATAAATTCAAACTACCACACACCCCATGCTTGTGCATGTGGAAGACGGAGAACATCAGGTGTCCTGTTATGGCTCATCGTGAAACAGGGTGTCTCCTTCAACCCAGAGCTGCTGTCTGTCCTTCAGTAAGCCCCAGTGACTCTCCAGTCTCTGCCCCTACCAACAGATGGGGGTTACAGACATGCATGGCTATGCCCAGCTTTTTTGTTGTTATTTGTTTTTTTTTTTTTTTTTGAGGCAGGGTCTCACTCTAGCCTAGGTGGATCTGGAACTCACCATGTAGTCTCAGGGTGGCCTCAAACTCATGGTGATCCTCCTACCTCTGCCTTCTGAGTGCTGGTATTAAAAGGTATGCGCCACCATGCCCAGCTATGCACAGCTTTTTTTTTAAATTCATTTTTGTTAGCTATGGACATACTTAGTATGTAAACAACACATGTTGGTACCATCCTTTCTTTCATCCCTGCCCCTTTTCTGAAGAGGCCCTCCTCATTGGGGATACAGGTCAATCCCATGGGGATTGTGGGTCATGCATTGTGGGGCAGCAGTCAATAATGGGGGAGAGGCAGTGTCTCTGTACATAATGTAACTTGTGGCTCTAACAATCTTTCCGCCCCCTGTTCTGCAAAATGCTGAGCCATGTTGTGCATTTTAAGTCTACTTCAGTGAGGGGCTCTTAGGAGCCTCTGGATCTCTGCTTTGGTAGGTGTTGAGTGTCCTCGGTGTCTATCTCCTTCACCCTTGTGCTGATATCAGGTTCACCCAGAAAGCAGCACTCTTGCTCATCTCCCCAATTCCTCTGTGGTTTCAGCTGGGGCCAGGGTGGAGTGCACTGGGTCGTTTATCTCCTCAGGTCCCGCTCGCATCTGAAAAAGAGAAGCAGATTCTCCAGCGGAGAGTGAAGTCAGCACTGGTTAAATGGGATAAGCATTATTAATTAAGAGAAAATTTAAAGGGCGTAGACCCTCTTATAGCCCAAGATTAGTGGGAGCTTGACATTGGAAAGTAAAATCATTATCTGGATATGATTCTGACTTGTTTCCCAGTTCCAGATATGGTTTCCTTTCCACTGAGTGGATCTGTTAGCCAATCCAAGAGCAGTTGGTTTTCCACCATGGCTGTGTGCCACTGTTGCACTTGTGTGAGCATCACATCAGGTTATTTGCTTCTGAGTAGCTTAGACTTTGAGTTGCTCAGACAGATGTTGGCCACTTTCCCCCGGTAGTTCACATAGCGCCTTCCAGCACTAGATGTATACCCAGCTTTTTATGTGCATTATGGGAAATTGAACTTTGCAGTTTCCAGCCTAAGAGGATTTCAGGCTTAAGCGGCGAGCACTCTTAACCACTGAGCCACCTCCCCAGCTCGGCAATGTATATTTTGAGATAGTCTCACACTGCACCTATAGCTCACTGACTGGGCTAGGCTAACTAGCCAGCAAGCCCGAGGATGAGGAATCCTCCTGTCTCTGCCTTCCCAGTGCTAGGACTATAGGTATGCACAACCATGCTTGGCTTTTTAAAAAATTTATTTATTTGAGAGATACAGAAATAGGGAGAGAGAGAGAGGGAGGGAGAGAATGGGCACGCCATGGCCTCCAGCCACTGCAAATGAACTCCAGATGTGTGTGCCACCCTGTGCATCTGGCTTATGTGGGTCCAGGGGAGTCGAACCTGGGTACTTTGGCTTTGCAAGCAAGCACCTTAACCACCAAGCCACCTCTCCAGTCCCATGCTTGGCTTTTATTTATTTTATTTATTTGTTTTTTGGTTTTTCGAGGTAGAACCTCACTCTAGCTCAGGCTGACCTGGAATTCACTATGAAGTCTCAGGGAGGCCTCCAACTCAAGGTGATTCTCCTACTTCTGCCTCTTGAATGCTGGGATTAAAGGCATGCGCCACCACGCCCAGCTTCCATGCTTGGCTTTTAATGTGAATGCTGGGAAATCCAACCTCAGGTCCTCCTTATACTTGCACAGTCTGGGCCATCTCTCCAGCCCATGGTTTTTTTTTTTATTTTTATTTGAGACAGGGTCTTATATAGCCCAGGCTACCCTTGAACTTGATATGTCCTCCTAAAGAGGACCTTGAATTCTTTTCTTTTTTGGTTTTTCAAGGTAGGGTTTCACTCTAGTCCAGACTGACCTGGAATTAACTATGTAGTCTCAGGGTGGCCTCGAACTTTCAGTGATCCTCCTACCTCTGCCTCCAAAGTGCTGGGATTAAAGGCATGCGCCACCACGCTTGGCTAGGATCTTGAATTCTTTATACTCCTGCTCTACATCCTAAAAGCTGGGATTACAAGTGTGTACCACCAGGTCTGGCTTATTGCTGTGGTTTTTTGTTTGTTTGTTTGTTTTTTGAGGTAGGGTCTTACTCAAGCCCAGGCTGATCTCAAATTCACTATGTAGTGTCAGGTCTTGAATTCACAGTGATCCTCCTACCTCTGCCTCCTGAGTGCTGACTGTGGGTCTTAATTCACTTAAATACTCTTAATTTTCTCATGGAATTGGAGACACAGCTCCAGAGCGGTCACTAGCATGCCCAGGACCACATGGCCAAGCTCCCCCCTCTGCCTTGATGGCAGGCCTCCAACCCTTCCTCTGGGGTCATCATCGGCCGCCAGCGCCTCACCCTCTAATGCCTTGTTAAGTATTCTCTCCTCTCAGTGGTTGTTTCATTGCACAATCAATAAACCACTCGCAGAAATAAAAGATTTCCAGATTTCTGCACTGCTGACTCCCTGCCTGGAAACCCCTCTCCTTTGCCCTCCTGGCTTCTCTCATTGCACCTGGCAAAATATCCAGGACTTGAATCTCAGCCACATGACATGATAACTTATTTTGGCCCCTGAATTAGCTTGGCTTCTTTTGGTCACATATAGCTATTTTGAGAGAGAGAGAAAAAAAATTAGAAGACGCGGAGGAGCAGATTGGTGGTGTGTATTTCTTTGGAGACAACAGGTAGCTAGAAGATGGTGGGGTTGAAATAGTCAGTGTGGTGACCAGTCAGGATGTGGCTCCAGAGGCCGCCTCACCCTTACCCCGTCAGCTTGTGTCAGGAGGGCTTTCCCCCACCTCCACCCCTGCCACATTTTAATTTTTTTTTTTTTGTTTTTGGTTTTCGAGGTAGGGTCTCACTCTAGCCCAGGCTGACCTGGAATTCACTATGGAGTCTCAGGGTGGCCTCGAACTCATGGCAATCCTCCTACCTCTGCCTCCCGAGTGCTAGGATTAAAGGCGTGCGCCACCACACCCGGCTATTTTAATATTTTTTATTTAATTAATTTATTTATTTGACAGAGAAAGAGGGAGGGAGGGAGAAAGAGAGAGAGAGAGAGAGAATGCCAGGACCTCCAGCCACTGCAGACAAACTCCAGACACATGCGCCCCCTTGTGCATCTGGCTAACGTGGGTCCTGGGGAATTGAACCTGAGTCCTTTGGCTTTGCAGGCAAACGCCTTAACTGCTAAGCCATCCCTCCAGTCTCCCTGTCACATTTTAAAAGCAGAGTAGGTGAGGCTTCATCCTGGTGGTTCTCAGTGAAGGCAAAAATCTCCCCAGGGGGAAGCAAGAGTTGGCCAAATTGGCCATACTGTCTCCAGAAACCCCAGCACGTCTCAGATGGTCTGTAGTTTCTTCTTGACACAGACTCTCTTTCTGGAAGGCCTCTCCATGGAAACATTCTCTCCTTAAGGGATGCAGGGGGCTCATAAGACTCAGGAAGCTAAGGGGAATTTACAAGGCTCAGGAAGCCCACGTCAATTATCAGGCTTAGATGCACAAAGTGCTTGTGCTGGTGGAGTTGGTTTGCAGTGGCAAGAGGTGCTGGTGTGTGTCTGTTTATATTCTCTCTCTCTCTCTCTACTTGCAAATAAGTAAATCAAGTATTAAAAAAATTATTTGGATTAGTTACAAGAGTTACAATACCCCTTCCCTAAAGTTATATAAGTAATAAACAATTGCCAGGTGTGGTGGATTGAATGAACTGTCCTGTCCCCCTGTAGGCTCACCTGTTTTGAGTACTTGGTCTCCAGCTGGAGGAAATTTGGGAAAGTTGTGTGGGGCCTTTGGGAGGCGGAGCCTTACTGGGAGACACTAAGACACTAAGGGTCAGCTTTGGGGTAATACGGCCCAGCTCCAGACCTTGAACTCAAACTATTTCCTTCCTTCAAATGTGGAGATGTGACCTAAGCCTCCTGCATAGGCACCTGCTGTGCTTTTCCCGCCACAATGAAACTTTCCCCTTGAACCTCTGAGTGGAAGTGAACCCTTTCCTTCCACAGGCTGCTGCGGCTCGGGTGTTTTGCCCCAGCAGTGAGAGGTAACTGTTACGCTAGGATGTGGGAGGAGCGGATGATGGATCCCGGGACAGACGGAGCTGCCTGCAAGTTGGTCAGGAGAGCTCTGGGGTTACAGCTTCTGAGTTGTCACTCACGCTGGGACACACTGGATAGGCTGGCTTTCTAGAGATGCAGTTGGCTTTGAGACATCCACACTCGCGTAAAAAAGAACTCATTGGCTAACCAAGCTAGACGGGTAGAACTGCTGCCTGGGTGGAACCGTCATCAGTGTGCTTTCTGGGATAAAGAGGTGTTTGTTCATGTCTCCCCAGGAAGTCACTCAGCAAGTGTGGCGCAGTTGCTGCCCCCCCTTCTGCATGGGTAGAGCCCCTGTTTTTAGCTAGACTCGCAGAGAAATGAAATGCCCCATCTAACTTGCAGCTTTCCTGACACATGACCAAATTCCGACTGACACGTAGAAACAGAGGTGGTGAACAACTTCTGTCAGGAATCTTTCCTTCCTGGCTGGAATGAATGCGTGATGGACCATGTGGCAGAAGTGTAACTCCGTGGAGATGGCAGAGCCACCAGATAGACACTGGGGACCCTGATGCCCTGAAGATGCCACAGCATTTTTTAAATATATTTTTTTATTTTTTATTTATCTGAGAGCGACAGATGGAGAGAGAAAGAGGCAGATAAAGAGAGAATGGGTGCGCCAGGGCCTCTAGCCACTGCAAATGAACTCCAGATGCGTGCGCCCCCTTGTGCCTCTGGCTAACGTGGGTCCTGCGGAATACAAGCCTCGAACCGGGGTACTTAGGCTTCACAGGCAAGCGCTTAACCACTAAGCCATCTCTCCAGCCCTTGCCACAGCATTTTTAATGGCTTCCAGGAGGCAATAAAACCTCCTTTTCTCTTTAAGTCTCCTTGTAGTCTATTATAACACACGCTAATAATTATTCCTAGCTTGGAGACTGACAGTAAGTGCTTAGTAAATTAGGCTGAATTATTGACTCAATTACAAAAAGAAAAACTCTCAGTTCTAGCATTTAGTACATCAGCCATTTGCATACTCTTTCTCAGCTCTTCTTGACATGTAGATATTTTAATACAGGTATAATTATCACACTAATAGAATTTTATATCCAGTATTTTCCCCATAATTATATAATAAACATTTTTCATGTTAAGTCATGTTATCATCATTGTAAATGGGTGGGTGACTTTCTACCAGAGAAATCAACCATAATTCATAGAACCACATTCTTATACATTGATATATACATTTCTCCAACTTTCATAATTACAGAGAATTCTACAAGGAAGTTAATTCTGATTCTATTTTTTTTTTTTTTTGCCTCTTTTTACAGTTCACTCTAACCCTCTACCTTCACCAACCACTTGGAAGTTTTATAATTTCTAGTTCAATTCTGGGCAATGTTCATAATAATGATAATTATTATAGTAGCAATAGCAGCCTATTAGTGGCCATTGACTATGTAACATGTCATAGCAGGCACTTTATATACATCTGTATATCTATATATAACTTATTACACACACACACACACACACACACACACACACACACACCAGCCATATAGTGCAATTCAAAGGGCAAATCTGGGCCAGAGAGATGGCTTAGTGGTTAAGGCTGCAAAGCCTAAGGACCCAGGTTTGATTCCCCCAGTACCCACATAAGCCAGATGCACAAAGTGGCACATGCATCTGGAGTTCATTTGCAGTGGCAAGAGGCCCTAGTGCACCCATTCTCTCTCTCTATCTGCCTCTCTCTCTTTCAAATAAATAAGTAAATAGAATATTTGTTTTTAAAAAGGGCCAATCCTAGAATCAAACTGGATTTAAATCTCAGTAAAACTGCTCAATTATGAGATCTTGGGAAAAGTTTTAATTCTTCTGAGCCTCCAGTTCTTTGTCTATCAAATGGGGATCATAACATTTTCTTCACAGGCTTGCTGTGAGGATTAGAGGAGGCAACAATACCAGCTGGCATTTCTGAGGCAAGCTCCAAGCTAACCAGAGGCTTAACATAGATTGCCTCACTTCTCGTGAGCATGGGAGGAAGAGTTTCTGCTCCATCTGGAGTTCATTTACAGTAGTTGAAGGCCCTGGTGCACCCATCCTCTCTCTCTCTTCCTCTCTCTCTCAAATAAATATTTGTTTTAAAAAATATTTAATGAACTGGGTGTGGTGGCGCACGCCTTTAATCCCAGCACTTGGGAGGCAGAGGTAGGAGGATCACCGAGAGTTCGAGGCCACCCTGAGACTACAGAGTGAGATCCTACCTCGAAAAACAAAACAAAACAAAAATAACAAAAAATTAATGAAAGTTTATTGTTGTGAACAGAAAATCAAGAATTAATTTTATCTCAGGGTACTGATTTCTTTTTTTTTAATTTAAAAAATTAAAAAAATTTTGTTCATTTTTATTTATTTATTTGAGAGTGTGTGTGTGAGAGAGGCAGATAGAGAGAGAGAGAGAGAATGGGTGTGCCAGGGCTTCCAGCCACTGCAAACGAACTCCAGATGCATGTGCCCCCTTGTGCATCTGGCTAACGTGGGTCCTGGGGAATCAAGCCTCGAACTGGGGTCCTTAGGCTTCACAGGCAAGCACTTAACCGCTAAGCCATGTCTCCAGCCCAGAGTACTGATTTCTAACCTTAAAAATTTTAATAACCTTTAAAATTTTTATTTTAGTTTTGACAATTTCATATATATGTATGATATATATGTTACACATATATAATACATATATATTATGCATATAATATATGATATATATATGTATAAACAAATATTCATAAGGTAGTTTGACCATATGCCCACATAGCATAACAACAGTAATGGCTTCCCCACTAGAGCCTATGAGCTCCCCAGCTGAAAGCTTTTGCCCAGATTTACAGTACCAGGCACGCATGTCCCCCTGTGGAGTGGGCCTCAAAACCAATCAAAGAGCAGTTGGTTTCGCTCCTAACAGTCATGCCTCTATTGCACCAGGCTTTTTTGTTTGTTAAGCACAGTCTCACTCTACGGCCAAAGCTGGCCTGGAACTTGGCATCCTCCTGCCTCAGCCTCCCAAATGCTAGGGTTACAGCCATGCACCACCGTACCTAGCTGGGATTCTCCTCCTGTCTGAGCTCACTAGGCCGAAGCCCAGCTTCCTTGGCACAGCCTCGCCTGTCACCCTATAGGCTGTCCCACAGCACATGACCTTCTTTCCAGATACATCAAGCCCTTCTGTCCTCTCCACAGTCACCATTGTAACCTGGAAGGCCTCAGAAGGTCAGGTGTGAACAGACACCATTTAGCAAGCACTTCCCTGGGCCAGATCTCACTGAATCCTCGCCATCACACAAATACATCACATATACCATACACACACCATACACACATACCATATATATCATACTCACACATCATGCACACATGATACAAATACACACAATACGCAATACATACAAACATGTACCATACACAAGCCCCATATTTTCCTGTGAGAAAAGCGTGGCACAGGAAATAGCCAAGTTATAGGGCCACCCTTCAGAAACTGAGCCCCCTGGCCAGGTGGGAAATAAAAGCCTAGAACCTTGCTGTCCTCACCCACAGCTGTCTGAGGCACTGGTGCCTAGGAGATGGGAAGTTTATGTTTTGTTAGTTTATGTTAGGTCACCACTTGTACCCCAAAACTAGCCCAGTGCTCAGTGAGAGCCTCCTGGGCTCTCAGACACAACCACAAAGGCAGGGCCAGGATCCAAGAGAAAGCTGTGGGAGCACCATTCTCTGAGAGCCCTGAAATAGCTCAGCTCGGCTCCAACTCCAGCTCCTCACTGGCAGGAGGATTCCGAAATAGCTCTTTCCTACCACAAGGTGACCTAGTTAGCAGGTCTCTCTTGTCAGATGAGGTTGGCTGGGCAAGACATTCACTTGTCCCTTTCTACCCTGAGCAAGCCCAGTCTCGCACTCTCCGTGCCATTCCTGATTCTCCTGCTCTTCCTGGAACGGAGAAGAATGCGTACACTGTGGCATCAAAGCACGCCCATAGCATCATCACACTTGCTTCTCAGAACAGGCCAGGGACAGAGGACTCAATGCCCCATGACTGGCTGAGGCCGTGAAGGCACAGAGAGGGGAAGCCATGGGAGCCGAGACCCACAAATGGAAGGAGACAGAGCCAGTACTTGGGCCCGGGCTCCTGGTACAGAGAGTGTCTTAGCGGTGCCTGTCCTGAGCTCCCACCTGCCCATAGCCTGTGGCCCAGCTCCCCAGCATGTTAGCAGAGCTTGAGATCAAGGCATTGGCTTGTGGACTGGAGAGATGGCTCAGTGGTTAAGGTGCTTGCCTAAAGAGCCTAATGTCCTGGGTTCAATTCCCAGTACCCACGCAAAACCAGATGCACAAAGCAACACATGTGTCTAGAGTTTGCTTGCAGTGGCTAGGGGCCCTGGTACACCCATATTCATTCCCACTCTCTCCTCCTCCCTGTTTCTCTTCTCTCTGTCTCACTCTGCTTGAAAATAAATAAATAAATAAAAATATTTTTAAAAATGGGGATTAGAGAGACGGCTTAGAGGTTAAGGTGTTGGCTGGCAAAGCCAGGTTCAATTCCTCATGACCCATGTAAGCCAGATGCACAAGGTAGCACATGAGTCTGGAGTTCATTTGCAGTGGCTGGAGGCTCTGGTGTGCCATTTGTCTCCCTCTCCCTCTCTCGCCTCTTCTCAAATAAATAAATAATAAATCAGTTAAAAGACATTGGATGTCTACCAGCCTCAGAAGCTCGGCCTTGAACTGCAGTAATAATCATCAATTGTGTGACTTCTGGCAAGTTATTTCATCTGTCTGAGATTTGGTTTCTATGTCTATAAAATGGTGAAATAATCACACCAACATCCTAGGGGTGTTAGGAGGATGACTTGAGAGAATGTCTTACTTTCTTTCTATTTTAATTTTTATTTGAGAGAAAGACAAAGAGAGAGAGAGAGAGAGAGAGAGCGCGAGCGCATGCTAGGGCTTCCAGCCACTGCAAATGAACTCTGTCTTACATGGGTCCTGGAGAATTGAACAGAGGTCCTTTGGCTTTATAGGCAAACACCTTAACCACTAAGCCATCTCTCCAGCCCCAAGAATGTCTTGCTTTCTTATGTGCATGTGTGTGTGGTATTGATGCATGTGTATGTCTGTGCTCCTATGGGTGTGGGCACACACGTGTGTGCAGGTGCACCTGTGCGTGAGTGTAGAGAGCAGAGAATAACTTTGAGTGTCACCTCAGGAGCGCCGTCCACCTTCTTTGGGACAACACCTCTCACTGACCTGGAGCTCACCAGCTATTCTAGACTAGCTGGCCAGAGAGCTCGAGGGAGGGGCCCGTCTCTGCTTCTCCACTGCAAGAATTACAGGGGTGTGGCACTCATATGCAACTCCACGCCTCGTGCTTGCAAGGCAAGCTCTTTACTGACTGAGCTGTCTCCCTCAAACATGTTTTGGATAAAGCAGATACAGTTGTTTGTTGTTTTCATTAACATTCTGAATTTAACCAAAAAGGAAAGTTTTAAAACTAGAGTGTGTGTGGGGGTGGGGCGGGGGGGGGTGAGAATATGGCTCTGCAGTTAAAGGCACTTGCTTACAAACCCTGCTGGTCCAGGTTTGAGTCCCCAGTAACCATATAAAGCCAGATGCACAAAGTGGTGCATGCATCTGGAGTTTGGTTTCAATGGTCAAGAGGCCCTGGTGAAGCTGAGCATGCCTTTAATCCCAGCACTTGACAGGATCGTTGTGAGTTCGAGGCTACCCTGAGACTACATAGTGAATTCCAGATCAGCCTGGGCTAGAGTGAGATCCTACCTCAATAAAACAAAAAACAAAACAAAACAAAAGGTGCTGATGCACCCATATTCATCCTTTCTCTCTCTCTCTTTCTCTGTCTCACTCTTGTCTGTTTCTCTCAGCTTGAAATAAATAATAACTAAATAAATAAATAAATAAAAATTTAAATCTAGTTGGGGCCAGGTGTGGTGGCACATGCCTTTAATCTCAGCACTCAGGAGGCTGAGATAGGAGGATCATGGTGAGTTTGGGGCTATCCTGGCCTACAAAGTGAGTTTCAGGTCAACCTGGGCTAGAATGAGACCCTGCTTCAAAAACCTAAATAAATATAACTGGCTGGGGCCAGCAAAGCGATATTGTGAAAAAGGCTATTATGACTCTCCGTTACCACGACCTCATCTACCTGGGGAAATAGTTGTGTTTACAATAATAAAATGCTGGCATGGGACAGATTTCTCCAGGGCATCGGGCCTTGGTTCTACTTGACGTCCCCAAGGTCACTGAAGTTAATGTCACAACATAGTCTTCCCCCACTCTCATGGCAGAAGCTGTTTGCAGGAGAGGGACAGTGTCTACCCTTAGATCTCCCGCGGGTGTGCTCAGGGGACCCAGAGGACAGAGTGTCTTCTGATGACCCCTAGGAGCAGAGTGGAAGAAGGAGAACAGATTAGGGCCAGCTGGGGCGTCAGACCAGAATCAAGTGGCCTGAAAGTAGCAGAGGGTACAACGGGACAGAGCTACGCTCCAGGATCGGGTGCTATCCCCTCACATCCCAGTCCCAGCACTCCTTAGACGGGAGGCCACAGAGACGTTGATTGGCCACCAAGCCTCAGTTTACCCATCTGTAAGAATTGGTCATCATCCAAATTTCAGGGGACGATGGTGAGAATTGAATAAGTCACCTGTGTGTGTGGCCCACAGCAGGTGCCAAGCGAGCATCCAAGAATCTGAGCGTGGGCCACAGGAAGCCTCAAGACTAGAGATGCCGTTCTTAGAACGGGGAAGGAGAGGCAGTCAATGGCTGTGCTTAGTAAACAAGGGTGGCTGTAGGTGCAGCTGGCCTGGGTCCTGAAATCCAGGTAGGGTTCCCCTAGCAGGTCTGGGGCGGAGCTTGGAGGAGAGTGAGTGAGCAGAGAGAACACCAAGGACAGCCTCCCGTCACCTTCTATTACCCAACAGAGGGTGCAAAGTCCACCACGGCCCTTTCTTCCCTGGCTCAGTTTCCCGCGTTTCCTATCATTGCACCCACCTCACCTCAGTGACCCCTCACTTTCCCTGCACCTCCCCCATTGACTGGCAGCACTCCTTACACTCTGACACGCTGGTACTTGGTGGCTTGAATATGTGTTTACTGCCAGCCTGTCTGCCCGGAGGAGAAAGCCTATTAGTTCCTTGAGGGAGGGGCTCCAGGTCCTAGAGCAATGATGGCACTCAGTGCCTGCTGGGCAGACGGGATTCAGGTAGGTGAGTGAATACACCCAAGAGTTAGAGGCCAGCAGAAGGGGTGATGGGAGAGGCTTCGGGATGGTTTACGCTCAAGTGTGAAGTTGAGGCTGGGGAATCTGGGGCCTTCCAAGAACTGGAAGAACTCACAAGTCAGGGATGGTGGTGTGTGCCTTGTAAGCCCAGGATGGGAGGATGCCATCTTGTGAAGGTGGGGAGGGGGCGAACCCCAACATGACTAGGCAAGTACCAAGTTGGTCAGCTTTTAGCTTCCTAGGCCTGAGTAGCAGTTACTTTATCCTGGAGACTGACCCGTCTCTCTGGATCAGGCTGCGAGGTGGGCACAGGGGTGGGCACATGTTTCTCCTCCCCACAAGCGCCTGTCCTGCTGGGGCTTCGTGGAGCAGGCAGGCACCTGAGCAACCTGGGTACACTGCCAATGAGCAATGACAGGGTAAGCAGGGTGCTGGGCAAAGACGCCAAGCTTGAGAAATGACGTACAGGAGAGAGAAGAAGTCAGGAGAGGACATGGAGGCCCCTCTGGAAGCAGGGGTCTCTTCTGTCCCTTGCATCCCTCTGGGCCCCTAGGAAAGGCCCATGGTCTAGTTACTTCCCACCTGAATGCCTGTCCTGTGGACAAGGACACTGGGAGGAAGAAATGCCAAGCTCAACAAAAGGGCATTCTCCCAGCCATGACAGGAATCAATAGAGGCTTGTTTGTCCTGCTCCCTGGGGAGCAGCCAGGCGTGCTGGGGTGGGGACCTGGGTAGCAGGTGGGAACAGAGAGTCCTGGGCTGGGCAGGTCTGGAGCATTGTTTTGGCTCCAAGGGAGTCACACCTGTGACCCTGAGCACCGAGGCCTGTAGCTGATGACTGTTTGGGGAGTAAGTGGCCCACCCTCCTCCTCATGTCTGCTCTGAGAGCTTTCCCTGCTAACCTTGCTGATGATTAGAGAATATTGTCCCCAAATTTGCCTCTGAGGCGTAGAATGCCAGAATGTCACCTCAACACCTCAACATCTTATTTTGTTTGTGTGCACGCGCGTGTGGACTCATGCATGGAGATCAGAGGACAACCTCAGATGTCAGTTTTTGCCATCCACCTTGTTTTGAGGCAGGGTCTTTTGTTATTCATGCTGTATTTGCCAGACTAACTGGCCTGTGAGCTTCTGGAAGATTCTCTGTCTCTACTTTCCATCTAGCCACAAAAGCCCTGGGATTATACATGCCTACCGCAGGATCCAGCATGGGTTGTGGGGACCCAAACTCAAGTACTCACACTTGCACACTAAGTGTTTTATCCACTGAGCTATCTCTTCAGCCCTCCACATTTTTTAATTCAAGGTAGGGTCTTACTCTCTAGCCCAAGCTGGCCTGGAATTCACTATGTAATCTCTGGGTGGCCTTGAATTTGTGGTGATTCACCTACCTTTGCCTCCTAAGTGCTGGGATTAAAGGCGTGCACCACCAACACCTGGCTCAACATCTTATTTTAAAAGGTGTGTGTTTGGGAGAGCATCTCCAGAGAACACAGACTCCTCTTAACCTGTAAGTGAGCCCTCTGGAAATTGGTGTGGGGACTCTCCCACAATCAAGTGGCTGCAGGGCCTAGCTTACCTAGAAAGTGTGGCTTGGGGGCAATGGGCCCTGAATGCACCTGGAGCAGGCCTGAGTCTCTGTCCCAGCCTAAGCTCAAGTCCCGTCTGTTCCAGGCTTTGTTTCACCTGAAAAGTGGGAGGATTGGACTGTCATCTCAGGCAGGAATTGACCGGGTGCCGCTGTGTGCAGAATGCTATAACTACACACTAAGCGTGCAGGAAAGATGGTGTCTTCCAACTTTCTGCAGAGAGGGTGAGCACCCTCCTCAGGGGCAAGTCTGCCCTGTGCCCGGGCAGGTACACACACACACACACACACACACACACATACACACACACACACAGCCCAGAGGGAGAGCCCAGCGTTTCAGAGAAAAGGTTCTTGCTGTCTCTGCCCAGTGAGCCCTCCGCCTCAGCCCCAGCCGTCGAGCCCATCCTCTGCCTGTCCTCCATGTCTCTGCCTCCCTCCACCACTGTGTCCTTCCGTGTGTAACGTCAGCATCACAGGGCTGCAGACAGGGCAGTGGTCGCCCTCAGCATAGAGAGTGCAGGAGGAGCGGACGTGCTCACTGGCTCCCCAGCAGTCACCTTACAGATGAGGAAACTGAGGGCCACAGATGCTGGTAGGCAAGGATCATACCATCCAGCTACAGTGTGGCTGAGCCCCGAGTCACACACAGACATACGGACCCCAAGGTTGAAGAGCACAGCTCTCTCCAATACATGACACAGAATCTCATGTCCCCCCCCCAACACCCCTTTCAGCCTACTGCTACATGCTTCTTGGATTCTTGGAGTGTGGATTGCACACTTCCAGGGGGAGAGCTGGAGAGATGGCTCAGTGGTTAAAGGCTCTTGCTTGCAAAGCCTGATGGCCTTGGTTCAGTTCCCCAGTACCCACATAAAGCCAGATGCACAATGTGGCTCATGCATCTGGGGTTTGTTTGCAGTGGCAAGAGGCCCTGGTGTACCCATTCTCTCTGACTCTCTCTCAAATAAATCAGTAAGATATTTTTTTTAAAAGTATGCTTGAGGATAGATGACTTAACGGTTAAGACGCTTGCCTGCGAGGCCTAAGGATCCGTGTTTGACTCTCTAGGTCCCACATAAGCCAGACACATGAGGTGATGCAAGCAAATGGTGCATGTGTCTGGAGTTTGATTGCAGTGGAAGGAGGCCCTGGTGTGCCAATTCTCTCTCCTTCCCTCCCTCTCTCTCTCTCTCTTTGATTAAAAAAAAAAATTAAGTGTGCTTGGGCTGGAGAGATGGCTTAGTGGTTAAGGCACTTGTCTGCAAAGCCTAAGGAACCAGTTTGATTCTGCAGTACCACATGAGCCAGATGCATATGGTGGTGCATGCATCTGGAGTTCATTTGCAGTGGCTGGAGGCCCTGGTGCATCCACTCTCTCTTTCTTTCTCTTTCAAATAAGTAAAAAAAAAAAAAAAAAAAAAAAAAAAAAAAAAAAAAATACTTTTTAAGTGTGCTTTCCAGGCATGGTAGCACATGCCTTTAATCCCAGCACTCAGAAGGCAGAGGTAGGAGGATGCCCTTGAGTTCAAAGCCAGCTTGACATTACATAGTGAATTCTATGTCAGCCTGGGCTAGAGTGAGACCCTACCTCAAAAAACAACAACAACAAAAGTGTGCTTGCACAATTCTAGGGAGAGAAGGTAGCTCACCTCTGGGAGCTAAAATCAATCCCTTGGGAGTAGATGCCTTTAGGTTTGTCATGTGACATGGGACAGATGAAGGGTCAGGAGCAGGAAGAGCTGCAGCCCAGGCCAGCAGGTACATGGAGCGTGTGGGGAGGTGGGCTGAAGAGAGCCAAGGTAGCTTCACATGAGTCTCTGCTTGCTAGGTGTGCCCTGCCTGGCTGGTGTTTTCACATGCAGAGGTCCAGGTGAGGCTGGCCGCTCTCACCGGAAGCACACTTGCTCACGCATTCCAACAGGCCCTCGTTGCCTTCCCAGACGTCCTCCAGGCAAGGATTTCCTATCTAATCAATTCCCCAAGCCACAAGGCCTCCTGTGCAGCTTCCTTTGCCTCAAGCTCACCAAACACAGCAGCTAGTGGGAAAGTCTATTTATGGGGAGCACCTGCAAATTCTAGCCCCTCCATGTGGGGACATCCAATCCCACCCCCTCACATGCACAGAAACTGAGGTCAGAAACTGCCCTCTGTCCAGAGTCATATAGATTCCCCTGTCACTGGTTAGTCCACGGCCACACAAAGGAGTAGCTAGTTGTTTCATCTATTATATTATTTATTTATTTGTAAGCAGAGAGAGAGAGAAAGACACAGAGAATGGGTGCTGAGGGCCTCTAGCCACTGCAAATGAACTCCAGACGCATGCACCACTTTGTGTATCTGGCTTTATGTGAGTACTGGGCAATCAAACCCAGGTCATTAGGCTTTGTAGGCAAGTGCCTTAATTGCTGAGCCATCTCTCCAGCCCATATTATTATTATTGTTATTATTTTTGTTTTTCGAGGTAGGGTCTCACTCTAGCCCAGGCTGACCTGGAATTCACTATGGATTTCAAGGTGGCCTTAAACTTGCAGCAATCCTTCTACCTCTGCCTCCCGAGTGCTGGGATTAAAGGCATGCACCACCACGCCCTGCTCAGCCCATATTATTTTATGACATGGTCTCATGTAGCCCAGGTTGGTCTTCTGGATAAAAATGACCTTGAAGTTGTGATCATCTGGTCTCTATCTCCCAAATGCTGAGATCACAAGGCATGTGCCACCATGCCTAGCTTTACGTGGTGCTCGGCTTCAATCCTAAGATATTTTTGTTTTGCCACTTAAAGAATTTAGTAGTACTGAGGGAACTCAGATAGTAAGATCAACATGAGTTTAAAGCCAGCCTAGGCTAGAGTATGATCCTGCTTCAAAAAAATAAAACAAACAAGAGCCAACCATGGTGGTGCACACCTTTAATCCCAGCACTTGGGAGGCAGAGGTAGGAGGATAGCCGTGAGTTCAAGGCCATCCTGAGACTAAATAGTGATATCCAGATCAGCCTAGGCTAGAGTGAGACCCTACCTCGAAAAACCAAAAACAAACAAACCAGAATTTAGTGTCTTTATAAAGGTAAAAGGAAGCCTTGCAATTGCATTTGCATGTGTGTGAATATATTCATATTTTTTATTTATTATTGACATATTCATATATGTATATGCTTTTTATTTATTTATTTATTTATTTATTTATTTATTTATTTGGGAGAGACAGAGAAAGAAAGAGGCAGATATACAGAGAATGAGAACCTCAGGGCCTCTGGCCACTGCGAATGAACTCCAGACTCATGTGTCACCTTGTGTATCTGGCTTACATGGATACTGGGGAATTGAACCTGGGTCCTTAGGCTTTGCAAGCAAGCTCCTTAACTGGTAAGCCATCTCTACAGCCCTACAATTCTTTTTAATTCTACTCCCCTAATGACCCTTTTTCCCCTGCCCCTCCTACTAAATCTTTCTTCTTCTTGGATTCCCATCCTGCTTGCATGTCTCCTTCCTTCCTTCCTTCCTTCCTTCCTTCCTTCCTTCCTTCCTTCTTCTTCTTTCTTTCTTTCTTTCTTTCTTTCTTTCTTTCTTTCTTTTCTTTCACCCACTGACTTAAATGAGACGTCGTGTTTAGGGCTGAGCACACACCGGCGTCTAAGTCTTGGTATCTTTGCCATCTATGTCCTAACCTCTGCTTCTGTGGGTGAGGCTATGAGCAATGCCAACCTATGAGAGCAAATCTAGGCAAGCCCTCTACCAACTGAGCTACATCCCCAGCCCCAGTTCTCTCATTTTTATTTTTGCTAATTAATTGTTTTATTTTTGTTAATTGATATTTGTTTGTTATTTTTGTTAGTTAATTTATGAATGGCCAAGTGTACTGGTCACCCTTTGTGCTTATCATCCTCCTGGATCCATCCTTTTCCTGTCCTACACCTGTCATCCCAGCACTTGGGAGGGCGAGGTGGAGGCAGGAGAATTAGGAGTTTAATGTCATCCTTGGCCAGCCTGGGCTAAATGAAATCCTGTCTTACAAAATAAAAATAGGGCTGGAGAGATGGCTTAGTGGAAAAAGGCGTTTGCCTGCAAAGCTAAAGGACCTAGGTTCAATTCCCCAGGACCCACGTAAGCCTAAATGTACAAGGTGGCATATGTGTCTGGAGTTTGTTTGCAGTGGCTGGAGGCCCTGGTGTGCCCATTCTTTCTCTATATCTGCCACTTTCTCTCTCTGCCTCTCAAATAAATAATAAATATATATATTTTTGTTTTTCTGAGGTAGGGTCTCAGTCTAGCCCAGGCTGACCTGGAATTCACTATGTAGTTTCAGGGTGGCCTTGAACTCATGGCGATCCTCCTACCTTTGCCTCCCTAGTGCTGGGATTAAAGGCATGTGCCACCATGTCTGGCATAAATAAAATTTTTAAAAATGAACTTAAATATATTATTCTCACTAAACTTCCCTGAAAGCACTACACTTAATGTTCATATTCATATATTAATGATACTCTCACTTCTAGTTAGAGAAGCTTCTCTTTTCAGATGGCAGTGACCACTGGGATGACCCAAAAGGCAACACAGTGCTTAGAAGAAGGGACAGAGGAGTGTCCTGCACTGAAACATCTTTATCACACCCTCCAAGGCTCAGGGTCCATTGCAGAAGAGGCGGCAGAAAGAAGGGAAGAGCCAAAGGAGGGCACCACCCCTTACAATGCAACTGTCCAGACAGAAATTGGCCTTGATATCCATGACCTCGCAGTGCCTAGCAATACAAGACCCTCATAATAGCAGAAAAAGACAATGACATCAAAATAAAAGACTAACTGAGAGAGGGAGGGGATATGATGGAGAGCAGAGTTGTGAATGGGAAAATGGGGGAGGGGAGGGAAATATCATGGTTTATTGTTTATAGGTATAGAAGTTGTCAATAAAAAAGCAATTTAAAGTATTTAAAAAATACATAAATAAAAGTAAGTAAATGCCTCCATGAAGGACACATTCATTTATATTTGTCAAGGGAAAAGCAAAGAGAGATAAAATAGCAAGGCTCCCAGAGAAGATCTGGGGGTTGGTTGGGGAGGCGGGGCACACAAGAGCATGTAGGGAGTGGTCCCCACCTTGCTCTGGCCAGATGAGGAGCAGGACTTGGGAAGGCACATCCCCACCAAACCCAATGAAGGCAGGCTGAAGGGTAGGAGGAGAAGTGGAGCATTTGATTTTTGCTCTCCGAGGTGCAGGGAACCCCTACTTCCACCTGTCCCGATATTTCAGGTAAAACTGGTGAGTGCCCTCTGGTCTGGGATACAGTGCTAGGCCTTCAAGGTGGGCACAGGTGGCTACCAGAGCTGCTCTTTGGAGCACTCAATGCTAGTTTCCAACTCCAGGTTATGTCCAATGGCCCAGCTCAAGGCAGAAGAAGAAAGATCTTTTGTCTGAAAACACAATGAATAATGGATGTCCGGCCGTGTGGCGTGAGTGATGGTCACATGTGTGACTGCTTTTCCACAAGACTGGAGCTTTTGGGAGGCAGGTTACTTTTCCTCCTGGTTCTGTTTTTCCTGGCTCCCGTCTCCTCGATGGAAACAGCCCTCACTATGCTCTGGAAGGGCCATTGCCAACCTAGTTCCTTCCAACTGCCCAGTCGCTCCAGCCCAGCACACACAAAGGGGTTTTGTGGGTCCCCATGGGTGGGTGATGCAGAGAAGGACTTTGTGATTTGTCGTATCTAGTCTTGCCAATTCCCCATTGCAATAGTCACTGTCCTCTGGAAGACATGATGTGGCAGGAAGCCACCGTTACACTTTTGTGCTAGAAAAGAATTCTTGGGGTGTTTAAAGAGTGCTCTTCACATTGACTTCAAGGTTGAGCAGCTCTGGATAGATTAATACCAAGTCCCCCGTCATTTCTATTTTGTGGGCAGTGCCTCCCCTCCTCCCACACTTTAACCATGGGTCATTCAAAGAGCCAGGCCTTCTAGACTCCAAGAGAAGAGGACCCACTCGACGCTCATGCCCAAGCACTTTACCAACTGAGCTGCCTCCCCGGGTCCCTAAAAATAACTCTTACTGGTGCTGATTCCACTAATGCTCCATTAAGAAACTGAAGGAAGGGCTGGAGAGATGGCTTAGAGACTGAGGCACTTGCCTGCAAAGCCTAAGGACCCATGTTCAATCTCTCGCCAGGTCCCAAGTAAACCAGACACACAAAGGTGAGGCAAGTGCAAGGTCGCACATGGCCACATGACCACCAGGTGTTGCAAGTGCCTGGAGTTCGATTTCAGTGGCTGAGGCCCTGGCACACCAATTCTCTCTCTCTCTCTTAAAAAAAATTAACAAAAAGAAGCTGAAAGAAGATCTCAGCCTGGTCTCTGACCAGAGCTTCAGGCCCCCAGTCATAGGATTCTAAGAAGGCTATAGTATTTGTCAAGGCAGTGTGTGGTTATCAGCAAAATGTTGGTACTGCCTACTGATCCAAATCGCAGCCTGACCTAAGTTCTACCTGTGTGTGCTCAAACTAGGATTGAATTCTCTGAGCCTCAATTTTACCTTTGTGGACTGAGAGTGATACAAAGATACTCAACTCACCAAATTGGGAAAACTAAAATTCATACTTAAAGGATTACCTGAGGAGATGGCTTATGTTAAAGGTGCTTTCTGTTTTTTTTTTTTTTTAAAGGTGCTTTCTTAAAAAGCCTGGGTTCAATATCCCAGCACCCATGTAAATCCAGATGCAAAGTAGTACATGAGTGGCATGCATGCACCCATTGACACACATGTACATACACAGGAATTAATAAAGTTTTTAAAAAAGTGTTTAGCTGGGGCTGAAGAGATGGCTCAGTGGTTAAGGCACTTGCCTTCAAAGCCTAATGATCCAGGTTCAATTCCCCAATATCCACATAAAGCCGGTTGCACTAGGAGGCGCATTCATCTGGAATTCATTTGTAGCAGCTAGAGGCCCTGGGATGCCAATTCTCTCTCTCTCTCTCTCTGCTTACAAATAATTTTTTTAAAGATATTTAGCTGAAGCCAGGCGTGGTGGCACACGCCTTTAATCCCAGCACTAGGGAGGCAGAGGTAGGAGGATCACCGTGAGTTCAAGGCCACCCTGAGACTACATAGTGAATTCCAGCTTGGGCTAGAGCAAGACCCTACCTCAAAAAAAAGTCACATTCATTATTCTACATCCTCACAACATCTCTAGTTTACATAAAATAAGTCCAAACAACTTGCCTAGTGCTAGTCTGTTGCATAATTTATATTGAATATGGGTTTTCAAAACCAGCCTTTTCTGACTCTGAAGCCTGCCTTCTCTGAGCCACACCTCTCTGTCCGTGCACCCCACCGTAGTCTATTAGATATGTCCGTATCCATACACGAAACTTGGATGCCATCCAAGGTCATCTAACAATCACCCCAGCGCAAGGCTGACCATCGGACTAGAAGCATCCTTCTCCCCAAGCTGGGAGAGGTGAGGAAGGCCAGCACTTCAGTCACCGGATAACGGGGACTAAGCACAGTTGTCCCAAAGCCACCATCGCTCGTTAATGATAGCCAGGCAATGTTTTCTTCTTCCTACTAATCTAAAAATAATTTTTCAAGCCATTCTCTTTTCCCATAATATTCCTTCCAGGAGAAAAATCTTTGAATTGGCCTGCTAGAGACCTTTTCCTTTACAGTAAGGAATAAAACTGGTATGTAGTTACAAATTCAATGTCTGAAACATGCTTAAAATTGTTCTATTTTGCTTTTGCTGTGAAGTGTGGGAAGAGTTTTGCAGAGGCTAGAGAAGGAGAGGGCCTGGGCAGGAACTGTTTGCCAACAAGGGCAGAGTTTCAAGAATTCCGAGTCAATATAGCCACAGTGGTGGGTCCCGGCTCTGAATGGGTCTTGAATACAGTTTAAATCCATCTAGACTGTGTATATTTTCTTGTGGTTAATACAATACAAAGATTGATTTCACAATAGCTCATTGACATTACGTATTTTCTCAAACAATGGGCAATGTGGTGTTTTTTAAATGTTAAAAAGCACTCCTCTATTGTATATTAATAACCGCTGCAGGCAAGAGCCGCTGATGACTGTTCACAAAACAGATGAGATGTTACAGAGAAGTGGAATACTTGGATAGCCTCAAAGTATCTTCTTCAAGTCATTAATTATCACGGTGGTTTTAATAGATGTCCACCAGCTCTTTGATACTCCTCCTCTGGGAAGCGGACCTTCATTCTCTTGCCCTTGAATGACGACTGGACTTAGTGACTCATTGCTGGAGTAAGAAAAGAGGAGAAGTAACTTTACAGTGGAGAAACACTGGCAGACATGACCTTGGAGCCACATGACTAAGATTAACATCACCAGCAACAAGTCATGTTGTTACCCTACATCCCCTATATGACTCAAGGAGAGGGGAGCTCACCTCTGTGACCTGCTTCCCCCAAACATGTGACCCCAGTGTGGTCATGAGAAACATTAGACAAAGCCTCTGGGAATTCTACAAAGCACTCGCTCAATATTTTTCCAAAGTGCCAAGTTTACTGGACATGATGGTTCCTATCTGTAATCTCATCACTTGGAAGGCTGAACCAGGAGGAATTTCAGGAGTTTGAGATCAGCCTTCGTTACATAATGAGTTCTAGGACAGCCTAGGCTAGCCTGAGAAACTGTCTCAAAAGAAAAAAAGAAGTGATGGGCTGGAGAGATGGCTTAGTGGTTAAGGTACATGCCTGCGAAGCCTAAGGACCCCAGTTCGATTCTCCAGGTCCCACATAAGCCAGATGCACATTGTGGCACATGCGTCTGGAGTTTGTTTGCAGTGGCTACAGGCCCTGGTGTGCCTATTCCCTCTCTCTCTCTTTCTCTCCCTAATAAATAACTAAATAATTTTTTTAAGTGAGCTGAGGAGATAGCTCAGCTATTAAAGGCTTTTGCTTGCAAAGCTGGCAACCCAGGTTCAAATTCCCAGTATCCACGTAAAGCCAAATGCCCAAAGTAGAATTTTTTGCACTGGTAAGAGGTCCTGGTGTGCCCATATTTTCTCTCTCTCTCTCTCTGTGTCTCTCAAATAAATACTAACTTTTTTTTTTTAAGTGTCAGCTGGCCCTACTGGCACCCACCTTTAGTCCCAGCACTTTGGCGGTCAAGATAGGAGGATCACCATGAGTTCAAGGTCTTCCTGGACTAGAGTGAGATTCTGCTTCCAAAAAAGTGCAGAGTTCATAAAAAACAAAATGAGAAACCATCCTAGATGGGAAGAGGGAAAAGAAACCTGATGACTAAATACAATGTGTCCTAGATGGAATCTTGACATGGGGAAAAAATGTCATTACTGAAGTAACTGGTGATGTCTAATTGAAATCTGTAGTTTAGTTAGTAGTGTGTTAATGTCATTTTTTATGTACATGGCTATATGACATTAAAAGAAAATGGGCCAAGGCACTCTCTGTTCTTTGAAACTATTTATTATTTATTTATTATATTCTGAGATAGGGTTTCATGTAGCTCAGGCTGGCCCAGAATTCTCAATCTATAGTCTAAGATGACCCTACACTTCTGATTTTCCTTCCTCTACCTCCCAAGTGCTAGAATTATAGAAATGTGCCGCCATACCCAGTTTACACAGCGCTGGAGTCAGACCTAGTGCCCGGTAAATGCTAGTCAAACACACTATCAACTGAGCTGCATACATCCCCAACCCTACAACTTTTCCTTAAATCTAAAATCATTTCAAAATCTTAGGTTCAGCTGGGCTTGGTGGTGCACGCCTTTAATCCCAGCACTTGTGAGGCAGAGGTAGGAGAATCGCTGTGAGTTCAAGGCCACCCTGAGACTACATCATAGTGAATTCTGGGTTAGCCTGGGTTATAGTGAGACACTACCTAGAACCACCCCCCCATCAAAAAAATCTTAGGTTAAAAATACAGGACTAGAGAGATGACTAAGCAGCTAAGGTACTTGCCTGCGAAGCCAAAGGACCCAAGTTTAATTCCCCAGAATCCACATAAGCCAGCATGGTGACGCATGCATCTAGAGTTACTTTGCAGTGGCTGAAGGCCCTGGCATGCCCATTCTCTCCCTCTCCCCTCTCATTCTCTCTCATAAATAAAATGTTCAATGAAAGAAAATACCAACATGAATAATATAGTCATAGGGCTGGAGAGATGGCTTAGCAGTTAAGGCGCTTGCTTGTGAGGCCAGAGGACCCAGGTTCAATTCCCCAGAACCCATGTAAACCAGATGCACAAGGTGGCACATGCGTCTGGAGGCTTGCAGTGGCTGGAGGCCCTGGTGCGCCCATTCTCCCTCTCTCTCTTGCTTGCTCTGTATCTCTTAAATAAGTAAATAAAAATAAAATGAATAAAAATAAAATGAATAATGTAATCATATAGCCTTTTAGTATTTCACTTAAACTAAGTGTTCTTACCAAGCTTAGAAACTACAGTTTATACAACACCCAGATGAAAGAAAACAACATTAGCCAAAAGGCACAGGTTAAATACAAGTTTCTATCGTTCCACCTGGAGTTCCTGAAATGTGCTGTGTGGCTTTTGGCCTGTCTCTCTCTCTCTCTCTCTCTCTCTCTCTCTCTTTGCTTGGACCTGTGAAAGCAGAGCAAGCTTCTTCTGCCATTATGGAGCTTCTCTTGCATCTGTAAGCTTCAATAAATTCCTTTTTCATAAAACAATAGAAGTTTCTAGTCATCCAGGCAAACACACAGCCCAGTGCTATGGGAGACATCTTCTGGGCTGACACTGTTCACATGTAGAGCTGTGACCTGGGATGGAGGGACAGTGTGAACCAGACCAAAGCTGTGCGGTTTCCTTGTGTGGCTCGGCGGAAACCAGGAGAGCAGGCGGGCCTGTGTGCTTCAGTGTGAATGGAGGGAGGCTGGAGGATTAATGGGCACATGTGAAGAGCCCACAATACATGTGAAGGCCTGACACAGTAACGGGTCAATAAATGCTAATGGTTAGTGGTGGCATCAAATACCTATTTGTTATGTTAGGTTTGAGACAGGGTCTCACTATGTAGCACACACTGACTTAGACCTTGTAATCCTCTTGACTCGGCCTTCCCAGTGCGGGAATTCTAGGCAGGTGCCATGATGCCTGGCTATTGTGTCCTTATTATTTTCCAGTACTATACCAAGGGCATAATGATCATGGCAATATGCCCCTATTTCATATAAAATGACTTAAGCGACTTGTCTAGTGTTGGGCTGTTGCAGAATTTGCCATTCAACACTGGTTTGCATATCCTCCTCAGTTTACCAAAAGCTTTTTTTTTTTTTTTTTTAAGTTAGGGGATGGGGAGATTGCTCAATGGTTAAAGGGACTTCCTTGGAAAACCTGCTGGCCCAGTTCAATTTCCCAGTTCTCATGTAAAGCCAGATGCACAAAAAAACTAGTGCATGCATTTGGAGTTCATGTCTATAGGCAAGAGGTCCTGGTGTACCCATACATACACACACACTCTTTCTCATAAATAAATAAATAATATTTTTCAAAAGTTAGAACTGGGACTGGAGAAATGGTTCAGTGGTTTAAGGCACTTACTTGCAAAGCCTGATGGCCTGGGTTTGATTTCCAAGTACTACATAAAACCAGATGCAAAAGTGGTACATGTGTCTGGAGTTCCTTTACAGTGGCAAGAGGTCCTGGCATGCTTATACTCTTTTTAAAAAAATTTTTGAGCCGGGCGTGGTGGCGCACGCCTTTAATCCCAGCACTCGGGAGGCAGATGTAGGAGGATCGCTGTGAGTTTGAGGCCACCCTGAGACTCCATAGTGAGTTCCAGGTCAGCCTGGGCTAGAGTGAGACCCTACCTCGAAAAACCAAAAAAAAAAAAAAAAATTTGTTTTTATTTATTTATTTATTTGACAGTGACAGACAGAGAAAGAGGGGAGAGAGAGAGAGAGAGAATGAGCACATGCCTCCTTGTGCATCTGGCTTATGTGGGTCCTGGGGAATTGAGCCTCAAACAGGCGTCCTTAGACTTCACAGGCAAGAGCTTAGCTGCTAAGCCATCTATCTCTCCAGCCCACCTATACTCTTTATCTCTCTCTCTCTCTGCCATTTTCTCTCAAGTTCATAAATAAAAAAAAAATTTTTTTAAGTTAGAACTGGGCTGGAAAGATGGCTTAGTGGTTAAGGCGTTTACTTGCAAAGCCAAAGGATGCAAGTTCAATTCCCCAGGACCCACTTAAATTAGAACTGAGCTGGATGTGGTGGTGCAAGCCTTTAATCCCAGCACTCAGAAAGCAGAAGTAGGAGGATGGCAGTGAGTTCAAGGCCAGCATGGAACTAGAGTGAGATCTAGGTCAGCCTGGGCTAGAGTGAGACCCTATCTGGAAAACACACACACACAAAGTTAGAACTGGGCCGGGCATGGTGGCACATGCCTTTAATTCCAGCACTTGGGAGGCAGAGGTAGGAGGATCACCATGAGTTCTAGGCCACCTTGAGACTACAAAGTGAATTCCAGGTCAGCCTGGGCTACAGTGAAACCCTACCTAAAAAGAAAGAAGGAAGGAAGGAAGGAAGGAAGGAAGGAAGGAAGAAAGAAAGAAAGAAAGAAAGAGAGAGAGAAAGAAGAACTGGCCTCAGAAACATGGCATATGCCAAGTGCTCCATGCACGCTAGTTCAGTGTAGAGTTTGTCTCTTTTTCTTCTTGGTATTTTGGTGCTGTGGATCAAAGCCAGGGTTTGGTTCATGCTGAGCAGTTTTCTACCACGATGCTACAACCTCAAACGACAAGTGAAAATTGTACCTATCAGTGGAGTACACTTACCATTTCTTTGTGGTGAAACGTTAAAAACTGTTTCTTCTAGTTTCTTTTCCCTGTCCTGGAGATGGAACCCCGGGCTTCACACATATCTTCTTACTTTGTGAAGCACAAGTACATTATTGTTTTCTGTGATCGTTCCCTTGCAGTAGAATGCCAGAACGGACTTCTCTTATTTCACTACAACTTAGCGTCCCCCACCTGTCGCCATTCTCCCTACACCTTGGTTTTATTTTCTTTCTTCCTTTACCAAAAAGTTTTTGTCATTTAATGCCCTTTGTCCATTACCTTCTTCTTTTTTTTCTTTTTTGAGGTAGGATCTCCCTTTAGCCCAGGCTGACCTGGAATTCACTATGTAGTCTCAGGCTGGCCTCAAACTCTTGGCGACCCTCCTACCTCTGCCTCTGAGTGCTGGGATTAAAGGCGTGCGCCACCAAGCCTGGCCTCCTTTGTCCATTATCTGAGGAGCAGTAGAATATAGCCCAAGGGAATCCACTGTTCAGCAGTCACGTTAATCTTTAGGTTCTTCCCCCACCCTTTGGTTCATTTTCATTTATTTATTTTATTATTTATTTGTATGTGTGTGTGCATGTTCACATGTGTTAGTGTGGGCATGCATGTGCATGATAAACATGTGGAGGTCAGAAGACAACTTCTGAGTTGGTCCTTGCCTGTCCACCTCACTTGAGGCAGCTTTTCCTCTCTTGATTCTTCCTCTGCTGTTCTTTCCCACAAGCTTCCTGGAAATTTTCTTGTATCTTTCTTCCATCTTGGTGTCAGGATGCTGGGGATTACAGAAGCCTGTCATAGCTTTTGGTTTTATATGTGGGACCTGGGAATTTAACTGGGGCACTATAGCTTGAATGGTGAGCCCATTATCCACCGAGCCATCTCCACAGCCCCCTGTTAATTGTTATTTTAATGAACAAATAAATAACTGTGCATACTTGTGGAGTACAATGGAGTGTTTTCTACAAGTTTATAATATGTGAAATGAATATATCAGGCTAATCAGCAAATCCATCCTCTTATGTACTTTTTTTTTTTTGTGTGTGTGTGTGATGCTAAACTGGACTCTTAAGAAAAAACAAAGAAAAAGACCTGGTGTGGTGGCACATGCCTTTAATCCCAGCACTTGGATGGCAGGAGTGGAAGGACTGCCTTGGGTTCAAGGCCACCCTGAGACTACAAAGTGAATCCCAGGTCAGCCTAGGTTAGAGAGTGAGACTCTACCTCGAAAAAACAAAGAAAAAAAGAAAGGCCAAAATTGATTTTTAAAAATATTTTACTTATTTATTTATTTGAGAGAGTTTCAGAGAGAGAGAGAGAGAAAGAAAGAGAGAGAGAGAGGGAGGGAGGGCGGGCTCAAGCACACCAAGGCATCCAGCAACTGCAAACAAATTCCAAATGTATGCGCCACCTTGTGCATCTGGCTTATGTAGGTACCGGAGAATCAACCCTGGGTCCTTAGGTTTCCCAGACCTTAAGTGTCTTAACTGCTAAGTCATTTCTCCAGCCCCCAAAATTGTTTTTGAGGAGCCATTGTAACAATCAATGCAGAGAGGAAAAAACAAAGTTTGCTTCAGATGTTTACACTGAGTCTCTAAATATCAAGACATGATGCAGGCATGGTGGCGCACGCCTTTAATCCCAGCACTAGTGAGGCAGAGGAAGGAGGATGGCTGTGAGTTTGAGGCCACCCTGAGACTACATAGTGAATTCCATGTCAGCCTGGGTTAGAGGAAGACCCTTCTTCAAAAAGAAAGAAAGAAAGAAAGAAAGAAGGAAGGAAGGAAGGAAGGAAGGAAGGAAGGAAGGAAGGAAGGAAGGAAGGAAGGAAGGAAAGAGGCAGTGAGCATGGCGGTGCACTCCTTCAATCCCAGCCCTCCAGAGGTAGAGGTAGGACCACCATGAGTTCAGGCCTGGGACTACAGAATTTCAGGTCAGCCTGGGCTACAGTGAAACCCTACCTCAAAAAAGAAAAATAAAAGTAAATAAAAAGAAAAGAAGGTTGGTGACCCATGGAAATAAAGTTTACCAAAGCCGAGGAGGGGGCTGCTCGTGTCAGACAAGGACTTCTTCTGGAGGGTAAAGGCACTGAGAGAAAGCCTGAGCACCTGCTCCAGCCTGGGGGCTAGCCCCTGGGTTCCCTGTGCACAATACCCAGGAGAAGTAGACAGAGGACCCCACAGCAGAGGGGTTTGAGCCTGGTCCCCAGGGGAACCACCTCGCAGAGGTCCTGGCCCGCCAGGAGGAGCCGTGGAGGTGAAATGGAAGACGAGGAAGCTAAGAGCTCACACCTCTGGGCCACAGCCCGCTCCACTCCCTGGGGCTCCCTCTGCGCCATGAGCTAGGAACACTCAGTCCCAAACCCCCGCTCTGCACTCTGGTGACACCAAGGCAGGCACTCAGCCAAGCCCTGCTCATTGTGAATTGATCCCATACCAGGCTCTGCCGATAGGGGGCACCAGAGATGGCAAGACAGGCAAAGGAAGGCCTTAATCCTGTCGTCAGCAACAGCCCTTCATCCTGCCCATGGCACTTGGTTACACTACACACGGGTTCCAGTTGCCAAGTTTCCCACCCACATTCCAAGAACCAGATTCATGGAGGCGTGTGCTCTCCTCGGAGACCTGGGACCCAATTGCTAGGCTCTGTGCACTCTGACATCTACCTTCCTTGGCCTCCATCCCTAGAAGTGACGTGTCTCCTGTAGTTATCACTTCTGCTGTACTTTCCAGTTGTCCAATACTGTTTAGCCAATTCCTTATAATGCTGTTAAAATGATCAGCGTGGCCTGGTGTGGTGGCGCACACCTGGAATCCCTATACTTGGGAGCCAGAGCCAAGAGGATTCTGAGCTAGGGACTAGCTTGGGCTACATAGAACAAGAGGATTCTGAGCTGGGGGCTAGCTTGGGCTACATAGAAGACCCTGTCTCAGAAAATAGCCAGTGTGATTTCTGTCTCCCTAATGGGACCCTGACTCGTTCAAGGGCCTCATTCTCCAAAGGCTTTGGTGGGTCATGACTAAGCACAAGAAGGTTCTAGTGGGCATATCTTGCTTCGGATAAGATGTGCTTGTGAAAGGCATGGGGTCAGGCGGATGAGGGCTCACCAACACCAACTAGCCTTGACCGTAGACAAAATGACTGCACTGAAGGCTACATACATGCCGCACACTCAGGCCAAAGCCAGGCTGGACCAGTTACTCCAGCAGAAAAGCAGTGGGGGCTGGAGACATGGATTAGCCATTAAGGCGCTTGCCTGCAAAGCCTAACAACAAGCCTAGTGACTTAGGCAACCCAGGTTCAATTCCCCAGTACCCGTGTAAAGCCAGATGCACAAAGGGGGCCATGCATCTAGAGTTTGTTTGCAGCGGCTAGAGGACCTGTTGTGTCCATTCTCTCCCTCTCTCTCTCTGCTTGCAAATAAATAAATAATTTTTTTAAGCCGGGAGTGGTAGTGCATGCCTTTAATCCCAGCACTCAGGAGGCTGAGGTAGGAGGATCACCATGAGTTCGAGGCCACCCTGAGACTACATAGTGAATTCCAGGTCAGCCTGGACTAGAGCGAGACCATACCTTGAAAACTGAAAAAGAAGAAGGAAAAGAAAAGCAGTGTGGGCAGAAGCTAGTACCAAAGACCCAAAAGGGCAGGGCAGGTCAGCGGGATCTTGAAGCCCAGACGCCTGAACCCCAGTACATAGTATGTGATACTCCTGCTCCCAGATATCAGCCTGGGGTGCGGGCAGCCATGCCTGAAAGAGACCAACCTGCTGGAGGCCTCAGATCTTGAGTTAACAATATTTCCAAACAACAGTAAATTTTGTCAGTTTGACATAACTTCAGATTTGAAGAAAAGTTGCAAGAATAGTGCAAAAAAAATTTCAAGATACCTTTCCCCCAGAGTCCCAGCATTAGCCATTTTTGCTGCATCTGCTTCACTCTCATGTAAGCACGCATGTTCCTGAAATGTTTATAACTTGTTCACATAGGTGGCTGGGGAGATGGCTCCGTGGTTAAAGATGCTCACTCACAAAGCCACTCTGCCCAGATTCAGTTCTCCAGCTGGATGCAGAGTGTTGCATGCATTTGTGATCCCAAAGCGCCTAAGGCAATGGGAAGTAGAACCGAGAAAAGCCAGCGTTCAGGAGCCAGGTGGTCTGACTTCAGTTTGCAGCCTGGCAGTTTATTTGCAGTGGCAAGAGGCCCTGTCTCAAAGAAGGTGGAGCACAGACACCTTGAAGTTGTCCTCTGACCTCCGCACATGCAGTGAGGCATGCATGTCCACACACACACACAAGTGTACACACATACACATGCACACACTCACGCATGCATGCACGCACACACACAGATAGATATAACATCTCTTTGCCTCTGAATATTACAGTATTTATTTCCCCAAACAAAGATATTCACCTGCATAGTCATAGTACAGTTATCAAAACTGGAGCTTTTAGCATTATATAATACAGTAAAATCTATAGACTTACTCCAGATTGTATCCATTGTCCCCAAATATCGTTTAAATTAAAAAAAAAGAAAGATCACCCATTGCTTTCAGTTGTTGTAAAGACAATGAATTTTTTTAAAAAGATTATTTATTTATTTATTAGAGACACAGGTGGGGGGAGAGAGGGAGAGAGAGAGAGAGAGAGAGAGAGAGAGAATGGCACGCCAGGGCCTCTAGCCACTGCAAACGAACTCCAGACATATGGACCACCATGTACATCTGGCTTACATGGGACCTGGAGAATCGAACCTGAGTCCTTAGGCTTCACAGGCATGCACCTTAAGCACTAAGCCATCTCTCCAGCCTGACAATGAATTTTAACCCAGAAATAAATCAGGGGAGGAAGAGTTGTGACTAAGCTGACAGGTAAAAGAGAATTTTTTACTGCTGAATTTGAAGCCTGCATTGCAAATGCTAGACCTGCTAGGTGCGCCACCACTATGAATCTGAATGGCACTAGCAACAATAGTTCAGGCTTCCGTGCTGAGACTTCAGTTCTCTGAGAACTATTTGTAGTCATTTGCTGTCAGCCAGTCACACCATGAAAGCATGGAGAAAGTGCAGCCCAGAGGGAAGCACAGATGCTTTAGAGTTAAGAGCACGAGGAAAACTCACTTTGTCACATGCCAGTAGTGTGGGTTCTGCAGCATCTGAGCTGCTTTTTAAACCACCTCTCCCATGGAGGGGAGGTTAGCACAGTAGAATCTGACCTCAGCAGAGCTAAGTTCACACCACGGCTCTGTGTTACTTGTCCTGCGTCCTAGGTATGAATCCTGGTGTGCCTGGCTTAGAAATGGGCACTTTGCTGGGCTACTTTGTAGAGCTATCCTTGTCTGCAATGGACCCTGCACATAGCAGATTCTCAGTGCAAGGTTAACTCCTTGCCATCAGCCTTGCTGGGCATGTGAGTCTTCCTCTCTCAGCCTCAGTTTCCTCGTCTGTGAAACAGAGCGAGTGGCTCCCACCCCTGGATGTTGTGAGGCACGAGGAGGGCAGGCAGTGGGCTTGGCACTGAGCAATGCCTGCTGCAGAGTCCTTTGACAGAGTATGCAATTGACAGGACAGTGACAAAGACAGAAAGTGTTGCAGAATCCTGCAGCCTGCCAAGAATGCAGGAGAACCTGTTCCTTCTGCGCGGCAGGCTCCTGACCTCCCGGCTCCTTCCTTCTCTCCACTGTGAGTGCCTCAGGTCTGACGCTGGCCTTCACCTGCCTTCTTGTAAGTCACTCTGTTCTGTCTCTAAGAAGAGAGGAAGGATGCCACCTGTCACCTGGGCAAGCCTTTGGGCAGCTCTAGTACTGAGAAGAGGGAACCTCTGGCCCTGGCAGTTTTTCCCCAGAGCTCTACCGGTGGCTCCAGCCTGCCAGTCCCTCCCCTGTCTCCCCATAATACCAAGCTCAAGGTCAGAGATGCACTGTGACTCCCAGGACTGGAGAAGGAAAGCCCACCTTGGTATTTACAGGACCAAGAAAAGGGCAGGGAGAGATCTCTTGGGTAAGGGATCCCAGTAAGGAAATCTGTGGCCAACCAAGAGAGACAAGAGGAGGCTGCGCTGCCAGAGGGGCGGACACTGGCTCAGAGCTGGATCCACACCATGCTCCAGGCCTTGGGCCAAGATGTTGACATTACATTCATCTTATGTCAACCTTAGGTACTCGGAGTCTGGAGCCTGATCATTGTTCTTTGATAAAGAAGGGAACTGAGGCCCAGGGAGTGAAACATCTGGTAACTGCTTAGAGGTTGAGCCCCGGCTCTACAAGATGATGTTCATGGTTTATGCTGGGAGGGAGGAAGGACCTGAAGCAAGACTGGCACTATTCTGATCTTCAAGGTCAGTGCCTTTTTAAAATTTAATTTATTTACTTATTTTGAGAGAGAGAGAGGCAGATAGAGAAAGACAATGGACGTGCCAGGGCCTCCAGCCACTGCAAATGAACTCCAGATGCATGCGCCACTTTGTGCATCTGGTTTACATGGGTTCTGGGGAAGAAAACCTGCGTACTTAGGCTTCGCAGGCAAGAGCCTTAGCCACTAAGTCATCTCTCCAGCCCCCCACTGCCTTTTCTGATGTCTTGCCAAGTCATCCACATTCTCCTTTCCTAGGACTGAGGATCCCAGATCTGGCAGGGACTGTCCGTGTCACCCAGCACTTATTAAACAAAGCTGAAGTATGTGCTGCGCTTTCTCCCACCTCTGCTGCCAGTGTTCTCCCAGGCTCCGAATTCCTCTGGTTATCAGCTCACATGCCAAGCACAGGACAGGAATGTTGTAGGAACTCAGAGGTATTTACGCAACGAATGTCATCACGACACAGTTAAACTCTCCTGCTTATCATGAGACACCTCTGAGTTCCAGCAAAGAGAGAAGGGAAGGTCGGAGAGATGGCTCAGCAGTTAAAGGCACTTGCTTGCAAAGCCTGACAGCCTAGGTTCAGTCCCCAGTACTCACATAAAGTCAGGTATACAAAGTCGTGCATGTATCTGGAGTTCATTTGCAGTGGCAGGAGGCCTTGGTGTGCCCATTCTCTCCCTCTCTCTCTTTCTGTCTGTCTGTCTGTCTGTCTCTCTCTCTCTCTCTCTGCTTGCAAATAAATAAATAAAATATTAAAAAAAAAAAGATCCATGGGCTGGAGTGATGGCTTAGCTGTTAAGGTGCTTCCTGCAAAGCCTAAGGACCTAGGATCAATCCCCCAGTACCCATGTAAGCCAGATGCACAAGGTGGCACATGCATCTGGAGTACTTTTGCAGTGGCTGGAGGCCCAGGTGTACCCTTTCACTCTCTCTCTATCTGCCTCTTTCTCTCTCTCAAATACATAAATAAATAAAATATTTTTAAAAGATTCATTTCTTGTCATATATATGATATATATGTGTATATATATACATATTTGTATATATATGTATGTATACATATGGCCAGCAGCATCTAGAATAAGGTGTCGGCTCTCAGTGGTGAAGCACGGCTTGTGCTAGCCCCACGGCATGTGACGGGACAGTGAGAACTTGATCTTGGAGCCCTGGAACTGCTGGACGGCCTGCAGCACTTGCTGCCTGTGATCTCCTCCAGCCTCACGATCTGGACAAACGTATGCACAGTGCAGGGCATCCTGCCACACCGTGGAAGCTCTGGGTGGCGGCTCCAGCCTTGGTCAGGTCGCAGTACTCGTGGTACATGCTGTCCCTCTTCATCATCTTCAGCGGTGACAGGAAGTACCAGAAGCCTGATTTGGTAACCACAGGGGTGAACAGGAAGATTCTCATTGAGCAGGCAGTGCCTCTTGACCTTGTGCTCCCAGAGTGCCTGAGGTATTTGCTACCTCCCACAAAAGTGTTCCTTTGGTTTGTGGGTTTTTTTAATTAATTAATTTAATTATTTGAGAGAGCGAGAGAGGGAAAGAGAGACAGAGAGAGAGAGAGAGAGAGAGAGAGAGAGAGAGAAAATAGATACATCAGGGCCTCCAGCCACTGCAACCGGACTCCAGACACATGCGCCACCATGTGCATCTGGCTTACATGGGTCCTAGGGAATTGAACCAAGGTCCTTTGGCTTTGCAGGCAAGCACCTTAACTGCTAACCTACTTCTCCAGCCCTGGTTTGAGGGATTTTTTTTTGAGATAGGGTCTTGCTGTGTGGCCATGGCTGGCTGGGAACTATGTGGACCTGGCAGTCCTAGAAGTTGTGGCAACCCTTCTGCCTCTGCCTCTCAAGTACTGGGTACACCACCATACCCAACTAAATATATTTATTTATTCATTTTTTGTTTTATCTTATTTTATTTCAGTGAGACAGTATCTCATGTAGCCCAAGCTGGCCTCAATCTCCTGCTCTTCCTGTCTCCACTTCCCAAGTTCTGGGATTAGCCATGGCGATATTTATTTTTTTCATTCATGTCATTTGTTCTTGTAAAATTTCTTTTTCTGGATGTTTTTTTCTTTTCCTTCTTTTCTTTTTTTGGAGACAGAGTCCCACATAGTCCAGGCTGGCCTCAAAATCCCCGTGTAGCCAAGGATGACCTTGATCTTCTCACCCACCTCTCTCCATCTCCCCAGCACTAGAGATACAGACAAGCACCACCACAGCCAGTTTAGGCGGTGCTGGGAATCAAACCCATGATGTCGTGCATGCTAGGCAAGCACTGTACCAACTGAGCTGCATCCTCAACCCTCTTGTTTTGAAAGGGGGCTGAGTCTGAGGTATTATAACATTTCCTCCTCCTGCCTTTTTGTGTTACAACCTGTAAGATTTTTCCTTCATGTTTTTCTGTGTTTGACTATTTTTTAAAAAGTATATTTTATTTATTTGATATAGAGAAAGAGGGAGAAGGAGAGAGAGAGAATGGGTGCTCCAGGGCCTTCAGCCACTGTAAATGAACTCCAGATGCATGTGCCCCCTTGTGCATCCGGCTTATGTGGGTCCTGGTGAATCGAACCGGGATCCTTTGGCTTTGCAGGCAAATGCCTTAACCGCTAAGCCATCTCTCCAGCCCCTGTGTTTGACTATTTTATTGGAATGAATTCAGCCCCAGCCTAAACAAGAATGCAGTTTGTTTAGCTGTGGCTATCATTTCCAGACATGCCACCATAAATCCTATGTGGACCACCCTTGGGCATATTTTCATACTGTAACATTCTGCGATTTGGAGGCATGAGCAAGGGACTCCTCAGCGACAGGGGACTCAGTGGATGGGTAGCCGGGCAAAAGCAGCCAATTTATCCATTATGTTTCCAGGGCTGAGCAGTGATTCAGGCAGGCAAGATGGGACATCCTATGCGATTGGTCTGTAAATCACCCAGCAAGGATGAAGACAAAGGAAAAGGCAAGTTCTCCAGAGCCTTAGACGGACCCTAGAGCATGAGTTACACACATTTCACTGACCCCTCAGAATCTTCCCGAGTCCCTGAAGTCACTAGGGTCCCAGATAAAAGCATTTTACCCCAGAAGAAGCTCTGTGCTGAGAAGGGATTGGGTCAAATGAAGACCTAGTTTGCCTCCACCTACCACTCAGGGCTGTCGCACTGAATCGCTTCCTTCCTTCTTGGCGCCCTGCTCAGCTCACAAGCTCCTTTAATGTCCCAAACTGGGGGAGTGGGGTCCTTGGGTTCCTGTCTGTTCTCTGCAGACCAGCTTCTCTTGTCCACCTGACTGGGCCAAAGGTGGGCATCTGATTAAGAGAACCACTTCAGAGGCCAGGCTGGGAAGTGGACTCCAGAACTTTGGGATTGGGGCAAGTGGAGATCAGATGATCCGCTGCAGGTCCAGGAAGGGCTAAGACACTCAGACATGCCTGGGAGATCCACTTGGCATCCCTACCTTAAAAGGAGTAAATTGGAAGCCCAGCATGGTGGCGCATGCCTTTAATCCCAGCACTCGGGAGGCAGACTGTTGCAGTCAGGTTCTCAGTGTTGGTAGAAATCACCCAACCAAGAGCAGCTTGTGAGAAAAAAAGGGGTTTATTTTGGTTTACAGGCTCAAAGGAGAAGCTCCATGATGGCAGGGAAAATGATGACATGAGCAGAGGGTGGACATCACCCCCTGGCCCACATAAGGTGGACAACAGGAACAGGACAGTGTGCCAAACATTGGCAAGGGGAAACTGGCTATAACATCCATAAGCCTGCCCCCAACAATACACTGCCTCCAGGAGGCTTTAATTCCCAATTGCTATCAGCTGGGGAACCTAGCACCCAGAACACCTAAGTTTATGGGGGACATCTGAATCAAACCACCACACAGAGGTAGGAGGATTGCCATGAGTTCAAGTCCACCCAGAGACTACATAGTGAATTCCAGGTCAGCCTGAGCCAGAGTGAGATCCTCCCTCAAAAAAATAAAATAAAATAAAACAAAAATAGTAAGTGGGGCCAGGTGTGGTGATGCACACCTTTAATCCTAGCACTTGGGAGGCAGAGGTAGGAAGATCACTGTGAGTTTGAGGTCAGCCTGGAATTACAGAGTGAGTTCCAGGTCAGCCTGGACTAGAGTGAGACCCTACCTCAAAACAAAAAAAGAGTAAGTAAGGCTAGAGAGATGGCTCAGCTATTAGGTGGACTTCCTGGGCAAGCATGAGGGCCTGAGGGGGCCTGAGACTGCCTAAGTTCAAATCTCCAGCTCCTACAAAAAAGAGCTGGTAACTCCAGTCTCACAGAGGAACACAAATCCAGGGATCTTTGAAGCTCTACAAGCTCCCAGATTGGTAAAAGGACACTCCAACTCAAAAACAAGACCAGGAGCTGGGCGTGGTGGCACACGCCTTTGATCCCAGCACTCGGAAGGCAGTGGTAGGAGAATCGCCATGAGTTCGAGGTCACCCTGAGATTACCTAGTGAATTCCAGGCCAGCCTGGGCTAGAGTGAGCCCCTATCTCGAAAACAAAACAAACAAACAAACAAAAAAAACCAAGACCAGGAGCTAGAGAGATGGCTTAGCAGTTAAGGTGGTTGCCTGCGAAGCCTAAGAACTCAAGTTCAAATCCCCAGGTCCCAGGTAGCCAGACACACAGTGACACAAGCATGCAATGTTGCACATGCACACAAGGTGGCTCATGCATCTGGAGTTTGTTTACAGTGGCTGAAGGCCCTGGCGTACCCATTCTCTCTCTCTCTCTCTCTCTCTCTCAAAGATAAATAACAAGGGCTGGAGAGATGGCTTAGCGGTTAAGGTGCTTGCCTGTGAAGCCTAAGGACTCCTGTTCTAATCTCCAGATCCCACCTTAGCTAGATGCACAAAGGTGAGGAAAGTTCAAGGTGGCACATGCCCACTAGGTGGCGCAAGCATCTGGAGTTCAATTACAGTAGCTGAGGGCCCTGGCGTGCCAAGTCTCTATCTCTTCCTTTCTCTCTCTCTCTCTAAATAAATAAATAAACAATTTTTATCAACTTAAAAAAATTAACAAGACCAGATGGAAGAGTGACTGAGTGGGACACCCAATGTTCCACTCCAGCCACTTTAGGCAAGCTTAAGGAGGCACAGCAAGGTCACATGCATGCACCATACAGCACGCTACATACACATACAAACAAGAGAGAGAGAGAAGGTGTCAGGGTCCTAGGAAAGCTCAGGGGAGGTGGGTATTCCCAGAGAGCCATCTGTTCTAAGGACTGTCAGTGCCTGAAACAAGAACCCTGTGTAACCTGCCTGTCCTTGAGATCTATGAGATGGCCTTGGCTCTTATATTGAATTACACTTTACTTAAACTGGCTGGAGTAGGCATCTGTTTCATGTAAGCAAATCAATGGCAGACACAGTGAAGCACGTCCTTCAAAGTCTTCCAAATTAGGCTCGGCGAGCCAGGGTGGCAGCAGAGGGAGCAGGAGCAGTGCAACCTCCTTACATTTGATTGGCACTCCCCAGCTAACAGGGCCGGGAGATGGCTCCGTGGGCAAAGCACTTGTCTTGCAAGCGTGAGGACCTGAGTTTGATCCCCAGAACCCAAGTGAAACGTCAGGTGTGGTGGAGCATGCCTGTAATCCCAGCAATGAAGACATGGAGTCAAGAGGGGATGTCTGGGGCTCAGTGGACAGACAAACTGGTGAGCTTAGGTTCAGTGAGAGAGCTTGTCTCAAAGCTGGTAGTCTGCTGCACGCCTTTAATCCCAGCACTCGGGAGGCTGAGGTAGGAGGATCGCTGTAAGTTCAGGGCCAGCTTGAAACTACATAGTGAATTTCAGGTCAGCCTGGGCTAGAGCAAGACCCTACCTCAAAAAATCAAAACAAACAAATGAAAAAAAAACAAAACAAAACACAAAAAGCCCAAAGAACTGGTAGACTGTGCTCCTGAGGAATGACGCCTGAGATTGTCCTCCAGCCTCCACATGCATGCAAGAACATGTGCACACATGTCCTCCGCTGCGGCGGTTTGAATCAGACATCCCCATAGACTCGTGTGTTTCGAATGCTTGGTCCCCGGCTGGTGGCTATTTGAGAGGCGAAGGCTTGCTGGAGGCGGTGTGCTGCTGGGGGTGGACTTAGGGGTGTTATAGACAGTTCCCCCTTGCCAAAGCTCACTCACTCTTGCTGCTTTCTTCCGCCTGCTGTGGCAAGACGTGATGTCCAGCCTCTGCTCTACCATGCCTTCCTACCATGCTGAAATTTCCTGTTGAGACTGTAAGCCGAAACAAACCCTTTCCTCTCATCAGCTGCTTTTGGTTGGGTGATTTCTCCCCACAACACGAAGGTCACTGCAACCTCCACACTCATGCATCTGTACACACATTTTTAAAAAGTCCCTAACAGCCAAAGCATGCATATAATTCTAGTACTCAGGAGGCTGAGCAGGAGGATTAAGAGTTCAAAGCTAGCCTGGGCTATGTATCCAGATCCTCTCAAACACAAACAAACAAAAATAAAACCTGGGCGGGGTGTGATGGTGCATACCTTTAATCTCAGCACTTGGGAGACTGAGGTAGGAGGATCGCAGTGAGTTCGAGGCCACCCTGAGACTACATAGTGAATCGCAGGTCAGCCTGAGCTAGAGCGAGACCCTACCTCAGAAAAACAAAGAAAAAGTAACATAAGAGCCATTAATCACTCCAGCCTGGTGTGACTTACCCCAGACCTATGCATACTCAAGACCTTGCAAAGACATTCTCTCCCAAGAGCACAGGGGGAATGGCCCATCTTTGGGGCCTGGCAGATCTGGACTTACAGCCCCCTTTATCCATGCCTTCCTGCCTATATGAACTTGGGTAAGTTCCTCATTTTTTGTATAGATGTCATGTAGTTGAGAGAGACCTTATTCCTAACCTTCTGCCTCCACCTTCTGAGCGTTGGGATCACCCGTATGCAGCACCTAACCGGCATGACCTTGCAGACCCTGAGCCAGCTCCTGACCCAGCCGCCTGGACTGGTGAACTTGGGAAATGACATCACTCCCCAAAGCCTCAGTGTCTTCACCAATAAACTGGGACTCATAAAGCCTGTCTAAAGTGGTTACTGTAAGGCCTCAGTGAAGAACGTAGAGTGCTGAGCACCGCAGTAAAAGTGCTCAGTGTGTGGTAGTCACAACTACCATTTACTGTGTAAAGTACCTAGTATGAGGCTAGACACATAATTACCAATAAAAATTTAAGTTTTATAAATTGGTGCACACTGGTTAGTGAGAAGGGCTTGACTGGGTGTAACTCAGGAGGATTAGTTGCAGACTTTTCTGTAAGCTTACGTCAATAGTAACCACTACAAAACTATAGGCCAACCCATATGAAGAAAACTACTGGGCTGGAGAGATGGCTTAGCAGTTAAGGTATTTGCCTGCAAAGCCAAAGGACCCAGATTCCCCAGGACTCACATAAAGCCAGATGCAAAGGTGGCACACGTGTCTGGAATTCACTTGCAGCTGCTAGAGGCCTTGGTGTGCCCATCCTCTCTGTGTCTGCCTCTTTCTCTCTCGCTCTCTTCCAAATAAATAAAAATAAAAAATATTTTTAAAAATAAAACTACTAATCCCAGCCCTTATTGAGAAAAATGTTGTCTCAAGAAAATGGGAGCTATCAGTACTGTTGACATTGTTCTAGCACTTTCCCCGATCAGACGACACTTAGAGATGGGGAGAGCACAGGGCTAAGAGGCCATGAAACCTCTCAACGTTTTTTAAACTTTTTATTTACAACCACCATACCTATACACAGTGTCCCCTGATCACAATACCTTCCACTATCCTCCTTGCTCCCCACCTTCCCTTAGCCCCCCTTCACTGAGCGACTCCTTTCCAACAGTCCCTCTGCTGTTTTGATGCCATTTATTTTGCTCTCATATTATGCAGGTCTTATGCAGGTAGCCACAGCCATGGTAAGGTCATAAATGCGAACACCACTGTGTCTGAAAGACAGTGGAACATCCCAACTTTTCTTTTAAGTTTTATTTATTTGTTTGAGGAGAGCGAGAGAGGGAAAGAGAGAGAGAGAGAGAGAGAGAGAGAATGGGCGCGCCAGGGCCCCCAGCCACTGCAAACGAACTCCAGACACATGTACCCCCTTGTGCATCTGGCTTACGTGGGTCCTGGAGAATCAAACCGAGGTCCTTTAGCTTTGCAGGCAAATTCCTTAACTGCTAAGCCATCTCTCCAGCCCAAACCTCTCAACTTTTTCAATGAAAATAAAATTTCTCTTGTGGTTAGCAAGTGTCATTTGGACCCCCACCCCTTTCCCTTCTCTCCCTCCCTCCCTGCTGTGAGCTGGTGTACAGTAAGCTGCATTGACCCAGGCAGGTGGCACTGGTGCAGATGCACAGATATGACAGTAGAGCAGAGCCCGGAGTCCAGCAGATGATATTTGACAAGGATATAAACCACGTTGAGGACTGAGAGAGAATGGGCTCACCAGGGCCTCCAGCCGCTGCAAACGAACTCCAGATGCATGCAACACTGTGCATCTGGCTTTACATGGGTACTGGGGAATCAAACTTGGGTCGTTAGGCTTTACAGGCAATCACCTTAACTACTGAGCCATCTCTCCAGCCCCATATTGTTTTATTTTATCTTATTTTTTGAGGTAGGGTCTTACTCTAGCCAGGCTGACCTGGAATTCACTATGTAGTCTCAGAGTGGCCTTGAAATCACAGTGATCCTCCTACCTCATCTCCCAAGTGTTGGGATTAAAGGCATGAGCCTCCATGCCCTGCTTCCACTTTATTTTTTGAGGCCACATGTCTAGATGAGCCTGGAACTCACTGATTGGCTGGACTAGCTGGCCAGCAAGCCCCAGGATCATCAAAAGCCCCAGGATCATCCGGGTCTGTCTCCCTGGTGCTGGGTTTACAGGCACAGGCCGCACTGCTCAGCTTTTCGCATGGTTCTGGTGGTCTGAACTCAGATCTTCCCTCATGCTGGTGCAACAAGCACGTTACCAAACCGCCTTCCCACTCCCACCCACCCACCAAAAGGACTATGTATTTATTGGCTTGTTTTGTTTTTTTGGGACAGGATCTCATGTAGCCCAGGCTGGCCTCCTATCCACTATGTAGCTGAAGACGACATTGAGCTCTTTAATCTTCCCACGTCTACCTTCCAAGTGCCAAGATTATGGTACATATACCACACTCAACTACAAATGAACTTTTTGTTGTTGTTGTTGTTGTTTTGAGATAGGGTCTCACTCTAGTTCAGGCTGACCTGGAATTCACTATGTAGTCTCAGGGTGGCCTTGAACTCATGGCGATCCTCCTACCTCCCAAGTGCTGGGATTAAAGGCGTATACCACCACACCCGGTTTACAAATGAACTTTGGATAGATACAGCAATATATAGTCATGTTGAATGAAAGACAGAAAGACAGAGTATATATATTGGCTGGGTTGAGAATGTAGCTCAGTTGGTAAAGCGCTTTTCTAGCATGGATGAAACCCTGGATTCAATCCCCAACACCACATAAAACTGGGTGTGATGGTACATGTCTATAATCCTAGCACTGGGGAGGTGGAGGAGGGAAAATCAGGAGTTCAAAGTCATCCTCTGCTACACAGCAAGTTCAAAGCCAATCTGGGATACATATGACATTGTCTGAAAAAAAGATGGCAAATGGACTCCCACGATACAGCTTCCATGAGGCCATTGTCCATGCGGGGTGGGGCTTTGTGGTGATGCAACTGTTTTGGCGTCATCCACACTTCTCTAAGTAACCCTCATTCATGCTCTGTCAGCTTAGTAAACTCATTGGTTTACAAAAAAAAAAAAATAGTATGTATGCTATGTGATTCCATTTATATAAAAGTTTTAAATATGGAAAGATTAGTGGTTGCCTGGGAACGGCAGAAAGGCTAGAGCTAAGGGTTGCAGATTTGCTGGGGAAGCTAGACTGACAGATATGTTCATTATCCTGAGTGTGGTAATGGTTTTACAGGAATACACCCGCATCAAACTGAGAAAACCCTGTAATTTAAATACATACTGTTTATTATATAGGGAATATAATACCTCAATAAAGCTAGGTTTTTATTCTTGTCGTAGAACATTTTTTCCATGAAACACTCAACATGTAAGTCAGTGGGATATAATTTTAAATAAGAATTATATATTTTTGGGCTGGAGAGATGGCTTAGCGGTCAAGCGCTTGCCTGTGAAGCCTAAGGACCCCGGTTCGAGGCTCGATTCCCCAGGACCCACATTAGCCAGGTGCACGGGAATGGGGGTCATACACGTCTGGAGTTCATTTGCAGTGGCTGGAGGCCCTAGCGTGCCCATTCTCTCTCTGTCTCTGCCTCTTTCTCTCTCTGTCTGTCACTCTCAAATAAATAAATGAAAATAAACAAAAAAATTTAAAAAAAAGAATTGTATATTTCCTTCCAAGAAATCCTGCTTTGTGTTAGGAAATAGCATTGGGATCCATTTCACTACAGGTAAAATAATACAAACTATTTATAGGAAAATGTTTAAAAAAATAACTCAAACACCAAAGCCAAGATGAAATAAGCTCTTTGCAGAGATTTCCACCTCGTGGCAGACAAAAAGAGAATCAAAACACATAAATAGGAGCTGGTTTAAGGCACTTGCCAACAAAGCCAAAGGATCGAGGTTCAATACTCCAGGACCCACCTAAAGCCAAATGCACAAGGTGGCACATGCGTCTGAAGTTTGCAGTGGCTAGAGGCTCTGCTGTGCCTACTCTCTCTCTCAAATAAATAAAATATATATTTAATAAACACATAAATAACTAATATTCTCCTGATTGAAAATTTAAGTAGAGAACGGGAAGAAATGGAAATTGGTGATGTCAGAGGGAATAGATGTTAACTTCAATAATGGGGGTGGCTGGTTTCAAGGCCATGTCTCACGCTAGCCGTGGCTGACCTGGAACTCACTCTCAAGCCCCAGGCTGGGCTTGAACTCAAAGTAATCATTCTACTTCACCCCTCTCAGGTGCTGAAATTAATGGTGTGTGCTACCACACCTGGCAGATTCAATATTTAATTTTATTATTATTTGACATGTACATTTGAATGTGGTATGGCATAATTATTTGATCAAATCAATATAGTTAAACATGTTCTAATTTTTTTTTTATTTTCTTACTTTATTTATGAGAGAGAGGAGGGGAGAGAGGGACAGAATGGACACACCAGGTCTTGTAACCACTGCAAATGAACTCCAGACACATGTGCCACCATGTGCATCTGGCTTACATAGGTTCTGGGGAATAAAACCTGGGTCTTTAGGCTATGCAGGTAACTGCCCTAACTACTAAGCCATCTCTCCAGTCCTTAAAGGCTTTGTTTATTGTTTTGATAAAGGTTATTTTTTCTTGATTCTTTTAAAAAATTTTATTATATATATATGTTATAAAAGGTTATACTCTTTTGTCCCAGCTTCTGTTACCCTGGGGGCCCTCCTCAGTGGGGTTATGGTAATCATTGTGGGGTCATGAAGGACTCACTCAGTCCCTATGGGGTAGCAGGGGACCAAGCCTCAGGGTATTCCTACCCACTCTGTGGCTCTTACAATCTTACCTCCCCCTCTTCTACAATATTCAGTGAGACATGGCAGGCCTGTTGGCAATCTGATTTAGTATTGAGTTCTTTGTAGCCTCTGTATTTCTGCTTTATATTTTGTTTTTGTTTTGTTTCTTTTTTTTTTTTTTAATGGTTCTGACCAAAAATTCCCTATGTAGTCAAGGACATCCTTGAATTCTTAATCTTCCTGCCTCTACCTTCAATGGCTGGAATTATAGGTATTTGCTACCATGCCTGGTTTATGTGGTATTGAGGGTCAAACCCAGGGCCAAACCCACATACCCACATCCCTGATTTTTTGTTTGTTTTTGAGACAGGAACTCACAATGCTCACATTGTAGCCATAGTTTACCTGGAACTCACTGTGCGGAATAGGCCGGCCTCAAATTTATGTCAATCCTTCTGTCTCTGCCTCCAGAGAATAGGGATTACAGGCATGAACCACCAAACTCAACTAAAACTTTTAGTTCATACTTTGTACATATTTATGGAGAATGATATCTTTGAATACATGTGTACAATATAGACAAATTCACTATCCAAATTAAATTCTCCATCTCCTTACCATTAATTTATGTTTGGCAGTCTTCAAGCTCCTATCTTCTAGCTACTCAAAAACTGTGTACAGGTACACAGGTGTGCTGGCACATATCTATAATCTCAGCATTTGTGAGGCAGAAACAGGCAGATATCTGCTAGTTCAAGGCCACTCTTGTATACATAGTAAGTTCAAGGCCAGCAAGGCTACACAGTGAGACTCTGTCTCCAAAAAAAAAAAGACTATATTATCGTGAACTACAGTCCCCACATTGTGTTATAGAAAACTCAAACATGTTACCTCTGTCTAATTGTGTCTTGGTCCCCAATACCCAACATCCTTGTACCTTTCCTCCTCAACTCTTCCGAATCTGTACTAATATTTATTCTAGCTGAGCGTGGTGGAGCACGCCTTTAATCCCAGCACTCGGAAGGCAGAGGCAGGAGGATCACTGTGAATTTGAGGCCAGTTTGAGACTACATAGGGAATTCCAGGTCACCCTGGGCTAGAGTGAGACCCTATCTCAAACAAACAAACAAACAAAAAAACCCAGGCTAATATTTGTTCTATATTCAAATAGACTTTTTGTTTTTTGTTTTTTGTTTTTTGTTTTTTGTTTTTCAAGGTAAGGTCTCACTCTGGCCCAGGCTGACCTGGAATTAACTATGTAGTCTCAGGGTGGCCTTGAATTCATGGTGATCCTCCTACCTCTGCCTCCCGAGTGCTGGGATTAAAGGCATGCGCCACTACACCTGGCTCAAATAGACTTTTTCTTGGTTTAGCTTATACGTATGAAAAAAAAAACATGTGGCATTCGTCTTTTTATTTCTAATTTATTTCATGTAACATAATGTTCTCTAATTCTATCCACTTTACTGAAAATGACAGGATATTGGGCTGGAGAGATGGCTTAGTGGTTAAGCGCTTGCCTGTGAAGCCTAAGGACCCCGGTTCGAGGCTCGATTCCCCAGGACCCACGTTAAGATTCCCCAGGACCCACGTTAACCAGATGCACAAGGGGGCGCACGCGTCTGGAGTTCGTTTGCAGTGGCTGGAGGCCCTGGCGCGTCCATTCTCTCTCTCTCTCTCTCTCTCTCTATCGGCCTCATTCTCTGTCTGTCACTCTCAAATAAATAAATAAAACAGAAAAAATTTTAAAAAATGACAGGATATCATTTTTTTGTAGCCAAATAATCCTTCACTGTGTATATACCACATTTTCCTTACCCACTTGTGGTGGTTTGATTCAGGTGGACCCCATAAACTTAGGTGTTCTGAATGCTAGGTTCCCAGCTGATGGAAATTTGGGAATTAATGCCTCCTGGAGGGAGTGTATTGTTGGGGGCGGGCTTATGGGTATTAAAGCCAGTTTCCCCATGCCAGTGTTTGGCACACCCTCCTGTTGCTATTGTCCACCTTATGTTGGCCAGGGGGTGATGTCCACCCTCTGCTCATGCCATTGTTTTTTCCCTGCCATCATGGAGCTTCCCCTCGAGCCTGTAAGCCAAAATAAATCTCTTTTTCCCAGAAGCTGCTCTTGGTTGGGTGATTTCTACCAGCAATGTGAACTGGACTGCAACACCACTCATCCGTTGATGGCATTGATTTTTCATGTCTTAGTTATTGTGAATAGCTGTGATAAATATGGTCCTGCACAGAGCTCTTTGATATGTTAATTTCCTTTCCTTTCATTATAGTAGTCAGGAATGGGCTAACTGGATCATAGTCGTTCTATTTTCAGGGATTTTTTGCTTGTTTGTTTGTTTTTGTTTTTCAAGGTAGGGTCTCACTCTATCCCAGGCTGACCTGGAATTCACTGTGTAGTCTCAGGGAGGCCTCTAACTCATGACCATCCTCCTACCTCTGCCTCCCAAGTGCTGGGATTAAAGATGAGTGCTATCACTCCCAGCTATTTTCAGTTTTTTGAGGAACCTTTATATTGTACTTCTCCATAAATATATTAATTTACATTTCTACCTTTTTTTTTCATTTTTTTGAGGTAGGGTCTTGCTCTAGCTCAGGCTGACCTGGAATTCACTGTATATTCTCAGAGAGGCCTCAAATTCACAATGATTCTCCTATCGCTGCCTCCCAAGTACTGGGATTAAAGGCATGTGCCACCACACCCAGATCTACCTGCTTAAAAATAAATAAATAAAACAAGTCACCCAGGGTCTCCTTAAAAAATTTTTTTTGTTTATTTTTATTTATTTATTTGAGAGCGACAGACAGAGAGAAAAAGAGGCAGATAGAGAGAGAGAATGGGCGTGCCAGGGCTTCCTGCCTCTGCAAACGAACTCCAGACGCACGTGCCACCTTGTGCATCTTGCTTACGTGGGTACTGGGGAATTAAACCTGGGTCCTTAGGATTTTCAGGCAAATGTCTTAATGACTAAGTCATCTCTCCAGCCCACCAGGGTCTTCTTTATAGGTCTTCTATCTGGAGCTTGCCATAGGCTCCATATAATACCCATTTTTTTAACCTGTTTATTTGAGAGAAGGGAGAGAGAGAAAGAGAGAGGGAGAGAGAGATAAAGAGAGAGCGAATGGGTGCACCAGCGCAGCCAGCCACTACAAACAAACTCCAGATGCATGCGTCACCTTGTGTATCTTGCTTACGTGGGTCCTGGGGAATTAAACCTGGGTACTCAGGTTTAGCAGGCAAGCGTCTTAACTGCTAAGTCATCTCTCCATCTTATTGAGCAACTTGCCTCTGTGAAGTCGGAAAGTCCAGTGAGCTGAGGGCCTGCCCTCCATCCTGCAACATCTAGAACCTCTTCTCTGGGCCCTACTGTGAGCGGAAGCCTCATGAATACCTATTTGGGTAGAACCCTACACTCAAGTGTGGAATGCAGTGTCTCCCAGCTCCCAGTCATGCTTCCTTCTGAGTGGGAGGGACTTACAAGGCAGCCACCTCTCTTCCATGTTGGAGGAGATGATACTGCGTGTTCCAGAGCTCTGAACTGGGCTGGAGGGATAACTTAGTGGTTAAGGCGTTTGCCTGAAAAGCCGCAGGACCGAGGTTCGATTCCCCAGGACCCACGTTGGCCAGATGCACAGAGGGGCTCACGCCTCTGAAGTGGCTGGAGGCCCTGGTGCACCCATTCTCTCTCTCCCTCTTTATCTGTCAAATAAATAAATAAATATAAATAAACTATTTAAGAAAAAAACCTTAAGAAACCAGAGCTCTGAACCCCCAGCAGCACCCCTCAGGCACCCATGCTGGCATCTCTGTGGGCTCATCTCCTACCTCTAGCGTGTGTGTTTCTGATCAGCTCTGCTACTTCCTGCTCACCAGGTCTTGCTCTCACCCATATAGCATCTTCAAGGTCATAGGCCAGCATGGCATGCTGGTAGTGCCAAGATGCTCAGGCCTCCTCATCCTGATAGGGGATTATGGTGGCACTGTCTCCAAAGACTAGAGTTAAACTCAGAGCTAAGATATGCCAGAAGTCAGGACTTTTCCCTTTGCTGCAAGCATAGCCTTCCTGGTCAACTGTCTCCATTCCACTTGAGATGCTTAAAAGTTGTCAGAGTTCTAATGCTACCATGGGATTCTGTCTCCAGGGCACCCTAGCCACCTTTGTTCACAGCTTTTTAAAATTTTTGTTGTTGGGCTGGAGAGATGGCTTAGCGGTTAAGCGCTTGCCTGTGAAGCCTGAGGACCCCGGTTCGAGGCTCGATTCTCCATGACCCACGTTAGCCAGATGCACAAGGGGGTGCACGCATCTGGAGTTCGTTTGCAGAGGCTGGAGGCCCTGGCGCGCCCATTCTCTCTCTCTCTGTCTGTTGCTCTTAAATCAAAATAAACAAAAAATTTAAAAAAATAAATAAAAATAAAAAAGTAAAAAAAAAATTTTTTTTTGTTGTTGTTATTGTTGAGTTTTTCAAGGTAGGGTCGTGCACTACCCCAGGCTGACCTGGTATTCACTATGTAGTCTCAGGGTGGCCTTGAACTCACAGAGATCCTCCTACCTCTGTCTCCTGAGTGCTGGGACTAAAGGTGTACACCATCATGCCCAGTCTGTTCAGAGCTTTTGGTCCCTGTTGATTTAATTCTAGTGACTGAGTGAGGGACTCTGAATCCTATCAAGGTGGCCTGGAACTGCACAAAAGCTCACAGAATGGACAGAAGTTGCCAGGCCGAGCACATTCACTCATACCGACCTGCCACAATCTAGGCCTTTGAGGCCCCTCAGTTTTCCTGGGTCTCAAGATAAGCCATGGATCAGTTAAAGAAATAGATGGGCTGGAACAGACAGACTTGGGGTGAGCCAGAGCAAAGCAGATAACAGCTCACGTGAGTGTGTTTCCCAGCAGCCCAGGCAGGGCTCTGCAGGCTGCTGGGTGCAGTGTGGACTTGGAGCAGTAGATGCTGGGAATGTTCACTACCCACCTTCAATCCTCCCCATGAAGTCATAGATCAAATAGATGCCCTTAGTCAAAAGCAAGGTAGGGAATGATAAAGGGAGGAAGGTAGAAAAGGAAGGAAGAAAATGAAAACTGTCAGGGGTGGGTGAGGGGACACTGTCACCCTCAGCAGCCTGAGAGGTTCTCTTAATATTTCAGGGATCTTGTCTCAGGAAAACCCAGAGTTGGTGGCTTTGATGCAGAAAAGAATTTCAGGACTATCCAGTATGAAACAGTTGAGGTTTTATGAAAGATATTTTATATAGATTTTAGGTCAGCCTGGGCCAGAGTGAGACCCTACCTTGAAAAAAAAAAAGAAAGATATTTTAATATAGATTTTAAGCAAGAGGATTAAAAGACAAGAGAGGTGCTCAGAGGGAAAGGAAAACATACTTCAAAGCATGGGTAAGGGCATGGGAGACAGAGAGTTGTTTGGAGAAAGAATAAGGTTTATCCAAGCATGGGTATTGGCTCTGCAAGAGAGGGTCACTGAGGGAAAGTAAGATGTAGCCAGCTACAGATATGAGCTACTCAAAGAAGAGTTGCAATTCAATGTTTTGGCACTAACAATGTGGTGGCTCTCAAGTTATGGTTCAAGAAAGTTGCTGTAAACCCCTCTTTTTCCCCCTTTTCTTTCTTGTGTATGTGTAAACAGTATGTAGTATAGTGTGTATGGTTATGCATATGTGTGTGGACATGCGTGTGCCCTGTGTGTGTGCAGAAGGCATAAAAGAATGTCAGTGCCTCCTCTTTTTACTAATCTTTGCATTTCCTAGAGACAAAGTCTCACTGCCCCTGAAGTGCCCATTTCCAGTCAGACTGGCTGAGCAGAGAGCTCCAGTGATTTGCCAGTCTCTGCTCCTCATGGGATTGGGATTTCAGGGGCAGGTGGCCATGCCCAGATGTTTACATAGGCTCTGAGGAATCTAACTCAGGGAAAATCAGGCCCTCTTGGACGCTCACACTTGGGCAATGTTGCAGTGACATTCTCATTGCTGGGACAAAGCACCAGGCCAGTAGCAGCTGATGGGAAGAAAGCTTGTATCTTTTTTTTTTTTTTTTTTTTTTTTTTTGGTTTTTCGAGGTAGAGTCTCACTCTAGCCCAGGCTGACCTGGAATTCAGTATGGAGTCTCAGGGTGGCCTCGAACTCACGGCAATCCTCCTACCTCTGCCTCCCGAGTGCTGGGATTAAAGGCGTGCGCCACCACGCCCGGCTGAGAAAGCTTGTATCTTGACTTACAGTTTTGAGGGGAAGCTTCGTGATGGCAGGGAAAAGCATGGCATGAGCAGAGGCTGGACATCACCTCTGTCACAGCAGGTGGAAAACAGCAGCAGGAGAGTGAGCCAAACTCTGGCAAGGGGAGCTGGCTATAACACTCCCAAGCCTGCCCCCAACAACACATCTCCTCCAGCAAGGCTCCATCTCTCAAATTGCCATTGGCTGTGTACCAAGCATTCAAAATATATGAGTTTATGCAGGACATCTGATTCAAACCACCACGTACAGCATGTGCTCTTACCTGCTGAGCCATCTTTCCAACCTCTCTTTTTTTAAAAAAATATTTATTTATTTATTTATTTATTTGCAAGCAGAAAGAGATAGAAGAGCGAAAGAGAGAATGGGTGTGCCAGGGCCTCTAGCTTCTGCAAATGAACTCTAGATGCATGTGCCACTTTGTGCATCTGGCTTTACATGGGTACTGGGAAATCGAACCCAGGTCATTAGGCTTTCTAGGCAAGCACCTTAACTGCGGAGCCATCTCTCCAACCAATATATATTCCCCTCTCTCTTTTGATAAGTGACATTAAAGGATGCCTCTAGAGATGCCTTGGTGGGGTTAGAATCTGATAAGACAGGAGCCACCAGGATTGCACAAGCTGTTCAGAACATGTCTTTTCACTGCAACAGGAGCATCTGTTGAGAGTCGTAGATCACAGGTTCCCAGCTGGAAAGGGAGAAAGGCTTTCAGCAAATGTTCACTATGCTGCAATTCTTGCTTCTCTGCTGGCAAGAGGCTCCAGCCAGACTCCCTTTCCCTTCTCATCTCCCCGTAATTTTCCTTCTTTTTTGAGGAGGGGAGGGGTTGAAGCAGGGTCTTACTTTAGGCCAGGTTGCCCTGGAACTTATTCTGTAGCCCAGGCTGGCCTCAAACTCATGGTAATCCTCCTACTTCAGCCTCCTGATACAAGGATTATAGGCATGAGCCACCATACTCTGCTAATTTTCCATGTTTCTATCCTGCCTCAAGATTCCCTTTGTCTCTCCCAAGCATGCAGGTCTTTTCATTAAAATTCTGGATTCTGATACTGTTATGTCTGAGCGACATTTTGAAAGCATCCATTGAAAAAGTCAAAGGTAAAGATGGGCAGCTTGCCCACTGCTAGGCCTGCCCCCCTTTCACCCCACAAGCATAGAATGCCCTGGCACCTTGGGTGGAGAAAGGCAGGAAAGTTGCACAGAATTAAAAATTCCTGGAGCAGAGCCAAGTATGGTGATGTATGCCTTTAGTCCCAGCTCTCAAGAGGCAGAAGTTAGAGAATCTCTGTGAGTTCAAGGCCGGCCTGGGGCTACAGAGTGAGTTCCAGATCTGCCTAGGTTAGAATGAGACCCTACCTCAAACAAAACAAAAAGTTCATGGAATGGTTTCCCCCAAGCTCTTGTGTACATAACATGTCTTCACTTCCCAGCTTATTAAACTTTTGTGCCATTCCCATGAGGTCCCACACTATCAAGGTCACCCCCTGGTGCAATAGTCAGCCTGTGGACCGTGGGTCCGGTCACCTTAGCGCATCTGGAGGCCCTCATTCTCTCCCATCCCTCTTCCTCAGCCCTGCTGCTGCTTCGCCTGCGTTCTGGTCAGCCGTTTCCTAGCATGCGACCTTGCACAAGTTTACTCAGCGTCTTTGGGTCTCAGTTCCCTCCTCTGTAAAATGAGGATTCTGTATTTAACATTCAAAATAATTCATGGAGAACCCACAATATTCTAAGTGCTGGAGATATGGCACTGAAACCAAGAAAGAAGCGTTCCCTGTCTTCGTGGAGTGACATGTTAGTGTGGGTCAGGAGGGGAAAAGGACAATAAACTGGAAAGTAAAATTCAACATGCAACATGTTTCAGCTGCTATGTGGTCTAAATAAACAGTGAAGGGGCCAGAGGAGCTACGCTGTTGTTCCAGTAGATGGCTAAGGAGAGTGCTGATAGGCAAGAGTGAAGCAGAAATGTGAAGGAGAGTTTTACATGAATAGCTTGGGAGAGGGCGTTCCAAGCCAAAAACAGGATTCTGAGGCTAATGGGGACTTGGAGACTTTGAGGATTGGCAAAGAAGTCTGTGTAGCTGAGGCAGAGTTAGAAGGAAGAACCGGGGGAATGAGGGACAAGACAAAAAGGCAACTATCTACAATGGCCAGGACTCTGATGATTCCAAGGAGATGAGAAAACACAGGAGGATGGGCTACTGTAGACATTCAGGTAAGAAAGAGCTTAGCTGGCAGCAGTCGGGAGGGAAGAATTTACACTGCAGTTTGAAGCCATAAGCTCTGCAGAGGGACCTGATGAGAGGAGTGCGAACAGGCCAGGGATTAGGGGTGGACAGACATAGCCCAGGAGATGTTGGCCTGAGCAAGTGGAAGAGTCAAATTGCCACGGGCTGAGTCGGGGATGCCTGAGGGAGAGACAGGTCTGTAAGGTCATTTTGAGACCAGCAATGCTATTAGCTCAGATGCCAGTGCAATCGGTTAAAATGCTACTGGACATCCAATGGAGAAGCCAATGAATGGGCTGCCGAGCATGTAGCTCAGCAAGGAGGCCCAGGCTGGAAACAGAAATGGGAAGACTTCAGTGTTTCTAGATGAAGTTTCTAGAAGGTAATCATGACAGCACCTACTTGGTATGGTGCTTGTGAGAATTTGCTGAGTTAAAACATTTAAGCATTTAGGGCTGGAGAGACGGCTTAGTGGTTAAGGCTCTTGCCTGTGAAGCCTTAGGACCCATGTTTGACTCTCCATGTCCCACATAGGCCGGACTCACAAGGTGACACGTGTGCAAAGTCACACATACACACAAGGTGGTGCACAGATCTGAAATTCGAGTACAGTGGCGGGAGGCCCTGATGGGCCAATTCTCTCTCTCTCTCTCTTTCTCTATCTCTTGCTCTCACTCTCTCACATTAAGGAAAAAAATGTCAGTCTGTTGGGCTTCTCTCAAAAAGAAAAAATTTAAGCATTTAACCTATGCCTGGCACAGAGTAGGCACTCAATAAAAGTTAGCTGTCATCAGTGCCATTTTATGTCACTTATGCTTCCCCCGTCCACTGCAGTCCCCAAGCTGTCCTCCACACTGCTGGTCACAGTAATCTTTCAAAAGCACAGGTCTGGCCATCACTGTCCCCAGACTCCGATGGCACACTTCAGAGCCTGCCCAGAAAGCCTTTCCTGATGCGGTCATTGCCACCCTCACCAGCCTTGACTTCTGCTACCCACCGCCTCCCACTTCATTCTCCAGCAATGATAGAAAACCCTTTGTTCACAGCTTGTTGTCTTTGAACATGTGGCGGTCTCTGCCATGACTTGCCCAGCAGCAAATCCCCAGTGACTCTCACATGCTCTGTGAAGTCTCCTCCCCACCCCTCCAGCCCAGGGGCTGCCCCCTCCTCTGCAGAGCTGCTTCCTGCCTCACCAGTGTCCCTGGAGGGGAAGCACCAAGCATCGGGCTCTTCCCAACCCACCTCTACTCCCCCAGACCTGCAGCACCCAACCTGAACTTGCCACCTAGCAAAGGTGACACTCCATGACAGACTTGGTCACTTGGTTCCCATGTTTCAGCTCACAGAGGCCAGCAGGGTAAAGGTCCTTGGCTGGGTCATTCAGCAGATAAAGACTGTGGCCAGGAGTGGACTCCAGGCTTGTCTGTCAAAGGTCTGGGCTCAAATGCTTACAAAAAACAATCTCAGGCCACTTGAGGGTACAGATGTCCTAGTCTTCCAGTTGTTCTCTATTTAGAGATCCAGATTGGAGGTCAAAATTTGCCTCAAACTTCATTAATTTATTTAAGAATTCGTTCCCTCATTTATTCTCTCATTCATCCACTCCCTCATTCTCTCCTTCATTCACCTGCTCATTCGTACTCAGTTAATTGTTGCTACTTCCAATTTCTATTCTTAGACTCCAGCTCTGCCTTCTCAGCAGGTCAGAACCCAAAGACAGCCTGACCAGGGGACAGAGTGGTATAGTCTGTGCTCTCCTCTTCTTCCTCCTTCTCCTTCTCTTTTCCTTCTTCCTGCCTGTTGAGTCAGGGGTCTCCTGTAGTCAGGTAGTTCACGGGCTTGTGGTAGCTTTGGGAACGGTGTTGTGACTCTAGTGTGCATTGGTGCAAAGATCCAGATGCTTGAAACAACTACAGAAAGGAGGCTCATGGGGAGGGGGACGGGAGTAGAGACAAACCATGCCATGAGAAGTGGGGGCACGGGCAGGGGCCATGTTCAGTATTAATTTGGGAATTAGGTATGGTACAGGGTTAAGGTCCACTTTAGACTTAGCAATTAGGTTACAAAATCATATCATATGTGTTTTCTTTTAATTTTTTGTTTGTTTTTGGTTTTTCGAGGTAGCTGCTCACTCTAGCTCAGGCTGACCTGGAACTCACTCTGTAGTCTCAGGGTGGCCTCGAACTCATGGCCATCCTCCAACCTCTGCCTCCCAAGTGCTGGGATCAAAGGCGTGCGTCACCACGCCCACTGGTTTTTGTTTTTGTTTTGTTTTGTTTTTAAATAAGGTTTTGCTATGTTTCCCAAGCTGGCCTCAAACTCATGGCAAGCCTCCTGCCTCAGCGTTCTGAGTACTGGGATTACAAATGTGTGTCACCACCCTCCTCCTCCTTTCTCCTTTTTCTTCTGACCTTTTTTTTGCGGGGGGGGGGTTCTCACCATTTTTTCTTTGAAGAGGAGTAATCTCTCCAACTCCTCTAAATATGCTTCCATTTTCCTTACATTGGTAGAATTTCCCATTAGTATGAATTTTCTGGTATACTCTAAGATCTTCATAAAAACTACTGTAGCCCATGTGTTTACAAGGTTTCACTCCATTGTGAATATTCACATGTAATATGACTTATCTATTCAAAAGGCTTTCCAACAGTCATGACATTCATGGTTTTCTCAACAATACATATCCTTGAAATTGATCATAGTTTGAATCGCCACTGAAGACTTTTTACCATATTTGTGATTTCATAAGACTTCTTGCCATCATGGAATTTAGATTCTTCTACATATGCCGCCCAAGTACTGGGATGACAGGTGTGCACCAGCATGCCCGGCTCTTATAATTGTGCTCTTGGAATTGATTTTTGTTTGAAAGAAATATCAACCTTCTGGTCTGTGTACTTCAATATTGCTTTTGTTTTGCCAGTCACTTATAAAATAGGAGTTCCCAAGACAATTAAATTTGCTATTTTCCATTGTTTCCAAATGAGAACCAGTGTTTTGTACAGATGAACTCTTTGTCTCATACCTGGACTCCAAATCTCTTCCCCACACAAAGATGGTCACGGGCCAGGCGCTCAGCGTCCCCGAAGCCCCGGTCTGCGCGCGGGAGGGAGAGCGCCAGCGAGAAGCGAGGAGCGCGACCCGAGGCCGGGCGGCCACGCGGCCTCTCTTCTGGCCTTCTGAGACAGGGGCTCATGTAGTCGGGCTGTCCTCTAACTCCTTCCTCCACTTCTCAAGTACTGGGATGACAGGTAGGTGCTGCGACGCTGGGGCTTAGGGCATGGTTTGTGATAGGATGAAGAGGGGTCTACCATGTTGGGAATTTAGGGTGCTCCAAGGAGCAAATGTGACATTCTTTAGTTAGACTGTACAGGGTCTTTCTCTCCTTCCTCCCCGAAGTACAGAAACACTGTGTGCTCCTTCTGGGCCTCCTGATGCGCCCTGTTCAACTGTTTCCAGTTTGGGACGCTGGTCTGTGTCGTGGGCACCGCATGGCAGTGCCTACGTCCTCATCTACTCCCGGCTGAGCAGGACCCTCCCCCGGCCCCGCACACAGTAGGGGGCTTTGTCGTTCAGTTCCCTGCCCTGTCCTCATCTCCAAGAGCCGCTTCTCGGTTGGGGCCCTCCAGGTACTGTCCCGAATCACCTGGCTGGACGACCTGCGCGGTGGCAGCCGGGGACCCGCTGCCTCTCCCAGACCAGCGCGCCCCAGCCAGGGTCCTGCGCCGCCCTAGGCGCGGAGCAGCGCAATTACCCTAATTACAGCCCGGCCTGGGCGGCGGTGGCGAGCGAGCGAGCGCGGCCACGCCGGCCGGAGACCGCCCCGGGCCCGGGGCCCGAGCGTGGGAACCGCCGAGCCCTGCGCCCGGGGGCGGCGGCGGCCGCGGCGTCCCGGGAGCCGCCCGCTGGGGAGGCCGCGATGCGCGATAAGCCCGCCCCGCCCGCCCGCCCGCGGCTGGTGACTGGGCAGCGCCGGGCGCGCGCGGCCCCTTTCATCTGCTGGTCCCCAAGCGCCCCGCGCCCATTAACGCCCCAGCACCCACACCTGGGTGGGGAGCAGCGGCGGGCCCGCAGTCCCAATTGCCAGGCGAAGCTGAGTGGCCACGCAGGCAAGGAGGTTCCCAGGGAAGATGCCAGGATGCAACCCACATTCGCTAGGCTCATTCACTCGCTTCTGCATTTGCACGCCCACTCACTCGTGCATTTACTCACAAATGTTTTCGTTTTGAAAAAAATATATTTATTTATTTATTTGAGAGGGAGAGAGAGAGAACTCCAGGAGCTGGAGAGATGACTCAGCAGTTAAGGCACTTGACTGCAAAGCCTAATAACCCTGGTTCGATTCCCCAGTACCCATGTAAAGCCAAACGATCAAAGTAGCCCATCCATCTGGAGTTTGCAGCTGCTGGAGGCTCTGGGGCCCCCATTCTCTCTCTCTGCTCTCCTTGAAAATAAATTTTTTAAATATTAAAAAAAATAAACCCCAGATGTGCCATGTGTGGTGGTGCACACCTTTAATCCCAGCACTCAGGAGGCAGAGGTAGGAGGATCACCATGAGTTCAAGGTCACCCTGAGACTACATAGTGAATTCCAGATCAGCCTGGGCCAGAGTAAGGAGACACTAACTTAAAAAATCAAAAACAAACAAACAAACAACTACAACAACAAAAAGCCCTCCAGATGCATGCTTCACTTTGTGCATCTGGCTTTACGTGGGTGCTGGGGAATCAAACTTCAGCTGCAGGCTTTGTAAGGGAGAAACTTTAACTATTGACCCATCTCTCCAGCTCTAAAAAAATGTTCTCTGAGCCGGGCATGGTGGCGCACGTCTTTAATCCCAGCTCTCCAGGAGGCAGAGGTAGGAGGATGGCCATGAGTTCGAGGCCACCCTGGGACTACATAGTGAATTCCGGATCAGCCTGGGCTAGAGTGAAACCCTACCTCGAAAAAAAAAAAAAAAAGTTTTCTGAGTCTCTTCTAATGATAGTTTCCTTCTCTGCAGAAAATAACATTTTTGCTAGGATTCAGGCTGCGCAAGAGAGGATAAGAGATGGGTCACTCAGTATCTGTCAGGTGGTCATTCCAAGTGCACTCAAGCGCATTTCACACACCAACCCTGAATGAGGTTTGCAGATACAGATACACTTCACAGATATGGACACTGATAAGTGATAGGATTGGCCAAAGTCACACAGTGACAGGTATATTAGACTTCCATCCTCCAAGACAGCTCCCACTACTGCATCACATAGCGAGTGTGCAACTGATGCCTAGAAAAGCAAATAAAAATGACAACATACATGGTCCCAGGCACTGGACAAAGTGCTTTCTGTGCCTCCAAAGATAAGGAAAGTGACACTGAGAAATTTAGACACAGGGCCAGAGTACTCAGTCGGTGCTCAAAGCCACCTGGCCAGAAGCGGTTAGAGTGAGGGTTTTGATTATTTGGCTTTTGTGTTTGTTTCTTTAAAACATTTTATTCTTATTTATTTATTCATTTATTTGAGGGGGCAGATAGAGATGAGAGAGAGAGAGGATGAATGAGAGAATGGGCATACCAGGGCCTCCAGCAACTGCAAATGAACTCCAGACACATGCGCCACTTTCTGCATTTGGCTTATGTGGGTCCTGGGGAACCAAACCTGGGTCCTTTGGCTTTGTAGGCAAGTGCCTTAACCGCTAAGCCATATCTGCAGCCCTTCTTTTATTTTTGAAGCAGGGTCCCATTCTAGCACAAACTAACCTGGAACTCACTCTGTAGCCCCAGGATGGCCTTGAACTCATAGCAGTCCTTCTACCTCAGCCTCCCAAGTGTACATCACCACACATGGCTGGAACAAGGTTTGAACCCATCAAGCAAATATGACCACTAAGAAGAAAGTGGAGTAGCCTCTCTCCTCCCTCCTCCAGTGTCCTTGGCAGCCTGGAGCCTAGCGCACACACAGATCTTCCCAGAACCTTCTCGTTGCCCAGCAGCTTTTCACTCCAAGGACACCACCCCAGCCACCACTTCCAAATACTCAAGAGGGAGGCTGGGCCTGGTGACACAGGCCTGGAATCCCAGCTACTTGGGAGACTTGTCACAGGAATGATCACAAGTTCAAGGCCTTCCTGGGCTACAGGGTAAGTTGAAGGCCAGCCTGGGCAACTTAGTGAGATCCTGTCTCAAAATAATAAGTAAAAAGAAGGCTAGGGATATAGCTCAATGGAAGAGTGCTTAACTAGCATGTGAAAGGCCCTGGGTTCAGTTCCTCACACTGCAAAAGGACAATGGCAGCGCTGGGAGTGGGAGTAGTTTCAAAGAGATTTGGTTTTGAGGAAGGGCAGACTAGAGCAGCCTGAGTGTTTCAACCACTGTCTAGAAAATGGATCCAGCGGTCCGTCTGCCTCCCTCTCAGCACTGTTCCTCACTTGTTCTTTACTTCACTGATCTCCTTAAACTATTCCCTGGGTACCAACCACTACTCCGTGTCAGGGCCAGAGTACTCAGCCAAGACTGAGGGGTCCCCAGGATGCAGGACTTGGAGTCCCAAAGCCTCCATAACCCTGAACAGATCAGGACGGCTGGCTGCCCTGTCTGGACTGGGTGCTGGGGATTTGGGTCACTTCAGAGCCTGGTCTGGCCTGGTCATGCTGGGAACTAACTGCAAAGATTCCTGCCCACAGAGATAGATACCTCGTGTTTACTGTTGGCACTGGGAATAGGGAGACACCGAGGTGAGGTCAGGGTGATGACGCACTATGCTCAGCTAGTTCCCAGCCCCGCCCCCCCGCACGGCTCCAGGCCCACACGGTACGCCAAAGCAGTGCTACCTATCGCCTAGCTGGGAATGCCCAGGCTGCAGGGCTGGCAGCGGATTCCCACCGCAGCTGCCGCGAGTCAGAGCCCAGGGCCAGGGTGCTTGAGCCTTTCTGGAGCCACTCATGTTCTATGGGAGCCAGAGCCAGCCACTGTGCCTCTCGGAGCTCCTCCTGTCTTTACCTGAGAAGAAGGACCAGCTGGATGAGCTCCAAGCCCCGTGAGATGATGACTTCTGCTGCAGGAGGCCTTTCTAGGAATTCAGGGATGGGGGCCTCCTTCCCCAAAAGTAGCAGTACCAGCCAAGAACTTGGTCTGCTGGATTCTTGGCAACAGTCAGGTGAGGACGTGCCAAGAAGCACCCACAAAGGTCAACCTTTGAATCACACAAAACGGACCCTAGCCCCAGAAGGTCACCAAATTTCTCCAGGCTTCATTTTCCTTATTTGCGAAATGGGCACACCACTACCAGCCTCCCTCTGTTAGGAGGATGAGTGGCACTCTGCAGACGAGGAGGTGAGCCAGGTGCTCTGACACACCTGCCCTTTTACCTCTCCCTGTCCTTTGTGCCTTAGCTGGCCTGGCCTCAGTAATTCTTAGGAATGGCCCCATTTTCCCAGGCGCCATCATGGACTGCCTCTTCCTCCAGGAAGTCACAGCCCAGCCTGCTTCCCCAGCAGCTCCAGCCTTCCTTCTCACAGCACCCAAGCCAGGGCTGCTCATTGTTGACAGAGATGAATATGGAAAAAAAAAAAAAAAAAGAATCCGCAGGGAGAGGACCAGACCATCAAGTGTAGAGCGTCACCAAAGGATTCCTGCCCACCCTGTGCCCAGGTGGTGACATGCCCTCCAAAAACAAAGGTGACCGAGGAGATGGTGTCTGCCAGGGTGGGATCCATCCTGCCTCCTTCCTCTGCCTTCCTGCCATTCCTCTTGCCTCTGCTAAATAAGTGTTTCATTTCATTTCGTTTTTTTTTTTTTAATTATTTATCTGAGAGAGAGATGGGAGTGGGGGAATGGGCTCACCAGGGCCTCCAGTCACCGCAAACTCCAAACACATGCACCACCTTGTGCATCTGGCTGATGTGGGTACTAGGAAATCAAACCTGGGTCCTTAGGCTTTGCAGGCAAGCGCCTTAAGCCTAAGCCATCTCTCTAGCTCTCATTTCATTTTTTTTTTCTTTCTTTTTTTGAGGTAGGGTCTCACTCTAGCCCCGGCTGACCTGGAATTCACTATGTATTCTCAGGGTGGCCTTGAACTCATGGTGATCCTCCTACCTCTGCCTCCTGAGTGCTGGGATTAAAGGTATGCGCCACCACGCCCGGCCCCTCATTTCATTTTTGAGATAGGGTCTCAATGTATCCCAAGACAACCTTAAACTCAATGTGTAGAAATGATGATCTTGAACTTCTGGTACCGCTCCTTTGTGCATGACTGGCAACTTTACCAACTAAGCAATATCCCCAACTCCTAGTTAACACTCTGATGGTGGCTGTCAGCAGACCACCTCCCCTGGCAAGAGGCTGCTGGGATAGGAGAGTTTGGTGAGACTGGGACACACAGGTAGAGACATCAGCTTTGCTAGGTCTCCTTGACCAGATGGCCTTGAAGTCTTTCCAAAGGAATCAAACAAGGAAGAAATTCTGGGGCTTCAGGATCTTCATGTGCAGAATCTACGGTCTACAATGGCTCTGTCCAATATGGTAGCTACTGGCCCCATGTGGTGCCTGAGCACTTAACAGGTGGGGAATCAAAATTGAGGTATTGAGTATTAAACATACACTGGGCTTTAAGATTTTTTTTAAAAAAATTTGTTAGTTTATTTATTTGAGAGCAACAGACAGAGCGAGAAAGAGGCTGAGAGGGAGAGAGAGAGAGAATAGGCACGCCAGGGCCTCCGGCCACTGCAAACGAACTCCAGACGCGTGCGCCCCCTTGTGCATCTGGCTAACGTGGGTCCTGGGGAATCGAGCCTCGAACCGGGGTCCTTAGGCTTCACAGGCAAGCGCTTAACCGCTAAGCCATCTCTCCAGCCCTGGGCTTTAAGATTTAATACTAAAAATTGAAATAGGGGTTGGCAAGATGGCTCTGCAGTAAAAAGGCACTTGCTTGCAAAAGCCTATCAGCCCAGGTTTGATTCCCTAGTCCCCACATAAAGCCAGATGCACAAAGTGGTGCATGCATCCAGAGCTTGTTTACAGTGACAAGAGGCCTTGGTGCACCCATTCTCTCTCGATCTCTCTCTCTTTTTCTCTCCAATAAATAAGTGAAAATTTTTATTTTGAAGGATCTCAGGCTGGAGAGGTGACTTAGCAGTTAAAGTGCTTGCCTGAGAAGCCTAAGGACCCAGGTTTGATTCCCCAGATCCCATATAAGCCAGATGCACAAGGTGGCATATGTGTCTGGAGTTCATTTGTAGTGACTGGAGGCCCTGGCATGCCCATTCTATCTTCCTCTCACATACTTTCTCTCTCTCCAATAAGTAAGTAAATAAATAAATAAATAATATTTTTAAAAAGAAATATCTCATTAATAACTTTATATTTTGGGCCAAAGATGTGGCTTACTGTTAGAATTCCCTCTGGTTCCATCCCTCTCACTGCAATAATAACAACAGATAATATTTTCCTGTTAATTACATATTGTGATATTTTGGATGGAATAGATTAAGTTGAATTTTTTATTAAAGTTAATTTCTCTACATTTTAGGTGGTTTGGGAATGTTCCCAATTGCATATGTGATCTATAGTTAGATTGCCATTACACAGCCTTGACTAAAGAGCTGAGAGTCAGGCTGGAGAGATGCTTTGTGGTTATGGCAATTGCCTGCAAAGCCTAAGGACCCAAGTTTCATCCTTCAGTACACATGTGAAGCCAGGTGCACAAAGTGGCACATGCGCCTGGAGTTCATTTGCAGCAGCTATAGGCCTTGGCATACCCATTCTCTCTGTCTTTCTTCTCTGTATCTCTCTCAAGCACAGCTTGTAAATAAATAACTAAAAACATTTCTTTTTTTTTTCAAGGTAGGGTCTCACTCTAGCCCAGGCTGACCTGGAATACACTATGTGGTCTCAGGCTGGCCTTGAACTCACGGCAATCCTCCTACCTCTGCCTCCCAAGTGCTGGGACTAAAAGCATGTGCCACCATGCCCAACTTAAAAATATTTCTTAAAAAAAATCAAATAAGGAAGTCTGGAGAGATGGCTTAGTGGTTAAGGTACTTGCCTGTGAAGCCTAAGGACCCAGGTTCGATTCCCCAGTACCCACATAAGCCAGATGCACAAGGCGGCACATGTGTCTGGAGTTCGTTTGCAGTGGCTAGAGGCCCTGGTGAACGCATTCTTTCTCTCTCTATCTGCCTCTTTCTTTCTCTCTCAAATAAATAAATAATTTAAAATAAAATAAAGAGCTGGGAGTAACCCACCTCAGCCAGGACTTGTGCCCTGGTCACCATGAGCACTGGGATGGAGGGCTTACTCCCTTCCTAAGAGGAGCACAGCAGATCCCGATGCCTAATGAAAACTGCTTCTTCTTTCTCCCCAATACTAGCACCCGGCTTTTCTTCCCCTTTGGAGGAGCTACTTGATGGGGCTATGAAGAGCAGGGAACATCTTTCAATACCACTCTGCCTTCACAAAAAGATGGAGTCCAGATGTGCCTGGGAAACTCCTTCCCAGGGTGACTTCCAGCAGAGAGAAAGCCATGCTGGTATGGCAAAATCTCTCTGCACTGAAAGGTGGAAACAGTCGTTGCCAGCTTTATCAAAAGCAGCTGGGTCAACTCGGAAGCGAAGGCACCTCCTGTGCCAGTTGTACGCAATAAGGCACGAGGTCCCAGGACCTCAGGAGCAGATAGGGCACATACAGGGCAAAAGATCAAGGAACAGTGAGCTCCACTGAGGTGGTACCTTTGGAGTCCGAATGCTCTGTAAGTAAGCCCTCACCCCTGAGGCTGAGGGAGGAGCATCTGTGAGGGCAATTCCGGTATAGGGAACCCCACTGGGGTGCTGCTATGGGGTCTCATGCTCTGTGAGTAAGCTCTAGTCCCGAGGCTGAGGGAGGAACATCCAAGGAGTAATCTTGACACCGCCCATCAAAGTGGCTACTTTGGGGGGTCTCCATTCCTATAAATAACCCCTCCTCATGCTCTATAAGTGAGCCCCAATAAACTCATGGCTTCACCAAACTGGCATTGGTGCCATCTACTTTGGTCTGCCATCTGAGCCCTATTTGGGGGTGAAGATCTGTGTTCGCCTCTCCCCAGGGGAAAAGTTTCCCGTGACAGCTGATCTACCCGGACTAAAGACTGGTGGCCCTTTTCTGCTCAATCCTGTCCCCCTTAGTAGTCTAAACCAGACGCGGGTACTTGCAACACAGGGAGCCTCCTGTTCCACCTCTTGCAGCCTGGTCAGGACTGCCCTAAGCTAGACATTCAGAAAGAACATGACTCACCCCCAGGAAACTGGCAGTCTATGAGCAGAGGTGCCCACACCCACAGGGTAACTTAGAGGTGACCATATAGCCCCTATCTGCTGGAAAACAGTGGGTCCTTAAGGAGGTGGCAGAAAGACCGGATTGTTTCTTCCTCACACCCACCAGCTTTCCTAGGCACATTTGGAGATGGAAATGAAGATGGGATCCAGTCGTTAATAGCAAAGCCTGCATGCTTCTTTGGTTGGAAGTTTAAACCCAAATGTAACCAGTTGCTTGTTGTGTGACCTCGAGCATTCATCCCTGACTCAGAAGAAATTCATTGCATTGAATTGAAAACATTTCCTGATAATATCCTAGATCCTAGATTTCTCATCAGAGGTCACACAGACCTCTACTGTCACTCCCTACTGACAGACACTTAGAGATTTGAAGGCAGTGGTTAAGGACTCCCAGAAGCTCTCCACTGCTGGGCTAGCATTCTTCAGTGCTTCCCATCCAGGCCACCCCTCCCTCCATTGGATCTCCTCGGCAGCTTAATGTGAGAAAGAAGTGAAGCAGCGAGGTCAGTAAGAGCCCCACAGAAGCGTGGGCTCTGGACGCAGACAGCCTGGGCTCTAGCTGTGGGGCCTCCAGCTCACTGCTTCAGCTCACTGCCTCAATTTTCAGTTCCTTCTTTTTGAAGGATGGTAATGCCCCAATAGGACTGTTGTGCTGCCAGGTCAGTTAGCACATGTTCGGTACAGGGTGAGGGTCAGTTTGTGTCATCTGTATGTGTTTTGCTACAGATTCCTTTCTTCAGTAGAGGGCCACTTGAAAGAGAAGTGGGGCTGGGGTTTCCATCAGGCAATATCACGGCAGCTGGGGAGGAAAGAGATCCAGGTGGATCCCAGCGGCTCCCATGTTGGAATCTCAGCATCCACCCGTATGTAATCCACACAGCTCCATGCACAATTACTGACTCTCCTTTTCCCCTTTCTTCTTTGTGGTTAAAGTCATATAAAATTAGTTGTCCCTCTGTATCCACAGGCTTTGTATCCTTGGATTCAAACCACCACAAACTAAAAATGTCCCATCCCAAATTGTGTCTGCAAAGTGCCCATGGCATTCGTCTCCTCACAGTAGCCGACACTACCTACATACGACCTGCGTGATAGAAGGGGAAAAAAAAAATGACGACAACAAGATAAAAGAGAAAGAATTTGGAAAGCAGAAGGAATTCCGTGGAGGCAGGATTCAGGCGAGGGAAAAAAGATGATGGGAGGGGATTATGATCATGGTATATTGTCTATATGTATGGAAGTTGTCAATAAAAAGTAAAAATAGCTAAGTGTGGTGGTGTATGCCTTTAATCTCAGCACTCAGGAGGTAGACTTGGGAGGATCACCATGAGTTTGAGACCAGCCTGAGAATACATAGTGAATTCCAGGTCAGCCTAAGCTAGAATGAGACCCTTCCTCAAAAAAAAAAAAAAAAAAAAAGAAAAAGAAAAAGTAAAATGAATAAATAAAAAAATGTGTCTAAACATGTACAGAACTTTTTGGCAATATTCTCTAACAATTCACTGTATAGCATTTACACTGTATTAGTTATTGTGCTACCGAGAGACAATTTAACATCATAACTTTTTTGCAAATACAACACCATTCAATATAAGGGACTTGAGGTTCCTGGGGTTTGCCTATCTAGTGGGCATCCTGGAATCAATCCTTTATGGATACTGAGGTTCAACTAAATGGTAACATGTTCATTTTTTTTTCTTTTTTTAAATTTTTTTGTTTATTTTTATTTATTTATTTGGGAGAGACAGAGAGAGAAAGGCCAGATAGAGAGAGAGAGAATGGGTGCGCCAGGGCCTCCAGCCACTGCAAACAAACTCCAGACACATGCACCACCTTGTGCATCTGCCTAATGTGGGTCCTGGGGAATCAAGCCTCGAACCAGGGTCCTTAGGCTTCACAGGCACACACTTAACCGCTAAGCCATCTCTCCAGCTCCCTTTTATTTCTTTTTAAAGGCCACCACACCCAGCTTTTTTGTTTGTTTGTTTTTATTTGAGAGTAACAGACAGAAAGAGAAAGAGGCAGATAGAGAATGGGTGTGCCAGGGCCTCCATCCACTGCATATGAACTTCAGACACATGCGCCACCTTGTGCATCTGGCTTATGTGGGTCCTGAGGAAAAACAACAACACTCTATCCCAGTCTGACCTGGAATTCACTCTGTAGTCTCAGGGTGGCCTCGAACTCATAGCGATCCTCCTACCTCTGCCTCCCTAGTACTGAGACTAAAGGCGTGCACCATCACGCAAAGATTATTTTATTTTATTTCGGTTTTTTCAAGGTAGGGTCTCACTCTAGCCCAGGCTGACCTGGAATTCACTCTGTATTCTCAGGGTGGCCTCAAACTCATGGCGATTCTCCTGCCTCTGCCTCCCGAGTGCTGGGATTAAAGGCATGCACCACCACACCCCAGCGATTTTATTTTACTTTTGTTTTGAGGCAAGCCCAACAGACTGGCCTTTTTTTTTTTTTTTTTTTTTTTAATGAGAGAGAGGGTGAGAGAGAGAGAGAGGGAGAGAGAGAGAATTGGCACACCAGAGCCTCCAGCCACTATAATCAAACTCCAGATATGTGTGCCACCTTGTGTGCATGTGTAACCTTATGCATGTGTCACCTTGTGCATCTGGTTTACATGGGATCTGGGGAGTCAAACATGGGTGCTTAGGCTTCGCAGGAAAGCACCTCAACTGCTAAACCATCTCTCCAGCCCATAACATGTACTTTTTATAGTATTATGATTTTTCACATGCATCACAAGTATTATTACTTGTAATGGTTAAACTTTTTAAAAGATTTATTTATTTAAGAGAGTGTGTGCGTATAGGCACACCAGGGTCTCTTGCCACTGAAGATGGACTCCAAACTCATGCTCCACTTTGTGTATCTGGCTTTATGTGGGCACTGGGGAAGTGAATCTGGCCAGCAGGCTTTGCAAGCAGGTGCCCTTAATCACTGAGCCATCTCCCTAGACCACTATGTTTTTTTTTTTTTTTTTTTTTTTTTTTAATTTTCAAGATAGGGTCTCACTCTAACCCAGGCTGACCTGGAATTCACTATGTAGTCTCAGGGTGGCCTTGAAACTCACGGTGATCCTCCTACCTCTACCTCCCAAGTGCTGGGATTAAAAGTGGATCTGTAATCAACTAAGAGACATACCCCTGGGCACATCTGTGAGGGCATTTCCAGAAAGGGTTGAGGGAAGCCCTTCCCCTAGGGTGGGAAGCTCTTCCTGCTGTAGTCCAGATGGCAAGCAGTTGGAGGAAAAGGCAGTGCTCTTGCCGCCCCCTTTGCCCCTTGCTGGTGGCTGCCTCTACCCTGTTGCTGCCATCCTGGACTGACATCAGAACCCAGCTTCTTCAGCCTTCCAATGTGGGCTGAAGACCAGCGGCTCTCCAAGACTCCTCCACACCTTCAGCATCAGATTGGGACTACTGAAGCATCCAGCCTCGCAGACTGAGCAGCTTACTGTCCTGTGTGCAGACAGCCATTGCTGGACCACCCAGCCTGCATCGTGTAAGGCAATCTAATAATGCCCCTTTCATAAGCTATATATTAATTCTATTGGTTCTGTTCTTCTCATGAACCTTAATACATTGCTATGTAGCATATACGAAAACATACCTGTTACTGTGAGAATTGAACCTGTGATAAAATAAATGTTACAAATTACAAACAGAATTATAAGGACCCCATTGGACTTTTGCCTTACATGCTAACTTTAGAGCTTAGTATCTCCCTATCCTACTGAGTGTGACTTCACTGTGGACAGTTGGGCCCCTCATCCTCTCGCTCATGTCTCCCTTTCCCAGGTCACAGGATTCTGGGCCTGATGGAGCACCAAGGAAAAACTCCTGGCTCTAGTGGCTTCCTATTCCTCTTGAAACCCAACACCCACCCCCTGGGTGCCTAAGTGGCCTGAACCTCACCAACCTTGAACTCCAGTGGCTTCTTTAGATCTTCCAGCCTGCCAGCTTCTCCCCACCTGAGCCTCTGCACACGCTGCTTCTTGGCCCAGCACTCCTTCCTCTGCTCTGAGCAGAGCTAACTCCTCTCCATCACAGCTCAACATAAGCTGTGAGGGAGTGGTCCGTGACTCCTCTTTGTAAAGTAAGTTCTTGGTGGAGAATTTGCTTTTTTTATTTGTTGTTTGTTTGTTTGTTAGCAAAATCCAGGGAGAGCCGAGACCCATCAAAACGACAAGAAAAGATAGCCAACTACCTAGCATGAGACAAGCCACCTCTAGCACATCTACCCGGGGCTTGGGACACATCACAGATAAAGTTGCGATTTAAACTTCAGTGCTGCTCTCACTGTTAGCTTGACAGCTTCCTCCAGAGAGATGGTGATAGACGCTAAGGACACTCAAAACTCATCAAAGCAGAAATCCAGAGGTTGCAGAGAGCTCAACATTAAAGTAGACTTTCAACAATCCCCCCCAAGATTCAGGGAACATTGCAGAAGTGGGGGTATAAAGATTGTAAGAGTCACAGGGTGGGAGGGAGTGTCCTGAGGCATTGTCTCCACACAGAGACCGACGCATTCATAACCCCACGGTGGGTACCAATAACCTCACTGAGGAGCGCCTTCAGTGGAATGGGGGTCGGGTAGAGGGGATGTAAGAGGATAACATGAGGGGGATGGGACCAACACGTGATTTGTTCATGCAAACAAAAATGAAAATTAAAGTTCAAATCACCTGGCTCTTTCCTTCCTAGCCCTTGACAATGTGCCCTCTTTCTGCTTGTTCCCGTGGTTCTTGTCTCTCTTGTCACTCAAGCATATGCTTCCTCATGGCAGGGAGGGCTTGACATGTGATGGGAGCTTAGAATGTATCTGAATGAATGAGTCTGTTGTCAGGCCTCAATAACTCTCAAATCCTTTCCTTTGGCAACAGAGAAAACTCCAGTGCCAACATCCCTCTCTGCTCAGAACCCTTCAGCGGCCCCTCCCACCTCAGGGAGCGACATAGGCAACCAAGAGTGAGATGGGAGTTAGAAGAGCCTCGCTCAAGTCCTATTCTTTTTTATTTTCTTCACTATTTTTATTATTAACAACTTCCATTATTATAAAAAATATCCCATGGTAATGCCCTCCCTCCCCCCCACTTTCCCCTTTGAAACTCCATTCTCCATTATATCTCCTCCCCCTCTCAATCAGTCTGTCTTATTTTTATGTCATGATCTTTTCCTCCTATTATGATGGTCTTGTGTAGGTAGTGTCAGGCACTATGAGGTCATGGATATCCAGGCCATTTTGTGGGGGGAGCACATTGTAAGGAGTCCTACCCTTCCTTTGGCTCTTACATTCTTTCTGCCACCACTTCCACAATAGACCCTGAGCCTTGGAAGGTGTGATAGAGATATTGCAGTACTGAGCACTGCAGTCATTTCTTTCCATCACCATGATACCTTCTGAGTTGTCCCAAGGTCACTGCCATCTGAAAAGAGAAGATTCTCTACCAAAAGTGAGAGTAGCATTAATATAAGGGTATGAACATTAAGAGAAGTGCTTACTGGGCAGTTTGATAAGCATAGTATATACATTTAGCCAGACAGCAGCAGACGTTACACCCCTAGGGCTCATGACTACCCCTGTTTTAAGTTTTCAATATCAGGGATGTATTCCCTCCCATGGAGCAAGACTCCAGTCCAATTAGAGGGCAGTTGGTTTCCACCATGACAGATGTGCCACTATTGCACCCATTGGCTCATTTGGCCTGGCTGTCCAAATATAAGGCTTGCAGTGTCCACTGTTGAGTATCTTCACTGGTGATTTCTCTTTCTCCCATTGAACTGCATGCAGAATGGCTTCTTCCAGCTTTCTGTCAGCTGGTCCACATGGAGGAGGTTATCAGCTCAGTTCCAGCAGGATTTCTCAGTGGCCTTGCAGCCCAAGTATGTGGAGTCTTCAGCAATAGGGTCTTACCATCTATTCCTGGTGGGAAACCAAGGGCCTTGGCAATGGCCTATAATGTTTTGGGGGCATCAGGGACCTCTCAAGTCCTGTTCTTGACACTTGCTAGCTGGGTAACCCTTACCATATTGAGCCACCTCTCTGAGCCTCAGGACTTGTTTGAGAACTGAATGCAACTCTCCTGCCATTTCTCCTTTCTAGGTTGGGCTGAGAAGCCAGGAAAGCTGCACACAGGTGATTTTTAGTTTTAAGAGTCTTTAGCTCTCAGGCCTGCTCTCTCCCTCTCTAGACACACATGATTCTAGCCTGTGTGCCTGGTACTTCCTGGTTCTCACCCTGTGCAGTCACAGTTTCCCTGGGCTCTTAGTTACCATCTTGTTGCTGGGACAAAACACCTGACAAAATTCACTTTAAGGGGGCTGGAGAGATGGCTCAGTGGTTAAGGTGCTTGCCTGCAAAGCCTAAGGACTCATGTTCAGCTCTCCAGATCCCATGTAAGGCAGATGCACAAGGTGAGGCAGGTGTGCAAGGTTGCACATGCGCACAAGATGGCACACATGTGTGGAGTTTGGTTGCAGTGGTTGAAGGCCCTGGTGCACCAATTCTCTATTTACTTCTCTCTCATCAAAAAATAAAATAAAAATCACTTTAAGGGAGGAAGGAATGGCTTATTTTAGCTTGTATTTCCAGGGTACCGTCCAGGAAGGCACTGCAGCGGGAGCTTGTGGCAGCTGGTCACGCTCAGCACGGCGGGGAAGCCTAGAGTTGGGCATGCTGCTGGTCAGCCAGCGCTGCTCTCTGCATATGGTCCAGGACGCTAGCCCGCGGGTTGCTGCTGCCCACAGTTAAGGGGGGGTCTTACCACCTCAATAAACCCAATCAAAACACTCCTTCCCAGACTGGCCCAGAGACTCCCTAATCTAAATAATCCCTCACAGGTGATTCTAGCTCCTGTCCCGTTGTCCAGCATTATACACCCCCACATCTGTCAGGAAGTCTCACCCCTCCACCCGTCTTCCCATCTTTCTCCATCTTAGGAGTCTGCTCTATTCCTGGGAAATTCTCCCTCCGGACTTGAAGCTCCTTCCCTGTGTCCAAACTGCTCCCCTCAAAATCACACCACAGGGGAGTCGGTGCAATGGCTTTGCTGCTGCAGCGATTTGGTCTGCTTGATCTGCTTGGAGGAGCCAAGGTACCGCTCCGCGGCCTGCTTCCAGCAGCGCAGAGAGCAGTGCAGCCCTGAAACGCGTCCTGTGAGAACAGAGGAAGCGCTGCTTCTGTGAACACTACAGATCCAGAGGAAAACAAAGATGATGACTCTGTAGCTGATTTTCTCAGCAGGGGTGAGGAAAAAGACAGAGTTTCTTTGCAGGATTTAAAGAATTTAGGTGAGTCTGCAACTTTAGGAAACTTATTGCTCTATCCACACCTCGGGCAGTTGATGATCAGCCTGAATGTGGCGGGGTGTGGGGGGGGGGTGTGGGGGGGTGGGGGGAGTGTGTGTGTGTGGGGGGGAACAAAGCAAAACTGATGAGAGCTTGCACCAGGAGCCCTTCCTTGTTCGTGAGCTTGCAGACTGCTGTTTACAAATCGTGGAGCCGTCCCAGAATGAGGAGGCTTATCATGGACTTGGCTGGTGCTCGTCCCAGGAGAAGGACTGTGTCCTCCTAATGAAGGGAGGTGGCTTCCCAGAGGCCGACTAGCTGCTGTAGGACATGCAGGTGGTCCCCTCCCTCACACCGGGCGGCACAAGGTGCAGATCCTTTACGAAGAAGAGACTCACGTGGTTGCATTAAATATTTTATTTTTTCCTATAGTTGAGATGTAAATCATAAATATCACATTTTATACCCATTTCAGTTAAAAAATGACCAATGTTACTAAAAATCAAGATATGCATTGCATTGTCCATTGTCCTTGGCTTCTAATGTTTGAAATTACATTAAATAAATCAACAACTTCTTTAAAAAAAAATCACACCACATGTATTGTTTAGTCTAGCCCAGGCCCTGGGCTGGATAGTGGGACTTCAGAGTTCTGGGGGAGCCCTCTCTTCCTTCCAAAGAGCCACCTGGAATCCCAGATGGCTACACAGGTCCAGATTTCATTCTGCTAGCCTTAGCACGGGCCATCTCTTGTTTCTCCTATACCAGTTTCCTGTCTACAAATGGAGAGAATAGCCAGGCATGGTGGTGCACCTTTGATCCCAGCACACAAGAGGCAGAGGTAGGAGGATCTCTGAGTTCAAGGCCACCCTGAGACCCTGAGACTACAGAGTGAATTCCAGGTCAACCTGGGCTAGAGCAAGACCCTGCCTCAAAAAAACAAACAAACAACAACAACAACAAGAAAAGGAGAGAATAGTACCTTCCTTATAGGGTCAAGTATGTGGTACATAGTAAGTGCTCTGTAAGCGTTAGCCATTATTATTGTGATCTGTTCTCAGGCTTTAAAATGGCTGCCCGTTGGGGCAGGAGAAATGGCTCAGCAGTTAAGAAGCACTTGCTTGCAAACCCTGACAGCCTAGGTTCAATTCCCCAGTACCCATATAAAGCCAGATGCACAAAGTGGCACATGTGTCTGGAGTTTGTTTGCAGTGGCAGAAGACCCTGGCCACATTCTCTCTTTCTTTTTTTTTTTTCTATGCCTCGCTCTCTCTCAAATAAATAAATATGTTTTAAATGACTGCCTGTTGCAGTTACCTTCTAGCTGCTGGGACAAAACACCCAACCAAAAACAGCTGTCGGGAGGACAGAGTTTATTTTGGCTTGCAATTTCTTTCTTTCATTTATTTATTTATTTATTTTTGTTGTTGCTGTTGTTTTTGTTTTTTTGAGGTAGGGTCTTGCTCTAGCCCAGGCTGACCTGGAATTCACCATGCAGTCTCAGGGTGGCCTCCAACTCACAGCGCTCCTCCTACCTCTGCCTCCCGAGTGCTGGGATTAAAGGCGTGCGCCACCGCCAGGGGATGTTTCATCGAGGCAGGGAAAGAAGGATAGAATAGAAACTGAGCATCTGGCAGAAAGCGACAAGAGTGAGCTAACTCTGGCAAGGGGGAAGTTGGGCTATCACACCCCAAAGCCAGCTCCCAGCAATATGCACCCTCCAGCAAACCTCCACGTCCCAAACTGCCACCAGCTGAGGACCATGCATTCGAAACACATGAGTTTATGGGGGACCTCTGACTCAAACTACCATACTGCCATTCTGCTAGGCATCACATCCTTATCCTTGGCAGAAAAAGAAAAAAAGCGAAGAACAAAAATGAATGCTTCTCTGACTGGACTTGAGGCCTGCTGAATGGGGGGAAATTCATGCCTGATTCTGAAAACCTAATAAAAAGCCTATGGTGCAAGGTGTGGTGGTGCACGCTTTAATCCCAACACTCAGAAGGCAGTGATAGGAGGATTGCCATGAGTTTGAGGTGGTTACCGAGAGTTCGAGGCCACGCTGAGACTACATAGTTAATTCCAGGTCAGTCTGGCTAGAATGAAACCTTACCTTAAAAAAAAAAAAATAAATAAAAAAGCTGGGCTGGAGAAATAGCTTAGTGGCTAAGGACCTAGGTTTGATTCCTCAGGACCCACATAAGCCAGATGCACAATGTGGCACATGCATCTGGAGTTCATTTGCAGCAGCTGAAGGCCCTGGCATGCCCATTCTCTCGCTCGCTCGCTCTCTTTCTCCCTCTGCCTCTCTCAAAAAAAAAATTAAGAAAAAAAATTTTTTTTTGCCTATGTCCTGGGAAGTCATAAGCCCTACAGGAGAAAATAGTACTGTTGTCTAGCTAAATAGATGTATACTGCCTTTTAAATACTTATATCTATGCCTATATATGTGTGTGTGTGTGTGTGTGTGTGTGTGTGTGTGTGTGTGTGTGTATACATATTTAAAGATTTTATTTTTATTTATTTATTGGAGATTGAGAGAGGGTGTTGCAGTCAGGTTCACATTGCTGGTAGAAATTACCTGACCAAGAGCAGCTTGTGGGAAAAAGAGGTTTATTTTGGTTTACAGGCTCAAGGGGAAGTTCCACGATGGCAGGGGAAAACAATGCCATGAGCAGAGGGTGAACATCACCCCCTGGCCAACATAAGGTGGATAATAGCAACAGAATGTGCCAAACACTGGCATGAGGAAACTGGCTATAACACCCATAAGTCCACCCCCAACAATATACTCCCTCTAGGAGGCGTTAATTCCCAAATCTCCATCAGCTGGGAATATAGCATTCAGAACATCTAAGTTTATGGGGGACACCTGAATCAAACCACCACAAGGGAGAGAGAGAATGGGTACGCCAGGGCCTCTAGCCACTGCAAATGAACTCCAGATGCATGTGCCATCATTGTGCATTTGGCTTATGTGAGGCCTGTTGAATTGAACCTGGGTCCTTAGGCTTCACAAGCATGTGCCTTAACCGCTAAGCCGTTTCTCCAGCCCTATGCCCATATATTAATGCTACTCTCACTTTTGGTTAGAGAAGCTTCTATTTTCAGATGGCCACTGGGGTGACTCAAAACTCACCAAAGTGCTAAGAAATGACTAGGGAGTGTTCAGTAAGTGAGACATCTTTATCACACCCTCCAAGGCTCAGGAACCATTGTAGAAGAGGTGGCAGAAAGAATGCAGTGTATGAGCCAAAGGAAGGGGAGGAATGCTTATAATACTGTCTTCCAGATACAAAGCGACCATGATATTCATGACCTCACAGTGGCTGACGCTGCCTACACAAGACCTGCATAACAAGAGAAAAAAAATGATGACATCAAAACTGAAAAGAGACCAGTTGGAAAGATGAAGGGATTTAGTGCAGGGAGGATTTGGAGGGGAAAGGGGAGAGCAGTGGGAGAGGATCTTAGCACATTGTTTATAGTTATGGATGTTGTCAATATATAAAGTGTTTTTTTTTTTTTTTTTTTTTTTTTTTGCTTTTTCAAGGTAGGGTCTCACTGTAGCTCAGGCTGACCTGGAAATTACTCTGTAGTCTCAGGGTGGCCTCGAACTCATGGCAGTCCTCCTACCTCTGCCTCTCGAGTGCTGGTATTAAAGGCGTGCACCACCATGCCCGGCTTTTTTTTTTTTTAATGAGTTCTGGGACTGGAGCAATGGGTTAGCAGTTAAGGTGCTTGCCTGCAAAGTCTAAGGACCCAGATCAGACTCCCCAGAACCAACATAACCCAGATGCACATGGTGGCGCATGTGTCTGTAGTTTGTTTGCGGTGGCTAGAGACCCTGGCACACCCATTCTCTGTCTCTCGCTCTCTCAAATAAATTAAGTAAAAATAAAATATTTTTTTAAGTGAGTGCTGGCTGAACTCCTCTGGGTTATTGTTGCTGTTGTCTGTTTTGTCAGTTGAGATGAAGTTTGCATTACATTAATATTATCTGTATTAGGGGCCTAGAAAGACGGCTTAGCAGCAAAAGGTGCTAGCTTATAAAATTAGCATTTAATTTTTTTTTTACTTTGTATTTATTTATTTGAGAGAGAGAGAGAGAGAGGGAGGGAGGGAGGGAGGGAGGGAGAGAATGGGTGTACCAGGGCCTCTAGCCACCACAAACAAACTCCAGATGCATGTGCCACCATATGCAGCTGGCTTATGTGGGATCAGGGGAGGCAAACCTGGGTTCTTAGGCTTTGTAGACAAGTGTCTTAACCACTAAGCCATCTCTCCAGCCCCAAAATTAGCTACTTTAAAGTGATCAGTTCAGTGGCATTTAATACACTTACCATGTTGTACAACCACCAACTTTTCTCTTGTTACATTTTACCACTCCAAAAGGAACCCTCATCCCCATTTTACAGTTATTCTGCATTCTTCCACCTCCAGCTCCTGGCAACCACTGATCTGTGATGTGCCTCTGTGGATTTGCTTCTGGATAATTTAATCTATTTTTAAAGAGTCTTTCAGAAGGTCCTACACAGGCTTTTTTTTTTTTTTAACTAAGATCTCAAAGTCAAAGAATGTATCTCATTTTTTGGCTGGGTATATTGCTTGTCATAAGCAAAATCAACTCTTTATTTATTTGCAAGCAGAAAGAGAGAGAGAGAGAAAAAAAAAAAAAGAGAGAGAGAGAAACAGAGAGAATGGGCATGCCAGGGCCTCCAGCTGCTGCAACTGAACTCGACACATTGTGCATCTGACTTTATGTGGATACTGGGTAACCAAACCTGGATCAACAGGCTTTGCAAGCAAGTGCCTTAACCACTAAGCCATCTCTCCAGTCCTTCAACTATATTTTTTTAATATTTTAGTTATTTATTTATTTGAGAGAGAGAGAGAATATGGGCATGCCAGGACCTCTAGCCACTGCAAACAAATTCCAGATGCATGCACCACCTTGTGCATCTGGCTTATGTGGGTCCTGGGGAATTGAACCTGGTTCCTTTGGTTTTACAGGGAAGCACTTTAACCACTAAGCCATCTCCCCAGTCTCTCAACTATTATTATTTTTTTTTTTAGCACACAGTGTCTCTGTATCGTCCGGGCTTACAATGACCTACAGCTTCCTGGGTGCTAAGATGGCAGTTGTGAACCACCACACCAAGCTAACTTCTGTGGTTCACATTCAAATATTTAGAGCATTCACAACCGTATTTTCTTGACCAAAAAACACAGAAAATCTTTTTTTTTTTTTCACATGTTAGCTTTTTTGTTTGTTTGTGTCTGTTTTTGTTTTTGAGGCAGGGTCTCACACAAACTGACCAAGAAATTACTCTGTAGCCCAGGCTGACCTGGAACTCATGCTGATCCTTCTAATTTAGCCTCCCAAGTTCTAGGATTAAAAGCATGCACCACCAAGCCCAGCGACACATTTTAACTTTTTCAGAATAAGATTCCTCTTAAATTGCTAACCTCTCATATTTAATGAAATACAATGACAGGCACTGTTCTAGGTGCCTAGATAAAATGGCCAAATCTCCTGTCCTCGTGGAGCTGGTCTGCTAATGGTGGGGAGATGAGCAATTACAAAGTAAATTAGTGGGTTTTTTTTTTTTTTTTTTTTTGAGGTAGGGTTTTATCTAGCCTGACCTGGAATTTACTATGTAGTCATGTAGTCTCAGGGTAGCCTGCCTCCCAAGTGCTGGGATTAAAGGCATGCGCCACCATGCCCGGCTATAAGTGAATTTTTTATGTGAAAAGATTATAAATGCTTAGAAGAAATTCAAAAAAATCAAGCAAGGTGAATCCTATTTCAGGAATGAGACAGGGACAGATTGCTATACTATACTAGTATGTTAGTTGTCTATTGCTATATAACAAATGACTCCAACACTTAGCAGCTAAACACACACAGAGAGAGAGAGGGAGGGAGGGAGGGAGAGGGAGAGAGGGGGAAATTTGTCATGTGTTTCTATCAGGAGTCAGGAGCCACTTGGTTCAGGGTCTCTAGAGAGGTTGTACACAAGATGCAGATTTGGAGCTACTTTTATCTGAAAACTTGACTGGGGCTGGGGATTCCCTTCCAAAATGGCTTTCAGAGGCAGAGGCTGGTGAAAGCGCTTCACTGGCTGTGGTAAGCCTTTGTTTCTTGCTCCATGGGCCTCTTCATAGCTGCCCAAATGTCCCCACACCATGTCAGCTCATTTCCCCAATGCAAGTGATTGATTCAAGCAAGAGAGAGCCAGGTGTGGTGGGGTACAACTATGATCTCAACATTTGGGAGGTGGAAGCAGGAGGGTCAGAAGTTCAAGGTCTTCCTCACTACATAACAAATTTGAGACCAGTCTGGACTACAGGGGACCCTGTGCTGAAAAAAAAAAGAAGAAAGGGAGGAAGGGGAGGGAGGGGAAGAAAAGGAAGGAGGGAGGTCTACTTATTAAAAGTGAGTCACCCCAGTACTTGGGGTTCTGGGGATCTAAACCCAGGTCCTCATATTTGTGCAGCAAGCACTTTTACCCAAACTTAGCCCCCAGCCCTGGAATGTATTTTCTTGCTTTTTAAAGAAGCATAGATTCTTATGATTGAAAACAAAACAAAAAAACAAAACAAAACACCTTTCTGTCCTAGCAGGAAGACAGAAACTTCAAAACTTCAGGCCAGCCTGGGATATATAGCAAGACCCTGTCTCAAACAAATAAATAACCCTTGGGGTCTGAGCCAAAACTCCCACCATCATGCCCTCCAAATGAGGCTGAGGTCCAGCCAGGTTTGGGAATCTCTGCGTGAATTCTTGATTGGAGAGAGAGCTTCTGGGAATTCATTCCAGCGTGCAGCTTTTACCACACCTGGGATCATTTGTGACCTTCTCATAAACTCTCAGGGTGCCCAAGCAAGGATCACCAAGTACCTTTCACAACAGAAAACTGAGGCGCAGAGGAAGGAAGCAAGTGATGACCCCCCCCACACACACACACCCTCGGCTCATCCAGCAGCCACGGGTCACACGCCTGCAAGTGGCAGAGTTATGATTAGAACTTGGGCCTCTGAACTCCATCTCTAGGCTCCTCCCCTCTACACCAACTAGATAAACCCAAGTTCTAGGAAGTCCTGGGGCCTCTGCTGGGAAGGGGGGCCAGGGGAGGGAGGGAAAAGCATGACAGACCCATGAAGGTCAAGGTTCAGAGAAGCTGTCTTCTGGTGTGCCCAGCCCATTGCTCAAAGAGCTTGGAGAGCACCGGGCATTCACATTGCTAACTCAGTGCTTGTGACCCCTGAACAGCCACTTCCCTTTAGGTGCCTGAGCCTGGTCTGCAAAATACAGTTTGGCAATCCATTCCCTGCTCTGGCAAGATGCTAGCAGAATTTTAGCACTCTAATAATACAAGCTACAATTATTGTTATGCGAGGAAGGTGTGAACTTCTCCCACTGGAAGATCCTTAGAGTCCAGGCAAGTCCAGCCTTTCATTCATTTAAGGAACACCGGCACATCCGAGTGTCAGGCACAGGGTGGGGGCGGGGGAGGCGCACGCAATCCCCTCACTTAGCCCTCACCACGAACGACTGGCGACTGCGCTCTGGTTGTCAGCATCTTACAGAGGAAGAACGTGAAGCTGGATGAATGAGGCGCAGCTCTTACATCGTTTCCTCATTCACTCCGCTTTTACCGAAAGCCAGCGCTGGGCCAGGCTGTGCGCCAAGTGCAAGGATAAGAAGATGAACAAGTCCTTCAGGAGACGTGCCCATAAATTACTTTAATAACAACTCAGGACATGCTTCGACAGACCAGGCACAGTGGGAGCCAGAGAAGGAGCAACTGGCTCCCTGGGGATTGTGGGGACCGAGAGTTGACCCTGTCTCCTGAGACTCAGCCCCGCTTAAGTGTCTGTCATGCAGATGTGGCAATCGCAAGTCCTGGGTTCGAGTCTTGCTTTGGACCAGACTTTGCTGTGAATTTCCAGGAACTTTTCTGCCTCTGAGCCTCAGTCTCCATCTGGAAAACTAAGATGTTGAGTGGCCCCCAAGATCGCGCAGCTCCAGAGGTCGTGAACCTTTGACCTTCCCAACTCACCTTACGATAAATTCAAGCTCCCTTCTAACCTAGCCAGGAGTCGGTTGAGCCCCTATAAAATGCCAAACACCCCCGTCCCACTCCAGTACTTCTAATCTGGGACCTGAGAAGTCCGAAGGGCAGAGCTGACAGAGGGCGGGGTTAAGGTCTCCGGGAAGGCGCGCGCGCCACCAGCCCAGAGGGATTCATCCAGCCAATGACAGCCCGGAGGCGGGCACATCCCCGCCTCTGGGTATAAGAAATAGCCAGGATGAGGCGAACCCGACCCTGCGCGCTCCTCTTGAGACGTCAACGCTAGGTGTTCTGTCCTGAGGTTCGGCCGCGGGGTGTCCCCGAAGAACAGAGCTCAGTGAGTCCTGGCTGGGCAGGGGAACGGGTCGGATTCAGCTTTCCTTGTCCTGGCTGAGCTGTAGGGACCGCACGGTGCCCGGATCTCCCACCTCAGAGGAGCATCTGGTCGGTGGGGCCCCCCGGGGGTGCCCGCGCTGACCATCGGCCCGCCGTCCCCACCGCCGCTGGCCCCGTCGAGACCATGGCCGACCACCTGATGCTCGCCGAGGGCTACCGCCTGGTGCAGATGCCACCGTCCGGTGCCCCGGCCCACGGCCCGCACCCGCTTCGGACTCTGCAACCGTACCCGGGCTCTGGCCCGGACAGCGGACTGCGGCCGCGGGGGACTCCGCTGGGACCACCGCCGCCGCCTCCCCCGCCCGGGACGCTGGCGTACGGAGCCTTCGGGTCTCCGGCCTCCTTCCAGCCCTTTCCGGCCGTGCAACCCCCGGCGCACCTGCAGCCGGGGACGGGGACGTTGTACCACCCGGGCCGTGCCGCCGCGCCGCCGCCCGGCGTCCCCGGAGCTCCCCCGGGTCTGCTGCAGCCCCCGGCAGGAGCCCCCACGCCACCCGCGCCCGCCCTCGCTCTGGGTGGCATGGACGCCGAACTGATCGACGAGGAGGCGCTGTCGTCCCTGGAGCTGGAGCTCGGGCTGCACCGCGTGCGAGAGCTGCCCGAGCTGTTCCTGGGCCAGAGCGAGTTCGACTGCTTCTCGGACTTGGGGTCCGCGGCGCCGCCTGCCGGCTCGGTGAGCTGCTGAGCGCCGGGAGACGCCGGCCCCTGGGACTCGGCACCCGGCGGTCCCGGCCGCACGCGCGCACGCACTCGCACCCTCCGCGAGCGCCGCCGAGCTGGGCTCTGGGCTGGGACACCTTGGCGTGCGTCCAAGGCCCTGCTGCCCTTTGCCGGGTGACAGTTTGGCCTCACTTCCTTCTCTGGCCCGAGCCTCAGCGGTCAAGTTGAAGGGAACACCAGCCTTTGGATTTAAACCCACCTTCTTGGATTCAATCTATGCCCTGTCTCTTTCCTCGCCCTCCCACCCACCACTACCCCCAATCTGAGCCATTGCAGGTCTATATGCCTGACCTCCCCTCTTCCTCGTGCAGCCGCTACCGGGAGTGGGTTCTCCAGAATCTTCCTCCTGGATCCCCCCCTGAGAGGGAGGATGGAACAGCGAAACCCCTGCAGAGTGGAACGGTGCCTCCAAAACCAAATAAAATTAGATCGCTTTTCAGTCTTGACTTTTCATTTCCTTTGCTATTTCAACCCCCAAGTATTTATGGCTTGCAAAAGACTGAGGCTGTTGGAGGCCCTGGGTAGGATGGGGGGGAGGGGGAGTCACAGGACAGGAAACTGACAGTTTCTTTCAAAAAAAAAAAAAAAAGTATCTTGAGAGTTGTGCAATTGTGATGTCACAACTGGGGAAAGCCATCTGCCGCAGGGTGGCAGCATAACCCATTGGACGTCCCAGCTGCTAGGGTGGGGGTGGGGCTGTTGGTCCCAAAGGATTCAGTCAGTCCTGACTTGGGGCAGAGGCTCTCTCCCTAGTTCAAGGCTCCATCCTTCTGGCCTTTGAGACTTTCCTCAGGGAGGTGATGCTGCGCTCAGGTGGTTGTGATGCCATTATAGTGGTTTTGTTTTGGGGTGGGGCAGGTGATGGAACCCAGAGCCTCACACATGAACCCCACCCCCACCCAGACTGTGATGCCTTTAGTGTGGTGCGGCTTGTAGGCAGCCCTAGTAAGCCATAGAGATGGTTATTCCGCACAGTGGTGCTCCACGTCCAGGTCGGAGACGGCCCTGGAAATGACTTGTCATGCACAGAGGAGAGAGTGGTCGGGAGAACAGGTGGAGCCTCGGGGGGGTTGGGCCCAGAGAAGAGAGAAGTTTCAGCTGGTTGGGTGGAGGGTCAGTTCAGGTTTCAGGGAGGCGGTGACATTTGATGTGATGGACTGTGTGGAGTGACAGGTGTTTTCAGGAGCCAGAGAAGAGCCTGTTTAAAGGCAGGGACACATACCAGGCCACAGGCTCTATGGGGAAAGCATGGGGTGTCCAGAAGAACTAGGAAAGGACTAATGGCCTCGGCACAACTTTATGACCAGTGCAGTCGTCATTGCACTCGCCCAGGCCTGATCTCCAGTCCTAGCCACCCTCTGATGTCGATGCCGGAAAGTTTCCCAAGGGCACGGGTGAAAGGCTAGAAGAGAGGCTGAAGGCCAGGAGGAAGAGGCTGGATCAGAAATGCTTTGTACCGTGTCAGGACCAGGCACTGGGGGCATTCTCCACAAGACAATGGATTCCAGAGACCAGAGGAACACTGGCTTGAGGCCTTTTGTCTCCAGTTGCTGGTTCTGGTCTAGTGCCAAGTGGTTTGTTGAAGTGACTCCAGCAGCCTGTGAGTTATCCTAGGGTATACCAAGTGAGCACCAGTTCTGAAGCCACCAAAATAGGATAGGCAAGGAAACAGGAAGTATTGGATATATGAATAAAAGTCTCCTATAAGCTCCTGGGGCTCAGGGTGGGGAGTCAGAATGGAGAGAGAAAAAGAAAAGAATCTTTAGGCCAGGGACTGACTTGACCTATGAGCTCAGAAAGATCCATGTTTGCTCCTGTTTTGCCCAGGACCCCAGACCAGGGACTGGAGCTCAACTAGGACAGGAAAGTTTGATCCTGGGCTAGATACTACGTGATCCCCTTCCTTTGGTTTCCCCACCAGTAAAATGAGACCAGTATTCCTTCTTGCCTACTGTACAAGGCAATAACCCTCACTATAAGTGAGGAACAAATTCAGGGTCAGCAAACAAGGGAACAGAGAAAATAAGGCTAGGGCGGCCTACCTTGATTCCCAGGTGCCTCAAGATGTGACTCTGTGAGCTAGAGGAGGAAGAGCAATGGGCTTGTAGTATCCCAGCCTCAGGACCAGCTCCAGAAGCATCTTAGGAGCCGCCTGACCTCAAGCAAGTCCCCTTGCCCTTGGAGTCTTAGATCAGGAAGCACGATGCCTCCTGAGTTCCAGCGGGTGTTTGCCTCTTCCAGAGGGTACTCCCCCAAAGCAACCCGCTACCCCTCAGTCCTGGGGGTTTCACTCTCCCTCCTGGCTCGAGTCTTTGGAGTCAGCGTTATCTGTGACACTGTTGCAGGTTGGCTTTCTAGGAGGCAGCCTCAGAGATGGGGTTCAGCTTGCCAGAGACTTATTAGGGAGTAACATTAGGACCTGCACTGAGAGGGAAACAAGTGTAAGGGAGCAGAAGCCTCAAAGCAGGCTCAGCAAGAGCCCGGGGCCAGCCCCGTGCAGAGCTCTGGAGTTAAAGGGCCCTTCAAAGTCATCCCCAGTTAGAGCCGCACGCTGCTTCCTGCTCGTGCCGCCATCGCTCATTTGAGCCAGCGGAGTCTGGACCGGCGCGAGCTGCAAGAAAGACGCCTCCCAGCACTGCCAGCAGCAAGGACGTTCTCCGTGAAGGAAGGAGGCTCTGAGCAGCACGTAGTGTCCCCACTGACACCAGGGCGGGGAACTAGGAGTCCTAAGAGTCATAACAAGTTTCTCCTCAAATTTATACCCCTCCCCCAGTGTCTCATTTACCTCACCTTGGTCCCAAACCAGCAACTTCTTTATTAACAGAACAACAAGAAAACGTTTCAAAATTCGTTCAGTGTTATAGGGCTGGTGGGTACAGGGTAGAATGTCACTTAACAGCACCACCGTCATCGATGTCATCCTTCCAGCTCAGCTAAGCGTTCCACAGTCATTTGCTGGATAAATTAATGAGCAGTCTGGTCACAGCCTTTTCCCAGGCAGCTTAAGTGCTTTAGCTGATTACTGTGTAATCCTCGTGACTTCCTTAATCCATGCTTGCCTAACTCTTACGCCACTCTGTTGTTAGAAGTGCTGGGTCAGGATTAGTGCTGACTGGAAGACCCAGTCAGTGCCTGCTGAGTGCCTACTGTGTGCAGGCATGATGGTAACTAACAGGGAAGGCCAAATAGGTGCTTTTTCTCTTCCAGCCTCTGCTTCATGTCCACCCACGCTGGAAGAAGCTCTACTAGGGAGTTTGTCCTCATTCCACAGATCAAGAAACTGGGTGCAGTGAGTTAGTCCAAGGCACACCCTGTCTATGCAGGGCCTATCTTCTCCCCAGGCTGAGTGCGGCCAAAGACCTGAGTCTACGTAGAACAAGAGTTTGTGCCAGTGAGATGCAGCGGTGCCGACAGCACTTCCAGCAGGTAGGACCTCGGTTTCTTTTTCTGTGCAATAGGAAGGACAACCCCAACATGCCAAGTGCATTTGTGAATGGACTCAGATGAAAGCAGGTCCTGAGAACACATTGCAAACGGTTCAGTGCTGCCTGAGCAGAGTCGGCTTGGGAATGGACAACCATGGCCTCTCCCCTGCAGGTGGTCTGGGTGGAAGAGGCCTGTACACATTTCAGTACTTGACATAAGGCCTACCTGGAGCATGCAACAGAATTGCACATGGAGGGCTCCAGGCAGGCCCCAAGGAGCAGTTCAGGGTCTGGAAGGCTAAAGGTTTGTGGTGATGGAAGAGTGAAATGGAATAAGGTATGGTGGAGTGCACCTGCATCCCAGTACATGGGAACAGGAGGCAGAAGATATCAAGAGTTCAAGGCCAGTCTCAGCTACATGAAACCCTGTCTCAAAAAGGCAAATGAGGGCTGGAAAGATGGCTTAGCAGTTAAGGTGCTTGCCTGAAAAGCCTAAGGACCCTATTCTATTCTCCAGGTCCTACCTTAGCACAATGCACAAAGGTGAGGCAAGTGCAAGGTTGCACATGACCACTAGGAGGAGCAAGCGTCTGGAGTTCGATTTCAGTGGCTGAGATGATGGTGTGCCAATTCTCTATTTCTCCTCTCTCTCTCTCTAGCTGGCTCTCTCTTAAAAAATAAAGACTTTTTAGAAATCCAAATGAAATTTTTAAGAAAATTTAAACTTTTTTTTTTTTTTTTGTTTTTTCAAGGTAGACTCTCACTCTAGTCCAGGCTGACCTGGAATTCACTATGTAGTCTGAGGGTGGCCTTGAACTCACGGTGATCCTCCTACCTCTGCCTCCTGAGTGCTGGAATTAAAGGTGTGTGCCACCACACCAGGCAATTTAAACTTTTAAAAGAGCCAAAAGAAGGGCTAGGGAGATGGCTCAGCAGTTAAAGACATTTGCTTGTAAGGCTGCCAGCCAAAGTTGGATTCCCCAGAACCCATGTAAAGCTGAACATAAAGTGGCCATGATCCTAACTCTGTCTACATCAATGAAAGGCCAAGCAAGCAGAATACAGAAGGCCACAGGCCAGCATGCAGCAGCAAAACAACAAATAATACCTTGTCTCAAAAAGAAAGTGTAAACCGCCAGGCGTGGTGGTGTACAACTTTAATCCCAGCACTAGGGAGGCAGAGGTAGGAGAATCACTGTGAGTTCAAGGCCAGCCTGAGACTACATACTGAATTCCAGGTCAGCCTGGGTACACTCCTTTTTCAAAAAAAATAATTATTTTATTTATTTATTTATGAGAAAGAAAGAGACAGAAAGAGAGAATGGGCACATCAGGGCCTCTAGCCATTGCATATGAACTCCAGACACATGTGCCCCCTTCTGCATCTGGCTTACGTGGGTCCTGGGGAATCAAACCGGGGTCCTGAGGCTTCGCAAGAAAATGCCTTAACTGCTAAGCCATTTTCCAAGTCCCTGGGTACATTCCTTTAATCTCGCCTTTAATCCCAGCACTTGGGAGGCAGAGATAGGAGGAACACTCTGAGTTTGAGACCATCCTGGGCTGGAGAGTTCCAAGTCAGCCTGGGCTAGAGTAAGACCCTGCCTTGAAAAAACAAAAGCAGAAACAAACAAACAAACAAAAAAAAGAAGGTGGCAGGAGAGGATGGACACCCTGGACTGGGGAGATGGCTCAGAGTTAGAAGCTCTTGCTTGTGAAGACTGTGGCCAGATTCATTTTTCCAGTACCCACGTAAAGACAGATGAAAAAAAAAATACTACCTTCTGCTGGTGCTCATTTGCAGTGGCAAGAAGCTTTGGTGCACACACATGTCCACATTCATGCACACACATAAATAAAAATATTTTTTAAAATATCATGGACACCTGGAGGTTTTCCTCTGACTTCCAAACATGGTCCATGGCATACACACAGCTCCCCACACACATCATACACAACATTCCAGACATACACGTCACACACACACACCATAACACCTCCCCCCACACACATCACACACAAACATCATACATACATATCACACACACACGCAAATAACATTTTTTAAAGCCAAAAGAAAAACAAAGGTTGAAGCCAGGCATGGTGGTGCACGCCTTTAATCCCAGCACTCAGGAGGCAGAAGTAGGAGGATTGGTATGAGTTCAAGGCCACCCTCAGACTACATTGTGAATTCCAGGTCAGCCTGGGCTAGAGTGAAATATCTTGAATAACCAAAAACAAAAAAACAAAAACGGAAGGTTGGGATAGAGTTGGCTTGGTTTGGGGAGTAGCATGAAGGCGAGGAGACCGGGCCAAGACCCAAAGCGCACCCTGACAGACGGAAGTACAGGAAGCTCCTCTGGGCTCAGTGTCTTCGTCCATCAAATGCAGACACCCCAAGCTTTCTGCAAGGATGGACGAAGGGGATGCTAAGCACCCGTCCCTTGGCCGCATGCTTGTGGCAGTCCCCTTGCTTAGCATCGCAAGTGCTGGGGTTGCAGTCTTGCAACACCAAGCCCCAGCAGCGTCGCTGGTTTTAATGATTACACTGCGCATAACCTGCTTTACCATCCCTACTGATGAAAACGAAGCTTGTTTCCTGAACTTCCGTCTCACAAACAGTACTACAAGGAAAGCCTTCTCTGTCTACCTTGACCGCCTGTGGGAATGTTCTGTCGACTGAATTCCTAGAAGGGGAATTACTGGATCTGAGGAGATGAGCAAATGAAACTATGACAGCTACTGCCAAGTAGTTTCCAAAGTGAAGTGACTAATCCCATCTTCCCTCCTGCCAGCATTGTGTAAGACGCCTGTGGGCTCATATCCTTGACTACCCTGGTCATTAGGAATATTTCGAATTTTCACTTCTCTAAATGAGCAAAATAAATCACTTAATTTCCACTTCTTTGATTATAAAGGTCTTGCCTATTTGTATTTCTTCTTTTATGAATTGCCTGTTTATACACTTGTTCTGTTTTTTTGTAGTGCTGGAAATTGAGCCCAGGGCCTTTCATATGCTATGTTCTGCCACTGAGCTATAACTCCAACCCCATCCCTCTCCCTTTATTTTGAGACAGGATCTAATGTATCCCAGGTTGGTCTTAGCCTTACTGTATAAGTTGAGGATGACCTTGAACTTCTAATTCTCCTGCACTTCTAATTCACCTCTCATGTGCTGGATTGCTGCTTGTACCGCCATACCTGGTTTTTAATTTTTTTTTAATATTTGTATTTACTTTTAATATAATTATTTATTTATTGAGAGAGAGAGAGAGAGATAAGGGCATGCCAGACATCTAGTCACTGCAAATGACCTCCAGATGCATGTGTCACCTTGTGCATCTGGCTTATGTGGGTACTGGGGAAACAAACCTGGGTCCTTAGGCTTCCCAGGCAAGTGCCTTAACAGCTAAGCCATCTCTCAAACTATATCTTACCATTTTTAATATTTTTATTTACTTATTTGCAAGGGGAGAGAGAGAGCCAGGGCCTCCTGCAAACAAACTCGAGATGCATGCACCACCTTGCATCTGGCTTTATGTGGGTAGTGGGGAATTGAACCCTGGCGTTTAGGCTTTGCAAGCAAGCACATAAGCTGTTGAGCCATCTCTCCGGCCTTTAAAAAAAAACTTTAAATGAATAATCTTCATAATGTATTTGATTGTAATCCCCTCCCATTGCTTTTCTTTTGTCCCTTCCACTGAACCCCTTCTTTCCAACTGGTTCTTCTATTTTGATGCATTGCTCTCTCTTTTGGCCCTCCTCCATTATCCATGATGCTATGTTGATGGGCCCAATGTTGTGAAGGCCTCGAGCAGGTAAAGATAGCTGAGGTTATGGATGCAATGGTCACTTCGTTTCAGAAGACAGCATTCCAAAGCACCCCTCCCCAACCTTTGGCTCTTATATTCTTCCCACCACCTCTTCTGTAATGCCCCGAGCCTTGAAGGGGGTGATAGGGATGCCTCATGTAGTGGTGACTGTTCAGCTTTCAATTGTCAACACTTGCATGAGTTCTGAGTTGCCCAAGTCGTCACCCTCATCTGCAAAAACAAGCTTCTCTGACCAAAAGTGAGAACAGCACTAACCTGTGCATGCATGATTTGGTTTTACAGTGTTCTAGAATCCAACCTGGGACCTCATGCGTGGTAGGCAAGCACTCTACCCACTGATCCACATCCTCAGTCTTCCAACCCTTACCTGACAGGATCTCATTAAGTTGTCCAGGTTAGCCTTGAACTCACTCTGTAACCAAGGTTGACTTTGAACTTATCATCCTCCTGCCTCAACCTCCCGAGTAGTTGGGGTTGGGATTATAGATCTGTGCCACCATTCCCAACTTATATAAGAAGTCTTTATATATTATGAATGGTCAACCATTATCTTTTGTAAATGTCCAGACAGCCACTCCCTATCTGTTGCAGTCAGCTTCTGACTGCTAGTAAAAAGCACCTGGCCAAGAGCAGCTTATGGGAAGAGAGGGTTTGTTTTGGCTTACAGACTCGAGAGGGCGCTCCATGATGGCAGGGGGAAACGATAGCATGAGCAGAGGGTGGACATCACCTCCTGGCCAGCATCATGTGGACAACAGCAGCAGGAGAGTATGCAAACATTGGCAAGGGGAAACTGGCTGTAACACACATAAGCCCACCCCCAACAATACACTGCCTCCAGGAGGTGTTAATTCCCAAGTTGCCATCATCTGGGGACTTAGCATTCAGAACACATAAATTTTGGGGGGACACCTGAATCAAACCATCATATTCTGTCCCTGTGCTGCATAAACTGATAACTATCCATGATGTAAAATGCAAAGCCTCTATAGTAAAGCATGGTGGTGCATGCCTTTAATCCTAGTACTCGGAGGCAGAGGTAGGAGGATCACTATGAATTCAAGGCCACCCTGAGGCTATGTAGTGAATTCCAGGACAGCCTGGGCTAGAGTAAGACCTTACCTGGGGGTGGGGGGTGTAGACATAATTTTCATCAACCTCAATGTTGATGAAACATCCCCATAGTCCAAGGTCTTTTTTTTTTTTTGAGACAAGCTCAACAGACTGGCCTTTTTTTCCTTTTATTTATTTATTTATTTATTCTCAATTTTTATTAACATTTTCCATGATTATAAAAAATGCCCCATGGTAATACCCTCCCTCCCCCCACTTTCCCCTTTGAAATTCCATTTTCCATCATATCCCCTCCCCATCTCAATCAGTCTCTCTTTTATTTTGATATCATGATCTTTTCCTCCTCTTATGATGGTCTTGTGTAGGTAGTGTCAGGCACTATGAGGTCATGGATAACCAGGCCATTTTATGTCTGGAGGGAGCACGTTGTAAGGAGTCCTGCCCTTCCTTTGGCTCTTACATTCTTTCCACCACCTCTTCCACATTAGACCCTGAGCCTTGGAAGGTGTGATCGAGATGTTACTCAGTACTCCAGTCACTTCTTTCCATCACTATGATACCTTCTGAGTCATCCCAGACTGGCCTTTTTTTTTTAATGCAAGAGAGTGAGAGTAAAAGAGAAAGACAGAGGGAGATAAGTTGTATGCCAGGGCCTCTAGCCACTGCAATTGAATCACAGATGCATGTGTCCCCTTGTGTGCATGTGCGACCTTGTGCACTTGCATCACTTTGTGTGTCTGGCTTACATGGGACCTGAGAGTTGAACATGAGTCCTTAAGCTTCATAGGCAAGTGCCTTAATCACTAAGCTATCTCTCCAGCCCAGTCCAAGGTCTTTTAACCAAAAAAAAAAAAAAAAAACAAACCATAATGGCACAGAATAAACACTCACAACACTTACACTGCAAAAGATGGCATTGGGCATAACAAAGAAATATTCAACCAATACAAGATTTAAACCAATCAGGACAAACAGCAAACTCTGTAGCTCTAAGCCCAAAACTTCTAGCCAATAACAAGTCTCTGAGTCCACTAATTCTAACCAGTGACAAGTCTCTGGAGTTCCAATTCTGCTCCTCCAGCTAGGCTACTCACAGTCCCAGGAAGTCTTATCTGGTGCCATCAGCTCTCCTTGGCAGCCATCCCATAGTCCTGGCATCTCCACTGGGTCTCCTCTGCAACCCACAGTTCATCCTCATTGCTCCATTTGGACCTCCATGCAGGTAATCTAACAAGCCTGCTTCACAATGCCCATGGCCGTTTCCAAAATACAAAAGTGTGTTGCAAATTTAATGACCCTCATTTCTTGCATTTGTTACATTCCATAATGCCAGGGGGAATAAAGCAGGCTTTGAAGAATGGGACACTCCTTCAGCATTCAGACCCCTTCCAAAGAGTTTACATTCTTCCTGTTGGCCCAATGCAGATCAGTTGGCCCAATCTCAATGGTTGTAATCTTTCAAACAATTGCAGCTGAACAGGCAACAGTTTCAACCCAACCCTTTTTTTCTGTGCCATATCCTTCTGCTCACAGAGCCCATTTTTACACAATGAAACCCTCCACAAGTTCTCAGGACACAGGCAGGCAGACAGCAGCAAGCCTTTCACACAAACTACTTTTAGCTTAGTCCCTACAAAGTGGTTTCTCACTCTCATAAACCTAACCTTGCAGTCCATAGTTCTTATTGCATTCAGGTCTTTAAACTCTGGCCAGAATGGCCTATCAAGCTGTACTTAGAGCACTGCAAGGCATCTCTTTGGTCATGGTTTCAAATCCTTCCACTTTTCTGCAAAGCAGTTCCAAAAGGCCAAAGCCACAGAATCAGATTTCTAACAGGAACAACGCACCTTCTTGGTACCAATTTTGCTGTTGCAGACGGCTTCACATTGCTGGCAGAAAACACCCAACCAAGAGCAGCTTATAGGAGGAAAGGGTTTATTTTGGCTTACAGACTCAAGGGGAGGCTCTGTGATGGCAGGAGAGAATGATGGCATGATCAGAGGATGGACATCACCTCCTGGCCAACATCGGGTGCACAACAGCAACAGGAGAATGTGCCAAACACTGGCAAGGGGAAGCTGGCTATAACACCCATAAGTCTGCCCCCAATAATACATCACTTCTAGGAGGATCCAGTTCCCAAGTTTCTACCAGCTGAGGACCCAGAATTCAGAACACAAAAGTTTATGGGGGACTCCTGAATCAAACCACCACACCAGCCATTGTCAGTCATCTAACTTTGTTTGTGGCATGTTTTGCCTTTTGGAAGTTAATTGTTGGGTCACTAAGTCTGGTGTTTTCCCCTCAAAAGCTTCCTTTAACTAAGGACAGGCATGAAGGGCCCTTTCAGCCTCAGAAATCATCATAATCACCTGTGGCTGTATTTCTGCTCAGACTTTGTGCTCAGAGAACAACATGCATACATTAGCAGCTGCCACTGAGAGATAAGCCCAGATCTTGGTATCATACAGACCCGGGTTTAAATTCTGCCTCAAAACTCCAAAGATGACATTTGACAAAGCCACTTAACCACTCTGAACTTCTGGGTTTTTTTTGTTTGTTTTCTTTTTGTTTTGTCTTTAGTCGAAAATATGTTCATATAAATACATATGCACCCAACTGATGGGATTCAGTGAGCTATGAGCTGATAAGCACTCAGAATAGTGCCTGGCATGTGACATGCTCCTTGGACATGATAGTTGTTCCCAGCTGAGTGCAGCAGGTGCTGAGCAAGCAGTGACCATTTGCAGTCCAGAGAAGAGGTCCTGGGGAGCCATGACCTCAAACAATGAAAACGGCCTCTCAGTCCTCAGCCTGCAGAGGAGAAACGGCAGGACTATGGCATCCCCATTCATCCCTTCCAGGATCCAATCCCTGTCTTCTGGAAGATGATCTCCCCAAACTTCTTTTGGAGGGCCACTTCTTCTTCATTTGTAGCCCATGTAGTTTGGGTAAACACTTATACGTGGCCCCTTATATGTGATTTGAAGTAAAATAATACTAAGCTGTGAAGTTAGTGGGAGCCCCCTATAACTAGTCAACCAGAATTATAATTGTAATTATAACCAGAATTGCAAATTTGGGCTGCACAGTGAGATACCCTGTCTCTAAATGAATAAATAAATAAGCATAACCAAGACATAGTGGCTCACATCTTTAATCCCAACACTTGAGAGGCTGACAAAGAAGGATTGCTGTGAGTTCTAGGCCACCCTGCGCCTCAAAAAAAAACAAAAAACTCTAGGGCTGGAGAGATGGCTTAACAGTTAAGACACTTGCCTGCAAAGCCTAAGGACCCATGTTCCACTCTCCAGGTCCCACATAAGCCAGATGCACAAAGGTGAGGCAAGCACAAGGTCTCACATTCCCACTAGGTGGGGCAAGTGTGTGGAGTTTGATTGCAGTGGCAGAAGCCCTGGTGGGCCAATTCTCTCTTTCCCTCTCTCTCTGTCTCTCCTCTCTCTAATATAAAAAAAATTGGGCTGGAGGGATGGCTTAGTGGTTAAGGTGTTTGCATGCAAAGCCAAAGGACCCTGGTTCAATTCCCTGGACCCACATTAGCCAGATGCACAAGGGGCGCATACATCTGGAGTTTGTTTGCAGTGGCTGGAGGCCTTGGTGCGCCCATTCTCTCTCTCTCTCTCCCTCCGTCTTTGTCAAATAAATAAATAAATAAATAAATAAATAAATAAATAAATTTTTATTTATCATAAAAATTTTTAAAAATTTAAAGTTGGTCTTTTTTTGGGGGGGGGGTTGAGGTAGGGTTTCACTCTAGCCCAGGCTGACCTGGAATTCACTATGTAGTCTCAGGCTGGCCTCAAACTCACAGCAATTCTCCAACCTCCCCAAATTCTGGGATTAAAGGCATGCACCACCACACCCAGCTCTAAAAAGTTTTTAAAAGGGAGGCTGGAGTGATTTCTCAGTGGTTAAGGCACTTGCCTGCCAAACTGAGGACCCAGGTTTGATTCCCCAGTATCCACATAAAGCCAGATGCACAAAGAGGTGCATGCAGCTGGAGTTCATTTGCAGTGGCTAGAGTTCCCTGGCATGCTCATTCATTCCCTCTCTCTCTCTCCTTCTTTCTTGATACCTCAAGTAAAAAAATAAAAATATTTTTTAAAAGATAAAACCATAGTAAGAGATACTTGTGCTAGCTCATTTTTTTAAGTGGCTTAAAGAGCAGAAACTATTTCTTCTGAGTTCCACGGAGTATTCAGAGCCAGGCAGCTTCCTTCTTGTTGCTTCCCAACCTCTTGAGTCAAGACAAGGTCAACACCAGCCTCATATTTCTCTTTGTATCTTTGCAGAGTAGAAGCTGGGTCATGAGCACCGGCTGTACAGCTCTCAGGAGGAAGACAGTGAGGAGCTTCATGTACTAGTGCCTAAACACCTAGCAAACATCTCACACAGCCATGCTCAATCACGCATAGCTGCAAGGGAAGCTGGGGAATATGATTTCTAGCCGGCAGTCATGCATTCATCAATAACTCAGGAATTATGGGAGAGGGGGAAATGGCATTGGTAGATAGCCATCAGTCTCCAGCACAGTAAGTGGTAATAAGTGGCTCCACTGAGATTAGAACTCAAGCCTCTCATGGCCCATGCTACCTGGTGGGTAAGGAAGATATCAAAGGCCTGAGTCCTGTGTAATGACAGCTGCTGGAACTTAGTAGACTTGGTTTCAGATAATCCTCACTACACATACTCATCTTGGGTAACTTACTTCCCTCCTTTGACTCTCAAGTTTACTTATTATAAAATGTGGATAAGGGAGCTCACCCATAAATTACTGCCAAGGAAGCATGTACCAGGACACATAGGTGCTCACATGATGGAAGCATGTACCAGGACGCATAGGTGCTCACATGGTGGAATATACCAGGATACATAGGTGTTCACATGGTGGAAGCATGTACCATGTCACAACCAGGATGACTTTCATGTGTCAATCCTCACAGTCACCTCTTTTGAGCCAGGGCTAGAGTGAGATACTACCTTGAAAAACATTATATATATAACTTTTGAAAAGAGAAGAAGAAAGGAACTTCCTGAAGTTGCCCTCACTTAACCACAAAAACAGGCTTACACTCTTCACCCTGGGTGACCATGTCTCTAAGAACTTGGAGGAAGAAGATGGGAATGAATCCTGTAGTCTCACAGCAGTGGCTGCCACAGGAAAGAGAGGAGGCAAAAGTGATTCCAGAGGTATGGCTTGGAGGGTAGCATGTCTCTTTCTTGGAGTGGGATCCAGGAGGAATAGCAAAGTGGGGGGAGAGCAGGATAAGAACAGAATGGATGTGTTGGGCCATCCAGGACTGAGGTCTAGGAGAAGGAAGAGGAGGAGGAGAAGGAGGAGGGGAAGGGGAGGGAGGGGAGGGAGGGGAAGGAGAGAAGGAAGAGAGGGAGGAGGGAGATGAGAAGGAAGGGAGGATGGATGGGATTCCAGGGCTCAGGAGTGAGGTCCGAGTTGATAATAAGTTCCCATAGCTACCACGGGAACAATAATGCAGATCCTGGGGTGGGGTGGGGTGTGCAGACATGGATGAGACGTGAGGGTCAGAGACTAAGGAGAGTAAATAGGGTTAGCAAGGTACCCGTTATTTTTAGCAAAGCTTTTTGCTTTCATGAATCAATGACCCACGCTCAGGCGTGTTCACTTTTGTGTATGTGTGCGGTGATGGGGGTCAAAACAAGGACCTTGCACATGCTAAGCACATGCTCTACCACTGAACTACAACTCCAGCCTTTTCACTGGGATTTTCTGATTTATTTACTTATTTATTTCTTGTGTGTGTATGTGTGCTTGCATGTGGATGTGTAATGTGTGTGTGGGGGGGGGGTTGCCTTTGAGTTGCCCCATATGCCTATAGCGCCTGAGTGGAACATCTGGTAAACCTCTCCACTGCTGCTCTGCCTGGTCTTGTTTTGAGCCAGAGTCTCCTTTTATTTATTTTGGCGCTTGTGGGGCTCTGAAGAGTCTCGGGTTTCTGCTCCCTGGCCATGCCCAGCTGTTTTACATGGGATCTGGATATCTGAACTCAGTCTCAGGTCTCCCCCCATACTTGCACAGGAAGTGCACTTAACTGTTGAGTCATCTCTCCAACCCCTTCCCTGGGATTGTCACTGGGAGCATTTGAAGAGCTCTATCCCTGGGTGTGACCTCATGGCACTGCTTGTAGGGTACAGCACCCCTTTCTTTTGCCCTGCAGGTGGCAGTACCACACTAAGTGAGCTTCAGGGAGGTGAAACTGAATGGAAGGTTCTGTTCAAATCTTGGCTCTGTCACTTACTGTGTGACCTTGAGCAAGTCCTCTCACGCTACAGCCTGCTTCCTGGTTGGCAAGCAGAATGATCGCACCCAAAACGTATGTCATAGTGTCACGGTGAGCCTCTAAACAAGAGCATTGGTGTGGGCTGATGTGGACAAGCCGGGTGGGCTCAGGAGCGGGATCAGAGCTTCAGCCAGAGCCCAGCAGTAGAGGAGCTTGGAGCGTGGGAGAGGGACCACGGAGCACTGGCTTTGGGGGTCAGGAAAATGGGGTTTAGATGAAGAAATGATCTTCCAGATTCCGACCCTCAGATAGACAAAGCAGATGCACCAAACCCTAAATAACAGGGGCCCCGGAAGTTGTACCATGGGAAAAATCAGGGCTTTATGGGACTTCTTTACCATGTTGTGGTTTTGTGTCACTTTCTGCATCCAGGAATCTGCATATTTTACACACACTATCCCTAGTAACGCCCACTTTCTCAGTGCACCCCCACACCTGCTCCCTCCTCCTAAGATGACATAAGGCAGGTTAAGGGGCAGAGAGTTGGAAGGCCATCAGGGACACGGCCTGAGGTCCAGACACTGGCTCAGCACCGGATTCTGCCCTGGCTTTCTGAGCTTCAGTTTCCCCATCTGCAAAATTTGTGGGGAGAAGGAGTGCCCAGGGTCTCTTGCTGCTGCAAAGGAACACCCATCCAGCTTATGTGGGTTGTTGGGAAATTGAACCCAGGGCAATCAGGCTTTGCAAGCAAGCACCTTTAATTTCTGTGCCATCTTTTCAGACCTCCATGTCTTTTCTTTTCTTTTCTTTGTTTCTTTTTTTTTTATGTAGGATTTCACCCTAGCCCAGGCTGACCTGGACTTCACTAGGTAGTCTCAGGATGCCCTTGAACTCACAGTAGTCCATCTACCTCTGCCTCTTGAGTGCTGGGATTAAAGACGTGCGCCACCACATCCAGCTGCATTTTATTTTCTTCACAGTACTTATCACCCTCTGAAATTGTCTTGGCTTTGTTGCTGTTGTTGATTTCTGCCTCGATGGTAGTCTGCTGTCTACTCCATGAGACTGTGTGAATTTGAGACAGCCACTGTGGCCACTATGATGGTGACCAGGGCAGCTAGAATAGTGCTTGGAGCTATAGTGTGGCAGGAGAATAGGAACTGGAGAGAGAAGCATCCAGATTGTCAAAGTAAAGAAACCAATGGGCAGAGAAAGACTAGAAACCAACCCTGCCCAACAACAAGGCAGGTGACAGAAAAACCTATATAAAAATGCAGGAGAGGGCTGGAGAGATGGCTTAGCAGTTAAGGCACTTGCCTGCAAAGCCAAAGGACCCAGGTTCAATTCCCCAGGACCCACGTAAGCGCACGTGTCTGGAGTTTGTTTGCAGTGGCTAGAAGACCTGGCGTGCCCATTCTCTCTATATATCTGCCTCTATCTCTCATTTCCTTTCAAATAAATAAATAAAATATTTTAAAAAACAAATACAGGAGAAAGTGGGGCTGTGGATGTGACCTATAAAGAGCCAGGAGATGCAGCGCTCTTGAGTGAATGCTTTCCCGGCTCATGAGCCGGTCCCCAATGCTCAGTATGCCTTTCTCTTTCCTAATAAACTGCCGCTATTTCTATCCGTAACTGTGCGTCCTGGTGATTAATTCTTTGGGGTACAAGAACCTGGAAATCCCAGCGGGTGCTCCTCCCTCACTCAGACTGCACCTATAACAGAGATGAACAAGTCCAGAATAAATGAATGAAGGGCAGAGAATGCAGGTCCCGGTGTGGGGCGAGCCCATGAGGCCTCACTTCTCAGTTCTGTCTGAGCTACTCCCCAGACACTCTGGACCCAACCAATGGGCCTTCATGGTAGGAGATCTGGGTCTATTTCCCAGCTCTTAGCTGGTGTGCAACACTAAGCCAAGGTCTTTACTGACGCCTAGTGGCCGTAGCAACATACAACAGGGACTAGAAGGTTTCTTAGGGGCTTTGCCCTCCTTCCTCCCACCCAGCGCTTACTAACCACCTGGGTGCCAGGCTCTTGTGGAGGACCGCGATAACCATGGACAGATGAGAAGCCGGCGTTTCTTACCTTCCAAGAACTGCACACACACCCGGGAAAGGTCTGGGCCATGGTGTCCAGGTGTTCTGGGGGGAGGGAAAGGCAAGGGTAGACCCATGCAGTTCTGAGCGCAGAGTGTTCTGGGGCTCCCTCTGGATCCTCCTCCCAGGGTTTGTTTGTTTGTTTTTGAAGGGGGGTTAAAATATTTTTATTTAGTTATCTGCAAGCAAAGAGAGAGAGAGATAAAAGAGAGACAGAGAGAACAGGGGCACCAGGGCTCCAGCCACTGCAAACGAACTCCAGATGCATGTGCCACTTAGTGCATGTGGCTTTACATGGGTACTAGGCAATCAAACTAAGGTCTCTAGGCTTTGCAGGCAAGTGCCTTGACCACGGAGCAATCTCTTCAGCCCTGTTTTTGCTTTTGTTTTTGTTTTTATTTTTCCAGCAGACTTCCCACTCTCTAGGAAACCCTCCACACATCTTAGAGGCTGTTAGGGGGAAGTAGAAAGAGATAAGGAAGTATCCAGTGAACAAAGCAAAGATGCTTGCAGAGCATTTAAACAATCTGTGGTCAGAGGCACTGTGAACTTATCCACCTCAGTGCTTCTAGTACAATCCACCTCACTGGCTGTGCCAGTCATGTCTGTGATAATGCTGCCAAACAAGTCTCAGTGGCCTGTACAGCCACTCCTGAGTCTCCAGGTCAGTGGGAGCTTCAGTGACGCTCAGCAGGCCAGGCTGGACTGCCAGATCTGGATCTGCGGCCAGTGTGCTCAGGTCAGCGTTTTGGGCCTCGGCGAGGGAGCAACAGTGTCTCAGACTAAATAGGAAACCATGAGGTCGACAGAACTCGCTGTGCTTCGTGTGTGTGTGTGTGTGTGTGTGTGTGTGTGTGTGTGCATGCGCCCGTCAACATCAGGTGTCCTCCTCTTTGTTCTCCACATTGTTTTTTGAGACAAGATCTCTCAGTGAACCAAGAGCTGATTCAACTGGATGAGCTAGACAGCAAGCCTCGGAGATCCTCCTGTCTCCACCTCCCTAGCACTGGGATTTCAGGCACACACCACTGCGCCTAACATTTACATTGGCACTGGGGATTGGGGATCTGACCTCGGGCCCCCATGCTTGTGTGGGAAAGCACATTACCATCTTCCCAGCCCTCAATGTGCTTCCTATGTCTTTGACTTGGTATAAGCACCCTGTCCTTTTCCCTTACATTTGATTGGCGAAAATAAACCCCATGGCCAAGTTCAAAGTCAATCTCCCCGCCCCCACACTCGGGGCCTGTGTACCCATTCCTCAGCTGCTGAGTAACTCAGCCACTGCTCATGGCTGTCACTCCCTGGAATTGCGGTTGGCCCTGGGGAACTCACCCAAAGTCATGCATGACCAAGTGATCAGCTGGGTTCTGGAAACAGAGGCCCACATCTTTCTCTCAGTTTGGCAGGAATCTTCAGGGCTGTCCAAGTTTCAGAGTGGCTGAGGATCCGAGGTGCCTCGGCTGACATCCCATAAGTAGCTGCACTTCTCATCTGCCAACCCAGCTTCCTTCCTGCCTTCCATATGGATGAATCCTCCCAACATAAGCCCCATAAACCTCTGCACACCACTCTGTCTCAGAATATTTTTTCCAGGAAACTTACCAGGAGACAGATAGGCTAAGGGTATGCCCCATAATACATGGACTGTTGTAAGGAAAGAATGAAGCCTTCAGACGAACACGCTTTCAGATTTTTCAGGATACAAATCCAATAGCTAAATAAACAATGCAGCATGGAGACTGACCTGACTTCTTTTGGCTGTAACCAAATGCTGGGCGCATGCCTAATACATGTGACCAGTGAGAACTGAGGCTACCTCTGGAACATCCTCATTTTGTGGTTGTGTTGATGATCCTTTATATACAAAGGTTCCAAATGGGCAGTGTTAGAACAAAGTCTCTGGGGTAAACAAACAATGTTTCCTAATTACTGGTTCCAAGATGTCTATACATGTCCTCCTCTGCCCAGCTGGGGTGGAACAAAAGCAATCCTATGCATTTACAGAAAGGTGGGGCAGGTGGATGGATTAAATACCACTCCAGGGAATTATGAACTTGACTGTGACCCTCCAAAGTTCACACGTTGAAGCCCCAATCCCCAGTACCTCAAATGTAACTGTATTTGGAGACAGGGTGATTAAGTTAAAGTGGCATTGTTTTGGGCTCTGGTGCGATGTGACTGGTGTCTTTAAAGAAGAGGAAATCGGGCTGGAGAGATGGCTCAGTGGTTAAGCCGCTTGCCTGCAATGTCTAACAACCTATGCTTGATTCCCCAGGACCCATGTAAAGCCAGATGCACAAGGTAGCACATGTATCTGAAGTTTGTTAGCAGTGGCTAGAGGCCTTGGTGCACCCATTCTCATTCTCTCACTCTTTCTCTGCTTGCAAATAAGTTAATAAATAAAATATTGTTTTTAAAAAAAGAAGAGGAAATCAGGGACACCAGATGTGTCATGGGCAGAGACAATACGTGAAAACACCCAGAGAAGATACCTATCCACAAGCCCAGGAGAAAAGCCTCAACACGAACCTGACTCTGCTGATACTTTGATCTTGGACTTCCAGCCTCAAGGCAGGCCAGTGCTCCGCTGCCCAGTCTGTGGGCTCTGATATGGTAGCCTGAGCAGGTCAATGCCCCCCAAGTGGCAGCTGTCATAATTCTATTGCCCATAAAGGGTAGTTGGCAAAGGAAGATGTGCCCTTCAGCTTCTCACAGGGAAAACAAGGTGCTATTTTAGCAACTGGACCTGTCAGAAATACATGAAATAAGTTATCTAAGAAGAACTAGTCAGCTTGGTTGTCTTTGATCTGCAAAAGTGTAAGAATTACAACATATCCAGAGAGCTACCCAACTGAGCTAAGTTCTGCTGGTCCTGGGCTACTTGCTGCAGCTGATGAGCCTGGACTTTGTCTTTTGCCCTCTTGTTGTGTGAAGAAACCCATTCTAACATTCTGGAGGATAAGAAGTCATGTAGAAGCCGGGCATGGTGGCGCACACCTTTGATCCCAGCACTTGGGAGGCAGAGGTAGGAGGATTGCCATGAGTTCGAGGCTGCCCTGAGACTCCACAGTGAATTCCAGGTCAGCCTGGGCTAGAGCGAGACCTTACCTCGAAAAACCAAAAAAAAAAAACAAAAAAAAAGAAGTCATGTGGGGGCCAGGTATAGTAGCACACACCTTTAATCCCAGCATTTGGGAGACAGAGGCAGGAGGACCCTCGTAAGTTCAAGGACTGCCTGGGACTATAGAATGAGTTCCAGGTCAGCCTGGGCTACAGTGAGACCCTACCTGGGTCAGGGAGCCATGTAGAGCAAATATAAGCTATCCTACCTGTGAGCCAACCAGTGTGCATGAAACACTGGACATATAAAGCCACCTTAAAACATCATTTTAGTCCATTCTGTGTCGCTGTAACAAGCTAGTTCTGGAGGTTCAAGAGCATGGTATGGGCATCAGCTCTGGCGAAGGCCTCACTGAGGATGACATCACAATGGCGGGGTACATATGAGAGTGGTAAGCTGTTCATGTGGGAGAGGGAGAATTCAGGGGCAATGCCAGACTCCCTTATCACAACCAAACTAGTTATAATTAGCTCTTCAGGGTATTAATTCAATTCCATGATACCATCATCAACCCCTTCCCTGTGACTCAGTTACCTTCCACTAAGTCCCGACCTCCTGAAGGTTCTGCCACCTCTACACTAGCACACTGGGGAACAAGCTTCCAGAGCACTTGAACCGTTGGGGGACACTCTCCAACAATAGCAACCATCCAGCCTCAAGTCAGGTGCCAGACGATTACAACGACATCAGTGATCCCATGTGATCCCAGCAGAAGAGCTCGGCTGAGTCTAGACCAAACTGCTGACCCACAAAATCAAGAGTAAATAAAGCAGTCATTGTTTGAAACCATTAAGCTTTGGGGTGTAAGAGATAAATGACACAGCAAGCTAAAATCCTGTCTGCTCACAAGGCCACAGTTGATGAGAGTTTGGGGACTCCTGCAGGCCACCTGCAAACACTCCTTGCTGAGCCAGACAAACTTCGAAGAGAAATAGCAACCTGTGCTTTGGTTAATTGTACATCTGTTTTCCCCGAGGGCTGCATGACCTCAGGGTGGTAACTCTCCCTCCTGCCCCTATTCATCCTGCTCATTGTGCTGAGCCAGGGTCTGGCATACAGCAGGTGCTCAATAGACATTTACTCAATTAGTGGAATGCCCTGGGACTTGTTCAGGTTGCGAACATCTCTGCTCAGGTGACTACAGCAGCATCCGGACTGGTCTCCCCACACCCAGCTTGTTCTCGCAGACGCATCTGCCGTCCTGGGAAGAAAACCTTTTTCTTTTTCCCTTCTCATTGGGTGGAAGAAAACTTTCTAAAATGCAAATCTATCCCTGTGTGACCCCTTAATCAAAATCTTTCATTTCCTTTTGCTGTTAGAATGGTTTATCAACTCCTGCAAATTGTGTGTGTGTGGAGGGGGAGTGTGGATTAAACCCAGGCCCTTGTGCATGCCACCCAAGTGCTCTACTACTGAGCTACAGCCCAGACCTTACTGGTTTTTTTTTTTTTTTAATGTATGTGTGTGTGTGCGCGCGTGTGCACACACGCAAGTGAAGGCACACAAGTAGAGGTCAGAGGACAACTTTCAGGTGCCTGTCCCCACCTTCCATCTTGTTTGAGGCAGGTTCTCCTCATCACTGTTCACCACTCCTTTTGTGAGCTTCTGGGAAGCCCACCACAGCTTCTAGATTTTACATGGGTCTGGAGATCAAACTCAGGTAATCAGAGTTGTGTGTCAAGCGCTTTAGCCACTGAGCCATTTTCCCAACTCCAATGACCTTGGCTTTTAGCTCAGGCTGCGTTCCAGCTCTCTGTCCTCCTACCTCTGTTTACCCACTGCTGGGATTACAGGAATTCATGGCCAGACCCTCCAAACTCGAACAAACTCTCAACACCTAATTCTAATATCCCATCGTGCACCGCTCTCTCCCTTGCTGCCTGAGCCTAGTCCCATCACGGGCATTTCTCTGTGTTCTCTCCTGGCCACACTTCTGGGTGCCTCTGGGCTTTTACATCTGCTCTGACTTCTAGATGGGACTAACACCACCACTCTGTTCCCAAGTTTAGGCAAATTCTACTCGCCTTTTAGTTTCCTTTCTTTCTAACCTTTTTATTGACAGCTTCCATAATTCTAGACTGAGAAGGAGTACAATTAGGGTGACTGGACCCCTGAAAGTAAGAAAAAGGCAGGAAAGTCTGCACTTGCTAGAAATCAAAGATGATCTGACTTCTTATCTCTTGCCTAGCTCTCTAGACCTGTTTTTCCACAAACAACCAGGACCCCTCCTGGGAGGGAGGTCTTTCATAAGATTTACACTCTGGAACTTGGTGTCAGGGCTGGCCTCTTCCTGAGACAGGCCCAGCCCTTACCAACCTCTGGTTCACCTGAGCGGGAAGACAGCCCACCACTGTAAGGTTATAAATACCTTTTAAAGGGGAGGGCAGGCCCTCTGACCACTTGGAAACTTCCAGCTGTGGGTGTTTTCCCTTGGGGGGGGGGCCTGAGTTTGACCCGGGTTGAGCTGAGGAGAGCGCCCCATAGCCCTTACTCTCCACATGGGCTCTTTACCCCCTCCAGCTCCCCACATGTCAGGAGCTCCTTGAACTTTCTTTTCTCTCCACTGTTTTCTCAGTCCCTGCATGTGGGATCTCTAGCCATGTGGGTGCCTTTCCTTGGCTCTGTGCTTCCCTCAATAAATATAATAATTTAATAATTATACTTCTCAGTCTTTTTATTCAATTCTTCGATTAAAAATTAGAAGTGAACCTAGGGCTTGGGGTTCAAGGACTTTCCTAGACCCAAGCACCTCATTACAAAACCATGATAATTCCTCCCCACCCTCACTTTCCCCCTCACAAATCCACCCTCCATCATATTCCCCTCCCCCTCTCAATTAGTCTCTCTTTTATTTTGATATCATCATCTTTTCATCCTATTATGAAGGTCCTATGCAGATAGTGCCAGGCACTGTGAGGTCATGGATATCCAGGCCATTTTGTGTCTGGAAGAGTGCATTGTAAGTAGCCCTGCCCTTTCTTTGGCTCTTACATTCTTTCTGCCACTTCTACAATGGACCCTGAGCCCTGGAAGGTGTGATAGAGACATCTCAGCGGTGACCACTACTATCACTTCTCAACACTGTAGTCATCCCAGTGATTCCTTTTTTTTTTTTTTAATTAACTTTTTTGTGTTTGTTTTTTTGAGGCAGGGTCTCACTCTAGCTCAGGCTGACTTGGAATTCACTATGTAGTTTCAGGGTAGCCTCAAACTCATGGCAATCCTCCTACCTCTGCTTCCCAAGTGCTGGGATTAAAGGTGTGCACCACCACGCTCGGCTTTATTAACTTTTTTAAACTTTTTTTTTTTTTTAACAGGGTCTCAAGTTGCTAGGCTGGTCTCAAACTCACTGTGTAGCTGAGGATAACCTTGAATTCCTGATCCTCCTGCCTCTACCTCCCAAGTGCTAGTATTACAGGTGTGCACCACCACACCTGGATTATCATCAGTGTGTTTGTCCACTTTGTCAGGATTGAGAGATGACAAGAAGGTGGATCTAATCTGATTTATGAGCAGTGGCTATTGATTTGGTTGGATGGTCCAGGACTCTGGAAGCAATAAGGAAGATGGGAAGAGATGCTGAAGTGGACTTTCAGCAATGGCACAGAGCGAGAAGATATTTGTATTCCAAGTCAAGTCTCACTGAAGGGGGAAAACTCGCGATGTGCAAGATGACACATTGCATGGAGTTTGGCCAGTTTTGCTCTAGTCCCTCCTGTGCTACCGCATTATGTCCTTGTACAATGTGGACGTGGGGATCAGAATGTGAACTATGCACTCAATAACGTGGACTTGCCTCATCAAGGTTAATCCAGCCAGTACCACCAGCATAGCACATCCATCTATACTCAGCAGAGACAAGCATCAAAGACTGAATATGCCACCTCTTCACAGAGGTCCCCTAGCGACCTGGTGGATTTCACTGAACAGTTCCCATCACGGAGGGATGAGGGCTAACCCTCACTGGCACAACCAGAATATTCGACTCCAGGGACCCAAGAGAGGTAGTGGGAGTGGCTTCTCTCACTGTGAGTGATACAAGTAACCCACAGTTATGCGTTGCCTGTGACTATGATAATAAATCACTAAACTTGGTGGCTTGAAACAACAAAAATGGAGCCAGGCATGGTGGCGCACGCCTTTAATCCCAGCACTGGGGAGGCAGAGGTTGGAAGATCATTGTGAGTTCAAGGCCACCCTGAGACAACATAGTGAATTACAGGTCAGCCTGGACTAGAGAGGGACCCTACCTTGAGAAACCAAAAAGAAGAAGGAAGAAGAGGAGGAGGAAGGAGAAGAAGAACAAAAGGAGGAGGAGGAAGAAGAGAAGGAGGAGGAAAAAGAAGAAACAACAAAGTATTTTCAGTCAGACATGGTAGCTCATGCCTATAATACCAGCACCTGGGAGGCTGAGGTAGGAGAATAATCATGGGTTCAAGGCTAGCTGGGCTAGAGTGAGACCCTGCTTAAAAAAAAAAAAAAAAAAAAAAAAAAGGCCTAAACTGAGGTGTGTGCAGACTGGGCTGCAGGCTGCATTTCTTCCAGAGCACTAGGGAAGGATCCATTCCTTGACACAACCTCTCCTTTGTGGTGATTGCACCACCCCATCTCTGCTTCTGTTCTCATACTACCCTGCTGTATGTGCAATCTCCTGCTTTTCTCTTTTAAAAAACATATTTTAAGTATTTTTTAATATTGTATTTATTTGAGAGAGAGGCAGACAGAGAGAAGGAGAGAGAGAGAGAGAATAGACACACCAGAGCCTCTAGTCACTGCAAATGAACTCCAGACACATGCACCACCTTGTGCAGCTGGCTTACATGGATACTGGGGAATTAAACCTGGGTCCTCAGGCTTCACAGGCAAATGCCTTAACCACTAAGTCATCTCTCCAGCCCCTGCTTTTCTCATAAAAAGACATTCATGAGGGCCTGGAGAGATGGCTTGGCAGTTAAGGCACCCATTCTCTCTATCTGCTTCTTCCTTTCTCACTCTTTCTCTCAAATAAATAAATATTTTTTTTAAAGACATTCATAGCCAGGCATGGTGGTGCACGCCTTTAATCCCAGTGATCAGGAGGCAGAGGTAGGAGGATCACCATCAGTTCAAGGCCACCCTGAGACTACATAGTGAATTCCAGGACAGCCTGGACTGAAGCAAGAACCTACCTAGAAAAACAAAAAAAAAGTGACCTTCATAAGTCTGGGAGTGGAGATAGTAGTAGAGTGCTTGATTAGCATGTATAAGGTTTTAAGTCCAACCCCCAGTACCACAAATTTTATATATATATATGTGTGTGTGTGTGTGTGTGTGTGTGTGTATGTATATGTATATATATGTGTATATATATATATATATATATATATATGATTAAGTTTTGAACTCGTCTATAATCTAAGATGATTTTCTTCTATCTGAGTCTTTAATTTAAGGCTGAGTGTGCTGGGCATGATTGTAATCTCAGCACTAGGAAGGCTGAGGCAGGAGGATCAAGAGGTCTGACACCAGTCTGGCTAACAGTGAGACTCTGCCTCCACAAATAAACAAAAACAATCATCCCGGCAAAGATCCCTTTCCTTATAAGGACACGGTGACATTTACAGGCTGCAGAGATTAGAACATGAGTTCTCTGTGGCCATTATTCAACCTACTACCCGCACTTACAAAACTTTCCCTTCCAGTTCCTGCAACATTGGGCTCTGCTACTGTGGAGGTCTTAATGTTCAGGGAAATGAGACGACAGAGTCCTTTCATCTTCAACAACTCATGTGACATCAACAGGCAAAGAAAGTGACTGAGCTGCATGAACTGTTCCCATTACCAAGGATAGACTGGGCTGCTGCTGCTACTACTGGTGGGCTATGTCTGGAATCCAGGGAATGCCGGTAGGCCCCTCTTAACAGTCAGCCCTCTGTCCTCAGTGTGTTCTGCATCCACAGTCAACCAACGGTGGATTAAAAGCACACGCGCCCATACACGCACGCGCGCACACACCCGCCCCCCATCCCCCCACACACTGCATTTGTACTAACTAAACATGCGCAGACTTTTCTTTCCTTGTTGCTTCCTAAACAAAACAACTATTTACATAGCATTTGCATTGGACTAGGCCTTAAGAGCAAGGTGGAGATGATCTAACTTATGTAGGAAGATGTGCAAAGCTTATTGATAAATACCATATTTTCTTATATGAGAAACTTGAAGCCAGGCGTGGTGGTGCACGCCTTTAATTCTAGCACTAAGGAGGCAGAGGTATGAGGATCCCCATAAGTTTGAGGCCACCCTGAGACTACATAGTGAAGTCCATGTCAGCCTGGGCTGAAGCAAGAACCTGCCTAGAAAAATAAAAATAAAGAGAGAGTGAGAGAAGAGAGAAACTTGGGAGGCTAGGAAGACAGCTCAGTCAGTAAAGTGTTTGCCTTGCAAACAGGAGGGGCTGAGTTTGATCCCCAGTACCCGTGTAAATGCCAGACATGAATGCCTAAAATCCCAGTGCTAGGAAAGCAGAGACAGGTAGATCCCTGGAGCTCTCTGCTATCCAGTCTAGCCTAACTGGTGAGCTCCAATGAGACCAATGAGAGAGACTGTATCAAAAAGAGGTGGATAGCAAGCTGGGCATGGTGGTGCGCACCTTTAATTCCAGCACTTAAGAGGCAGAGGAAGATCGCTGTGAGCTGGAGGCCAGCTTAAAACTAAAGTGAGTTTCAGGTCAGCCTGGGCTAGAGTGAGACCCTGCCGCAAAAGAGAGAGGTGGATAGCATGACTGTATGAGGTTGTCCTCTGACCTCCACATGCATGCCCCCCCCTACATACACCATACACATAAAAACAGGAAGGAAGGGAAGGAGGGAGGGAGGGAGGGGAGAGAAGAAAAAAAGAAAGAAGGAGAGAGAGAGAGAGAGAGAGAACTCATAGTTTTTTATATCCATAGTGGATCATCACTTGGTCACTGGGGGACAGCTTTACTTTCACTGGCAATAGTAAAAGTTAATGAGAAGCTATGACACGCTAAACCAGTAGGACCACTAGGGATTCTGATCCTTCAGGAATAATTTGGGTCACATCACATGTAAAGAACCCTAAACTAACCAGGGGCTGGGGGTGAAGCTCAGTTGGTACAGTGCTTGCCTAGTATGCACCAAGGTCTGGGGCTTGATCCCCAGTGCCACAGAACTTGGGCGTAGTGGTACATGCCTATAATTCCAACATTTGGGAGGTGGAGGCAGGAAGATCAAACATTCAAGGTCACCCTTGGCTACCTAGTAAATTAGAAACCTGCCTGGGCTACATGACACAATTAGCAACCTCTGTATCTATTCTAATGTCTTCGTAGCTATTTGGAAAAACTCTTGGAATGTATTGCCTTAGCAGACAACAGAGAGCAAAGAACGTCATCAGAGAGCATCTGAAAGCTATATTAGAGACTTCCTCACTTTGCGGTACCCTACCTGCCTGATGTGCCCACTGATGTATCTCGTAAATGCATTGATTTATGGCATTCTTTTGTTCTATGACTATAAAAGTTCATGTGTCTGCTTCGACAACAAACATGTCGTTCAGGGCAACCTGAATCTGTGTTCCTAAGCTACAGTCACTCATATTTGTCTCAGAACAAACTCTCTCTTATTTCCTTTGGAGCAAGAGCTGCTTTGCGTCAACTATCTCATATAAAACTGTGAATGATTATTAATTTGAGTTTAGTAGCACACAGGATTGAGACTGGGTTAGAGGAATAATTAACATCATCCAAACACAGATTCGGTGATTAGTTCCTGGAGATGGACACATCCGTCGGACTGTGGGACTCTGTGCTATTCCTTTTGGGTGACGAGGGTTAGAGTGACTTTATTTGTATGAAAGATAGTTTTGTCTTCTCAGTGGAAACTCTAGTCTTCATAAGGAGGCTCGGCTATGTATGAATCTCTGTGGATGGATGGCAGTGTTCCAAAGCCTGTAGCCATTATTCATCTCCAAGTGCTATCTCTGGATACTGTGACTTTACAATAAGTAGTGCTAGGGGAAGACCAAGAGGCAGAGATGGAGAGTTCCTTCCTTTACATCAGCAACAGCCAGGTGAAAGTGGTTGATCGTAGACTTCAGCTTTTCTTCTGCACTCTAAACAAGCCTCACTAGATCTCCTAAAAGCACCTGCCGGAGTCCCTTCTCTGCAGATCTCTCTTCCTCGAGTTCGTGGGGTGTGGGTGTGGATTTCAGCTTGGGAGATTTCACCTGGCTCCTTGCGCGTGCTAGACACCATGATCTACCACTGAACCATATCCCCAGCTAGTGGGTATTGATGATCTCAACCACTTCCTGTATTCCTACAATTCCAGGAGGGGTCGCTGTGTCTCACAGATAACTTTTTCTCTCCTAGAGCAGTGCACTCCGTAATCCATATACATTCTCCTTGTTGAAAAACTTATTATTAGCTGGGAGGCAGAGGGCAGGAGGACTGCTGCAAGTCTGAGGCCTGCCTAAGCTACACAGCAAGACTCTGTCTTAAAAGAAACAAACAAGGGAGGCAGAGGCAGAAGGATTGCTGTGAGTTCCAGGTCAGCATGGGCTAGAGGGAGATCCTACTTGAAACAACAAAACAAAACAAAAGCAGTGGGTGAATTGTTTCAAGGCTGGAGAGATGGCGCAAAGGGCTTGTCTGCAAAGCCTAAGGACCAAGGTTTGATTCCCCAGTACCCATGTAAAGCCAGATACACAAGGTGGTGCAAGAGTCTGGAGCTCATTTGCAGTGGCTAGAGGCCCTGACATGCCCATTCTCTCTCTTTATCTGCCTCTTTCTCAAATAAATAAGTAGAATTTTTTCAATAAACAAACAAACAAAAAAAAAACTATCTACCAACTTCTTACAATGCGCTCCTCCAGACACAAAATGACCTGGACATCCATGACCTCACAGTGCCTGACACTACCTACACAAGACCCTCATAATAGGAGGAAAAGATGATGACATCAAAATAGAGAGACTGATTGAGAGGGGAAAGGGGTATGATGGAGAGTGGAGTTTTAAAGCGGAAAGTAGGGGGAGGGAGAGAATTACCATGGGTTATTGTCTATAATTATGGAAGTTGTCAATAAAAAATAAGTCAAGGACTGGAGAGATGGCTTAGTGGTTAAGCACTTGCCTGTGAAGCCTAAGGACCCTGGTTCGAGGCTCAATTCCCTAGGACCCACGTAAGCCAGATGCACAAGGTGGCACATGCATCTGGAGTGTTTGCAGTGGCTGGAGGCCCTAGCACACCCATTCTCTCTTTCTCTCTCTCTCTCTTTCTTCCTCTGCCTCTTTTTTCTCTCTCTCTGTCTGTTGCTCTCAAATAAATAAATAAAAATTTTAAAAATTAAAAAATACCTACCTACCAAACTATTCCATGAGACCAACCTACATGAGAGGAAGGCTGAGCCAGGAAAGAGTCCTCGCATGTTCAAGCACCGAGATCTAGCTATATATGGGTTCAAATCTAGTCCCCTAGATGATTTTAGTTCTCTGGGTAAATGTTTCCGTTTTTACTTTATACCATATGGAATTGGATTTTTATTGTTTACAAGAATAAATCCAAACATCCCTGTCCCCAAAGCAGGAGCTTTAGCCCACAGCCACTGAACAAAACCAAGACCAACCATTTCCTACTGAAAACTTTAATGAAACCAATAAGTTAATAAGTTAACAAAGTGAGGTACTTGCATATCTGAGAACCGGGTTGGTGGTGGAGGGAAGGCTTCCTGCTATGTCTCCTTTGGTCACACAGTAATCTTATCTCCCGCCCCTCTCCGAAGCTCTGCCTCTGAGCGGGCTGAGTGGCTCTCTGGGGACAGTGCAGTGCAGGTGAGGTGAGCCAGGATAGGCTCCATCCAGGGCATGATGGTACATGCAGAGGGCATGGTAGGGCAGAGGCTGGGCACCATGGGGGCTGAGCAAGATCCAACCCAAGCCCTAGCGCTGGTGCATGCAGGTCCCAGTATGAGATGCAGGCAGCTTGGTCTCAGGCCCTTGTTCTGCCTGACAAACCCCTCCTCAGAGGGTTGTCATTGGTCCACCACCCCTCGCCCTCCAGCCACCTGTGTTGGCTTTGCAGAAGAGGAACAAGAGGGTAGGGATCTAAAAGTGGCGCTGGGGACTGCAGTGAATGGGCACTTGTGCCAGTATGCAGCTTTACCAATTGAAGTGGAGTGGCGTGGGGGACAGTGCAGGTGAGAGCCAGGTGCCCAGTTGGAATAGTGCTAGATGCATTATGTTCTGTCTGGGAGTTGGAGGGACCAGAAAAGCAGTGGGCCTGGGAGGTCTCTCTAGTGGTATGCAGGACCCAGAGGCCTAGGCCTGAGTTGTGCTGTGGTGACACTCAGGAGGGCCTCGCGCAGGCAGAGGACTAAACCTCCCTGAGGAAGGGGAGCCGGCAAAGCTCTGGGCCAGGCCAGCTTCCTCTCTGGCCTAAAGTGAAGGCTTCTTAGTGACACCTCCCTGCAAGGCCCGCCCAGTATCATCAGCTGCAGGGACCCCGGGGAAGACCAAGGGGCTCTGCGGCCACATCTCCAAGTGTGTGTGGTTGGTGTGCATCAGTGTGTGAGGCTTTGTCTGGAGAAACAAAGGGGCCATGTTGTGTGTGTCTGGTAGATTTGGGGAGAATACAGAAACTTGTGCTGTCAAAGGTATCTGGAGGGCCAGAGGACAGTGGATATCCAGCAGAAAGAGGGTGCCCTTGGGAAGTGACACCTGCAACTGGGAAGAAAGGCCCTGACAACACTGCCCCTGGGGGAGGACAGGAGAGAAACGAGCCCCATGCTGGGGTGGGGGGGTGGAGATGGATAAGCCAAAGAATGGGGGTAGGGTATGGCCAAGCAGCCTGAGACCAGCTACTGCTGGGGCCCATCTCCCAGTGGGGGAGGGGCATAGGGACCCCATGGGGGTCCCCAAAGTTGCATATTTAACATAGTTTGCATATATGGTGCCCACCTGCCTTGTGGCAGGGTCCTGTGCTTTGTGGGTACCTGTGGGGGCACCTTGGGCCCATCCCCAAGTGGGGCGGGACTTGGCTGGAGGGCTTCCCTGCTCTGTCCAAAGGGTGGGCCAGAGACCTCACCTTGCATAGCTGGAAGCTTGGTCAGGGCCTAGGGCTCCAGTGCCCAGGTCCCAATCCCAGGGCACTGCCCCCACTAGGCCGGCCATGTGCGGCTTTGATAGAGCCGCCAGGGTCTTGGTGTGTGGGCCGAGCAGAGAGAGCAAGGCAGCCGCTGCTGCTGCCTTCTGCCCGGCCAGGCATCTCATGCTCCTGGGGTGAGGGCAGGGCTCTGGCACCCACAGCGGGTAGCGCCCACCCAGACAGCTCAATACTGTGTGTGGCCTCTCTCCCCGCGAGGGAGCGAGTTCAAGTAAGAGAGGAGTTCAGAGGCCTTGGGGAAGGGAGAGGGAGGACACGGGTCCGATCGCCAGGCCGAGGGGCCCCGCCTAGTGCTGCCCTGCCCCTGAGGCTCCCCTCAGTCCATGTTGGTGCTGACTGAGCGGGAGATGCTGAGCGTCTGTGCGGAGACGGAGATGTCCTCGTGGTCCACGGGGCTGTGGTAGTCGGAAGTGATGTCGGGGTCGAAGAGCGGCACTTGCACGGTGCCCAGGCTGGCCGAGGTGCCAGAGCGTAGGCAGCGCGAGTAGAAACCCAACAGCAGGTCCAGCTTGCGCTCGATGGACTGCACCTGGGGGGCGGGGCGCGGCTGGGAGGCGGGGCTGGGCTCGGGCGGGGCGGGACCCGGGGGCGGGGCGGAGGTGGGAGGCGGGGCTCGTCCGGGGTGGGCGTGGCCGGGGCGGGTCGCAGGTGGTGGGTGTGGCCGGGCGGGGTTATCTGGGAGGCGCGACAGGAAGGGCGGAGTTTGACCAGATCGCTGGGCGAAGCTGGGAAACTGGGGCTTGTTCTAGGGGAGAAATTTAGCTGTAATTGTTTGGGACGGTCCAGGAGACAGACAACTGAAAGACGAGGGAGAGTGGAGTGGGCGGGGCTGAGACGACAGCATCCTGTGGGCGGGGCTTAGTGGAGAAGTCACGCTTACTCGGTGGGGCGGAGCATGGCCGGGATGGACAGCCCGGTGTCCTGCCAGGGCCTCTTGCCCCCGCGGCCCTCCGGAGCCGGAGCCTCGCGGTGGACCGCCAGTCCAGCCACACGGCGAAGGTCGTTCCTACACTCACCTGCTTCTCCACTTTGACCACGCGTCCCATCATGCTGATTTCATCCACTGCCTCCGAGTCGCAGGGCCCCTTCTCCCCCTTCTCCCGAGTCTTCCGATCCCCCGGCCCCCGACCCACAATCTGGTCCACCCTATGGGGAAAAGAAAACAGTAAAGGTCCCGAGTATAAGCTACCTTTCCCTTCCTGGGGGGCAAGAAGGCCTGTACAGGTGGGACGAGGCCCTTGCCCTGCCTAATGGAATGGAGAAACCAGAGCCTGCTTTGGGTTCTCCAGACGACCAACCTAAGGCTCCGTACACAAACATGGCAAGTAAATCAAGCTCTTGACGGAGAAGTGGGGAAGGGAACGGGGGAAGAGAGGCACCTGGGAATGTGAGCTACAAGGTGGACAGAGCAAGAGCTGACCCCAGTTTGTTTCTGCTTTCTTTTACAGCAGAAGTGCTCTCTCTACCTGGTGCCTCTCATTCATCTTCCTTTCTCTTAAAAACCTCCTTCGGTCAGCCTTTTGCTCCTCTCATGTCAGCAAAAGGACTATTGTCAAGCTCCCCGGTGAGCTCCCGGCTGCTAAGTCTACTACCAACTCGCAGTCCTAATTTCACCTGGGTGACGGCAATAGAAAAAAACATTTCATCAGCTCCCCTTCCTGGGAGTCTGAACACCGCCCTCCCCCAGCTCTTCCACCTCTCTTCCCGCTCCTTTCATTCCCCTTGACTGGCTCCTCCTCTAGACACAGCAAGTCCCAAGTCTCAATCCTGGGACCTCTTCTGTCAGAGTATTCCCCCCTGCTAGATTCCATGCTTTAAAAAAAATTAGTGTATATTTATTTATTTACTTATTTGAGAGCAGGGGCGGGGGGAAGGTGCGCCAGGGCGTCTAGCCACTGCAAACTAACACGTATGCCACTATGTGCATCTGGCTTACATGGGTACTGGGGAATCAAATCTGTGTTCTTAAGCTTTGTGGGCAAGCGCCTTAAACACTAAGCCACCCCTCCAGCCCAGATTCCATGCTTTTAATTCATCTGTACCCTGTTATTGATCAAATGCCCCCAACACTGCTGTGCATTATATCCAGAGCCAAATCTTTATCTCTACCCCATTCCTCTCCTCTGAACTCCACACACCTAATGGGCCTGCGCCGCCCACTTGGAGGGCTGATAGGTCAGTCTCAACTCTTCAGGTTGACGCTTACTGCACCTTCTCCACTTTGACCACGTGTCCCATCATGCTGATTTCATCCACTGCCTTCCCCATGACAGTAAATGACAGCTCCATTTTTTTTTTCCTCTTGCTCAAACCAAAAACCTTGCCTTCATCTTTGACTCTCACCCTTCTCTTACATCCTATCTGTAGGACTTTCTGATAGGGCGCAAGGAAAAACATATGTATCATGTATCTGGCCACTTGTCCCACATTCACAGCAGCATTCTGGATCACGCCTCCATCATCCCTACACCGGATGTCTGAAATAGGCGCCCCACTGGCCTACCTGCTTCCACCCTCGCCCCCTTATAGTCAGTCCATTCGTAACAGAGGGCCCTAAGGGACCATTTGAAAGATAACTGAGACCTCTCCTTGGGCGAACAATCTCTGCAGCAGCCTGTGACAGGGTTTTCCATAGCATGTATGCTTGCTATCAGACCCTACCCTTGTCTCCTACCTCTCTTGCCCCAGTCCAGTCATCCCGGGCTCCCTGCTGTTCCAGTGCAGGACTCCAGCCACTCGCCCATAGCAAGTCCTCCATCCTTGCTGTTTCCTCTAGAAAACCCCCTCCTCAATGGTCACAGGTCTAGTTGCCTCATTTCCTTTCATTTTTCTCTCAAATGGCACCTCCTCACAAATTTGACTTGTGACCCCCTCCCCAACACTCCAGTCTTTATTTTAGATTAGCAAATATCATTATCAGACACCATGAAGTTTTGTTTATTTAACACCTGGTCACTTTCCACTAGATTGAAAGCTGCATAAGGTAGGGGTTCTGTTTTTCTTTTCCACCATATCCCTGCTGTCTGGCAAGTAGTGAATGCCCAGGGATTATTTCTTGAGTGAATGGATGGATGGACAGTGAGGAAGTAGGCCAGAAGAAAAGGGTAAGGTCTCAGTGGTTTGGGACTTGGTGTGAGGACTCTTCCTTAAGGCTGAGCCTAGAGAAGACATATGGGGTTCCAAAGACAAGATGTGGGCACTAAGGGTTCTTTGCCTTGTGTTGCTACTTGTGAGATGGGAGGTTGTGATTATTGTAGGCCAATGACTTCAGGACAGGTAAGCAATCATCTAAAGAAATCCTCCAAGGAATGCAGACTGATAGACTCCACACAGAACTATGATGGAGTTTTTCTTTGGCCTCAGAATAGTCAGGCACATTTTTTTGTTGTTGTTTTGGGTTTTCTTTTTGGTGGGGGGGGGGGTTGCAAGGTAGGGTCTCACTCTAGCCCAATCTGACCTGGAATTCACTATGTAGTCTCAGGGTGGCTTTGAACTCATGGTAATCTTCCTACCTCTGCTTTTTTTTTTTATTTCTTTACTTTTTGAGACAAAGTCTCATGGCCCAGACTAGTCTCAAACTCATGATCTTCCTGGCTCCCCTTCACCAGCACTGGAATCACAAAGATAGACCACCAAGGACTGGGGAGATGGCTTAGTGGTTAAGGTGCTTGTCTGTGAAGCCTAAGGACCCATGTTTGACTCTCTAGGTCCCATGTAAGCCAGATGCACAAAGTGACGCAAGCACACAAGATCACACACGTGCACAAGGTGGCACACATGTCTGGAGTTCAACTGCAGTGGCTAGAGGCCCTGGTATGCCAATTTTCTCTCTTTCATTAAAAAAAAAAATACAAAAAAAGACAGGCCACCAAGCCAGGGTAGCTTGCTTAGACCAGAAACTCCCCTGGGCAGTAGCCCCTAGGGGGCACACATGGCTTCATGTGACCCTTAGCCTTCTCTCATTTGGGCCACAGTCCTGCCTCCCTGCCCCTCTCTTCCTGGGCACACGCACCGAGTTTGTAGGCTCTTGATCCTGCCTAGCATGTCCAGGTGCCCTGCCGAGTACTGCTCAATGACATCCTTCACATCATAAGGTCTCAGCGTCTCCTTGAATTTCCTTTTGGCCACCAGGAACTTCAGAATTCTGTGAAGGAAAGGAATCTCTGAGGTACTATCCTGCTGTTCCCATAGGAGATTTTTTTTTTTCCCAGTCCCTTCTATGCCTCTTTGCTACCCCCCTGTCCAGCTCCAAGTCTTCTCCTGCTTGGACAAGCAACTTCTGCTGGGTCTGCCAGCCTCCTTACCTGCCCATCAGGCTCTCCCTTGCCCCACATACCTATAGGCCGGCTTGGTGCTTTCTCATGTGCCTGCCTCTGCAGTCACATTAGCCTGGGAGCCAGAGATTGGGCCTGGAGTCCCCCTGGCTAGGTGGGACACAAGGCTTCTGTGAGCACCGACTGCTGCTGATGACAACTTGGGGGAAGAGATATAGCATTCATTCCACACATACTTGGCAATCCTGTGCGGGGCCCTGGGCACCCAAGGAGTGTTAGACACAACCCAGTACTGAACTCAGGACTGAGGTGGGAGACTGACACAGGCAACTAAAGAGTGACAAAGGCCAGACTCAAAAAATGGAAAAAGATAGCTGGAAAAAAAATAAAAATAAAGCTGGGTGTGGTGGCGCATGCCTTTAATCCCAGCACTTGGGAGACAGAGATAGGAGGATCACTGTGAGTTAGAGGCCACCCTGAGACTACATAGTGAATTCCAGGTCAGCCTGGACTAGAGTGAGACCCTATCTCAAAAAACCAAAAAATGAAAAATAAAAATAAAATAAAAGTTAAAAAACAGGCCAGGTATGGTGGCACACACCTTTAATCCCAGCACTTGGGAGGCAAAGATAGGAGGACTGCTATGAGTTCAAGGCCAACCTGAGACTATATAGTGAGTTCCAGGTCAGCCTGAGCTAGAGCAAGACCCTACCTCAAAAAATGATAGCTGGAAAAAAATATACTAAAAACAATTTAAGGGCTGGAGAGATGGCTTAGCAATTTAGTGCTTGCCTGTGAAGCCTAAGGACCCTGGTTTGAGGCTTGATTCCCCAGGGCCCACATTAGCCAGATGCACAAGGGGGCACACACGTCTGTAGTTCATTTGCAGTGGCGGGAGGCCCTGGTGCGCCCATTCTCTCACTCCCTCTATCTGCCTCTTTCTCTCTGTTTGTCACTCTCAAATAAATAAATAAAAATAACAACAACAACAACAAAGAAAAAATATGTATTTTTTAAAAAGATAGCTGGGAGCCATGAAAAAGACTGCCTCAGTGGGGAGGTCAGGGGACAGGCCTTGAGGAAGCATTTTCCTTCTTAAGGCAGAAGGTGGGGGATGAAGGGAGTTTCCAGGAAAGAGGCATGGAGGTATGAGAGAGCTGAGGGAGATGCAACTCTGAGAGACAGGAGCAGGAACATGGCAGAAAGAGGACATTCCCAAAGACGGGACAGTGTGAAGAGGCGGAGGATGAGCAGTGAGGAGAAGGTTGGAGAGGACTTTGCAGAGCCAGCACCCAGTGGGGGAGGGGTCATTCACTCTGCTGTCGTGAGGAAGTTCTGACAGCCTATGTGGAGAATGTGCCAGGAGGGCCCGGGTCTAGGTGGGAAGAGCCTTTCCCAGGGATGGGACTGAACCGGGAGAGGGCAGTGGGATGAAGATGGGGGCACCTTTAAGCAATTCAAGAGACAGGACTGAAAGGCTCCTAAGACTAGGTCCACGTTGATTCCTGTGACTTGGGGACGTGTGATGGTGCCACATTGCCTGACATGGGAATGTGAAACATGATGTGTGTGGGGGCAGGGGAGGGACTGTAGGGTGGCCAAGGAGAACTGGCCTGGGCCTCATGGCTCAGACACTGTGTCCAAGATGGAGGGGAGAAAGGATGTGTGGAAGGTGAGGGGAGACCTCAGACTCTGGGGGAGAATCACCAGAAGAGAGGCTCTGGGCAGGGGCATGATCCGGAAAAGAGCATCCAAGGGTCTGGAGCTCAAGCTGCTAGCGATGGAGAGTGAATGAGGACTCCTCTCCAGGGGGCTGGAGGCAGATCCACACCGCGAAGCAGTGACAAGGCACAGGACACAGGCCCCCACTTACCGTCGCAGCAGCCAGTAGAGCAGGGATTTCAGTTATTAAAAAATTATTTATTTGAACATGTATGTACATGTGGACATGCCTCTTGTTCCTGAAAAGAAACTCCAGATGCTTCACTTTTTGAGTTGTGCTTTATATGGGTACTGGGGAGTTTAACCCAAGCCAGCAGGCTTTACAAGCAAGTACCTTGAAGCACTGAGCTATCTCCCCAGCCCCTTCAATGTTTTTGTATGGCTCTGCATGTGTGTTCATGTGTGTAGACACACATATGTGTACACATGTGTATGTGAACAGCAGAGGTCAATGTCAGGTGTCTTGCTCTTTACCTTATTTTCTGAGACAAAGTCCCTGCCGAACCTAGAGCTCGCTGATTCAGCTAGATTAGCTAGCCAGCAAGCCCTAGTGACCTCCTGTCTCTGCCTTCCCAGTGGGGGTATCACACATGTACAATGCTACACCCAGATTTTAAATGGGTGCTGGGGATCCAAACTCAGGTTCTCATGCGTGTGTGTCAAGCACTTCTGACTGAGCTATCTCCCCAGCCTCTTTCAAACTTTTTGACTAAGACCTCACATGAGAAATCCACTTTACCTCACAAACCAACACACACACAGTGCAAATTTCACAAACACCATTGACCCTTAATATGTGAAATTCAGTCTTATATTTTCATTTGTTTGTTTGTTGTTGCCCAGGCTGACTTCAAACTTGCTGTGTACCTGGGGACACTCCTAAACTCCTGATCGACCTGCCTCTACCTCCCAAGTGCTGGTATTACAGGCATAGACCACTATGCCCAGCTTCATTGTTTTATAATGCTGGCCACAGCCCACTAACTTGGTTTCACTAAACTCATTTCAAACCATCCTGACCTGTGGTTTGAAGAGCTCTGCTGTAGAGGAAGTCCTGGGGGAAACAGACAAGAGACCAAGCCACCCAGGGAAAGAGAGTTGGAGATGCAGACACAAAAAGAGCCCAGGACTGAGACACAGAGACGTGGGGGAGGGGATGCATCGGCAGAGAGCCCAGGAGAGGCCAGCAGGTACCTCCGACACAGCTAGGGAGAGAGAGAAGGAACGAGCCTGGCACAAGTTGAAGGAGGAAAGGCAGAGAGGGGGCAGTAGACAGGCAGAGCAAGAGTGACTGGGAGGACGCTATGTGTGTGAGAGGGCAGACAATGATGGGCAGCTGGGCCACTGGCACCAGAGCCAGGCCCTCTGCACACAGTGCGTAAGAGCAGGTAGTGCTAGGAGCCATATGCCACCTGCCTACCCCTCCCACACTCCAGACAGGCAGGCAGCTGGCACCCCGGGAGCTAGGCCAGGCCTGGCTACGAGGGCAGGCCCAGATGGGGAGCAGTGATGGGTGGCAGGCGGAAGGGCTGCGCGCCTCAGACCTCAGCCTCACCTCACCGAGCGGATGACTGTCTTCACAGCGGGCATGACATCGTCCACCGTGAGCTCACACTGGTAGCTCTTCTCCTCAGCCACATCCTCTGAGGGACCCTCTGTAAAAGACAGGAGCCCACCTGTGGTCTAAGGGGTGGCAGCAGAAGTGGCTTCAGCCACGCCCTCCTCTATGAGCAGTAACGGTAGAAAGACGGAAGTCCAGAAAGGACCTAGAACCTGCATGAGACCCAAGACCGGCGGGGCTCCTGCCTTCCTGTCTGCTGCCCAACACTGTGCTGCACATCCATCTGCCCCGGTAGGCAGGCTAGACATCTGCCTGGTCCTGAGAGAAGGGGCAGTTCCTTAAGAGGACGTCTGGTCTGGCCTGGGGCCAATGTGACGCACGCAGTCTTGGAGGACATGCCACCAGCCCTCACGTGCGGGGCAATGCCCTCTTCCCCTCCCCAGAAAAGGCACTGATGCTCTAGAGGGAGTCCTGTGAAGTATTCTGCAGCCAGGAGGAAAGGAAGCACAGGGAATGGTGTCCCTGTCTGAATCTGCTCAAGGGTCTTAACACACCGATGGGAAAATCACTCCTCTGAGGATGGTCCCCTGTGCTGCAGGACAGTGATGCTGGCCCCATCTCCCAGAAGGAAGGTTCTGGCCACCACCTATGCCCAGGCTTCCATGGTTCTGTACCTCCCAAAGACTGGTTTGTGGGATTCTCCATTTTCAGGAAGAGGCTCCCTGAGTCAGCCCTTGGCACCTTGGCATGGCCCAGGCAGAGGCAGCATGTTGCCCCTTCCCTCCAAGAACAAAGGGGCTTCCAGCCGCATCTTCTAGCTCACCCACTCACCACTCTTCCTTTCCCCACATGGAGCCTTCAGGGTGTCCTGGTTTTCAAGGGGGGCCCTGTTCAACCTTTTCCCAGTATACTGGGGCAGACTCTGGCCCAAACCACAGTGTGAAAAGATGACCCCCTCTAACAGTGGAAAAGTGGCCCCTGCCAGGCCTCTAGCCACATATCCACAGGCTGGGTTGCTTTGGGGGGCTGGCCAGGCCAACTTGAGAATGGGAGCTCTCCTACTCACATGTTGAGAATCTTGATTATTGGGTCTGCAAAGTGAGGGTAAAAATGGCCATTGGCTGACACTACCTACACAAGGACCATCATAATAGGATGAAAGATCATGACATCAAAATAAAAGAGAGACTGATTGAGAGGGGGAGGGTATGATATGATGGAGTGGAGTTTCAAAGGGGAAAGTAGGGGGAGGGAGGGAATTACCATGGGATATTGTTTACAATTATGGAAGTTCTCAATAAAAAAATCTTTTAAATGGTCATTGGGAAAAGCAGAGATCATCCTGTGTGGGGGCAACACATAGTCGTGGCCACCGAATGTGATCCGGCTCCTTCCGCAGCACGTTCACATGAGCTGGCTTGTGTGAGGCACTTACCAGGTATTCTGCTCTTCTGTTCACTTCCCATGGATCATCTCACTCAACCCTCACATCCATCCTCAAAAGTACGTACTATTATGAGGAAAGTGGGGCCCAGAGAGATAAGATCACTTTTCCAAGAGAAGTGACAGAACCGGAATTCAAATCCAGGCAGCCTAATTCCAAACCTCATAGCCTCAGGCTGGCCTGCAAGTCCCTAAGTATCTGAAGATGGCCTTGAACCCCTGATCCACCTCTCAAATGCTAGGACTACAGGCACGTGATACCACACCTACCCAGTTTTATGCGGTTCGAGGGATCAAACTCGTGGTTTTTATGAATGCTCAGCGGGCATTCTGTACACTGAGCCACACCTCTAGCCCCTCAAGCCCTGTGTCTCAGCACTACCAAATGCCACCCTTCACATTTTCATTTCGTTCTCCAACAATCTGGAATCTAGGTGACGGCAAAGAAAGTATCACGGTGCCTATTTTCTCGATCAGAAGACGGAAGCCTGCCCCTGGCCCTGCCACCTCCGACAGATCCAGGACCCCAGACCTCCAAGGCTCACCCTCAGTAGAGGTGCGGGGCTTGAGTCTCAGAGAGGCCCGGAAGCGAGTTCGGTCGTTGAAGCTCCAACTCTTCTGCACCTTGCTGGGGCTGGAGGCCTCACCCACCTGCTCGCTGCCTGGGGAGGTAGGCATTGGAGGAGGTGCCAGGTGCTGCTTGGAAGGACCTGTCCGCCTCTGGGAGCTGCCCATACGGATGCGGTCTTTGATGCCCATTCGGCTGCTGGTAGGGCAGGGCGGGTTGGCGAGAGAGCCAAGTTAGTTGGTGCTGCGGCAGGGGCTGAGTGGGGACAAAGCTGACCTGGAGGACGGAGGGGCTGGCTATTGGGTCTTGATGCCCTACCATGCTGAGACTTCCAGGGAGGGGCCCAGGATGTGGTACGGGAAGGCCCTAATGCCTATGAGAAGCTGAGTTGGGTTGGTTGGGACATACTCCCTCCCCAACCCCACTCCACCCCACCCCAGACAGATAAGGGGGTGTACGAGAGACAGACGTCAAAGTAGAAGCAGTGAGAGAAACTGGAGGGAAGTCGGAGATAGGAGGACGGAGATCCGGGTCTGGCCCAGGTGTGTGGGTAGAGGGTGGAGGTGGCAACCCCTGAGGTATGCTGCTGCGGGAGGAACTCACCTGGCCAGGCACATAGAGGGAGGCTTCAGGCCTCCCTGTATACAGGGGCAGAGGAGGTATGTGTGCACATGTAAGTGGGTTCACAGGCACCCGCGTGTGTACACATGGCGTGCGCACGTGTCAATTTGCATTTTCCTTCCCTCTCTGCTGTAGCTATCTTCTCTCACACTGGTCATGCCAAGGCTTTTGGACCTGGTACAACTGTGCAGGTAGCACATTGCAAAATGAGATCTCCATCACACAGACTTCCATGTGATAGCGCCCATGAAGATGGACAGTGTGGTGGACTGCAGAGGGCCACTGTGGGTCTCGCTGCCTAAGTAGCTATATGTATGCCCAGGACATACTTCGTGTCTGACCTCCTAGTGAGGGTCTGGGGTTGAGAATCTGTTCTGTGGCTTCCCCTGCCTGAGTTCAATTCCCTAAGACTGATGTCCTGGAGTCACGTGGGAGACCTACCCCCTACATTGTCTATCTAGCTCAGCCTACACATCTGTGAAGCTGGGAACAAATGTTCATATCTGAACCTATGCTCTGATTTCCCTTCTGAACCCAGCTCCCCACCACATCCCCAACCCTTGGAGGAAGACAAGGTGGGCAGCAGAGGCGGCCTCAGGTTTCCTCAACAGGCCCTGGTTAACCAAAACCTGGGAGAGAAACTCTGTATCCAAGAGGTGCAAGGACCACACTACTGCTATTAGGTAGGACCTAGGTCAACATTGCCCACCCCACCCCACTACTGCCCCCCCCACACTGGAGGAATCCAACAGACAGGTTCAAGGGTCTCTACTCCAAATTTCAGGGGTGCTCCTAGCTCAGAAGAGTCCCAGCCAGTCTCAGAGGAGGCCTGAGATGGGGCATGGGTGAGGGAGCAGTGCTGTCACCTGCTCTGGAGGCTTTCAGATCAAGGGTTGAGCAGAGGGCAGATTCTGGTTTCGGTGTCAGGTGGTAGGCAGGGTCCCCCATGCCCAGGGCATGGGGCAGAGGGTACAGTCAAGGGCTGAGGTGAAGGAGATTGCGAAACCAGGGGGCACCTTCGAGAAGGTGGCCCGGATGTAGGGCCATCCTGAGAGGTGGGGCCCTGCCCCAACGGGGAAGGTTTTAGGTCACAGAATGGGACTCTGAGGATATCAGAAGGGAATCCAGCATGCTTGTCACTGGCCCAGGATCCCCTCGACACATCCCAAAGATGCCAACTGAAGTTTGAGGGCAGCTTTCCCAAACTTGCCTCTGCAGAGCCATTCCTGTGGGCTCTCCTCATGCTGGCAACAAGCACCCCACACCCACCCCATCCGTGCAAGTCCACCCTGTCCTTCACTCCTCCAAGGGGCAGAGAAGGAGAGGAGGCTGGAAATAGCCCTGGTGCTTTGGCCAAGAGCTGGAACTCTAGATTGGCGTTCTGGGGAAGGGTGCCATCTCTGTCACAGAGTGAGCAGGAAGGCTGCACTCCAGTATGGCAGGACTTTCAGAGGAAGGGGCCGAGGCTTGCACTAGAGGCCTTGAAAAGTCCCTTTCCGGCTCTGGTTCTGTGATGGAGGAGGGAGCTTCCGGCCTGGTTTGGCATTCTGTAACTTTCCAGCCAGTCAGAGGTCTTGGCTCCTCTTTATTGCAAGAAGACACTGTTTTCCCCAAGCAGCCCTGGATTCCAGCTCCTTGGGCAGGGCCCAGAAAAAGGCTCACGTCAGCCTCTCTGGAGCCTGAAAGCTCAAAGAAAATGGAAAGAAACCTGGCACACAGTGGGCACCAAGAAACCTTCTTCCCGGGCACTGTACAGCACGCAAGGCCTGTCTGCTGGCCTGGGTGCTTTTAATCCCGTGAGCCACCTCCTTTTGGGTGCCCTCAGTCTGTCATCCCTAGTTTATAAACGTGGGGAGAAGGAAACGATCTGCCGAGATCACTGACTAAGGCCTGGCTCGTTTTCTCTGACTTCAGAGTTTGCGCCTTTCCCGGGACAAGTGCTTAGAATAACGACGAGGGTCCTCAACTGGGGGTCATCTCTCGTGCCAGGGGACACTGTGAGTTGTGACAGTGTGGGGTACTTCTGGTATCTACTGGGTAGAAGCTAGGAATCCTGCTACCCATTCCACGATGCATGCCACAACCCCAGCTAAAGAATCATCCAATTCAAAAGGTCAGTGGAGCCAAAGTGGAAATCTCTGGGGATGGTGGTGCCTAGAAGGATGGGTGGGCCTAGCGACACTGTGGGGGACAGTGCGGGGGGGGGGAGCTCTGCAAGACTTCTCACTGCCCTGGGGGATGGGACTCGGATAGTTCTCGTACTTGACCACAGGGAATTTCTCTGGCATTCAGCCTGTTGGCCAGGCGGCAAGGGATAAGACAGACACTAACCCCTGTGCTCAGCATACAGCCCATCTTCAGGGACTGTGAAAACAGCCACACTACTGGGCTCTCTGCCCTGGCCTTGTCCTTTAGTCCCTCCTGCCCACAATCCAGTTTTCTTTTTTCTAGAGATAGGGCTGGGGATAGAATCTAAGGTATTGTTCATGCTAGACTCTACCATGGAGTTACATCCCAAGTCCCCAGACTTTTTTTTTTTTTTTCAAAGTAGGGTCTTGTTATAGATCAGGCTGACCTGGAATTCACTATGTAGTCTCGGGCTGGCCTTGAACTCATGGCGATCCTCCTACCTCAGCCTCCTGAGTACTGGGATTAAAGGTGTGTACCACCATGCCTGGCAATTTTTTTTTTTTTTTTTTTTTGAGACAAGAGTTCATGTAAGCCAGGCTGGCCTGAAATTTGCTACATAAACGAGGACACCTTGAACTTCTGATCCTCCTGCTTCTACTTCCCAAGTTCTGAGATTATAGGTGTACACCACCACTCTCAGTTAATGTAGTACTGGGGATTGAACCCAGGGTCTTATGCATAGTACACAAGCACTCTCCCAACTGAGCTACATCTCTAGGCCCAAACATACTAAACTACATGAGGCCAACACGGATAGGGGCCAGGTATGGTTTTAGCAAAGGCAAAACCTATTAGCACTTGGATTTCATATCAGAGGAAACTGACCACCAAGAGCTGGGTAACTTGCTCAAAGACATGTGTCCACAAAGAGGGGGCTGGCTGGTGGTCAGAATGCACATTTCTAAGACAGGCTGCCTCTCAGGCAGGGGTCCTGATCCTCATCTCCAAATACAGACTCAGGGGCATGTCAGTGAGGACCCAGGACGCCATGAACCCAGACCACCCAACACGAGGGTGAAGCCCTGTGAGGCTCGGGGTTCTTCAGGCCCCAGCCTGCCCGGCCTCAGCTCCAGGGCCTCTCTCTCAGATCAGGCCACACCAAGCTGCAGGCTGCCTTCCCACTGCCATGCATGTTCTTTCTCTCTCTTCTCTCTTTTGCTCTCTCCTCTCTCCCTTTTCCCCTCTTCTCTCTCTCCCTCTTTCCTTATCTGGTCTATGCTGCTGCTCCCCACCCTGGGAGCTCCCTCAATAGCCATCCCTTTTGGGGTCGCCTCTGAGCTAAGTGCCCAACTTGCTCCACAGCCCCTCTACGTCCTTTTGATGCGCTCACGACACTGACTCACAATTACTCTTTGCAACTCTACAAGGGCCCATGTTTTATTCATCACCTTGTCCCCTGAACACAGGGCAGGGTCTGGCACAGGGTAAGTGCCACGAATGTAGTCGTGATGCAGCTATTAAAGAGTTGTGGAGTTTGAGTTCAGCCTGTTCAGGTACCTGAGGAGTTCCCAGGTAGAGTGAGGAGCCAGGAAGCTGAACCCAAGGCCGGAACAAGTCAGAGTGGGAAGGACCCTCAGAGAGCCTCTAGTTCAATCTGCCCGTTCCACAGAAGGGACACAGGCCCAGAGAAGGGAAACAGTTTGGCCAAGATCACACAGGGGTCAGTGGCAGAGCCAGCGCGCATCCCAAGGCTCCTGTGAGTGTCCCTTCTGGCATACTGGGCCCAGGCCCCAGACCTGGCAGAGGCATCCCCAGGAAGGCAAGGGACTCAGCAGGGCCCCAAGGCAGATGGCAGGCGGCAGGCACATGCACCTTGTCCTTGGCTCATCCTGTCCCCCTCTCCAGTCCCCGAAGTAGGGGGAGGAAGGAGGGGCGAGGACAGGAGGAGCAGGCGAGGGGGTACCTCGGTCTCCAGCTGGCGTGGATCCGAAAGAAACTCCGTTTATTACTAAACATCTGGCTGGAAAGTTGAGAACAAGACACGGACAGAGGTTAGTGACAAAGGGACAGGTGAGCAGAGCATGGACAGCTGCCGATAGGGCCGGCCTCCTGTAGCTGAAGGGAGAGAAGGACCCCCACCCACATCGCCCTCCAGCCCCATCCCCAGAATGCAGAGGTACCCACACTCTGCACAGGACCCCTCGGGAGCGCTGGGAGCCCGCAGAACTCGGGCCTCCTCTTCAGAGCCCTGACTCTGTGGGCTGGGAGGAGTTGGGGGAGGTCCGGGTGTTTGCATTTGGAACACACATGCCACAGGCAGTCAGGAGACCGTGCTTTGAGAAACTCAACACGACACGCTAAGAGGCCCTGGGAACGCCATCCCCCAGGAAGTCTTGCTCCTTGGAGCTCTACTTCCTGGAGACATGCTTAGTGTGGCCTATCCCCATGCTCCACAGGGAATATGACCGAACACATGTGTACACATGTGTATCTGGGGAGGTGATGTACTGGGAGCCAGGCTCTTCCCCTCAGCCCACACAGCCAAGATTAAGGACATGACCACTTGGCCTGAGCCTGGTGACTGATCTAGAAGTCACAGCTCAATGCTATCCCTGGGGTTCCTGGGAATAAGAGTCATTCCATTACCATCATCCCGAGTCCCAGACACACTCCAGGACAGATGGACACTGTTAGTGATACCAAGCCCTCAGCAGTAATTGGTTTCTGGGCCTCAAGGGACTCAGAAAGTGGGGGACGCGGGTGCCATGCTTCAGGCTCCCAGTGGCCCTGATTCAGGCACAGGCAGACCAGAGTGAACTGGAAGCTCACAGCCCATGCTCCGTCCTGCACACGTTGCCAGAATGCCAAACCTTGTGAGTTTCTGCCTGTGACTTGTGGTTTGGCAGCACGCGGAGAATTCTGAAGGGCCTTCGGGCAGGGCTGGGAGTCTGAGTGCGGCCATGCCGTCTTCCAGGGAGCTCCCAGCTTAGTCTAGCCAGGTATGCTTCCCTCCGTCTTACCTCAGACCTCGAGGGCTGAGAACAGCGAAAGGGAAGTCACTCTGAAGCGCCCCGTCCCACCATTCTCCAGGCCTCTGCAGCCCAGAACCACTGTCTGGGATTACTGACCAGCCCAAAAAGCGAGCCGAGTGGCTTGATAATTTTCTCCAGGACACTCAGCCGTGGTGGCAGAGGCAAGCTTCCACCATACCGTACCTCCCTGTAAGCATGGAGGGGCTCACCGATTCCCTGAGCCCCCTGTTCTGGGCCTGGGCCTCAATGCTCCCTGAGGCTCACGGTGGCAGATGTCCACCTGGCTGGTTCAGGGATGATGTGTGAGGATGAAGCACAGCAAAGAGATGGGCAGGAAAAGACAGGGGAGGCATGAGTAGACTGACCCTTGACCTAAATGCTAACCTTCCATAGAAGCAGCCGCTTTCCCCCGAGTGTGAATGGATGGGCTGCCCTTATCCTGATGTGCCAGCAATTCCTTCCATTAGGAGCACGGAGGGGAGGCAAGCATTGTTCTGCCTTGGTTCCTTTCAAGATGTGAACGCTCAAGGTAAAGGGGAAAGAGAAATTTGGGGGTGGCAAAGAGTACCACAGGAAGGACAGACAGACAGAGTCCCACAAGGACTAGCGAAGCTGCAAACGAGGGCTGCATGAGACAAGAGCGTTAGTCGCTGGCGGCGTTTACGTGGGTCCTACAGCTGTCTTAGCCACAGAGCTCTCTTTCCAGTGGGCCTCTGCTTCCCGGGAGGCAAGCTCACTGTCAGCCTCCTCGAGTGTCATGCTAGGGGAGGGGGACCCTACCCTCACACCCCAGAACAGATCGGCACCCTCCATTACCTGAGCCGTAAACACCTGGGGCCAGCGGCCTCCTCCTCTCTCCAGCTTCCCAGGAGGGATGGGGGTGCAGGGATGGAAGAGTGGGGGAGACGTGGAAACAGAAAGAAAGAGGACAATGGCATGAATGGAGGAGGCGACAGGAAAGGATGGTGTGGACAGCTTTCCCTCTCAGACCCCTGAAATCCTGGAGGACAAAATGGTCAGTCCAGTGTGGCCTCTCCAGAGGAGCCTTCAATGTGTACCTGTCTGGCCGTCTGATGACAACCACCTGGACCTTGTGACAAGGCCAAGGAGTCCCCCAAGTAGGCCCAGGTACCCATGTGGTGGCTGGAGGAGGTCTAAGAGAGGGTGAGACAGAGCATGGAAGACAAGGAGGACAAGCAAGAGGAGGTGGTGGCCCCAGGGGGCCCCTACCTTTCCCCAGGACAGAAGGAGGCGCTGCCCGGCCTGTGGCAGGTGGCAACGGGCGGGTAGCGGGAGGGCGCTCCATCAGGTACTGGCGCCCGCCGCACCTCCAGGGGCCATAGGCCCCCATTGCGGGCCCGTTGCACGTGCTCAAACAAGAGGGCCAGCTCTCTGCAGGAGAGGGCACCATCAGCCTCAGGCAGGGCCCCAGGGACAACACCCACTTCACCCACTGGGCCCTGAGCTCCTGAACTCAGATCCTGCCAAGTCCTGATCCACCCTCTAGAGGTATTCACAAACACCTGGGCTAGAGCAGGGCTGGAGGGACTAGCTTGCTTTCCCCTCCCTTTCTACACTAGTTTCTGGGAAATCCTTAGGGGTGCCAGGTTGGGGACAACTCCAAAGCACACACACAAGGCAGCAAGAGGGGGCTCAGGTCCAGCTGCCTCTGCTCATCAGCATGGAGCTGTGCCTCCCAGGTCCGTGGCAGCTCTGAAACCCTCAGTCTCTCAATCTGACTCTGGATTTTAGGGGGAGACTGACGCTGTGGATGGAGGCTTGGCAGGATGGCTTACACAGCTTTCCTGCTCTATAACATTCACTCTTGTCATTGGGGTCTTGGAGACTGGATTGGGGTTATAACTGACTGACCCTTAACACTCCAGGTCATTTTCTATTACTGCCAAGAACCAAGAGGACCCTCGCCCCTGCCTGCCTTCCCACCCTATGGATGAAAAATCTGGGGCCCAATGGATCCAAGATCTCCAAATCAGGCTCTGTCCTCTTACAAGGGAACCTAGGACACCTTACCCCAATACCGCCCCCATATCAATTTCTAAACATCCTGGCCCCTCTCCAGCCTGGCCTTGAGCCTTAGACCCCCTGAAAAACAGGCTGCTTTGACTCCAGCTGCCAATCCTGTATCTGAAGTGGGAGCTTGCCTCTGCCAGGTGGAGAGATGGGGTAGGGGATGAGTGATGCAGGGAGCCCCCTTCCCAGCCCCTGCCTCCCGCTCCTCCCTTGGGAAGCCCACGGGACAGGGAAGGAGCAGGAGGGAGCCAGTACGGGCAGGTGGGATCACGCAACAGCTGCTCTTGGAGAACTAATGAGGGAAAGACAGTGCACAGAAGTGCTGAGCGCAGCAGCCCTGGCCCAGCAGCCTGCTCCATGCCCGCCCACCCATGGGACTGAGCCAACTGAGCCGGCTCTGCGGTCTTCATTCCTGCCCCAGGGCCTGGCCAGCCACCTGGCCGCACGCACCTTGGTAATGCTATTAATAGCCCCCTGCATGGAGCTGCCCCCCTTCAGCCTTAGCCCAGCATGGCTAGTGAGGCCTCTGAGGCTGCTGCCTGGCATGGTGACAGTGGACACACAGTCACACACGGGGGCTCTAGGACACGGTCTGGCACACGCGTTCCTACCATTGCACACACTCCCAACTAGCTGCAGTACGCCAGGCTGGTCAGGGCTACCATGCTCCCACTAAAGACTGAGGGGACATGAGCTGGCTGTCTGCCCACAGGCATCGCCTACGGGTAAGCATGTACATTGCCAGAACTCCAGGAGGGTGGGCAAAACTGCCCTTATGCCCTGTGCCCAATGCCCACCACCACTTCCTGGCTCCAGCAGACTGGGAGAGAGGACTCGCCAGGCTGCAAGCTGAGCAGGACCTGTTGAGCCAGCCCTTGATGGTCTCTCGGGAGCCATCACCCCTCTCCACCCTGAGGGCTGAGTTCCAGCTGCATGTGCTCAAGGGGCATCAGTGCCAGCCCCCACACACTCCCACCCCAGCAGTACCTACCTGAAGGACGGGAGAATACTATCATAGTAGTACCAGGTAGCTGTCAGGTAGGCCCGGCTCGTGTCTGTAGAGTACAGGCGCCATGCAGCCTGGAGGCATGGGGGACATCAGAGAAAATTCTCAATCTCCCACCAACCCTCTGCCCTGACGGAACCCAGTCCTCAGCCCACTGAGGGTTATGCCAGGAGAGCCCAAGTCTAATTCCATAGCCATTGGCAGGGCCAACCAAGAAACCTAGGCCTAGGGAGAAATGACTTTTTCACAGAGACCCAGCGGATCAACACCAGAGTCAGGGACCTCAGAACAGAAGGGACGAGGGAGACTCTGTGGTCAGACAGGCACGGGCATCCAGTCCCAGCTCTGACCCAGGGTGGGGGTGAGTGCACAGAGAGTAAGAGACTTCAGAACCTGCAAAGCAGACTGGACACAACTGACCTAACGGAGTGCTGTGAGGATGAACTGGACCAATGCCTATCCAATGCCAAACTCAGCCCCGGGCATACAGTAGACACTTAAGGCCAAGTTCCCCTGTTAAGCCCTCCAGTTAGCTCCCTTATTACGTCTGCCAAGTATACATTCACTGTGTGTCTGGTTAGTGTTTCTCTTCTCTTAGACTATAAGCTGTGTCTTGGGCACCACAGCATCCTCGATGCCAAGAACAGTGTCTGGCACACACAGCTGTTCTGCAAATGTTTGGAGAGTGACTGTTGTCTGAGTGAATGGTTACTGCAAACAGTAACGCCACTGTATCTTCTGCAGCTGTCTACTGCTACCCGCAGGACTACTAGAGATTGAGGCCGGGAAGAAGGTTATCATCCACCAACCCTTCAGCACCCGTAAACTTTGCAGCAGAAGGAATGAAGGTCACACAAAAGGAAGGATTGGCCCTCTCCCTCCAGGTAAGGAGAGGAGTCAGGGAAGGACTGTGAGTGGAGTGGCCAGCCAGTGAAAGCAGGCAGGGAGGCTGCCAGGCAGGACAAAGCACAACTGTGCCCTGGATGCCCTCCTCCCTTGGGTGCCTCTTGTCCTTAAGGGGCTGCCACCACTGACCTCACCAGCCAGGCGCCTTCCTAAGACAGAAATATTTTTACTTCCTGCTTGCCTAGGCCTCTGGCATGGGCTGGGGAGCAGCTGCCAGAGCTGTCTCATTAATTATGGGCACCACAATACCAGCTGTCTCTCGGCATGGACAGTGCCAGCCGCCTGCCCCTACAATGCCCCTTGGGAGGCCAGCTCCCAGGGGACAGTGACCATTGTGCCCCAAGGGACACTAAAAAGAAGTGGCTGGGCTGGTGGTTTGGAGATAGCAAGAAGGAGGTAGGGAACTCCACACTGGGAGGAGAGATAAGAAAGAGGGGTTAAGTCAGGCTCGGGCTTTGGGAGGGGTGAGGAGGTAGCATGCTTGGGAACAGGCAGAGATGTACCATGCCAGTATTCTCTAAGCCACTTTCTGCAGGGAGTTCTCTTGCACACACACACACCCTGAACAGAAGCCAAAGTCGGGTCACGAGGTCAGAGCCCTGGCTTCACCCCACTCCCATTCAGACTGCCTATTACATCAATGGAAACTGAGGCCACATAGCTTTCTACCCCCATTTCTGGCTGCTCTTCCTCTGCTGTTTGTCTGGTTCCTCTCCCACCTGCCCACTAAATGCTAGCATTCCTAAAAGCCCAGTTCTGGACCATCTTCTCTTAACTTATGTGACTGCTTCAGAAATTAGTGAATGAATTAAGGTGCTGAGAGTAAAGCAAGCTGAGGGACAGACAGTTGCTCGGCTGAAAGGTGGCAGAGCTAGATCTCTGCTGGGGCCCAGGGCCTCTTGTCCAGGCTCCACCCCATCCCAGACCATGAAGGCCAGAGGCCAGACTTGGTAATAAGGTGGCACAAATGAGTCCCAAACATGGTATCTGGTTAAGAGGAAAGACTCTAAATTCTCAATCAGTATCCCAGCTGTCTGTGATGTGGCAGGTGACCCCAGAAGGGTCACATCCCTCTCTGAGCTCCGAAGTGGAATCATAAGTTTTAAAGCAGAGACGCATGGGTCTGCACCCAGGGCTGACACAGCACAAGGCTTCCTGCGCATCACGCACCTGGATGAGGTTGGCCGCCGGCATCCTCCGCTTCTCAAAGTGCTTCTGCCGATGCTGCTCCTGGACCTTCAGGGCAAAGCCAGAGCCCAGGATACCCTAAGGGGACAGGATATGGGAAAGGGGGAAAGAGACTATTAGGATGTACCCACACTGCCCACTCACAGCACCCTAGGCTGCCCAGGCAAATATGTGATCTAGCCAAGCAAACCTTGGACCCAGCCTCCCACACCAACATAGTAGAGGAGAACTCACAGCAGGCAGGGCAAAGAAGGAGATGCCCAGTAAGGCAAAGCCGGCAGCCAGAACCCTTCCCAGCCATGTATGTGGTGTCTTGTCACCATAACCGATGGTCGTCAGAGTAATCTGGGGATACAAGTGAGTTATCCACAGGACTGGGCACAGGGTCACTCACAAGAACTTTGGAACAGAGGCAGGAGACTGAAGGCAAAAGCAGGGCTTCCCCTCCTTTGGTGGCCAGTAGGGGTTGATCTCAAGGTCTTATCACTGGGACTGGAGGGGCACAGGTCGATTCCACTCCCGTGTTGTTGGGGTTGGGGTTCCCAAGGGCTCAAGTGAGTTACAATCAAGTCCACCAGAGCAAGTTGGGTGGGGGGGGGCACAGGAGTTGGGGGCCCCAGGCCTAGTAAGAAGGGACAGGGATCAGCCAACCCTGAGTGAGTCGTCACAGACAACCAACATCAGGTAGTTTCTGGGGAAAACCCTAGGGGAAAGGGCGGGCACTCCACCGATCCTCACGCACCGTCCCCCACCAGAGTGAGTCGGCGTAGGAGGAGAAATCGGAATTGGCATCCTTCTCGGCCAGATAAACTAGGAAGGAGGCGAAGATGAGAACCAGGAACCCGATGTACCAGGCGGTGATCAATTCCTGAGGGCAAGCAGAGGAGTGTGAGAAGCCGCGCCTATCTGGGGAGGTGCGCGCGGCTCTCAGCGGCCTGCAGGTCGGTTCTGGAAGGGGATAAAAGCACCCCACCTCTCAATGACCTGCGAGGGCCCTTTCTCAGACCCTCACTTTAAGGAGCCCCTGCTTCACCTTTTCCCATCCCTCCGAATCCGGCCCCAGGCCTGATCCTGATTCCTCAACTCGCAGACTCCCTAGCCCACCTTGTCCCGCCCTGCTAGCCCCACTCTCAGCTTCGACTCGCCCGCTCCAGGTAGTCCCTTCCCAGCTCAGGTCCCACCTCAGCTCCCAAATCTGCAGTAGGAGTAGCCCCTTCGAACTCAGAGGCTTCCAAGACAGACCCTCAAGCCCACGTCTTAGACCCGGCCTCTGGCTGGGCCACGCCCCTTCTCGGGCGCGGTTCACCAGACCCCTCCCCTTCCTGGCTCCAGCCTCATTTGCACAGGCGTAGGCCCCGCCCCCTTCTCGGGCGCGGTTCACCAGACCCCTCCCCTTCCTGGCTCCAGCCTCACTTGCACAGGCGTAGGCCCCGCCCCCTTCTCGGGAGCTGTTCTCCAGACCCCGCCCCTTCCTGGATCCAGCCTCACTTGCACAGGTGTAGACCCCGCCCCTCCTCGGGAGCTGTCCACTAGGCCCCGCCCCCTTCTGGCTCCAGTCCTCCCGGGTCCCCCTACCCACCACACACTGCCTTGCCCGGTCTCCCCGCTCTCGGCGTCCTCGCCCCTCCCGCCCCGCCCTGCCCTGGCGCTCGGTCCAGCGTGCCCGCCCGCGGCTGGCCTCACCTTGCTGTGCGCGTAGACCACGGAGCCCAGCAGCTTCCAAGTGCCGCCACGCCGGTCCATGCGCACCATGCGCAAGATCTGCAGGAAGCGCATGCTTCGCAACGCAGACGTGGCGAAGATGTTGCCCTGTGTGCCCGCGGCGATGACGGCCACCGAGGCCACGAACACGATGAAGTCTGCAGGGCGGGGGTGGCGAGGTAGTTACTAGCCCACCCCGCGTCAGTACCCCGGGGTCGGAGACTCCTGGGACCGGGAAGGGTACGGATTGGGAGGATCCACTGAATCCATGAGTAGACAGGATGGGGCGTGGGATCAGGACTCATGCCGAATGGGACAGGCCTTGTACCGATGACACAGAAGGGCTTCCTGGCGAAGCGGAAGCGACCCTGCCATCCTCGGTAACGACAGCAGCAGCCAGCGGACCAGACTCGGATGATGTACTCCAGACCAAAGACCACAATCATCACGAACTCCTGTGGGACGAGAGGGGCCTGAGCTCTGGTCCCCATTTTCGGGGCTCAGGACCCATGTCCAAGCAGGAGCCAGCCATGGTCCTGGGTTAGAAACTCCAGCATCTGCTCAGACCCCTCTGCTTGAAGGATTTAGGAGGATGTCAGAGGGAGGTGGCCCCTTCTGTGTCCTCTGAGACCAGAAGTACATGTCTGCCCTCCATTCCCCAGCCTCATAAACTGCTTTTTCCTCCCCCTGCCCTCGGTCTCCCCAAGCCCTGGATGAGCGACATTAAGCATAGCTGTCCCTCTCTCCAGGACCTTCCATTGGTGATTTTTGTTTAAGCAGGGATGGAGTTAGCAGTCTTTACATTGGGATGGAATAGATAATACCCAGACTATACTGGGCACATCCAAAGGCCTCACACAGAACAGGAGGTCCTCCTACGCCAACTATAATGCCAGGAATGACGATTACTACAGAGAAGTAGCCACCAGCTCAGGGAACAATGTCCAGCAGTCCACCCTCCCATCCACATTCTGGGAATCCTTGCTCCGCTTTCTTCATCCCTCAGCCCAGAGGTGCTATGTCATGTGCTGCCCCCTCTTGGAGGAGGGACTAGAGGGCTTCCCCACACTCACCAAGATAAGGAGACACTCGTTGGCAAATTCCTGATGCTCCTGGATAGTGGACAGCACGGACAGCACCAGGCAGCTGAAGACCAGCAGAAATCTGCAGTTGCAGCACAAAAGGGAAGGTCAGACGGTTGGGGGGACAGAATGGCTGAAGAGCCCTTGGCAGGGGGCTGCATAGTCAGGAGAGAGATGGAAGCATAATACTTGGGGAAAATGCTTTGGAAAACAGAAGAAGCCCCCTCAGAGTTCCGTCCACTTCACGACTCTGTGTCAGGCATGAAGGGCAGCAGCCAGCAAGCTGCAGGCTAGTGAGCTCAGACACCTCCTGACCCTGTCCACGTCACCCTGCATCGGACAGAAGATCTCCTAGCTCAGAGAGGAGGTCTTCTAGCTGTGGGGAAGGGGGTAGTTCTGTCCGAGCTGATGAGAGAGCACACGGGCTTAGTGTTCCTCCAAGCTCAGCTACCCACAAATGCTGGCCTCAGAGCCCCTGGCTCTGTTTTAAGATCTTGAGAGAAGTGTCCCAGAGGTCTCCGGAGAGGTCAGTGGCAGAAGGCAGGACAGCCTTCTCTGCGCATCCATAAGGGCAGGAATGTGGCCTCATCTGCACAGCTGCCTTCTTGGGCTCTTATGGCGCTCATAGAGACAGTTACAGAAAAGGGGAGCCTGGGGAGATGGCTCGATCAATAGAGTGCAAGTGAGGACCAGCGTTCAGATCTTCAGCACCCAGGACAGGGGAGGCAGAGACAGGAGGATACTTAGGGCTGGCTGGCTAGCTAATCTAGCAGAATGGGTGAGTTCTAGGTTCGGCGTGAGATCCTGCCTCAAAATAAGGTGGAGAGCAACCAAGGAAGACACTTGCCATTGAATTCGGGCCTCTACATGCACATGCACACGTACGCACCGACATGCATATATACACGCAAACACAACACGCATACAAGCATACATACACAAAAACAGAAAGGACTTAGCGATTAAGGTGCTTGCTTGCAAAGCCTAAGGACCCAGGTTCGATGCCCTAGTACCCATGTAAGCCAGATACACAAGGCCACAAGGTGGTGCATGCATCTAGAGTTCATTTGCTGTGACTGGAGGCCCTGGCACTCCCATTCTCTCTATATCTTCCTGTCTGTCTCTCTCTCTCTCAAATAAACAAATAAATAAATAGGGAGAACTAGCAGGGAAGCATGGGTGCAGGAGGGGGGAGGAAAGGGAAATCAGGCAGTGAGGAGCAGAACCACTGAGACCAGGAACATCCCTATAGGTGGTAGGAAGCTACAAAGCGGCCCAGAACCAAATAGTTAGGAAGAAAATTAGAACCTAACTATCTAACACTTCCTTCATCCTCAGTCGCCCATGAAGAAACAGGGAAGGACACAGAGGGAAATGGATGGACTCAAGGTTGCCCGGTATGTCCAAGAACAGACCTGAAATTCGAGCCAGAGGTCCCAAATTCCTCATTTGAGGAGAGAGGGAGGGCCTTGAGGAGTATGTGCAGGTGAGGAACAGCACAATGAGAGGGCTATCAGTATGGTGAGGGAAATGAGGTTGGACCCTGGGAACATGTGCTGGGCATGCACGTGGAAGACTCCAGAAGGAATGAGCTCCTCTGAAAACTCACCCCACTAGCTTTCCCACACATCCGCAGAAACTTCCCTCTAATGCACCTTTGTACATTGTGTCCCTTAAAGCTCTCACCATTTGAGCCTCTTCACACTCTGACCCTCTGCACAAACCCTACCTGCTACCCAGAACTTCTTCGACTTCCTCTTCAGAACTCCCTTCCTGGTGCAAGGCTCACTCTTTTATTTATTTATTTTTCTTTTCTTCTTCTTTTTTTTCAAGGTAGAGTTTCACTCTAGCTCAGGCTGACCTGGAATTCACTATGGAGTCTCAGGGTGGCCTCGAACTCACAGCCATACTCCTACCTCTGCCTCCCGAGTGCTGGGATTAAAGGCGTGCACCACCACGCCCAGCTCTTCTTTTTTTGAGGCAGAGTTTTTCTGTATAGTTCAGGCTGGCTTAGAACTCTATCCTCCTGTCTCTGCCTCCTGAGTACTGGGATTACAGGAGTGTACCACCACACCCTGCCCAAATTACTATCTTCATGGCTCAATTTGTGTTTAGGCTTCATGTGGCAATGGTGTGTGTGCGCATGTGTGTGGCCCCTGGGAAAGGCACCTACCTCTTCTATCTTCTCTGTAAGATGAACTGGTAGGAAGAAATGCAGACATAGGGCCTGGCTATGCCCTGTCTCACATCTCCTTGGAGGGTAATCAAGATCTAGGGCTCTGTCCAGCAAATGCCCCCGGATTAAGGAGGCAAGGAGCAGCTGTCTGTAAAGAGCTTCAGATGAATGACAAGGAGGCCACCCTAACCAGTTCTGGCCCAGAGCTGAGTCAGCGAAGACACAAGAAAGGCAAGAGAAGGGAAGCAAGATCCTCCGCTCAGTCAGCGACCACAGGGACGGCAGCAGTGGGGCTATCAGGGAGGTCATGCCCAGTGCTTTCCTCTGGGAAGGGCCTCAGCCACTCCCCTTCACTCAGACCCCTGAAATCCTTCAACCCCTTTCTCAGCTGCCTGCAAGACTTGAAGCAGCAATGAGCACCCAGGGCTCCCTGTGGGGGGGCTTTCAAAATTGTTTTCCTCAACACATTTCTTCAATAGTTAAACTATCCACTTCACAATAGATCCAGCAAAGAAAGTAGATTATGAAACATTAAGGGCAATGTGATCCTGACATTTAAAGAGGGGTCTCTTAAAGCTGGGTTTGGTGGTGCATGCCTGTAATCCCAGTACTTAAGAGGCAGAGGAAGGCGGATTGCTGTGAGTTCGAGGCCACCCTGAGACTACATAGTGAATGCCAAGTCAGCCTGGGCTAGAGAAAAACCCTACCTTGAACCCCCCAAAAAAGGGGGGCTGGAGAAATGGCTTAGCAGTTAAGGTGCTTGCCTATGGACCCAGGTTTGATTCCCCAGTACCCACAAGGTGCCCACAGATGCACAAGGTGGCACATGTGTCTGTAGTTCCTTTGCAGTGGGTGGTGGCCCTGATGCGCCCATTCTCTCTATCTGCCTCTTCCTGTCTCTCCCTCTTTTTCTCCCAGCTTTCAAATAAATAAAATGTACTTTTAAAAAAGAGGGGTCTAGCCGGGCGTGGTGGCGCACGCCTTTAATCCCAGCACTCGGGAGGCAGAGGTAGGAGGATTGCCGTGAGTTCGAGGCCACCCTGAGACTCCATAGTGAATTCCAGGTCAGCCTGGGCTAGAGTGAGACCCTACCTCGAAAAACCAAAAAAAAAAAAAAGAGGGGTCTGGAGCTGGGAGTGGTGGTGCATGCCTTTAAACCCAACACTCGGTAGGCAGAGGTAGGAGGATAGCCATGAGTTCGAGGCCACCCTGAGACTACATAGTGAATTCCAGGTCAGCCTGGGCTAGAGTGAAACCCTACCTAGAAAAACCAAAAAAAGAAAAAAAAAGAGAGAGGTCTCTTACACATATACCAAGAGTTACAGAGTTACAGAGTTACAGGTTCATCTCAGGGGGGTGGGGGGTGGCAAAATGAAATGATGTGGCTTTTGTTCACCTGCATTTCCTAGCATTTAAAAAAATATTTATTTATTTATTTATTTATTTATTTATTTATTTATTTGAGACAGAGAGAGGGAGAGAGATTACATAGAGAGAGGGAAAGAGAGAGAATGGGCACGCTAGGGCCTCCAGCCACTGGAAACGAATTCCAGATGCATGCGCCCCTTGTGCATCTGACATGTGGGACCTGGAGAATTGAACCTGGATCCTTGAGCTTTGCAGGCATGCACCTTAACCACTAAGCCATATCTCCTAACATTTTTTAACATAGAATGAACAGGCTGCCTAAGTGATAACAATTAACATTATTTTATATTTTTATTTATTTATTATTTGAGGGAGATAGAAAAAGAGAGTGAGGCATATAAAGAGAGAGAGGATAGGTGTGTCAGGTCCTCTAGCCACTGCAAACAAACTCCAAATGCATGCGCCACCTTGTGCATCTGGCTTATGTGGGTCCACGGGAATCGAACCTGGGTCCTTTGACTTTGCAGGCAAGCGCCTTATTCACTAAGCCATCTCTCTAGCCCAGTGAACATTATTTTAATTCATTTACTTATTTTTCAGTTCTAGAGATTAAATCCAGGGCTTTATGTATGCTAGGAGAGGGCTCAGCCACTGAGCTACATCCTCTGATGTCTAATTTATTTATTTATTTTTTGAAACAGAGTCTTCCTATATTACACAGGCCAGTCTCAAACTCCAGGGTTGAAGTGATCCTCCCATCTCAGTCTTTCAAGTAGCTGGAACAACAGGCATGCATCACTGTCTCCAACTTTTAGTATTCTACTACTTTTATCTATCTATCCATCCATTTATCTATCATGTATCATCTATCTATCTGGGAATGGTGTCTATATACTGCCTAGGCTGTTCTTGAACTTATGATGCTCTTGCCTCAGCTTCCCAAGTAGTGAGGATTACAGATATACATTACAGAGCCCAGCTGTCCAGTAACAGACACTTTAAATGCATTTTCCTAAAAATACAACTGGAAAAACAATCTCTTTCAATCCTGTTCCCAGCCCTTAATAAAATCATGTTTGTCCTCTGTAGGTGTGAGACTGTGGCAGGCCTTCCAGAGAGGCCAGCTCATATGTCCACCAGCCTGCTCAAAGTTTCTTCTTAGATATCTGGTGGCCTCTGGAACTGAACATGCTCAAAACCAGAATCTTACCATGCTCTCAGATCTTCCTCCCCACCTGCCTAAGCGGCTTGGTAATGGCACCTGGGGGCTCAGGGCAACTATTGGATTCCTTTGTCCTGCGCTCCCACCTTGTGTCCTGCTCGGTAGCAGCTTCTGTTGGCTTGAACTTCAGCACACATCCCTGGGTGGACCAGCTCCCACACCCTGACCAAGCCACCACCATCTGGCTCCACTGAGCTCGCTGTGTCTTTCCCATCACCCACTCCCTCAGAAGTAGCCACAGTGATATTCCCACAGGGCAAAACTGGAGGTTACCACTCAGAATTCTCCACTGGCTTCTCATCTCTGGTGGGGAAGGAAGGTCAAGCTCTTCCTCATAGTCAGCAAGGCCCTGCAAAGCCCCCCTCCCAGCCTGCCTCTCCACCTTGATCCCCCCACTGTCCCCACTTGCTCACTGTACTCCTGCCACCGGGGATCCCTGGCCATGACCGGAGCTCACATAACATGATTTCCACCTTCAGACTTTGCTCTCCATTTGCTGTTTCCTGTGCCTGTTCATCATTCAGGGATCTACTCATTGGAGAGGCCTTTCTCCAGCCACCCTCTCTCTAAAACAGTGGCCACATCCCTCAGTGTACAGCACTGCTACAAGACAGAGAAAAGGGGTGGAGAGATGGCTTAGCAGTTAGAGGTACTTGCTTGTAAAGCCTAACTGCTGGGGCCTGATTCCCCAGTACCCACACAAAGCCAGACAGACAAGGTAGTACAGGCGTCTGGAGTTGGTTTGCAGAGACCGGAAGTCTTGGTGCACTCATTCATTCACTGTCTCTCTTTCTCTAAATAAACAAATATTTAAAATAAATAAAATACAGAGGGATGGAGAAATCACTCAGTGGTTGAAGGTGTTTGCTTGAAAGCTTAACCACCTTGGTTCAGTTCCTCAGTACCCACATAAAGCCAGGTGCACAAAGTGGTACATGCATCTGGAGTTCGTTTTCAGCAATAAGGGATCCTAGTCCATCCATTCTCTCTCCCTCCCTCTCTCTAGCCCTTTGCAATTTAATAAATATTTATTTTTATATTTATTTTTATTCATTTATTTGACAGAGAAAGAGAGAATGGGTGCACCAGGGCTTCTAGCCACTGCAAACAAACTCCAAACACTTGCGCCCCCTTAAGTATCTGGCTAACATGGGTCCTGAGGAATCAAACCTGGGTCCTTTGGCTTTGCAGGCAAATGCCTTAACTGCTAAGCCATCCCTCCAGCCCAAATAAGTAAAATATTTTTAAAAGACAAAGAAAACAAGTGATAGGAATCCACACTAAGCAAACACCAAAATACCACATCATCAAGCCAAAGTGTCTAGGTTGAACCAACTGAAGATATTACCAATGCTGTCAGCATGCCCATCCCTGACTGGTCAGGGTCCCCAGCATCTTTCCTAAGAAGACATGCCGCTATCCTTGACCAGCTCTACTGGGCAAATATTGCTTTAAACGCCTTGAACTAGCTGGGTGTGGTGGTGTGCACCTGTAACCCCAGCACTTGCAGCGGCAGGAGGAATGCCACGAGGTGCAGGCCACACACAGCAAGTTCTATCTCAGTCAGAGTGTGGTGGTTTGGATGAAATGCCGCCCATAGGCTCCTGAGCCCTATATACCTGGTCCCCAGCTGTTGGCAAATTGGGAAAGCTGTGGATCCTTGTTGGAAGAGGTTTGTCTCTGGGGGTGGGCTTTGAGGCAACTCCAAGCCCAATACTTGGACTACTTCCTTCCCATTGATGTGGAGATGTAACTCAGGCTGCTGCTGTGTTCTTCCCACCACGATGAAACTTCCCCTCAAGGGCTGGGGAGATGGCGCAACAGTTAAAGGCACTTGCTTGCAAAGCCTGCTGGCCTGGGTTCAATTCCCTAGTACCCATGTAAAGCCAGGCACAAAAAGTAGCACTTGTGTCTGGAGTTCATTTGCAGTGGCAAAAGAATTGGTGTGCCCATACTCACACACTCTCTCTTATAAATAACTAACAAAAAAAAAAAAAAAAAACCTTGCCAGGCATGGCAGTGCACGCCTCTAATCCCAGCACTTGGAAGACAGAAGTAGGAGAATCACCCTGAAACTCCAGAGTGAATTCCAGGTCAGCCTGGGCTATAGTGAGACCTTAGTTCAGAAAAAAAAAAAAAAAACTTCCCCTTGAGGGATGGAGAGATGGCTTAGTGGTTAAGGTGCTTACCTTCAAAGCCTAAGGACCCAGGTTCTATTCTCAGGACCCACGTAAGCCAGATGCACAAGGTGCCACATGCATCTGGAGGCCCTGGTGCACCCATTTTTTTCTTTCTCTCTGTCTTTCTCAAATAAATTAATTAAATATAAAAAATCTTCCCTTGAAACTGTAAACTGAAATAAACTCTTATCCCTTATAAACTGCTTCAGTTGGGTGTTCTGTTCCAGCAACAAGAAAGTAACTACTTCAGAGCAAGACCCTGTCTTTAAAAAGAAGGGGATGGGAAGATGGTTCGGGGGTAAAGTGCTTAGTGCACCAGCATAAAGACCTGAGTTCAGATCTCCAGTGCCCACATCGAATGCCAAGCATGGCGGGATGTGCCTGTGATCCTGGTGCTGGAGAAGTAGACACAGGGAATCCCTGGGGATCGCTGGCTAGCTACTGGCCAACTTGGTGAGCTCTAGGTTCAGCGAGAGACCATGTCTGAAATAACCAGGTGAGAAGTGCTTGAGAAAGACACCTGCACTGACCTCTGGCCTCTGCATGCTCACATACCTGTGCACATGCACCCACACACACACGTCACATACACATATACATTAAAAAAAAAAACTGGAACTTCACCTCCTCCTACCTTAATCCACTGACAGGAGAGAGAATATCCTTACCCTAGATGATAATCCATAAACAGCCCCCTGTTCCAAGCACCTGAATAATGATTCCCATCTTCCAGATGAACATGAAACCAGGGGCCAGCAGCTCAAGATCACACAGTGGCAAAGCCTGGGCTAGAATCCCAGCAGTGAACCCCCACCCCCTCCCCAAGCTGCCTTGGCTTTAGTTCTCAAAGATGTCAGGCGCTCTTGGGGAGCAGAATGAAGCTCAAACATCTGGCACTTAGGGATGAAGGAGACAAGGCAAGAGTCCCTGAGCTGAGGTGTGGACATGTTTGCCAAAGCAGTGCGTGACTTCATCTTACGATAAATGAAACTGTCCAAGGATTGTTTCTGGCCCCCTCTAGGGCCTCAGTTTCTCCAGCTATACAAGCATAGATGGTGCACAGCAGCTGGCTGGTCTGGAACCTTTGCAATCTTTCCCAGTGCAGCACCAGACTGGAGGCTGCTTTCAGGAATATTTTTTCTTAATTGTTATTATTTTAAATATTTTTTATTAATTTATTTGCAAACAGCGAGAGACAGAGAGAAGAGACAGAATGCATGCGCCAGGGCTCCAGCCACTGCAAACTAACTCCAGGTGCATGTACTACCTTGTGCATCTGGCTTTACATGGGTATTAGGGAATCGAACCTGGGTCATTAGTCTTTACAGGCAAGCGCCTTAACTGCTAAGCCATCCTCCAGCCCTAAGGAACATCTTTACTCATCATGTCTGGCTGCAAGGGGGCCTAATTCTCCCTTGGCCAACTAGGAGGCGGAGCTGAGCCAGGTGGGGCTGACTGGATGGGACTTCTCTGTGCACAATACAAAGGTAGCGGACCACTCAGTGATGGTGGAAGTCCCATCAGCCTGGTGATGTGATGGTGATCTCCAGCGCTGGGGTGGAACAGGGAGGACCGGCCATCAGCTCAGTTCCAGAGTCGGGGGTATGTGGCTAGAAGGATAGCTGCTAAGAGGCTACAGAGATAGGGTCATGATGGGGTGAAAGGGAAGATGGCAGAGGATCTCGCAACAAGAAAAAGGTTGTCCTCTTTCTTGAGTGAGTCACATTCGCTTCTGGAAATTAATTTTCATCCATATTCAGTCAGGTTTACTATAAAGCCAGGAATGAATTATACCAAGAAAGGACAACAGTAGGGTCATGCTGGAGGAGGTGACAACAGTGTTGTATGGGGACTGGGCAGCCCTAAGAAGACCAGCTCAGAGGGACCAGTGAGGACTTCTCAGAGGAGTTAACCAGACAGAAGCAGGAGTGACCTGTGAGGGGAAACGGGGTGCCAGCAACTGAGATGTGAAAGTCTGAGGGATGCGGCCCAGGATGGCCAGTAGTTCTGCATGGCAAAGACTTAAAAGCAAAAGGCCCAGTGGGGGAGACCAGAGGGTCAGACTCATGAGAGCACTTCAGCATTTGAACATGATCCTAAAAGCACTAGAGTGCCACTGGGGACGCCGGACAGAGGGAAGAACGGTGTTCGCTTTGTGTTTCAGGACCACCGCTCAGGCAGCGGAGAGTGTGTAGTAGGCTCCAGGATAATTCGACTGAGAGAGGTTCGGGGACTTGGACTGGGAAGTGGCAGCAGGGAATAAAGAGAAGTAGATGGACTGGTGACAATGTAGAAAGGAGGACTTGGTGAGTAACTGGAAATAGGGACAGCGAGGGAAAATGACTCCACTGTTTCCAGTTAGAGACAGGCTGACCAAGCGTCATGAGTGAACACACGGGAGCCTGGAGGTCCTGAAGAAGGGGCAGACATGGGTAAGGTAGCCAGGCTTGTTGGTTAAGAAGACAGACTTGGGTAGTAGTGTAGATGTGGGGGTGTTGGGGTAGAGATGGTGACGGCGGCCATGGGACAGCTGAGCCAGTCCTTCGTATATGTGGTGAACTAAGAGGCGGACCCAAAGTTGCCCTAGAAGTGTGGGGGGGGAGGAGAAACTCTCTCTCCAGACCAGGAAAGTGCAGCCAGAGAAATGGGAAGGAAACCGGAAGAGAGAGGAGGCAGAGGTCAAGAGAAGCAAGTAGGGACCACAGAAAATGGGAGGGAGGGGACAACCAATAGTGTCCAACACTGCCCAGAGGTCAAGTGAAGTAAGGCGCGAAAAATGTCTGTTGGACGTGGTGACATGTTGGTCATTGGGCCCATTGGCCGGAGCAGCCTCAGAGAGAGGGGAGGACCTGAGTGGCCCAGATAGAGTGAGAGAAGACAGAGGTGGGGATGGACTCAGTGAGACAGGGTTGCAAAGGACTGCAAAGAGGTGTGAATGGGTGAAGGACAGACACAAGAAATCGAAGATGAGAGAAGTGGGGAGGAGGGGCCTGGAGAGCAGGAAGCAGAAGACTAGGAGAGAGCAGCGTGAGTGTGAGCGACTGGACGAAGTCCCGAGATGCAGGGCTGAGCAGCTGGCAGGGGGAGACTGAGAGAGGGGTGTAGGAGAGAGGCCAGTGGGCAACCGGGCTGGGCCAGGGGGAAGAGCTGGGAGCAGGATAGGATGTCTGATTTGAAGAGGTGAGGCTGAGTGACCTGGAGGGGGCTCCCAGGGGAACACAGGCCTATTAGCTCCCACTGTGAAGACGGGTGTCTAGACCTGGACCATCCAAGTTTGGTTTTTCTGTTTGAATAGTTCTATTTTTCCAGTGATGAAGCAGCCTGGGTAGGGCAAGGGGATGTATACGCCCTCCCTCAAAGCCAAAATAGACATATACAGCTGGGCATGGTGGCGCACGCCTTTAATCCCAGCACTTGGGAGGCAGAGGTAGGAGGATCACCAGGAGTTCAAGGCCACCCTGAGACTACATAGTGAATTCCGGGTCAGCCTGAGCTGCAGTTGAAACCCTACCTCAAATATATATATTGGCCTCTTGTCTTCCTCCAGGACCTCTTTCAATCCTTTCCTCGCTCCAGGGTCCCTCCCACAGACTGAGCCTTGCCAGTGTCTGGGACCTGCCTGGCTGCCAGCTGGCTCCCTGATTTCTACCTCAGGCATGGGGAATGTGTGACTCCTGCAGCACTCCCTGGTGCAGGCCCCAAAGGCAGGGATTCAACTTCCCTCAGCTGTGCTACCCTGGGTCCAATCTATTCTTACTCTGCCAAGGTTCCTGAAGGGCAGAGGCCATGACCCCTTCCACCTGACTACAGAAACGGACTTCTGCAGCCCTGATACTGAGGAAGGAACTTGAGTTAGCCCTGACAGGCACTTCTTGACGATGGGTGCAGAGGGGCCTGGAGGGCCTCACAATCCTCCAGGGAGAACTGGCACTTACTTTCTCTTGCAGGGGGAGCAGGGGAGGGACAGCAAGCAGGACTCAGAGTGAGGCTCTTTCCAAGAATCCTCGGGGGGCTGGGAGGAGAGTTTCCCCTGATCCAGCGATTCTAAATATGGCAGAGGGAGCAAGAACACGTGACCCAGGGCCTCACACAGGGCCGCCACTGGCACAGCTGAGCTGTTGGGCCAGAGGTCCGCACTGGGGCTCAGGATAGGGATGAGGTCTTAAAGGAGCCTCAGTTTCCTCATCTGTGGGAGAGGGACAACTGGATAATGGCTAAAGTCCCTTCAGCCGTTTGACTCTCCAGCAGGGTGATAGGAGGGAGGAGTTGGCCCTCAGCTCAGTTCTACTTTCTCTGAGGATGTCCCTGGAGGGACAGCAGCTGCCAGCACACAGAACAAACTATGAAAAATGATGTCCCCTCTTGGAGGACCAATTAGAAAATGCATTCCTTTTAGCTGGACAAACTGCAAAAACGTGACCCCTCTATCTGGCTCCATTAGAAATGCGCAACCCTTGCTGCGGGCTGACCCACCCCTGAGCACGGGCTGGGTCTCAGTGCCACCGGAGGCCTCTCAGCCCACTGAGTCCCTTTGCGTGCAGACTGCTCCATGCCACATGGCAGGCTCAGGGATGGCTCCGCCGCGCTCTCCTGGCTGCAGGTGGTCAATCTAGGGCTGAAGTCTGAACCAAGAAAGGTTCCTTAGCTGGGCAGCATGGTGGGTGACTGTAATTCTAGCACTTGGGAGGCTGAGACAGGAGGATCAAGAGTTCAAGGCCAGCCTAGGCTACATAGCCAGCCTGGGAAACATAAGATGCCCTGTCTCAAAAGAAGGAAGACTGGAGGCATGACTCAGAGGCTAAGTGCACTTCTTGCACAAGCACAATGGCCTCGGGGGACCTGAGAACTGGCTGGGTTAGAACCTCCAAGACTCATGTAAGCAGCTGGGCGCCTGCAACCCCAGTCCTGCAAAGGTGAGCAGACACCAGGGACTGGCCCAGGCTCGTGACAAACAGCAACTCTGGTACGAGCAAGAGACTCCAGCTCAGCCAGAGCAATGGAACAGGACACCTAGTGTTCTGCTCTAGCCACTGCAGGGGAGCGCATGCAGTGTTGCAAGGGCACATACATGTGCACACAACCACAAACAGGTGCACATGCCACACACATGCACATACCACATACACCACACATGTGTACACACCACCCACATGTGCACATACCACACACATGCACACATCACACACACATGCACACACTACACATACACCACAGACGTGCACACACCACACACGTGCACACACCACACATGTGCACATACCACATGTGTGCATACACCACACATGTGCATGCACCACACACACACACGTGCTATACCACACACATGCATACACCACACATATGTGCACATAGCACACACATGTGCATATACCATACATGCACACACCATACACACGTGCATACACCACACACACATACACCACATACATGTGCACATACCACACACGTTCATATATCACACACATGTGCACGCACCACACACACCGCATTACATACACACATATACACAAGTCCCCCCCCCCAAAGGGGTGGGTGGGCTGAGCTAAGAACTACGACCCATAACAGAAAGGAGGCAGCGGCGTGGAGCGCAATGAGTGGCTGAAGCTCATCTCCCTCTGTTCTGTGAACCCTGGATGCGCTTGCTTCCTGCCATGAAGCCTCGGAGGCTCTCACTCCCGTTCCTTCCCCCAGCTGCCCTCCACCTCCCTATGCCAATCATTTTTGTGTGTACAGGGTGGGGTGCACATTCGTGTGTGGGTATATATGTATGCACATGTGTGTAGAGACAACCTTGGGTATCATTCTATAACTATCATCCATTTTGCGAGACAGCATCTCTTTTGGCCTGGAACTTCGCTCTTAGGCTGTATTGGCTGGTCAGCAAGCTCCAGAGATCGTCCTGCATCTGCCTCCCCAGTGCTATGATTATAAGTATATGCCAAAACACCTAGAATTTTCTTCTGCTTACTTTTTTATGTGGGTGAGGGCTGGAGATATGGCTCCATAGTTGAAGGCGCTTGCTTATAAAGCCTGGCAGTCTGGGTTCAAATCCCCAGTACCCACATAAAGCCAAATGCACAAAGTGGCACATGTATTTGGAGTTCATTTGCAGTGGCAGGAGGTCCTGGTGCACCCATTCCTTCACTCATTCTCTTATTTGCTTGCAAATAAATAAATAATTTTATGTGGCTGAGTATGTATGATGTGTATAATGTGTATATGGGTATGCACACCCTGGTACTTGTGTGTGGAGGTCAGAGGACAACCTCGGGGTATTTGACCTTTCTTTCCACCCTCTTTTTTTTGTGTGTGTTTTTTGAGAAGGGATCTGTCTTGTTTTTTGTTTTGTTTTGTTTTGTTTTGTTTTGTTTTGTTTTGTTTTGTTGTGAAGGTATGGTCTCACTTTACCCCAGGCTGACCAGGAACTCAGGCTGTAGTCTCAGGTTGGTCTCAAACTCACAGTGATCCTCCTACTTCTGCCTCCCAGGCCACCATGCCCAGCTCCCAGCTTTTTTTTTTTTTTTAATAAGATCTCTCTTGCTACATGTGTGCCAGTCTAGCTGGTCCATGATCTTATAGATTCTCTTGGCCTCACGTGGGAATTGCACATGGGAATCAGAGATGCACATACCACTGTGCATCCAGCTTTATGTGGGTGCTGAGGAGTAGAACTCTGGCTGGCAGGCTTGCAAGCAAATACCTTTAACTGCTGACCAATCTCTCCAGCCCCAATAGCTCACATTTTTTAAATGTGAGTTCTTGGGCTGGAGAGATGGCTTAGCAGCTAAGGCACTTGCTTGCAAAGCCTAAGGACCTAGGTTCAGTTCCCTAGGACCCACGTAAGCCAGATGCACAAGGTAGGCACATGCATCTGGAGTTTGTTTGCAGTGACTAGAGGCCCTGGAGTGCCCATTTTCTCTCTCTCTCTCTCTCTCTCTCTCATACACACACATAATTAAATTAAAAAACTTTAAAAACATGGGTTCTGGGAATTGAACTCATGTCCTCATGCTTGGAAGCACCAGAACTATCTCCCAAATCCCACACACTCTTTCTTGAATGACTTCAGGTCCGTGGAAAGGGGTGTCTTCCAAAGTGCTTGATGAATTTGAATATGTTATGGCTTGTTTCCTAAAGACTCATTGCTTGTAAGCTTGGTCCCCAGTGTGACACTATTAAGAAGTAGTGGAGGGCTGGGAAGATGGCTCAGTGGTTAAAGGTGCTTGCTTACAAAGCCTACCGGCCTGGGGTACAATTCACCAGTACTCATGTAAAGCCAGAAGCACAAAATGATGCATGGGAATGGAGCTCATTTGCAGTATCAAGAGACCCTGGTATGCCCATACTCTCTCCTCTCAAATAAATAAAAAGATTAGAAGAAGGAGGAGGAAGATGAAGAGGGGGAGGAGGAGGGCTGGGGCTGGAGAGACGGCTTTGCCATTAAGACCCTTGCCTGCAAAGCCAATGCATCTGGAGTTCGTTTGCAGTGGCTAGAGGCCCTGGCGTGCCCATTCTCTCTGTCTGTCTCTCTTCTCTGTCTCTCTTTGTACTTGCAAATAATAAATCAAAACTTTCTGTTGTTTTGTTGTGGTTGTTGTTGTTGCTGTTTTCCAAGGTAGGGTCTCACTCTAGCCCAGGCTGACCTGGAATTCACTATGTAGTCTCAGGGTGGCCTTGAACTCACAGTAATCCTCCTACCTCTGTCTCCGGAGTGCTGGGATTAAAGGCGTGCGCCACCACACCCAGCAATAAAAACTTTTTTTTAAAAAAAAAGAAGTAGTGGAGCCTTTAAGAGGTGAAGCCTGATGGGGGGTTATTAGATCTTAGGAGACATTGATCTCAGAGGGATTAATGTACTTTTCTTTGGGCTCTAGTATTTGGCTTCCTGTCTCTACCATGTGATTGCTCACTCGCACTCAGTTCCAAAATGTGATGTTATCTGTCATGAGGCCTTCACTAGACCTGAGTCAATGCTAGTGCCATGCCCTTGAGTCTCCACGAATGTGAAGAAAGGTTTCAATAAACCTTTTTTCTTAATAAAGTATCTATCCTTTGGCATTTTGTTATAACAGACTAATAGAATGAGTAGCTTCATCCTCTTCCACCTGAACCAGCTCCAAACTCTCCATTTGTTTGCTCGGCTTCCCTCTGCCATGCCAGGACCTACTGTACCAGGTGACAGAGCAGCACAACACAGCTACACAGCCACGGCTGGAACCAGGAAGATGTACGGAGGGGATGGCTATCTGTCAGGAGCTGGTCAGGCAGCCCTGATTTCTCCAACAGTAAGCTGTACATTTTCCCAAGCAGGAGGCCCTCTGGGTCAAGAGGAACTAAGGGCTGAAATACAGGAGGCCAGGAGTTGAGAAACTTAAACAATGGCCAGTGGCAATCTTCCTTTGCTCCCACAAAGCACTTCCATGTGTATTGGGTGAGTTTGGCATAAGATTTCATTTGAACAAAGAGGTTTATTCCTTTAGTTTTTTTTTTTTTTTCATGGAGCATGGTGGCACATGCCTTTAATCCCAGCACTCAGGAGGCAGAGGTAGGAGGATCCCTGTGATTTTGAGGTCACCCTGGGACTACAGAATGAGTTCCAGGTCAGCCTGGGCTAAAGTATGACCCTACCAAAAAAAAAAAAAAAAAAAAGGAGGTGGGAGGGATGGCTTCATGGTTGAGGCATTTTCCTGCAAAGCCAAAGGACCCAGGTTTGATTCCCCAGGACCCAAGTTAGCCAGATGCACAAGGGGGCACATGTGTCTGGAGTTCCTTTGCAGTGGCTGGAGGCCCTGACGCACCTATTCTTTCTCTCTCTCTCTCTCCCCCCCCCTTTCTCTGTCAAATAAGTAAATATAAAATATTTTTTTAATTCTTTTAAAAAAAGAAAGGACCCAGGTTTGATTCCCCAGGACCCATGTAAGCCAGATGCACAAGGTGGGCACATGCATCTAGAGTTCATTTGCAGTGGCTAGAGGTCCTGGTGTGCCTGTTCTCTCTCTCTCTCTCCCTCTTTGTCTATCTTTCTTTCTTTTTTGGGGGGGGGAGGTTCAAGGTAGGGTCTCACTCTAGCCCAGGCTGACTTGGCATTCACTATGGAGTCTCAGGGTGGCCTCGAACTCACAGCAATCCTCCTACCTCTGCCTCCCGAGTGCTGGGATTAAAGGCGCGTGCCACCATGCCCAGGTCTCTATCTTTCTTAAATAAATAAATAATTTTTAAAAGTAAAAAAGTAAAAGTATGAGACTACATAATGAATACCAGGTCAGTCTGGGCTAGGATGAGACCCTACCTTACAAAAATAAAAGTATGAGACCCACCAATTGGTAGTGCCCAAATCCAAGCTCCTCTGTATGATCGCAATGAAGGCCCCACCCACCAGGCCACCTTAGTCCTCACATCAGGGACCCAGCCTCATACAGGAAACTCCTTAAGCATTAGCATACCCCTGTTCCTCACCACAGAGCACAAAGCTTGCCCTTTGCACCATTTTAGGCCCACCTCCCCATCTTTGCATGCATTGTGCATACACCCCTAACCTGGCTGGATTAGGTGGGAAGCCCCACCTCATGTTCCCTTAACAGTTGTCCCTCCCCCATCTCTATGGAGTGAAGTTCACCGCAGAAAAAGCTCTGTTGGAGTAGCTGCCACCCAGAGACCCAGGGGTCCCTCACGCTCTGCGCCTGACTCAAATGAATGCTGGGTAAGGTTCCCAAGAGTACTCCACGTGCCCTACCAATCTCTCCTGATTCTACAACTCAGCCTTCCCAGAAGCTGTGTGGGAAAACAACCAAGCCCAGAGCCACAGAGCACTTCACTCATTCATTCACTTATTCATTTCATTAACCATTTCCTGAGTGTTCAGTGGGGACCAGGCACAATGACACACAAAGGCCTCACTTCAGAGAGCTTGAGATATAGGGGAGGATAATAAATGAATAAAGGAGGCTGGAGAGATGGCTTAGTGGTTAAAGCATTTGCCTGCGAAGCCTAACGACCGAGGTTTGACTCCCCAGTACCCTCTTAAGGCAGATGCACAGAGTGTCACATGTGTCTGGAGTTCGTTTGCAGTTGATGAAGGCCCTAGTGCACCCATTCTCTCTCTCTCTCTCTTTCACTTAAATAAGATAACTAAAAAAAAAATCTTTAAAAGTTGAATAAAGGTTTCAAATTGGCAGATAATGATGGAGAACAATAGAGTGGGCAAAGGGGTCAGGGAACCCCAGTGTGGGAAAGCAGCCACGAGAAGGTGACATTTGAGCAAAGTAGAGGAGGGAGTGAGCCGTGAGGGCCTCTGAGGAGGAAAGCTCTGAGCAGACTGAAAAGTCAGTACTAAAGGCCTGAGCCAGAGGATGCCTGGCATGAACAGACCATCAGAAAAGGAGGTAGTACCCCGTGACGGTGAGAAAAAGGGGCAGCAGAGGTGCAAGCAGACATCCCATAGGTAGCTGACAATGTGGCCTTCCATTCCAAGGTAGACTGAGCACTGGGAACAGGAAGAGCGAAGGCCCAGGAGAGGAAGACACACTGGGGGTTGGAGGGGAGACAATGGCCTCACCTGGAGCTGAAAAGCTGATGGTACGTACAATCCTACCAAGAAACTCTAGCGACTTGTCCAACGGGAGGTGGAGGTGGAAAGATGTGATCAGATCTGGGCTATATTTTGGCAGTAATGATCCCTTAGAAATCACTAATCTGGGCTGGAGAGATGGCTAAGTGGTTAAGGCATTTGCCTGCAAAGCCAAAGGATCCCAGTTCAATTCTCCATGACTCACATAAGCCAGATGCACAAGGGTGGGGGGCGCATGCATCTGGAGTTCGTTCGCAGTGGCTGGAGGCCCTTGCATGCCCATTCTCTCCCTCTCTCTCTCTCTGCCTCTTTCTCTCTCTCAAGTAAATAAATTAAATTAAATAAAGAAGTCCACTAATCTCACTGAGAAATAAGGAAACTGAGTCCCAGAGAGGATCCTGACTACCTTGCTCATACAGTAGGTAAAAGATAGAGTTGAGCCTAGCCCAGGACTTCCCAGTTCCAAAGGTAATGTCCTTTTGATTTTTGTTTGTTTGTTTGTTTGTTTTTCGAGGTAGGGTTTCACTCTAGCCCAGGCTGACCTGGAATTCACTATGTAGTCTCAGGCTGGTCTCTAATTCACGGTGATCCTCCTACCTCTGCCTTCAAAGTGCTGGGATTAAAGGCGTGTGCCACCATGCCCAGCTGTTCTTTTCATTTCTCTTCTGTGCCCCTCACTCCCACTTCAAAAACTCCCTCATTCTGCGGCCAGGCTGGGGCCTGGCCCCATCCCTTCCCGCTGCATAAGACTGGGTGGCACTGCGTTTGAAGACTTTCCAGCTTCCCAGCTACTTGAGCCTGACAAGGGTCAAGGGTCACCTCTAAGGAGCTTCTGTTCTCTGAATCAGCAGACGGAGGGAAGGGTGGGGGGAGCTTAGGCCTGCCACTTGGTTCTCAGTACTCCCAAGAGCTGAGAGCGCACCAACAAGAGCTGACAGGGTGGAACAGGAGCTCTGGGGAGGGCAGGGCCCCCTGGGGAGCTCAGATGCCAAGACTGAACCCAGTCTGGGACTTGTGCAGACTCAGCCATTGAGGACCCCACCCAATGGGAGGTTTGTGGTATTCAGGGGGCAGGGCCTTTCAATGCTTTTGCTACCAATAAGCAGACTGACAGGCTGCACCTGGGGTGCTGCTACTGGTAGAACCTCAACCCTAGAACCCTCCTGTCGGAATCCAATGAGCCCTGCAAACTGGGAAAGGCTTGCTGTGTGACCTCAGGGGAGGAACTCAGCTTCTCTGGGCCTGAAGGAAGGTGTTTGGGAGGATCTTGAGATGGAAGCTGGGAGGACATTTGCAGATATGCCCTCAGTTTTCTCAGATCCCTGTTAAGGGAAGACTGCCCAGCCTGCAGTTCTAGCAGATCCGGAGTCCTCTAGAAGGCAGGAAGAGCAGTAGAGGGGGAATACAGGGGTGTGGGCAGAGGTAGGAACCCAGGTCAGCAGTTCTTTATCCTAACTCTGCCACCAGTCAGCCACGTGTCTTAGTTTACTTCTGAGAGAAAAAGAGGGATGAAGGGTCTCTGAGGACCAGATATCTCCAAGGACCAGCCAAGACTGGTGACTTCAGCTTCCGGGATGACCCTCTGAAAACTGTTCTGTAAAGTCTAAGTTCTGAAGTCTCCCAGAAGAGGATCTTTTGCATTTCATTTGCATGGAAAATCTAGATGAGACTTCCTTCTGCCTCCAGAACACCTCCATCATGAACAATGACGTCTAGAAGTCAGCGCAGACCAAGGCGCAACTTCATTAATCACAGGGCGCTGAAGGGGACCAGTTCTACCCTGGTCCTGAAGCTGGCTCCATCCAGATAGACCCTGCACGTATGTCCGCCAGGATGAGCTTGAATTCAGCTCTGCCTTGGCTGCGGGACCTAGAGCGAGTGAGCTGCGACCCTCTCCGGAACTCAACTCTGCTGGGGCCGATGACCTCAGGCCCTGTACGCGGTCTGGAAGCAGGGGTCCGATGGGATGAAGCCTGAGTAGCAAGGCTTGGGTTCATCTAGGGACACAGGAGGCTGACACCAGGCGGGGCTCCCAGGGAGAAGCAGCGGTTCCTGGGGGAGGCTCCTGGGGCCTGCTCCTTGACCCGGTCCTCGGCCCCCTTTCAGCCGCAGGGAACCCTATCCCCTCCAGGGTCGTGGCTTCAGGCCTGGGCGGGGCCGGGCCTGGGCGGGGCTAGAGCCGGGGGCGTGGCTTCGCCGCCGCGGGCTCGGGGCGCGGGAGGGAGGAAGGGAGGGGCGGGACGGCGCTGCCGATCCGGTTACCTCCCCGCCCGGCCGGCTACTTTTTCCGTTTCCAAATTAACAATTGAAAACGCGGCGGCCTGAAAGGCGAGCAGCGGGCCAAGCGGAAAGTGTGAAGGTGCCGCTGCATCCCCGAGTCCTCCGGGGGGCGGAGAGAGAGGACGCGACACCCCGACCGACCACGGCTTGCCCACCCACCGCCACCAGGGCGAGGGACCCAGCGCGGGGGGCCCGTGGTGCCGAGGCTCCCGAGCCCAGTCCTGGCCCGATGCAGCCCCTCTGGTCCACCCTGGCCAGGATCGCAGGACCCAGTGCCCGGGCTCGGGGCGGTGCCAGCCCCCGAGAGGACGAAGCGAGGATTGGGGGGGGGGCGTGCTAGGGCTGGGTTTCCAGTCTCAGGCTGAGTGCCCGGCATGGGCAGGTGCCAGGCAGCACCTCATAGCACCGTCCTTAAGGGCTCCCAGTGTCAGGTGTGACCTCAAGTCAGTCATTTCAATCTTAAAGAGACTCAGCTCCCTCATCTGGAAAATGGGGTGGAAAGATACACCCACCAAAGAGCTACAAGTGAAGACTAAGGTGAGAAGAAACAGGAAGCTGGCTCACTGTGAATCCACCAGGCAGCACCCCGCCTCCTTCCACCAGAACCAAGAACTGTCCACTCTCCTTCCCCTTCCAGGTCTCCCCAGAGCCCTACTGGACAGACAAACTGAGGCCAGGGAGAGCCTGATAAAGGACTCAAAGTCTGGCAGAGTGAAGTGAGGTGAGCCAGGTCCTGACACAGGTTCCTCTGACACGGAGGGGTAGCCCTGGGCCTTGTGGCCGGACATTATGTGGCTCCTTGTAGCTCCTGTTCCCAGGCCCCGTGACCCCGGGGGGGGGCGGGGACGGGGTGTGAACACCAGGGACACCTACAGCAGGCTTGGTGCAATGTAGGTTCCCAGTGAGTATTCACTGAATGAGGAGATCCAGTCAGCCAGGGAGTTAGAGTTAGGTCTCTCCCACCCCAAACCCAGAGCAGTGGTATGACAAGAGAGGGAGAAAAATACAGAGATAGGAGAGGAGATGTGGCCCCAGAAGGCAGAATTAAATCACCTTTCTTGGGCTGGAGAGATGGTTCAGTGGTTAAGGCACTTGCCTGCAAAGCCAAAGGACTCAGGTGCGATTCCCCAGGACCCACGTAAGCCAGATGCACAAGGTGGCACATGAGTCTGGAGTTCGTTTCCAGTGGCTGAGGCCCTCTCTCTCTCTCTCTCTCTCTCTGCTTCTTTCTCTTTCTCTCTCAAATAAATAAAAATAAAATAAAAATCACCTTTCTTTCCTAACACTCCTGGCTAGCCCAGGACTCATCTCCGTTCCTCTAGCTGACTTCTTCACTGACTACCAGATTCCAGTCCCATCTCCACCCCCAGCCCATTTGCTGCACAGCCCCTTCCCCCCCCCCCCCCCCCCCCCGCGCAGTCCCACGGCCACAACCTATACCCCACGTTCTGATCATTTTCCACCTTGGTAACTTCTGGCCTGTCTCCTCTTCTTGAAACCCCTCTTCTTCCCTAAGACTCCCTGTTCCACTTGGGGGAGAAATTTTTCTCCAGTCCATTATTAGGATTACAGGCTCCCACTGGGCCTGACCCTCACCACTTTTTCTCTGGTGGTCCGCTGAGGCTGTGTCTCCCTCAGCTCCCCGGCCCCCCACCCAGCCACACAAACCCATCCTCTGGAACAAGCCAGTCTGACTCTTCTACGCCCCCAGGCTTGCCCAAGTGGATGCCAAGACAGTATCTGAGGAGAGAACAGGAACTGAGGCCTGAGCCTCGGTGACAAGGGGACGCTGCAGAGAGGCGTGGGTAGAGGGGGGCCAGTGCGGCCAGTGGAAGCGCATCCCCAGTGTTCACAGTGCGCTGAAAGAGTTCAAGTGGAAACTCGCATATGGGAAGTCTAAATATTTAAAAGTTTAAATCAAGTTAACAAGCTGTTAAATAAAATGTGTTCTATCCTTCCTGACACGTCTGCCTTCGTGATGATCTGGATGACCAAGTCTGAATTTAAATTCAGAGGCTTCTTGGAGTCCCATGCTGCAATGCGGCAGGGAGAAAAAGCCACAGCCCCTGCCTGTTCTCTGATCTTTAGCCCATAGTGTGTCTCCATTCTCTTCGCGTACTGGGCTTATCTCTCACGGGGCTCCATCTACACTCAGCGCCAACCAGCTGTTCCAGTGCTCACAAACCAGTGGCTCTGACACCCAGATCACGTGCACAGATGAGGAGCGCCACAGGTAGGGTTCAAGTCCCTACGCAGAGCTTGTGTAGGCTGAGTGGGCAGAATTCTGGGCCACCACTCTGGATTCCACCCAGACCACCCTGATTTGATCTGTTTTATATATGCACTATGGTTCTGAGCTGGTTTTCCTTTAGAGAAACTGATCCACTGCTTCAAACAGCTCTAACCTAGACCCTCCCACTGCGCAACCTGGAAGGTGCTGAGGTTACGTGGCTCAGTGACCACAGCCATGCAGCAGGCTAGAACAAGCCCAGGAAGCAGCCCCAGTGTTGCTGCCTCCGAGCTAAGCCCTGTCCTCCAGAAGCCACCCAAGGCCGGGGAGCACCTTTCTGATCAGTAAGACCCAGGACTTCCAACGAGATGAGCCATCAGCAGACTGGTTGGGGTGTTTGTGGGTCTGCTGCTGGGGCACCCTGGCTTAAAAGAGTTGGATCCTCAACTCCGATGGCCCAGCTCAGGGGTGGACTGAGGAGTCAGGCCAAGCCACAGAAGGAAAGGAGGTCCTGGTATAAATAACAGTGGGGGGCCGGGTTGTTTAGGCCCATCTCCTAGGCGACGGGCTGTGTTTACTGCCCAGTGAAGGGGGGGGCAGCCCACACATTTGCCTCCCTGAATTGTAGCCAAATTTCTCCAGGAAGGGGTAGCCCAGGATTATCCCCAAACACTCCAACTCTGCACCCCAATTGATCAATCATCTGCCCTCTCACAGGCCCTAAGCCTTCCTGTCATTCACTTTCTCCTCCAGCATCAAATGTGGCACAAAGTGCCCCTCCATCAGCCCCAAGGCCTCCACATTTGCCCCCACCAGTCCTGGTTCTGTTCAAAGAGTAGAAGGGTGGGGAGCATGAGAAGGGCAGGGAAGGCCCCAAGCCGAGAGCTGGGTGTGTACCAGCATCTGAGCTAGGGCCACTGGGCATGGGGCAAGGACAAACCTCTCCCACGGCCCTGGCCAAGACAGAGGGAGGGCTGCAGCCCCCAGATTAGGAGAGTGCAAATCCTTCCTTCCAGCCCACAGTCTATCCCATGCCTGTCATGTGAGGGCATTAGATGGCCAGGCTCATCATGGAGAGGGCTGGCAAGTGCCCCTGTGGTCACACCACTGGCAGGCAGACAGGCTAAGGGAAAGACTGATGATGAAGGAGGGCAAGTAGGAAGGTCCTTTCCCCATGGGGCAGCAGCTGCAGCAAGGCCTGAGCTGGGCACTAAGTTGGTGAGCCAAGTTTCAGCCAGCAGGCTAGCCCAGCCTTCCACAGAGCCCTGCCCAGCTGCCTGACAGATATTGCCTGAAACACTAGCTGATTTTGCACTAACAGCACAGACTTAAAATTGGGGCTGTGGGGCTAGAGAGATGGCTTAGTGGTTAAGTGTTTGCCTATGAAGAAGCCTAAGGACCCCAGTTCGAGGCTCAATTCCCCAGGACCCACGTAAGCCAGATGCACAAGGTGGCGCATACATCTGGAGTTCGTTTGCAGTGGCTGGAGGCTCTGGTGTGCTCATTCTCTCTCTCTCTCTCTCAAATAAATAAATAAAATAAAAAATTGGCACTGTGTCCATCAGGGTACACCTGGACATTTGGGCTAAGTCTTAGATAAAAATACCTTACACAAGTCACTCTTTTTATTTATTTGTTTTATTTTATTTTACTTATTTATTTTTGTGGTGCTAGAATCAAACATAGGACCCTAGGTCTGGTATTCTAGGCAAGTGCTCTACCACTGAGCTACATCTCCAGCCCCATTTCTTTGTTCTTAGTCTCAGTGTGAAAAGGTGTAATAACATCTCCTCCAGGAGATATTATTATGAGAATTTCTGCCACTAGAATTCAAGGAGATTCGCTGAGCACACAATAATTAAAGCCTACAATGGGCCAGGTATGTTGTAAAGTGCTTTGTGGACCATCAAGTGGGAGGGGGTTCTCCTTCCCAGTACTAGACTAAGGCTCAGAGAGATTATGAAACCTACCTGAGACCACCCAGAGAAGACTTGAGCTCAGGCCAGCAATGGTGTGGCTCTGCTGCTTATTATTGCTGGGGATAGCTAAAACTCTCTTCCTGAGCCTCAGTTCTGGTCTGGATTCTACTGTCCACCTGAGTTTAGTCCCTAACTAGTTTGAACCCTTGAATTCGTCATCAGTAGAATGGGGGTTGAGGGCTGGGTGAGACCAGTGGTTTCCATACTGTGTTAAGGTGAAAGAAGAGAGAGGGAGACTGGGCATGTAATTTAGTTGAAAGAGTGCTTGCCTCGCAGGCCTGTAGCGCTGGGTTGGATCCCCAGCACTGCATAAACCACAGCATAGTGGTATGCACCTGTGATTCTAGTACTCTGAAGGTGGAGACAGGAGTTCAAGACCATCCTCGGCTTCAATGGGAGTTCAAGGCCAACCTAGGATACATCAAATTGGTCTCAAGAAAGGAAGGAGAGGAAAGAAAAGAGGAGAGGAGAGGGAGAGAAAAGATGTGGAGCAGAGCTCCAGTTCCAAAGGCCCTGTTCCTTCTCCAGAGTACGCCACCATCCTCTCAGCCAATCCCAGCATACTCCAGTGGAGCTGTTCTGGGAACATCCACTGGCCCTTTCCAGCCAGCTTCAGGGGCAGCCCTACCCTCCCTCTTCCAAGGTGCGTCCAGTTTAGCAAGCCTGCCTGGGGTCAGGGTTTGCATACACATCAAGAGCTTTCCCTACAGGCAAAGTTTCAGGGCTCCAGGGCAGGTAGGGGAGGCCAGGCTATGGACACAGCTAGCAGACAGCTGTGGAGGGGCACTCAGGCGGCTGGGCCTGAGGCTAAGCAGAGGAAGAGGAGGCCAAGGAGGTGGCACCCCAGGTTTCTGCAGTTCTCCCTCCACCGCAGTTTGGGCCGGTTCCGGAATCTGCTTGTCACTGCCGCCTTCAGTCCCTGCTATAGCCTTTGCCTTGGCCAGTGCTGTCCCCGCCCCTCGGTGCCGTTCACATCCCAGCCTTTTCTCTGGTCACCACTCCGGGCTACCCCTCTTCTGACAACTTGCTGTCTTTTTTGCAAAAGCAACATGGGACCCCTTCTGGGTCCCTGCCCATGTTATTCCCTTTTCCTGGTCCCTCGCTCCTCCTTGCTGGCCTGGCCTCCTACTCCTGTTAGCTTTTCTTATCTCAGTGGAAGCCACTTCTTCCAGGAAGCCTGCCATAACTGGTCCAGTTTCAGACTAGGCTTGGCTACTCTTTGCTGGGTTCCAGCAGGATCCGCAGTGCCTGGAGACAATGGCGCTTTATATTGCGCCTGTTAACGGTCACTCTCCTAGCCCATGAACCCCAGGGAGCAGGAGAGGTTCTGAGTCACGACTCTGTCCCTTTCCCCTATGCCCTCCCACCTCAGGACCTGCCCCCAGGACTGTCAATGAAGCTTCCCAAATGAGAGCATGAGAGCCAAAGGGAAGGAGTGAGTCCCGTGTAGAGTGGAGTGGGGGCAGGACCTTGAACTGCTGCTCAGGGCAGCCTCTGCGAGCGGCAGGTGCAGTGAGGGTGGGGAGGTTCATGAGGCCACAGCCTCCAGAGCTGGGATGTGGGTCTCAGTCCTGCTACCAACAGCCAGACAAGTGACTTAACTAACCTCTTTGAGGCTCAGCCTCCTCAGCTCAAAACACTGGCCCATTATCACGACCCACGTCATAGGACGGTTACAGTCCGGGAGAGAAGCCTGGCTAGTTCTCGGAGCAGGGTTGGTCTGGCCCTCGGGTGAGTGCTCAATAAACACTCGCTATTATTATCTTTATTGTTACGGAGAGCCCGAGCAGGGGGAGGTGGAGCGTCGGGGAGGAGGTAACTGCTGGACACCATCCAGGAGGGACATGTCTCTTGCCTTCTCATGTCAACCTTTGCCTGCCACATCTTTGCACACAGCTACCACAAGTCAAAGCATAGAGTCCCACACACTAGGCTCTTTGGCCACTCTGCTTTCTTAATGGAGCCCAACTCCCATCCTCCAGACATTCGCCCCTTCCTGCCCTTTACTGGGTGACAAGGGCTCATGCTTACGCTGCCAGCCAGTGTCCTCTTCTCCGCAGTGGGAATGATGACAAGGCCTACCTCATAGGGCTCCCGGGCAGGGAAAATTCATGAAGTATTAGTGAAAACCATTTAGCACAATACCGGCTACAGATCAGGCTAAGATCTTGTTACTAAATACGGGCTCTGACTCCTGGTGAGTGTGTTATTTTCCCAGAGTTCCTGGGACCTCAGCCTGGTGCATCTCTGAGCTGCCCTCCAGGGCTCTCCAGGAAAGGAATTTCTAGTCTGGCCAACCTGCTCTTACAGGGCTGATCTACCCCTCAATGGATCTTCCTTGGGGCTCAAATTAGTGCAGGTAAGGGAGAAATGAGGGGTCTAGGGCCTGAGGGAAGGAGGAGCTTATGGTGGGAAGACAGAAATAATAAAACTGCCGCACTGATCTATTCTTCAGCGATAGTAATTTTGTGAGGAAGGAAACCGGTGTTTCTAAGAGGTTGGGGAACCTGCTTGGTGTCCCACAGGAAGCAGAGGCATGAGCTAAATCCATACAGACAATTATTGATCTTGATTCCATTCTTGATTCCGGCTGGCCATATCCCCCACAGCCCAATCTTGGGAAACAGCTCTGGGCCGGTCCTGATAGGCAGGGCCTGAGACTCCTCTGGCCTGCAACCCCACCCCACCCCCAGCTGCCTAGACTCTTCCCTCTTCTGGCCCCAAAGCCCAGGAGGGAGGAGCCGGGATGAAGCCCCGACTCAGGGATTTCATGCTTTGGTCAAATTTCCAAAAACACTTTGAGGACTACGTAAGGTTGTCAACTTTTATTTTGCCAAGTAAGGACATTTTTAAAAATATCCTTAGCCCATCACTTCATAAAAGAAGGGACATAATCTCAGTCAAAAGTTTTCAGCTTTATGAGAAAGTCACTACATTGTCCTAATTTTTCTTGGTTTTGCCTTACAACACAGCAACCCCACCCCCTCTCCCCATCCCAGTTTGCTAATGTATTCAGAGCTTGGGTTTAGGGGAGACGCAGGCATGGGTTCAAATCCTGGATCTGATGCAGACAAGCTGTGTGACTTGGTGGGCCTCAAGTTTCCTGACTGCAGAATGGGGATAGTAGTCGTGCTGGCCACAGAATGGGATGGCAGGACTCAATGGCCCAGTGTTTGCAGAGAGCTTACCCAGGAAGAAGCCAGTGTCCCTACCCCTATCTTGCCTGCAGCTCCCCATTGCTCACAGGAAAAGCCCACCTGCATAGCCCAGTGACCAAAGCTCATGTGCAGGACCCCTAACATCCTAGCTTTGCGGACCCCATGGGCAAGGGACCTGAAGACTCTTACCCCAAGGGCCAGCCATGGTGGCACATGCCTTTAACCCCAGCACTTGGGAGGCAGAGGTAGGAGGATTGCCATGAGTTTGAGGCCATCCTGAGACTAATTCCAAGTCAGCCTGGGCTAGAGAAACCATACCTTAAAAAAAAAAAAGGCAGCTGAGACTGCCAGGTGTGGTGGCACACGCCTTTAATCCCAGCATTTGGGAGGCCAAGGTAGGAGGAATGCTGTGAGTTCGAGACCAGCCTGAGACTAATTCCAGGTCAGCCTGGGCTACAGCAAGACCCTACCTCAAACAAACAAACATCTATGCATATATATATGTACACACACACATGCGTGCAGCTGAGGAAAGCCAATGGAAGGGAGGGTCCTACGGGAAGGTCCCAGGGGCTGGGTGGGGGAAACTCAGTGGCAGAGTGTTCCCCTAGTACCATAAGATCCAGGGTTCAATCACAGCATTGTGTGAGCCTCTAGGCTTAGACCCTGAGCAAGGTGGCACAATGGGTAAGCACATAGCTCCCCAGAGCCTCACTGTGAGTTCAAATCCTGCCTCAACCACTTGTCAGTCGTGTTGACCTTGGACTTAACCTTAACCTCCCTGTCTATAAAACAGTGTGTGTTTTAAGATAAAAAGTACAAGGTGGAAGCCGGGCGTGGTGGCGCACGCCTTTAATCCCAGCACTCGGGAGGCAGAGGTAGGAGAATTGCCGTGAGTTCGAGGCCACCCTGAGACTCCATAGTGAATTCCAGGTCAGCCTGGGCTAGAGTGAGACCCTACCTCAAAAAAAAAAAAAAAAAAAAAAAAAAGTACAAGGTGGGCATCTGGGGATACAGCTCAGTGGTAGAGTGCTTGTTCAGCATTTATAAGGCCTTGGGTTTAATCCCCAGTGCCGCAAAAAACAGAAGTGCCAAGTGTGTGTGGGTGGCACACCCCTTTAATCCCAGCACTTGGGAAAGGAAAGCAGTAGTATACCAAGTTCAGGGTCAGCTACCCTGGGCTACACAAGGAGTCACTGTCTCAAAATACACACACACACTGGGGCTGGAGAGATGGCTTAGCAGTTAAGGCGCTTGCCTGTGAAGTCTAGTGACCTGAGTTAGGCTCCCAGTACCTACGTAAGGCCAGATACAAAAAGTAGCACCTGTATCTGGAGTTTGTTTGCAGCAGCTAGTGGGTCCTGACATGCCCACTCTCTCTCTCTCTCTCTGTCGCTCTCTCTTTGCCAGTCGTAGTGGCGCAAACCTTTAATCCCAGGACTCAGGTAGGAGGATCGATGTGAGTTTGAGGCTATCCTGAGACTATATAGTGAATTCCAGGTCAGCCTGGGCTAGAATGAGACCCTACCTCGAACTCCCCCCAAAACACACACACACATACACAACACACATACACAAACACACACACACACACCTGCCCAAGATCCTGGAGGAGCTGTTGACGCTCTCACTGGGCCTCCTTGCATCCCCCAGGTTGCAGTCCCTTTGGGCTGCGTGTGGGTCACTTTACCCTCTCCTCCCTCACACATGGCCTCTAAGCAGATGATGAGTGACTGGATTTGGGCCTGCTCCCATCCCTCAGAGCACATGCCACTCCAGGACAAGCTGCCATGTGAGGAGCTGTGTCCTCTGGTCACTAGGTGTCTTCTCCCGTCCCCATCTCCCCACCTGTGAAATGAAGCCCCAGACCTGCTGGAGCTTTGAGGCTTCCGGAGCTCTGTCCCTACCGCCAGCCCTCATCCCTGGCTCTGATGGTTGACAGCTTGGATGGAGAGAGCAAACGGGAGGATCCACACCCTGCTGGTCCTGCACCTCAGGAGAGGAAGCTCCCTGAACCACGGAACCCCACTGTGCAGCCACTGGGGTGGTGGTCAGGACCGAAGAGGCACCTATATTGTGCTGACAAAGTTATTTCTTCTCGACCTCCTTCTCTCCCTGCCCTGCCTCTCCTGCCCAGCAAAAACTAAATAAACAAATAAATAATAAAACCCTGAGATAACAACCTGGATGGGCCTGAGGCTCCCAGGGAGGCACTGTAGAGAATGAAGGACTAGGGACATGCAACAGATACCCCTTCCTTTGCTCCAGAGCCAGTAGGTACTGAGCTGAGCCCCTTTCCAAAGTTGGGCTCTAAGGGAACAGGTGTCTACCCTCTTGTCTTTCATGGCTCGATAGGGACAGTTAGAGTAACCCTGTCCCTCTCTGATAGGTGGGGTAACCAGTTTTGGAAAGGGAACCCCAAAGAATCTCTTTCCACCTCCTAGTTATTTGGCAGTCCCTCCTACTGTCTGATCTTCACCCATTTATCTCCAGCAAGTTTGCCCCTGTCCTGCCTGCTTGGCGAGGTACCTGAGGAGTCACAGAAGATGTCCACCCCTTGGTGTCTTGGTCCAGAGACCCCACTCTACCCACCACCCCCCAACTCTCTGGCAGGGCAGGAAGAATGTTTCTTTGCTCCCTTTGCCTGCCTCCCTTTGGCACTGCCCAATTAGTCTGCTGCCTGGGGCTGCCCCTCCTGCTCCTCACCTCCAGATGCCAACCTCCAGGGCACGAAGATCCTTCCCTGGGGCAAGAGTTGCCCAGAGAGCTTGGAGTGCTGTGGGAAGGGGAATACTGTGTGGAAGTCCAGAGGCCTGACTAGTGTCTTCTCCCCAGCCCCGCACAGCTCCTGTGGGGTGGCAGCCTACCAGGTGCTCCTCTAAGTGCTCCCCCCTCCACTAATAGGTCCCAGTTGAAGATGCTGGAAGATGGCATCCACCCATCCCAGGCCCTGAGACAGCAGCCATCAATCAGCATTGCCCGCACGCCTGAGTGAGTGATCCTCTTTCCTATTTGGCAGAAGGAGATACTGAGGCTGGGGAGAAAGGTGGAGTGGGGGGTGGGCACCTTCCCAGGAAAATCTTTGGGCTCATTCTCACTGGCTCAGTGAGACTGCAGCCCGCTGGCCACACCTCTGACTGCGAAGGCTGTGCATCCAGCTGCCCCTCCTACCCCAAGCATCACCTAGCTGCTGGGTTCCACCGTGCGGCCCCAGACATCAGCCACACAATGGCACTCTAGCGCACACCAGTCCTGAGGGCACATAGACACACTCACGTCCCCCAGGAGGCACCGAGGTTAGTGGGCCCTCGGATTTGGCAGCGTCCCCCAGCAGGCTTCCCCAGGCAGGGCTCTGGTCGCTAAGCCTGGCATAGCATGCACTGGTTGTAGCCACCTGTGACATAAAGGAAGAAACCAATGTCTGCTCAGCCCAGGGATCCTGGTGGGTTTTGCCCTTTGCCAGCTGTGTGACATCCCCTCACCGGCATCACTATCCTCCAGTGTGACTCGGGGATGACTTATCACCAATGCTCTGAGGGCTAAATAAGACCATGCAAGTAAGAGGCTCAGAGGGAGCAGACACCTCCAAATACCCAGGAGCTAAGGCAGGAAAATCACTTGAGCCTGGGCTACACAGCAAAACTGGTCTGGTCTAAAAAAAAAAAAAAAAAAAAAAAACAAGGGGCTGGAGAGATGGCTCAGCAGGTTAAGGCGCTTGCCTGCAAAGCCAAGGACCTGGGTTTGATTCCCCAGTACCCACATAAAGCCAGATGCAAAAAGTGGCTCATGCATCTTGAGTTTATTTGCAATGCCTGGAGGCCCTGGTGCACCCATTCATTCTCTCTCTCTCTCTTTGCAAATAAATAAATAAAATGTTAACACATACAAACAAAGGCTCAGATGGACCTGGGAGATGCTCTATAGAAGGTCACAAAGGCACACACTAAGGATCCCCCACTGACACAAGTGCGACACAGACAAATTCAGCTCCTACTGTCTCCTGGGCACATGCTGAGCCCTGGACGCCTGCCCACCCAGGCCGAGAACTATGACAGTAAAAACATAGCTGTCAGGACGACACTGGCCGACATACGTGACTGCAGGGGGTCTCCTGCTCTCACTCCTCAGAGCTCTGAGTCCTAGAGGCACCTGGGATCCCCACTGTTCAGACAACAGGACTGAAGCTCAGAGAGGCTAAGCAACTTGCTACAAAGACAACACCAGAAACAAACTTCATCTGTCAGATTCAAGCCTGTGCCCTTAGGTCCCAGCCAGATGGACTGTCGGACCATCAGGTGGGCAGGCTCTGGGAAAATGAAAAGGTCCTCCCACCCTCTGCTCCCCCCAGCCCCTCAACCCCATACCAGAGCTGTCCCAGGCCTGACACGTGGAATCCCCTACAGGACCCCCGGCCACAGGAGGATCAACCTGTCCAGACTTTTCTGGGGAAGGGGGGAGAGTAAGGGAGAGAAGGGGAGAAGGCTCGGCAAAGAGAAAATCTCCAGCTGCTCCCCACACAGCTCCTTTGGGGGGGCAGACTGAGGTTTGCAGACTCCTCCCCCTATGCCCAGGCCTCTTCAGCAATCTTAATAATCACCCGCTCAAAGCGCTGCCACCAGACCAAGATAATCACCTCCCAAAGCGCCTGTGTTGCGCGGACATGAGCTTTGCAGTGATGGGGATTACAGTCAGACATGCAGCAAGGCTTCCTCGATCATGAGAAAGAATGTCCTATGAAGCTGGGGTCTGCTAGGCAAACAGTGAGAGGCCTGACCTCACCATGAGGGAGAACTCTGACGGAGGGAAGAGACTGTGCCAAGGGGAGCGGAAAGGGAGGAAGGAGCCACTTAGAAACAGGATGGTGTCACCAGGCATGGTGGCACATGCCTTTAATCCCAGCAGAGGTAGGAGGATCGCTGGGAGTTCAAGGCTGTCCTGAGACTACATAGGGAATTCCAGGTCAGCCTGGGCTAGAGTGAGACCCTACCTCAAAAAAAAAACAAAAAACCAAAAACAAAAAAACAAGACATAGGATGGTGTCTACTCCCCCACACCTACAGAGGTAAAAGAAAAGGTGTAGGGATGAAAAGAGCAGCACAAAAAATGTGGGTCACACTCCAAGACCATCCCGGTCACAGGGAAAACTTGTTGGAGTCCTGAGAGGCAGACGCTTTGGTGGCTGGGTGTGAACTTGGACCGGCGTGTTCCCCTTTCTGTTGCCTTGGTGTACCCAGGCTCACACTGCAGGGTTGGACGAAGGTACTCAGGCCAGCAGGCTTCCAGAAAACATCTGGGAAACCAGTCCCACCCTCCCCCCAGGTTTCCCTCCCAGATGAACTCCAGGTCTGCATACACCCACAAAGGCAGCCTGCGGCTGTGGGGAGGGAAAGGCAGACACTCCAGGAAAGGAGTCACCTGTGATCTGTCCTGATCCCAGAGGCGTGTGTGTGTGTGTGTGTGTGTGTGTGTGTGGCCAGTGAGAAGGTGGGGGCAGGGGTACACCAAGCGCCCTTTCCTGGCGTGGATGCCGTGGGTGTATCTGGGACCCTTGTGGACATGCATGTCAGGGCTACAGTGAGCGTGGCCCATGTCAGGGCTGTGCGAGCTCGATGAAAGACCCAACAGGGGGAGCAGCTGGGTATCCCCGTTCCATTCCATTCCATGAGATGTCTCTGCACCCCCACACCCTACCTGGGGGTGTACTCGGTGCTGGGGACAGAGACAAATGACACAGGAGCACTGTTCTTGCAGAGTCTGGGGTTGCAGGGCTGGCTGCGGTTGCAACACTGAGGCTCTTCCTTGTGAACTGGCCCGTTTGTCCTCAGTGTCTAACGGGGAGGACTGCAGCGGGCTTAGCAGGCTGCGGAAGAATGTGACGAGAGTGGTCTACGCATTTAGCGTAAGGCCTGCCCCACAACAGCGGCTGTATGCACACTCAGAAATCTCAGTTGAGGACTGGGGAGATGGCTCAGTGGGTACAGGGCCTGCCGTGCAAGCACGAGGACCTGAGAGTTCAGATCCCCAGCACCCACGTAAAATGCCAGCCATGGTAGTGTGCAACTGTCATCCCCTCGCTGGGGAGGCGAAGGCAGGAGGATCTCTGTGCCTTACTGGCCAGCTACTCTAGCCAAATCGGTGATCGGTGAGCTCTAGGTTCAGTGAGAGAGCCTGTTCTCACCAGAGGGGGGAAATAAAAGGTACAGCAGCTACAGAAGACACCCAATGTTGAACTCTGGCCTTCACATGCATGTGCACACATGTGCACAAGCATGCACACATACACCACACACACACAAAAAAAAAAAAAGCAAGGAAAAGAAATTTCAGTTCAGATTCCAATCCAAGGGCTACCCCAGGTGTCTGCCGGGAGCAGAGGGAACAGGCTCGGGCAAGCAGTCCAGTCCTCGGCCTCTGCTACCCATTTACCCTGTGACTGTTCCCGTTTTCTCCAAAGCAGAATGGGGCTGTAAAGACAACCTGGTGGGAACTCCTGAGGCCTCCAGGTAGCCTGTGCTGGGATTATTTCCACCTCACAGGCTCAGGGGGGGAGGTCAGGGAGGCTCTGGGGTGAGGAATCTGTAGTCCCCAGGAGCTGAGGCCACCTCCTCTCCTCCCCATTCCCACAGCTTCTGACCCCAGGGACAAGGCTGAGGGAGGATGTTTACAGAACTGTAAACCTTCACATAGAGAAAGTTCGCTGGGCACTGGGGGCTGGGAGCGGCCATGAGTCTGTGACACTGGCCAGGAAGGATGGGGGACGCAGGGGGCTTGCTCTGTTGCTGCCCCTTCCAGGCCTCAGACTCCAGAGAGGTTGGCACAGTCTTCGAAGGGGCACAGCAAAGAGTCAGGAAACAGAAGGCCTGCAATGGGGGCTTTATAAAGCACAGAGAGCAGAGCCTGAGGAAGGCGGAGGCGCAGGGGTAGACAGGGGATGGTGGTAGGACCAAGAGAGGATAAGGTCAGAGGAGCCTACCAACTCCTCATTCTGGTCTCAGCAAGGAGAAGACAGGACACCAGGTCTCATATCCCAGAGCTACAGCTACCGGCAGGAGAGGCTGACTCCCTCTCCACTTCTGAGTGCTGATCCTTGGTGGGGTGGGGTTGGGGGGGCAGAGACGACCTGGCAGGTATGAGGAAAGTGTCCCCAGCCCTCTTCTTCCAAAAGTCCTCTCTCCCAGGCTCTTTTCTGGGCCCCCACCCACCCCAGTCTGGCTCTTTGGGAACAGGGTCCAGCTGACCGAATGCACAGGACTCCCGTCTCTCGGGGAGGGGGAGAGGAATAGAAATCAAACTACAGGAAGAACTTCTTGGCAAGAATAGGCAAGACCCTGCAATAAGTGTTTGAGGAAACTTCATATCTGGAGCTCCAGAACAGGGGAGACTCCTGTGTGAGCCTCTGCCCCCAGTCCTAATACTAGCAATGATCCCACTGCCCAGACAGGCCCTAGCAACTTACCTAGCTCTTTCCCACCCAAAGTTGGAGTTTCTACCCATTCTGACCTAATGTTCAGAGAGGCCCAGCAGCCAACAAGATGTCACACAGCACCCAAGAGGTAGGGCTGCTAGCCCCTCAGCCTCCTTGACCTCCAAGATCAATGACTGGTTCCCGGAAATCCCTAAACATCCGGACGCTTTTACACAACATTTCCTCCGCTAGAGCTCCAAGAAATGCCTCAGCCCTGGGCTCCTGGGGACAAGTGGTCAGGACATGTGTGCCCCTGGCCAGGGCATTCCTGGCATCCGGAAAGGCCAGGATGTGGGACAAAGGTGTTGTCAGATTTAGCTCCTGGAGAAGAGGAGGAGGCCTTTCCAGAGAAACCACCCCAGTGGCTGGCAGGATAAGCGGGTGGGTCCTTCTACTCAGTGACCATCCTAGAGGCCAAGACGCAAGGCTTGTGGACTAAGGAACCCCATGCACAGCCAGATTCACTTCCCCAGGCCCAATCATGCTTCGGAAAAGTCACCTCCCAAGAGGAGCTTGTGGAGAAGACAGCTGTGCCCTGGCACTGTCTCAGCCTCCCTGAGTACATGAGGGGTCTCTTGGACAGTTTTAAATTTTGTTTGTTTGTTTTTGAGGTACGATCTCACTCTAGCCCAGCCTGACCTGGATCTCACTCTGTAGTCTCAGGCTGGCCACGAACTCATAGCAATACTCCTACCTCTGCCTCCCAAGTGCTGGGATTACAGGTGTGTGCCACCATGCCTGGCTTAGCTTTAAATTTTTTATCATTTGGTGGTGCTGGGTATTGAACATAGGGTTTCACCCACACTAAGTGAGTGCTCTATCAGTGAGCTACACCTCCTGCTGTTGTGTGATCACTCTCAATGGGCAGCCCTGCCCTGAACCCATGGCTCAGGCCTCCCTGGGGACACTGACCATCAAACTGGACCCAACGTCTGACTTTATGCTGTGCACAATCCCAACACCCTGTGGGGTTTCTGTGCAAAGTCATGGCTACCACCTCCAAGCACCTAATGGCCAAGACAGCTCCCTTCTTCTGCCTTCCTTGTGCCATCTTCCCCTGTTCCCCTTTGAGACTCTGTGAGTCCCATTCTGACGGGACAGAGGCAAGCAAGCAGGCACCAGTGGGATAGGAAAGAAGACAAGCCAAAACACGGGCAGGGGGTGGGGGAAGCCAGGTTAAAAGAGTGGCCAGACAGGCAGACAGGTGGATAGTCAGATGGACAGACAGACACACAGATAATTGGAAAGATCCACGAAGGATGGAGACAGACTGGCAGAAAGAATGCTGGACAGTTATTGTGGAGATAAAGACAGGATCACTCACACACAGGTGGAAATTCGGTCTGACTGAGGGACACCCTGACAGCCAGACTGACTCTCACCAGGTGGACCACCAGGTAGACAAAGTGGGACACCCATGAGACCCTAAGATGAGGACCTCCAAGCCTAGCAGAAGAAAGGATTAATAGCAGCACGCTGTCCCTCCCGGGCATATCTGAGCATCCCAGCGTCAGGCCTTTTAACTGATATCTGTGGGACCTCTCATGTTCCTGGCTGGGTCAGGCCTTCCCCTAAGACTGAGCTCAGAGCTGCCAAAATTCACTCTTCACATCCAAGAGGGGTCAGTGTTTTTGAAAGTTGTAGGAGCCTGGTGAAGGGAAGGAGGGGCCAGCAGCTACAATGTTTCCAAACATACCCCTCTCCTCTTTCTTTTTCCCCAAGCCCAGAGCCAGGCCTGGTACGGGCTGGCCAGCAAATCAGGCGAGCTGGGCCCAGCCAGCAGGGTAGGGGCAGGGCAGGGTAAGGCTGGACAGCACGGGCACGGCAGTCGGTGGTAGCAGCCACGACTGCAGCTGCATCTCCTCCTGCTGCTGCTAAGTCGAGGATGCAGGGCAAGGCTAATGAAGACACAGATAAAGTGGGAACCAGCACACAGGCCTGTTCTGGCCATGGGGACCCCAGACACCTGCAGTTAGAGGCTAGCCTAGAGGTAGGAACCGAACCGGCTAGCTCTAGGGAGACGCATGTGCAAGGGGACCCAGTGGGAGCCCATGATAGCTAACAGAGCTGGGGGGGAGGTGACAGAAAGTGTAGGGTCCACGGGGTCCTCTAGGTCTGGGACGCAGGAAGGTAGACGCGAAGAAGAGGAGTGCGGGAAAGCCTTGGCCCAGAGGAACAAGGCAAGAAGCAGGTGCAGAGTACCTGGGACAGAGGACCAGGGCTCAGCGATGGGAAGAGAAGTTAAAGCTGAGGCGGTCAGAAGCCAGAACTGGTCAAGATGAGGGGTCAGGGCTGGGAGAGCAGGGGTAAGGGTCAGGCTGGAACACCGTAGAAGGGGCTCTGGCCGGAGCAGGGGTGGGGGGCAGGAGGCGGAGCAAGGACGGGGCGGCCGTCCCCCACCAAGGGAGGGGGGAGCCAGGCTCACTTCAGCCCAGCGGGAGCCCGCGAAGGGGCACGGGGTCGCTAACTCACATGAAGACGTGGTAGACGAAGGCCCAGCCGCGAGGCCGCTCCAGCACGTTGTAGACCCAGTTCTGCAGGCGGCGGTAGCGCTTGTGCGCCGCCGACGAGCGCTGGCCGCAGGCGGAGCCCGAGCTGGAGCCCGGCCCAGGGAGGGGCGCGCCCGGCGGCAGGGGGCTGCCTAGGAGGCCGAGGCGACGCGGGGAGCCGCCCCCGCCCCCGCCCGCCTCGCCCTGCTCGCTCTGCACGGCCGTGAGCGCCACCAGTTCGGTCCCGCGGGGGGCGTCCCCGGGCTGGAGACCCAGGCCGAGGCGGCGCGGGGGGGCCTCGGTCATGGGCGGTGCCGGGCGGGGGGCCGGGGCCCGTACGGTCCGGGGCGGAGGGAGCGGGGCTGGGGAGGGAAAGGCGCTCAGCGGCGCATGGCTGGGACCCGGGGACCCGCGGGGGTCTGACCCGAGAGGGGGGCGCGCGCTCGCGCGAGGGGCTGCGCACGGCGGAGGGGGGGCGCTAGGGGCCGGGTTGGGACCGCGCCGGGACCGGGGGCGGTCGTTCGGAGCCTTGGGGCGGCCGGAGCCCGTACTGACCGCCCGCTTCCCCGGCGACTGGGGCGGCTCTTTCCGACTCCAACTCTCTTATTACGCGCTCCATGCCGCTCGCCTTTCCACCTGCCGCCGGCGCGCCGCTCACATGTCACCCTCCCCCGCCCCGCCCCGCCCCTCCCCTCCCCCGCGGCCGCCTTCCCAAATCGGGAGGGAGGGAGCGAAGGAGGGAGGGAGCGAGCCAAGGGAGAGAGGGAGGGAGGGAGGGAGGGAGGGGACGCGCGGCTGGAGGCGGCGGGGCTGCGCGCGCGGGCCGCGGAGTCGGTGGCCAGGCTCCGACCGCTGGGCGCGGGCAGCGCACCGGAGAAGGGGTGGGGGCAGGGTCGTGTGCGAGTGGCGATGGGCACGGCTGCGGGGGCGACCGTGTGACCCTGATGGCCAGCCTGGTGGCAGGGGGGCGGGGAGAGGGAGAGGGTTGGGACTCCAGATCCGTGGTTGTGGAAAGTGGGACGTGGAGGCAGTTGTGGCCGCGGTCGTGCGCGGCACCACGATGTCCCGTGGAGTTGAGGTGTGCGGGGGTGGAGGAGCGTTTTACTTGTGCACGCAGGTTGGGTGGCTGTGGGGCAGCGTGGGCACGCTGGAGACGGACGCGCGTGGAGATGGGTGTGCGGAGCCCGTAACCGTGCCACGCGGGACGGTGGTGCCAGCGAGGAGGTGTGTCCGGCGGGTCGTGCCCTTTGTAGTGGTGCAGAGTGTTTAAAGTGCACTTTGGTGCTGCGTGCGAGCTGCCGGGTTGCAGCTAAGTCCCAGTTGCCACCAGAAGGGCTTGTCTGAGGGCTACTGATATAAATGAAGGGGGACAGAGTCCAGTAGACCCTGGGTGTGTATTTCCTACCTCCTCTTATTCCATTCTTGGAATGGGGGAGGAACCCCTCAGTGAGCCACCCTGCCCAGAAAAGAGCCGCCCCTCTTATCCAAGCCTGCCTGCTCCTGTGGGGAGTCCACTTTCGCCCCACTCCGCTGGTCAGGAAACCAGGTTTAGGGCAGATGGGATGTAAAGAGGTGGGTGCTGAGCCAGCGATAGAGAGACCTGACAGCCCTCCTAAAGGCCTACAAAATCCCACTCAGGGCTGGAGTGATGGCTTAGCGGTTAAGGCGCTTGCCTGCAAAGCCAAAGGATCTTGGTTCGATTCCCCAGGACCCACGTAAGCCAGATGCACAAGTTGGCGCATGTGTCTGGAGTTAGTTTGCAGGGGCTGAAGGACCTGGCGTGCCCATCCTCATTCTCTCCCTCTCTGTGTGCCCCCCCTCTGTCATAAATAAATAAATAAATAAATATCCCACCCAGACTTTCTCCTAGAACACCTCCACTTCCAACTGAAGGTGCTAAGTACCTGACCTCCGTCTGTACTTTGTCGACCAGCACTTTCCATTGGCCCTCGAGCCCTGCACCGTTGAATTCCTCCACCCTTGCCTAAAGCGCCGGCCACAGCAGCCGCTCCCTCCGCAGGCCCTTGCCCCAGGGTGAAGCGCTTCCGCAGCAAACTCTTCCCGGCTCGGCTCCTCGGGAGGATCTCGGGGGACACAGCGCAGCGAGCGAGCGAGCGGGAGGGGCGGGCGAGGAGGGGGTGGGCAGGCGAGCTCGGTTCTCAGCTGTCAGCAAAGCAGCATTGATCTGCTGAGCGCCGGTGGGGGAGGGCGGGAGGTGGGCGTGCCGCGAGGGGCTGAAGGACCCGGGGGTCCCCAAGCCGGGCTTGGCAGCAAGCCATATCACAAGCCCGTAGCGACCCTTTCTTTCCCCTTTGCCCAGCCGGGGGAGCCTCCTGAGGTCTGACCTGAATCTCTCCCACCACTCGGGACTCCTGGGGCTGGCCAGGGCCATGGCCTGGTGCCCCTGGGCAGGTTATGTTCTGAACATATGCTGACAACTGGAGGAGGTTTCTAGAACCCAGAGCCTCACTCTGGATGCGGTGCCCAGGTTAGACCTCACCATCCTCTCCCCATAAACTAAAGCCAGCACTGCCCACCCTTCCCTGACTGTAACTGTTGGATTTCTGTCAGGGGCTCAGGGGTGGGATGTAGGTCTGGATGCAGGCTGTGCAGAGGAAAGTGGCTGTTGCGGTCTATGAGGCTCTTCTGTGGCAGAAATGAAACTTGAAGTCAGGTTGTCCCTGTCAGCACTATCTAAACTTGAGTCTGTTCTGGGAACACTGATCCTTTAGCTCAGCCATCACCTCGGAAACCCCAGACCTCTTTTCCCTTCTGGGGGACTGCTAAGTCCCTTTCCTCCTAGAGTGGAGCCCCTACTCCACTCAAGGAGACAGTCTCATCTTCTTTCTCAATTCCAGCTTGGGACCACTCCCTCAGAGCCTGAGCAAGAGGAAAGGCACTAGAGCTGCAGCTGGAGGGATGGGAGTTAGACTGCAAGAAGCACCTCCAGAGGGCCCAGAAGCCGGTTTCTCTCGCTGGTGCATGTGTAATGGAGGGACAGGGCTACTGCTGTTGGAAATGAGGAGACATAGAGCTCTTCCTAAGGGGTGGGAGTGATGGGGGAAGTGTCAGCTGGAGACCCTGGAAAGTTGAGTTGGTGTGTGTGTGTACATGGGGAAGCAGAGGAGGCAGAAGAGAAAGTCCAGTTCAGAGAGGACAGGTGGCCACTCTGAGTGTCACCCGAGGCCTTCCTATGCTCTTCCGGATTCCCAGGACATGACTAGAAGGACGGACTTTCCCCATCACAGCCTTTAGTGACTAAGACACTTTTCTGAGCAAACAGCTGTCTCCGGTCCCCAGGACTGGCCCCTCTGCTGGAGAGGCGGGGTGTGCTGTGGTTTCCCACGCTCCACCCCCCACCTGTCCCCTTGACCCTCACCCTCATCAGCTTCCTCAACTACCCCCCCCCCCACAAATCCCTGGCAACCCTGCTCCGAATTTCGTTCTGTTCAACCTACTCCAGGTCCCACCTGCACAAGTCTCTCCCTGGCTCTGGGTTTCAGTTTCAGGGCCCAACAAGAACGGGGCAAGCTCCTTGATCTGCTATGATCCATCACTGTCCCCACCATCCATCAATGGAACAGGTATTGATTGAGAGGAAAAGCGGAGAGGGAGAGTCCCATTTGCTGAGCACTCGCGTGGGTCAGGCCCTATCGTTTACAGAAAGCAGTGCAGCGCTTTGTGAAAAAGAGGCGCAGGGACTGACCCAAGTCCAGCAGTAACCCCAGAACTGTGTGTGTCCTATGCTTTCTTCCTGGTTGGCACCTGCCTAATGGACCCTGGGTGATGGAGTGGAGGTGAGCCATACGTGCCCGTCCTGGGTCTCTAGCACTTGCTCCTGCTTGCAGGGGCAGAGACAACCCAGTCTGGAAAAAAAAATTTTTTTTTTGAAGTCTAGAAATAGCTGGAACTTCTGTCCTTAGGGTCAACCCTGATATTGACTCCCAGTATGACCTCAGGTCATTTCAAGGGCTCGGTTCCTCGCTGGAGTGGGAGGGGTGGCTTAAGTCAGCGGGTTTTCAGATTCTGTCAGCACCAGGAATCATTTCTACAAACAGAATCATAAGGTGGCAAGGAACGGTTGAGGCGAGGGTGTCCAGGCTTTCCTTATCTGTCTCCTTCTCCTTCTTCCCTTAATGGTCTCCTGTGCAGTTCAAGCTGGTCCAGAACTCGCTGTGTAGCCCTGATGGTCCTAAATGTGCCTCAACCCTCATGCCTCGGTCTCTTGAATGTTGTGTGTGCCACCATGCCTGACTTTCCCCTGAGTTTTCTTATGGCTTAATGGTTGCCAAAGGGCCAGAGGTGGGAGAAGTCTCCACTGGAAATGGCAGAGGGAACTGTCTTTGGGACAGAAGTGGGAAATACAGAGAAGGGCAGAAAAGCACAGCCATCCATGCACGCTCCTTCAGGGAGGCTGTGATAAAGAAATGCTAAGCCCCACGCAGGGTGCCTTGCTTGCATTCTCTTTCAGTATCCCCAAACGGGGGATTCACACTGTTCACACCCACTTTATGGTGTATAGTCAAGAAGCCTGAGGTTGAGTGCAGCCTTGCCCAGTAGAGCCGTGGGCTGGGTGCATAGGAAGGCACTGGGACTGGGAGGGTGTTCTAGAGCACAGGGGCGGGAGAGCAAGTGTGGCCAGTGAGATGGAGGCCTTAAATGCCAGGCAGAAGAAAGCGCATGGAAGCCAGGAGGCTCATCTGGAAGCTAAGCTAAGAAGGGGCTGGAGGGTGGCAGGAAGACTGAAGGCAGTAGTGCATGAAGTCACAGAGCAGCAGGGGGCTGTTCCACAAGGCTATTTACATCACTCTTCAGGTGAGGCCTGACGAGGAGGGGGCTCGCAAGGGAAGGCTTTGCACTCTTACCTCTGGAAAGCCACTTCCTGGAGAGCAGGAGGAGGTATGAGGGAGCCAAGGTGTTCTTTCCTACACACAACCCAGAACAAGTGGCTTAGGCCATCCAGAATATGGAAGGCACTGGAGAGGTCCAGGGAGTCTCTCTTCCCCAGGTCTGTGTGTGCTACTGGTCTGCCTTCAGTCTAGACTAGGCTGGCCTGGCCAGTCAGCCCAGAACCATAGGAAGTGGGGAAGGAGCATTGTCGCTGAGCTCAGTGAAAGTGAACCCCCATTGATCCTAAGGGCCGGAGGGGGGGAGGCCCACCAAAGGAGACACAGAGGGAAAAGGGGGTGTGCAAATGAAGGTCAAGTCCATTTCTTCTTGCATGGCTCTTCTGCCTCAGGACTCTTCCTCCCTCCTTTACTGCTGGAGAGCTGGCCACGCAGAAGGCATGGCACTGGGGGCCTGCTGGTAGGTTCCAGGTCTCAGTGAGAGCATTGGGACAGTGGAGCTGTGGGGAAACAATAAACGAAGGACTGTGTGACTGACTGTCCTCTGGTGGTGAAGGTCTGTAATCCTGGCCCCTCAGGAGGCTGACACAGGAAGATGGGAAGCTCAAGGCCCTGCCTGGACTATAGAAGGACTACAGGGGCTAGCTTGGACCACCTTAGTGAGACTGTCTCAAAATAGAAAGCAGACTAGGCATGGTGGTGCACGCCTTTAATCCCAGCACTGGGGAGGCAGAAATAGGAGGATTGCTGTGAGTCCAAGGCCAGCCTGAGATGACATAGTGAATTCCAGGTCAGCCTGGGCTGGAGTGAGACCCTACTTCAGAAAAAAACATAAGCAAAAGGAGGGTTGAGAATGTATCTCAGTAGTAGAGCGCTTGCCCAGCATGCAAAAGGACCTTGGGCTCACCCTATTCCCAACCCCAAATAGGGAAAGCTCTCTTGGCAGAATAAATTTAGGTAAGAGCTATGGGAAAGGGGTAGATGGTTGTGAGTAGGAGGGAGTTAAGGTTGTGTGACAGGGAAGGAGGTTCAGAAAAGGGATGGAGGGAGATGGGTGGTCTTTAGGAGGCTCACAAGAGGCATGGGACTCAGCAATAGAGTAGAGAGGCTCAGAAAGTAGAGCTTCTAAAACAAGTTTGACTTAACCTCTTGCTCTGAGGCTTCTTGGTCCTACCCATGAGGCTTCCTTGTTCCTCCCCAAAGCTTGACAAAATGAAAATACGTCATCTCTTTTAATATCTTGATATACAAGGATTAATGCATGAACTTGCATTTCTTTTGTTCTTTTGGGGGGTCTTCTACATATTAGTAGGTCTATACCGAGCATTGGAATTAATTTTTTTAGGTTTAGTTGCTAGGGATTCATAAGAATGAAGCGCTACCTGAGCTTGGAATTATTCTATGCCTTAAAATAGGTATCTAGGGCTGAGAGATGGCCCATGGTTAAGTCTCTTGCCTATAAAACCTAATGACCTGGGTTTGAGTCCCCAGTACCCACATAAAACCAGATGCACTAAGTGGCAGATGCATCTGGAGTTCATTTGCAGTGACCTGATATGCCCATTCTCTCTCTCTCTCTCCCTCTCTCCTTGCAAATAAATAGTTTTTTTTTTTTTTTTTTTTTTTTTTTGGTTTTTGAGGTAGGGTCTCACTCTAGCTCAGGCTGACTTGGAATTTTACTATGTAATCTCAGGGTGACCTTGAACTCATGGTGATCCTCCTACCTCTACCACGCCCAGCAATAAAAATATTTTAAAGAAGATAGGTATCCAGGTTCAAATGCAGAAAATTTTAAGGACAGAAAGAAGTGAGACGACATTCCTTTGTGTAAGCAGAAGCTGTACCTTAGGGAATTCTGTGTTTTAACGGACAGCAGGTATATCTGTAGACCCCATGAGTGAAGTCAGGGGCTGCAGTAGGCTCCCTACTTAATGTTGGGTCTGGGACATCTCTGCTTGCCTGTCCCTAGCTTTCCATAGAAAGAGTGCCCATATGAATATGAACACCTCTGCCTATCCACACAGAGACTCATGATTTGATATCTGTGCTATGCAAATATCCCAAGCTGTAGCAGACAGACTAAGGTTCGCTGAGATGAACTTTCAGACCAGACACAGTTATGGAGGAAGAAATATTTATTGAAGCTTACAGATCCAGGGGAAGTTCCATAATCGCAGAAGAAGCTGGCCTGCCTTCACAGGCCCAAGGAGAGAGAGAGAGAAGCACAAGCCTAAAGCCAAAGGCTACAGCACACTTCAGGAACTCCTGCTAGGCACACTTTGCATATCTTTAATTTTTTTTAAAATTTATTTGAAAGCGACAGACAAGAGTGAGAAAGAGGCAGAGAGAGAGACAGAGAGAATGGGCGCGCCAGGGCCTCCAGCCACTGCAAATGAACTCCAGACGCGTGCACCCCCTTGTGCATCTGGCTAGCTTGGGTCCTGGGGAGTTGAGCCTCGAACTGGGGTCCTTAGGCTTCACAGGCAAGCGCTTAACCGCTAAGCCATTTCTCCAGCCCATATCTTTAGATTGAAATCTGAAACCCACCACCACACCTTAAGATCCACCCAGTGACACTGCCTCCAGCCAGGTGGCTGCAGATCAGATGCAAACTACAAACAATAAAGAACTGAATATATTGGGGGCCATCTATTCAAACTACCACACAAGCCAAAGACATTAGCATAAGCATTGCCTTGAAGCTGGTGCACTCCCACAAGGCTTGGGCACATATAACCAAGAAGTCATGTCTTGAGATGACCTCCATACCCTAGGGGACAGTCAGGAAAATGTGCTGAAAATAATATCAGATAAATTTCATAACCTGACCTGGAATTAACTATGTAGTCTCAGGGTGGCCTCGAACTCACGGTGATCTCTGCCTCCCGTGTGCTGGGATTAAAGGCGTGTGCCACCACGCCTGGCCCTAGTAAGAAATCTTAAAAATCGGGGTTGGAGAGATGGCTCAGCAGTTGTGGCAGTTGCCTGCAAAACCTAAAAACTCAGGTTGGATTCCCCAGTACCCACATAAAGCCGGATGCACAAAGTGGTGCATGCATCTGGAGTTCATTTTCAGCAGTTAGAGGCTCTAGAACACTCATTCTGCCTACTTTCTCTGCTTGCAGATAAATAATTTTAAAATTATTTTTATTTATTTATTAGAGAGAGTGAGAGAGAATGGGCACACCAGGGCCTCTAGCCATTGCAAACGAACTCCAGACACATGTGCCCCCATGTGCATCTGGCTTAAGTGGAACCTGGAGAATCGAATCTGGGTTCTTAGGCTTCACAGGCAAGTGCCTTAACCTCCACCTCTCCAGCCCAGTATATTTTTTAAAATAAATATATATATTTTTAAATCTTAAAAGTTAAAAACCAAGCCAGGCGTGGTGGCGCACGCCTTTAATCCCAGAACTTGGGAGGCAGAGGTAGGAGGATCACCGTGAGTTCAAAGCCACCCTGAGACTCCATAGTGAATTCCAGGTCAGCCTGAGCTAGAGTGAGACCCTACCTCAAAAAACCAAAAATAAATAAATAAATAAATAAAGTCAAAAACTATATCTCCTAACATTTAATATCTGTACTATGTAAAGACCTAGTAGATCCAGGAAAAGCCCAAAATATTCCAACAGGCAATTCATAAGGTAATGCAAATTTGGGCTCAGTGGTTAAAGGTACTTTCTTGCAAGGCCTGATAGCCTGGGTTCAGTACCTCAGTACCCATGTAAAGCTGGATGCACAAAGTGGCACATTAATCTGTTGTTTGTTTGCAGTAGCAGGTGACCCTGGCAACCCATACTCACTATCTGCTTTTTTCTCACTGTCTCAAATGAATAAAAATATGAAGGGCCAGGCGTGGTAGTTCACACCTTTCATCCCACCACTTGGGAGGCAGAGGTAGGAAGATCACTGTGAGTTAAGGACAGTCTGGGATTACAGAATGAATATAAGGTCAGCCTGGGATAGAATGAAATCTTACCCCCCAAAAAAATATTTTAAAAAAAGATAATGCAAATTGTTACTAAGTGTCCCTTTTTTTGTATTCTGTCCTTCTTGTAATGAAATAAATGTAAAGGTAAAAATAAACTACGTCTAGAAACCTTGCAGTCAAAAGTGTGGAGTATCACAAATAAAGAAATTCTAAAAGCCACCAGAGGAAAAAAGATAGTGTATCTACAAAGGTCCAATAATTGAATTGACAGCAGACTTCTCATCAGCAACAATGGATGCCAAGAGACAGTGGAGAGCATCTTCAGCCTGCTAAGGGCAAACAACTGTGAACCTACAATTCTGTATCTTGCCAAATGTCATTAAATCAAAGGGCAGCCAGGCATGGAGGCGCATGCCTTCAATCCCACCACTCAGGAGGCAGAAGTAGGAAGATTGCTGTGAGTTTGAGGCCAGCCTGAGACTACATAGTGAATTCCAGTTCAGTCTGGGCTAGAGCAAAAACCCTTCAAAAAAACCAAAACTAAATAAATAAATATCAAAGGGCAAAATAAAGACATTTGAACATTTACGAGATCTTAGAAAGCTTCAGTCCCACAGGCCTTCACTGAGAGATCCAGGGGCTAAGGGGAGATGCTGGGAGCTTACTCAAGCACCAGAGGCTCAGTGGACTCCAAGGAGGGGTAGGAGGCTCAGGGCTGTGGGCAAGTTGGAGTTGTTTCCGATCTTGTCTCAGCACTAGCCAGACAAAGGAGCCCGACGCAGCCCAGCTCAGGTTTTCCTTTCTTGAGCGCCAGCCTTGCTGTCCTCCTTTCCCCTTTGTGGGCTATGGTAGTGGCATGACACCCAAGCTAGCCTGGCTCTGGGGCCTTCAGGAGACCATGTCCAAGATCCTCATGTGACTCATGCAACTCATTCTCTCCTCTAGGGAGCTCAGATGCCACCTTAGAAAGGTCTGCAGGAGAATCAGGCATGGTGGCGCATGCCTTTAATCCCAGCACTCAGGAGGCAGAGGCAGGAGGAACGCTGTGAGTTCAAGGCCACCCTGAGACTACATAGTGAATTCCAGGCCAGCCTGAGCTACAGTGAGATCCTACCTTAAAAAACAAACAAACAAGCAAGCAAAAAATAGTCCAACAGGAGGTGGTGGTAAGGTGTGAACACTCAATCTCTGTCCCAGAGCTGGCAGGGGAGGGAGAAAACCCAATAGGAGCTGAGGCAGCTGGGCCATGGGAAACAGGAGGCCTTTGGGAGCACTGGACTCCCATTTGACCAACTGGTACCCTTAAGCAATTTCTTGGTCTCTTTGAGCTTGCATTTCTTATTTATAAAATGGTGGGGGTCCCTATTTAATGAGGTGAAGATGAAGTGAGAATCTATTGAGGTACCAAGCTTTAGCTGCATTTCCCTCCACAGTGATTTCTTAAAAAGCCTTGCCTAAATATCATCAGTGCTCAATTAAAAAAAAAAAAAAAAAAAACAGTTAAGAAGAAAAAGTGGTGTGAGCAGCTGAGCAGAAGGGGGACATGTGCTTGTGTTGAAGTTCACAACAGCAGGGACCTCACCTGGCTTGTTTTCAGCTGGACTCAGGGCATCCAAAACAAGTATCTGATACAGAGGTGCCAAAGAAATATGTGCTGAATGATGGTGTATGTGAGCTCTAATAATAGTTTGTAGGAGTTGATACAGGAGCATCGAAGAGGTCCTCGCTGACTCTGCCCAAGGAATTCTAAGTTTCTCAGTGATGAGGGCGGTTTAAATTGGGCCTTGACGGATATATAAGAGATCAATACATGAAAAGGGCATTCCAGGCATTGTGGCCAGTACATTCTGAAACATGGGAGGTCAGATCAGGAACCAGAGTGTGCTGGGAACACCAGTGTGCAGGTGGCAGTGGAGAAGAGGAGGATGGAAAGAAAGGAGAGGAGATAAGGGAGACCTTGAATGGGCTTGGACTATCAGAAAGTCTAACCACAACCACCTACCTTGATGCAGCACTCTGGAGAGGGTAGTTTCCAATGATCCCACAGAAGCCTCTCTCTTCAAAGGATAGGGGTCTTATCAGATAGGGGCTCAAGAATTTAGTGCTCGCTGAGAAAGGACAGTCACAGACCCCATTAGTTCTCAGAATTGTCTCAAGTTTGAATGAGGGTTGAAGACAGGTTATGTCCCAGACTCAGGTGAGAGCGGCATGCTGCCCCCTTGTGGCCTGATCAGCATGGGCACCAGCCAGGTCCTACGTTTATAAGCCCAAGGGTCTCCAGTTCCTACCAGGGCCCTGTCAAGTTATGCAAACCACCAGAGGTCTCAGGCCAGCTCCAATGGCTTTATTCATTCCATATACACTCAGAGCTGGAGTAGTGGAATTGGGGAGGCAAAGTAAAAGCAGACCTGGGGCATTTGGTAAGGCCCCCCTCTCTCTCCACCTTTTTTTGTTTGATTTTTCAAGGTAGGGTCTGACTCTAGCCCAAGCTGGCCTTGAAGATGTATACCACCATGTCTGGGTATCTCTCCACCTTTTGATGAATAGGGGATCAAGTCTCTCTCTCTCTACTTTGGGGGGTCAGGAGACCAGAGTGTGGGTCTAACTCCACCTCTAATTCAGAATGACCTTGAGACAGTCACTGCACTTTGCTAGGCCTCTCATGACGCCATCTGGAACACAGGGACTGTGATGCCTTCCTGTCTCTTCTGCAGGGTCACAGTGAAGATCATCGGGAGGACGGATGCTGCAAATGCTAGGGAAAATGTTCAAACAGTGCTCCGGATGTAAGGGGATCGTGCTGGGTATTAGATAGGGGCTCTCTTGGGCTGCACCAAAGGGTTTGTTTACACCAGAATGGGCCCTGCTGGCAAGGCCATTTAAAGGGACCGGGCTGAGCAAAGAAGCTTCTTGCCAATCACGATTGATCAAAGCATCTCTAAAACAAGAATGAACACTAAGGAAAAACAGGAGCTGCCAACGGGCCTGAAGTTCCAGTCACACTTGGATTTTCAGGAACAAGCGAAGGAGCAGCAAAGTGGAAGAGGGCACCAGGAAATGGGCAGGGCTTCTCCTGTGTGTTCGGAGGCAAGGGCCCCTGGGCCTGCTCTCTCTCGCACTCTGCGCAAAGAGCAGACGAGCACCTGTGCTGATGGTTGTGATGTTCCAAGATGAGCTTGGGTGGGGGACAGGTGGAAAGGCCAGAAACCCCGTTTCAGAGACAAACCCAAGATAGAAGGATAGTTGGGTATGAGAGGAGGCTAAACTTGGGAGTCAAAAGTATGTGGGGTCAGCCCCAACTTGTCAAATAGGCAGATTGAATGCCTTCTCATGTGGACAGCACACTTGCCTTATCTTCCCTGGTGACAATGAAGGGTACTATGTCTCCAAAACCTTAGAAACTGGGAAGGGGTGGGCATAGTGGCACACACCTTTAATCCCAGTACCCAGGAGGCAAAGGTAGGAGGATCATGTGAGTTTGAAGCCACCCTGAGACTACGTAGTGAATTTCAGGTCATCCTGGGCTAGAGTGAGACCCTATCTTGAGGGGGGGGGAGAACCACCTGGGAAAACCTGCCACCCCCCAAACAATGGTATTACTTTTTGCCCTTTCAATGTGAATGCATCCCCTACCTGATTTCTTTCTGCCTTGGCAGCCAGGAAACTTAAATCATTTTAGCAATGCAGGTTTTAAGTTTTAATTTTTAAAATTATTTATTTGAGAAAGAGGGGCGGGGGTGGAGAGAGAATGGTTGTGCCAGGGCCTCCACCTGCTGCAAATGAACTCCAGACACACTGCCACATCTGGCTTATGTAGGTCTTGAGGAATTGAACCTGGGTCCTTGGGCTTTGCAGGCAAGCATCTTAACCTCTAAGCCATCTCTCCAGCCTGTTTTTAATGTTTATTTTCAAGGAGAGAGAGGAAAGAGGCACACCAGAGCTTCCTGACACTGCAAAAGAAATCTATGCATGCACCACTTTGTGCATCTGGCTTACATAGGTACTGGGGAATCGAACCCAAGTCATTTAGTTTTGCAAGCAAGCACCTTAACTGCTGAGCTATCCCCCCAGACCCCCCCCCCCTTTTTTTGTTTTTTTCCAGGTAGGGTCTCACTTTAGCTCAGGCTGACCTGGAATTCACTCTGTAGTCTCAGGTAGCCTCAAACTCACAGCAATCCTCCTACCTCTGCCTCCCAAGTGCTGGGATTAAAGGCATGCACCACCATGCCTGGCAGCCCCCCCCCTTTTTAACGACCCTGATTTCCTATTCAGTTTTTCCAACCTTTTGTTTGCTTTTTGGTTTTTTCAGGACAGGGTCTTGCTCTAGCCCAGGCTCACCTGAATTCACTATGTAGTCACAGTCACTATGCAGTCACAGTGATCCTCTTGCTCTGCCTCCGGAGTGCTGGGACTAAAGGTGTGCGCCACCATGCCTGGCTTTTCCAATCTTAACTTGTAGTTCATTGTGCTGCTTTCCTTACAATTCTTGTGGAGTACAGTAAGGTATACATATGTCAATGAAATATAGACTATCGGCACGGGGGAGATAGAGCCAAGTTTTCCCTATCCAGGGAGTAAAGGGCAGAACTGGCCAGACTTGAAGTTAGGTAAGTAGTCTATATGCACTGCTACAGGGGACTTGGGGATGTGGGAAAGAGGGCATGGGTGGGTGTCACCTCTTCTTTCCTGGTTCTCCAGTGTCAATGTACATTCTATCACCATGGTCTACCATAGGCACACTTAGCCAGGGACTCCTATGAAGACCAGGCTTGAAGGTTTCTAACACAAACCTCTTCCTCACTGCCAGCCTGGGACAGCCCAAAGCCAGGGGAGTGGCCCATAGTGTATGCAAACTGATGCCTGCATTCCTGGCACCCAGCTTGCTGCCTTCGCATGGCAGCAGGTCTCAGTGGAGGGCTGGGGAGATGGCTCCATGGGTGAAGTGCCCGCTCTGCAAGCACTAGTTCAGACCCCTAGCACCTCCATGAAAGGCCCAGTGTGGCTGGAGTATGCCCATAGTCCCAGTGCTGGGAAGGCAGAAACACGAGCCTTGATGGCTGGCTTATCTAGTTGAATGGGTGAGGTATGGGTTGGCTGAGATACTATCTCAAAAAAAAAAAAAGGTAGGTGGTCAGGGAAATGGCTCCGCTGTTAAAAGCGTTTGCCTCTTAAGCATAAGGAATGCTCAGCTGGAGACTGCCAAATTCGACTCTCAAGAACCCACAGAAAAGTAAAGAAGCTGGGCAGAGCCACATACCTGGGGGCAGAGGACCAGAGAACTGCTGGGGCTCGCTGATGGACAGCAGCTCCAGGTTGACAGACCCCATCTTAAGGAAATACAAAGATCAGCAATAAGGGTATCCAATGGTCTCCTTGGACTTTGGCACGTACACAAGGCATGCATATCTGCACACACCCATGCATGTGCATCCACACATGTATGCCCACATATGAGCTTGCATCCCTCCCACCCCCCACGCCAAAGGCATGATGGTCAGCACTGACTCTAGTGCTCCTGCTTCAACGGACAGGAAGCAGGCCAACTGCAGAAGACGTCATCTGTTGGCTAACAAAAGGCCCAGGAAAATCCAGGCCTTGGTGATGGACACAACCACAGCAGGCAGCTCTGAGGGCCACAGGGTTCCAGGCAGGACTTCAGGGATCCTTGTTTGCGGCAGGCAGTAGCGTTTGTTCTCTGGGAGAGGTGCCCTCCACAAAGCAGGCTGCAATTCCTAGCGAGGTGAGGCAGGTGTTCGGCATGTTCCGACGAAATTCACATGTCAACTGGTCAAGGACCTCAGTCTGAATACAATGTGTGTCTTTGCACACCTCCTCCTCATGAGGGTACCTCATCTTTCCATACACCCCATCTAAGGGCAAGCCAATCTTTCTAACCCTTCCCAAGCAAGTGGTCCCATGAATGTCCCCAGAAACAGAAACTGACTCTAAAATATCTAAAACAAAATTTATTGCATTTCATGCAGTTTGAAGTCCATGCTGCAAAGGAGACTAGCACAATTTTTAATGCATTTAAAAAATAAAATAAGGGAGGCAGCACAAATTCCTAGTCTCCTTAGGTCCCTGGGAGAGAAGGGCTGGAAGGACCCCCTTCAGGAAAGAGTTGTTCTTTTACACTCAAGGAACGATCCTGCAGCCTCTGAATGCACACAGCTCTGGGGAGAGGGATGGAGAGGAGCAACACACCTCCTAACTGGGTCTGAGGCAGACAAGGTGGCAAATCGCAGGGAGCAGCTGGTCTGAGTCAGAAAACCCTGTGCACCCCTAGGAAGGAAGATGAAGACTTGCTCCTAAAAAAAAGTAGTGGTGAGAACCAAAAACAAAAACAGAAGTTGAAATATTTCCTCAACCACACGCTTCAAGAAAATTCCATAAATATGTTATTTAATATTCTCATTTCATAGAGTTGGACACACAGCTCAACATATTGAAATATTGATTCCTTGGAGAAAAGAATGGAAAAAAAGGAAATAAAAAATATTGCATCTTTCTGTGGTACAATCTTGGCCCCCAGGCACAGGGTATAGCGCACCAGTGTCCTAGCCCGCAGGAGGCGCTGAGGTTGCTGGTTCCTCTGAGGAGGGAGGAGGTGCCCATCGCCTGGGGCTGTATGGCAAAAACTGTGTTGGGTATCCTTGGCCTTTGCCAGCTCAGACCCTCAGTCTCCGGTCACCTGGGGAGCCTGCCCGTCGGAGGGTTGGTTGGCTGACTGGATGAACATGGGCTGGGTGAGGTCCTGGCCCGCAGGCATGGTGACTTGCTGGATCTGGTAGAGTTGCTATGAGGGGTAGAGAGAAGAAAGTGAAGTCAACCCTGAGATAGGGGCAGGCAGTTCCCTGTGGGTCTCCAGCTGGGTGGGGACCCCATATACCTTAACCACTCCCCACTGTAAGGTAGGGAGGAGAGGGGCCACTCTGCTGGGTAGGTGCTGTGCATAGCTTGACGTTGGGAATGGGGCTTAGAGAGAGTTACATTTAAAGTAGTTTCATATCTCTTGGCTCTGTCTCTCCCTCTCCTGTTTGTTATTTCGCTGTGACAAACTTAAGCATTTTTAACCACTGTACCAGCAGCTTGCAAGTCGTAATTTTCTTACCAGAAACTCACAAGTTCCAGTAAGAGAAGCAGGATTTCCCCCTTCCTCCTTTCCTCCCTTCCTCCCAATGCCTGGCTCAGCAAAGAAGGGGACCTGGTATTAAATGCTTACTACAGCCAAGTCTCACCAGGGTAAAGAGGTTAGGGATCTTGGCTTCTCGGTTTCCCAGGGCTCCCAAAAGAAACCAAAGCCAAGACACCTAACCACAGGAGCAATCCCTGGCCCAAGAGCCTAGCACCAAGTACTAGCAGAAGCTTGGGGCGGGGAAGGAGGTGGTAATGCTAGCTCTTCTCCCTTTTGGGCAGCAGACAGCACAAGTTGGGACAAGTCATCCTATACCATCCTCAATAAGCCCTGGAAGCATGCTATGAGGAGAAAAAAAGGTGAAGTAAAATCCCTTTCCCAGATATCCAGAGAACTCAAGAAGTCACACGTTCCCAGCAGTTCAACTAACCTATGCTGCTAAAAGAGATCATGGCTTAAGGAAAAATATTCAGAGGAAGAAACAGAAACCTATGAGTTCTTGCCCTGGCTCTGCACCAAACAGCTGAGAGTGAGCATGCCCACTTCAAGGCTCAACTTACTTATCTAAAAAATGGCAATTTGGGGATGGAGAGAAGGCTCAGAGGTTAAGGTGCTTGCCTGCAAAGCCTAACAAACAGGGTTTCATTCCCCAGTACCCACGTAAAGCCAGATGCACAAAGTGATGCAAGCATCTGGAGTTTGTTTGCAGTGGCTAGAAGGCCTGGTGTGCATATTTTCTCTCCTCTCTGCTTACCAAAAAAAAAAAAAAAAAAAGCAATTTTGGAGCCGGGCATGGTGGCACATGCCTTTAATCACAGCACATGGGAGGCAGGAGGAGGAGAATCAATATGAGTTTGAGGCCAGCCTGGGACTACAAAATTACACAGTGAGTTACAGGTCAGTCCTGTAAAAAAAAATCTAAAGAATTCAAACCTTCACTGCAAAGAAAATGTGTGTATTAACAATTCCTGACCACTCACTATTATTAGTAAGGAAGAGGACAGTTACTCTGACTCACCTACCACATGTAAGCCTGGACTCTGCTCTTTGCCCCGCTCAGGCTGGGTACCCTTACCTGTCCATCTGTGAACTGGCTGAACTGCTGCTGTCCTTGCTGGACCTCTGTCTGTGTGATCTGTGGGAAGCAAGAGCACAGAGCACACATATCAGCTGCATGTCTGTCAACTGGCCCACCTGCCCATGAAGAAGACAAAGCCTGCAAGTGCCCAGGATCAGGACTGTCACAAAGCAGGCTTGAGAGGCTAGAAAGTAAGGGTCTCTCTCAAACTCCTTGCACTGATGACTGCCACAGAACTGGTCCTACACAGGCCCCTTGAGAAGCCTAGAGACAATTCTGAACATCCACCTCCTTCAACTACTCACCTCAAGGTCTGAGGCACACATAGAGCATTTTTTTTGGGGGGGGGATAATTTTTTTATTTGCAAGCGGGGAGAGGTTGGGAAAGACTGGGTACACACCAGGATCTTCTGCCACTGCAAATGGACTCCAGATGTATGCACCACTTTGTGCATCTGGCTGTACATGGGTACTGGGGAATTGAACCCGGGCCATCAGGCATTGCAAGCAAGTGCCTTTAACCTCTGAACCATCTCTGGCCCAAGAGAACAGCTTTAACAAGAGAAGATGTAATAGTTAAAGCTTTGGATAGATGTCCTAAGAGTCCACCTTTCAGCCAATGAAGGAAGAATGTAAATAAACATCAAGATGTGAATGGTCCTTTTCACCCTCAGAAGGTGGGCTTCAAACCACACCCTTATCATCCAGATTACCTGACTGGATAGGAAACACCTGGCGAGCAGCAGCCTTGGCCTTGGCAGTCCTCATGGCAAACCTGTGAAGCACTTTTTCCAAGAGACAATGTGCAGCCCTTTGGGCCAAAAAGGGACACAGGCACAGCAAAGAAAAAACACTTCTTGGGCTGGAGAGATAACTCACTAGGTAAGGTGCTTGCCTGCAAAGCCTAGGGACCTGGGCTTAATTCCCCAGTACCCATGTAAAGCCGGATGCACAAAGTGGTACATGTGTCTGGAGTTTGTTTGCAGTGGCTAGAGGTCCTGGTGCACCCATTCTCCTCTCTCTCTCTGCTTGAAAATTAAAAAAAAAAAATTCTCCCATATTCTTCAAATCTTATGTGGGGATTTGAAAGTAAATGCACTGTCATGCAGAGCTGCAGCATATAATGACAACTGCTAGGAATAGCCTGGTACGCCCAACTCCTAGAATCATTGTGGTCAACCTGTCAGACAAGGCCTATCCTCTCAAGTGTCCTTACCATGGCCAGAACAGCCCTGCAGGTCTACCTGAGAGGGTATGACGAACAAAAGAAGCAGGTTGCCGGGTGTGGCGGCGCACGCCTTTAATCCCAGCACTAGGGAGGCAGAGGTAGGAGGGTCATGTCACCGTGAGTTCGAGGCCACCCTGAGACCACATAGTGAATTCCAGGTCAGCCTGAGCCAGAGTGAAAAAAAAAAAAGGCTACAAAAGAAGCAGGTGACAAGGAATCTTTCTCCTTCCACAAGTCTACAAGCCTCTTGAAGACAATAGTGTATTTTATCTCTACACTCCTAGGGCAAAGAAATTATTGCAAGAAATCCCTCCAGAGTATAAACACATGAACCTAAGACAAAAAGAAATTTTGCCAGGAGTGGTGGTGCACACCTTTAAGCCCAGCACTTGGGAGGCAGAGGTAGGTGGATTGCTGTGAGTTCAAGGCCACTCTGAGGACTACATAGTGAATTCCAGGTCAGCCTGGGCTAGAGAGTGAGACTTTACCTCCACAAACAAAAACAAAAAAAAACCCAGAAATTTCTCTGCATAAGCAAAATGGTTAACTATGCCTTATAGCCAGCAGGACTGCTATTTTGTATTCATAGCAGCTGATTAGTCTCATTTAACTTTAAATCATATATTTTATTCAGTATTCATTCAACAAATATTTATTGAGCACCTACTAAGTGCCAAGTTGTAAAAATTACAACATACAATTGGAAGTTTTAACTATCCTCAAGTACTCCCTTCTTGCATCTCTTTCATATCTCCCAACTTCAAATATTTTTAATTTTTATTTATTTGTAAGCAGAAAGCGAGAGAGTAAAAGAGACAGAGAATGGGCACACTAGGGCCTCTAGCCACTGCAAACACTCTAGATGCATGTGCCATTTTGTGCATTTGGCCTTATGTGGGTACTGGGGAATTGAACCCAGGTCGTTAGGCTTTGCAGGCAAGTACCTTAACCACTGAGCCATCTCTCCAGCCCTCTCCCAGCTTAAAGTTTATTTATTTATTTCACAGCAAGGTAGCAGAAAACTGAACTGGGGTCAGAAGGATTTGCAAGCACCTTTAACCACTAAGCCATCTCCCCAGCCCTGTATCTCCCAACTTTCTGGCTTTAGTTCTCTTCTCCAAGGTGGTTTTCTGAGGAACTACCAACCCTTTTTTTTTTCATTTCCTCCTGTTGCCATGCTATAAAAAGCTTCTTGGATGCTAAGAATCTTCTAAGCTTTTAGGGCTAGAGAGATCACTTAGCAGTTAAGGTGCTTGCCTTACAAAGGCAAAGGACCTAGGCTCGATTCCCCAGAACCCACATAAGCCAGATGCACAAGGTGGTGCACGCACCTGGAGTTCATCTGCAGCAGCTAGAGGCCCTGGCATGCCCATTCTCTCTCTAGCTGCCTCTCTCTTTCTCGCTGCTTTTCTCTCAAATAAATAAAAATATTTAAAAAAGAATCTTCTAAGCTTTTAAATCAAATGTAAAAAAGGAGATGGGGGTACTGAGAGATGGCTTAGCAGTTAAGGTACTTGCCTGGGAAGCCTAAGGACCCAGGTTTGGTTCCCAAGTACCCTGGTAAGCCAGATGCAGAAGACAGCACATGAGTCTGGAGTTCATTTACAGTGGCTGAGACCCTGGTGTGCCCACCCATTCTCTATCTGCTTCTTCTTCCTCTGTCTTCCTCTCTCAAATAAATTAATAAAATACTTTATTTTTTTTTAAAGGACATAGGCCCAAAGGTGTGACCAGTCTTGAAATGCTCCTCAGTGTCAGTGAGCCCTAAGAGAATGACAGAAAAGTCCAGGTTCAAAGGCAAGGAGGTAGCAGGTATAGAAAGGGTCCTTTAATGATCCCAGAGGCAACACAGAGCTCAGATGCCTTGCTTTTGGCTCATTCTTCACATTTTCCCAAATGAGATCTTTGGAGACCTGCTCCACAAACTCAGCTCTGTCACCACTGTCAATAGATACATCACCAGAAATGCAACTGGGCCAGACGGGTCCAGCTCTTAAACGATTGCTGCTTTTTTTGGGTCTGAGGCAAAAGGATCCATTAACAATGCTCCCCCCTTGACTAGCATCCCCCATCTTCTGCAAATGATGCCCACAGACCTCAGCCCCCAAGGTGAAGGGGGCAGTCCTCTCGGCATCTGTGACCTATAGCCTTCAGGATTGTGGGCAACAGAGGAGACAAGGAGGATTTCTCTCACTGCAGATCCATATGGATGTGGGGTAAATGAAGTATGCTTTCCCAAGGGCAGAGGAGATGCCAGAACACAAGTGCCATTGGGATTGAAAAGAAAGAACACATCCTGGCTACTAGGCTTCCTGTGGCCTGATGTGCACATGCACACATGAGCTTTCTTCCAGGTACCCTTGAGGCCTCCTCTCTGTGTTCCTTAATCCCTCAAGAGCAAGATGGTAAGAGTCACACGGTGAATCCAATCTTCTGACCCCATGTATCCCTTGAAGGCCATACAGATAAGAGGATGTGGAGAAGGCAGCTCTTGCTGGGGTTGAGGTGGGAGTGCTGTGTGCTGAGGCCTCCCTTCCACTGCCCAGCTGCTGCTTGTCTCCAACTCCAGTCTGCATCCCTGGAGTACATACCTGTTGGGCGTTGGTGGCAAGTGTCTGAATCTGTCCCTGCACGACTTGGGTGCCTGATACAGGCTGGGCTAAACGGATATACTGCAGCTGGCCAGCATTCAGCTGCACCTAGGACAGGGGCAGAGACAGAGACCACAGGTGACTGAACATAACATCATATAGTCCCATTTCCCATGATCACATGTGGCAAATAATCTCACCTTTCAAATCCTCCAAAAAAGCCCACCTTGAAAAAAGTTCTTTTAAACAGGTCAGAACAAGTAAAACCCTTCTCTTTAAGACACATGACATAAAGAGCTTGTCATCATTTGCTGACTCTTGGCTATCTATCTAATCAGTTTACTAGGTTTACCTTACAGACTGTTTGATAGCCATCAAAAAGCCTGGACTTTAAGTTGGACCTTTTCCCGATCATTTCTATACTTCTCAATACAGTTCCAGGGTTCATCAGAAGCCCAAAGCAGATGGAGGTCATTCTACATCACAGCCCAATATGACTCAACTCCATGCCACACATCTTGGAAGAAAAGGCTGGCTTGCTTTACTATCTCTGTTCCCAAGAGCCAGGACAATGGGGTGGGGGGAGTTATGGGGCTGCAAGGATCCTTGGTGTTCAGCACTAGCTTCTAGCCAAACACCTCCCTAGAGGAAACAAAGCAATAAAGCTCTCACAAAAACCCCATCATGGCAAACCAAAGCTACAAAATGCCCTTAGCGTCCATTGTGCTTACGATGAAGCCTCAGATAATACAATAATACCACAGGCTGCATTTAATTGTGTGCTAAAAGCCTTAACTCAGGCTCTTAGCGCTTCAGTGTGCCATGAAAGTATTAGTGCTTAGAGCTGGGGCTGAAGGGAGACTGAAGCAGTTACATGAAGAACTGAAGCTCAGCAGAGCTAAAGGGCAAAGGAGGCTGGTGGCAGTTCACACCCATAGCATAGTTCAGAAGGCCCTAGGAGCACTGGTAGAGGTGGTCTGTCTGTCTCTATCTGGGGCCCTAGAAAGTGCTCCCTGAGCTGGAGAGATGGCTTAGTGGTTAATGCGTCTGCCTGCAAAGCCAAAAGATCCCGGTTCGATTCTCCAGGACCCACATAAGCCAGATGCACAAGGCGGCGCATGCATTTGGAGTTCATTTGCAGAGGCTAAAGGCCCTGGAGTGCCCATTCTCTCTCTCGCAAATTAATATATATATATATATATACATATATATATATATATATATGTATATATATATGTGTGTGTGTGTGTGTGTGTGTGTGTGTATATATATATATATATATATATATATATATGTTTTTTAAAGTGCTCCCTGGCTGGCCAACCTGTCTGGCTCAATTGCAGATGGGAACTTCCTCAGGTAGACAGCATCACACTTCTGCCCTAGTACAAGGGTCCTCCTGGCCTTCGAGAGCTAACTTCACTGCAGAAACTTTTCTCCATGAGGAAAACACTGCCAGAATGAAGCCACTCTCTTGCATGCAGTACTAGCTACACCAAGTACTTCTCTGAAACTCCTCACCACAAATGATTTGAATTATCAAGAAAGCTAAAGTTTCTTTTGTTTTTGAGACAAGTTCTTATGTGGCCCAGGCCTTGAATTATGTAGCCAAGAACAACCTTCTGCCTCCACTTCCTGAATGCTGTGATCACAACTGTTTGTCACTCAGTTTCTGTGGTGCCAAGGGACTGAGTTCAGGGAGCTGCACATATTAATAGTAAGCACTGTACCAACTGAGCTTTATATACCCCCATCCCATAACTGAAGCTCTTGGTAGACCATTCCAGAGTGGTCTGCTTGATGCAAGACAGAGGGGCACAAAATCTAAACCCAAACATCTGGTTCAAAGTAAACAGGGTAAGAATAGTGTCACCTATAGTCATTTCTTTTCTGAGACTGTGCCAAGAGGAACTACTACTTGGAAGTTGCGGGCCCAAATTCCCTACCAAATCCTATAATGCCATTTCCAGGTGACAGTGTTGCTGATGGGAATGAAGGAGGCAGCTTGGGAAACCTGATCTGCTGATGGTGATAGTGGCAGATCCCAAGGAGTCACCAGAAGGCCAGTTAAAGACCCCAGGGTGAAAGACTACAGCCTTGTCCCAGGTGTGGGGGAAGACACAGAGTCACAAGTATTTTAAATTTTCTAGCTGGGAAGTACCACCTACAGGAACTCCAATATGACTGAAGAGCTGAGCCAAATGGTTCCAAGCAGTTTGTAGACAGAAGTGAGGAGTTTAAACTGAGAGACTCGGTGATGCTCTGCCCCTCATTCCTCCAAGACAAGGTAAGTCTGGTGCTCCTCAGCTTTTCTGCATGAATTACAGGCAAATAAGCCTATCCTGTCAGCTTTCAAGAGGGAAATGATATTTCTGTCCTGAAGGTCATCCCTTTTACAGGCACTCTGTTGAGAGGTCTCAAGAGTCTGGAAATGTAGACTCTGACACAGTGAAGACGAAGTTGTAGATTCTATAATGAACCTTCTGGGCCAAAGCTTTGTATCACAGAGGGCTGAAGTTATAGACAAGGGGCTCTTCTTTGGCTTACATGACTTTGTTTTGTTTCTTTCACATATAGAAAGAAGACCTTGCTGAAACAAGATCTCACTGGCTGAAATAGTGAGGCAAAGTAGAGCCCCATGCACCTGGTGTATATGTGTATGAAAGCGAAAGAGGCACAGAGACAGGCACATAACACTCACATAAATAACACTACTTCCCCAAGCTTTTTTGCTCTGTAGCTACAGGCTGGCTTCAAACTCACTGTGATCCTCCTACCTCAGCATCCCAAGTGCTGGAATAAAGGTTCATGCCACCATGCCTGGCTTGCTTCTCAATTTTTGGTGGTTAAACAACCAACGTACAGTTTGCAAGTGTGAAAACAATGATTTTTTTTGAATAAAAAAGAAAAAAGAAATCAACAAATCTAAGAAATGAAATCTCCCAAGGCACACAGGAAACAGCAGTCTACAATGAAGGAATGGGCAAGTTAAATTAAAGCCAAAAATATACTTTGCTGCAGGCTCCACCGGGAACTGACTCATGAATATGCAACAAGTGTATTTATGGCCATCCCTGTACATGTTCCTCTTACTCTCTGCCAATCAGAAGACAGGCCTGCCTCACAGCAATGAGGGGGAATGGAGAGGAGCCATGTCCATAGCAGTGAACTCTGAATGTGGATCAAAGCAAAAAAGAGAGTAAACACTATGACAGAAGCTGGGGTGGGGACAGGTAGCATAGAGCGTAATGAGAAGACAGAGTCCAAGTGTGCGCATCCCATATCAAATCTCAAGGCACTTCCGTCATGAGCTGACAAGAGCTGTGCAGGCCTGAGGCAGGCTTACCGGGATCTGCTGGATCTCTCCTGTGTTCGTGATGATCTGCTGCATCACCTGCATAGTCTGTCCAGTGCCACTCTGGGCCTGCTGTGCTTGTCCCTGAGGCTGGGCCTGCACAATCTGCACTTGCTGACCTTCTCCAACCTGCATTGTCACAGGTGTGGTCTGGAAGAAAGAGTCAAGAGAAAGCTGTCTGAGATCTGGCTGAGAGCCTGTAGGATAAAGGGACTAAAACTGAGCAGTTAACTGGGAGCACACACTCTCCACTAAAGTCTAGGCTCATTTCAAACCTAATAACATCATGCAACCTATAGGGTCCTATGGGTCTCCAGAACTGTTAAGGGTTAACTCTCTGAAATGGAACACGGGGAAGCCAAACGCCAAACCTGGATCTGAACATTAAGTCAGGGCTTCATACTCTTCCATAGCCCTTCAATGATGGCAAGGTATATATGGCACAGGGTTTAAAAAAAAAAAAATCAAAGCAACCATGCAGGTCACATGACAGGCCCACACCAAGCCTGGACAGGTAAATTTAGAGGGCAAATTGAAACAAAGTGGGGCCCATATGAATGTGTTAAATTCAGGGTCCCGGACTCCTTAGTCACAAAAGACAAAGGAAGATAAAGCACACGGCTCCTCTCTGAGGCTGGGCCTAGCACATGCTGGCTTCTATTCTATTTAAGTAGCAGAGCAACTCCTGCCCACCTGAGCCAAACAACGGCCATGAACCACAGCACAGCTTCCTTCAGAAGATAGTACGACACCAGACGATGACCTGACTCAAATGAGTCTACCCTTATTTAAATTATTTATCAAAGCAATAAACTCAAATCTAGAAATAGCTATCTCAGTGGTTAAGGTGCTTGCCCATGTAAAGCTTATCGACCTGAGTTTGACTCCCCAGTACCCATGTAAAGCCAGATGCACAAAGTGGCACATGTGTCTGGAGTTCATTTGCAGCAGGCCCTGGTATGCCCATTCTCTCTCTCTCTGCTGGGTATAGTGGTACATGCCTTTAATCCCAGCATGAGGGAGGCCAAGGTAAAGAGGATCGCTGTGATTTGAGACCACCCTGAGACTACGTAGTAAATTCCAGGTCAGCCTGAGCTAGAACAAGACCTTACCTTGAATTCCCCTCCTAAAAAGAATTCTGCCTAATATATATGACCTAGCAGATTTGTGTTATTTTTGTATTTAGTGACTTAAGAGTCCCATGAAGATGATTCTCCTTTGAAAGTCAAGACTTTAGACCTCGGTGTGACTTTAACAGGTTACTCAGAGGAATGAGTCTAGTATATCTGGTGGTGGAAGTGGTGAGAGGTAGGTGGAACCCTTTAACATGTACCCACATTCTCATCCCAATTCAGACATGGCCTCCCCTGCCATGAACTAAAAATGATGACAATGAGGTGATGCTGAAGGCTTCCAATGATGTTGCTATTCTGATAGTCTTGATCTTTGGTTTTATATTTTTTGTGTGTATGTGTGTGCACACATATATGTATGCATATCCATATATACGTACAAGCATGTGTGTGTGTGTGTGTAGGCCAGAAGTCAATGTCAGGCATCTTCCTCAATTGCTCTCTACCTTATTTTTATTGAGACAGGGTCTCTCACTGAACTCAGAGCTTGCTGTTGGCCTAGTCTAGTCGGCTTGCCTCAGAGATTGGCCCGTCTCCGTCTTTCAAACATGTGCCAATATGCCCATCATTTATGAGGAATCTGAGGATCTGAATTCAGATCCTCATGCTTGCTGTTCAAGGGCCCCCCAGCCACCTCTCTTACCCAATGAAGCTACATTCTTTTTGTTTGTTTTTGTTTTTCAAGGTAGGGTCTCACTCTTGCCTCGAACTCTCAGCAATCCTCCTTCCTTGGCCTCCAGAGTAATGGGATTAAAGGCATGTACCACCACACCAGGCTTAAGCCACATTCTTAATTATGACTGCACAGGTCTTCCACACATTGTAACTGTACATCTAAAGCTAAGAGGGAAGAGGATAGTTTGCAAGATATATATGACATTCAGGGGCTTACTAGGTAAGGAGAATTTACTGAACACTGAGAGAAAGGAAAGACAAAGTTCTCAGTAAAAATACCTTTGGTGGGGGCTGGAAAGATGGCTTAGTGGTTAAATGTTTGACCCCGGTTCAAGGCTTGATTCCCCAGTACCCATGTAAGCCAGATGCACAAGGTGGTGCATGCATCTGGAGTTCATTTGCAATGGCTGGAGGGTGGTGCGCCCATTCTCTCTCTCTCTCTCCCTCTGCCTCTTTCTATGTCTGTCGCTCTCAATAAATAAAATAAATAAATCTAAAAAAAATTGAAAAAACAACAACAAAAAAAAACCTTTGGCGGGTGGAACAACAGGAGACATCTCTTCTATCCTCCTACTGCAATTTTCTTTTCTTTTTTTTTTAAAACAAATTTTTTTTTAATTTTTTGGTTTATTTATTTATTTGAGAGCGACAGAGAGAAGGAGGCAGAGAGAGAGAGAAAAAGAGAGAGAGAGAGAGAGAGCATGGGCGCGCCAGAGCTTCCAGCCTCTGTAAACGAACTCCAGATGCGTGCGCCCCCTTGTGCATCTGGCTAACGTGGGTCCTGGGGAATTGAGCCTCGAACCGGGGTCCTTAGGCTTCACAGGCAAGTGCTTAACCACTAAGCCATCTCTCCAGCCCTGCAATTTTCAACTCAGCCTATCCCAAACCTCCAAAAGTAAGTTCTCAATTAAGAACAAAAAAACGCTGGGTGTGGTGGTGCACGCTTTTAATCCCAGCACTCAGGAGGCAGAGGTAGGAGGATCGCCGTGAGTTTGAGGCCACCCTGAAACTACATAGAGAATTCCAGGTCAGTCTGGGCTAGAGTGAAGACCCTTCCTCAAAAAAAAAAAAAAAAAAAAAAAAGGAACAAAAACCACAAGATTCACTTCACAGTATGTGTTCTCCCAACATTGCTTTAATATATATTGTCTTGAATTCAACTTGAAACAACCATCACTTTTCACTATGGGTCCGGGGAGGTAATGACCCAGCTCAAGACTCCCCAGAGCAGCAAGATAGCAAAACAGCTGGGAGGGGCCAACGACACCATCCTTTCAAGCCTTACTGCTTACTGGCTTCAGGCTCACCAGGTCTGGGTGGGCGAAAGACAGATGAAATTCTTGCTGACTTAAAAAAAAAAAAAAAGTAGTAATAGTATGCTGCCAACTCATCACTGTACTCTTATCAACCCAATTTTCTCAGGAGGATTTCCAAGGTATTTCTAAATCATTTCAGAAAAATGAGGGGTTGTGTTAGCATGGCAGCAGCCAAATCACATATGGTATGCTCAGCTGTCAAGGACCAGCAGCCCTGAGCTCCTAAGGTTGATCAGCCAATCAGGGCCCAGCCTTGGCAGCCTCCCTTTAAGTTCACTGTGTAAAGGCACCAAGGTACAGTGAATGCCTGGAGGCAGGGACTGAGCTATAACTGTCTGAACCTTTCCTGCCTAGCATACATAGTGTCTGATGTAGAGCACACACTATAAATTTATGTTATATGAATAAATAAATGCACAAGGAAGAAACCCTAAGGTCATAATTAATATTTAAATCCATGTTCACCCCAAGAATTTTTCTTCCTGACAAATTCAGCTATTTACAAGACTCTCCAGGAAGTGTTCTCTATCCCTAGACCTGCCTGCATGGTGCCCTCTAGCTGACTGTACTTTCTTACCACTCCCTATATTGTTTCTCATCTTTTTTTTTCCAAGGTAGGGTCTTGCTCTAGCCCAGGCTGACCTGGAATTCACTATTCTCAGGGTGACCTCAAACTCATGGTGTTCCTCCTTCCTCTGCCTCCTAAGTGCTGGGATAAAAGGCGTGCGCCACCACGCTCAGCTTGGTTCTCATCTTTTTGTTTGATTGATTGTGGCAGATCTCATGTACCAAGATTGGCCCTGAACTTTTGATTCTCCTGCTTCTACTTCCCAACTGCTAGGATTAGAGTCGTGCTACTATACTAATTCTCACTTCTAAGCCTTTGGTTGTGCTGTGCTTTCTATTGGCAATACCACCCTTCCTTGATCTACTGAAACTTCCAGTGTTCTCATGAGATTCTCATTATTCCCTCTAAACACCTCCTCGAATTTTTGTTAGGTTTTCTTTTTCTTTTCTTTTCTTTTCTTTTCTTTTTTTTTTTTTGAGGTAGTCTTGCTCTAGGCTCAGGCTCAGGCTCAGGCTCAGGCTCAGGCTCAGGCACAGGCTGACCTGGAATTCACTATGTAGTCTCTGGGTGGCCTTGAACTCACGCAATCCTCCTACCTCTGCCTTCAAGGTGCTGGGATTAAAGGCATGCACCACTACACCCAGAAGGTTTCCCTTTTGATAGAACACTGTACATAATTCTAAGACTGTCTTACTCTTCCCACATGGTGGTATAACTTAGCCTTTAAATATTTGTATCCCCTGACTAGACTGAATTCTTTAAAAGTCAGGATTGCTGTGTTCATGCTTATGTCCCCAATACCTAGCATAAGGCTTTACTCACAGAGGATGCTCACTGTTTGATGAATAAATAAAGTAATGACTGACAGAATTTGGTTCAGAGCTCACAGTACTGAGTCCTCTGCAGCCTCTCATGATTCCCAACGATGGTACTGCTCTCAACAGTACTATGGGGGGGGGGGGAGAAAAAACCCTTTGATTACTATTGTAAAGAGGGAAGGTCACCTGATACAAATATAGAGTAGGACGGAGAAATGCCAGGATGAAGAGGAAAGGTATGCAAGCTGGCAATGGTGCTGATCTCCCCTTTAAGGGCACAAACTCCAGTCTTGGCACAGTCAAACAGACAATAGGTGTGGAGTTCACTGAAAGACCTTTTAAAGAGGTCCCACTACCATTCAAGAGTACATTGTAGAATTCTTTTCTCTCTAAAAGGTCTGGGCTCATAGGGACCCTGGAGAACAACTTGTCCACTGCATTTTCCTCATCTGACCTATGAGGAAAACAGGGTCCAGAGAGAGTAGGGAGACACTTTGCTTCTGTGACTCAATCAGGGGGACAGCTCAGGTTTCCAGACATCAAATCCAGTGCTCTATAAGGACCTGACTACCTCTTTCCCTGTACTAGTCATGCTTCTTCCATCCATCCAAACTTAAAGAGGCACTGTCTTGCTGGGGAGGACCCTCAGCAGCTCACAGACCTGGCCCTGCTGAGGCTGTGCAATGATGATCTGCCCAGGCTGGATGGTGGTCGTGGAGCTGGTGGTCTGCTGGCCTTGCTGTTGCCCCTGGACTTGGACAGCAGTGGGCTGCTGAGCCAGCGTGAAGTAGTACTGGACAGGCTCGGCAGGAGTCACAGACTGACGCACCTCCTCCTGCAGAGTGGAAAGAGAGGCAGGTAAGGGGAAAAGACCCGACTCAGCAACTGCCACAGTGAATTTCCACTCTTCCCCAAACAGGCTATGTGCAGTTGCTTGCTGAATGCTGAGCTCTCCACATTTGCAGCCAAAGGAAAGTGGAATTTGAAGAGACCAGTTGTGCTAAATCAAACTAAAAATAACAGATTCTATAGGCTTCACAGAACATACAGCCAACTTCTGAAGTATCAAGTAATCACCCATTACATGATGAGTTGCAAACAGGCAAATAATTAGCATAACTAAAAACCACACAGCAGCACTTGTCAGTAAATGCCGTCAAGGATGTGATCTGAGATCTGTGCTAACTGCCAGTACCAGGAAGATGCTACTCAAACATACTGGTCCCAGGCCCCCAAACAGACAATACTCTTCTTCGTTTGCTCCTACCATTTCAGGAGGGACACAACAGGGAAAAGGGAAACAGGTTTTCTCCTAAGCCACAATTGCAGAATGAAATGTCAGGTTCAAAAGCCTTGGTAGGCAGGAACCCAGCTTTTCCCAGCACACTGCAAGTGCTGTGGTCACCATAAGCACATGTACCCAGCATCACATTGGTTCTGGTTGTACTTAGCCACAGAAGCGCAACCCAGGGGGCCTGATGGACAGCTCTCCGCTGGGCGCTGCCTTGGCTGAGTAGAAAGGCTGCATTCTTTCCAAGAGACTGGTCCTTCCTTCAGCTGACGTTTTCCATGGCAGAAGGAGTAAACAACCCTCTCCCAGCCACTTTGAGCTCACAGCTGAGAGTGTAGGATGTTTACACACACTACAACATGGTTACAGCCCAGAGGGTCTACAGTTGATCAATCCTTGACCACTTAGAGATCGATGTCTGATCCGAAGTAACCTGTGACACAAAGTATCCCCTACCTAAGACAACAAAAACAACCACATGGGCTGACTGAGTACAAATATTATCTAAATTTACTCCATTGCCTTGTTCAGAGCTAAGCACATCATGTTTCAGAAAAGAGAAAATATGAGGGCAAATACTATTCTCTTGCTCCCCAATGCCCTTCCTAGTTCCATAGATACTGGTAAGTGCTGGCTCAACAATGAGTGCATTTACATAGACAAATGGACAGCTTGAGAGGGAAAGTACTTTTCTGAATTTCAGTTGGTGGTAGAACAAATCCTCTTGAAACCAACAGTGGGTCTATTACCAGCAGAAGAGTCCCTGAACTCTCTTTTCCTTCAAGATTCTATGGGTACAGTGTGTGAAGGAAGCTGGTATCCTCTGTAGTACAGGGCTCAGTATTCTTGGACTTGGTGATATTTGAATGGAGACTGCTGACATCTAGCCTCTGAGGAGCATGGATCTCTGTATGACAAGGTTCCTTATGGTCACCCACCCAGTCTAGGAAGACACTCTAGGTTAACATATTCTATGCTTCAGACCCACATTGTTTCAATGATCATACAGAGGCAGAAGAAAAAGGAGAGCCTTTTTGTTTTCATCTAGGTTTCAATTTTCAGAACCTAACAGTGACAAAGCCAAGTCCATTTCAACTGTAACCTCTTACCATTATAAGCAAATGTCAGCCTTGCAATTAAATCTTGGCCATGATAGGGTAACATACCAATACCCTTTTAAATAGAGGCCATCTGCTCTTTTCAAAGCCGTTAACACAGATTCAATGTATTTATTTTCCACTGAGGTTTCCCTTCTTATTTTATAAAGATTGCAAATTACTAATGTCCAAACCTAACTTGGCAAAGCTCCTAAGTAATCAGTGTGTAAAGAACTGTGACCCCAGACCAGCAGCTCACAGGTGGTCAGGCAGAAGAGGGATGTTGCACTTTCTAGCTTTGACCTGTGATCGTTACCAGGTGTCCATTACTATAGCTATGTAGCACTGAATATGTTCTTTACAGTTTCCAGAATACCCCTTTGCTAAAACTACATCAGCAGGTAGTCTCTCCTATCCTTCCTGCTGTTTCCTCTTGGGGTTAATAAACTAAGCAGTGTCTAGGACTCTGAGCATCAAGTAAATGTCCAGGCAAGTCGTGGCTGTTTTCAAATCGCTGGGGTGGAAGGAACAAATAAGGTTCTTCTGCACAATGCAGGCTCATTATTCTGCCAAGGTCAAGCAAGTAAGAGAATGATTTATGCTTGATTTAAAGAAATGGGTGAAAAGATAATGACATTCCAATGGGCAGGAACTTTCAACTCATAGCTTAGTGGGGCAGAAGTCAGGCCTAGACTGCCTTCTATTTGCAAGCCTTCTACTTTCCTTGCTTCCCTTAAAAAAAAAAAAAAAAAAAGGTTCCCAAGCATCTCTGAGAAGTCAGGGGCCTTAGACCCCCCATAACTCAATATTCTGGCTAGTTCTTTTTAGCCAGGGGTAGGATATAACCCTGAGCCGTAGAATCCCCAAATGTTTGGATCAATGCAGAAGAGAGTACTTGTTCAACTTTAGCAGTGGCCTCTTCAACCAGAGGGGCTTGCCCTTTGACTCTTCAGATGCTGAGAACCAGCAGTAACACATCCTGGTCATCACCACAGTGGTGTGCAGCCAGCTCCAAGACTGGGAAGAAAATACATTTGCTTTAGTAGCAAGAGTGAACTGCTGCCTCCTTCAGAGTGTGCATTTTGGAGAGTAGGCGCTTTTAAAGGACTTTAGGAGGTGCCAGCCAATTTGGAGCTTGGGCAAACTTTGTGTCTATGGAGAATTAGAAATGCTATCTTAGAATTTCAGGCCAGCTTTCAGCAATCTCAACCTTTTAAAGGCCAGGCAGCAGCTGTCCCAAATAGGATGCCAATCAATAGCTCAAACACCTACAAAGAACTAAATCCAGGCAGCAAGCAGTGTTTCAGCCAGACACACTTTAAAAGGACAGGGATCAGGACACTTCAAGTCTTGACACTCTGAGAGAGCCAGCAGCATTCAAGAACTTTGGAGGACTAGGACAAGACATTTCTCCAGCCACTTTACTGTGAGAGAAGAAGGAACTAACAGTGAGCAAGGCTTGATTCCATCACAGAGCATATCGCCTTGCCTTTCATATATGTAATGCTAAAATGAGCACTCACGTTGCTTTTAAAGGGGCTCCTGATGGACATGTGTGGGGGAAAAAATCCAAAAAAAAAAGCAGGTATGTTGTATTATTTCCTCCAAGGAGAGGAGATCTGAGTTTCTGTGACTTCTCAGAGAAGAAGGAAGCCCCCTAAGAGGAGGAATCAAGTCCATGGACAGAAACAAACCTGCAATATCTCAAAGCCGATGTGCAGCTGGGGATGACCGTGGCAGCCTGCCGCTGTAAACATCCGACTGAAAGCTCCTCTGAACACCTTACAGCTTCCAGTCAAGGATGTTTACAGCAGCAAAGACTGCCCCAAAAAACAAGAGCCGCAATGAGGCACACCCTGCTACAGTCAGGAGGTGACAGGGGCCTTGCTAATTAAAGACCTCCATACAGGGTCAGAATTAATGTTACGAATATGCCCACTTGTCCTACACTTTTCCTAACTGACTCTTAATAAATATGTAGGTGGAATGGTAATCACTAAATGACTCGACAGCTAATATACTATGAAATTATTATCAAAAACAAAGCAAGTAGAATAAGATATAGCTTTGCTCCTGTGAGACTCTGCCAGTATTTCCAAGTGTTTCTACTATATGTAGCGAGTTATACAAATTGTGCCTAAAACAATGCACTCTACAGTACAGGGGTTTATTACAATTACAATCAGGAGCTATATGCATCCAAATGCTGAAAAAAACAATTGGTGTGACCTTTGGAGAATGGGCAGAAGAAAGGAGCAGACACTTTCTTGTGATTGCCAAGAAATGTTTAAATGGTGGTTCTAAAATGTGGTTGCACACTGAAATCACCTTGGAAGCTTTAAATATTAGTGGTACCTGGACCCCAGCATCAGATTCTGACTCAGTGGATGGAGGGTGGGGCCTGGACACTGTTACTTCTTAAACCCAAACAGATGTTCTAATGTGTAGACAGGGCACTCAGAGCCACTCACTCCAAATACCACTGTGCACATTGTGGTATTTTTTAGATTTTCTAACCTATGACTATCTGAAAAAATTTTTTTGATTGTAACACTTATGAAGATGCCTTGAAATGAGATTCACTCCACTGTTGTAAGTACAGTTTTTAATTTTAATTTTGTCTATTTCAATGAAATACCACCTCAAAGGCACTGAGTTAAAAGTACCCATAAATGAGTAAGAGGAGATGTTAAGAATGGATTCGGACTAAAGAAGAGAACAGCAAATGTCTTGTAAAGGGAGTGGGAAGAAGCAAAGCTGAGACAGTGCGTCCAGGCTCTGCAGTCACAGCCTGGCCAGGCCTACCCCACTCACCTGACGCTTTGGAGGTTTCAGTTCATCTCTTGGAACAATATCGATGAGAAAGTCAAACTGATCAAATTTTGTAATTGCCATGGCAATATCATTTCTCTGTGAAGAAGAAAAGCAGAGTGAAAAATTGGTCTAAGGAGAAACTGGCTAACCTTGCTTTACATTCTTCAAGTAAAATAAGGAGATGCCTATGCCTTTTTTTGGTGATACTGGAGATTGAACATTGCCTCAAACGTTTTAAGCAAGCACTCTACTACTGGGTTATATTCCCAGCCCAAGGAGATGACTTTTAAGCTAAACTAAATATCCCTGGCTACGTCTATGGCTAAAATAAGCACAGCCAAACTCGTATCAGACTCGCTGGACAGAGATCAACAAAAAAGAAAAGAGATACACACAACTCGTGCTCTAAAACAGGACATTTGAGCCTTCACTCACGATTATTCCTGCCTGTTCTAGTCCCAAGGCCCCTTCACACCACCATCAAAGCACTATCCTCCAACTAAATTAGGACAGTCAGTAGTCTCAACTGGTAGTCTCTGGTCATTCTGTGGTCAACAAGGTCAGCCTATCATTCAGTCTTATGACCTTTTTATGCCAAGATTTTTTTCTCTAGTCTATATGCTAGTTTCCACAAATCTACGACTTTTAGTTTAGAATTCAAAATTGCAGTGTTTAAGCCATAGTTTAAATCAAGTTTAATGTAGCATAATTGCTTGAGTCTGAATTTAGTAGTGGCAGGAGAGAACACAGAAGTAAGTAGAAATGGTTCATGGCTTGCTCACATGAGGTTTTCTCTCCAAGTGTGATACTCTCTTCCTCTGAATAATAAAAGATTGTTTTTATTTTTAAAAAAAAACCCTAATACATCATGTACTCTTCTAAAAATTTAGAGCAAAGGAAAATACAATGAAGGCAAGTGAGCGATATGTATGCTCAAGTATTTACGGGAAAGGAATCTTTGAAATGTACTAAAAAATAGAAGAGTTGATGAATAAAGTGATAAATTTAACAAAACAAGTGGTAAATATCCAGATGGTCACTGTAAACTTTGCTTCTCATGTAGTAAATCTTCACAATAAATACCAAAGGAAAGTCAATACACTGACAGAAATTCTCAGCAGTCACTATACACGGTATGCTAAGCAAAGGTAACCCATCAAACTAACTAAGAGACGGAAATTTTCTGCTTTTTCCTTCCCTGGTATCTGTGATGGCCACAAGCCACTGAAATGCAAACCTCTAATCCTCCTGTCTTGCCAACTACCAGCTTGATAATAATGCAAACCTCTAATCCTCCTGTCTTCCCAACTACCAGCTTGATAATAAACCCTCCTAACTGAGGCAGGGTACATCTTTAAAGTCTGCCAGGACACATTTAAGATGAATACAATAGAGTGTCACATTCTTGACAACATCAGCTCAGGCTATCTAAATGGCTCATCTATGAATGGAAGGAAGAAGAAAAAGTACTTTCCCACATATACCAAAACCCAAAATCTTTTATAGATTTCTAGAAACACATACTTAAATTAAAAAAAAAAATTGGTCTCAAACTTGCTATATAGTCAAGGATGACCTTGAACTTTGATCCTCCTGCCTCCATCTCCTGAGTGTGCATGCCACCTTGCTTGGCTTGTTTTGCCTTTCTTTGTGTGCATGTGTATATATGGACATGCCAGGATCTCTTGCTTTAATCAAATGTCTGCTCAGCTTTATGTAAGTAGCTAGTAAATCGAGCCTGGGGCCAGCAGGCTTTTCAAGCAACAAGCACCTTTAACTACTGAACCATTTCCCAACCAGGTTTTTTTTTTTTTTTTTCCGGGGGGGGGGCGGGAATATTAGCCTGTGTGCATTATGTGTGCCTGTATGTAGGAATATATACACGTGTATCTGTGCTTGAGAAGGCCAGCTCTTGATGGTAGTAGGTACCCTTCTCGGTCACTCTCCACCTTGTTTTCTAAGATAGCCTCTCACTGATTTGGTTAGATCAGGTAGCCAGTGTACCTGAGATCTGTCTCTATTTCCCCAGCTCTATTTTCTTTCTTTTTTTTCTGGTTTTTCGAGGTATGGTCTCACTCTAGCTCAGGCTGACCTGGAATTCACTATGGCGTCTCAGGGTGGGCTTGAACTCACGGCGATCCTCCTACCTCTGCCTCCCGAGTGCTGGGATTAAAGGCGTGTGCCACCACACCTGGCTATTTTCCCTTTCTTAAAGCTAATATTTTACTGAGTTATGACTGGCCTTTAATAAAATTCAGAAATCTTAAAACATAGTTTGCTGGATTTTGATCAAAATATGCACCCAGGCAAACAACACTTTGATAAGAATACAGTATTTACCTTCTAACATTTTCCAGTAAAGACCACATCCCAAATTGAGACAATCCTGACTTCTGTCATTGTAGGTAGTAACAGTGTGGTATTTATACATTAAGTTTTTCCTCTGGCTTCTTTGGCTTAATATACCTTTTGAGTTTCATCGATGTGGTATGGATCAAGTATTTTTTTGTGGGATAGTAAAACATTCCATGAATATACCAGAATTTGCTTATTTATTACTAATAGATACTTAAGTTATTTTCAGTCTGGGTCTATTATAAATAAAGTCGTTCAGAATACTCTTATAAGAATGTTCACGTTTGGGGCTGGACAGGTGTCTTAGCGGTTACGGCACTTGCCTGCAAAGTCAAAGGACCTCAGTTCAATTCCCCAGGACCCATGTAACCCAGATGCACAAGGTGGCACATGCATCTGGAGTTCATTTGCAGTGGCTAGAGGCCCTGGTATACCCATTTCTCAACAGCTATTAAAACAAGCCAGACAGTTTTTTTTTTTTTTTTTTAAAGAGAGAGGGAGAAAGAAAGAAAGTTAGTTCACATTTTAGGCTGAAGAAATGTCTCAGCAGTTAAAGGTAATAGCTTGCAAAGACTGATGACCTGGGTTCAATTCCCCAGTACCCACATAAAATCTGGATGCACAAAGGGCTGTATGAGTCTGGAGTTCATTTGCAGTGGCAGGAGCCCTTGTATGCCCTTTCTCCTCTCTTTCAAGTAAATAAATATTTAAAAATTATTATTAAAATAAACTTTTAAGAAAGGTCCACATTTCTTCTGGGTACATGCCTAGCCCTGAAATGGCTGAGTCCAAGTGGGGATATGTTTAACTCTATTCAGAGGTACTGAATAGCTGTTCTAAGTGATTACCAGAAAGGCAGACAAGGAAAAAAACAAACTAATGAAATTAGTGAGACTGGATTCTTCCTACAGTCTCCCAAAGTTCCAGGCTCCAACTAGAAGTTGTGCTCTTATCACTTGAGCCTCTGCTCAGATGAGGGCTCACCAAGTAGAGTTTTCATATATTTTATTTATTTGTTTGAGAGAAAGAGGTAGAGGGAGGAGAGGAGGGGGAGAGAGAGATAGAATGGGCACGCCAGGGCCTCCAGCCACTGCAAAGGAACTGCAGATGAATGTGCCCCCTTGTGCATCTGGCTTAGTGGTTCCTGGAGAACTGAACCAGGATCCTTTGGCTTTGCAGGCAAATGCCTTAACTGCTAAGCCATCTCTCCAGCCCCAGGTAGAGTTTTATCACTGAGTTATGAGTTTTGTTTTTTTTTTTAAAGAGGTAAGAGTTTCACTCTAGTCCAGGCTGACCTGGAATTCACCATGTAGTCTCAGGGTAGCCTCAAACTCATGGTGATCCTCCTACCTCTGCTGGGAAACTTAAGATTCTTGGAAAAGAAATACCACCCCTGTGGGCATAAAGTATGTCTGTGTCCTACAGGCTGATCCAAAACTACACAAGAGGATCAGGCAAAGGCAGCAGCTTGCCCAGGCTTCCCAATGTAAATCCACAGTATTACCTGGAGAGTACGGCGCTTGTTATCCTCCGTGTGGATCCAGGCTCGAAGAGTCAGCTCCGTGATAAAAATCTGGGCTGCCTTGGCAAAGAGCACAGGGGCTTCTGCACTGATCATCTGTAAAAGATGAGGGCCCTCTGTGTCAATCACTAGAAAATCATTCAAACCTGTCTGTCTGTCTGTCTCTTGACTCAAGGTCTAACATAAAACAAGAGCTGAAAAATTAGGTGGTAGCAAATGGTAGCCCTTTAGTAGAGATAAAGCAAGTAACAGGAAGAAGAGAATGCATGTTCATCTAGCATGTGTCAGGCCTAATGTAAGGAGGGTTGGTTGGTTTGTTTTGAGACAGGGTTTCATGTAGTCCAGGCTGGCTTCTAAATCTTTTTTTTTTTTTTTCCTTCGAGGTAGGGTCTCACTTTGGCCCAGGCTGACCTGGAATTCACTATGTAGTCTCAGGCTGGCCTAGAACTCACAGGAATCCTCTTACCTCTGCCTCCTGGGATTAAGGTGTATGTTATCATGCCCTGCTCTAATTCACTTCATAGCTGAAGATGTCCTTGAACTTTTGGCCCTCTAGCCTCCACCTCCCAAGTGCTAGGATTACAGGTATGTACCAACATGCCTGGCTACAAGGTGCTTTCTTGCCCTCCTAACAGTCTTTCAAAGAAATTAGGTAGTTTAGGAGAAGTAAAGTGACTTGGCTGTAGTCATATATCCAGTAAATGGCCAAGTATAGGTTCTGATCCAAGGAGAGAATATTTGAAGGAAGATAATAAACTTGAGAGCCAATGGATCTAGGTAAAAAAAAAAAAATCCTATACTTCTCATCATTCTGGGTTTTGCTTTTCCTACACTGAAAAATATGACAAACTTCCAATGTTATTGGGGAATCAAATGGGACCATCAAGAACCAGCATAGCACCAGCACATACCAAGTATTCAAGCAATGTATGGTGATTTGAGTTGTCTGATTTCCAAGTTCAAACTCTCAAAGCTGTAAAATCTGGGTGAGGTGATCTGCAAAAAGAGCCACACAAAAGAGCTCTAGAGTTAAGGATGCAGGAGATGACAGCTGAGATTCTGGCTCTACCAACATGGGTGAGTCATTTCACTTCTTGGTCTACTTCTGTCTCTATGAAATCAATAGGCATAGTGGGAACATGCCTATAACCCAGCATGTGGGAGGTAAAGGCCAGGAGGACAGTGAGTTCAAGGCTATCCTGGGTTACATGATAAGGTGATACCTGTCTCAAGAAAATGCTTACCAGGCTGAAGAGATGGCTTAGTGGTTAAGGCACTTGCCTACAAAGCCAAAGGACCCAGGTTTGATTCCCCAGTACCCATGTAAAGCCAGATGTACAAGGTGGTGCATGCATCTGGAGTTCGTCTGCAGTGGCTAGAGGCCTATTCTCTTTCTCTTTAAATAAATAAACAAAATTTTAAAAAATGCTTATCCTATCAAATTTCACAGGGTTACTGTGAGGAAAATACTTAATAAAAGGGAAAATTGTTATGAATTGCTAGCTTTCTATGAAAATTCAAAGAGATTATTAATTTAGGGGCGGGAGAGATGGCTTAGTGGTTAAGGTGCATGCCTGTAAAGCCTAAGGACCCAGGTTTGATTCTCCAGGTCCCACATAAGCCAAATGCACATGGTGGTGCATGTGTCTGGAGTTCATTACCAGTGGCTAGAGGCCCTAGTGTGCCCATTCTCTTTCTCTCTCTCTCTCTCCCTGTCTCTAATAAATAAATAAATAAATATCTTTTTTTAAAAAGGGGGGATTATTAATTTTGAGAGGTAAAGAGACAGAGCTCTTTTCCCCCTGAGAGTTGTAATGGGAAATGAACTCCTAAGAACACAGAAATGACCAGTGCCAAGGAACCAGTTCACAAGCATAATACAACAGCAAACAACAACAAAAACAACCAGAAAAAAACCCTCACAGGTCAAAAGGTGAGCACAGGTACAATATCATTATCAGAAAAAAAAAAGAAAAGAAAAAAAAACTGGAGATTACAATAAGATGGTAGGAGGGTGGCGCTATCCTGTTGCTCAATGATGAGCATTGTTTATAGTCCACGGGGAGAAAAATCAGAGATACCACCTGATCTTGAAAGCAAACACTCAGCATCTTCTCAATACCTGGGATAAAACAGGGGTTTCCTAACTTTCAGAGAAGCATAATATAACTAAGCAATCCCCTACTCATAGTTTTAGCTTCAATATCAATGATCAAAATAAATGTGAATTCACCTTTACATCTTCATCCAGTTTCATAATCTTCTTAATACGAGCTAGTGGTAGTTCCTGTACTCGGAAATCTTTCTGAAAGGAGCAAGAGAACAGAGATGAGTGGTGGAGATGATCAGCAATGTGGCATAGTGCCACAGGCAATAGTGCACACTGACTGATACAAACCCTCCTTGCAGAAAATATGGCAGGGAATTCACAAAATATAAACTCCAAAGAAAAATCGTTTACTCAGGCTACAGAGATGGTTCAGTGGTTAAAGGCACTTGCTTGCAAAGCCTGACAGGCCATGTTCTATTCCCTAATGCCCACATAATGACAGATGCACAGAGTGGCACATGTATCTGGAATTTGTCTGCAGTGGCAGGAGTCGCTGGCATGCCATTCACACACTCATACTCTCTCTAATAAATAAATAACTTAATTTTAAAGACTTTTTTTTTTTTTTTTTTTTTGGCCGGACATGGTAGTGCATGCCTGGCTACAAAAAAAAAAAAAAAAAAAATACTTAATCTAGGTAAAGCTTCAAACAATTATAGGGTTTCAGGAAAAACTTATAATTGTTTCTAACAGTGCCCACATGAAAAGTAGCCCCAGCCAGTTTCAGGTTCTTTGCTTCAGCTCAATAAAGATGTTCATTCCAAATGCTTCCTCCTCTTTCTTCTTCTTTTTTTTTTTTCCAAGAGTTTACTAGCCTACAATATTCAGATTAAAATAAAATTTCTACTGAGTGTGGTGGTGCATGCCTTTAATCCCAGCACTCAGCAGGCAGAGGTTGGAGGACTTCTATGAGTTGAGGCCAGCCTGACACTACATAGTGAATTCCAGGTTGGCCTTGGCTAGAACAAGACCCTGCCTGAAAAACCAAATCAAATAAATGATAAAATAAAATCTCTTGCCACAGATAAACTCATTCCTCTGTCCCACCAGTTCTTTGTTTCATCTGGGAGTATAATGGCAAGGACCCACAGTGAGTGGTACCTTCCTACAGTGACCTACAGTTCTTTTCAGTTATTGCACTACTGGCCATTCTGATCTTTGTATCAACCTCACAACAGAAATTGAGGAGAGGCTCCTTTCTTAATATAGCAGCAAAGGCCTTGCCTCCAAAATTTATTTCAGGGTATGGGGTGGAAAGGTATGGAAAAAGAGTCAAGAAGGTGGGCTGAAGAGATGGCTTAGCGGTTAAGGCGCTTGCCTGTGAAGCCTAAGGACCCAGGTTTGATGACCCAGGATCCATGTAAGCCAGATACACAAGGTGGCACATGCGTGTGGAGTTCCTTTACAGTGGCTGGAGGCCCTGGAGCACCCATTCTCTATCCGCATCTTTCTCTCTCTTAAGTAAACATTTTAGAAGGAAGGAAGAAAGGGAGGGAGGGAGGGAGGGAGGGAAAGAAAGATAGATTAATTTACCAGCTACTTTCTAGCAATAAGCCCTGCTACTTTTTTCCTGACAGGTAGAGTTATGGCAGAGAAAATATACAACTCTGTACTAGATGGGAGTTAGGAAAGGGCTTTTATGAGTGGTACTGCTATGTGCAATTTAAGACCTCCTCTCACCTTCTAATTTTGAAGCTATTGGCATTTAAACACATGTCCAATGGTGGATGCAACTGTAGAAATAACAATCAATTTTAAGTTTCAGAGCAGTAATGAAAGAAAGTGCAAAGAGGGGAACTACAATCAGCACAATCTCTGCCTGGATGAGGTGTCATATGGTTGATTCTATATAAGTGGTCTGAACTGTGACTCATCAAATTCAATGTGATCACCTGGGTGTCTCCATTATCACATTATGGAAGGAAAAGCTGTTATTTGAGTTTTGAAAAAATTAACAAGCACAGCCAGGTATGGTGGTGCATGCCTTTAATTCTAGCATTTGGGAGGCAGAGGTAGGAAGATCGCTGTGAGTTCAATGCCACCCTGAGACTACCAAGTGAATTCCAGGTCAGTCTGGGCTACAGCGAGACCCTACCTTGAAAAAAAAAAAACAGCGCAAATGAACTTCTCTTCCAAAACCAATAGAAAACTTGAAATATATGAAAAAAGAAAGAAAGAAAGAAAAAGGCTTTCTAGAAAATTATCACCAGGCTTCCTAGAATCTATTTTATGACTATAGAAGACTTACTAGGATAAAGATGTACACCAAGGGCTGGAGAGATGGCAAGGCGCTTGCCTGAAAAGCCTAAGGACAACTCCCCAGAACCCACATAAACCAGATGAATAAGGTGACATGTGCATACAAGGTGGCATACATATAGAGTTCAATTGCAGTGGCTGGAGGCTCTGATGCGCCAATTTATTCCCCCACCATAAATAAATAAAAAAATGTACACCAAAACACCTAATTTGGGTTGGTGTGATGGGTCAGTGGGTAAAGTGCTTGCTGGGAAACTCGAATACCTAAATTAGAACCCTCAGACCCCATGTGAAAAGCCAAAAGCTATGTTGGGCTTCTACAATCCCAGCAGGCAGTGAAAAGAGGGGAACAAGCAGACTTTCTCAGAAGCTTGCAAATGGAGTGGTGAACAACGGAAGACCCTGCTTCAAATGAGGTGAAAAGTGAGGGCTGACAGTAAATTATCCTCTGACCTCCACATGCACACCATGGCATGTGCCAGAGAATTACACATGCACACAGACACACATAGGGCACACACACACCAAATAAACAAAAAATAAAATGGGCTGTATAAAGTGGGATTTTCTTTCAAAAAGTATCTAATTTAACCATGCAAATCAACTTCCCAAATTAGGTAATACTTTCCATGAAGCTTTTACTGTAACTAACCCTGGAGTGGCAGAAGCTTAGAAGTCGTGTTTATTAAAATTTCACTCAGAGCCAGGCGTGGTGGCGCACGCCTTTAATCCCAGCACTTGGGAGGCAGAGGAAGGTGGATCGCCCTGAGTTTGAGGCCACCCTGAGATTACATAGTGAATTCCAGGTCAGCCTGGGCTAGAGTGTGACCCTACCTCGAAAAACCAAAAAAAAATCTCTCAAAGGAGATAGCACAGCAGATACTGTCTATTCCTATTTTCTCCTCTTTTTTAAAAATATTTTTTATTTTTATTTATTTATTTGAAAGAGATGGGGGGGAGAGAAAGAGAATGGGTGCACCAAGGCCTCCAGCCACTGCAAATGAACTCCAGACATATGCACCACCTTGTGCATCTGGCTTACATGGGTCCTGGGAAATTGAACCTAGGTCCTTTGGCTTTGCAGGCAAACACCTTAACTGCTAATCTCTCCAGCGCTCTCCTCCTCTTATTTACTCTTCCATGTAACCCAATGTATGGCACCTATTTCTATGTGAAAATGCAAACCTATCCCTACCTCTAAAGGGCTTGTAGTTTTAGTCAAAGCGAGTCCCATTTAAAAACATGATTAAGAGCGAGGCGTGGTGGCGCACGCCTTTAATCCCAGCGCTCAGAGGCAGAGGTAGGAGGATTTCTGTGAGTTCGAGGCCACCCTGAGACTACAGAGTTAATTCCAGGTCTGGATCAGAGTGAGACCCTACTTCGAAAAACAAAACAAAACAAAACAAAACAAAAACCATGATAAGCACCTCTTTATACTACAAGGGAATATAAGGTCCCACAAGGACACAAAGAAGGGAATAACCCAGCAGGCAATCTGAGGTTGAGGGGAAGGAGTTGGGAAACATTTCACAGGAAGAATGAGATTAGAGCTGTCTAAGGAACACCGAGAATGTTATTCTGAGAAAGGAAACAGCAAGCATAGAAACAGAGACACAGTCTTCCTGATGTAGTATTAGTATGACTTAGGGGCAGAAGAGAGCAGGAAGAAAGAGAGAACTGAACTAGGGCTGGACACTGAAGGCATGTTTAAGCATGTTTAATCACACAAATCAATTCCTGGTCTTCCATCTTGTGTGGCACCTCACACAAGATAATGCAACCGAGAAGTGTCAGAGAAAGGTGAGGAATGACAATTCCAGCCAGTCTAGCCTACTTGACAAATTCCAGGCTAATGAGAGACTCAGTTGCAAAAAAAGTGGACAGTGCTTGAGGAAAAACCCTTGAAGCCGTCTTCTGGCTTACACACACACCTATACAAGAATGTGCATGAATGTGTGCGTGCGCGCATGCAAACGAAAAAAAATAGAGCTGAAGAGACGGCTTAGAAGTTAAGGTACTTGTGGGCAGCCAAAGGACCCAGGTTTGATTCCCCAGTACCCACATAAAGCCAGATGCACATAGTTGGCATGCAGCTGGAGTTCATTTGCTGTGGCAGGATGCCTTGATGTGCCCATTCTCCCCCCACTCCTTGCATATAAACTATTTTATTTATTTATTTATTTATTTGAAAGAGAGAGATACAGAAAGAGGCAGGTAGAGAGAGACAGAATGGGCGCGCCAGGGCCTTCAGCCACTGCAAACGAACTCTAGATGCACGCACCCCCTTGTGCATCTGTGCATCTGGCTTACGTGGGTCCTGGGGAATTGTACCTGGGTCCTTTGGCTTTGCAGGCAAGCACTTTAACCACTAAGCCATGGCTTCAGCCCCTGTTTTTTTTTTTTTTTTTTTTGAAAGAAAGAAACAGTCTCCAGACCAACCTAAATCAGTGTCATTTTCAGCAAGGTCATTCCTCCCATAATTCAAATAAACAATAAAGTTTTGGAAGAGATACTCTACAGGAAGGGCTCATAACACAGGGCCTGTTTTGTAATAGTTCTTTTTTTGGGAGGGGAGGGGTTCAAGGTAGAGTCTCATTCTAGCCCAGGCTGACCTGCAATTCACTATGTAGTCTCAGGGTAGCCTTGAACTCACAGTGATCCTGCTACCTCCGCCTCCTGAGTGCTGGGATTAAAGGTGTGTGCCACCACATACAGCCAATAAAGTTCATTTTTAAATAGTTACATTATTTGTAGCGTTACAAATAACACCATCCAAAAAAAGAAATAAGCCATCCAAACTGGAGGTACTGAAGAATGAAAAGATAAAGCCATCAGTTAAAGGAAAATGATTTAGGCATCAAACTACAGCTAACTGAAGGGAAAAGGAAATATTTCTATAAAGGGGGAAATTGGGTTTTCCAAGATTCAGCATCATCACTTCCCCACCTACCCCCACATTACCACCCCAAAGACAAAGTTAGCTTTCTCTTCCCCACTTCCAAAGAGGTAGAAAGAGGTTATAAAACTCAAATGTTGGGCTCGAGAGATGGCTTAGTGATTAAGGCGCTTGCCTGCAAAGCCTAATGACCCAGGTTTGATTTCCCAGTACCCACATAAAGCCAGATGCACAAAGTGGCACATGCATCTGGAATTGTCTGCAGTGCCTGGAGGCCCTGGCGCCCATTCTCTCTGTCTCTTCTCTCTTTTCACCCTCTCTGCTTGCAAACATTTAATTTGAAAATAATTAATTAATTTAAAAAGAACAGCTGGGCATGGTGGCACACGTCTTTAATCACAGCACTCAGGAAGCAGAGGTAGGAGGATCTCGGAGAATTCCAGGTAAGCCTGAGCTAGAGTGAGACCCTACCTCAGAAAACTAAAAATGAATAAATAAATAAATAAAAATAAAATAAAAAACAAGGCCACTGAAAAATCCTGCTGAAACTGAGTTGATAACCTCCTCCATGTAGACCAGCTGACAGAAAGCTGGAAGAAGCCATTCTACATGCAGTTCAATGAGAGAGAGAGAAACCACCAGTGAAGATACTCAACAGTGGACACTGCAAGCCTTATATTTGGCCAGTCAGGCCAAATGAGCCAGCGGGTGCAATAGTGGCACGTCTGTCATGGTGGAAACCAACTGCCCTCTAAAATTGGACTGGAGGCCTGCTCCATGGGAGGGAATACATCCCTGATACTGAAAACCTACAACAGGGGTAGTCATGAGCCCTAGGGGTTTATGTCTGCTGCTGTCTGGCTACATGTATATACTATGCTCAAACTGCCCAGTAAGCACTTCTCTTAATATTCATACCTATATATCAATGCTACTCTCACTTTTGGTTAGAGAACCTTCTCTTTTCAGATGGCAGTGACCTTGGGATGACTCAGAAGGCATCATGGTGCTGTGAAGGAGTGACCAGAGTGCTCAGCACTGCAATATCTCTATCATACCTTCCAAGGTTCAGGGTCCTTTGCAGAAGAGGTGGTGGAAAGAATGTAAGAGCCAAAGGAAGGGTAGGACTCCTTACAACGTGCTCCCCCCAGACACAAAATGGCCTGGATATCCATGACCTCACAGTGCCTGACACTACCTACACAAGACCATCATAAGAGGAAGAAAAGACCATAACATCAAAATAAACGAGAGACTGATTGAGAGGATGAGGGGATATGATGGAGAATGCAGTTTCAAAGGGGAAAGGGGGGGAGGGAGGGCATTACCATGGGATATACTGACCCCCTGTCATAGTTGCAGAGAGATAATAGAACCTTTCCTTGTGCCTGGATGTGTAGTGTGCACTGTAGGCACTGGCTCAGTGAGAGGAAGGGAAGACAGAACTTATACTGGACATAGACCTCCTGGGATGAGAAAGCACATAGTTAGGATCAGCCAGGAGTATGGTGTAGTATTTGAGTGGGGTCTGCAGGGCCATTCCTGCCCTAAGGAATTAGGAATAAAAGAAGCCCTGAGATGGGAGCAGGCTGGCCCTGCAGGGATGTCTGGTAGTGTGGATATCTGTCTGCAGGCTGGGGTATATGAAGGCATAAGATGCTTTAAGAGAGTCTTACTGTCAGGGCTGGAGAGGTGGCTCAGTGGTTAAGGCACTTGACTGCAAAGCTTAGTGACCCGAGTTCGATTCCCCAGTATCCACGGAAAGCCAGATGCACAAAGTGGCACAAGCATATGGAGTTCATTTGCAGTAGCTGGAGGCCCTGGTGCACCCATTTTCTCTACCTCTCTCTCTCTTTGCTTGCAGACAGCAACAGACATTACACCACTAGGGCTCATGACTACCCGTTTTAAGTTCTCAGTATCAGTGATGTATTCCCTCCCATGGAGCGGGCCTCCAGTCAAATTAGAGAGCAGTTGGTTTGCACCATGACAGATGTGCCACTACTGCACCCATTGGCTCATTTGACCTAACTACCCCTATTTTAGGTTTATTTTTAGGTATTTATGCTTAATGGTTAAGGTGCTTGCCTATGAAGCCCAAGGGCCCACGTTTGATCTCTAGAATAAGACCCTACCTTGAAAAACTAACAAACAAAACCTTAGAAAAAAGAAGCAATTAAGAAATACACGGGGACTTCCAGTTAAGATGGTGGCGTAGGTACCACGCAAAAGCAGCCTAGGGGGGAAAAGCCAAAAAAAAACCCCAGCAAAATACACACTTTTACTAAAAAGTGAGGTGTATAGGAAATTGAAACAGCAGCAGAGAAGTAGGAGAGATCCAGAGCATCCAGGCACACAGGCCAGAAGAAGCGTCTATGCCAGGGCCTCAGGACTGGACCACAGAGGCAGCATGCCAGCCAGCGGCCAGGCTTGGCTTGAGCCACAGGAAAAGCCAGGTGAGGGGATTTTCCACTCACACCGGAGCTCTCCGCAAACTCAAGAAATGTGAACGGAGAACGGCCGTGAACAACAGAAGAGCAGATCACAAGGTAGAAGAACATATGGAACAGCAAGAGAACTAGAGCAGCATCGGCAGCCTCCCCGCCCCCACCGACAGTGCCCAGCTCCAGCGAACAGAGCAGCAGTCCAGGGACCCGGCCACGCCTACTTGAACCCACAGTGGGACTAAAGCAGGAGCCGAGGTAACTGGGATTACACCAGGGAAGGGTCTCACTTGGTCACAAGCTGACCAGGAACCCTCAACAGACCAGAAATCTTAACCTCCCTGTTGTCAGGATTAAGGGAGTGGGTGAGGCACCACACAGCCTAAGGGACAGAGGATCTGGTTGTCATAATACCTACTCTTGGATAAATACTCTGTGCTGTTTTTCATTGAAAGCGTGCATTGTATAGTTAAATTTTGGAAACTATCTGTATTTGGTTCCACTCAGCCTACTTGAATACTCTCATAGCAGGCAAACCCAATACCTAGGGTCACTTTTGTAGATACTCTGAGAGTCTTGAGAGCCACACCTAGTGCCTTAAGCTCCTACCCTGAAGACATATAATATCAGATTGATTGATAGATCTAATAATACCCAGCTAACTAGAAAATCCAATCATTAAATAATCCAGGATGCAAAAATATATACATTATAACACAAGAAACACCAAAAATCAAGACAACATAAATCCACCAAAAAGTATTAATGCATCAGAAATGACCTCCAGTGAGAACAAGTTAAGAGGAAATGCATGAAAAAGATTTCAAAAGAATGATTATAAATATGTTCAAAGAAGTCAAAGAAGAAATCAAAGGAATGAAAGAGGAAATCAAAGGAATCAAAGAAAACACAGGACACCAATTTAATGAAATAAAGAGGTTAATACTAGACATAAATAAGGAAATAGAAATAATAAAGAAAAACCAGTCAGAATTACTAGCAATGAAGAACACAGTTAATGAAATAAAAAACTCTGTAGAAAATCTCACCAATAGAATGAATGAAGGAGAGGACAGATTATCTAAGCTAGAAGACCAGGTGGCAGACCTAATACAGTCCAACAAACAGAAAGACAAACTAATAGAAAAATAGGAGTGGGAATTTCAAGATATTCGGGACACTATGAAAAGATCAAACATAAGAATTCAGGGCATAGTAGAAGGAGAAGAATTTCACTCCAAAGGCATAGTAGGCGTCTTCAACAAAATCACAGAAGAAAACTTCCCCCAAATTGGGAAAGAGGTGCCAATGCAGATACAGGAAGCCTTTAGAACACCAGCCAGACAAAACCTGGACAGAACCTCTCCTCGCCATATTATAATCAAACTACCAAACACATAAACCAAAGAAAAAATATTGAAAGCAGTCAGAGAGAAAAATCAAGTTACCTACAAAGGCAAGCCTATCAGGATTACAGCAGATTACTCAACACAAACTTTAAAAGCCAGAAGGGCATGGAGTGATGTATTCCAAGTCCTATATACAAAGGACACTAAAGACTCTACCAGAAAACTGTTAGAGCTGATAAACATCTACAGCCATGTAGCAGGATACAAAATAAATACACAGAAATCAGTAGCATTCCTATATGCTAACAACAAACACACAGAGGATGAAATCAGACAATCACTCCCATTCACAACTGCATCAAAGAAAATAAAGTACCTTGGAATAAACCTAACCAAGGAAGTAAAGGATCTCTACAATGAAAACTATAAAACACTCATGCGAGAAATTGCAGAAGACACTAGGAAATGGAAGAACATCCCTTGTTCTTAGATCAAAGAATCAATATTGTGAAAATGGCAATCTTACCAAAAGCAATCTACACACTTAATGCAATCCCCACAGAAAATTCCAATGGCATTCTTCACGGAAATAGAAAAAAACAATCCAAAAATTCATTTGGAATCACAAAAAACCTCGAATATCTGAAATAATACTGAGCAACAAAAATGAGGCTGGTGGTATCACTATACCTGATTTTAACCTATACTACAGAGCCATAGTAACAAAAACAGCATGGTACTGGCACAAAAGCAGACATGTAGATCAATGGAATAGAACAGAGGACCCAGATGCAAGCCCAGGTAGCTACAGCCACCTGATATTCGATAAAAATGCAAAAAACACTCATTGGAGAAAAGACAGCCTCTTCAGAAAATGGTGCTGGGAAAACTGGATATGTATCTGTAGAAGGATGAAAATAGATTCTTCTCTCTCTCCATGCACAAGAATTAAGTCCAAATGGATTAAAGACCTTAACATCAGACCTAAAATTCTGAAATTGCTAGAGGAAAAAGTAGGGGAAACCCTTCAACATATTGGTTTTGGCAAAGACTTTCTGAATATAACTCCAATTGCTTGGGCAATAAAACCACAGATTAACCACTGGGACCTCATGAAATTACAAAAATTTTGTACTGCAAAGCACACTGTGAATAAAGCAAAAAGGCAACCTACAGAATGGGAAAAAATCTTTGCCAGCTATATATCTGATACAGGATTAATATCTAGGATATACAAAGAACTTAAAAAGTTAAATAATAAGAAATCAAACAAGCCAATTTAAAAATGGGCTTTGGAGCTAAATAGAGAGTTCTCAAAAGAAGAAATACAGATGGCGTATAAGCATCTGAAAAAATGTTCTACATCCCTAGTCATCAGGGAAATGCAGATTAAAACTACATTGAGATTCCATCTCACTCCTGTCAGATTGGCTGCCACCATGAAAACAAATGATCATAAATGCTGGCAGGGATGTGGAAAAAGAGGAACCCTTCTACACTGTTGGTGGGAATGCAATCTGATCCAGCCATTGTGGAAATCAGTGTGGAGGTTCCTAAGACAGCTAAAAATTGATCTACCATATGACCCAGCTATAGCACTCCTAGGCATATATCCTAAGGACTCATCCCATTGCCTTAGAAGTATATGCTCAACCATGTTTATTGCCGTTCAATTCACAATAGCTGGGAAATGGAACCAGCCTAGATGTCCCTCAATTGATGAGTGGATAATGGAGATATGGCACATTTATACAATGGAGTTCTACTCAGCGGTAAAGAAAAATGAAGTTATGAAATTTGCAGGAAAGTGTATGGATCTGAAAAGGATTATACTAAGTGAGGTAACCCAGGCCCAGAAAGCCAAGAGCCGCATGTTCTCACTCGTATGTGGATCCTAGCTACAGATGACCGGGCTTCTGTGTGAGAAGTAAAAAACTCAGTAACAGAGGTCAGTAAGTTAAAAAGGAGATATAAAGGGAAGAGAAAGGAAGGGAGGAGGGTACTTAATAGGTTGTTATTATATATATGTAAGTAAGAGAATAGATTAATGGGGGTGAAAAGGCCCAAAGTGAGGTCAGGGGAAGAGATTGAATAAAGGAAAGGTGGAAGGAGGGCTAATCAAAATCTAAGAGGATACAAATAAATCTTATGGAATCCTCCGGTTTTGGATAATGGAACTCTCAGGAGCCATAGATTGTTGTTAGAAAATTTCCAGTGCCAGGGATGGGATACCTCCAGTGAGTTGTTGGCCAGGGAGGTCCCTGATGCCCCCAAAACATTATAGGCCCTTGGTTTCCCACCAGGAATAGATGGTAAGACCCTATTGCTGAAGACTCCACATACTTGGGCTGCAAGGCCACTGAGAAATCCTGCTGGAACTGAGCTGATAACCTCCTCCATGTAGAACAGCTGATAGAAAACTGGAAGAAGCCATTCTACATGTAGTTCAATGGGAGAAAGAGATATCACCAGTGAAGATACTCAACAGTGGACACTGCAAGCCTTATATTTGGACAGCCAGGCCAAATGAGCCAACGGGTGCAATAGTGGCACGTCTGTCATGGTGGAAACCAACTGCCCTCCAATTGGACTGAAGGCCTGCTCCATGGGAGGGAATACATCCCTGATACTGAAAACTTAAAACAGGGGTAGTCATGAGCCCTAGGGGTGTAACATCTGCTGATGTCTGGATAAATGTATATACTATGCTTATCAAACTGCCCAGTAAGCACTTCTCTTAATATTCATACCCTTATATTAATGCTACTCTCACTTTGGGTAGAAAATCTTCTCTTTTCAGATGGCAGTGACCTTGGGACGACTCAGAAGGTATCATGGTGCTGAGAAGGAGTGACCAGAGTGCTCAGCACTGCAATATCTCTATCACACCTTCCAAGGTTCAGGGTCCTTTGCAGAAGAGGTGGTGGAAAGAATGTAAGAGCCAAAGGAAGGGTAGGACTCCTTACAACGTGCTCCCCCCAGACACAAAATGGCCTGGATATCCATGACCTCACAGTGCCTGACACTACCTACACAAGACCATCATAAGAGGAAGAAAAGACCATAACATCAAAATAAATGAGAGACTGATTGAGAGGATGAGGGGATATGATGGAGAATGCAGTTTCAAAGGGGAAAGGGGGGGAGGGAGGGCATTACCATGGGATATACTGACCCCCTGTCATAGTTGCAGAGAGATAATAGAACCTTTCCTTGTGCCTGGATGTGTAGTGTGCACTGTAGGCACTGGCTCAGTGAGAGGAAGGGAAGACAGAACTTATACTGGACATAGACCTCCTGGGATGAGAAAGCACATAGTTAGGATCAGCCAGGAGTGTGGTGTAGTATTTGAGTGGGGTCTGCAGGGCCATTCCTGCCCTAAGGAATTAGGAATAAAAGAAGCCCTGAGATGGGAGCAGGCTGGCCCTGCAGGGATGTCTGGTAGTGTGGATATCTGTCTGCAGGCTGGGGTATATGAAGGCATAAGATGCTTTAAGAGAGTCTTACTGTCAGGGCTGGAGAGGTGGCTCAGTGGTTAAGGCACTTGACTGCAAAGCTTAGTGACCCGAGTTCGATTCCCCAGTATCCACGGAAAGCCAGATGCACAAAGTGGCACAAGCATATGGAGTTCATTTGCAGTAGCTGGAGGCCCTGGTGCACCCATTTTCTCTACCTCTCTCTCTCTTTGCTTGCAGACAGCAACAGACATTACACCACTAGGGCTCATGACTACCCGTTTTAAGTTCTCAGTATCAGTGATGTATTCCCTCCCATGGAGCGGGCCTCCAGTCAAATTAGAGAGCAGTTGGTTTGCACCATGACAGATGTGCCACTACTGCACCCGTTGGCTCATTTGACCTACCTACCCCTATTTTAGGTTTATTTTTAGGTATTTATGCTTAATGGTTAAGGTGCTTGCCTATGAAGTCCAAGGGCCCACGTTTGATCTCTAGAATAAGACCCTACCTTGAAAAACTAACAAACAAAACCTTAGAAAAAAGAAGCAATTAAGAAATACACGGGGACTTCCAGTTAAGATGGTGGCGTAGGTACCACGCAAAAGCAGCCTAGGGGGGAAAAGCCAAAAAAAAACCCCAGCAAAATACACACTTTTACTAAAAAGTGAGGTGTATAGGAAATTGAAACAGCAGCAGAGAAGTAGGAGAGATCCAGAGCATCCAGGCACACAGGCCAGAAGAAGCGTCTATGCCAGGGCCTCAGGACTGGACCACAGAGGCAGCACGCCAGCCAGCGGCCAGGCTTGGCTTGAGCCACAGGAAAAGCCAGGTGAGGGGATTTTCCACTCACACCGGAGCTCTCCGCAAACTCAAGAAATGTGAACGGAGAACGGCCGTGAACAACAGAAGAGCAGATCACAAGGTAGAAGAACATATGGAACAGCAAGAGAACTAGAGCAGCATCGGCAGCCTCCCCTCCCCCACCGACAGTGCCCAGCTCCAGCGAACAGAGCAGCAGTCCAGGGACCCGGCCACGCCTACTTGAACCCACAGTGGGACTAAAGCAGGAGCCGAGGTAACTGGGATTACACCAGGGAAGGGTCTCACTTGGTCACAAGCTGACCAGGAACCCTCAACAGACCAGAAATCTTAACCTCCTTGTTGTCAGGATTAAGGGAGTGGGTGAGGCACCACACAGCCTAAGGGACAGACAGAGGATCTGGTTGTCATAATACCTACTCTTGGATAAATACTCTGTGCTGTTTTTCATTGAAAGCGTGCATTGTATAGTTAAATTTTGGAAACTATCTGTATTTGGTTCCACTCAGCCTACTTGAATACTCTCATAGCAGGCAAACCCAATACCTAGGGTCACTTTTGTAGATACTCTGAGAGTCTTGAGAGCCACACCTAGTGCCTTAAGCTCCTACCCTGAAGACATATAATATCAGATTGATTGATAGATCTAATAATACCCAGCTAACTAGAAAATCCAATCATTAAATAATCCAGGATGCAAAAATATATACATTATAACACAAGAAACACCAAAAATCAAGACAACATAAATCCACCAAAAAGTATTAATGCATCAGAAATGACCTCCAGTGAGAACAAGTTAAGAGGAAATGCATGAAAAAGATTTCAAAAGAATGATTATAAATATGTTCAAAGAAGAAATCAAAGGAATGAAAGAGGAAATCAAAGGAATCAAAGAAAACACAGGACACCAATTTAATGAAATAAAGAGGTTAATACTAGACATAAATAAGGAAATAGAAATAATAAAGAAAAACCAGTCAGAATTACTAGCAATGAAGAACACAGTTAATGAAATAAAAAACTCTGTAGAAAATCTCACCAGTAGAATGGATGAAGGAGAGGACAGAATATCTAAGCTAGAAGACCAGGTGGCAGACCTAATACAGTCCAACAAACAGAAAGACAAACTAATAGAAAAATAGGAGTGGGAATTTCAAGATATTCGGGACACTATGAAAAGATCAAACATAAGAATTCAGGGCATAGTAGAAGGAGAAGAATTTCACTCCAAAGGCATAGTAGGCGTCTTCAACAAAATCACAGAAGAAAACTTCCCCCAAATTGGGAAAGAGGTGCCAATGCAGATACAGGAAGCCTTTAGAACACCAGCCAGACAAAACCTGGACAGAACCTCTCCTCGCCATATTATAATCAAACTACCAAACACATAAACCAAAGAAAAAATATTGAAAGCAGTCAGAGAGAAAAATCAAGTTACCTACAAAGGCAAGCCTATCAGGATTACAGCAGATTACTCAACACAAACTTTAAAAGCCAGAAGGGCATGGAGTGATGTATTCCAAGTCCTATATACAAAGGACACTAAAGACTCTACCAGAAAACTGTTAGAGCTGATAAACATCTACAGCCATGTAGCAGGATACAAAATAAATACACAGAAATCAGTAGCATTCCTATATACTAACAACAAACACACAGAGGATGAAATCAGACAATCACTCCCATTCACAACTGCATCAAAGAAAATAAAGTACCTTGGAATAAACCTAACCAAGGAAGTAAAGGATCTCTACAATGAAAACTATAAAACACTCATGCGAGAAATTGCAGAAGACACTAGGAAATGGAAGAACATCCCTTGTTCTTAGATCAAAGAATCAATATTGTGAAAATGGCAATCTTACCAAAAGCAATCTACACACTTAATGCAATCCCCACAGAAAATTCCAATGGCATTCTTCACGGAAATAGAAAAAAACAATCCAAAAATTCATTTGTAATCACAAAAAACCTCGAATATCTGAAATAATACTGAGCAACAAAAATGAGGCTGGTGGTATCACTATACCTGATTTTAACCTATACTACAGAGCCATAGTAACAAAAACAGCATGGTACTGGCACAAAAGCAGACATGTAGATCAATGGAATAGAACAGAGGACCCAGATGCAAGTCCAGGTAGCTACAGCCACCTGATATTCGATAAAAATGCAAAAAACACTCATTGGAGAAAAGACAGCCTCTTCAGAAAATGGTGCTGGGAAAACTGGATATGTATCTGTAGAAGGATGAAAATAGATTCTTCTCTCTCTCCATGCACAAGAATTAAGTCCAAATGGATTAAAGACCTTAACATCAGACCTAAAATTCTGAAATTGCTAGAGGAAAAAGTAGGGGAAACCCTTCAACATATTGGTTTTGGCAAAGACTTTCTGAATATAACTCCAATTGCTCGGGCAATAAAACCACAGATTAACCACTGGGACCTCATGAAATTACAAAAATTTTGTACTGCAAAGCACACTGTGAATAAAGCAAAAAGGCAACCTACAGAATGGGAAAAAATCTTTGCCAGCTATATATCTGATACAGGATTAATATCTAGGATATACAAAGAACTTAAAAAGTTAAATAATAAGAAATCAAACAAGCCAATTTAAAAATGGGCTTTGGAGCTAAATAGAGAGTTCTCAAAAGAAGAAATACAGATGGCGTATAAGCATCTGAAAAAATGTTCTACATCCCTAGTCATCAGGGAAATGCAGATTAAAACTACATTGAGATTCCATCTCACTCCTGTCAGATTGGCTGCCACCATGAAAACAAATGATCATAAATGCTGGCAGGGATGTGGAAAAAGAGGAACCCTTCTACACTGTTGGTGGGAATGCAATCTGATCCAGCCATTGTGGAAATCAGTGTGGAGGTTCCTAAGACAGCTAAAAATTGATCTACCATATGACCCAGCTATAGCACTCCTAGGCATATATCCTAAGGACTCATCCCATTGCCTTAGAAGTATATGCTCAACCATGTTTATTGCCGTTCAATTCACAATAGCTGGGAAATGGAACCAGCCTAGATGTCCCTCAATTGATGAGTGGATAATGGAGATATGGCACATTTATACAATGGAGTTCTACTCAGCGGTAAAGAAAAATGAAGTTATGAAATTTGCAGGAAAGTGTATGGATCTGGAAAGGATTATACTAAGTGAGGTAACCCAGGCCCAGAAAGCCAAGCGCCGCATGTTCTCACTCGTATGTGGATCCTAGCTACAGATGACCGGGCTTCTGTGTGAGAAGTAAAAAACTCAGTAACAGAGGTCAGTAAGTTAAAAAGGAGATATAAAGGGAAGAGAAAGGAAGGGAGGAGGGTACTTAATAGGTTGTTATTATATATATGTAAGTAAGAGAATAGATTAATGGGGGTGAAAAGGCCCAAAGTGAGGTCAGGGGAAGAGATTGAATAAAGGAAAGGTGGAAGGAGGGCTAATCAAAATCTAAGAGGATACAAATAAATCTTATGGAATCCTCCGGTTTTGGATAATGGAACTCTCAGGAGCCATAGATTGTTGTTAGAAAATTTCCAGTGAGTTGTTGGCCAGGGAGGTCCCTGATGCCCCCAAAACATTATAGGCCCTTGGTTTCCCACCAGGAATAGATGGTAAGACCCTATTGCTGAAGACTCCACATACTTGGGCTGCAAGGCCACTGAGAAATCCTGCTGGAACTGAGCTGATAACCTCCTCCATGTAGAACAGCTGATAGAAAACTGGAAGAAGCCATTCTACATGTAGTTCAATGGGAGAAAGAGATATCACCAGTGAAGATACTCAACAGTGGACACTGCAAGCCTTATATTTGGACAGCCAGGCCAAATGAGCCAACGGGTGCAATAGTGGCACGTCTGTCATGGTGGAAACCAACTGCCCTCCAATTGGACTGAAGGCCTGCTCCATGGGAGGGAATACATCCCTGATACTGAAAACTTAAAACAGGGGTAGTCATGAGCCCTAGGGGTGTAACATCTGCTGATGTCTGGATAAATGTATATACTATGCTTATCAAACTGCCCAGTAAGCACTTCTCTTAATATTCATACCCTTATATTAATGCTACTCTCACTTTGGGTAGAAAATCTTCTCTTTTCAGATGGCAGTGACCTTGAGACGACTCAGAAGGTATCACAGTGCTGGAAAGAAGTGACTGGAGTACTGAGTAACATCTCGATCACACCTTCCAAGGCTCAGGGTCTAATGCGGAAGAGGTGGCAGAAAGAATGTATGAGCCAAAGGAAGGGTAGGACTCCTTACAACATGCTCCCAGACATAAAATGGCCTGCATATCCATGACCTCCTAGTGCCTGACACTACCTACACGAGACCATCATAAGAGGAGGAAAAGACCATGACATCAAAATAAAAGAGAGACTGATTGAGATGGGGAGGGGATATGATGGAGAATGGAATTTCAATGGGGAAAGTGCGGGGAGGGAGGGTATTACTATGGGATATTTTTTATAATCATGGAAAATGTTAATAAAAATTGAGAAAAAAAAAGAAATACACCAGGGGCTGGAGAGATGGCTTAGCGGTTAAGCGCTTGCCTGTGAAGCCTAAGGACCCTAGTTCAAGGCTTGATTCCCTAGGACCCACGTTAGCCAGATGCACAAGGGGGTGCATGCATCTGGAGTTTGTTTGCAGTGGCTGGAGGGCCATTCTCTCTCTCTGTCTCTCTCTGTGCCTGTCGCTCTCAAATAAATAAATAAATATAAATATAAAGAAAATACACCGGTGCTGGATGGATGCCTGTAAAACCAAAGGACCTTGGTTTGGTTCCCCATGACCCATGTAACCCAGATGTACAAGGTGGCACAAGTCTGGAATTCGTTTGCAGTGGCTTGAGGCCATGGGACATCCATTCTCTCACTCTCTGCCTCTTTCCAACTGTCAAATAAATAAATAATTTTTTTTTTAAAAAGGAAAGAAATACACCCAATGTTGACCTCTGGCCTCCATTTGCACACACATGCACCCCACACACAAACACACATAAGCACATTCACACTTACCAAATACATCCTAAAAAAAAATAATAATAATAGCCAGATGCACAAGGGGGCACATGTGGCTAGAGGCCCTGGTGTGCCCATTCTCTCTCTCTTTTCCCTCTTTCTCTGTCAATAAATAAGTAAATAAATAAATAAAATATTAAAAAAAACTTCCACTACTGGTACTAGGCATGGTAGCATATGTCTGTAATCCTTCCATTTGGGAGGTGAAAAAAAGAGAACAAAGCCAAGCTACATAGCATGTCTTAAGACACAAGGGTTGGTGATACAGCTCAGTGGAAGTGCACTTGCCTAGCATGTGTAAGATCCTTGCTTTGATTCCTAGTACTGTTACCAAAAAAAAAAACAAACAAAAAAAAAACCTGTTACTGTTCCTAGATCTTTGCTGAACAGGAGTATGTAATATTTCATGTAATTGCTGGGGGTATAGAATTATTTTAGTATGGCCAGGCGTGGTGACGCATCCCTTTAATCCCAGCACTCAGGAGGCAGAGGTAGGAGGATTGTCATGAGTTCGAGGCTACCTTGAGACTACATAGTGAATTCCAGGTCAGCCTGGGCTAGAGTGAGACCCTACCTCAAAAAACCAAAAAATTATTATTTTGGTATGGTTTTTAACCAACTTCAATCCCAGATGTACACATGGATTCATGGACCATGTGGTGGTTTGAATTAGGTGTCCCCTAAAAACTCATGTGTTCTGAATACTAGGTCCCCAGCTGGTAGCAATTTGGGAATTGTAATCTCCAGAGGAGATGTGTTGTTGGGATAGTATTGTAGGTGTCATAGCGAGCTTCCCCTTGGCACACTCTCCTGATGCTGATGTCCACCCGATGTTGGAGGTGATGTCCAGACTCCGCTCATGCCATGGCCTCCCCTGCCATAATGAAGCTTCCCCTTGAGTCTATAAGCCAAAATAAACCCTTTTCTCTCACAAGCAGCTTTTGGTTGGGTATTGTCTGACAGCAACTCAAAGATGATTGCAACAGACCATTAGAATGCTTTTTTTGAGCCAGGCGTGGTGATGCATGCCTTTAATCCCAGCACTTGGGAGGCAGAGGTAGGAGGGTCGCATTGAGTTTGAGGCCACCCTGAGACTACAAAGTGAATTCCAGGTCACCCCTATAGAGAGATCCTACCTGGAAGGTGGGGAGTAGGGACTACCAAGCTTAGCATTAAGAAATGGTCAAGGTAGCTCTCTTTTTGCTAGATGTGATCTCTCCTGAATTTCCAGGACCTACCCTTTCTCCCCTCATGGTGGTAGCTCTCCACACTTCCCTCCTCCTCTTTCCTTCCCTTAATCTGAGTCTCCCTAAAAACAAATGGTCAAGGTGGTACATTTTGTTAAACTGTTCTCTAAAACCATTAACTTAATAAAAAGACAACAAAGCAAGGTGTGATGGAGTATGTCTTAAATCCTAGAACTCAGGAGGCAGAGGTAGAAGGAGCACTGTGAGATTACACAATGAATTCCAGATCACCCTGGGCTACAGTGAGACCTTACCTCAAGGAAGAAAAGAAAAAGAAAAAGAGAGGCGTGGTGGCACACACCCTTTTAATCCCAGCACTTGGGAGGCAGAGGTAGGTGGATCGCAGTGAGTTCGAGGCCACCCTGAGACTACACAGTAAATTCCAGGTCAGCCTGGGCTAGTGAGACCCTACCTCGAAAAGCCAAAAAAAAAGAGGGAGGAAAGACAGACAGACAGGATAAAATAAGATAAGAGAGGGAGGGAGGGAGGGAGGGAGGGAGGAAGGGGCAACAAAATAAAGAAAGGTTGAGCATAAGCCTCCAGAGTGTCTAGCTACCTGCCTGATCCTGATTTATGCCTCTGAGCTCAAACTGCAGCCCAGACTTGCTGCACTGGCCAGAGGAGCACTTGTTTTACACCAGGCTGACCAATAGCACATAAACCCAGTAGGCTTAACCATTAAATTATCTCCTGAAAATATGAGCAAGGCATCCCACTGATGATTTTATAATTTTGTCTCAACCCTTCCTTTTTCTATCTGAGACAGTATAGTTAACTACCACTACTGAAAACAAGTCTGACTATTCAGGGGAAATCTCTGAACATCAGCAACTCTAGATAAAACCCAGCCAAGTTCAACTACTGAAATCTCTGCCAGTAACCAAACACCACCCAGAGGTACATTAAGGATATTAATTGAATCTCCCTCATGCCAGTGGGCATTTATCACAGTGAGAAGTTAGTTGGATCTGTCATTTGTTTATGGTCTGTTCTATGAGAACACATTTTCCATGAAGATAGTGATTTGTCCTGTTTGGTGTACCACTAGATCCAGAGAGTACAGGCCAAAGTAGGAAAAAAAAAATAATGATTTGTTTAGTAAATGAATTTATCAGAGCATAAAGGCCACTCAATCTAAGACTTGCAACATTAGCTACACACCAGTAAAGCATGTAGTATCTGCTCTGCCAGGGTGCCCATGCCCCCAAGGCAGCAATGACACATTTGACACAGAGAGCTCCTTTATTACTTGCTAAGAAAGCACCAACAGTAACATTCCTTTAGTTTTTTTTTTTTGTTTGTTTGTTTGTTTTTTGCTGTTGATGATGTTGTTTTATTTTTTAAGGTAGGGTCTCGCTCTAGTTCAGGCTGACCTGGAATTCACTATGTAGTCTCAGGCTGGCCTTGAACTCATGGTGATCCTTCTATCTCTGCTGGGATTAAAGGCATGTACCACCACTCCCAGCCAAAAGTAACAACCTTCATGAAGGACATACCACTATATTCTAAAAACACTACTGCTCTCTGACCTGCCTCACCTTCTGCTACCACCTTCATACGACATACATACTACAACCTCCACTACTTCATGCTACTTTTCTAAACACAAAGCTCTTCCCTCTAGGCCTCCAGGCTTGTGCACATGCCCTTCTCGCTGCCTGGGATATATGTATTTAGTCTCCCATTCCAGCCATCTGGTGAATGCTCTCACTCATACTTCAAGGCCCAATATACATGTTGCCCTTACTTAAAGCCTTCCTTAATCAGAGAAAAACAGACACTCTGCTCACATAGCAGTTTTGTCTTTCACTGCTTCAGGATTCACTATTGTGCCAAGTAAATACCTACTAACTAAATTACTCTCGTATTTACCAGATTATATGTTCCTCAAAGGTGGGGTTACATTTGATTTTTCTAAGTCAGTGTCTCAGTAGGAGAGGATTTAAGCCCAAAGGGCCATTCCCGATGTCTAGAGGTATTTCAAAAAAGGTGAAATACACCACCACGCCTGGCTCTCCTGCAGACCTTTCTAAGGTGGCATCTGAGCTCCCTAGGAGAGAAACCTAGGTTGCATGAGTCACATGACGATCTTGGACATGGTCTCCTTAAGGCTCCAGAACCAGGCTAGCTTGGGTGTCATGCCACTACCATAGCCCACAAAGGGGAAAGGAGGACAGCAAGGCTGGCGCTCAAGAAAGGAAAACCTGAGCTGGGCTGCGTCGGGCTCCTTTGTCTGGCTAGTGCTGAGCAAAATCAGAAACAACTCCAACTTGCCCACAGCCCTGAACCTCAACTCACAGTGATCCTCCTACATCTGCCTCCCCAGTGCTGGGATTAAAGGTGCACACTACCACCAGCAAAAATCTTAATGCAACTTTTGAGAAACCATGATCTAGGTGCATGTTTTAACACCTGGAAAGAATGCCTGACACACAATAAGATTGTTGTTGAACAAATTGTCTAATAGTTTTTCACAGTTATAGAAATCTGTGAAGACCATTTGATGAAGGCCTAGCTACTACAGAAAGGTGAGATGTCTGTTTTCTGTATTTCCCCAAAAGATATGACTCACATTAAGACAGAGTATCCAGTAGAGAAAGCTAATAAACTACAAGTATAGGTCCCTCATTCATCCAAGATACATTGTATTTTTATTTTCTCACATATAGGCCAGGAATACAATATGCTTTAAGACACTAGTTTTTTTTTGTTAATCATCTTTTACATGCTTCTTATTCTTCTTACCACTGTTAAGTTCCGGATTTCTTCCATGACCCGAGGCCAGAAGGACTGGAGACTTTGCTGGGCATCACTGCTGCCAGTACCACCAAACCCTCCTTCTGTGGACATTTCAGCAACTGCAAATACACACAGATATGAGACACATTAGAATGCAAGGCTTAAAGTAAGAGGACTTCTGTGAGTTCAACGCCAGCCTGGGCTATACTGCAAAGTCCAGGTCAGCCTGGGCTAGAGTGAAACCTTTCTTCAAAAACAATTTAGAAAAGTTCAAGGCAGACCTGTTGACAAGGTTAGTCATGTATCTTTCTTCATTAATTTTTAAATAATTTGTTCAATTTTTTAGTTGCCAACAAGCTTTACAGTACATACTTAAATCTTCACAAAAAATATTTAGGGGAAAGTTTTTCTTTTAGCCCATCTTACACCTCAGACTACCAAGGAGCGTAACTTAGAAAAATCAGGTTTTGAGAAGTTCAAAATGAAATCTTAATGTAAACCAGGAATTTTAAGGTCTTGTGGTGCTGAAGAAAGGATTTTAGTTAGTCTAATCCATTATTTATTTATTTGTTTGTTTGTTTATTACTTATTTATTTCTTTCCTTCTTTCCTTCGTTCCTTTTTTTTTTTCTTTCTATTTTTGGTTTTCTGAGATAGGGTCTCACTCTAGCTCAGGCTGACCTGGAATTCATTACATAGTCTCAGGGTGGCCTTGAATTTATGGTGATCCTCCTACCTCTGCCTCCCACGTGCTGGATTAAAGGCATGCGCCACCATGGCCAGATTAATCCATAATTTTCAATTACTCCCTTCAAAGCTTTTAAAAATGGTCCATGGCAATGGAATACACAGGAGCCATAGATTGTTAGTAGAAAATTTTCAGTGCCAGGGATGGGATAGTTTCCAGTGAGTTGTTGGTCAGGGAGGTCCCTGATGCCCCCAAAACATTACAGGCCACTGCCAAGGCCCTTGGTTTCCCACCAGGAAGAGATGGTAAGACCCTATTGCTGAAGACTGCACATACTTGGGCTGCAAGGTCACTGAGAACTCCTACTGGAACTGAGCTGAAAACCTCCTCTATATAACAGAAAGCTGGAAAAAGCCACACTGCATGGAGTTCAATGGGAGAGAGAGAACTCACCAGTGAAGATACTCCACAGTGGAAATGAAAGCCTTATATTTGGCCAAACAGGCCAAATGAGCCAACTGGTGCAACAATGGCACATCTGTGTGGGGGAAACCAACTGCCCTCTAAAATTGGACTGGAGGCCCGCTCCATGGGAGGAAACACATCCCTGATACTGAAAACCTACAACAGGGGTAGTTATGAGCCCTAAGGGTGTAACATCTGCTGCTGTCTGGCTAAATGTATATACTACGCTCATCAAACTACTCAGTAAGCACTTCTCATACCCATATATTAATGCTACTCTCACTTTTTTGTTAGAGAACTTTCTCTTTTCAGATGGCAGTGACCTTGGGATGACTCAGAAGGCATCACGGTGCTGAGAAGTGACAGAGGAGTGCTCAGTACTGCAATATCTCTATTACACCTTCCAAGGTTCAGGGTCCATTGCGGAAGAGGTGGCGGAAAGAATGTGAGAGCCAAAGGAAGGGTAGGACTCCTTACAACGTGCTCCTCCAGACACAAAATGGTTTGGATATCCATGACCTCACAGTGCCTGACACTACCTACACAAGACCATCATAACAGGAGGAAAAGATGATGACATCAAAATAAAAGAGAGACTGATTGAGAGGAGGAGTGGATATGATGGAGAGTGGGGGAAAGGGAGGGAATTACTATGGGATATTGTTTACAACCATGGAAGTTGTTAATTATAAAGAATAAAAAAAAAAGGTCCATGGCTTCTCATATCCCATGCCACAGCTTGAAGCAGATTAAGAGTCCATAATGATGAATGCTGAACAAAAAACATAAACTCAGAGTCTTGGAAAACTAACAGCCAAATTTATGCCTTTTTTTTTTTTTTAAAGGTAAGGTCTCACTCTAGCCCAGGCAGACCTGGAATTCACTCTGTAGTCTCAGACTCACAGGAATTCTCCTACCTCTGCCTCCTGAGTCCTGGGTTTAAAGGTGTGCACCACCACATGCAGCTGAATTTACTCTTATTTAGACACTGGCCTCAAGTGTCTGGAGCTACTTAGGATGATTATTCCTCCGGATCGCAGGCAAATCTGTCTCAAATACAAAGGTGCTCAAAGAACTAAGTGGGTAGTGTTGAAGTCTCAACCAAAACTGCCCTTTCTCAATTCTTTCCTAACCCCCACTGTGCTTTGCAAAAAAGCCCAAGAGCACACAAATAATTACAAGTTTTAAAGACAGCTGAGGGTTGGAAAAATGGCTTAGTGGTTAAGCACTTGCCTGCAAAGCCATAGGACCTGGATTTGATTGCCCAAGACCCACATAAGCCAGATGCACAAGGTGGTGCATGCATCTGGAGTTTGTTTGTAGTAGCTGAAAATAGCAAGGAATTAAATTAGGACAGAAAACTATCAGAACCTGAATTTTGTTAACCATTTTGTGATGGGGGAAGATAAAAATAATCCCACATCAGCTTTAACTATAAATAATACTGTAGGGCTGGAGCGATAGCTTAGCAGTCAAGGCGCTTGCCTGCAAAGCCTAAGGACCCATGTTCTATTCTCCAGATCCCATGTTAGCCAGAGGCACAAAGGTGAGGCAAGCACAAGGTTGCACATGCCCACTAGGTGGCACAAGGGTCTGGAGTTCGATTGCAGTGGCTGAGGCCCTGGCGCACTAATTTTCTCTCTGTCTCTCCCCCCTCCTCTAAAAATAAATAATACTGTAATGTCTTATGGCTTAAATGCTTATATAGCAAATAGTTAAATGCAAGGAGTAGTTTAAGCACAAAGAACTAAAAACTTAGTGTTCTAAGAATTTCTATTGCAGGATACCACTGGAAAAGAGATACGTAAGTAATTCAGAACTAATTCTGAGAGGCAAAAGAAAAGCACCAAAATCAGGTATCACATAACCAAACATGTGACTTTCAGGCTCCATGTGGATGCATGCTGGGCTGAACACACTCTGTCAGCAGAATAGAACAAGGGCTGACAAATCTAGGTTTAGACTATGAGGCTCTACACTCTTTCACTGTTTTGGCTCACTTGTTTGCTTTTTTGTTCTTCTGCTTTGGGATTTTTGTTGTTGTTGTTGTTTGATTGTTTGTTTGTTTGTTTTCCAAGGCAGGGTCTCACTTTAGCCCTGGCTGACCTGAAACTCATTGTTTAATCCCAGACTGGCCTAAAATTCTGCTTCTTGAGTGCTGGGATTAAAAGTGTTTAGCACCACACCCATCTCCAATTCACTGTTATATTATCTGAGTAGTCTCTGGACTTTTTTCCTTTCTTTTTCATTTTTCTTCTAAAGAACCACGGAGTTTTAAAATAATGGGAAAAAATAGTACAATCTTCAAAGCAGATTTCACTCTGGTGTAATGACATTAGTGGGTGATGATGTAATGGGAAGAGGTTTGGAGCCAATTTTTAGTCCTGGAGGCCTATAAACAGCTCTATACATCAACAGGACCTCTTTAAGTATCAGGCAAACAATATAATCTTCGTGTTTCTGCAAGGAATTAAAGGAAAGTATTGAATCACAGTTGGAAATTACTAGATAAAATTGAGTCCCAAATAATCCAATGAAAGTCCCCTCAACACAGTTCCCATGGCATTTTTACTTACCACCACATGGCATATATAATACTTGAGATATATTTAGAAATAGAAATCAGTATGATCAAGAGAATTTTATTTTTGCTAATAGCTTCCAATCAGGTATGAATGACAATGAAGAGAGTGAAATTCAATCTAACCTTTGTTAAATGGACAAATAAGGGGCTGTGGAGATGACTCAGTGGTTAAAGGCACTTAATTGCAAAGCTTGCCAACCCAGAATTGATTACCCAGTATCTACAAAAGCCAGATGCAAAAAATGGCACATGTGCCTGGTGTTCCTTTGCAGGATCAAAAAGGGAGGGGGGGTGTAGCTCAGTAATATGAACACTTGCCTAGCATGCATAAGGCCCTTGTTTCCCTTGTTGCAAAGGGCTTGGAGGGGGACCTTTATTAAGATAGCCAGTGGCTCCTGCCTATAATCCCAGCATTCTGAAGGCTGAGGTAGGGTTATCTGCTGTTGGAGGCCAACTTGAGCTACAGAGAGACTAAGCTTCTACTGATGGACCTAGGGAAGGAAGAAGATGCCACTGCAGCAATCTTCTGAGCACTTACTAATGAGCAGATGGGGCTGAGGTGCAGGTATTTGTGAGATTTAAAGTTTGGTAACAAGTTTTTTTTTTTTTTGACTCTTGTTTTTCGAGATAGGGTCTCCCCCGGTCTAGCCCAGGCTGGCCTGGAATTCACGATGTAGCCTCAGGTTGGCCTTGAACCCACAACAATCCTCCTACCCCTGCCTCCCAAGTGCTAGCGATTTTTCTTTTATTTTTTTGGTTTTTGGTTTTTCAAAGTAGGGCCTCGCTACTAGCTCAGGCTGACTCAGAATTCACTATGTAGTCTCAGGGTGGCCTCAAACTCATAGTGATCCTCCTACCTCTGCCTGAAAACTGAGATTAAAGGCATGCACCACCACTCCTGGCCTAGAGTGCTAGGATTTTAAGACATGCACTACACCATACCAGACTGGTAAGTCTTGACTATCCTCTGATCCTTGCTCTAATACACAAATATATTACAAGGATAAACAATTCAAGAAGCACTTTCAGGGCTGGAGGGATGGCTCAGCAGTTAAGGCTCTTGTCTGCAAAGCTTAAGAATCAGGGATCAATTCCCCAGTACCCACGTAAGGCCAGATCACAAGGTGGCCATGTGTGCCCATTTTCTGTCTCTCTTCTGTATGTCTCTCTCTCTCTTTCTGCTTGCAAATAAATATTTTTAAAAAGATTATAGAGCTGCGTGTGGTGGCACACGCCTTTAATCCCAGCATTCAGGAGGCAGAGGTAGGAGGATCGCCATGAGTTCAAGGCCACCCTGAGACTACATAATGAATTCCAGGTCAGCCTGGACTAGAGTGAAACCCTACCTCGAAACCCCGGCCCCCCCAAAAGATTATAGAATCCTATACACTTTGTGTGCCCATTCTCTTATTCTCTTCCTGTCTCTCTCAAATAAATAATTTTTTTAAGAAGCACTTTCTATGTAGTCTGCTTTCAAATTTTCAAGTCTTAACTATGGACATGCTGGCATGATCAGTCCCCAAACATCTGTGTAGTTAATAGAATATGAATGAATCTGGTTGGTTCAGAGCCACACACTGTTGTAGTGGGAGTTCTGAACAAATCAAAAGTTATCAAGTAGTTCTGAAAATATATTAAAATTTATGTTTACAAACCCTTGAGAAATCCATCTGCATTGGAAAATTATGAATGGACAATGGCAAAAAAGCCAATTATAATTCTAATGCCCTGTGTATTTTTACTGCATTGGGGACATACAGGCCCAGCCCTTGTTATGGAGCTTGCAAACTTTTTCTTCTTTTTTAGTTTTTCCAGGTAGGGTCTCACTCTAGCCCAAGCTGACCTGGAACTCACTCTGTAGTCCCAGACTGGCCTTGAACTCACAATAATCCTCCTACCTCAGCCTCCCGAATGCTGGGATTAAAGGTGTGTGCCATCACACACGGGCTAAAGTATAAATACTTGAAAAAGACTTGACTGTTAAACAAATATAAGTAATCAATTCTTGTTGCTAGATGTCATCTCAAGTTCTAGTATCTATTATTATTTTTTTAATTTTTAAATTTTTATTTATTTATTTGAGAGTGACAGAGAGAGAAACAGGCAGATAGAGAGAGAGACAAAGACAGAGAGAGAATGGGCGGGCCAGGGCCTCCAGCCACTGCAAACGAACTCCAGACACATGTGCCCCCTTGTGCATCTGGCTAACGTGGGTCCTGGGGAATAGAGCATCGAACTGGGGTCCTTAGGCTTCACAGGCAAGCACTTAACTGCTAAGCCATCTCTCCAGCCCTATTATTATTATTATTATTATTATTGAGGTAGGGTCTCACTCTAGCGCAGGTTGACCTGGAATTCACTATGTAGACCCAGGGTGACCTCGAACTCATGGTGATCCTCCTACCTCTGCCTCCCAAGTGCTGGGATTAAAGGCATGCGCCACCACGCCTGGAAATTTGTCTCATTTTAAATTATCTATTATTAAAACCACTTTGCTTTCCAAAGTAAGAAAGGGAAGACTCCAAGTCCATCATGAAAGCATCATTTCTCTAGCTTAACTCACCATCTCTAGGGTCTTCTCTCAATATCCTCCTCTGGAAGCAGTCTCTCCTTGTGAGCCTTCTCTCAGCCTTTGATCTGTAACTCTATTGCTACCCTCATACATAACCTGTCATGATCGTTATTTCTATGTACATCTTATCCATTTCCTATACAGGTTCATAAGGGTGGGATCTAGTATCTACTCCTGTGTGCTAGGCAAGAAAATCACTGGGCATGGTCTCTGAGAAAAAAGACAGCTTGGAGAGTTTGACCCTAAAGAAAGACACTTACTGGGATTGTCTGAACTGAAAGTGGTGATATACTATTCTAGGAAGCGCAGGATAAAAGGCTCTCCCTGACCCTTCAAAGCAAGAACTAAAAGCAGAAATCCACTTGAAGTGGATTTAAGATGAAAGGGAAGATAGAAAGAACCACACGTCCAAGAACTTTACTTTAGAAGTTGCAAAGCTGACTAGACTCTGGAAATACAGGGTATGTGCCATTCCTCACCATACATCTTTTGCAAGTCAGGACCTCTTCAAAGGGAAGGTAGATGGACAACTTTGAAAATGGGTGACAATGGGTAAAGAGTAGAAGGAAGGCAAACACCTCTGTCTGGCTATAAGTTAGCAATGAGAAAATCATAGCTGGGCTTAATGGCCCAAGCCTGTCATCCCAGCTACTAGGGAAGATGAGATAGGAGGATCACTATGAGTTCCAGGTCACCTGGGTTAAAAAAAAAAAATTAAAGTCTTCCTAGGATACAGAGCGTGTTCAAGAACAGCCTAGACAACTTAGAGAGACCCATCCCCAATCTCAAAATCAAAAAAAAAAAAAAAGGTAAAAAGAGAGCTGCAGGTGGATATAGCTTAATGGCAGAGCATTTGCCCAGCATGAATGAGGCCCTTAATTCAATCTAGTACTGAACTGAAATAAAGAAAAATTAACATAGGGCTGAAGACATACCTTAGTAGTTAAGGTGCTTGCCTGCAAAGCCTAAGAACACATGTTCCAATTTCAAGTCCCACGTAGACAGATGCACAGTGACACAATATCGCACATGTGCCACAAGGGGGGCACATGTATCTGGAATTCACTCACTGTGGCTGAAAGGCTCTGGTGTGTCCATTCTCTCTTTCTCTCTCTCACTCACTCAAAAATAAAATAACCCAGAGGCGGGGCGTGGTGGCACACGCCTTTAATCCCAGCACTTGGGAGGCAAAGGTAGGAGGATTGCTGAGAGTTTGAGGCCACCCTGAGAGTATGTAGTGAATTCCAGGTCAGCCTGAGCTAGAGTGAGATCCTACCTCAAAAAACCAAATAAATAATAATAATAATAATAATGATAAAAGTAACATAATCCAATCCTATCATCTGAGAGTGGGTAATCTAGGTGCCCTGCAGTCACTGCTGTTCTTCATCATTTTTCCAGAAAGAAAAAAGGGCTGGAGAGATGGCTTAGCAGTTAAGGTGCTTGCCTGCAAAACCTAAGGACCCAGGTTTGATTCCGCAGTACCCACATAAACCACATGCACAAGGTGGCACGTGCATCAGGAGTTTGTTTTCAGTTGGTGGAGGCCCATTCTCTATCCGCCTCCTTCTCTCTCTGTCTCTCTAGTGCATAAGTAACTGCAGTATTTAATTTAGCTTTTCAAACTCTGTACCTTTAGTTTTGAACTCTCTATCCCTGGCATGTACCTCACTTTGCATACCTGAGTCTTTTATAACATTCCTAAACCTACAATACTGCTAATGTAACCTCAAACCAAGTGGATGATGTTGGGAGATAATACCAAGGATCTTCACATCAATTGAGAATGGAGGCACATGCCCATAAGCCCAGCATATGGGATTTGGAGGCAGGAGTTCAAGGTCATCATTAGCTACACAGCAAGTTTGAGGCTAACCTGGGTTGCAATGAGATCCTATCTCAATAAAGAACACAGTAAATGCCCTTAAAATAAAACCCAGTCTTGCTGGTGGTACAATACCAATAACTGTGTCACTTTGGAGGCAAGGGAAGGAGGATTAACAGTTGAGGTCAGTATGGGCTAGTAGTGAAACCCTCTCTCTCTCTCTCTTTTTTTTTTTCTTTTTGGTTTTTCAAGGTAGGATCTTGCTCTAACCCAGGCTGACCTGTCTGGAATTCTGGAATTCACTACATTGTCTCAAGAGTGGCCTTGAACTCACGGCAAATAAAATATTAAAAAAACAGGAGCCGTAGATTGTTGCTAGAAAATTTTCAGTGCCAGGAATGGGATAGCTTCCAGTGAGTTGTTGGCCAGGGAGGTCCCTGACGCCCCCAAAACATTATAGGCCATTGCTGAGGCCCTTGGTTTCCCACCAGGAATAGATGGTAAGACCCTATTGCTGAAGACTCCACATACTTGGGCTGCAAGGCCACTGAGAAATCCTGCTGGATCTGAGCTGATAACCTCCTCCATGTAGACCAGCTGACAGAAAGCTGGAAGAAGCCATTCTGCATGCAGTTCAATGGGAGAAAGAGAAATCACCAGTGAAGATACCCAACAGTGGACACTGCAAGCCTTACATTTGGCCAGCCAGGCCAAATGAGCCAACGGGTGCAATAGTGGCACATCTGTCATGGTGGAAACCAACTGTCCTCCAATTGGATTGGAGGCCCACTCCATGGGAGGGAATACATCCCTGATATTGAAAACTTAAAACAGAGGTAGTCATGAGCCCTAGGGGTGTAACGTCTGCTGCTGTCTCGCTAAATGTATATACTATGCTTATCAAACTGCCCAGTAAGCACTTCTCTTAATGTTCATACCCTCATATTAATGCTACTCTCACTTTTGGTAGAGAATCTTCTCTTTTCAGATGGCAGTGACCTTGGGATGACTCAGAAGGCATCATGGTGCTGAAAAGAAGTGACAGGAGTGCTCAGCACTGCAATATCTCGATCACACCTTCCAAGGCTCAGGGTCTATTGCAGAAGAGATGGCAGAATGTAAGAGCCAAAGGTAAGGTAGGACTCCTTACAAAGTGCTCCCCCCAGACACAAAATGGCCTGGATATCCATGACCTCCTAGTGCCTGACACTACCTACACAAGACCATCATAAGAGGAAGAAAAGATCATGACATCAAAATAAAAGAGAGACTGATTGAGATGGGGAGGGGATATGATGGAGAATGGAGTTTCAAAGGGGAAAGTGGGGGGGAGGGAGGGTATTACCATGGGATATTTTTTATAATCATGGAAGTTATTAATAAAAAAATTTGAAAAGAAAAAAATTTTAAAAAGCCAGGTGTGGTGGCACACATCTTTAATCCCAGCACTTGGGAGGAAGAGGTAGGAGGATCACTATGAGATAGAGGCCAGCCTGAGACTACATAGTGAATTCCAGGACAGCCTGGGCAAGAGCAAGATCCTACCTGGAAAAACAAAAACAAAACAAAACAACAACAACAAGGTAGGATCTTTAGGAGGTGGAATCTTGCTAGAGCAAGTGTGTCCCTGGGAGACAGGCCTTGGGTTTCATAGCCCAGCCCTACTTGCTAGTCTGCTCTCTTCCCTGCTGATATGGTTATGTGATTGTGGCTTCCTGCTCCTCCATGCTTTCCCAGCTATAATTGACTTCCTCTTGAAACTAGAAGCCAAAACTAAATTCTTTCCTCCTTAAGTGCTTCTTACTATTTTGCCCTAGCAAGTGGAAAGTAACTAGCAGTCATTTTTGATCTTCTGGGGTTGTGGTTTTTTGTTTGAAGTTTGTTGTTTTGAAACAGGGTCTATATTGCTGTGGCTGTACCATGCAGTCCAGGCTGCTGGGCTCAACATCCATCACCTGCTTCAGCCTTCTGAGCACTACACTTACATGCTTGTGTTACATCTGGGTTCAATCTCCCTAACCTTATTTATTTATTTGCTTTTCTGGTTTGTGGTGGTACTGGGAATGGAACCTATAGCCCTGTAGATTCTAGGCAAACACTGCCACTGAGCCTTCTATCCTTTCACTCTTTTCTTTTGGAGGTAGGGTGTAGCTGTAGCCCAGGCTGACCCAGAACTCAACTCTATAGTCTGATGGTGGCCTCAAGCTCACAGAAATCCTCCTACCTTCACCTCTGAAATGCTGGGACTAAAGGCATATACCACCATGACTAGTAAAGACAACAACAACATAATTTTATTTATTTATTTATTTAAGAGAGAGAAAGAGGCAGAGAGAGGAGGAGAGAGAGAGAGAGAGAGAGAATGGACACGCCAGGGCCTCTAGCCACTGCAAATGAACTCCAGACGTGTGTGCCACCTTGTGCCTTACATGGGTCCTGGGGAATAGAACCTAGGTCCTTAGGCTTTGCAGGCAAGCGCTTTAACCGCTAAGTCATCTCTCCAGCCCTAGCCCTTCACTTTTTGGACTCTCATTTTGATGGTGTCTTCCTGTCAGTCACTAGTGCAAAGAGATCATTAGTTTCAGGTTTGTCTGAATCTGCTAAATTATGGCATGGTATTTAAGATGATAAATGAGCAATCAAGAGAAAGGAAGAGTGTTATTATAAACAAATGGATGAAGAAGAAAGGGGGTGGGATTGAAGCTAATTGTGATTGGTATGTTAAATATACTTCCAAACTATAAACAAAAGTGAAAACTAAATTTGAGGACTGCAAATTCAAAACAAACAATTCTACCAATTTGTTTCTTGTTTATACAGAGACACATGCTATCATCAATCACACTGAATAAAAATCATTTTAAGTCTTCAGTTTTCCATAAGAAAATCAATTTCAAACTGACAACTTCACAAGGAAAAAATTAATACTGCTCTAGAAATAAAGAGACTTGTTTGTGGACCAGCATACTGCTAACTAGCTGATGGCCTAAAGGTAGTCAAGCAATTAAGCTTTTCCTGGCTAAACACATGTTAAAGTGGTCTCTGGTATACTTTATTACGTGAGAATGAATGAATACAAAGAAAAGTAGGATAACTGGAGAAGAGGGTTCAATACTTGTGCATTCACCAATCTAGCTGGACCACAAACTTCCAGGAGCTTCTCCTGTCTCCCCTCCCATCTTGCTGCAGGACTGCAGGGGTTACATACAGACACTTGCTATAGCAGCGGCTTCAGTGGGTTATGGAGATCTGAATTCAGATACACTTGCAGGGCAAGCACTTTATCCACTGAGCCATCTTCCCAATCCCAATACTTTTTTTTTTTTTTTTTTTTTTTGAGGTAAGGTCTCACTTTAGTCCAGGCTGACCTCAAACTCACAGTGATCCTCCTACCAATGCTGGGATTAATGGCTACCATGCCCAGCACCAATCCTTTTTTTTTTTTTAATGGGGGTGGGGGAGAGGGAGAGAACTGGCCCACCATGGCCTCCAGCCAATGCAATCAAACTCAGGACGCATGCGCCATCTTGTGCACATGTGCAACCTTGTGTGCTTGTATCATCTTGTGCATCTGGCTTACATGGGCTCTGTAGAGTCAAATATGGGTGCTTAGGCTTCACAGGCAAGCATCTTAACCGCTAAGCCATCACTCCAGCCCATCGCTTATCTAAGGATTCTACTGAAGAAAGCTCTAAGCCTAGTGCCATAAGCCTTACTACTTCTATCCTGAGCCTTTACATAGCTGCTACTACTTGGCATGCTTACTGGCAAGGGTACGACACGGTCCTCAACACAACTCTGACTCGGGTCAAGCTCAATACTGAGAGTGTGTGGGACTCTAGTTTCATGAAGCTAAATGTGAAGAGCTGCTGCTCAAAGTGCCGTCTGAATCACCATGCTTCTCCCAGAGACCAGGCTACACTCTCCTTCTAAAAGCTCTATTCACAAAGGTGTATTTTCAAACTTACAACATAGCTACTTTTCCTTCAAAAGCAGCTTCTCTTCACTGTTACAATATCATCTCAGAAACTATGGCCAGATAATAATAATAGTTGCGATCTAACAGGAAAAAATGAAGGTCTAACTACTTGTAAGAAATATACGTGATAGAAAGACATGGACAGAACATTTTAAAGTCTGTTTTGTGGAAGAGAAAATGCCATATATGTGTTTTTCTTGACAACTTTCCTTATTTCCTCATGAATGCCCAAACAAACCATATCTGCATTATGATAATCATTTTGTAGGATAGTATATAAAAAGACCAAATTACTGTGCTGGAGAGATGGCTTAGCAGTTAGGGTGTTTGCCTGAGAAGCCAAAGGACCCAGGTTTGATTCCCCAGAACCCATGTAAGACAGATGCACAAGGTGATGCATGTGTCTGGAGTTTGTTTGCAGTGGCTGAAGGCTGTAGTGTGCCCATTCTCTCTTTCTCTCTACCTACCTCTTTCTCTCTCTCTCTCAAATAAATAAAATAAATAAGTATATATATAAAAAAAAAAGATCAGCCGGGCATGGTGGTGCATGCCTTTAATCCCAGCACTTGGAAGGCAGAGATAGGAGGATCACCAAGAGTTCGAGGCCACCCTGAGACTACATAGCTAATTCCAGGTCAGCCTAGACCAGAATGAGACCCTACCTTGAAAAACCAAAATGACCAAATTATTGAGATAAGTATACTAAAGCATGAGCCCAACAACTACAGCCCAAAAGATAAATGTGGCATACAGTGCTTTTTTGTAAAGAAAGTCTTCCCGAAGACAGCGACACACTGGCATTGTCTGTGGCAGGTTTACAGCAGAAACCATAGGACCTACAAACCCTAAAATATAATGTGGCTCCTTAAACAAAAAAGGTCAAGAAAATTTAGAATCCTGTTTGGCTCACCCATATTTACCAATGAGGAAAGTGAACAACAGAGTTTGAGAAGTTTATCTGGATCACACAGGTGGTTCCCTTGCCTTCCTCACCTGTTCAACCTCCATTAAGAGTAAGTAGGGCTGGAGATATGGCTTAGTGGTTAAGAAGCTTGCCTGCAAAGCCAAAGAACTCAGGTTTGAGTCCCCAGAACCCACATAAGTCAGATGCACAAGGTGACACATGTGTCTGGAGTTTGTCTGCAGTGGGTAGAGGCTCTGGCACACCCATCCTCTCTTTATCTGTCTCTCTCAAATAAATAAAAATATTTTATTTTAAAAGTGAGCAAGCTAGGCCTGCTCTTTCTGCCCCAAAGAAATAAATCTTTTTGTTGTTGCCATTTTTCAAGATAGGGTCTCACTATAGCTTAGGCTGACCTGGAATTTACTATATAGTCTCAGGGTGGCCTTGAACTAATGGTGATCCTCCTCCCTCTGCCTCTCAAGTGCTGGAATTAAAGGCATGCACCACCATGCCCAGCTAAGAAATAAATCTTAATCTCTTTAACTCTCCAGCCTAATGAGAGTAAATAAATTCTTGCAGGAAAAATGGGGTGTAACTGGTTTTTCAAGTAATTCTGACTTGAACTGAAGGTATGAAACAGGGCCTGTGCAGCTAAGTTCAACTGTATCCTAGAACAAATAGCCATTTTGCCTCCTGAATCCCTTCTGAGATTACAAATAACTTTGCTCCATTCCTGACAGGATCCTGTGATCAGACACCCAGAAATGAGAAGTGCAATTCTGAAAACTGTTTGAAAGAGCTTTGAAATTCAAAACTGACTTACCACATATGTTACCTTCAGCTAGTCTTCACTTAAGCTCAGTAATAAGTCTATCAATATATTCCAATTTTACACAAGTGGGCACTTTAAGGTACCTGCTTAAAGTGGTAACACAGTAAATAATACAGTTAGAATAGAAATGCTCTAAAATTCTATTCTGTAGTATATATTTTTTATTCTGATTTTTTCTACTGCTTTAAGATGTATGGTTGTGTAGGGTCATATTCTAGCCCAAGCTGATCTGAAACTCACTCTATAGCCCCAGCTGGCTTTAAACTCATGGTATCTCCTGAGTGCTGGGATTAAAGGCATGAGCCAGCACACCAGGGATATTTATTCAAGCCATTCAGGAAGATGAGCAATCTCAGTTTGGATCGTTGGCTCAAATCTTTGAAGCAAGTTATCATTTTTATCCACTTGTTCCCAACATCCCTATAGCAATAATCACAAAGGGGAGGGGAAGAATACTATACTGGCACTATGCCCTTTCCTATAAATTTCTCCTCCTCACTCCCATTTTTCCTCATCCTTCCTACTCCCCATGTCTTGCTGTGTTGCCCAGAGCAGTCTCCATCTCATGGGCTCAAGTGATCCTCCCACTTTAGCTTCCCAAGTGCCCAAGCCACCACACCTCTTTCCTTGCTGTCACCTTTTTCTTTTATCCTTTCCCTTCTCTAGTCTCTAGGCAGGTCCTATGTGAACAGTGGGGGGCAGTAAAGTACAACTTCTTATGTTTGTGATCTTGAGCAAATAACTTCTTAGAGCCACTATTCCTTGCTCATAGACCAGACAGACACCTATTCCTGAATTCAAGAGTTACAGCAACATTACTAAGCCTGAAGAGCAACCATTCCCTTTAGGCAATATAGCAATACACAACTAGATTCTCGCTCACTTAACATTACTTTTTTTTTTTTTTTTAAGGTAGGGTCTCGCTCTAGCCCAGGCTGACCAGGAATTCAAAATATAGTCTCAGTCTGGCCTCGATCTCACAGACATCCTCCTACCTCAGTCTTTGAAACGCTGGGATTAAAGGCATACACCACCACACCCCCAGCTCACTACTTTTATTTTTTAACATATTTCTTTAAAAAGCCCAGTTCCAGCTGCATGGAGATATGTATTACATTAGAGAAAGATCTTCTCCCAGCTCTTTTATAAATATGAAATAATTTTTAAAAGCCCTTTAAACTACTAAATTTAGAATGAAATGGTCTAGGCTCCAAAAAGCAAAGGACTAAAGCTGAAAATGACTAGAAATGTTTCAAATTTAAAATCTCTGAGAATGTCAGTATCAGTTGTTAACGCAGGTTTTGCTTCCAGACTAATCCAAAACATTTAAGTTCTTAGACCATGTCTCTTTCAACACCTCAGACTTCTATAAACAGGAAGTATAATTCTGTTCTACCTTGTGAAGGGAATCTGAATTTGGACACTGTATAGGACATCTCCACCCGAGCTGGCCCTACCTGGGCCCACCATCCAAAAAATCTTAAAGTCTGAACAAATCTCTGATTGGTTTTATCTCTGAGATCCTGCAGACAAGGAAACATCCTGAAAAGGGAGATTATCTCATGGATTATAACCAAGGTTTAAGGTATCTGGGACATCTGTAGGAAGCTTGCCTTTACAATATAACTGTAAAGAAATTAAATGTGTACCTGGGTGTGATGGTAGACACCTTTAATCCCAGCACTGAGAGGCAGAGGTAGGAGGATCGCTGTGATTTTGAGGCCAGGCTGGGCTAGAAAGAGACCCTACCTCAAGGGGGGGGGGGGGGGGGCTGGAAGGATAGCTTATTGGTTAAGGTGCTTGCCTGAAAAGCCAAAGGACCCAAGTGCAATTCCCCAGAATCCATGTACACCAGATGCACAAGAGGGTACACACCATCTGGAGGCCCTGGCGTGCCCATTCTCTCTCCCTCTTTCTCTCTGTCAAATACACAAACAAACAAAAATAAAAAGGGGGGAGCTGGAGAGATAGATGGGTTAGTGGTTAAAGCACTTGTCTGTGAAGTCTAAGGACCCAGGTTTGAATCCCCAGACCACGTAAGCCAGATGCACAAAATGGCACACACATCTCAGGTTCATTTGCAGTGGCTAAGGCCCTGACACACCCATATTCATTCTCTCTTTCTCATTAAATTAAAAACTATTAAAAGAAAACAAAAGGAAGGAAGGAAGGGGGGGGAGAGAGAGAGAAATAAATGTATTCACTAATTAGTATCAATATTTTTCTTCCCAAAAAACAATTCCTGGTGCACACACATAATGGATGCACCAGGGCCTCCCAACACTGGAAACAAACTCTAGAGTATGTGTTACTGTGTGCGTCTGGCTTTATTTGGGTACTGGAGAATAGAACCTGGGCCATCAGGCTCTACAAGCAAGAATCTTTAACCCCTGAACCACCTCCCCAGACCCTGCATATTAACTTTTGTTGTTGTTTTTTGTTTTTTCGAGGTAGGATCTCCCACTAGCCCAGGCTGACTTGGAATTCACTATGTAGCCTCAGGGTGGCCTCAAACTCATGGCAATCCTCCTATCCTCTGCCTCCCAAGTGCTGGGATTAAAGGCATGAGCCACCATGACTTGCCATATTAACTTTTTTTTTTTTTTTTCCGAGGTAGGGTCTCACTCTAGCCCAGGCTGACCTGGAATTCACTATGGAGTCTCAGGGTGGCCTTGAACTTACAGCAATCCGATCCTCCTACCTCTGCCTCCGAGTGCTGGGATTAAAGGCTTGCGCCACCACACCCGGCTCATATTAACTTTTTAAGACAAAAACTTCCACGCTATTTTCTCCCAGGTTCTTACATGAGTTTTGCTTCTGATACACACGTGAGGTAAATGCAATCTCCATTATAGTTATTTTCTTTGAAATTTGCCCAAGGGGACATTACTTATGTACTTGTATTCAGTATCATATACAGTAGCTTTTGTGCAATAATCCAATGAAAGATTCCAAGGACAGTGGAAACAAACAGAAATCTGTTCTACTTTAGAAATGTGGCACAAATATAGATGAATACCTAATCAGCTGGGCATGGTGGTGCACACCTTTAATTCCAGCACTAGTGAGGCAGAGGTAGGAGGATCTCAGTGAGTTTGAGGCCACTTTGAGACTACATAGTGAATTCCAGGTCAGCCTGGGCTAGAGTGAAACCCTATTTCAAAAACAAGACAAACACACACACACAAAAAGATAAATACCTAATCATAGGCTTCACTGGAATTCAAAGATTATGCTGGTAAGCTAATCAGTCTAAAAAGTGTGGGGAGGCAGATAATTCTTACTTAAAAACTGTGTTGGGGGGAATGGCTTAGTAAGTAAAGCACTTGAAGCACAAATGTGAGTACTGGAGTTCAGATCCCCAGATTCCACATAAAGCCAGACACTAGCACACGTCTGCAATCACAGCATACCTATGACAAGACAGGAGGGAGAGAGAGAAACTCATAGGCCACCTAGCCTGGCAAACATAGCAGTAAAACAGAGGCCTGTCTAAAAGCAAAGTGGAAGAGAGAGATCACTATGTGAGGCTAGCCTCTACCTCCACACACATACCATGGCATGCATACACCTGCACTCACACATGAATATAACTCACATAAATCACACATACACACACAGTCACCTCAATCAATAAAATGCTTGCTGTGCAGACATGAGGACCTGAGTTTGATCTCCAGAGCCCACATAAAAAAAGCCAAACATAGCCGGGCATGGTGGCGCACGCCTTTAATCCCAGCACTCGGGAGGCAGAGGTAGGAGGATCACTGTGAATTCAAGGCCACTGTGGGACCACATAGTGAATTCCAAGTCAGTCTGGGCTAGAGTGAGACCCTACCTCAAAAAAAAACAAACAAACAAAAAAAGCAAGGTAGAATGTGTTTTTAATCTCAACACTGTGGAGATTGGAATGGGGGTGGGGGGGGCAGATCTCTGGCTGGCTAACTAGTCTAGCATCACTGTGAGTTTGAGGCCACCCTGAGATTACATAGTGAGTCTAGAACTTGTTAGCAGTAGCAAGAGGCTCAGGTATGCATGTGTGCTTACACACACACACCACTCTATCTCTCAAATAAATAAAAATATTAAAAGAAAGAACAAGGGAGATGGCTTATTGGTTAAGGTGCTTGACTACGAAGCCTAACAGCCCATGTTCCACCACCCAGATTCCATGTAAGCCAGACGCACAAAGATGACGCAAGCACAAGATGCACACTAGGTGGTACAAGCATCTGAAGTTCAAATGCAGTGGCTGACGCCCTGGCACACCAATTCTCTCTCTCTCTCTCTCTCTCAAAAAAAAAAAAAAAAATTAAATTAAAAAAAGAAAGAACAACAAAAGCCCTAGAGGGTGTTGTGTTATAAGAATGTCTCTATGGGTGTGGCTATACTGATGGAAGACACAAATTCTCCAAGGCAATCAAACCCTAACTCCCTCACTTCTATACAAACAATAGGCAATTTTTAGTCCTTAGCAAGTATACACCCTGTGTATCTTTTTTATTGCATGTGTGTGGAATGTGTGCGAGCACATGTAGGGGTGGGCACACATGTATGTGGAGGCGAAAGGACAACCTCAGGTGTTCTATATTCAAGAATGCCATCCAACTCCTTTTGAGACAAGATATCTCATTGGCCCAGAGCTCACCAATTAGGCTAGAGTAGCTGGCCAGCAAGCTTTAATAATCTTCCTGTTTCAATCTCCTCAATGCTGGGATAATAGGCAAGTGCTATCACACCCAACATTTTAGTACTGTAAATCTGAACCCAGTTGCTCATGTTTGCAAGTCAAGTACTTTATCCACTGAACCATCATCCTTCCCCAGCCTCTCATCCTTTATACTTTTTATATTTTTATTTTACTTTTTTTGTGTGTGGTTTTTTAAGGTAGGGTTTTGCTCTAGACCAGGCTGACCTGGAATTTACTATGTAGTCTCAGGGTGGCCTTGAGCTCACAGCGATCCTTCTAACTCTGCTTCCCAAGTGCTAGGATTAAGGCGTGCACTACCATGCCTGGCCCTTACACTTTTTAAAACAGCTTCACACTTACTTACTCATCTGGTCCTCACTACACACAAAAAGCAGTGAGTGAGCACAAGTACAAATCTTCCTACTGGATACATGCTGAATCTAGGCAGACTGAAAGACGTGGCCAAGGCTACAAGGAAAGCCAAGGTTGGAATCTGAATCTGTGTCCCCAGAATCTCGCAATTCTGTTTTTTTTTTTTTTTAGTTTTTTCCTCTACTCTTCTTCTAGATAGGGTCTTGCTGGCCTGGAACTCACTATATAGCCCAGGCTAGCCTCAAACTTGCAGCAATCCTCCTGCCTCAGGCTCTAAGTAGTGGGAATTCAGGCAGGAGGCAGCACTCCTGGGCTAGTCCTGTGCTTTTACAGAAGGCTCTCATCCTATGCTAAGACTATAGAGACCAAAACACTCAAGAACCTACACTTTTTCTCAACCTGGAACATAAATCTACCAATTCCTTATTTAGCTCACCAGATCATTCTCCTGAAGAGACAGGACTCCAAGATGCCAAGACATCATATTCTTACACTTTTCAAAGTAAAAAACAAGTAAGAAAGCTTAATGGTTCATGCTTGATAAGGTGACGATTCCTCTAAGAGTGGGACTCAACCACTGGCTTAATAGTGGAGATGGAAAGGCCTTGTAGGTCTAGTTCTTTTTCTAGCGGGTCTAGTGAGCTTTTATTATAGTTTACAACAGGCTAATCCAAGCTCCTTGATCCACAGCTTCACTAACAGAGCATCACCCAGCTAAATTCTACAGTGTTTCACAATTATAACTTTTGTTATACTGTAAACATAGTGGCACTGTTCTCTTAGCTGTGTAGTCACCATTCCAAGAAATCAGATGTTCTAATGACCTCACTAGGGGTAATGTAAAGACTATAAATCACAGCTAGAATACTTAATGCATCTGATCACAAACACCATGACTCATCTTAAAATACTAATCATTCTCTGTGGCTCAAGTCAAGAACCTAAATTTTGGTGATTTCCAATAAATATCACAAATGTGCATTTGCATAGCTGAGAAATACCACAAAGCTCTTAACCATGTATCTATTTTGGAAGCCATCTATTTATTTGACCTTAGTCAATTTAGGATTCACAAAAGGCAATTCCCAAACATTTATTAATGCTCAATACTATCTATTTGTGCATTTGTCACTTTTTTCAACCCAAATGTTAAAAGCAATTAGTTTGACTATATATTTGTCCCCCCACCCTTTTTTTTCAAGTTAGGGTCTCACTCTAGCCCAGGCTGCTCTGGAATTTACTATGTAGTCTCAGGATGGCTTCGAACTCGCTGTGATACTCCTACCTCTGCCTCCCGAGTGCTGGGATTAAAGAAGTGTGCCACCACACATGGCAATTTGTTCCTTTTTAAAATCACCTTAAGTAGCCATATAATGTAAGCCATATAATAAGGGTAAGGAGGGCACAGAACTTTTACTTGAGACAGGCCTCACTCTATAGTACAGGCTGGCCTTGAACCTGGAGTAATCCTGTATCAGTCTCCCAAGTACTAGGATTAGAGGTGTGAGCCACCAAGTCCAGCCATTTCTTTAAAATGTGTATCTTTTGAGAGACAAGCAGAGGAAAAGTGAAGTTGAGAGGAGGGTTAAGTTTCATAAAACAGACAAAGACACAGGATGTTTTTCTGTATACAGTAGCTAATACAGAAAAGGAACATGGGCTTGTTTCTCTAGGCTCTGCTTTTTGTTTCCTTACCCTCAAAATGGAGATGACAATCTCGTTGCCCTACCTATATTAATAAATACCAAATAAGAGGAGTACAGAATAATTTCACTAACTATAAAATACTATGATTCACGTAAATATCACATATTTTTTTTGTTTTGTTTTGTTTTGTTTATCGAGGTAGGGTCTCACTCTATCTCAGGCTGACCTGGAATTCACTATGGAGTCTCAGGGTGGCCTCGAACTCACAGCGATCCTCCTACCTCTGCCTCCCCAGTGCTAGGATTAAAGGCGTGCGCCACCACACCCAGCTAAATACTGCATATTCTTATACAACTCCTTTCAAGGGTAGCTGCATAGGCATTTGGCCAGTTAATTATAAAGAAAGGGAACAACAAAAAAAAAAAAAAAAAAAAAAAATCACAGAGTTTAGGATATAAATAAATTTACCACTATTTCTCTAGTGAAAAGTTTCTTACTGCCTTTATTTTGGATTGAGGATACTTACAACATACTTAGCCTAGAAACTAAATATAGCTGCCTCATATTGAAAGATTCTGCTAAGTCCTATAGATTAGGCTGGTCTCATCATCTCTACTAGTTAACTGTATTTGCTCCTCACGTGGCTATACATTATTTGTGAAACAAGCATTGCTATATTCCTACACATGTATTTTTGCTTGGCTTTATACAGGATGCTCCCACATGAGATTTTACAAAGCTAGTATCAATAACATTAAGTCCAATCCAACTCAGAAATCGAACCTTGGCATTGGATGGAAACATACACACTTCAAGAAACTACTAAATAAGATCTCAAGGAAGTATCTATTCATCTTCAGACTAAGTAAAGACCATCAGGTTCAAGGGCAGTATTTCTAATCTTTTCTATGTCAAAGCACATATAGAAAATGTTAATATTAGCTTCTTGCATACTGACCTACCTATAAGCTACTATTGATACCCTCACTCAATATCAAGTATCACACACACAGGTGGGTTAAAGTAACACTTTTACCTTGTATGTATACCTGGATAAGGGAGTTATAGTCTCTATTTTTTTTTTCAAGGTACGGTCTCACTCTAGCCCAGTCTGACCTGGAATTCACTATGTAGTCTTAGAGTAGCCTTGAACTCATGGCAATCCTCCTACCTCTGCCTCCCGAGTGCTGGGATTAAAGGTATGCGCCACCACGCCCAGCTAGTCTCTAATTTTTAACTAAACTAATACTTGAAAAATGAACAAGTGCCAGAGGTAGGAAGACTGCCATGAGTTCAAGGCACCCTGAGACTACGAACTGAGTACCAGGTCAGCTCAGGCTCGAGTGAGACCCCCACCTTGAAAACCTCCTCACCAAAAATGAACAAGCAGGGCTGGAGGGATGGCTCAGCAGTTAAGGTGTTTGTCTGCAAAGCCAAAGGACCCAGGTTTGATTCCCCAGGACCCACATTAGCTAGATGCACAAAGGGCACATGCATCTGGAGTTCATTTGCAGTGGCTGGAGGCCCTGGCACACCCATTCTCTTTCTCTCTCAAATAAATAAATTAATTAATTAAATAAAATATTCTTTAAAACTGAACAAGAGGGCTGGAGAGATGGCTTAGTGGTTAAGTGCTTGCCTGTGACGCTTAAGGACCCTGGTTCGAGGCTCGATTCCTCAGGACCCACGTTAGCCAGATGCACAAGGGGGTGCACGCATCTGGAGTTCGTTTGCAGTGGCTGGAGGCCCTGGCGCGCCCATTCTCTCCCTCTGCCTCTCCCTCTCTGTCTGTCACTCTCAAATAAATAAATAAAAAATAAACAAAAAAATGAACAAGAAACTTTAGAGATTAAAAATATATCTGCGTGCAGAGCCTAACAACCTGAGTTCGATTCTCTAGTACCCAAGTAAAGCCACATGCACAAGGTGGCACATGTACCTGGAGTCCATTTGCTGTGGCTAGAAGCTATAGCACACCCATTCTGTCTCTCTTCTCTTCTCTCTCTCTGCTTGCAAATAAATAAAAACATTTTTTAAAAAAATCCACACGTAAAAAAAGAAATCCACATGTAGCTGGGAGTGATGGTGCACGCCTTTAATCCCAGCACTCAGGAGGCAGAGGTAGGAGGAGCACTATGAGTTTGAGGCCACCCTGAGACTAAGTAGTGAATTCCAGGTCAGCCTGGGCAAAACTAAGACCCTACCTAGAAAAACAAAAACAAAACAAGACAAAAATCCACATGTGAGTTTCTCATTCATAGGAGTGCACAATCAAAAAAGCTTAAATAGGGGCTGGAGAGATTGCTCAGTGGTTAAAGGCACTGGCTTAAGCCGGACAGCCAAGTTCAATTCCCCAGTACCCATGTAAAGCCAGATGCATTAAGTGGAGCATGTGTCTGGAGTTCATTTGCAGTGGCAGGAGGCCCTAGTACGTCCATACTCAGTCTTTTTGCCTGCCTCTTTATGTTGCTCTCTCTCAAATAAATAAAATATTTAGGAGGGAAAAAACTTAAACAAGCTTCTAGAATTCTCAACTTAAGGGTTCGATACTTTTGTTGCTTCCATCTTTGACAAGAAGCTTTTAAATTCTAACTCCATTCTCTCCCTTCATTTTCACCCAGGTTCAGCTACAATTGCTTTATGAGTTTAAACTCCAAATATATAGGCTGAAGGTGTAGCTCAATGACAGAATGTTTGCCTATATGTGCAGTGGCCCTAAGTTCAATCCCCAATACTACCAGAGGGAGAGATAGGGAGTGAGAGACAGAGAGAGATTTCCAAATATATACTACCAGTTTTGGGCAAACTCAAATTTATCTTCTTTCTGAAACATGCTCCTTCTAACTTTTCTGTTTCTGCTAGTCACCTAGGCTTGGAGTCTCCTTTTTCTGTTTTTCAAGTTTTAACTGCTAAACTTTGTAATAACAGTGTCATCTCCTAGCCTTTCTTCGTACTTCCACCATCTCTGTTTAGGCCTCCATCACTTCCATGCAATAATAAAAACAATGATTATACTTGTACCTGCTAATACCCATTTAGTGAACCCTGTGAACCAGGTTCTAAGAGTTCTAGGCTTGTTCTACTACTCCTTATTCTAAGCTTCCTCACAATCCTCTAAGTATGTCACCTGTCTGCCTGGTGCTGTGTTCTATATCTAGTGTCTTCTTCGTAAGAAGACATGTAATGAATCTGATCAATACATAACTCTGATAAGCCACATAAATCTTTCCTAAATCTTCAAGGAATACCAATGCCAAGGAGACATTTCTTATATATATATTTATTTATTTTGGGGGGAGGTCAAAGAGAGAAAGAGAGAGAAACTGGGCCCACCAGGGCCTCCAGCCACTGAAAACAAACTCCAGATGCATGCACCACCTTGTGCATCTGGCTGACGTGGGTCCTGGGAAACTGAACGCAGGTCCTTTGGCTTTGCAGGCAAACACCTTAACCGCTAAGCCATCTCTCCAGCCCATCTTTTTTTTTTTTTTTTTTTTTTTTTCCATTGAGACTTCACATTTCTTAGTCTGGCAGTCAAGACCCTCTGATCCAATTTCCTTAGACATCTTTTTTTTTTTTTTTAAATCACTCCTTCCTATCTGCCACTCATCTTTTTATGCTCTAAGAATTGTGGCCTATTTGTTGCTCTCTTCAGTACAAGCTGTGCTCTATGAATCATGACCTTGTTCCTGCTGCTCCCTATGCCTGGAATATCCTTGTTCCTACTTCCCTAAGACTAATGGCTAGTTCAACCAACCAACTTCCTTCCTTCCTTCCTCTCCCAGTTCCTCCCTTCTTTCCTCCCCTCCTTCCCTCCCTTAACTGGGGTCTTCCCCCTCTGGAATTTTATGTACTTTACTTGTACTTTCTATACCAGTTTCTAATATTCTATGTATATCAGTGTTTTAGATCTGCAATAAAATTTAACTTGTGTATATAAAGTTTCATATAAAAGGCATACTCATGTAGTAAACTGGTGAAAAGAAGTGTAAAAAAGCACCCAATTTTAGGATTTCCTCAGCGGTAACTGTATAGCATAGCTAGAGGAAGGAAAACCTAGTTTTTTTATCAATATTTCCAATCAAGCAAGTCTTTCCCTTAGTTTTCTATGTAATTGACAATATGGAAATGGACCAAAATAATAGTACTTCCAAGAAAAAAAGGATAACAAGTCAATCAGCCCTGTAGCTGGCTGTGGTTATTTTAGTCTTTCTTCCTTTGAACAAAGGAACACAAGGTCACACATTATGTTATGCCACTTTAAACATTTACAAGGTTTTTTTTTTCCTTTAGTTTTTTTCTTTTCACTGGAATTTATCTGTATTTCTTATCTTTAGCTGCCTTTTTTTGTTTTGTTTTTCCGACCTAGCCCAGGCTGACCTGGAATTCACTATGTAGTCTCAGGGTGACCTCGAACTCATGGCGATCCTCCTAGGTCTGTTTCCCAAATTCTGGGATTAAGGGCTCGCACCACCATACCTGACTTAGTTGCCCTTTTTCACTGCAGGATGCTTAGCTATGATTTAATTTATAATATTCTGCACAGAGAAAAACTTTTGCTTAATAAGTGAATAGTGAAGTCTAGCTTTGGAATGCCACAGGGAGAGACAGGAGATAAAAAGTAGTAATACAAATAGCATCTGACCAAGTCCTAAAGAGCTGGACCCAATATTTAGAAAAAGATTAAAAAGAAAACAATACTTTAGCCGGGTGTGGTAAATTCAAGGCCACCCTGAAACTACAGAGTGAATTGTGAATTCCAGGTCAGCTAGAGCAAGACCCTACCTTGAAAAACCAAAAAAGTAACTTTTCTAATATGATGGTATTAGAAAAAAAATCAGCACATAATGGCCCACCAGAAAATAGACAAAGAACAAAAGTCCACAACTACTGAGCCATACATAAGCATACACACAAATAATACCACTTTGCTGATGGGAAAAGTAAACTTGGAATAGGTAATTTTTTAATACATAGACCTTAACAATTCCTATTTTAGTCTGACAAAGGCTTAAAATCCCTGAGCTCTTTATTTTATTAAATATGTCATTTCAAGGACTCACATGAAGAACTAGGCCCAAATATATTTGTCCTTAAAGTGTATTGATAAAATATAAAGATAAAAAGCACTAGCTGGCATGCAGGTTTTATGTTAGTATATCTCAGCTTGCTTCCTTACAAGGCATAAAAGTAACCCAGATCTCTGGGACACCTCAGCCAGGTGGGCACCATTAGCTTCCCAGCCGATTCTCAGTTTTCAAAACAAGCAACTAGCTGAGGCAAGAGATCTTCAGATCCCTAGAGGATCTAAGTCCGCTGCCACAGCAAACTTTCTAACCAGAATGTAGACTTTCTAACCATGTGTAGACTTCTGAACCTCCTCCATGGCCTATTTTCTCTGTTCCTTCTGTGTTCAAACAGCAAACCTATACACATGTACCAAGATAAACATGAAAGAAAAACAACCTAGAGGAATTAAAAAAAAAAATCATGCAATGAACTGATTTTGCACAGGCCAGTCACTAAAAAGCTACAAGGTCTTAAGAAGAGTCTAATCTTAAACCGAGCGTGATGGCGCACGCCTTTAATCCCAGCACTCAGGAGGCAGAGGTAGGAGGATCACTGTGAGTTGGAGGCCACCCTGAGACTACATAGAGAATTCCAGGTCAGCCTGAGCTAAAAGTGAAACCCTACCTCAAAAAACCAAATAATAAATATAAAAAAAAAATAAGGGTCTAATCTCTCTGGGCCTCAATTTCCCCTTTACAAGAAAGGAATTAAAAGACTAGATCCCTTAATGATTCTAGGTTGCTGGGAATAAAGTAGAAAGCTTGCCTAAGTGACTTTCATCAGTCTAAATTAGGAGTATTCAAACTCTATGCATGATAGTAGGGATAAGATTGAACAAAAATAATCTGATTCATGAACAAGACCATGATCAGCTTCACAAATGCTTTTTAGGGACTGAGAGTACAGCTCAGTGATAAAGCACTTGCCTAGCAAGTGCATACTCCAAAAAGAAAGAAAAAAAAAAAACAAAAGAGCATGATTCAAGGCCACCCTGAGACTACACAGTGAATTCCAGGTCAGCCTGGGCTAGAGTGCGACCCTACCTCAAAAAACAAAATTACAAAAACAAAAACACAAAAAGGAGAAAATGGAGGTAGACATCAATGCTGACTGACCATCCCTGAGGAAAAGGGACAGAAACCAAACAACATAAAATAACCCCCAGAGCAGGTGGTGGTGGGGGGGGAAGACGGCTAAAATAGTTAACACTAGGCAGTAAAATATGTGTTAAAAAATCTCTAGGTGCTAAAGAGATGGCTTAGAGGTTAAGGCACTTGCCTGCAAAGCCTAAGGACCCAGGTTCAATACCCCAGTACCCACATAAGCCAGATGCACAAGGTGGCGCATGTTCATTTGCAGTGGCTAGAGGCCCAGGCATGCCCATTCTTTCCCTCTCCCTCTCTCTTTCTACCTCTCTGCCTCTTTCACTCTCTCTCTCTCTCAAATAAATAAAATAAATCTCCATACATAGGCTGTCATCATTGGTTACAAACGTCTCACAGAAAGTATAAGCTTCACGAAATTTGTAAATGCTTAAATTTTGATGAGATCAACTTTCTTTTTAGTCTTCACCCTAACATTTACTTGCTTATCACTACTCTGTAACACTCACAGAAGTATCACGACCTCAAAGCTCCAGTCCACTTTACAAACACATGACACACAAGCTAAATAGGTACCTCTGCTAGGTAAACAGCAGCCGCTATTACAACTCACCCACCTAAGAATGAACATTTCAAGATCCAGACAGGAGAGGCTCCTAATTCCCACTTCACTTATCTAAGGTCCTTAATTTCTTTTAGTTATGTTTAAAGCAGGGCCTCATGTAAGTTTAGGCTGGCCTCACACTTGCTATGTAGCCAAGAATGACCTTGAACTCCTGATCCTCTTGCTGAGGCCCTTAAGTTTTTTTTTTTTTTTTTTTTTTTTTGGCTTTTCGAGGTAGGGTCTTGCTCTAGCCCAGGCTGGCCTCGAATTCAGGGGGATCCTCCTACCTCTGCTTCCCAAGTGTTGGGATTAAAGGCATGCGCCACCACACCCAGCTGAGGCCTTAATTTTTGACAATGGGTTTGTTAACGTCCTTCATAGGAATCTTGATGGAAGATGGTTTAATGATCTTAACATGCATTAAATAAGACAGGATCATGTTAACAAATAGGAATATGCAGGTGAAAGCATGTGTGTCATATTCAAACATTCTTTATGAATATATTAAAATATAGGGGTTTTGTTTTATTTTGTTTTTGAGGTAGGGTCTCACTCTAGCCCAGGCTGACCTGGAGTTCACTCTAGTCTCAAGCTAACCTCGAACTCACAGCAATCCTCCTACCTTGGGCTCCCAAGTGCTGGTATTAAAGGCATGCACCACCAAACCTGGCAAAATACAGACATTTTCTTTGATGCCATACCTATTCTATAAACATTTAATAACTCAATTAATTTGGATCAGTAGTAAGTAAAGCAGTAACTCATTAACCTGCAAAGTACTTTTTGACATACATGACCTTATTCAAGAGTCATCACTAAAGAAGGTGCTATTTTTATATGTGAGGAAGCTTACACTAAATGGCTGACTTGACCATGCTCACAAAGTTGAGTGGAACTTGAACACAGGACTCTGGACATTAAATGGCTTGCACTATGCTGCCTCAAAATACTGTAAGCAAGGTAAAAAGGTCCAAATGTCAGGCCCCACCTAAGCATTTCCTACTTCACTCCATCCTTCTCAGCCACCTCCAGTCCAAGTTATGATTAGCTCCAGACCTTTCCTTATTTCTCTGGAAAACATTTACCTGCCTAAAGTGTTCAATGAAGGAATCACATAAGAACAAGCCGATGTAGGGGAAACATCTTCGTCTCAGGCTGTGTATAGGCATGCCTATACACATTTCCCCAGGTAGTGGGCGAGTCTCTAAATCCACAACCCTACAAAGACGAAGAGCTTGGCTAGATGTCTTTCTTTTTAAGTAGCTAATAACACCACACAATTCTTGAATTTATAGCCATGCCTCAGTCCCATCCTTTTTGCCACCTTTACTTTTACCCCTCTGCTCCAAGTCTTCCCTCAGCCAATAGGGTTATTCAGTATCTGCAACTGTTTTTTTTAAAATCACATATAAAACTTTAAATAGCTAATAACATAAATCAACAGCCTATACAAAATAAATTGAAATAACTATCACTTAAATGTACCACTTAACACATATTCCTTTCTCTTAGGACTTAAAATTCCCAGAATGAACATTTTCTTACCATAAGAAATTCCAATCCCCAAAAAGGAGTTTCACAAATACAGTTGCTCTGAACTCCTAAAATACCATTCTTCACTTAAAACCCTCTAGATTACAAAGATGACAAGGTACCATGCAAAGAATTCTGATTCTGCTGGGCTGTTCACTCAACTATCATACCAGAAGGATTTAGAATTTTTGGCTGGGGGAGGGAAAAAGCAAGGGGAGAGAATGAATGCAACCCTATTGTCTTACTGCTTTAAAACTCCTTAATCTGAATCTATAATAAATTCCTAGTAACCACTGGATGTGAACATCAGAAGTACAGTCTTTTTTCATCTTAAACAGAGATTTTCAGTTCAAATCTGTATAAACTAATTTTGTCCTTCAATCTTTCAACTCCTCGGCAGTGTTTCAAGGTCACTTTTCCAAGCAGCAAGCAGCGAGCAGCAGAGGCCTGCAACCAGCAACTTTGGCTGTTAACAGCACTGCAACTGGAAGTGCCCAAAACCTGAACCTGGATGGATCCTCTCAGGTCAATCTTTTACTCAAGGGGGAGCAAGGGAAGGCAAATCAGCACCCTCCGAAGTTCTCCTCTAACGAGGCCTGCTCTGCTCCTTTTCCCTTCCAGAGCCGAGTGCTGCTGGCTCACTGCTCTACACTGAATCTGCTGCAGAAATGTTCCAATGACCTTCATTCCAGCTTTGCAAATAAAAAGAAAATAAAGAATTGCTTTTTAAAAATCAGATACATTATAGATCTTAGTACATGAGACTGATGATTTCACTATTCACAAGAATTGACTAGTTACTGATTAGCAACCTATATGAGTTTCATATCCCTTAAAGATCAGGGTGGGGGATATCAAGGGCAAAAGATAAGGTACCTATACTTAACTTTCCTATTTATAAACTACAGGTAAACCAGTTCAAATATTTCATACTGAAAATGAAAAGCATTTTTCTTATAGCATTTTAAAGAACCAAATCAACAGCTGACAGACTGTTTGAAATTAATAAAAAATGATTTGCTCTTGTCACTGCCAGTGTAACTGGAGAAGTATGTTTCTAACCAGCACTCAAAACTAAAATGTACATTTTGAAACAAAGACTTACTAAATCAGTTCTTATTAGACTCTAGAGACAGGTAAATCAAGAAAGTTATGGGAGAATTTCACACTGGCATGTGGGCCTTCACCATTAGAACCTGCATCCGTTGCAAATCTTATTTTCACACAAATTTCAAAGAGCAATTAAGTGTGGCTTCTAGCTCTAAAAACACAGATGTCAACAAAGTGCATGGAGAAAGAAACTCTTAACAACAACTCAGCTTATTCTGTAGGGAAGCCTCAGTGCACTTGAACAAAGGAAAATTATTTGGGAAACAGTTAAGTTTACCCAGTGCAGAAAGTGCTTTGCTTCTTTAATGCCACTGAAAAATGATTAGCCCTTCTTGTATCTACTCTTGGATACCCAACTAGGAAAAGAAATCCTAACTGAAGGACACACAAAATCTAAACACAGCAAGGTATTCTAGGTGCACCAAAAAGGTATGCATGGAATGTAAAGTGGCCATTTTCTGAAACAGTGCAACTTGTCCACACTCTCTGAAGCTAAACAGTTTCTATCATTTCAACACAAAACAAAGAATTAAACTTACCGGGAACTGCATTAATTTTACATGGAGTTATTTATATCTCCTCGGGCAGGGAGAATTTAAGTCAGTCCTATCCCTCCCCCCAAAAAGGACGGAGGAAACAAAAGGCAGCAGGAGATGCAGAAACCTGAGTCTGGAATGTCCACTCCAGTGAAAACCCGAACAGCTGTCCTCCCACCCCCCAACAAACTATTCGCCATTTTTCTTTGTCTTTCAGCTGACCCCTGCCTCAGTGAAAACTCCGAGGCTCCAATGAAGCCCTACAGCCTCCTTCCACTTTAACAGTCAAAGACATTCAATCTAGCCTGCTATTTGACACCAAACCTTGCCTCCAGAGCAGTCCCATTGGCTGAGCTGCATTATCAGCTAAGAACACAAAGCCATGATTGGCTGTTGGCGTCATCAGTTACCTCCTTTGTACACTTCCTGTTTTAAAGTTACCTTGAGAAGCAGACCAGGGGTCAGATTCTACACTTCAAACCCGGGAACTTACGGATTGGAAAGACCCAGCAAAGGCACCTATCATATCCCATAAGGCCTGAAGTGCTTCCAAAAGAGGGGGCTGAAAATTTAGAACTGTTCTTAAAACCAAACGAAAGGGTTGCTACAGTTCCCACCCAAAGGATTTCTTATTGGCTGTCAGAGTTCCATTTAAAAATTTTAAGGTAATTAAACAGCTTCTGATTGGTCATCAGTGATGTCCGTAAGCAACTGCTAACAGTATGTTATGGTAGAGAAGCAATGTGCACAAGGTAGGAAAGTTATGACTAACTGCCTTGGTTTTCTGCTCAACAGTAAGAGGAGAAAATCAGGTATGGTTAATCCAAAGAAAATGCAATGTCCTTAATAGCAACAGAGTGATCCTGATTCCCATACAATAGTCTGCAGGATTACTAAAGGTTATCTGTCATTATGTTCATGATAATTTTAAAAGTACAGATAATTACTAGGGCAAGGTACTTACAGGGAGGAATGTATGACAATGGTTGCAGACAGAGACAATTCAATATAGTGTGTCACTATGACCCACTCCAGCTAAAAATAGAAAATTACCTTCTTAGACATCTAAACTCAGCCAGGCACTGTAGCACACACCTGTAATCCCAGGAGTAGGTGGCTGAGGCAAGAGGACTGAGAGCTTCCACTGGATCTACACACTGAGACCCTGTATGTGTTGTTATTCTGGTTTTAAAGAATCAGGAGAGGGCTGCAGGAATGGCTTAGTGGTTAAGGCGCTTGCCTACAAAGCCAAAGGACCCAGGTTTGATTCCCCAGGACCCAAGTAAGCCAGATGCAGAAGGTGGTGCATACGTCTGGAGTTTGTTTGTAGTGGCTGGAGGCCCTGGCACACAACCATTCTCTCTCTCAAGTAAATAATTAAAAAAAAAAAAAGAATCATGCTGGGCATGGTGGCACATGCCTTTAATCCCAGCACTCAAGAGACAGAGGTAGGAAGATCACCATGAGTTCGAGGCCACCCTGAGACTACATAGAGAATTCCAGGTCAGCCTGAGCTAAAGTGAGACCCTACCTAGAAAAAACCAAAAAAAAAAAAAAAAAAAGAATAAGGGGAGATATTGGGGGCATTTTTACTTGATTCACTGCTGTTTCTGGGTGCTGAAGGTTGATGGTGATCATAGATTTGCTTATAGACTTTGAGGCTAATTACTTAGCTGTTAAGAGGATGATTACAATATGGTGGAAATCAATTGTGTTTTCTTCTTTTAGTAAAATACTGAAATAGAAACATCATTATAACCTGAAGAATTTATCAATTTCCTTGGATCTGCTTCCTCTTATCAAAGTTACTATCCTAAGAATAGTAAACTAAACTGCACAGTTGTTTTGCCAGGTAGAAGAGCTCATTCCTAGAAACCCCTAGGCTGATTTCACATGCTTGACATATGCAGAGATCTGGCAGGGCACAATCAAAGCTGTTCAAATAAATAAATAAATAAATAAATAAATAAATAAATAAATAAATAAATATGTATATGTATATATATACATACATACACACACACACATTTTTTTTAAACCTAAGTACTGTATCGTCTAAAGAATGCAAAGCTGTCAGGTGTGGTGGTGCACACCTTTAATCCTAGCACTTGGGAGGCAGAGGTAGGATGATCACCATGAGTTCAAGGCCACCCTGAGACTGCAATGAATTCCAGGTCAGCCTGGGCTAGAGTGAGACCCTACCTGAGGAAAAAAAAAAAAGAATGCGAAGCTGCCAGGCATGGTGGTGTATGCCTTTAATCCCAGCATTTGGGATCACTGTTCCTTTGAGGCCACCCTGACACTACATAGTGAACTCCAGGTCAACCTGGGTTACAGTAAGACCACAACAAGGAAAAACGGCGGAGGGGGGTGGACATTGTAATGTTCTCAGTGCAGTAGTCCTACATGGTCCTCTTTTGTCAAGATCTGACAGTGGTCACCCCTTTGGATGGACACACTCTCCACTTTTCCTCAACTCCCTGTTGTTTACTAACACTAAAGTTGGGGTTGGTTTAAATCTCTTTTTGTGGGTGTAGGAGAGGGTACTTGTTTTTGAGACAGGGTCATGCTATGTAACCTGGGCTGGCCTGGTACATACTATATTATTCAAGGTAGTCTTGAGCTTTGGGTAATTTTCCTGTCCCAGCCTCCTGAGTGCTGGGATTACAAGTATACTTCTAGCTGTGTCTTTGTGCTGAGCCTGCACTCAGGATATATGTGCGTGTAAGGAGGAAACAGTTGCTGCCTTGAGGAAGTTCTTCTCTGATAATAAAGATGTGTTGAAGAAATTATGTGTATGCACTACAGTAAAATGCATATGCAGATGCTTACTGAGCATCTACCACTCTACGGAATGCTAAGTATTATATCTCATCACTCTGTGGGTTAGAATTACTTTTTCATTTTATTTTATTTTTGTTTTCTAGGTAGGGTCTCACCTTAGCTCAGGCTAACCTCGAATTCACTATGTAGTCTCAGGGTGGCCTCACACTCACGGTGATCCTCCTACCTCTGCCTCGGGAGTGCTGGGATTAAAGGCGTGCGCCACTACACCCAGCTTATTTTTCCATTTTATACATGAAGAAATGAGCTCAGGGGCTGAGCAGATGGCTTAGCAATTAAGATCCTTACCTGTGAAGCATAAGGATCCAGGTTCGATTTGCCAGTACCCATATAAGCCAGATGCACAAAGTGGCACAGGCATCTGGAATTGTTTACAGTGGCTAAAGGCCCTGGCACACCCATCCCCTCTCTGAAACAAATAATATTAAAAAAAAAAAAAAAAAAGGAAAGAAATGAGCTCAGGAGTAGTTAAGAAATTCAGCCAAGATAATACTGAAAATAAGTAGTAGCTATGTTTCAAAAATTAGTCTTCTGGGGCTGGAGAGATGGCTTAGCTGTTAAGGCACTTCCCTGAGAAGTCTACGAACCCATGTTCAGCTGGTCGTGGTGGCGCAAGCCTTTAAGCCCAGCATTTGGGAGGCAGAGGTAGGAGGATCACCATGAGTTCAAGGTCACCCTCAGACTACAGAGTGAATTCCAGGTCAGCCTGGGCTAGAGCTAGATCCTACCTCGAAAATCCACAAAAAAAAAAAAAAAAAAAAAAGTAAGGAAGATGCACAAGGTGATGCAAGCACAAAGGTTGCACATGTGCACAAAGTGGCACAAGCATCTGGAGTTTGATTGCAGTGGCTAGAGGCCCTGGGGTGCCAATTCTCTCTCTCGTAAAAAAAAGAAAATTAGTTTTCTGGAGCTGAGGAGATGGCTCAGTGGTTGAAAATGGCATGTAATACCTGGAGTTCACTTGCAGTGGCAAGAAGCCTTAGCATGTTCATTCTCTCTCCCTCTCTCTGCTTGCATATGTATGTATGTATGTATGTATGGTATGTATGTATTTTAATTAGTACTCTGGCCAAAAGCATCAGTTCTCACCCTTTCCTTCAGTGAGAGCACTGAAGCTTGAACATGGTCACTGGTTGTGTTGCATAGTGATCAGTGTTCTTAGGGTACGCAAATGTAATTGAATGATGTGGAGGGCTGCTGAGATCCAGGGTCAGGGAAGAATGCGAATTAAAGTTCCAGATATCCCTTGAGGGTCTTAGTTCACAATAAAAGCAGCTAGAAGAGAAAGCTACAGTTAAGTGACTGGGTCAGCCTGCCAAATGAAAATTTAAGGATAATTTGAGTTCTCTTCCCACTGTGGTTTGTATCCTACTATGGTGACTGTTGATGAGAAATAGGAGTTGAAATGTTTTTCTTATAAACTGCCAAGAACTAATAAAGTATGCCAAAGACCTTCACAGAGTAGCAACGAACATGATTGGTTTAATCTGGTACATCAAAAGCAGAGTTGTAGGGCAAACTTTTTGAAATAACCAGACCTCAGCTGGGATTGGTGATGAAAGGCTTGGATTTCCGGCCTAAAAGCAAGAGACAATTTTTAGTACCAGCTGGGAGTCTTTCCACATATACCCTCTATAGCTGAGGTATAGCTCACTGCAGGACTACATGGTCATCGAAAAGATATTCTTTAAAGTAATTTTAGAACCCTGATGCAGGTTTTGTCCCTTTAGGTACCTAGGCCTCTCTGTAAAAACAAAGAGGCATGACTAGGTGATAGGTAACACTTTATATTTTGTTCAGTGCTTATTCAAGCACAGTGTAACATACTTTACATTTCTGTACATATGTGTATTTCATACTTATCACGACACACACACACATTTAATCTTTACAGTGGCTCTGTAATATAGATAGTATTAATGTATATAACAGATAGCAAACTGAGCTCAGGCTCAGTCCAGTGTCATACAATGAATAAGTAGAGGACACAGAGTTTGAAGAGTCTGTCAGACTCCAGAGTGCTTAACTGTTTTGCTACATGGAGAGCGATAGGGCCATTGTTAATGAATGTTCTCCCTTGTCTTCTGTTTCCATCCCACAAGCTTCTTTGCGCCCTTACAGCTGAGTTGGCCCTCAATGTTGTGGGGTTAAGAGAGACTGGGGCTGGCACACACTTGAAATCCTAGCACTTGGGAGGCAGAAGCAGGAGAATACCATGTTCAAGGTTAGCCTGGGCTACTTAAGGAATTCAAGGCCAGTCTGAGCTATGTAGCAAAATCTCCTCTTTAAAAAAAAAAAAAATCAAGCCTAGGGCTGAAGAGATGGCTTAGCGGTTAAGGCACTCATGTTCTACTATCTAGGTCCCATGTAAGTCAGACACACAAGGTGACGCAAGCGCACAAGGTCACACATGCACACACACTAGGTGGCACACGGGTCTGGAGTTCAATTACAGTGGCTGGAGGCCTTGGCACACCAATTCTCTCTCACACACACATTTAAAAAAAAAAAAAGTCCTGTCTGTTGGGCTTGCCTCAAAAAGAAAAAAAATTCAGACTGGAGATATGGCTTAGTGGTTAAGGCACTTGCCTACAAAGCCAAAGGACCTAGGTTCCATCGCCCAGTACACACGTAAGCCAGATGCACAAGGTGGCACATGTATTCTCTCTCTCTCTGCCTTTCTCTCAAATAAATAAATAAAATTAAAATAAAATATTTTTTAAAAATTCAAGCTCAATGGTAGTGCTCTTGCCTACCATGCAGGACAGCCTGGGTTAAACCCCCAACATTACATAAACCAGGTGTAGTGGTACATGCCTATAATCTCAGCACTTGATAGGTAGGAGGAGCAGGAGGATCAGTGAGTTCAAGCTAACGTGAACTGCATGAAACTGTTTCAAAAAACAAAATGGAGCGGAGAGATGGCTTAGTGGTTAAGGTGCTTGCATACAAAGCCAAAGGATCCAGGTCTGATTCCCCAGGACTCACGTAAAAGCCAAATGCACGGAGTGTGGTGCACTCAGGAGGCAGAGGTAGGTGAATTGCCTGAGTTCAAGGACAGCCTGAGACTACCAAGTGAATTCCAGGTCAGCCTGGGCTAGAGTGACACCCTACCTTGAAAAGGAAGAAGGAAGGAAGGAAGGAAGGAAGGAAGGAAGGAAGGAAGGAAGGAAGGAAGGAAGGAAAAAGAAATACAGAGACTGGACATAAGTCAACACTAACTGAAAACACACGTGCCAAGGCTGAGGGACTGTTGCAGAAGAGGCAGCAGGAAGACCATAAGGGTCAAAAGGCGGGTAGAAACACCCCAAGGCACAGATCTCCCCAGACAAAGAGACCCTAATTACCCCAGAGTGAATACCAGTAACCCTACTAAAGAGGGACTGTGGGGAAATGGGAATGAGGGAATGGGGTTATGCTACAACCTATGTTAAAAAATCAATTTTTAAGGGCTGGAGAGATGGCTTAGCGGTTAAGTGCTTGCCTGCGAAGCCTAAGGACCCCGGTTCGAGGCTCAACTCCCCAGGACCCATGTTAGCCAGATGCACAAGGGGGCGCACGCGTCTGGAATTCGTTTGCAGTGGCTGGAATTCGTTTGCAGTGCCCTGGCGCACTCTCTCTATCTGCCTCTGTCTCTCTCTGTCTGTCACTCTCAAATAAATAAATAAATAAATTTTTTTTAAAAAAAAAATCAATTTTTAAAAAAAACAAGGTGCGATGGCGCACAACTTTAATTAATCCCAGCACTCGGGAGGCAGCAATGACAGGATTGCCATGAGTTAGAGGCCACCCTGAGACTACACAGCGAATTCCAGGTCAGCCTGGGCTAGAGTGAGACCCTACCTCAAAAAACCAAAACAAGGTGGGAGAGCAACTAAGGAAAATACTCAATGTCCACCTCTAGCATCTACATTCATATGCCCACACACATACAAACATGTGTACACATGTATGCCACACACATGCACATGCAAAAAAATAAAGTTCTGGGCTGGAGAGATGACTTAGTGGTTAAGGTGCTTGCCTGAGAAGCCTAAGGACCCATGTTCGACTCTCCAGATCCCACAGAAGCCAGATGCACCAGGTGACACAAGCACACAAGGTCGCACATGTGCACAAGGTGGCACACACATCTGGAGTTTGATTTCAGTGGCTAGAGTCCCTGGTATGCCAATTCTCTCTCCCTCCTTTCCCACCCTGTCATAAAAAAAAATTAGAAAAAAAAATGTTCTGAAGATAAGCCACAAAAAAAGGCCCTAAAAACTCATTAGAATGAAGAAACATGGGGTAGGGACATGACTCAGCAATTAAAGGCATGCTCTTACAAAGCCTGCCTGACTGGTCAAATTCCCCAGAACCCAAATAAATCCAGACATAAAAAGTGGCACATGCAAACCGGTGTGGTGGCGCCTGCCTTTAATCCCAGCACTTGGGAGGCAGAGGTAGGAGCATCACCATGAGTTGAGGACACCCTACACAGTGAATTCTAGGTGAGCCTGGGCTAGAGTGAGACCCCAACCTCGAAACCCCCTCAAAAAGTGTCACATGCCATCTGGTATTCATTTGCAGTGGCAAGAGACCCTGGTGCATGTGTACATACATACATACATTTTTCAAAAAGAAACATTCGTTAGTAAGTGGTTCATCAATGAATTAACATACAAATAGGGGTTGGATAGATGGCTCAGTGGTTAAGGCACTTGCTAAGGACTCTGCTAAGCCTAAGGGCTGGGGTTCAATTCCCCAATACCCACACAGAGCCAGATGCACAGTGGCACATGCATTTGGAGTTTGTTTGCAGCAGCTGGAGGACCCGGTGTGCCCATATCTCTCTGTCTCTCTTCTATCTCTTGGCTTGCTGATGAATAAAAATAATAAAAATAAATAAATTGGACCTCATATAGATGATAAATTCTAAATTATTTGTTTTCAAAAATAAATTCTAGGATCCAAAGCATAAATTAAAACCAAGGGGTGGAAATTTTTTCTAGAGGGACCTACTTCAGCTCTCACAGCTATCCAAATATGGGGACAAGCTGCCTGAAAAGCTATGAATGGGACTATTAGTCACAGGCTTCTTTAACACTTTACAGAGCTATGTGAAGACAAGAGAAACAGCAATAGTAAGAGTAGCAGGGTAAATATATAAATAAATAAATGGCAGGGCGTGGTGGAACACACCTTTAATCCCAGTACTCAGGAGGCTGAGGTAGGAGGATTGCTGAGTCTGAGATCAACCTGAGACTACACAGTGAATTCCAGGTCATCATGGACTACAGTGAGACCCTACATCAAAGCGGGGGGGGAGGTTCTTTTTGTACCTAGACAGTTTTTTATTCTAATTCCACCTAACCATAACATTTTAGCTGAATGACCTCATGCTAGTTACTTAAAACCCTATGATAGCCAGTGTCCAGAACTATGAAACATCTTTAAAAAATGTAAGGGTTAGATCCAAGCTTGGTGATGCATGCCTTTAATCACAGCACTCAGGATGCAGAGGTACGAGGATTGTTGTGAGTTTGAGGCCAGCCTGGAACAACAGAGTGAGTGCCAGGTCAGAGTGAGACCCTGCAGGAGGGTGGGAAGAGGAGGGTCATGCAAATATTAGAAGAAAAGGTATGCTTTCTTAATACTGGGCAAAGAATCTCATTTCCGACAGATCACTGGACAATTTGCAGCTTCTGAGTTCAGGGACAGAAGTAATTAGGGGACTGGCAATATAGCTCAGTTGGCCTAGCATGCACACCACCGAATCTAATCCCTGGCATTGCATAAACCCTTTATGGCGGCACACACCTTTAATCCCAGCACTTGGGAGGCAGAGGTAGGTGGACTGCCATGAGCTCGAGGCCACCCTGAGATTACATAGTGAATTCCAGGTCAGCCTGGACTAGAGTGAGACCCTACCTCAAAAAACCAAAAAAAAAAAAAAAAAAAAAAAAAAAAAAAAGAATCCACAAAATATTCTATATACTATTATTTCCTATGAAACATTCATTCCTCCTTGTAGTAAAACACTACTCAAGATCCTTGTTTGTGGCTCACATCCTTGAGCACATTTAATAATAGAGCTATACTTGAATTTTATATATACTGTCAACTTTAAATGAACAGTATTTACTTAATTAGAACATCTGTATCTCAGATATGGAAATCTGAACCTTTAATATAAACCTATTTTAGAAACATTCAAATGTAAAGATGAGGCTAGACAACCTCTCTAAACTACACATTTAGTTTATCCATTAGAAAGTTCTCAGCCGGGCATGGTGGCACATGCCTTTAATCCTAGCACTTGGGAGGCAGAGGTAGGATGACTGCCATGAGCTCAAGGCCACCCTGAGCCTACATAGTGAATTACACGTCAGCCAGAACTACAGTGAGACCCTACCTCGAAAAACCAAAAAAATAAATAAATAAAGAGAGAGAGAAAGTTCTCATTGTGGGCTGAATGATGACTCAGTGATTAAGGTGCCTGCCTTTAAAGCCTATCGACCCAAGTTCGATTCCCCTCTACCCATGTAAAGCCAGATGCACAAAGTGGCACATGCATCTGGAGTCCATTTGCAGCAGCTGGAGGCTCTAGTGTGCCCATTCTCTCTGTCTCTCTTCTGTCTTTGTCTGCTTGCAAAAATAATAATTTTTTAAATACTTATTTGAAAGAGGGTGAGAGAGAGAGAGAGAGAGAGAGAAGGAGGGTGCACCAGGGCCTCTAGCCACTGCAAACAAACTCCAGATGCACGTGCCACCCTTGTGCATCTGGCTTACATGCATACTGGGGAAATCAAACTTAGGTCCTTAGGCTTCGCAGGCAAGCACTTTAAATGCGAAGCCATCTCTCCAGCCCACAAAAAAATTTAAAAATAAATAAATAAAAAGAAGTTCTCATCGTCACCACCCTTGCTCAGTGTGTCACAAAATTATATTTATGCACAAAAGGGCCAGTTGGGGAATAAGGGGGTTCAGTGAAGTGAGGTGATGAGAAGGTAAAGGGAGGGATTATTATCAAAGTACATTATATACAGGTATGAAGTTGTCAAAAATAAACTCATATTTGAAATTTTTTGGAAGTCTAAAATTCATGAATTTATTATTTTATTATTATTAGAAACAAAAATCTCACTATGTAGCCCTGATCACTATGTAAACCAGGCCAGCCTTGAATTTTTTTCTTTTTCTTTTTCGAGGTAGGGTCTTGCTCTAGCCCAAGCTGACCTAGAATTCATTATGTAGTCTCAGGGTGGCCTCGAACTCATGGAAATTCTCTTACTCCTGCCTCGAGTGCTGGTATTACAGGCATGCTCCACCATGCCTGGCAGCTAAACTTTTTAAAAGAAAGAATCTTTTCAATGTATAAAAGAAATTAAGGGGAGAGATGGCTCAGCAGTTAAGGCAATTGCCTGCAAAGACTAATGATCAGGGTTCGATTCCCCAGTACCCATGTAAAGCCAGATGCACAAAGTGGTGCATGCATCTGGAGTTCGTTTGCAGTAGCTTGAGTACCCATGTGCTCTCTTCCCCTTTCTATCTTCTTTTAAATAAATCAATAAATATTGTTTTAAAAAGAAGAAATTTAAACTGGGTGTGGTGGTGCACGCCTTTAATCCCAGCACTCGGGAGGCAGAGGTAGGAGAATTGCTGAGAGTTTGAGGCCACCCTGAGAATACATAGTTAATTCCAGGTCAGCCTGGACCAGCGTGAGACCCTACCTTGAAAAAAGAAGAAGAAAGAAGAAAGAAGAAGAAGAAGAAGAAGAAGAAGAAGAAGAAAGAAGAAGAAGAAAGAAGAAGAAGAAGAAGAAGAAGAAGAAGAAGAAGAAAGAAGAAGAAGAAAGAAGAAGAAGAAAGAAGAAGAAGAAGAAGAAGAAGAAGAAGAAGAAGAAGAAAGAAGAAGAAGAAGAAGAAGAAGAAGAAAGAAGAAGAAGAAAGAAGAAGAAGAAAGAAGAAGAAGAAAGAAGAAGAAGAAGAAAGAAGAAGAAGAAAGAAGAAGAAGAAAGAAGAAGAAAGAAGAAGAAGAAGAAAGAAGAAGAAGAAAGAAGAAGAAGAAGAAAGAAGAAGAAGAAGAAGAAAAAAGAAGAAGAAGAAATCTAGCCAGGCATGGTGACATACACCTCTAATCCCAGAACTCAGGAGGCAGAGGTAGGAGGATTGTCATGAGTTAGAGGCCACCTTGACACTACATAGTGAATTCCAGCCTGAGCTAGAGCAAAACCCTACCTCGAAAAAGAGGAGGAGGAGGAGAAGAAATCTCTCAAGGTGGAAAGGCAAAAGTAAGGTCAGGGGAAGAGATTGAGTAAAGGTAGGGTGGGGAGAGGGTTAATCAAAATCTAAGAGTGTAAGAATAAGTCACATGGAAACCTACTTTTTTGCATGCAGAAGCCACAGATGGTTATTACAAAATTTTCAGTGCCAGGGATGGGATACCTTCCAATGAGTTGTTGGCCAGGGAGGTCCCTGATGCCCCCTAAACATTACAGGCCATTACAGAAGCTCTTGGTTTCCCACCAGGAATAAATGGCAAGACCCTATTGCTGAAGACTCCACATGCTTGGGCTGCAAGGTCACTGAGAAATCTTGCTGGAGCTGAGCTGAAAACCTCCTCAATGCAGAATACCTGACATAAAGCTAGAAAAAGCTACACTGCATGCAGCTCCATGGGAGAAAGAGAGAGAGGTCATCAGTGGAGATAAACAGCGGACACTGCAAGCCTTAAGTTTGGCCAACCAAGCCATATGAGCCAATGGGTGCAATAGTGGCATGACTGTTATGGGAGAAACCAACCGCTCTCTAACTGGATTGGAGGCCAGCTCCACAGAAGGGAATACATGCCTGACACTGAAAACCTATGATGACTCAGAAGGTATCATAGTGCTGGAAAGAAGTGACTGGAGTACTGAGTAACATCTCGATCACACCTTCCAAGGCTCAGGGTCTAATGCGGAAGAGGTGACGGAAAGAATGTATGAGCCAAAGGAAGGGTAGGACTCCTTACAACGTGCTCCCTCCAGACATAAAATGGCCTGCATATCCATGACCTCCTAGTGCCTGACACTACCTACACAAGACCATCATAAGAGGAGGAAAAGACCATGACATCAAAATAAAAGAGACTGATTGAGATGGGGAGGGGATGTGATGGAGAATGGAATTTCAAAGGGTAAAGTGGGGGGAGGTAGGGTATTACCATGGGATATTTTTTATAATCATGGAAAATGTTAATAAAAATTGAGGAAAAAAAAGAAAAAAATAAATCCAGATGAAAGAGAAAAAAAAAAAAAAAACCTATGATGAGGGAAGTCATAAGCCCCAGGGGTGTAACGACTGCTGGTGTCTGGCTAAATGCATATATTATGCTCACCAAAATGCCCAGTAAGCACTTTTCTTAATGTTCATACCCATGTATTAATGCTACCCCCACTTTTGGTTAGAGAAGCTTTTTTTCTCAGATGGCGGTGACCTCTAGGATGACTCAAAAGGCACCGGAGTGCTGAGAAGAAATGACAGAGGAGTGCTCAGCACTAAAACATCTCTATTACAACTTCCAAGGCTCAAGGTCCATTGTGGAAGAGGTGGTGGGAAGAATGTAAGAGCCTAAGGAAGAATAGGACTCCTTACAATGTACTCTTCCAGACAAAAAATGCACTGGATATCCATGCACTCTAAGTGCCTGGCACTACCTATATAAGACCAGTATGTTGACGGAAAAGATGACATCAAAATGAAAGAGAGACTGATTGAGAGGGCGAAGGGGCATGATGGAGAGTGGAGTTGTGAAGGGGAAGTAGGGGAGGGGATTACCATGGTTTATTTTACTGAAGTTGTCAATAATAAAGAATAAAAATTAAAAAAAGAAATCTCTGCATATTATTAACACTTAAGTCCCAAGTGTGGTGGCACACACCTTTAATACCAGCACTCAGGACACAGAGGTAGGAAGATTGCCATGAGTTCAAGGCCACCCTGAGACTACATAGTGAATTCCAGGTCAGCCTGGGCTGGAATGAAACCCTACCTCAAAAAAAAAAAAAAAAAGAAAAAAGAAAAAAGAAAGAAAGAGAAAATATTTAAATGGAAAACACAACCTCATACTGGAAATGAGTTCAAGGGTTGTCTCACACTAGCACAGAAGGCACATCATGGTTGAAACATGAAGTTTGGGAAAGGTTACAACACATCTTGCAACTGGAACCAAGTTTCTGCAAGTGGGCATTAGTTTTTTTCAAACATTTCATCATGTTGTCTTCCTATATGCTTCCAAGAAAATGTCCAGGTGACTACAAATCACACAAACCAAACTAACTCAACTTCAATTAAAAATGTCTACAACGAACGCCAGGCATGGTGGCGCACGCCTTTAATCCCAGCACTTGGGAGGCAGAGGTAGGAGGATTGCCATGAGTTCGAGGCCACCCTGAGACTCCATAGTGAATTCCAGATCAGCCTGGGCTACAGTGACACCCTACCTCGAAAAAACAAAACAAAACAAAAAAATGTCTACAATGAGCTGGAGAGACGACTAGGCAGTTAAGGCGCATGCCTATGAAGTCTAAGGATCCAGGTTTGATTCTCCAGGTCCCACGTAAGGCAGATGCACATGGTGTGCCTGCATCTAGAGTTTGTTGGCAGTGGCTGGAAGCTCTGGCACGCCCACTCTCACTCTCTATCCCTCTGCCTCTAATAAATAAATAAAAATAAATCTTTTTTTAAAAGTCTACATTTAGGGTCAGACATGGTGGCACACACTCTTAATCCCACCTCTCGGGAGGCAGATGTAGGAGGATCACTATGAGTTCGAGGTCCTGAGACTTCAAAGTGAATTCTAGGTCAGCCTTGTCTAGAGTGAGACCCTACCTTGAAAAACCAAAAACAAAAAAAAAAAAAAAAAAAAGAAAGAAAGAAAGAAAGAAAGAAAGAAAGAAAGACTGAACAATTACTGTAATGCAAATCTCTTCTGAACTTAAGGATGAGAACACTGTTCTAACTTCAATACCAATGGTTTTGGCAAATATGAAAAACTTTTCATTTCACCACGATTATTGCCACTCAGATTAAACTAACAATTTATGTATTTATTTATTTCAGCGAGGGAGAGGAAGAGGCAGACAGAGAGAGAGAATGGGGCACCAAGGCCTCCAGCCACTGCAAACAAACTCCAAACACATGTGCCGCCTTGTGCATATGGCTTATGTGGGTACTGGGGAATCGATTCTGGGTCCTCATGCTTTGCAGGCAAATGCCTTAACTGCTAAGCCCTCTCTTCAGCCCCTAACCATCTTTTAAAAAATATTTTTTCATTTATTTGTTTGCAAGCAGATAGAGATAGAGAGGAGAAAGAGACAATGAATGCACTAGGCCTCCAGCTACTGCAAATGAACTCCAGATGCACATGCTACTTTGTACATCTGGCTGAACATGTGTACTGGGGAACTGAACCTGGGTTCTTTGGCTTTACAGGGAACACCTTAGCTGCTAAGCTATCTCTCCAGCCCCTGAAACTAACAATCTTACTACTTTCTGATCTCACACAAACCCCTCTTAAACCACAATAGCACAACTAATTTTTATCAAGTGGTTGCTCTCCCATGTGGAAATCTTGCAACACATAACAGAGCAGGTAATTGTAAAAGACCTCGCCAGGGTAGCTCAGCTGTCAGAACAGACTTCATGCTGCTCCAACAAGAAAATAATGTGTTCTCTCAGTAGCAGACACCTATTATATGCTATTGTACTCATTTCTCTTTCTCTCTCTCTCTCTCTTTGGAGGTAGGATCTCTCACTCTAATCCAGGCTGACCTGGAATTCACTATGCAGTCTCAAGGTGGCCTCGAACTCACAGTGATCCTCCTACTTCTGTCTCCCAAGTGCTGGAACTAAAGGCATGCACCACACACCCAGCCCTCAGTTCTCATAATTATACTGTGAAGTGCGTATGATCACTACATTACAGAGGAAGCAACTAAGGCTCAGAAAAGAACCTACCCCAGCACAAAAAGTGGGTAAGTATACTGCAGAGACTGAGTTTTTTCCTAGGTCTGACTCCAAAATCAACCACTACACTATACCTACCCAATGGTACTAATTTCACCTTGAATTAAGCCACTTAAATTATGTGAGGTGTTTTGAGTCTCTTGGAGGAAAATACCCAAATGACCTGAAACCTTCCTATCATGTCAGAGACTATGCATGAAAAAAACTAAACAAAATGAAAAGTGGGGCTGTAAGACATCAGGTAACTTACAACCATTTTCCTTTGAGAACAAGAAATAGAATGGGCCAGGCGTGGTGGCGCACGCCTTTAATCCCAGCACTCGGGAGGCAGAGGTAAGAGGATTGCCATGAGTTCGAGGCCACCCTGAGACTCCATAATGAATTCCAGGTCAGCCTGGGATAGAGTGAGACCCTACCTCGGAAAACCAAAAAAAAAAGAGAGAGAGAGAGAGAAAGAAATAGAATGGGCCAGGCTTGGTGGCGCATGCCTTTAATCCCAGCACTTGGGAGGCAGAGGAAGGAGGATCACTGTGAGTTCGAGGCCACCTTGAGACTAGAGTGAATTCCAGGTCAGCCTAGGCTAGAAACAGGGGCTCTGAAGCTGCAGTTTTAGATCAGCAAGCACTAGTGATTCTCTAGTCTGTGCCCCTTCCTTGTTTAACTAGGGTTACAGATTTATATGACCATGCCTTGCTTTTTTTTTTTTTTTTTTTTTAGCATGGGTTCTGGAAATTTGAACTCAGTCTCAGGCCCTACCAGGCACCCATGCTTAAGCAGCAAGCATTCTTATCACTCACCACCTGTTTGTGAATTTGCACACATGCATGTACCAGTGTGCATGGAGAGATCAGAGGACAACCTTGGATGTCAGTCCTCGCCTTCTACCTTATTTAAGGCAGGGTTGGTCTCTCTTTGTTCACCACTGTGTTCACAGGCTATCTGGCTCACACACTTCTGGACGAGTCTCCAGTCTCCCATTTATCCATAAGCAAACTGGGATAACAGAAGCCCGCTACGGTATCTAGCATTTGAATGGTTTATCCATTGAGCCATCTCCTCAACCCTACTTTATTTTTTCTTGTAAGACAAAAAAAGGGGGGGAGGGCTGGAGAAATGGAATGGCTCAGTGGCTAAGGTGCTTGCCTGCAAAGCCAGATGCACAAAGTGGTGCATGCACCTGGAGTTCATTTGCAGCAGCTGGAGGACCTGGTGGGCCCATTTTCTCTTTCTGTTCCTTCTCTCTTTCTCTCTCTGCTTGCAAAAAGAAAAAAGAAAAAAAAAAGCCAGGCAGAGTGGTGCATACCTTTAATCCCAACACTTAGGAGGCAGAGGCAGAGGCAGAGGCAGAGGCAGGAGGATGGCTGTGAGTTCAAGGCCACCCTGAGACTGCATAGTGAATTCCAGGTCAGCCTGGACTAGAGTGAGACCCTACCTCAAAAACCAAAAAAACAAAAAACGAAAGAAAAGAGGGGAAGAAAATAAGGGGAAAGTGAGGAGAGTAGGGAAGAGAGAGAGGAGGGGAACAGGGGGCTCCTTAAACTGTAGGAATGAATTACAGACTATGTCTCAATCTGGGCTCTGGCACTTACTAGCTGTGGGAATTAAGCAAATTTCTATTGATTGTTGTTGTTTGTTTGATTTTGGAGACAGGGTCTCATCATGTTGTGCAGACCAACCTCAAATTCCTAGGATCAAACTACACTCCCACCTGTAATCCCAACATTCAAGAAGATCAGAAGCACAGTCACTCTGGGCTACATGTAAATCCATCTCCAAAACAAAAAATGAAAGGCGATCATAGAGTGAATTCCCTACCTGGAAAAAACCAAGCAAATAAGCAAACAAAAATAAGTAGAACCCTCATTTCATTTTGCCCATTTTTCTGTAAATAAATATGGGATTAAAAAATCTAGTATTGGGGGCTAGACAGATTGCTTAGTGGTTAATACATTTGCCGGCAAAGCCTAACAACCTGGTTTGATTCTCCAGTACCCATGTAAAGTGGCACATGCATGCGCCGCGCGCACACACACACACACACATTCTCTCTCTCTCTCTCTCTCTCTCTCTCCCTCCCCCCACCCATTTTTCCCTGCTTGCAAATAAATAAATTTTGGGCTGGCGATATGGCTTAGCGGTTAAGGCACTTGCTTGCAAAGCCAAAGGACCCAATTTGATTGCCCAGGATCCATGCAAACCAGAAGGACAGGGAGGCCACATGCAACTGGGGTTTGTTTGCAGTGGCTAGATGCCCTGGAACACCCATTCTCTCTCTCTGCCTCATTCTCTCTCTCAAATAAATAAATAAAAATATTTTTAAAACTATTGTATTAAGCCTGGCATGGTGGTGCACACCTTTAATCCCAGCACTCAGGAGGGAGAGGTAGGAGGATCGCTGTGAGTTTGAGGCCACCCTGAGACTTCGTAGTGAATTCCAGGTCAGCCTGGGCTAGAGCGAGACCCTACCTCAGGGGAAAAAAAAAATCTTGTATTGCAAAGCCAGGTGTGGTGGTGCATGACTTTAATCCCAGTACTCAGGAGGCAGAGGTAGGAGGATCACCATGAGTTCAAGGCCACTCTGAGACTATCAAGTGAATTCCAGGTGAGCACAGGCTAGAGCAAGACCCTACCTCGAAAAACAAACAAACAAATAAATAGATAGGGCTGGAGAGATGGCTTAGTGGCTAAGGCGCTTGCCTGCAAAGCCAAAGGACCCACGTTCAACTCCCCAGGACCCATGTAAGCCAGATGTACAAGGGGGTATATGCATCTGGAGTTCGTGTACAGCGGCTGGAGGGCCCTGGTGCACCCATTCTCTCTCCCTCTCTCTCTCTCTACCTGCCTATTTCTGTACCTCTCACTCTCTCAAATAAATAAATAAAATAAAAAATTATATTAAATTAAATAAATAAATAGGACTGGAGATTCCCCAGTACCCATGTAAGCCAGATGCACGAGGGGATGCATGCATCTGGAGTTCATTGGCTGGAGGCCCTGGCACACCCATTATCTCCCTTCCCCCTCCCACATAAGTAAAGTAACAAAAGTTAAAAAATATATTTTTTAAAAAAGAAAATTTAACTGTGTCCACATAAAATAGAACCAATGTAAAGAATTCAGGCAGGAGTTTCCTGAAATTGTTATGAAAACCAAAGCGTAGCATGTATCTACAGCTAAAGACATGTAAAAACAACAAAAATAAATAAATAAATAAACTAGGAAAACACAGAAGCTTAACATGTTTCTGTAGTCCCAACATACCAAGAGGCACAAGCGTAAAGCAATCCCGATACTAATGGTTCAGTGAAAATGGAAAGCACATCAAAAGCTCTTAACTAAATCTGAATGAAAGCAAATGCTTTTTAAAATATGGGGCTGGAGAGATGATTTAGTGGTTAAGGCACTTGCCTGCAAAGCCTAAAGACCCAGGTTCGATTCTTCAATTCGCACATAAACCAGATGCACAAGGTGGTACATGCATCTGGAATTCGTTTGCAGTGGCTAGAGGCCCTGACGTACCCATGTGCCCATTCTCCCTCTTTCTCTTCCTTTCTCAAAATAAATAAAAGATTTTTAAAATACCAACCACAGGTCAGGCGTGGTGGCGCATGTCTTTAATCCCAGCACTTGGGAGGCAGAGAGAGGTAGGAGGATCGCTGTGAGTTCAAGGCCACCCTTAGACTACATAGTGAATTCCAGGTCAGCCTGGACTAGAGTGAGCTCCTCCCTTGAAAAAAAAAAAAAAAAAAAAAAAACATTCAACTACAAAAGTGTCTGCAAGTTCTGTCACTTAAGGCAAGAAGATATGCACTGATAACTATTATTGTTTAGAAACTTTATTTACTAGATTTTTTTGTTGTTGTTGTTTTGAGACATGTCTCTCACATAGCCCAGGCTGGCCACAAACTCACACGTACTGGGTAACAACCCTGAACTCCGGATTCTCCTGGCTCCACCTCCCAAATGCTGGGATTAGGCCTGGCTTGGTGGTGCACGCCTTTAGTCCCAGCACTATGGAAGCAGGGATAGGACTGCCACTGTGAGTTTAAGGCCAGCCTGGAACTACAGAGTAAATTCTACATCAGCATGGGCTAGAGTGAGATCCTACCTTGAAAAAATAAATAAATAAAACACAGCAACAGAAAAGATACCAAACACAGGATTGCATGTAAGCAATACCCAGGCTGACCTGGAACTCACTCTGTAGTCTCAGGCTAGTCTTGAACTCATGGTGATCCTCCTACCTCTGCCTCCTGAGTGTTGGGATTAAAGGTGTGCACCATCAAGCCGGCTTTTGTTTTGTTTTGCTTTTTACTTTAAAGCACCCATGGGTATAGGTACTTTCTTTAGGCACAAAATGACCTGAGTTCCAGAATCTCTGGCTAGTACTCTTCTTAAAGTGAACCTCCAAGTATCCATTCAACCACTGCTAAATACCTAACACTAGCTAGACATGTTGCTGGAAACAAGGCAGACTGTATTCTTCCTAGGGCAAGAAAAAATTCACGTAAGGACTGGAGAGATGGCTTAGCTTGCAAAGCCTAAGGAAGGTTCGATTCCCCAGTACCCACATAAAGCCAGATGCACAAAGTGGTGCATGCATCTGGAGTTCACTTGCAGTGGCTAGAAACTCTAGCACACCCATTCTCTCTGTGTCTCTCTTTGCTTGCAAATAAATATAAAGATTTTTAAAAGAAAAAAATTTTAAAGGGCTGGAGAGACGGCTTAGCGGTTAAGGCACTTGCCTGCAAAGCCAAAGGACCCAGGTTCGATGCCCCTGTACCCACCGTAAGCCAAATGCACAAGATGGCACATGTGTCTGGAGTTCGTTTACAGTGGCTGGAGGCCATGGTGCGCCCGTTCTCTCAAATAAATAAATAAAATAAAACAAAATTCATATAAAACATCTCAAGCTAGCAAGGTGCCGAGACTCAATAATCTTTAACTGCATACAGTATATTATTTCCCAAGTATGGAAATGTTGCCTAGAATGCTTTCTGTATCTCACTTAAGAGTTCTGATACTACAGCAATGCTACCCTAGGTTTGGCACTCAAGTTACTAAGACCTGCACACCTACCAGTGGGATCCCTCTTTGTTTACGTGCGTTACATCACATCCCAGACCTGGTAACTGGATTCCACAGTGCCATCAGTTCCCTTTCGAAGATTGCATCCTACTATATAAAATCCCTAATCAAATTCTGTCCCTCAGACCCTCTATTCCCATACCATGCGCTCAGTTTTGAAAGTCACACCCCTGGTTCTCAAAGACCACTCTCGTTCCTAACTCGGGTTTCAATGTTTACACTCCGGGGACTTTAGAGCCGTCCACGCCCCCCTCCTGGGCATCCAAGTAGCGGGGTACCTCTGGAACTACTCCCTAGGGTAGGTCGGACGCCAGCCTACCCGCAAAGTGGCAGCCAGGCCAGCCCCCGTTCTCTCCTCTTACGGCCTCCAGCTCGGCTCCAGAGGGGGTCATGGCCCCCCCGGCCGTCCCTACAGGAGACCCGCGCATCCCTAAGCTGCCACCAATTCCTCCATCACCCCCGAGGCCGGAGCCGATGCGACCAATAAGGTGCCAGGTCCGCGGCCTCCCCGCCTCCGACCAATCACGAGCGAGCCCCCCCGCCGTCGCCTTCCGCCAATGGGAGAAAGCCCGCGGGCCGGGCCGACGAGGCGCACGGACCCCGCGAGCGCAGCGGCGACAGCGACGGCGACGAGCCCTAGCGGGGCTCGGCAACATGGCGGCGGCAGCGACGGCCGCGGAGGGAAGTGAGGTCTCGGCCAAGGGCGGGAAGCGCTGCCCCTCCCCCCGCCGCCGCTGCCCTCTCCCCCGTCTCCGCACAAGATCCCGTCCACTCACATGCCTCCGCTCCCGAGTCCAAGGAAGAGCCGGAGCCGCCCCCGCGCTCCTGCGGCGTCGGGCAGTGCAGAGAGCCGGGCACGGTGGAGGGGAGGGGGAAGCGTGCGTCACGAGGAACGGAGCGCGCGCCGAGCGGGGGCCCAAACAAGATGGCGGCCACGCCGTTTGTACCGTCTTTTCCCCCCCTCTTCCCCTCCCCCTCGCTTGGCGCCTCCACTCCCAGTGGTCGCTAGTGCGCAGAAGCTAAATTCCTTAAGTCTCGCGAGATTTGGGAAGTGCTGCTGTAGAGGGGGAGATGGAATGAGATCTGAGAGTTTTCTGACTCCGCCCACTTCCTAGGGATCCGGAAGCGTTGCCTAATGACCTCCGCGGACTTTCTATCCTTGTGCATCTCCCTTTATGAGCAGAGACAGATAAGGAGAGAAAGAGCCCGCCAGGGCTTCTAACCGCTGCAAAAGAAGTCCAGACATCTGCACCACCTTGTGCATCTGGCTTATGTGGGTACTGGGGAATCAAGCCTGGGTCCTTCGGCTACACAGGCAAGCGCCTTAACCACTAAGCCATCTCTCCAGCCCTGTTTCGTTTATTTTAAAAACTTATTTGCAAGCAGAGAGAGAATGGGTGCACGTATCTGCAGTTCGTTTACAGTGGCTCGAGGCTCTGGCGCGCCTGTTCTGTCTCTCCCTGTGTCTTTCAAATAAATAAAAACAATAAATTAGTAAAAAAATAATAATAATAAAGATAATGGCCGAAATAGGCTCCCACTTTTCCATTCAAGCATTTATGAAGCTGAAAAATGAAGATACCTGCAAGTTCAGGCCAGCCTAGGCTACTTAGCGAGACCCTGGCTAAAATACTACCATTAAAGCCAGGTGTGGCGGGCAGGAGGCAGAGGTAGGAGGAGGGCCATGAGTTTGAGGCTATGCTGAGACTACATAGTGAATTCCAGGTCAGCCTGGGCTAGATTTGAGACCCTACCTTGAGAAAAAAAAAACCTTAAAAATAATAGCATTATAACTTTATATAGTGTATTTAACACCAACACATTGCCAAGGAAAGAAGGTATGTGACTGGGCTGGAGAGATGGTTCAGCAGTTAAGGCGCTTTCTTGCAAAGCTTAATCACCTGGGTTTGATTTCTCAGTACCCATGTAAAGCCAAATACACAAGTGGCCCATTCATTTGGAGTTGGTTTGCAGCGGCTAGAGGCCCTGGTGCTAGCTGTCTCTACCAAGTTAAAAATATTTTTGGTAAACCCAGGCATGGTGGCACACGATTTTAATCCCAGCACTCAGGAAGCAGATGTAGGAGGATCACTATGAGTTCTAGGCCACCCTGAGACTAGGTAGTGAATTTTGAGAGGATCAAATTTGCTCCAGTTTACAGCTAGACCTAAGTTTTAGTTTCTCAGAGAGGCAGGCAAGACTTCTGGGAAAAACCACGAACAAAGGGCATGTCCAAGGTGGTGGACTCTGGGGGCTGAGTCAGTGCCTGGAGACATGTCCAAACATACCCAGACATGTCCCTTTCTTGCCTTTCACAAGGCCTTCACGCCTTCTGCCCTAACCGATCAGAGATGTACTACTGTAACTGCTGCTTGCCTAGCCAATCATTTTAAAAGATTACCTAACTGGCCTGGAATTCCCCCAGTTGGGCGTAAAGGGGGCCTGCATGCTCCTCTCAGGGTCGCCATTTTGTATGAATGGTGGACCCGTGCATGCTGCCTGATTCTGCAAAATAAATGCTCTTTGTTTTTACATACTATTTGAGTCTGGGGTCTTTCTTCAGCAATTCTTGGACCCTTACAAATTCCAGGTCAGCCTGAGCTACAAGTGAGACCCTACCTCGGAAAACCAAATATATATATATTATATATTTGTAAAAGACAAAGTGGGCCTGGGGAGATGGCTTAGCAGTTAAAAGCTCTTGCTTGGAAAGCCTGATGGTCTGGGTTTGATTCCCCAGTGCCCATGTAAGGCC